>OX388036.1:21936335-23270621 GCA_947578705.1 Lacanobia wlatinum
AAACTCTTCAGCTTTATATATTAGTATAGATATTTTTTAAAGTTAATTGAAATAAAAGGAAACCGGCCAAGTGCGTGTCGGGCCACGCGCAGTATTGGGTTCCACGTCACGTAAATTAACGACTTCTCCAAGTACATTTTATAGGTTGGTTAACTATAACTTATTAACTTGTAAAGCCTACTTAGCTGTGATAGTTTTCCTTTTAAATTCGACATATATGCTACTATCATGATTTTTTTCACGTCTCCAAAAACAACCGTTTGACTGGCAAGGGGGGGACCAAAGACTTAAAAGCTTAATATTTCGCAAACGGATTCTTGGGTGAAAAAATGGTATTCACACACCATCAATATTTTTAAACGATTTATCCAAGGACACCCCAAACCATGGTATACAACCTGTAACAGAATAAACGCAATACCTCTTAAGGGGTCATTGAACTCATCATTATGAACAACTTTTACTATGGGGCCAACACTGAAATCGTAAAAAAATCGACTCCCCCGTTTCTGTGTGCATAATTCGACAAAATGTACTGAACAGCTAATTTTCTTTTCCCATCGTAAAAGTCGTTCATAATGATGAGTACAATAAGCCCTTAAGAGATATTGCGTTTATTCTGTTACAAGTTGTATAATACATAGATGTTAAAAAAATCATCGCCACTTTACGTGCAAATTTTTTTTCAAGATTTTATTTTATCATTTTTTCGGCATGATTAAAATACCCATAAAAAATTCCAACTTTCTCGTGCTAAGCGTTTCTGACCTAAATCGCGGACAGACAGACAGACAGACATGGCGAAACTATAAGGCTTTTTTGTTGACTACGGAACCCTAAAAAAAGCAACAAAGAAAAAGACTATTGGAGCAAGAATGACGCACGATTTTTACAGCATATTTAAGCTGGTATTACAAGTTGAGGTTGTGTGTCAGAATCGCTGAGGAATGGTCAAATTCATACCTGATAACTTTTATATTTGAGCAGCAATTTGATCCTCTCCACGAAGAAGAAGTTCCAGTTCTCATCCCTGTAGAAGGTGTCTCCTGTTTTGAACCAGCGGTCTTCGGCGAACGTCTCCTCCGTGGCCTCGACGTTGTTGTAGTATTCCTGTTAATATTAATAATGAACTAAATAATATTTATATAGTAGACTTTCATCGATACTCAGGTACAACAAAGTATAGAGGGTATGCGGTACAGAGAGTAAAGCCCCGCAAACCGTTAGGTTATTAGTGTTCTGTGCCCGCAAACCTCCATTGAAAAGGGAGGATCCTCCGACCGGACGGTTGTTGTATCCGGTGGGCAACTGCCCAATAGTTTATATTCGGATTGTTGTATATTATGTTCAAATCTTACGGAGAACTCTGATACCGCGATGCAGGATTTCGTTAGTAGTTGCTGCTGCTGGCGGGATAGATGGCGTAGCGGTTGCCGTACAAACGATTCGTTAGTTGCGGCATTTATGTCGCTACACACAAATACATTATATAAAAGCGGTAAAGTAAACAATTCAAACAACCGTCACAAGACATGAAACAAAGAAAGAAAGGATGAAGAAAAATGAAGGAAGGAGAAACGTCATACTATTTTTAGCCGACTGCGGCGAAGCCCAAATAGAGGGTTATGTGCTTGACCCAGGGATGTTACGGAGGTGGTTTTATCGGAATCGAAGTCGGAGTCGGAGTTTTTCGGAGTCGGAATCGGAGTCACAGGCGGAATCGGAGTCGGAGGTGGAAGCGGAGATGGTGGCATAAGAAAGATGTGTTAAGGGCAGGCAATAAAATAAAATAGTACAAAAATTAATCAGTTAGCCTATTTAATTTTAATTAAAAAATAATAAACCTATATTTAAATCAAATTAATTGACTCAAGAAGTAACAAATTATATTTAATAAACCTCCGATTTAAAAGTATCGGAACCGAAGTCGGAACCGGAGGTGTAAGATCAATCGGAAGTTCAGACATATCGGAGTCGGAGTCGAAGCTCTGTAACATCCCTAGTTTGACCGATATGTATGATCATACGTCCACTCGCAACGATACGAATGTCAGCAGCTGAGCCACTGCTTGAAGACCTCCTTTTTCCATCAGACTGTTATGAATGCAGGAAACCAATTAGAAAAAACAGGAAAGCATTTCTTAGCTATAGGTTTTTCTGAAAAGCATTCCGTGACCAAAACCTCGTAAATGCTTTATTTGTGACTAAGGATAATTACTACTTACGTCTATTAACATACATGACATGGTGATAATCAATAAGAATAAAAAAACTAATAGGTACCACTGCCTTATTCAAATCTCAAATCTTAAGCACGTAATTCATTCATTTTTTATGATACCTAGTCATTGTAGTCACATGACGACTTTACCTCCAAATATCTCGGCAACGTGACACTTTAGGCACCATATTGCAATTTTTAGGGTTCCGAACAAAAAACGGAACCCTTATAGGATCACTCGGGTGTCTGTCTGTCTGTCACAGCCAGTTTTCTCCGGATCCACTAGACCGATTCTGTTGAAATTTGGTACACATATGGATTTCTGTGACTCAAACACGGACGCGTTACGTAAATTGTAACATTTTTAGTATGAGTCACTTTTGGGGGCAAACAAGAAAATTAAAAAATAAAGATTTTTTAATAATATTGTGTGACATATCAAATGAAAGGACTTACTGTGAGAGTTTTCATTATATTTTTTTCATAATCCTTACTAATATTATAAATGCGAAAGTAATTTTGTCTGTCTGTCTGTCTGTCTCGCTTTTACACCAAAACTGCTGAACCGACTCAAATGAAATTTGGTACAGAGATAGTCTAGAGCCTGGGAAAGGACATAGGCTACTTTTTATCCCAGGAATATGTTCCCTAGGGACAACGCGGCCGAAGCCGCTGGCAGAAGCTTGTTTTAAAATAAATGGTTTTTAAGTTATTCAAGAAATAAGACGAAAAATGACCTTTCACCCCCTTATCTCCGAAACTACAGAGCCTAAAATTTTGAAAAAAAATGGAGATAATAGATCTTTACCTATAGATTACTTACAGGAAAGCCTATAAGAAGTCTATAGTGTTAAAATAAAAATAATTCGTTTGGAACCCTTTGCACGCGAGTCCGACTCGCACTTGGCCAGTTTTTTTAAGTGTCGTTTATCTTTGTACTTGTTCACGGTATGCCGCGATTTTGAAAAAAAAAATGACGACCGGACAAAGGTTCTATCCCCTTTCACATAGAATAGATTAGTAATAGGAACTGGAGATGGGACACTTTTTGTCAACGTACCACGCGGGCGAAGGCGAGAGCGATGATAGGCTCGTCAAGTCGAAGCTCCAGGCAGACCACAAGACGAACGGTGGTGCGCCACCGTTACATAGTGGACATCCCACCCATACGCACAAAATGTTTTGAGACCACATTCATTGTGGTCCAAAACGGCCAAAAACCAATTCTCGGCCAGAGTCTGTGTTTCCTGATAGTTACAACCTTTAAGTCAAGAGTGAATAGATTACTTCTAGGCAAACGTGCTCTATCTTCGACCGCATCATCGCTTACCATCAGATGAAATAGTGGTCCAACGTATCAATAGTAAAAAAAATCTATTTTTTTTCTAGATCTATATGTCGCAGCCAATGTATCCGTGACGGGGTGCCCTATGCTCTCTGTGCCCAATGTTCCGCTACTTGGCTAGATAAGTCACTAAACGATATTGAACCAAGTCGTTTGTCTAGCTGTTCAATTAATAGCCAAGATGTCTGAAAATGAAAAGACTAGGCAGCCAATTAAACGGCTGATTAAGCTGGTTGGCTTTGGCTGGTAGCGACATATACATCGGTAAACAACTACATATTACATAACATCACCAACATCAACATAACATGTAAACTAAACTGTAGTTTACAAGTTCGAATGTGCGCAAAAAATGAATTTGGTCCTAAAACGTTACCTTGAAAACACTTGGTCCTTTGATCCACAACTCGCCTGGGACGTTGGGCTCGTAAATATCTTGCTGCGTCTCCACATCAATGATCTGCAACCAAAAGAAGATAACAATATTGCAATAACTACGAGTGCGTACTTCATAAAAACCGGCCAAGTGCGAGTCGGACTCGCACACGAAGGGTTCCGTACCATAAACCTTAATTTTTATTATTTGTTGTTATAGCGGCAATACAAATACACAATCTGTGAAAATTTCAAATGTCTACTTACTACGGTTGTTGAGATACAGCCCGCTGACAGACAGACGGACGGACGGACGGATGGACAGACGGACGGACGGACAGCGAAGGCTTAGTAATAGGGTTCCCTTGGTTACCCTTTAGGTACGGAACCTTAAAAAACCGTAAATTAATTGACAGACAACGCACAGCAAGTAATTTAAACAACAGTCCCTTTTTGTCACAAAGTTGAGTATTTGAAGTATTTTTGACAATATTCATCCCCTAAAGGGTTCCGAACATCCGTAAAAACGGAACCCTTATAGGATCATTTGGGTGTCTGCCTGTCTGTCCGTCTGTCACAGCCAGTTATCTCCGGATCTATTGGACCGATTCTGTTGTTTGGTATAAATATGGACTTCTGTGACCCAAACACGGACGTGTTACGTATATAAATATTTAGGGTTAATATGGTAGTATGGTACCCAAAAGTGGGGGTCACTTTTGGGTGTCAAACTAGAAAAAAAAAGAGTCTTTCAAACTGTATCGTGTGACATATCAAATAAAAAGGCTTACAAATGAAGGTTTTAATAATATTTTTTTTCATAATTTTAAAATAAATAGTTAAAAATGACCATTCCCCCTCTTTATCTCCGAAACGAATGAGCCTAAAATTTTGAACAAAAAAATGCAGATAATAGTTCTATACCTAATAAAGATTACAGGAAAACATAAAAGTCTGTAGTGTTAAAATAACATGTTATAAAAATGAAATTGGTTCAGAAATCTTTGCACGCGAGTCCGACTCGCACTTGGCCAGTTTTGTCACTAAGTTGAGTACTTGACGCAATTTTGACAATTCATCCCCTTTTAGAGCATGAAAGATATGTGTGAGGCCAGAGTACCAATTCTACAAAAAAAGAACAACGTTCACATTCGCATGTCAGGTCGCAATCTGTCAAAAATGTATGGAAATTGGAAATTGAGGCTTTTTTGACAGATTGCGACAGAGACGCGAATGCGACCGTTGCTTAATAAATTGTAAGTATAATTAGTCCTCAGGTCTTTTAAAATCATCATCATCATATCAGATGAAAGACGTCCACTGCTGGACATAGGCCTCCTCCAAGCGTCGCCACAACGACCGGTCCTGTGCGTCTCGCATCCATCGGCTACCCGCGACCTTCACCAGGTCATCGGTCCAACTTGTGGGAGGCCTTCCAACTTTACGTCTTCCGGTACGCGGTCGCCACTCCAGAACTTTTCGGCCCCATCAACCATCTGTTCTGCGAGCAGATGTTTTTTCACATACTTAATAATTAATTTTATTCCGTAGTTTCTCTTGTGCGAGCCCCAAATAAATGTTTTATTTTTTCCCTTTTCCTTCAAAAATAAGTAGGTATTCAACTGACTGATATCCTCACCCGATATTGGAAGCAACCCATCGGCTTGCCACAGGCGCCTGGTGCAGGATTGTCTCCGTGGAAGGCCACACCACCCAACTCGCTCATGCCGTACACGTTCAGGACTTCTGTGTCGGGTGATATAATCTGGAAAAATTAAAGGTAAGTTTAATAAGAACAAACTTTCTTTTTTACCCGACTCCCAAGGAAGGGCAGAGCCGATACGGATTGAGCGATACGGAGAAACTAATAAATTATGCAAATAGCGAGTAATTAAGTTTTAAAATAAAATAAAACACTATGGAATAGGTATATGGAGCAATTAGAAACAAAATTGCCGAAACAATTGCCGTATGCTCTATATTGATCAATGTGTGTTAAACACATACAATTAATTGCGCAATTCCTTTTTAGGGTGTCATACCCGAGGGATAACCAACAGAACCTTATTACTAAGCCTCCGCCGTCCGTACGTCAGTCTGTCTGTCAGCGGACTGTATCTCAAGAACTGTAATAGGTAGACAGTTGAAATTTTCACAGATATGTATTTATCTATTGCCTCTATAACAACAAATAATAAAAACTAAATTAAATTATAATAAAAATACATTAAAATAATATAATTATTAATGTAATATAATTATTATTATTATTATTTTTTATTTTATTTAATTAAATCATTTAGGGAGGCTCCGACAAGAAATGTGTTTTTTTCGGTTCATGGTTCGGAACCCTTCGTGAGGCTTCGTGTGAGTCTTGCTGAGCTTGATTTTTTCCTGGGGAAATCATCAATTGACTCCTCCCGCTCTGGGCGGAGCGGGAGGGAGTGTCAGACTCTAACTGACTAAAACCCACCGGTGTTCCTAAAAACACCCCTTTGCGCTCTAGCGCTGACGTAGCTCTTCTCGAAAAATTCTGCATCGAGCGGCACCCCTCAGAATTTTATCTCAATCAGCATTATTAATAGACTGCGTATTCCATAAAATAACTTTTTATCAAACATGCTAATGTACTATTAGATAATAACACTAGTCGACCCGCGCAACTTCGTCTGCTCCGCTCCTAGTGGTCTTAGCGTGATGATATATAGCTATAGCCTTTCTCGATAAATGGGCTATCTAACGCTGAAAGAATTTCGGACCAGTAGTTCCTGAGATTAGCGCGTTCAAGCAAGCAAACAAACAAACTCTTCAGCTTTTTATATTATTAGTATTAGTATATAGATAGTGGTAACAGATCGCTCTTTTTATGAACAATCGTTTATAAGGGTTCCCTAGCCAAATGGCAAAAAATGGAACCCTTGTGGATTCGTCATGTCTGTCTTGCTCCTTTTTTTATGGAAGGATAATCATCAAATGACTCCTCCCACTCTTGGCGAAGCAGAAGGGAGTGTCAGACTCTTACTGACTAAAACACATCCGTATTCCTTCTAATGCCCTTTGCGTTCCAGGGCCGCGGTGACTCTTTCGAACAAATTCCGCAACCCTGGCAGGCACTGGCCCTAGTGGGCTCCGTCTACTATGTTGATATCTCTTTAAGGCGCGCGTGGAACACAACGCGCCGGCGACCAGGGCCTGGTTCTGATTGGACAGCGATCTGTCAGACTCCTACTGTCTAAAATCACACCACCTCGTCACTTCTGCTGTACCAGTACAAACCTTCAACTCATCAACTAGTTCTTGTGGCACAGCGCTTCCACCTAACATGAGCACTTCCAAGCTGGTGAAGTCGCATCGGTCACGTTCGTCAGGCTTGATGAGCGTCGTCATCATCGTCGGGCTGAAGATGGTGTAGGTTGGCTGCGAGAAAATAATACATATTTATTTCGACAACTTTTTGTCATTGTGTCCCGGACAATGACAAAAACTTTGTACAAACATTGTGTAAAATGTGAAAATATAATCTACTCGCAAGCAATTTAAAATAACCAACATTCTCACGTAATTACAAGTTGCTATAATTTCAGACGTAGTAGTCCAGTCAATGATATCTCAAAATGATTGAAGTCTTGCCACAGCCTTGATTTAATGAAAAACGAGATTCAAATTGGCTGTGACAGATAGTCATACAAATCTTCTTCTTATCGTGAGGACAGTAAGGTCTAACGACCCCATACACCCTAGTGTCAGAGTTCCTAAACCGCCTCAAGGGCCTCTGATATGGTTTATTTGACGACCGCCATTTGGCGGCCGGGACCACTGGCTTATACGTGTCTTCCGAAGCACGGAATCGTCTTTTTATCAGACAATCAGTTGATTCAAGCCTGCAATGTCCTAGCCAAACTGGAAACAGCTTTACAAAGTACGCTTCCAAGGCAAACGTCTGAACCACTTGACCACGGAAGCAGTTAGTCATACAGATAGACACGAGTGATACTATAAGGGTTCCATTTTTTATACGAGCGTTGGAAACTCTAAAAGAGTTTAGATGATTAATTATCTCACCTTATATGTATTGATCAGATCATAAGCGTGCTCCTGCGTCATCGCCTCCGATGTTTGTAGCCTGGTGAACCTCAACATTGGTGATATGAGGAAATTCAAGATCGCCGTCAGCCATTGCAGCGGTGACCCGATCAGGGCCAGGCGAGTCGGAGTTGGGAACGTCGTGTATCGAGACCTAGAGGAAGAAACGAAGCGATAATCTGTCAAATCCTTCGAATATGTTGCACGTAAAAATCAGTGACCGATGACCTGGTGAGGGTCGCGGGTAGCTGATATATGCGAGACGCACAGGACCGGTTGTTGTGGCGACACTTGGGTAAGCCCATGTCCAGCAGCGGACGTCTTTCGGCTGATATGATGATAATGAAAACAATCAGCCGATTTAGCCATTTCCCCATTACTACTACCTGCTTCCTGCTATCCAAATACTGAGAGTAGATCCTCGTCTGCTTTGCTTTTTCCCAACTCTATTGTGGTCTACTTCCAGCCTAACAGCATGTAGCTGAATACCAGTATTTTATATGGAGTGAATGCCCGTTGCTTGAAAATAAAATCTAAAATCTGATTGATGACCCTCGGTACCCTTGCTACGCATCCTCGTACATCTCTGGTCGAAACGTAGCCTAATTATTTCAATTCAATTCAATTATTTTTTTTACTTTTCTTTATTTTTATTTATTATTTGGTCAATTCTAATTTTTCTGTCAGTTTGTTTAGAACTCCAGATACTTGACTTATTAGCGACGGAAATCTTACCACACGTAGGGCGTGATGATGGCAAAGTTCTTGTGGGTAACGGCAGCAGCTTTCGGCAGACCAGTGGTACCACTCGTAGCTATGAGGAACGCTGGGGAATCTTCGGGATCAAAGTCTGTACACCTGCAAATAAACTAGGTATGAGAACATATGAGAATATTGAAATTAGCTGGAGAAAGTCAATTCCGATTCTAAATTCTTTCTTCTCTTTGTTCTTTTTTCTTTTAATTTTTTAAATTCTTTTTTATTTTCTTTCTTCTTGGCTCTCTTTATAAAAATCTCCGAAAAATATTTTTAGGGCTTGATTCAGCTATAGATAATGTACAGAACTGATTAAAAGATGAGTAAAATACTAGTCGTATTTAGTAGGTGTAGTAGGTCCAAGGTTACCGTTAGAGGTTTTTTTATAAGGATGAGAAATCATCAATTGACTCCTTCCGCTCTGGGCGGAGCAGAAGGAGGTGTCAGACTCTTACTGACTAAAACCCATCCGAGTTCCTCCTAATGCCCTTTGCGTTCCAGGGCCACGGTGACTCTTTCGAACAAAGCCTGGCAATAGTTACACTTGGACCTAGAGCCTAGTACGGAGTTTCAGTCTCAATAGAGGACAGCTTGTAGTAGTTTTGTTAGCACTGACGTGCGGTCTACTGTACACAATGCACAAGATTAAACATCAAACTAACACCCCATGCAATACCGATCTATTTAAAGACAAGATCTCCAAAATCTTGATAAGATAAGGCATACAACGACCTCTGAAACAAAAACGTGCTCATATAATTTGTAGAAAGATCTAGGGAAGATTTTTGGGCCTGTTTCGGATTCGGCGGGAGGACACGCCTGGGTGTCAACATTGCGAGGATCGGCCGGAGGACACGGTGGAGCATACGGTGGAGGTCTGCCCTGCTTGGGTGGAGCACCGTCGTGTCCTCGTCGAGGCGATCGGCGGCGGCGACCTCTCGCGTCCGGCCCTGGTTCAATCCATGGTCCGGAGCGAGGAGGCATGGGAAGCGGTCACCTCCTTCTGCGAAGCAGTGATGCTAGCGAAGGAGGAGGCTGAACGCGTGCGAGAGAGGGAACGCCCCAGCCGCCGCAACAGAAGAAGACGTCCCGGGCGTCGGGAATCGCAGAGTGATTCCCGGCCACCGTAGGCGCAGGTCTGCGGACGGCGAGCGTTGGGTGGCTCGTCATCCGATCAGGACCATGCCCAGGTCGACGGCGCGCTGTGTTCCACGCGCACCTCAAAGAGATGTCAGCAAAGTAGACGGGGCCCGGTAGGGCCAGTGCCTGCCGGGGTTGCGGAATCTGTTCGAAAGAGCCGCCGCGGCCCTGGAACACAAAGGGCATTAGGAGGAGCACGGATGGGTTTTAGTCAGTAAGAGTCTGACACTCCCTTCTGCTTCACCCAGAGCGGGAGGGGTCATTTGATGATTTCCCATCCATAAAAAAAAAAAAAAAAAGGGAAGATTTTTGGGGCCAAAGGAGTAAGTACACTATACATAGTTGAATAACAATAAAGATTGACTAAAGATTGTTGTTAGTTAACAAAATAACCACATATCAGATCATAATCAATATAAAACTCTTTCGTTACTGACAATGCACAGCCGAGACTGTTGGTCGTAGAAAGCTAAACTTGGGATGTAGGTTCCTAGCGGAGTTTAGGGCACAACTAAGAGAGGATTTCCTGAAATTACTACTGGAACGGGAAAAACGGAATATGCTCGTACGAAGTCGCGGGTAAAAACTAGTCAGTCGATTACGCAGGTCTTCTCTCTGAGAGCGGGAACGGGCTCTAATACACCACGTGGGCTCGGACGGAATTCTTAGTCCAAGGACATGCTAATTCTCGCGATGTTTTCCCCTCGCTGTTTTGTCTTTGAGAGCATGTTGTGACGTTCTAAACTACAGAATTTGAAAGGCCCACTCCGGGGTCCATGGCACCATTGCACCGTTCTAAACTTACAGATAAAGCCATGAACAATACAGTCAGTGCAAGAAGTGGTATTTGCAGGCTACGGTCCTCCAGGATCATAATGTTTATAAAAAACCGAAAAAAAGACACGATTTTTGTATACCTTCTCCCCTAATTTTTTATTTGTTTTATTTTCTATTATTTTGTTGTTATAGCGGCAATAGAAATACACATTCTATGAAAATTTTATTTTTTACTCTCTAAATTTTTACTCTCTCTCTCTATTTATTTTTACTCTACGACGGACGGACGGACAGAGGAGGCTTAGTTAGTCTCGTTGGCAGCCTTCGGCTATAGAACTCTAAAAAGAAGATATACAAAAAACAAAATATCCTTACCTGAAATCTTCCACCGGTGAGTCACCCCCATATTGTTCCATGAAATCCTTAAAGCTGCAGAGGTAGTCTCCCTTATCAAAGCTGACTATCTGAGCGTCCAGGTTCAAGTTGTTCAGGGTCAGCTGCACATCGGACGCTCTATCGCTTTGACAGAATATCACCTTTGGTCTTGAGTAAGCGAAGGTTTGTTGGAGTTCATCTGGGAGATAAGATAATATTAAGCCGGTATTCTGGGATACTATAATCAGATGTACAGACCCTTGAGTTTACCACACCCACATTACGCCAGCTATCTTTGAATTATTGTTTGTATAGAACATGATACAATTTTCGATAATATTAGGCTATCTATAATAACAATCTAATATGTATACGCAAAAAGTAAGTTCACATAGGGCATCAAAATTCTTCCGCATCACTGGCAACAGGGAAGGTGCCCAAAATACTGTTAAAATGTGTTATGTTATACAGGGTCTCTTACAAAAACCTGGGCAACGATCATATCTTGGGCTGTTGCCGAGAATTTTCTCACAAAAAACCCGATGACACTTTTTTTACATGCCATCATAACCGGCAGTCATGTTTATGATCATTAGACCACTAATGAAGACCAAACTTTAAACTGTCTTTTTCAACTAGAAGTATAAACTACGCCAGTTCTTAGGCCTAAGAACGCACATCGATATATTTTATTGGCCGTGCAAAGTCCACACGACACACAATCGTTCGGAAAATTCCTCGTCCATTATATCATTGCAAGGACACAAGAGTTAAAGACTACGTAATTCGCATTAATTGTTTTATTTGTTCTAGTAATAATTTTATCAGCTCGAAAGTATCTAATGCAGAACCCACATTATGTAACTAATAAGATTGCAATTTCATTCATAATCGAATGTGTATTACTTGCTTCATCATCATCTTCCTGCTCGTGGTTCTCTGCCCTATCAGCCGGTGAGCTATCACTAACTCCCTTTTCTTTCATATTGCTCGTCACACAATCAATCCATCTTCAATTTTTTTGGCCTTTCTCTCCCTCCCCATCCATCCACATGTATATTCAAAACTCTTTTAGTTACATGCGTTTCATCCCTCCTCTTCACATGACCTTACCGTGACCAGCGATTCCCTTTTAATTTTTCTATCACTGGCGCCATTTTTAAACTACTTCTAATGTACTCATTTCTCACTTTACCATTCTCGTTACTCCACACATCCATCTCAATATTTTCATCTCCGCTACATGCAATCTATTTCCATCCGTCTTTTTGGCAGCCCAACATTCTGATCCATACATTACGACAGGTCTTATCACGGACTTGTACAGTGTAGTGTCACAAGTTGTTCCAGTGACCTGTCGCTATTTCATTTATCCTGAGTTGCTTCATATATTTAAAAAATCGTCTACTTGTCAGCATTAAACAAGCCATGAATACGTTTGCAATGTCAAAAATAAAGCATATGCGGCCGATTACATTCATTTTTTTTTTGTAAGTCGCAGGCCATGACGAGATCACATCTACACATGACAGTCAATATCACAAGATAAAGCAAGGTCGTGGGTAGCAGATGGATGCGAGGTGCACAGGACCGGTTGTTGTAGCGATACTTGGCGGAGGCCTATGTCCAGCAGTGGACTTCTTTCGGCTGATATGATGATGAAGCAAGGACGGTCGGCGATTACAATACTCCGTTATTAATTTCCCCTTCATCATTGTTCCAGCTGAAAGAAGCCTACTTCTGGACATGGGTCTTCTTCAAGCGTTGTCACATAGATCGTCTTACATCTGGCTACGTTCACTAGGTCATGTATATATCCATAGCAACATAAAATCTCCTAGAAACCGTACACATCTACAAAACATGTTTTTTATTTTTTACGATGCGATATCTTCAACGCTCCGCTCCTTCGACTCTTTCCGCTCTGAGCGGAGCGGAAAGGAGCGTGAGCTTCTTACTGACTGAAACCCATCCGTGTTCCATCAAATGTCCTTGGCGTTCCAGGGCCGCGGTGACTCTTTCGAATCAATTCCGCAACTCTGCAACCCTGGCAGACCTAAGAAACATAGGTAGACAAAGTTCGAAAGACGATGAGCCTACAGAAAATTAAATTAACCCTTAATTTGGCAGGATTTTTTTTTCATTTAATTACTAATTTTCTGAATTTATTTTACTATATTAGGTGTAAGTAAAAGGGTAAAAATACAAAATAAAATAACTAGGCGTCTATTTTTTAGAAATGCTTAGTATAATATATTATACATATCTCGATGTTCAAAAAAGATGCGCTTTAAACATTAGTACAATATACTATACATATCTAACTCAGCGATCGTTTTGGGTGAAAATCAAATCAAACAATTGGAATGAAAGAAATTATCAAAATTTAATCATTATGAAAATTATAAAAGCAGTTACGCTTAGTTGGGATAAAACAAAGTCTATGCTGACAATTGATACAAAAATCATTTGTTTTCCCCTTTTTACAATACCGACAACGCCCATAAGTGGTACCAGCTTGCTCATGGACAACTTTATCACGACGGATATCATCGCAAGGTCGGCTTCTTTTCGGTGCAGCAATCTTTGTGGACGAAGATATGCTCGGCTCTTCAGCTGGTAAAGAGGGTCTTCCAATCATCCGAAATGGAGAGTTGTTCTCAGCATCAAAAGTGTCTTCTGGAATTTTAGCACGATGAAGGAATTTAGTATTTTTCTACTCATAAGTAGATTGTACAATGTTACTTCTTTCTGTTGTTTTCTTTTTAGCAGGAGCAGGCTTTTATGTAATTGTAATATTTCGTTTTGAGGATCTTTTTGCAGGAGGGGCTTTTTTTATTCACAGCTGATGTTGATGGCCTAGGAAACGGTTCAGAAGGAAGAGATGAAATAACACGGGAAATCGACAGTAAATCTCCATTCCAGGATAAGCAAGAAGGCATTACTGCAATGGTTGAGGACTCTTCCCGTAAAATATCACTTGGATTTCCACAGCATAGTTGGTATTCGTTTTTGGCGAAGTAGTGTTTTGTAGTGTGTGGTAGCGAATGTTCAAATTCAGTATCAGATTCGGACGACGAATATGGGACGGTGCAGTTTCATCTTCGAATTTGATTTTTGTGCAAAGAAATTTTGTTCGGGGTCAAGAGTGGGTACGAAATAGTCTTCTGATAACAATTCCAGTCACTCTAGAGACGAGTCAATTGAAGGATTTTCAGATGTCTAAAAATACAAAATTTCGAAAGAGATGAGGTTCTCACCTCACGATCAGACCTTCCATGTTCACGTGCGATGCCTTCTGCTTCTGATGCGCCTAAAGCGAAAATGCGATGCCTTCCTGTTACGGGTTTTCGCTATTATAAGAAAGCACATGCAATGCATGCATCCGCAACCCAACCCAAGCAAGAAACAAATTCAAAACAAAATTACACCTAGAATTATGTAATGGTCACCTAGGTACCGAGTAATGAGAGACAATTGATTTTCAATTGTTATTGGACCTCATGAAGTCTTTCAGTTGTTAATAAATTAGTAAGAAATGTAAAGCCCTCTATACAAACAGTTAACTCGTTACTTTCTTAAATACAACAAAATGTATAGCCCGTTATACTAATGATTATAACTCAACTTTGTTGTGCATAGCGATTTGTATAGCCCGTTATACAAAGGACTTTGATGTGGTTTATCACTCACGTCAGTGTACAAAACTGCATTTATTGATTATTTTTACTATAATTGATCACTGTTCAATAAAATTTCATGCGAAATCAAAGCAATTCCCGAAGAAAAAAAATAAAAAAAAATAACTTACCATAGGCGCCCGTTGAGAATTCATTTTTCAAAACTTTGACGTGACAGATGTTATGTCACATTGAATTCAAAGATAATAAAATACTTTAATTTAACTGGTCAAATGCTGCCATGAAGTATGGTCAAGACGAAATTTAGTAGGTTTTAAATCCAAAAGCTATAGATTTTTTTTTAGCAAACGTATAATATATTATACATTGTCAAATTAAGGGTTAAATCATACTTGTAGTCAAAGTCCTGTCTACAGCTCCGACGATCACTCCGAGATACAGGGCAGCATACAAAGGTATGGCCACGTCCAGGTGGTTGGGAGCCATCAGAATCAGCACGTCTCCATGCTGAAGTCCCAGGTTCTTCAGGCTGTTGGCACAGCGGACTGTCCTTTCGAGGGCTGAAGCGTATGTTTCTGATTCGCCTGTTGCTCCGTCAATCTGTAGAGATGATTTACGATAAGGAAACGAATATTCTTTCTCCAATGAAATATCCATTACTAATATTACAGCCCTGAGGGCCAATTCTAAGTTTTTTTGATTAATTTAAGTAATTAGTAGAATTGGCATTCTGTTGTACTGTACATTGATCTTGAAGATCCTGGAGACTGTTCGGACTTAGCACTAAGCAGGCTTGCAGGACTTTACACCTTGTTCCGCATCCCTCTATATCACAAATACCTGCAGCACAAAATCCGGGGCATCCTTCAGGCTCTGCAGGAGGATCTTGCCAAGATGGTGTCGATCCGAGGGGATCCCAGACTCGGCCACTATCCGAGAGGTCAATTCTCCCATGAACCAGTGGACAGAGTCATTGGCCATTCGACGTAGCGTCATTTTTTGGTCCTTTGAGTTTTCTTTTGGTCCTAAGTGTTTGTTTGGCCTGAAACAAAGGTATCTTTAATATTATTGTAACCATCTTATTGTAAAAACCTACATTCTGAGCAAATAAATGAATGTTCTGTTCTATTCTAGGATTTAATTATGAGTTTTTGAGGTTTCATTTTCATAAATGTATTAATGTGTCATTGCCGACTGCTTTATTCACGCCGCGATTATATAACGCAATACCTCTTAAGGGGTCATTGTACTCATCATTATGAACAACTTTTACTATGGGACCAATCGCGAAAAAAAAATCAGCTGTTCAGTACATTTTGTCCAGTTATGCGCACATAAATGTACCTGTCGTTGTGGCGACGCTTGGGGGAGGCCTATGTCCAGCAGTGGACGTCTTTCGGCTGATATGATGATGATGATGAAATGTATGGGGGCATCGATTTTTTTTTCCCGATTTCGGTGTTGGTCCCATAGTGAAAGTTGTTCATAATGATGAGTTCAATGGCCCCTTAAGAGGTATTGCGTTTCTTCTGTTACAGGTTGTATAACGTAGCTGCTCTATTTGATGGTCCTCCTAAGTATTATGAAATTGACCGGTCAAGGGCGAGTTGGACTGGCACACCAAAGCTCATCTTTCATTTGTATTATTTGTTGTTATAGCGGCAATAGATGCCGTTCATGAGATACAGCCCGCTGACAGATAGACGGATAAACGGACGGACACTTAGTTAGGCGGAAGCTTAGTAATAGTCCCGTTGGCAGTTGGCACCCATAGGGTACGCAACCCTAAAAAGTACTATCGATTCGAAAAGTAGACGAATTCGGAGTCATGGCCATTTAACATGTGTTGGATTACTGGTACTTTAGAGGTATGCGGAACAGAGAGTGAAGTCCCGCAAACCCCCATTGAAAAGGGAGGATCCTCCTACCAGACAGTTGTCGTGTCTGGCGGGCAACTGCCCGATAGTTGATATTCGGGCTGATATATATGTTCAAATCGCATGGTAAACTCTGCTTGCGCGATGAAGGATTTCAACGTAGTAGTTCGCTGCTAGTTAGATAGATGGCGTCGCGGTTCTTTTTTTGTTGCGATGTTGATTTGCTCCGTTGGTTTTTCTTGTGGCGTCATTGATGCCGCTACAGTACAATCTCTGTCTATTAAGAAAAAAATATATAATATGCAGTACATTCTTATCTTATTAATTGAAAATAATAACACGTTTATGATGCAAGATATCAGTATCACAGGAAGTGTGAGGTTCGTAAACAATGCATAATAAATACAATAATATATTGTTAATGTCAATATTATTTACTACAGCTTGCTGATGTGACGTCAAATTACGACATGTCTTTAAGGATAAAGTTCAGAATGTGAATAAGTTTTTGTGTGAAGTGTGTGTTCGGAACATCCGTAAAAAACGGAACCCTTATAGGATCACTGTGGTGTCTGTCTGACCGTCTGTCACAATCAGTTTTCTCCGGATCCACTGGACCGATTCTGTTGAAATTCGGTATACATATGGAATTCTGTGGCCCAAACGCGGACGTTTTACGTAGGTAAATAAATACATTTTTAGTATGGGGGTCAATTTTGGGGGTCAAACTAGAAAATCAAATAAAAGTTTTTCAAACTGTATCGTATGAAATATCAATTGAAAGGGCTTATTGTGAGGGTTTTAATTATATTTTTCATAATTTTAAATAAATACTTTTGAAGTTGTCCAAGAAATTAGACCAAAAATAACCATGCCCCATATCTCCAAAATATGCATATTGTTACTATATGTTCTTCTAAAGATTACAGGAAAACCTATTAGAAGTCTATAATGTTAAAATAACATGTTAAGAAAATGGAACTGGTTCAGAACTCTTTGCACGCGGGTCCGACTCTCTCTTAGCCAGTTTTTAGGGTTCCGAACAAAAAACGGAACCCTTATAGGATCACTCGGGTGTCTGTCTGTCTAACTGTCTGTCTGTCTGTCTGTCTGTCTGTCCGTCTGTCACAGCCAGTTTTTTCCGGATCCACTGGACCGATTCTGTTGAAATTTGGTACACATATGGACTTCTGTGACTCAAACACGCACGCATTACGTAAATTATTAAACTTTTAGTATAGGGGTCACTTTTGGGGTTCAAACTAGAAAATTAAAAAAAAAAGTTTTTGAACAATATCGTGTGACATATCAAATGAAAGGGCTTACTGTAAGGGTTTTGAATATTTTTTTTCATAGTTTTAAAATGAATGGTTTTGAAGTTATTCAAGGAAATGGATGAAAAATGACCATTCCCCCTCCCCTTATCTCCGAAACTACTGAGCCTAAATTAAAAAAAATGGAGATAATAGATCTTTACCTATACATTACAGGAAAACCTATAAGAAGTCTATAGTGTTAAATTAATACGTTAAAAAAAATGAAATTCGTTCGGAACCCTTTGCACGCGAGTTCGACTCGCTCTTGGCCAGTTTTTTTTTTCTATGTAGTTACGAACATAGCTGTAAGATATTATTAACAACAACAAGTTAAATTAACTTGCAGTTAAATATTAAAGATAAAACTTTAGTTTTAGGAAAAAATTGATTTGGGATTCAAAGTTGTCGATGACAAGACGACAGGTGGGCTATGGAAAGCGGAAAGACGCCACACAAATACCGGAATTTACGTTATATAAATAACTAGCTTTTGCCCGCGGCTTCGCTCGCGTTAAGAAGTTTAAAAATGACCAAGTTTCATACAAACTTTCATCCCCTATTTTATCCCTTTGGGGGTAGAATTGATCAAAATCCTTTCTTAGCGGATGCCTACGTCATAACATCTACCTGCATGCCGAATTTAAGCCCGATCCGTCCAGTGGTTTGGGCTGTGCGTTGATAGATCACTATGTCAGTCAGTCAGTCACCTTTGAGTTATATATATTTAGATATATATAAATATACTATTATATAAATAATTTTACTGATAATAAATGTTAATTCCTTCTGAGGCAGTGAGGTTACTTTGTTCTACCTTTTATGTACAATTAATTAAATACATGATGTGCCTTTTATGTATAATTATTTAAATATATGTGCCTTGTCTCCTGTGTCTATGTCCTATTCCTTATATAACTGGCATTGGGGAAGTGAGCTTGAAGGTTGAGTCAATCATACTCAAGAAGCGGGACGCATCGCTTACACTTTATTTGGACATGAGAGCGATGCCGGGTGCTATTTTGGAGGTATGTGGAACAGAGAGTAAAGTTCCGCAAACCCCCATTGAAAAGGGAGGATCCTCCTACCAGACAGTTGTTGTGTCTGGCGGGCTACTGCCCAATAGTTGATATTCGGGCTGATGTATATGTTCAAATTCGCACGGTACACTCTGCTTGCGCGATGCAGGATTTCAACCTAGTAGTTCGCTGCTAGATGGATAGATGGCGTCGCGGTTCTTTTTGTTGAGATGTAAATTTGCTCCGTTGGTATTAAAAATTAATATGAAAAATAATCAGAAAAGGAAAAAAATACAAGTTACTCAATATAACGCCCGATCGTATATTACTTCAGCTGTAATAAATTAATAATTTATACGACAGTCGATTGAAATTATGAGACTATGATAAATAAAAAATACTTATAATCATCTTATAATTAATTTATTGGAAGGACAATGCTTGCAATCAAAGTTTTTATAACAAGTACTAATATTATCTTTTCTTGCCTGAGCCAACAGGCGGGCTCCAATCAATCAATCAATGAATCAAATGTAATTTATTCAAATTAGGCTAAATTTTGAATGACGCTATACAGCCCGAGTCCTCCAAAACCTGCCCGTCACCACTTCCTAGTTTTTAGCTGGGAAAGCTGGGAAGAAGTGGCGCAACAAACTCCGCTGTAACTGATTTGTGAATGAATTTCAACACCTTACCCGATTTTTTTTAAATAACATTAAGAGGGAACTCTAGTCGCTAACTCTTAGGCCTTTCTCCATACAAACGCAGTCCGCTGTTTTCTTCGTGGATAATGTTGTTAGAGCAATGATATTTTTTTTCAAAAAATCTAGATTGAATTAATACGTGCCTCTATCATTTTCTTTTTTCCAAAACATAATTACTTAAAGAATTATAACAATCCAAAAACCCGAAAAAACAGCCTGTTTTTACCACCATGTTCAGACGACTATCAGACAAATTGGACAAGTTTTTAACAAAACAGAAAATAATAAAAGCATAGATATAGTTTTCCTCAAAATTTTGATATATATTTTTAAAGATCAGTCTAGTTTTGAAGAAGAAAACAGCGCAATTCAAAAAGTCTTTTGGTCAAGGTTTTTATAGGTAAACTAAGCCTCTGCTGCATTTGTCGCTTTCGCACTTTATTTGATAGGGCGCAGCGCGACGGTTTCGGCAAGTTTCTTCAAATACCTATTTTTCAAATTCTTCGGGACTAGAGTCCCCTCTTAAGGCGAATGCAAAAATATTAGCGTGGATGCAATATTCTTTAATGTCGGAATTAAATTAATTTATGATGAAACAAAAACATTGAGTAATTATTTTTTTTACTATAAGCAGGGTAGACACAAATTTCTTGCATGGTAGAATTAATTGTATTTTAATAAAAAGAACATTATTATGTAACTTAAAGTCCAGGGTCCTTGGACTTGTATACTAACTCGTTATTAGGGCAGTAAAAAATGTAATTTGGCATGACAGGCAGTTAGTTCGAATGACGGAAACTTTTTGTTCTATACAGTGTTCTATAAAAATAATCCAGCGGAACTCAGCAGACGATGGGTCATGAATTCATGACATGAATCCTCTGCGTTGGCTTACAAAGAACTTTAATAAGAATTTCCATCATATTGATATGTTTGCTCTTTCTGCTGGTCAATTAAAAATAATGTACTCAAGACTAAGCCAGTATTTTTTAATTATTTTCAAGTATATATATTTTATTTTTATTTTTTGCAATGTAAATTCATTTTTGTTTTTCTAGTTAGCATCCTAAAATAATTGTTGTTGGTTAGTTACCATTTGATCTCTTATTTTATAATTTTTTCCACATGAGGTAAAGTGTCACTTTTGTTTTAACTAAAAAATCACTACATCAATCACTACATATTATAAAACAAAGTCCTCCGCCGCGTCTGTCTGTCTGTTCGCGATAAATTCAAAAACTACTGCACCGATTTCCATTCTGTTTTCACCAATGATTAGAGTGGTTCTCGAAGAAGGTTAATATATAATTTGTCAAGTTTTTGGATACATTGACTAAAATATAATGATGCCGTCTGGGAGCTTTTGGGAACGCGGGCGAAGCCGAGGGCATCAGCTAGTAATAAATAAAAGAACAAGAGCGAGTCGGACTCGCTCGGCAAAGGGTTCCGAACGAATTTTTTTTTACATGTTATTTTGTACACTATAAACTTCTTATAGGTTTTCCTGTAATCTCTAGGTAAAGATCTATTATCTCCATTATTTTCAAAATTTTTGTTTCTGAGATAAGGGGGAATGGTCATTTTTCGTCTAATTTCTTGAATAAGTTCAAAACCATGTATTTTAAAATAAGGAAAAAAATATAATTAATCATTTGATATGTCACACGATATTGTTCCAAAAACTTTTCTTTTCATTTTCTAGTTTGTCCCCCAAAAGTGAACCCCATACTAAAATGTAATAATTTACGTAACGCGTCCGTGTTTGGGTCACAGAAGTCCATATCTGTACCAAATTTCAACAGAATCGGTCCAGTAGATCCGGAGAAAACTGGCTGTGACAGACGGACAGACACCAGAGTGATCCTATAAGGGTTCCGTTTTTTGTTCGGAACCCTAAAAATAATAAATCAAATCTCGTTAGCTTCACAAAAAAAAACTTAAATAAAACAAGTAAAAAAAAAACAATCGCTGTGTCCACGAACCTACAATCAGTACCTTTGCTAGACGTTATCGTTTTTACGAGATTGTCCTCATTCAGGATATTGAAAATATCTAAGTAATCAATCACAACTAGGCTTATCAATGATAATGATTGTTTTAATATCGAACAATCAAAAGCTAAACTATAAGCTAGCTAGCTGTTTTCGTGAAATTGTTTTTATTATTTACACAACATATAAGTGAAAGCTAGTAAATAGCCATTTTTTACATACTGTTACTTAATATTGTTATGTTTTAGCTGTAAGTTTTCCTAAAATTAATAAAATAAAATAAAAGCTTCCTTGTCGCCTTTTCTAATCAAATTCTTCTGTCGCAGGTCTGCTGGAAGAAATTTCTGTGGAAATAAGCAGTACCTTTGTGCTCTTTTCTATGTTCAAAATTTTCTTTATGAGTATATTGTGTGTACATAAATAAATAAAATAAAATAAAATAAGGGCGAGTTTATGAATTTATTGGCAGACTAGCTGACCTGCTCCTATTGGTGGACTTAGCGTAATGTTATATAGCATACGCTATATGGCTATACAGCTATACAGCCTTCCTCGATAGCTGAGCTAACTAACACTAAAATAATTTTCTATTCGAACCAGTATTTCCTGAGATTAGAGTTCAACCAAGCAAACAAACTGTTCAGCTTTATATAATTACTAGTTGACCCGCGCAACTTCGTCTGCTCTGCTCCTATTGGTCTTAGCGTGATGATATATAGCCTTCCTCGATAAATGGGCTATCTAACACTCAAGGAATTTTTCAAATCGAATCAGTAGTTTCTGAGATTAGCGCGTTCAAGCAAACAAACTCTTCAGCTTTATATATTAGTATGTATATAGCTTTATTAGTATAGATAAAATAAAACATTGTAGGTAGAGATAAAAACGTGTCAATCAATTTAGTGCCAAATTTTTACAGGTTACTCAAATGCCAAATCCTCAATTGCGAATACAGAAATCGAGGGATAATTTTCACTAACAACACACGACTAAACAAACTAAGTAACTAATTAAGTACCACTTTTCTTTATCAAAACCTACCTGATTAAAATATTTAAACATCTCGAAGTACAAAAATAAATTTTCCGACTTACTGTTCAACTGCCTGAATTTCTCACGCACAGGAAATCACAGAAAATCCAACTCCGCAACTAACAAACTGATTTAGGTATTACAAAAATAATTTATGACAAGGAATTTTGGTCCTTTGAAACACTCGGTGAACGTTTAACTGGACCACTGTTCTGTGTTAATAATATATACGTAGCATTAAGATGTAATGGACATAGTAAATGTGCTATCTGTTATGAGTTCAGTAGTATTCTGCTCTACCATTAGGTCTACAAGTAGATACATGCCTCATTATATAAGTAAACTGATAAAGCTATTGATACACCGGGTGAGACAGGGGTGCAGTTTTATAATATTTTATGCAAAACTGACACAGTCATTATAAATAATGGTTTGTGAGTATTATTCAAATTGTCGTGGTTTACTTTTAAGGGTTCCGTATCGAACAGAACCCGAAATATTACTAAGCCGCCGCCGTTTGTCAGCGGGCTGTACCTCAAAACCGTAATAGGTAGTCATTTGGAATTTTCACAGATTTTGTATTTCTATTGCCGCTATAATAACAAAAAAAACTTGAGAGGTGTCAAGGGACATCCGGATGGAACGAAGTTCCTTTCGATTAATTAGTGAAGGAATTGTAATATTTTTTTAAGTTATAAAAATATTAAAAAAAATGATGAAAAAATATATATTAATAACAAGTATAATGTAAACAGAAATAGAAAGACGAAACGAAAATAACTGGTTTGCTTTCTATGAGAGAGAGAGAGAGAGAGAGACAGATAGAAACACGCGCACGCCGCACGGCTTACAACTATAGCAAAAAGTGTCGTTACAACTTTTCGTATGATTTTTTTCCGTCTAGCCCCCTTTCACAACGCGCGATAAGGAACTTCGTTCCAATAATAAAAATTAATTTATGGTACGGAACCGCAACGTGTGCGAGTCCGACTCACACATGACCTGTTTTTTTATTAACGCTCAAAAGGAAGTTGAGCAAATTTTCTATCAGCGGTAGAGTGGCGAAAGCGATTGTCAAAACGTCACACACGTATGGGATTGACAGACGCTTTCGAAATGTCACGTGATCCTTACAGAGACGACACGGTTGGCGTAGTGGCAGAGCGTTTGACTGCTGCGCCGCGAGTCGTGGGTTCGATTCCCGCACGGAACAAATGTTTGTATGGCCTACATATAGTTGTTCCGGGTGTGGCTGTTTGTGTATGTGAGTTAGTATGTTTGTGAACCCACACACGATACAGGAGAAATTCCTAGTGTGGAGCAAAGCTTTAAAAAAAAACCATATTTTGGCATTTCGACCAGCGCATTCTCTGCTATAATGACACTTCTCTAAGTGCCTCTGGTCTTTAAAGGTTTTTAACCGAATTCCAAAAAAGGAGGAGGTTCTCAAGTCGGTGGGTATTTTTTAACCGACTTCCAAAAAAGGAGGAGGTTCTTTGGGAATTCGGTGGGTAGTTTTTTAAGTATGTACACCGATTACTCCGAGGTTTATTTTTATGTATGTACACCGATTACTCCGAGGTTTATTTTTATGTATGTACACCGATTACTCCGAGGTTTATTTTTATGTATGTACACCGATTACTCCGAGGTTTATTTTTATGTATGTACACCGATTACTCCGAGGTTTATTTTTATGTATGTACACCGATTACTCCGAGTTTTCTGATACGATTTCTGTGATTCTTTTTAGTTTGATGCAGTATACTTGCCATTTGGTCCCATAAAAATTTGATCAGTATGGTTCAGTGGTTTTTATTTTATGAGCATTTTTGCTTATTACAATTTCTGCATTGACGAAGACGTCGTCCAAGTATTACAACTCGGTGTTAAAAAACAAAGAAACAAATCCAAGAACACTGACTTTCGAAATTAGGTTATTTTATTCTTTGTAGTGTTTTGTTTGGAAGTCGGTTATATTTTTTTGTAAAAAGTTTTTTTTAAGTATTTCTGAGTATGGACTTACATTGTTCTTTTTTTCTTCTTCTTTCTTTTCGTGATGTATTTATTCACATAGCTATTAGTATTTGATAAGTGGCCAGGGCCCCAAACATAATGCAAGTAGCATTATGTTTGGAAATTTGTCCCTCCACGGGTGGGACATAGTGTGATCACACTCACACTCACACGGCGTGTTGAATGACTGAATAACGCATTTCGCCAAGTAATATTTGCAGCGGCCTTCTTGGATTCGCAATCAATTCAAAACTTTTCATGTACGTAGGCAGTTAGCGACTTAGGGGAAATTGCTGTTTGGGTTTCACGAAGCAGTGGAAACTTTTTTTACACTTACTAACCTAGCTCTTATTCAGAAAATACATACCACTCACGATGACGATATAATGTAGATTCCTTCGAATGCACGAGTATCTATTTAACCTAGGATTACTTACTACTGTTAATTCACGACTAGCATCTAACTCCTATGACAATATGCAAAGACTGCACTGTGTCGGGCCAATTTGATACAGCTCCTTAAATTGAATCTCAGGATGCGGTTACATTTAAACCACGCTATCAACTTGACGGGTACCTTCAGAGAAATGCAGCTGCTCACATAGACTTTGTTTTTCGCTTTTATTTATAAACTAAAGAAGGAAATAAATAACTTGTTTTTGAGAAACAAAGAACATAATACGGAAGTCTGTAACCGGTTCTTCAGGCTTCCAATTTGGTTTTTTGTCAATCCATCCAAAATCTATATATTATTATTAATGCGAAATGATCTCTGTCTGACTGTTTTTAAACTATTCGGGCCTAAATGATCACTAATTTTCGCGAACATAACTAGAGCCTATGACCCAAAGCCTGCGTCATGGACACTTTTAGGGTTCCGTACTTCAAAAGGAAAAAACGGAACCCTTATAAGATCACTTTGTTGTCCATCTGTCTGTCTGTCAAGACCCTTTATCTCGGGAACGCGTGTAGGTATCGAGTTGAAATTAAAACCATATACTCTACGGTCTACAGTCCCTTGAAGCTGTAAAAAAATTAAAGTTCTAAGTTAAGGTAAAAAAAGATACGGCAGTTTATGCCACAAAAAAAGTATATTTCGACGCTCTCAAGGGAATCAAAATGTCTGGTATTTCCCGTTAACCTAGAACTATGAAATTTGGCAGTTAATACCGTCTTATACTACAAGTATAGGAAAAAGTTTGAAAACTATACATTTGTAATTAAATCATAAAAGAAATATAGTCTTTATTTAAAGTAAATGTATCTACAAATTTGTACGGAACCGTCGGTGGGCGAGTCCGACTCGCACTTGGCCGGATTTTTTATCACTATACCATGCCCAGCATGGTATAGTGATAAAAAATCCGCATATAGGAGCTCGTATAACTATAAACAAACAGATGACTTCCGAAATCTACTCATTATCTATATTAATATATAAAGCTGAAGAGTTTGTTTGTTTGCTTGAACGCGCTAATCTCAGGAACTACTGGTCCGATTTAAAAAATTCTTTCAGTGTTAGATAGCCCATTTATCGAGGAAGGCTATAGGCTATATATCATCACGCTAAGACCAATAGAAGCGGAGCAGACGAAGTTGCACGGGTGAACTAGTATTTGTATAAACCAGCAAGAATCCATTTGAAGAAGCTGGCAAGGTAACGAGTGTTGTCAGAATCATAATATAGGCAATTGGGCATGATCTATCTGATGATAAAATACTCAGTGTAACTCCAGTCTGCCACGATCCTTATTCTCTACAAACGATCAAGTCGACGTACTTGTTAAAATATGTAGTAGGGGATATGAATTATTTCGTAGTTAATGGCCGCTCTTTGTGGCACAAAATTACGGGTTCTGCCGGCTTCTGCTAAACAATTGTCTTCAAGGACGTGTATTCAATTTCACCTTGCCATAGATAATCATGTGAACCTTTGCACGTGCTACGAGGATACTACTATGTTGGTCTGCATGGTTGCCATAATCGTCATGGTTGGTTGCCGTTGGTTCTATGAGAGTGATGAAGGGGTGCGTCTGTGTTTGCGCACACGCTTGTGTATAATATGCCCTGCACCGATGGCTATATAGTCTCCTCTTAGAAGACTGCTATGTTGGTCTGCATGGTTGCCATAATCGTCATGATTGGTTGGCATTTTTACCGTCGGTCCTGCGCGAGATCTCCATCTGGTCGTGTCAGATTGCCATCACTGAGGATATGAGAGTGATTGAAGAGCGATTACATCTGTGTATTTGCATAAGCTTGTGTACTATGATATGTCCCGCGCCGATCCCCTTACTTCGTTGAGATTAGCTGCCACAGCCGAAATTGGTCTGGAGGACTATTACAATCGAGCACATAATACTTAACTATTGTCAACAAGGGCTGCGAATCCGAAGAAAGCTTGGAATGGTAAATATCACCAAAGTTAACACCTTTTTGGTATCCTATTAAATAGAGTAAGTTCCCCGCGATATTCTTTGCAGGGTCTTTGAGATACCGAAGGTTGCTGCCTTCAAGTCGTTGTTAACGACGGACATCCAAGTTTCGAGGGCCTTCTACGTTTGTATCTCTAAGCTTGTCATCATCAGCATATAGCAGTGCACTGCTGAACATAGCCCTCTCCTAGTGCGCGCCATTCAGCTTGATTTCCGGCAACTCTCATACGGCTGCTACCAACCAAGCTTGTGAATGTGAGCAATAAATAAAATTATAAATAAAACCCATATTATCTAATCAGAAATATTGGCTAGACATGGTAGATGGGTAAGAAGTTAGAGTGGAGACCAAAGACAGGCTTTAGCAATGTAGACAGTCCACAAACCAAATATACGACCAGCTATGGAGACTTGAATGCGGAAGGCCCAAGATCGGGAACCTTCGCGTGCAGTGGAGGACATCTACCATAGTAGATGCAGCTGAATGATATCTTACATGGAGCGATCCATGTAAGATATCATTCAGCTGCATCCGCTCAAACTAAAAATTACCCCATGGTACTTTGGAAAACTCAGCATTTGGAGAAGGAGAAGACAGAGAGAGACATATAAGCCGCACAGGTCGACCTTCAAGATTAAGCAACACTTGCCAAGGTTGGTCTGTGGATGGGTCACCAACTTAACATACCGAGTTTCCTCCGTGCTTCGGAAATCACGTTGAGCCGTAGGTGCTGGCTATTATTTGTAGATCTTTGGCAGTCGTTACAGATTATCAGAAGCCAGAAAATCTGACACCAGTCTTGCCAAGAAATACCGAGTTACCCAGTTAATAGATTGCGGAGGTCTAGTAAGCAGCCGCTTCTCATAAATCACTGATATTCAGCCGAATTCGGCTTGACTGGGAGCCGACGCCATTAAAGTTGGGAAAAGGCTAGGCAGATGATAAAATAACTATAGAACATGTACTTTGTGCTTTGCGTGAGGCAGCCAAGTACCAAACAGACTTCCGTACATAGGTGCTTAGTTTTGTTTTTTAGATTTGTGCTTGTAACAAAGAGCTTTACATTATAATTTGACGAGTCAGAGATGTTAAAATATTATGGTTTTAGTTTAATTACGGTTCCTAGAAATAAAATATTGACGCATCACATATCAAACGCTGGTCATGTGATGCGTTTGGCTTATAAAAAAAATCGACTAAGTGCGAGTCGGAGTCTCACACGACGGGTTCCGTAATACAACCCTTTAGTTTTTAATTTATTTTAATTTTTATTATTTGTTGTAGCGGCAATAGACATACACAATCTGTGACAACTGTCTGCCTATTACGTTTCTTGAGATACAGCTTGTTGACGGACAGACGGACGGACGGACGGATAGCGGAGGCTTAGTAATAGGGTTCCGTTGGTTATCCTTTGGGTACGGAACCCTAAAATCGATTTAACAAATCACTGCAGCTAACGCGCCTTTTCCAATTTATCAATTTTTTTTTGATAATTTATTTGTTACCTACAACAAACATATTTCCGGCAGTCCAGTATTTCCTTATGTCATAACTACAGACATAATCCTTACTAATATTATAAATGCGAAAGTAACTCTGTCTATCTGTCTGTCTGTCGCGCTTTCACGCCAAAACTACTGAACCGATTTAAAAGAAATTTGGTACAGAGATAGTCTAGAGCCTGAGAAAGGACATAGGCTACTTTTATCCCGGTAATATGTTCTCTAGGGACCACGCGGGCCAAGCCGCTGGCACAAGCTAGTATTTTATATACTTAAGTCAATGATCAAGCCAATTGATCAATGAAACTCGGCTAAGTGGATGTCGAGCCGCGCTCAGTATAGGGTTCCGTAGTAGCTCCCATAGCCATGACACTAATTATAAGTTGGTCGATTAATACTCGTTCACTTCATTCTTGTTCAGTCATGATAGTTTTTCTTTTGATCGACTAAGTACTACCTATCGTGTATACTTTTCATCCGTTCAAAAACAACGGTTTACTTGGAAGACGCCGCATGCCGTATGGTGTCGGCAAAGAATAATACCATCCCATCACTTCCCGTGGGTGTCGTAAGAGGCGACTAAGGGCCTCACCAGAGAATGGGCAGCAGCGTTCTCTGTAAAACTTAAGGCTTGTATACATGTCAATGACCTTGGGCATATTAACGGAGCTAACTACTCCTCTACGCGCCACCTCGGCTACCCGCATTTTTAATTTGTTTAAAAAAAAATAACACATATTTTGAAAAAGGAACAAAATCAAGTTATTTTCGTTTGTATTGCAAAGCAGTAGATATTTTTTTTAAACTTTTGTTTAAAATTGAAGGAGTTAAATGGTTTCATCTCAACGATTTGGTGATTGTTTTTCTTATTATGTGATACCGATACATAAATTCTGGCTAAACCATATTACGTATCATATCATGTTAGTTAATACCTATTTTTTTCTGATATAATTTCTCAGTAAATGCCGACGAAAAGTTGCTTCATCTGCACGCTGTTTTTAAGCATTTCTCGAGAGAGCAGCCTTAACACCATACACGCGATCGCCAACCCGCCTGCCAAGCGTGGCGATTATGGCAAACCCCCCCATCTTGGGGGAGGCCTATGTCCAGCAGTGGACGTGTTTCGGCTGATATGTTTTTTTTTACTATTGATAGGCCCGCTTTTAGATGATGATGATATGATGACTTGGAAGTGGATTCATGACTCAGACAGAAAAAAGATTGGATGGATGTTTGTCAGTCAATCACACCGGAACGGCTGAACTAATCTTAATGAAATTTGGCACAGTGATAGATTGTAGTATGGAATAGCACATAGGCTACTTTTGATTCCAGAAAGTATTTCCTTGGGATAATTTCCGGCATTCACGGGGGCGAATTTGCAGAAGCTTTATATTTTAAACACATATGGAAAAAACCGGTTAAGTGCGAGTAGGACTGTCACACGAAGGGTTCCGTACCAGAAACTAAAAATAAAACACGATCCTTTAATTTTTAGTTCAAGTTAATTTTTTTATTTGCTGTTATAGCGGCAATAGAAATACTCACTCTGTGAAAAATTCAACGGTCTACTTATTACGGTTCATATACAGACGGACGGACGGACAGACTGGGCACCAAGTCTGCTATTACAATGGTGTCAGTGGTTGACCACTGGAAAGTCATAATGACGCTTTTATATCCAGTGGTCAACCACTGACACTCCATTGAAAGAAATGGCATAGAATCTTGTCAAAATCAACCATTATGAAATCAATGATAGACCATTCTGACACTATTGTAATAGCAGACTTGGGGCCCTGATGGGCGGACGGACAGCGGTGGCTTAGTAATAGGGTTTCGTTCGTAATCCTTTGGTTACGGAACGCTAAGAAACACCGATCTACCGTTATAAATTTTCGATATGAAACGTTTAAAGTTTTAGAAATAACTGTTATTAGGAGGGCGGACTTCTGTATTCATAACGTGGCAAGGGTGTATTATGAGCACCTACAATTGCTTGGAAATTACTTGTTATTAACTTTGAGAGACTTTTGTAATATTCTACCAGAAAATAGATTTAATAAAGAGTATTCTTCAATTATTTATGTAAAAGTAATTACAATATGTGTACCAACGTATGTAACCTAAATATGTACTTATATGTAAGTATTCTAGTTTTTGCCCGCGACTTTAACTCTGCTGGTTTGTTTTTATCCCATTATACATTCCTTCTTTTATTCTTCAGGTATATTTTATATACAACGTGTAACAGAAAAAAAAGGCAGTACCTCTTAAGGGGCATTGTATTCATCATTATCAACAACTTTTACTTTGGGATCAATCCCGAAATCGCGAAAAAAAAATCAGCTGTTCAGTACATTTCGTCGAGTTATGCGCACATAACTCGACAAAATATATGTATATATGGGGGAGTTGATTTTTTTTCGCGATTTCAGTGTTGGTCTGATTGTAAAAGTTGTTCATAATGATGAGTACAATGACCCCTTAAGAGGTATTGCGTTTATTCTGTTACAGCTTGTAGAATAGCATCATCGACTTACTGGCATGTCGAGCCAATATTCGAAATCAAGCAGTAAATTCGTAGTCTATGGTTTCGGTTTTTAGTTGTCTGTCAGTTACAACAAGTTGATAACAGGATACAAAAACAAATACTTATTATCAAAACCTTAATTTGTGAGTTTCATTAATAGTAGATAATTTCAGTTGGTTGAGTAAGACCAATTTGGTAGACAATCTGATTTGTTTTCGGATCAAAATACCAATTTGCACTCGGCAATATGTGATAAGCAAAATAGGAAAAATCCGCTAAACAACTTCAGGATAGTAGATTTAACCGGTTCAAAAATTAATATTACGGGAGATAAGACATCCATCACATTAATAGCTTTACAAACAATGATGATTAATATTTTTTGCATGTCATAGGACGTAAATATAGCCACGTTTGTTAGAACGTCAGCTCGTCTATGTTGACACCAGATACTATGTTGTATATTGGAAAAACCACAGAGGGTCATGGCACATTATAACGGCATAGCAGAAGCACGGTGTTGCCTCGAATTTAGACTACGGTTAGCCGCCAGTGCGCTAACTACGCGTCGTCCGCGAGGTGCAAGCTCGCAGAGCGCGCGCTGGCCGCGAGGTGCAAGCTTGCTGTCACCGCGAACGCAATTGTAAAATATGCATGCGCAGCATGCGGCGTGCAGTAAGCACGCGGTTGGCGCGCTAGTGTAAAGCGAGAAACATTCAGTACGTCTACCATGAGTTTTATCAATCTATACTCGCTAACGACTGTAGTTAAAAAAATGAATGTAAACTTTAAAAAATACAAGTTTTTAATTGATTACTTTAGTTGTTAACTAAAGTTTTACTTGCAACTTGCTTGTTTGTTAGTTAATAACTAAACAAATAAATTAGAAACTTGTTTTTCTTTTAAGTTTTCATATATTTTTTTAACTACAGTCGCTAGCGAGTATAGATTTATAAAACTCATGGTAGACGTACTGGTCCTACGTACGCAACTTATGCAACCCTTTTGTATCGTAGTATGTTGCGTTACATACGATGAGTGTGTTTCTACTACATAGTTTTTCATATAAAATCAAGAGTCCAGATATTATAATGCATTGTATACGTTGTGGACATGGGACAAGTTTGTCTCTTTGGGCCTTTCTCCATACAAATGCATTCCGCTGTTTTCTTTGTGGATAATGCTGCTAGAACAATGAATTTTTTTAACGAATTAATACGTGCCTCTATCATTTTCTTTTTTCCAAAACATAATTTCCGAAAAAACAGTCCGTTTTTACCGCCATGTTCAGACGACTGTCAGACAATTTTGATAAGTTTTTATAATACAAAATAATAGAATCATAGATATAGTCTTCCTCTAAATTTTGAAATATGATTTGTTTAGATCAGTCCAGTTTTGAAGAAGAAAACAGCGGAATACAAAACGTCAGGTTTTTATAGGTAAAAATTAGCCTGAGCTGCAGTTGTCACTTTCGCACTTTACTTGATAGGGCACAGTGCGACGCATCGGCAATAGTTACTTCAAATACCAATTTTTCAAATTCCTCGGGACTAAAGTCCCCGCTTAAGAGTTGTATTGTAGCAGCAAGCGCGCTAACTGCCTGCCGTTGGCTTTTACATATTGACATTACGGAATATATTATACGACACACGATTGAATGCTCCAATTTGAATGAAAAGTCTGTTAATTATTGGGTAGGAGCGGTGCCGTTGCGGTGCCGGTATATTGTGTCTACACGATACAGACTTACGTCTGCGCAGACTTTGAACTCCGAATGACGAATTATATCACACCGCAATTTATTTGCACAGATTTTGTTGTAAGTTTGTGCAGATAATTATACAAGACTGGTTTTATTCAGAGTTCAAAGTTTGCGCAGACATAAGTCGGTTTCGTGCGGGCGCAATATTAGAGCGACGTCAAAAGTACACATGATTATAAACAACTTTTACTTTGAGGCCAACCTTGAAAACTCGAAAAAAATATCAACTGTTTCATACATTTTATGTATTGTATGAAACAGATGATATTTTTTAAAATCGATATTATATAAGGCTTCAAATGGTTTTCACCTCTTCGCTGAGATAAAAATACTAATTTTCTCATCACATTAAAAATTTTATTCTCATATAAGAAATGAAATGAGATACATATAGTGCTTACATCTAAAAAGTATAATATTTGCCTCTAGGGGTTTGGTGTGTTTTGCAAATGTTTATACTTTCACACTTTTTTAATCCTCTGGTAAATTATTGAATAATTGTGCTCCCTCAACCAATATTGTTTTTTTTTTTGCCGTGCGTAATTTGGTATTCGAATTTTATTCCCTTGGCATAGTAAGGACCATTTCTTTTAGTTTATTTCTGTTTATCTTGGATGTGCTGGTCTCTGGTAGCTCTTTGAAGAAGATCACGCCTCCTCTAAGTTGCTTGGAATCTGTCAGCGATTCTGGAAAGAGGGAAGAGATTTTGTAAATAACTTGAATTCAAAATGTCCATGGAGTTTTTTTCCACGTTCCTCTCCATGGAGCTCTGTGCTTTGGAATGTGAAATAGAATTATCGTTCTGACTTCTTGACTGTTGAAAGTGCCTGCAACTGTTTTAGTTGAAATCTATATCTATACTAATATATAAAGCTGAAGAGTTTGTTTGTTTGCTTGAACGCGCTAATCTCAGGAACTACTAGTCCGATTTGAAAAATTCTTTCAGTGTTACATAGCCCATTTATCGAGGAAGGCTATAGGCTATATATCATCACACTTAGACCAATAGTAGCGAAGCAGTAATGAAAATTGTGACGCAGACGAAGTTGCGCGGGTCCGCTAGTAAAAGCATAAATAAAGTTCTTTCCAAACGAGCGCGGAACTCATTTGGGAAGAACTTTTTAACGCAAACTGCTCTATTGAATAGAGGTAGGAGACAGCCATTACCTTTAACCAAGTCCTTGATCTCCTGTGCTGTAAGGTGGAAGCCAGGTTTCGGAACAACGCACGCCACCACCAGGTCGCCGCACTCTTTGTCAGGTATACCTGTTACCGCTACGTGGAATACTCCAGGGTGCTTCTTTATAACCGCCTCGATTTCTAGTGGTGAGACCTGTAATCACAATGGTGAATGTGAAATTGGTGAAACTAAAACATACAAAAAAAAAACTGGCCAAGTGCGAGTCAGACTCGCGTGCAAAGGGTTCCAAACGAATTTAGTTTTTTTAACATGTTATTTTAACAATACAGTATATAGGCTTTCCTGCAATCTTTAGGCAAAGATCTATTATTTCCATTTTTTTCAAAATTTTCGGTTCAGTAGTTTCGGATATAAGGGGGGGGGGGGGAATGGTCATTTTTCATCTAATTTCTTGAATAACTTCTAAACCATTTATTTTAAAATTATGAAAAAAATATAATTAAAACCTTCATAGTAAGCCCTTTTGTTTGATATATCACACGATATTGTTCAAAAATCTTTTTTTTTAATTTTCTAGTTTGACCCCCGAAAGTGACCCACATACTAAAAATTTAATAATTTACGTAACGCGTCCGTGTTTGGGTCATAGAAGTCCATATGGGCACCAAATTTCAACAGAATCGGTCCAGTGGATCCGGAGAAAACTGGCTGTGACAGACGGACAGACAGACAGACACCCGAGTGATCCTGCAAGGGTTCCTTTTTTTTCGGAACCCTAAAAACTGGGAAAAAAAGCATTTACAACGAATAACTGTCAATAAAAAAACGAACATCCGAATTTTGAATGAATACGACACTCTGAAATCACGAAAAAAAATCTCGACTGTCACACATTTAATGATACATATGTGCGCATAACTCTACAAAATGTACTGAACTGCTGATTTTTTTTCGCGATTTCTTGGTTGGTACCATAGTAACAATCCTTACTTCCTTACTATATTATAAATGCGAAAGTAACTCTGTCTGTCTGTCGCGCTTTCACGCCAAAACTACTGAACCGATTTAAATGCAATCTGGTACAGAGATAGTCTAGAGCCTGATAAAGGACATAGGTTACTTTTTATCCCGGGAGTATGTTCCCTAGGGACCCCGCGGGCGAAGCTGCTGGCAGAAGCTAGTTGTTAATAATGATAAGTACAGTGACTTGATTCAGGTACTTATTGCGTTCACTTTAACACGTTGTATTGTATGAGTGCTCAGAGTGTCCATAGAGTTTCTTGCACGTTTTCTCCATAGAGATCTATGCTTCAGAACAAACCACTAGCTTAGCTTCATATCTTTAGTTGGCCGACCTTGACGGTTCAGAAGTGTCTGTGGTCTGTATATGGTTTAAATGAAATAAAAAAAATCAGGTCTATCTTCCAAGGTAACTTACCTGGTGATTTCTGTACTTCAATAATAACTTGTATCGTTCTACAAAGAACAGGTTCCAGGAGTGGTCTCTGTAGAAAATATCACCAGATTTGAGCCAGCCGTCTTCTGTTAGCGTCTGCTTTGTCACCTCGGGGTTGTTGTGGTAACCCTGGAAAAGATAAAACAGTGTAAATTATGGGGAACACGAATAATAGAAAGACGTCGGGCTGATTTTTCAAGGGTTTGATATTTTTGTTAGCGAAAGAGGAGAATAAATTTAAATACTTTTGACAGATTTTCTGTACAAAATCTGTCAATCCGCAATTTTAATCTATATGTCGGAAATAAGTCAGTCAATTGAACAATCGGGACGCCATCACGCCAACGCCATCTAGTGGCGTTCGACAAAGTCTAGGACGTTGTGCTCGACAGAGGCTGAGCTCAGTCTACTGGTGGCGGTCGAGCAGTGCAGACGTGCACACGTCTAGAAACCGCTGCGTGTTCCGAATACTTGTTCAGTGTACCTATTGTGTGAGAAAATTGTAATTGAGACTTTTGAGTGTGAATAATAATTTGATTTTAAAGCAAACGGTGTTTCTATTGCGCAATAACCAACGCTTCCCATAGTACGCCCACTGAAGTTCCATTATCCTGGCTGATGTAACCCGGAGATTTGTGCCTTCGCTGACATATATAAATAAAAATGAATCGCCGAATATGTACGAGCATAACTTCGTAATGACTGACAAAAATTGGATAATTATATTTTAGTTGTGTTCTTAATTATGAGGGCGAGGGCGGTATGAAATTGAAAAAAAAAACATCCGGGATCCGGGCGCAGCCGTGGCGGGCCACTTGTTATACAGTTTTTCTTAGGTATAACTTATAACAAGCCTCAGACTTAGAAAGTCGCCAGTAAATTATAGCGTAACCAACATTCACAAAAGTTAAGTTACCGACTGTTGAAAAATCGGCATCTAATGAAATAAAACTTACTTTGAACACAGTTGGGCCTCTAAACCACAATTCTCCCCGGACGTTAGGTTCAGTCACGTCTTCATTGGTTTCAGGATCCACCAACTAAAACCGAAAAATATATAATGTGGAGTTGTCCCAAGGAACTCAAAGTTAGAGCGTTTATTGCAAACAAAGTTATAACGGTTACACTTTTTTCCAGAAATCGGGGAAAGTATTTCTACTTAATGGTCAATTGCTGTCAAACGTAATGATAATTACCAAAATCATTAAGCAGTTATGTGCTAATTACTTAAAACGACAGTTTTCGGTTAGGCTATAGTCCGACTAGAATGCTTACTTACTTTTGTTTCTAAACAACCAAGAGGTCGTCCGCAGGAGCCGGGCGGTGGAGGGTAGTCGTGCTGGACAGCAAGACCACTCAGCTCACTCATGCCATACAAGATAGACACGTCATCTACTTTCGCTATTTGCTGCAAAAAAAAACTTTATTAGGTATCAGACTCCAGGAAAATCACCATCACAAATGAGAGTCATCATCGTTTCAGTGAAAAAGCCAGCCAAGTGCGAGTTGGAATCGCGTGCAAAAGGTTCCGAACACAAACATATTCTTTTTCACCACACAACCATTTGACATAAAATACAATTATTTCTACCGTCGCCGAACATAGGCACCTTGTTCGACGATACAACTTTCCACCTCGCTGCTTCCCTTCGTTTAGGCGCATCGTGTTGTTCTCCTCATCGTTGTCACTGTGGCGAAGCTGTCAACAGCCTCGGGCACCACGGCCTCTCATGCAGTCGAAGTGCGGGTCGCTTTGCACAGCATGCGAATATCAACGACATTATCCGACGCGCTCTTGTCGCCGTCGGCGTTCCAGCCGTACTAGAACCCAATGGCCTGGCACGCGACGACGGCAAGCGACCGGACGGTATGTCTTTGTTTCCATGGAAGATGGGTAGGCCTTTAGTGTGGGACGCTACTTGTGTCGATACTCTTGCGCCATCCCATCTTCCTAGCTCGTCGTGCTGTGCTGGTACTGCCGCTGCTGCTGCTGAGAACCTCAAGCGGCGAAAATATAATAACCTTGTTGGCAATTATATTTTTGAGCCGTTTGGGGTTGAAATTCTTGGACCGTGGGGTCCGAGTGCTCATGCCTTATTTAAAGATCTTTCTAAACGCTTAGTTGACACTTCGCGAGACTCAAGGGCTGGCTTTTACCTCGGACAGAGGATAAGCATTGCCATACAGCGTGGCAATGCAGCCAGTCTTTTGGGCTCACTTCCAGTGGACAGCGATGCGGACGAATTTTTTGACGCCTTATTTTAGTTAATATTTTTTTTTTATTTTAAGTGTATATATTATATCATCGTTTGACAAAAATAATCTTATTATAAATTTAGAAAAAAACTAAAATTATACATTTTCACCTGAGACTTCCGAATAAGTATCCTGACATTAATTATTTAGGGACTCAAATAGATTCAACTACTGTCACCAAATTCCTTGGGATCATACCCTAATAGATAAAAATTTAACCTGGAGATCCCAGACAGGCGAAATTTGTAAAAAATGAGTAAATTCGCATATGTTCTTTACAAACTTTCAAAGACTGTCAAGAACGGCTATGTTGCATCAACACTTAAATATGGCATTATGATTTGGGGTAACTCAGTCGACAGACAATTTGTATTTAGAGCTCAAAAAAACATCCGATCTATGTGTGGCTTAAATAGCACCGACAGTTGTCAACCGTTTTTCAAAAGCTTAAACATTTTTACCCTACATCATTGTACATCTACGAAACTAATATATTTGTCAAAACACACATCTCGCAATACAAAATAGCTTCTAAAAGCTACTATAGAAAGATATGCGACAAAAATAAGTTAGATCTTGAAAAAACACATGGCAAAACAGCCCTAATGAATAAAAGTACTTTCTGTACGGTCACAAAAATATTTATCAAGCTGCCAGAGACAGTAAAATCATTAAATTAATCTGGACAAATTCAAAAGGGTAATTATGAAAATTATAATCGATAAATGTTACTATTCAATAAATTGGCTTCATATTTGTCGCAAAGGGCCGCGCGGCAGCAGGGCGGCTGTTTTGAAGGCCCTTAAGGACTATTTGGAAAACAGTTCTATAATGCCTTTTTCAGTTATTTAGGATTAGGTCAATCATATATTTTTTGGACATTCTTGTATTATTTGGTATTTATTTAATTGATATTTCACTATAAGTTTTTACAGTTGACATTCTGGATTATTTTACTAATTTTGTACTTGTTTATTAATTATTCAATACTTACTTAATTACTTACTTTCTTAATTTTTATATTTATAAATATATTTTGTTTTAATTATTTTTTGTGTTGTTACATTTTATTGATGACATTCTAAAAATATTTGGTTGATTTATTACTTATTTTGACATTCTGGTATTGAATTTATTAATTGGAATTATCTTATTTTTATTTTTTTAACATTTCTGATTTATATTATTTTTTTATTGTTGACATTTTGGAAATATTTTATTAATTTGGTACTTGTTTTGACATTGTAGTTTTTGGTTGAAATCTGAAATTGTATTTATTGTGTCTTTTAATTATGGCTCTTTTTATTATTTGTTATTTTGAAATTAATAATGATGATTTGAATTAATACTGACATTTATACGCCTAATGGCAAAACATGGCAAGCACACACCTATGTAACTGTAACCTATGTTTAAAAATAAATAATCTGAATCTGAACCTCGGAAAGATTCTGTATTGCGATTCAGTCAACATGTCGAAGTGAAAACTTAGGCGAAGTGAACGAAAAGTGAGCTGTCAAACCATACAAACAAGATGGAATGATGGCTCACTTCGTGATCACTTCACGCAAGTCTTCAGCAGTGCGATTCTGTAAATATGTCGAACTGAAAACTTGGGCGTAGTGAACGACAATTGAGCTGTCAAACTATACAAACAAGATGGCATGACAGCTCACTTATCGTTCACTCCACCTAAGTGGTCACGGTGAGATGTCGACAGAATCGACCGGCTGTTCGACATGTTTACAGAATCGCAAATCTGAGTGCAAAAGTGCATTTTATCCGCTAGCGAGGAAAGATTTTTTAAAATTCGAACCTTTCTATTCAATCATTTTCGATACCGCTAGTCCACTGAAAATGAATTAATATTTATTTAATGTCAGTGCACCAACCTCATTTTTAGAATAATAGTATTGGCATTGGCCAGCACGAAGACTGCATGAAAAAAAAAATGTTTCTCTTTCTTCAATTCACTTTCCATCATTTTAGTTTGTTTTTTGATAAAATCATAAGAAATCACAAGATATGCGAGAGCGAGTCCAGTCGACGAAGATATTAATTTAGCACCTGCAGAGTTAGTGCAAGCGGTACATAATGCTGGATTGAGTTATCTTCCAGAAAAATCGCACGACAACAAATTCCGCAAATCATTTCGTACAAATACATTGTATATGCCAATATACAATGTATTTGTACGAAATGATTTCTTAAATGTAAACAAGGTATTAATTATTGTCCATATATTACAGTAGCGCGCTCTCCACCCTCTATCTCAAAAACCGTTGAGCGCATGAAATAGTGTTCGTTGCAAAAATTGTTGCAAAAATTGTTGCAAATCTACTCTCTACAATTTTGATCCTAAGTGTTAATATCATTGGAGCTATAGAAACCGAGATAATCGTGAAAAACCGATTTTTGTGACCTTCAATAACTTGCGACGCAGACACGAGATCTTATGAGACTTGACACAACATTTAGAACGCCAAAATGAAGGTATTTACGAGTTTTCAGCTTATTATCCGGACGTTTGTATCCTTAAAAATATAGTATATTAAAATTACCTTAACTTCATCGACAACCTGCGGCGTCACGGCGCTGCCACCTAACACCACAGTCTCGAAGCAGGTGAAGTCACACTTAGCTCTGGCCATCATGGTCGTCATCATTGTAGGGCTGGTAGCGATATAGGTGGGCTGGAGAAGAAGAACCATATATTATAGATTTAATAAACCTAGTGCTCCGCTGGTTTTGCGTTTGCAAGCGCGACTTTTGGGTAGGGTGCAGGGTTTAACCCTTAGATCAGATAAATAGTGGGGAAAGCACTCTCCTACCTTATATTTATTGACTAGTTCCGCAAAGTGTTCCACAGTGAGAGGAGACGATGTCTGCAGCCGCGTGTTCTTCATGACCGGGGAGTACAGGTAGTGGATGCCAGCTGACAGCCACTGAGCTGGCGCTGGCATGATCACCATCCTTGTGGGAGTCGGGAACTTGGTGAAACTTGCGCTGAAGGAAAATAGCATAATTTAATGCAATTGGGCGAAGGGGTCTTAAATTGGACCCAATATTGGACCGATATAAGAGATATTTCATAAACTGAATAAGATGGATGTATACTGTGTCTCTATGTTTTCCTTTCTTTGATGAATAGTTGCCAATTTTGTACACCAGGGCTCTGTTGACAGCGATTTATCGGACAATCTTGAGCATTTTGTGAGAGTTCTAGCGCTTATACGATTAATAAATCATCAAAAAGGAAAACATAGAGACACAGTATATATCCTTCTTATTCAGTTTGTAAAATATCTATTAAATCGGTTCAATGTTGGAAGAGAAAACAGTCGAGAGCCAAACCTCGAATTATGACTTTTTACATTCAAAGTCTCGCCGTCCGCATTTCCTCTTAAGGGCACTATATTGAAAACATTTTTTTCTTTGTTGAAGTGTCCTCTACCTATTTAAATCGGTTTCATCGCGCGTCGAAAATTGTAAAAATATAAAAATCCTACTTGCCGCCATTTTAATTTTTTTGCCAGCTCCCATACAAAAATTTCATACTCCCTTGTCATTACAGCCGAAGCACCATACGAAGTTTTTAAGTCAAGTCAAAAAATTTAAAATAATTCATATACTATTTAGTTTCCAACATTTTTTTTGAGAGAAATCATTCGTGAAATGTCTTTCATGAGCCTTGCCCGGTTTTCGTGGGGGCTGCCCAAGTGTCCAGCAATCTGTTGGGGCTCGTCATCGAAGTTTTCTACACTAGTGCGAAATACATATCATTGCGTGATATAAGGCGATGGCACAAGTGCAGGTTTTTGAGTAAGAGTGGTGAAATATATCGCATGTGTTAAAAAGACGATACGACGACGACGGCAACGTCTTTTGAGTAACTAAGTGATGTTTCATTCGGTGATACTGAGATGTTAAGTATCCACGAGGACAAGTCTAGTCAGGAGGATGGTGAATTACTTACCACGTATATGGAAGAGCAGTATTCAAGTTCTTGTGCGTAAGCATGGCAGTTTTCGGCACTCCCGTAGTTCCACTTGTCGATGTCAGGTACGCTACGGTTTCCTCTGGATCAAAGTCTGTTGGTCTGCAAGTGGATAAAGATTCAATTAATTCATGAAAACATTGAGAAAGTCAAAATATTAATTGTTAGATAGCTGATATGAATAATTTCTAGTTTAATTGTAGAATCCACAGCCTTTTCTTCGGTCACAGGTCCAGCATTTCCATTTAACGTGGCGATGCTGTCAGTGTTCTGGGTGATATTTTTTGGTACCCAATATACCTTTTCCTTTCTCATTTTTATTCGTGCTTGTACATAATTTATTATTTTTATTGTCAATTTGTGTATATTAACTTCTACTTTAAATATAGACTCTCAATTTAAATCCATAGAAATTCATCAGTCTTACTTAATGTGATTTCAGTACAACGTAAGTTTTCAGATTCCAATTTAAAGAAAATTACTTACTTAAAACTTTGAATTGTTTTCTCATCTTTGTTTTCTAGCAGGTTCGCTAGTGTAGTATATTTACTACCCTTATCGTAGGTCACAATTTTCGCATCTACTTTGGACATTTCTAACGCCTTCTCAACGTCTGTCGTCTTTCCGCTTTGGCAGAAGATTATCTTCGGGCCATTTGCGTGAAATAAGTCTCTCAGTTCATCTGAAATGTGAAAATTGTATATTATGTGCCTGAGAGAAAGTTTGCGGAATCTTATCATATATAATTAGTCTTGGACATAACTAGTGGTGAAGAAAACACTGTAAATATATTTGATTATTATGGTCTCATATTAACAGTCCCCTTAGAGCCAGCATGGTGATCAATTATCAATGGTTATTCCTTAGCAATAAAGAACTTACCGTGGGACTATTTAATATTGCTACAGTTATGAATTGTTATAGAAAGTTTCTTCTAGCTACATTGTATTGTACTGTACTGTACTGTACTGTACTGTATTGTGTCTGTGTCTATAGTCAGTGTGTATTATACTAACATAGTTTAAGGTATTACTTTCAAACTCTATGGGATATTTTTCCTGATATAAATGACAATAAAACAGGCCGGCCGCATTCGTACGATTTCCTGATTAGGTTTTCCGACTAGGAATTCAGAATCAGAATTCTGTGTGACGTTTGATATTCCGTTCTTCTGTCCCGAACTCATGGCTTGTTTCCGAAAGGAACAGTCTGGTTTTTTTCCTATACGAAAAATACTTGCGCTGAACACAGCAGGTTGAAAATTTTGTATGTAAGGCAAGCATTCACATGGCTAATTCTGCTGTTATTAAAGCAACGTTTGTATTCGCAAGTCAGTCGCAATCTGTCAAAAAAGCCTTGACAAATTGGGACTGACATGCGAATGCGAGGGTTGCTTAAAAATAGTAGAATTGCCACTCAGGTCGCCGAATCTGAATTCCTTATCAGGAAACCGTACGTATGAGGCCAGCCTAAAAATAATATTATCAAGATGGTTAAAACCAAACTCACTGGGTCCCAAAGTAGCATCGATAGAAGCTATCATAATGCCAAGATACAGCGCTGCGTAGTGGGGTATGCAGAAATCTAAGTGGTTGGGCGCCATCAGTACCATAACATCCCCCTTCTTCAGTCCCAAGCTCGTGAGAGAGATAGCGCATCGGATGCTCCTGTCTAACACCGAGCCATTGGTTTCAGATTGGCCTGTTCCTCCATCGATCTGGTGAAAACAAAAGAATGAATCAACGTGGTGTTCCTGTATCCACTGATGGTTTAGGAATCTCTTTGGACTGACAGAAAGATCTACACAATGATGTAGCTATTTTGGATTATGGAACTGAAGCTTATGGAACTGAAACGTGGTCGCTCACAATGGGTCTCATCAGAAGGCAACAAAGTCACTCGAAAGGGTAATGGAAAGGCCAATGCTTCGAGTTTCCTTGCTTGATCGAATCAGGAATGATGATATCCGCAAGAGAACCAAGGTTACTGACATAGCCCAAAGGATCGCCAAACTGAAGTGGCAGTGCTCGCAGAACAGGTGATCGATGGGGCCGAAAAGTTTTGGAGTGGCGACCGCGTACCAGAAGTCGCAGCGTTGGAAGGCCTCCCACAAGGTGGACCTGGTGAGGGTCGCGGGTAACCGATGGACGCGAGATGAACAGGACTAGTTGTTGTGGCAACACTTGGGGGAGACCTATGTCCAGCAGTGGACGTCTTACGGCTGATATGATGATGATTTTGGATTAGGGGCAGTATTAGGTACTCACAGTCGTACTATATTAAAAGTAAAGATTTTTATCTATTAAAATCGATACCCACCAAGCCTGTGAAGATTCGCCAGCTATTTTTTTCTTAACTCTTCTCATTTGACCCTGTCTTGTCGTAAGTCAGGGTCAAATAAAATTGGTAAACCATTATTAATATGCTACTTAATACTTGTACCAATATCCAAAGACCTAGTTAAACAAAGTTACGAGCAAAACGTAAATACCTGCATAACAAAATCGGGGTCATCTTGCAAGCTGTGTAGTATGAGTTTGCCGAGGTGATGTCTGTCCGAAGGGATCCCTGTCTTCGCCACTACGCGGGCCCCCACCTCACTGATGTACCAGTGAACCGCATCGAAAGCCCGTCTAGTCATGACTGCTGGTAGTTATTCCTGTAATCAATCAAATCGAAGATGTGATAACGGAGTTTAGGCTTTAAAATGTTGTAAATTTCTCCCTGACCGAAGTTCGATCACGATCGTCTATTACAACGGAGACTTGCCAAAAATGCAACCCCTATTACGACTGTGTTTGTACACAGAATAGAAAAGAAAAGAGTGAGTGCCTCCTCCCTTTTCAAGCAAGAAGTTCACAAGGTGGACTTGACCTGGGGCATTGCTACCATTTCGTTGCACCATGTCCTCCGCTCCCCACCATATCGATCTGTTTGTCTGATTTTAGGCTCAGTAGTTTCGGAGATAAGGTGGGGGAATGGTCATTTTTCGTCTAATTTCTTGAGTAACTTTAAAACCATTTATTTTTAAATTATGAAAAAAATATAGTTAAAACTCTCACAGTAAGCCCTTTCATTTGGTATGTCACAAGATATTGTACAAAAAAGTTTTTTTAAAATTTTCTAGTTTGACCCCCAAAAGAAACCCCCATACTATAAATGTAATAATTTACATAACGCATCCGTGTTTGGGTCACAGAAGTCCATATGTGTACCAAATTTCAACAGAATCGGCCTAGTGGATCCGGAGAAAACTGGCTGTGACAGACGGACAGACAGACAGACACCCGAGTGATCCTATAAGGGTTCCTTGTTTTTTCGGAACCCTAAAAATGGAGATAATAGATCTTTACATATAAATAACAAGAAAACCTATAAGAAGTCTATAGTGTTAATACAACATTTTATAAAAATGAATGGTTCGGAAACCTTTGCACGCGCATCCGACTCGCATTTGGCCGGTTTTTTTCTGACAAGGACCGAAGTGAGTCTTTATAATTCTTTCGTAAGATCACAAAAATATTTTGTAGGTAAAGATGAATGATTAAATAAAACCAAAGTTTATTCCTACCAAAAAATTTAAATCACTAGAAGGTACCTTTTTTATTCTTAATATTTCTTATAAAGGGGGGAGAGGTATAAAGTAGAAACTGGCAAAAACAGTCTTACGTCTAATGAAATATTTTACATTATTGAGTTCACTTTATTGAGTTTCTATTGTGCTTAGAATATTATTATTCTATTACTTATCGTAAAAGATTATTTATAATTAGCTATTATTCGATTACAATATAGCTAAGTATTTAATCATTCAGATTTCATCAATCATTGACAAGAGTAACTACCTAGCGACAGTAAATTATCATGTACGTAAAATCTGCAAAAGAAAAAAAAAAGGTTTCTAACTGTGAATATTTTTAATAAAAGTATGTATTTGATTTTTTTTTGAAATTTTGGTACTTGGTAGCACCGTTTTTAAGGAAGGGAAATGATCAAATGACTTCTCCCACTCTGGGCAGAGCAGAAGGGAGTGTCAGACTCATACTGACTAAAACCCATCCGTGTTCCTCCTAATGCCTTTCTTTGCATTCTCTTTCGAACAAATTCCGCAACACTTGATAGCACCCTAGCTCTGTCGAAGCTGGTGTTGCGCGGTTAGATAATGGGCTTGATACAGAAGGCAGTACTCTTCGATACGGCTCGTATTGTGAGGAGATTCCCTTCTCTAGAGCCCTAACAAACGGTAGCTTTGACCCTACTCCCGACACCAGTGGACTACTGCTTTTCATATTTGTAATGATTTTTTATAATGTTTATTTTAAAGAATGTTTTAAAATATAATTTTGTATGTATGTATTTTAAAATGAATAACGAGATACCTTTGATATGTTAAAACGTCATCAAATCGATCGAAAGATTTTAAATGCCTGCTACACACGTAACGATATATCGCAACGATTAATCTGTGTAAACCGATTTGCGCAGATTTATCGATCACGTGTAGGACATGTAGTGGCAGATTATCGTACATTACAATACAATACAATTTCTAATAGATAAAAAATTGTCGATTGTAATAGTTTTATCGTCGCGTGTGAATCGCAACCGCTCAGTTCGGCCCGTCACGCAGCTCGTTTGAGTGCGCATGCGCGGATCACACTCTTTGCAATGTAGGAAAAAGAAAGAAGTGGACACCGCGAACAGCTGGAAGAGTTTATAGAAAGCTACAGAAGCGAAACTTGCCTTTGAAAGACAAAATTCAAAGGATAACAGGCTGGTCGAGAAATACAAGGACATCGATCCAAATGCCAACAGTTTTCTTTTTTTTTTCTTAAAACACATAATCAGGCCCAATACCACAAGCGGCTCAACGTCTTCCACCGAGGATGACATATTTCTTGCGCGAGCTTCTGCTGAGAATTGACGCAAACTGACGATCGACACCAATATCGGTGGCGTGTGGAGACACTAGGGGCGCTCGATTTAACTGCACGGTTTCAAATCGCTACGATATATCGTTACGTGTTATCGTTACGTTAGCAGGCTTTAGGAAATTATAGATTTTCTGCAGTACACCAAAACAAAACAAAAACCAAATAAAAAAACTACAGATTTAAAACCTGTAGTAATAAACTAGCAAATGAATTCACAACACAACAGAAATAATAATTGTTCACTTACAAAAATAGATTAATATAGTACCTGAGATAATGCTTACAAAGTCAGGAAAAGGCTAGGCAGACGCTCAATGCTTACAAATTACAATATTGTCGACACAAGTGATTCTCGCAAGGAGACCCAGCCGAATGTTCTTAATCCCGTCTAAAACCCAATACACACAAGTGTATTGGGTAAATATCGTGATTTCCACATACAGCTGATAATTGAATCCGGACCTACGAAAATAAAATAATCTTTAAGATAATATGTATTAGGTATTTAATTGATCTTAATCGAAGTTCAATCAAGATAGTTACCTACAGACGCACAACTCGCAAGATATCAAAACGCTTTCATATCTCTAAGGCGCTTCTCAGACGAAGCCACATTAAAGTTTTTTAATTGCCGGAAAAGGTACAACACTCTGGGTTACATCAGCCAGTATATTGGAACTACAGACGTCGTATTATCATACAGAGGAAGTGTTGTTTGCGCAATAGAAAAACCGTTTGCTTTTTAATAAAATTATAATTCACATTCATAGTCACAATAACAATATTCTCACACAGTAGGTACACTGAACAAGTATCCACGCAGCGGTTTCTAGACGCTATTACTGCTCGATCGCCACCAGTAGGCTGCCTTCAGGCTTGGTCGAGCATAACGTTCTAGACTCCGTTGAATGCCACTAGATGGTGTTGGCGTCCCGACTGTTCAATCAAATGACGTATTTCCGATATATTTTTATTATTGATAGGCTCGCGTTTGACTACAATCTCACCTAATGGAACGCGACGATGGACAACGCTTGCCTAGAAGTAACCTGTCTTGTGTTTCATGTAATAAGGGTTTTTAGGAAAATTTACTCTACAACATAGGCGAGAGGTTCTCTTCATTGAAAAAGTCACTTTGACATTAACATAAAGGTCGACGTCAACTTAATAAATGTCAGAAAACAAGCGATTTGATAGGTGTTTGGGACTGACGTCTCAATGCTCGACATTTCAAAAAACCCTCATTGGAAGAAACTGCGCAGACACCAACTTTTTGTGAGTTTCAGTGATTGAAAGCTTGCTTTCAGTGATTGATAACTGCTTCCGTGGTTTAGGCACTTGCCTTGTGACCCGGTGGTCGTGGGTTCGATTCCCACGGGAAGCATACTTTGTAAAGTTGTTTTCCAGTTTGGCTAGGACATTGGAGGCTGGAATCACCTGATTGTCTGATAAAAAGATGATTCCGTGCTTCGGAAGGCACGTATAAGCCGGTGGTCCCGGCCGCCAAATGGCGGTCGTCAAATAAACCATGTCAGAGGCCCTTGAGGCGGTTTAGAAACTCTGACACTAAGGTGTGTAGGGTCGCTAGACCTTACTGCCCACACGATAAGAAGAAGAAGAAGTGATTGACAAATGGTAAGTCGTGGTAACCGGGGACTAAATCAATTACAAATAAATTGCCGCATCTAAGAACTGACTTTGCACCACTTGTGTCAAGTTGCTGGTTTCCGCAACCGTCAACCTGCAACGCGTTAGCAGCACTGTGTGTCAGTCATGCAATAATCGTAAACTTGAAGGTACCTATACTAATATGTAAAATTTTTTCGTTACTGACTGATTGAGTAATTGAGTGTCGGAGTGAGTGGCTGACAGACAACGCACAGCCGAAACTACTGGTCGCAGAAGGTTGAAATTTGGCATGTAGGTTCCTTGGGGAGCACTTAGATAGGTTTCCCGAAATTCCTGCGGGAATGAGAAAAACGGAATATGAGCGTACGAAGTCGCGGACAAAAGCTAGTCTATTTATAAACTACTAGTGGACGTCACGCGGTTTCACCCGCGTAGTTCCCGTTCCCGTGGGAGTACGGGGATAAAATATAGCCTGTGATAATGTAGCTATCCATCGCTGAAAGAATTTCTCAAATCGGTCCAGTAGTTTCGGAGCCTATTCATTTCAAACAAACAAACAAATCTTTCCTCTTTATAATATTAGTGTAGATTCACGGAGACCATTTAAATGAGGGCCACACACGAAGCATCTGCTGTACGTAAGTGAGGAGTAGGGTATCCTGCAGATTCCAGACCATGCTGCAGCATCAAGTCAAGGTTACTAATTTTCCTAAAATCTGTTAATTGAAAACTTTCCAGTGAACCCAAACATGATACCTCTGCTGTAACTAAGTGAGGAGTTGAGTATTCTGCAGACCTCAAGTCATGCTGCAGCATCAGGTCAAGGTTACCATATTCTAACAATACTATTGAATAATATAATACCAAATTTCGCATCGATCAGACCCGTAGAAGTTGGTCACAACACTTCATCGACTAGAAAATAGCAGAGCTGGTGATCTTCAAATGGCTAAACGGATTTCGATAAAACATGTCTAAGAACCACCGCTAGAATACCTGCGTAAATAAAAAACCGCATCCAAATGGGTTCACTGGTTTAAGAGCTACGCAGCTACGGTGCCACAGACAGACACACATAGCAGTCAAAACACTCCTCTTTTGCGTCAGGGGTTAAAAAGTTGGCAGTTGCGTCAACTAAAGTTGCTCTGTGTGCGGAGTGCCAAGGTCTTACTCGGCCAGATAGCAAAATAAGAGTTAGGCCCGATTTTTCAATTCTTAGATAAAACTTATTCGTCGAATATCGTATTAAACGACCATTTCAAAAATGTGTTCTAATTGCCCGTCTTTTGTTATCTTACAGGTGACATTTTTGTATTATTGTGTAATACTTTATTAGACGGATAAGTTTTATCCAAGGATTGAAAAATCAGCCCTTAATAGTTTTGATAACATATTCGTACGATTATATAAATGACGCTGATTGTATCTAGTCTAGTCTACAAATGCTTTTTTGTTCAACTTTTTTCAGCAGTCTCGGAAAAATATGTATGAGGTGTCATTCGATTTGGAAGAGCATGTAGATGATTTTTGAAAAAAAAAATACCGCTCGAGAAAACTGCAAAAGTTATAAACAATTTACTGAAAAAAGAAAAAGGGGTTTTGTTTTTTTTTCAAATATCTCAAAATCCTATCCCATTTTTGAAATCTAAAAATAGAAGAAGAAACCTAAAAAAAGTCTTAAATAAAAACTCCCGGAACTGTTGAACCTATATTAATAACTTTTCCAGACGGGTGACAGTTGAACTATAATTCTGAGATTTTTTTCCTTTAATGGAGCTATTCTTAAAAGGCTTCAGAATATAATCCTCGTTGGAAAAAAAACTGGCTAAGTGCAAGTCGGACTCGCGTGCAAAGGGTTCCGAACGAATTTAATTTTTTTAACATGTTATTTTAACACTACAGACTTCTAATAGGTTTTCCTGTAATCTTTAGGTAAAGATCTATTATCTCCATTTTTTCCAAAATAGGCTCAGTAGTTTCGGAGATAAGGGGGGGGAATGGTCATTTTTCGTCTAATTTCTTGAATAACTTCAAAACCATTTATTTTAAAATTATGAAAATAAAATAATTAAAACCCTCATAGTAAGCCCTTTCATTTGATATATCACACGATATTGGTCAAAACACTTTTTTTTTAATTTTCTAGTTTGACCCCCAAAAGTGACCCCCATACTAAAAATTTCATGAATTACGTAACGCGTCCGTGTTTGGGTCATAGAAGTCCATATGTGTACCAAATTTCAACGGAATCGGTCTAGTGGATCCGGAGAAAACTGGCTGTGACAGACAGACAGACACCGGAGTGATCCTATAAGGGTTCCGTTTTATTGTTCCCGGAACTGTTGAACCTATATTTATAACTTTTCCAGACGGGTGACAATTGAACAATAATTCAGAGATTTTTTTCCTTCAATGGAGCTATTCTTAATAGGCTTCAGAATATAATCCCCGTTGAAAAAAAAAAAAACAATTTATTATTAACAATTTACGTATTTTTCAAATTTAAAACATGAATTAATCATTGAAAAATTGCACACCTGTGTGTAGAAAAAAAAACTGGCCAAGGGCGAGTCGGACTCGCGTGCAAAGGGTTCCGAAACAACTTCATATTTTTAACATGTTATTTTAACATTACAGACTTCTTATAGGTTTTCCTGTAATCTTTATCAAAAAACTACTCGACAACTGACAAAGGCTTGCACTGACTAGACAGGTTCACTAAAATCTGTGTGGTTCTTTCCTCAAAAGATCATTTCAGACACTAACCTGCATGATCCTCATATAAAGTATTGTGAATGTGGGGGACCATGTAGACCGCTGTATTAGGGTTTAATTTAATGTTATTCTGGCAATTTAAGTTGTTAATGCGGCCTACCCTAATATCCTTACCTTGGTATTGTTCGTCAAGTCGTTGAGCTCCTTAAAGTTCTGAATTTGAGCTACACGATAACTGACAAATGCTGGCACTGTCTGGACAGGTCCACTCAAATCTGTGTGGCACTTTCCTCAAAAGGCCACCGCAGACATTGATCTTTTGAGGAAAGAACCACACAGATTTTAGTGAACCTGTCCAGTCAGTGCAAACCTTTGTCAGTAGTCGATTAGTTTTCTATACTAATATTATAAAGAAGAAAGATTTGTTTGTTTGTTTGAATTGAATAGGCTCCGAAACACCTGGACCGATTTGAAAAATTCTTTTAGCATTGGATAGCTCTTTTAGATAGGATAACATTATCAGGGAGTAACATAGGCTTTATATTATCCCCGTACGCCCACGGGAACGGGAACTACGCGGGTGAAACCGCGTGACGTCCACTAGTTTTATATATTTTAATATGTATTTAATTTATTTTTATATTTAATTTATTGACATTTTTAATTTAGCTATTTATTTATTTAACACTTCAGCACACAAATGCACATAGGCGGACTTAATGCCATAGGCATTTTCTACCAGTCAACCTTTGGGTGATGCAGAGAATAGTGGTAGGTGCAATATGAAGAATTAAAAGCAATTTTTGATCTATTGAGATATTTTTCAGTTATAATAATTACTTTTTAATATGTATATTATTAACTCTTTCTTTTTGCAATAGTTATATTGACAAATTGTATTTTAATTTTAGTTTTAATAGTAAGTTTATGTTTAAAGTTAGTTATAAAACTTATTATTTCAAGGCAGCAAGTACTATTGTTCTGGTGAGCGCTATGTACGCCTTAAGAGGAAATGCTGGCGGCGAGACTTTGTATGTAAAAAGTCATAATTCGAGGTTTGGCTCTCGACTGTTTTCTCCTCCAATATTGGACCGATAAAAGAGATTCCTTTTTGATGATTTATTAACCGTATAAGCACTAGAACTCTCACAAAATGCTCAAAATTGTCCAATAAATCGCTGTCAACAGAGCCCTAGTGTACATATTTGCCAAATATTAATCAAAAAAAGAAAACATAGAGAAACAGTATATATCTTTCGTATTCAGTTTGTCCACACATTGCTAAGCATGCGTTGAGCGCCTGTGCGCTGCGCATGCCTCGCAATGTCTGTATCCACCTTTAATTGTCATGTGCATTAGGTATTTTGTTATAGAGCTTTTTTAAAATTGTACAACGTATGTGATGTGGCTGTACTAAATAAATAATTAGCTCAACTGAGAAATCGAGGACCAATACCAAAGAAAGGACATTTGGGTAGGCCGCTAGAGTACTCAAATTCCCAGACACTTTAGTTGATGAGCCACTTGCCACTGTTCGTATTTTAGCCGTGTAATGCAAATCGGGTTTAGTCGGTTACATTCGTACATACCCCAAGCAATTACTCGTACAAGTCTAGCAACAGATACCTATACTAGATAGGTTTTATTTAAAAGTAAAGATAAAAGATAAAGATGTATTTATTTGTATAAACATGTGTAACATGATACATAGATATATGCACATATGGATGGAATCAAGTTTAAGGTTCAACATGTTTTGCCATATTCGGCGTACAAAATATGTAATTATAAAACTTTTTTGGAATTAGGAAATCATTAAAATATAGTCAAAATACAATTCAAATACATTATTATAGTCAATACAAGAATATCTATAGTCAAAAATACTTAAAATAATTTAGTTAAATTCTTTCTTTTTTTAATATTATTCAAGTATCTAAATTCATAATTTGTCATTCAAAAACTCTGTAACATTATAATATCCCTTACTAATTAGCATTTTTTTTAGTTCTCTCTTGAATGAATTAGTATTCATTATCTTAAGGGAATTAGGAATTTTATTATATATTAACGGGGCCACGCATATTACACTTTTTTTTAGAAATGCTGTTTTGGCGGGGAGTGATTGCACCCAAAGTCTGTACTTCTCACGTCTATTTCTTCCTGCATTATTATTCAGAAGGGGAAACAAATGAGGATTGTTTCTTACAAATATCGATATTTCTAAAATGTAAAGTAAAATGTGAAGTAAACAATCTTGATGTTACTTTTTAAGCTTTTTAATTTAAAAACTCAGTTTAAAAATTAAATTTGTACATTGGTTTTTAGATGCATTATCTAAAAATCAATGTACAAATCAGGTGCTGACAATCCTTGCTCGATATATGGCACAATTATCATGAACGAAATTTTATATTTACCATTTCATGCTGTGGATACACAGTCCTTACAGAGGGAAGCATATTATCTGAGATATTATCTTCCAAAATGCTGATATAGTTCACGGCATTTGCACGAGGCGGTAGTTGAACAAGCTCGCCTACACCTTCAGAGCTCATCCAACCCATATTTAACAATTCCCTAATTGGTATGACCAATTTGCATTCCCTTTTTGCGGGATCACCCGGCGGGGACTGACCGCCGAAGGTGTCGTGAAGAAGCGGCACTGAGGTAAGTGTCGCGGCGCGCCTGTATAACACACAAACATATATACATAGGGGCGTGCGTTGCTACCACTTTTCGCGCAGGCGCACGCCTCAAAAAGTTACGCACATCAAGTTTTAACCAAATGATGGGCCCGTCTTTACGGCCCGAGGAGTGCTCCCGCGGGCAGGGGGCTCTGCCCCGAGACCGCTCGCCACAACCAACGGCCAGCTCAGTATTGGATTAGCGATACGAGTGATAGCTTCAACTGTGAATTAAAGTGATCTGTCGTGCAATTGTGTTTTATAATTACATATTGTTTAAAAACTGAGTGTTGTTTAATAAAAGTGTCATTTTTGGTTATTTAATTGGCTGTTTTTGTTGTCACGAACCCCAAGCTCGTAACATTATAAACCCTCTTTGGTGAAATTAAACTAGTCTGTTCTACAAAAAATCGTCTTCATTCAATATTAGAAATGCAAGAAAGATTTTTTCAGTCGGCTTCGGTTTCACATCTAAACAGATAAACATGTGTCGACACTCTTGCGCCATTCCATCTTCTTAGCACGGCGAGCTGTGCTGGGGCAGCTGCTGTAGGTGCAGAAAACCTAAAACTGCGCAAATATAATAACCTAATTGGGAGTTATATATTTGAGCCTTTCGGCGTTGAAACACTAGGCCCATGGGGCAGAGTGCGCATCGGGTCTTTAAGGACATCAGCAAACAACTTGTTGACTGTTCACGTGACCAGAGGACAATGCTGCCATTGTTCTGGGCACTTTTGCCATTGACAGCGATGTGGATTACTTTTTTTTATTTTTTTTTGTTTTAATACTCGTTTGTACATAATGCCATGATTATTAGTCTAGTTGTTTGTATCTAATATAAGTTGTTTTGGTGTACATATTATGAATTAAATAACAGATAAACGGATTTTGATGGAACTAGATTGAAATACTTAGGACATAGATACACAGGATAAAACATATTTTACGTCGCTCAAAGCTATTGTCGTGATAGACGTGTGTTCGATTTTATATTTTTTAATTAAATGATTGTTTTTGCAATAGGAACCTTGTTAAAGTGCTGTACGGTTGTTAATACACTGTCAAAACATTCATTATACAAGTGAGAAGTCTAATTGTCTATCTCCGTCACAATATACGTCGTAAACGCTCGTGTCGACTCATGCGGTGAATGTAAACGTTCGTAATACGTGGGAACGGGACATCCATTGTTTCGTCCTGCTCGCTGCCTGGCGACACCGCAGTCACTTCACCACTGATACCTCTCAACTTTTCTCAAGATCTACCTACTTCTTGGATACTGTCTGCAGCTGAATAATGAATGTCCAAAGATGCCGCCGTCCCATGGTAAGGATCACAACCAGACCATTCCAAACTGCGTGATGAATCCATTAGTGTTACGTTTAGAAAGAGAAAACATACCGAATGTAATTGTGATCACTCGGAAGTATTCCTTGAATTTCAAAAATAAAATTATGCAGACGATTACATCCACTCTTGAAACACAAAATCAAAACATTATTGCCACTTTGGAAGTATTGCGTTAGGATGTAAATGGGTTTAGAAACGATTTGGAGACGGTAAATAGCAAAACAGTTATGTTATCCGATGAACAAACATGCATTAAAAATGATGTGAGCGACTTGAAGTCAACAAATACTATCAACAATAGCAAAATACAGACTGTATCACATGATCTTGTAGGACTTCAGGCGACCGTTGCAGGCTTATCCGAACAGCTGCGGGTCAAGGAACAGCAGGGAAGAATCAATAACCTTGAAATAGCTGGATTTCCTGTCACAAAAGGTGAAAATTTAATCAACATCGTACATAACATAGCTAAAAAGATAAATTTCCCCATTACAATGACGGTCATCGATTATATTCACCGAGTTCGACGCTTTAAAGCAAATAATTCTAGTGTAGATAACGGTGAGTCAGCTCCCAATGTTACACCCATCCCGAATATCATCGTAAGTTCACTCAAAGGAAACGTAAAAGTGATATGTTGGCAGCTGTCTGCGCGCGACGAGGTATGACAACGTCTGATGCTGGATTGGACGGTCCGGCGAAACCCATTTTTATAAACGATCACTTAACTCCACAAAATAAACAATTATATAAGCACTAGCACTTCGCCCGCGACTTCGTCTGCGTAGACTTTAGAGGTGGCGCGCAAATTCTTTGTCCCATATTCTCAGTCTCGGAAATTCATCGTTTTTCATAGTTTGTGAGTTTTTACTGTCCGTACTTTCAGCTCTGGAACTACCTCAATATGTTTCTGGTTTTAAAGATAGAAAAGAAAGAAAAATGATTGTTCGGGACTCGCACAAGACATATATCGCGCATATATAAACTTTAGCGCTCATAACTCCAGCCCAGAAAAATATTATATTCCTGTTCTCCTGGTATTTTTAATCCTAACCACTCACAATTCCAGCTTCGGAAACACTTCGACAGGTTTCTGGTATCCTGGTACTTGTGAATCTTTAACGCTCATAATTAAAGCCCGGAAAAAACCGCTATATGTTTCTGTTTTCCTTTTTCACTTTTGAATCCTAACCACTCAAAATTCCAGCGCCAGAAACATTGAAACATTTTTCTAGTCTCCTAGTACTTGTGAATCTTTAGCGCTTACTTTCCTGCCGAAAATATTTCTGGTTTCCTGGTATTACTTTTGAATCTGTAGCGCTCATAATTCCAGCCTCGAAAATACTTCGACATGTTTCTTATCTCCTGGTACATAATGAATCTCTAGCGCTCATAATTCCTGCCCGGAAATATTTCGACGTTTCTGATCTCCTGGTACTTATGAATCTTTAGCATTCACAATCCTCGCCCCGGAAAAACTTCGACATATTTTTGGTCCCTTGGTACATAGTGAATCTTTAGCGCTCATAATTCCAGCCTGGAAAATATTTCGACATTTTTCTGTTCTCCTGGTACTTTTGAATCCTAACCACTCACGATTCCAGCGCCGGAAATATTTCGACATGTTTCTGGTCTCCTGGTACTTGTGAAACTTTAGCGCTCACAATTTCGGCCATAAAAACAGTTGGACTTGTTTCTAGTTTCTTGTTACTTGTGAATTTATAGCATTTACAATTCCAGCCCGGAAAAAACAGCGTCATACATATTTCTGTTTGAATGTTAAAAAAACCGCCCAAGTGCGAGTCGGACTGGCACACGAAGGGTTCCGTACCAAAAACGTTAACTTTTATTATTTGTTGTTATAGCGGCAATAGAAATACACGATGTGAAAATTTCAACTGTCTACCTATAACGGTTCTTGAGATACAGCCCGCTGACAGACAGGCGGTCGGACAGCGGAGGCTTAGTAATAAGGTTCCGTTTTTACCCTTTGGGTACGAAACCCTAAAAAAAAACAAAAATATTCAAGCCCAAAAATACTTTAACATCGTACTGTTCTCCTGGTAATTGTGAATCTGAAGCACTCATAATTCCAGCCCCGAAACTCCTGGTGCTTTTGAATCCTAACCGGTCACAATTCCAACCCTGGAAATACTTCGTTATGTTTTTGGTCTCCTGGTACATAATGAATCTTTGGCGCACATAATTCCTGATAAAAAAAAAAACCCGGGAAAAACTTTCAAATTTTTCTGTTGTCCTGGTACTTTTGAATCCATACCACTCATAATTCTAGCGCCGTAAATATTTCGACATATTTCTGGCTTTCTGGTATTTATGAATCTTTAGCGGTCACAATTTCAGCCAAAGAAATACTTCAACATGTTTTTGGTCTCCTGTTACATGTGAATCTACAGCGTTTACAATTCCAGCCCAAAAAACTTCAACATACATATTTCTGTTCTACGGTTAAAAAAAAAAACCAAAAATATTCTAGCCCTAAAATACTTTAACATCGTTCTGTTCTCCTGGTACTTGTGAATCTTTAGCGCTCTCAATTTCAGCCCCGGGAATACTTCGACATGTTTCTAGTCTCCTAGTTCTTGTGAATCTGAAGTACTAAGACAGCAGTGGCTCTGGGTTTTCACTTCTTCCTCTGTCGCCATTAAGAAAAATCTTCGACATGTATCTGTTGTGCACATGGTGAAAAAAAAATTCTTGCTCAAAAATACTTTGACATGTTTCTGGTCTTCTGGTACTTCTGAATCTTTAACGCTCAACAATTCCAGCCCTGAAAATACTTTGACATGTTTTTGCTATCCCGGTACTTGTGTATCTAAAGCGTTCACAATTCCAGACCGACAAAATCTTCGACATGTATCAGTCGGTCGATGCTGAAACATCTCGAAGTGAAGGCTTGTGTGAAGTGACCACGAAGTGCACTGCATTCCATCTTGATTACATGGTCACTTCCACAGCACACTTCGACAGCCTTCACTTCGACATGTTTACAGATTCGCACTGCTGTACTCCTGCTGAAAAAAAATATTTTGCTCAAAAATACTTTAACATATGTTTGGTCTCTTGAAACTGGTGAATCTTTAGCGCTAACAATTTCTGCCGAAAAAATACATTGACATGTTTCTGGTCTTCTGGTACTTGTGAATCTTTAGCGCTCACAGTCCCAGCCCCAAAAATACTTCGACATGTTTTGTTCTCCTGGTACTTTTGAATCTGAAGTACTATGGAAGCAGAAACTCTAGATTTCCACTTCTTTCTCTGTCTCTATTAAACCATGTAAGTTACCGGGATAAAAAGTAGCCTATGTTTGATTCCAGGTTGTGAACTATATGTGTGCCAAATTTTATCCAAATCCCTTCAGCCACTTTTGCCTGATTGAGGCACAAACATACAAACTTTCACATTTATAATATTAGTAGGATATAAATAGGATAGAAAGGATTCAAAAAAAGTTTTTAAAATCACTTAATTATCGCAATAATATTTATGACGCTGCATATGAAGATGCAATGCGTAGGCATAAACTGATAAGTCTACATAACAGACGTAATATTTTCGACATTATTCAATTAGTCAAAATTTTTAACTCATTGATTGATTCACCATCATTGCTTGGTAAAATATCACTGAAAGCACACGCTCGCCTACCCACCCGTACGCCCCTAACGTACAAAACCACTTCTTGTTCCTCCTCGACTAAACAAAATATACATTCGTAACTCATTTATGTACCGTTCCACTAACAATTACAATAGAGAATTTACAGACCTTTTTAACATTTCTCTTATTACCTAATGATATATTACCTAATTAAAACTTAACTTTTTCACTTTGTCTACCTTCACTTTACTTTGTAAAGTGATGATATATGTACTTACTTATGTTTCATTGAACTTATGTGAACTTGATTGAACTTCTGATGCAAAAATTAATATGTATTTCTTGAGCGTCTTTCCTTGTTAGGAGTTTATTGTACTTATTTTTACCATTATATCACATTGTCGGCACTACAGGTCTGTTGTAAGGAACCAATTTTCTGAAGAATCACATTGTTTGTATATGACTGTTTTATGCCAAAATAAAATAAAATAAAAATAATATACAGGGCTCCCAAGACTGTGCCACATGGAGAGAAAGTACCTTAAATACTATAGATCGAAAAAAAAAACCCGGCGAAATGCGCGTTGGTCTCTCACACGAAGGCTTTCGTACCATCATCTGCCTAACTTTTTCACAATTACATTGGGGTCGGCTTCCAGTCAAACCGGATTTAGCTGAATACCAGTATTTTACGCGGAGCGGCCACCTACCCGACCTCCACAACCCATGAACTAGGTAACACGGTACTTCTTGGCGAGACTGGAGTCAGATTTACTGGCTTCTGACAATCCGTAACGACGGCCAAAGATTTACAAATGGCATCCGGGACCAACGGCTTAATGTGCTTTCCGAAGCACGGAGGAAACTCGGTATGTTAAGATGGTCACCCATCCACAGACCTACCTCGGCAAGCGTTGCTTAACCTTGAACATTGACCCGTGCGGCTGTTATTATTTAGCTCTCTCTGTATTATTTCTCTTTGTGTTTTTATTTTACTAACAATTGGACTACAACAATAGTCATTATCTATTTCTAATAGCTTAAGAGTTTGTTTGTTTGCTTGAACGCACTAATCTCAGGAACTCCTGGTCCGATTTGAAAAATTATATCGTAAAATATATCATCGAGGAAGGCTATAGGTTATAGGAGCGGAGCAGACGAAGTTGCGCGGGTCAACTAGTAATAAATAAATAAAAACCATAATAAACTTCCGTACCACAAACAAAAAAAAACACGTATGGGAACTTTTAATTTAGGTTTTATTATTTGTTACAGCGGCAAAAGAATTACATACTCTTTAAAAATTACAACTGTTTACTTATTACAGTTCTTGAGATACAGCCCACTGACAGACAGACGAACGGATGGCCAGACGGACGGATGGACGGATGTGGACGGATCCGTCCATCTCCGTGCCTAAATGCGTGCGTTTCGCCGTTGGTCTTGCGCCTGTCGGTTTATTCTGTCGACATCTCACCGTGTACACGTAGGTAGAGTGAACGCACCCCGGGCGTCGGGAGTCACAGGGCGATTCCCAGCCACCGTAGCCGCGGGCCTGCGGACGGCGAGCGTTGGGTGGCTCGTGACAGTGCGTTGTGTTCGACGTGCGCCTCAAAGAGATATCAGCATAGAAGACGGGGTCCGCTAGGGCCAGTGCCTGCCAGGGTTGCGGATTTTTTTCGAAAGAGTCATCGCGGCCCTGGAACGCAAAGGGCACCAGGAGGAACACGGATGGGTTTTAGTCAGTAAGAGTCTGACACTCCCTTGTGTCAAACTCTTACTGACTCGTCCCTTGTGTCAGACTCTTACTGACTCGTGCTCCGTCTAGAGCGGGAGGAGTCATTTGATGATTTCCCATCCATAAAAAAAAGGTGGAGTGAACGACAAGTAAGCTGCCATTCCATCTTGTTTGTATGGTTTGATAGCTCACTTGTCGTTCACTTCGCCTAAGTTTTCACTTTCGATATGTTTACAGAATCAGACTGCCGATCACTCCCCGGTCGAGTCCGATTGCCGTCCCAAAGGACTATGGGAGTTAAGGGACATAGAGAGCACCTGTGTTTGCGCAGACACTTGTACATATTATAAAACCTCCTGAGTATTTGTATCCATCTGCAGGATACCGTTGCTATTGCCATGCAGCGCGCGCGAGGCAGTAGCTAGCAACGGTATCCTGCAGATGGTTGTATCTCGTGCGGATTGTCCTATCCAGTACAAATGGATGCTCATTTTGATGGGTATTGACTAACATAGTACTTAAGATTTACTAACACAATAGGTACCGATAATAGTTGATACTTGTAATTTTAATAAGTATTTTAATTTTATTTATTTCTCTGATTTTTAATTTGTAATTGTATGGATTGATTATCTGAATTAAACTGTTTAATAATAATAATAATTAGTTGGAATGTACCATGATCGAAATTCGGTTGGGAGGATTATTACTGTTAACTACCTCATTGGCCAAAGGACCGAAAGCATTAGATAATAGCCGAATTTGATAACGCCAACTAATCATATTAAGATAGATATATGTAATTATAAAGATATTAAGCTGAATTTATTGCATTGTCATAATGATCGGTACGAAGTGCACCGTCATAATGACTTGCAGTATGAACATGTCAACGGAAATAAAATTTATTACTATCAGTTAGCTCCTTGGACAACCTACCAATAGCAGCCTGATAATGCCCCAATCTTATTTAGATAGATAAAAAGATATGAGACAGAAATTATTGTTATTATGATTAGGTACCAGGTGTTCGGCACATCTAGTCTATGTACTAAACTTTAAACTTTTGACCAAGAGTACATCGGTGGAATAATTAAACAAGCCAGCCGTCATGATGACTTGCAGTATGGCCGTGTATTGCACAAGTAATCTACACTAATATTATAAAGAACAATGATTTGTTTGTTTGAATTGAATAGGCTCCGAAACTACTGAGCCGATTTGAAACATTCTTTTAGCATTAGATAGCTACATTATCAGGGAGTAACATAGGCTATATTGTATCCCCGTACTCCCACGGGAACGGGAACTACGGGGGTGAAACCGCGTGACGTTCACTAGTTACGAAATAAATATATTTTAGTAATTGCGTAACTCGATCGTCATGATTATCTACTCTCATATCGACAATCGATATATACTATACACAAGCTTTTGAATCGCGTGAACTGGTTTTTATCCCAAGACCATTCACTTCGGGATGTAAAGAACGTTCATAAATTTTCTGCGAGATTCCCAGGGGGGGTCAGCTGCCCTCCCCTGCTACCCCCTGTGTACGTCCATGATTAATATCAATGAAATATCTGAAAGATAATGTCATTTTCGTAACTCCAGTTCGATTATCAGTTGTAAATGGAAAACAAGATATGCTTGTTTGTATATGTATTGGGTTTTAGACGGGATTATAAACATTCGGCTGGGTCTCCTTGCGAGAAGCACTAGTGTTGACAATATTGTAATTTGTTAGCATTGACCGTCTGCCTAGCGTTTTCCTAACTGTGTACCTACGCATTGTCTAATTTTGTAAGTTTTGCTGGTTTACTACTACAGATTTTAAATCTGTAGTTTTAGATTCACCGGTGGTGTACTGCTGAAAATCTGTTTTCTAAAAGATCTTTGACGAGTGGCCGACGTTGTACCTACATATCAAAGGTATTATATCTCTTCATTCATTTTAATATACATACAAAATATATATTTTTTTTAAATTTCCTAAAAAAAAAATATTAAAAAAAATAAAAATAAAACAGTAGTTCGCCGGTGTCCGGAACAGGGTCCGATATATATACATACCGGTATATGATATCGGTGGTTAGAGCTCCAGAGGAAGGAACTTCCTCATAGTACAAGCCGTAGGAGTCTGTCTTCTGTATCAGGCATCTGTCGAAGCTGGCGTTACGAAGTTGGATAAACCAACTTCGTAACGCCAGCTTCGACAGATGGTCGTAGAAGCTTTTTGTAATATCGTCCGTCACGTTAACTTCTTGCTGGAAAAGAGACAAGGCACTCACTCTTTTCTTTTCTATTCTGTGCACAAACACAGTCACTCGTAATAGGGCTTGCGATGTTGGCAAGTCGCCGTTGTAATAACGGTCGTGATAGAACTTCGGTTAGGCAGATATTTGTAACATTTTAAAGTCTAAACTCCGTTATCACATCTTTTATTTGATTGATTACAGGAATAACTACCAACAGTCATGACTAGACGAGCTTTCGACGCGGTTCACTGGTACATCAGTGAGGTGGGGGCCCGCATGGTGGCGAAGACAGGGATCCCTTCAGACAGACATCACCTCGGCAAACTCATACTACACAGCTTGCAAGATGACCCCGATTTTGTTATGCAGGTAAATTTTGTAAATTAAAATCACATATTGTCAGTACCTACTGTACTACCGCAGGTACATAATTTATATATAGTATTGTAATGTTATTTTGTATACTAAACTATAGCAAAAAATAAGTGTATTTAAATTTAAGTTAATTTATAAATCTCATTTTAAGTGAACTATATTGTTCTTATGAGAAATAAAGTTCTTTAAACCTAAAGCATCAGTGGATACAGAGAAAGCGCGTTGATTCATCCATTTGTTTTCAACAGATCGATGGAGGAACAGGCCAATCTGAAACCAATGGCTCGGTGTTAGACAGGAGCATCCGATGCGCTGTCTCTCTCACGAGCTTGGGACTGAAGAAGGGGGATGTGATGATACTGATGGCGCCCAACCACTTAGATTTCTGCATACCCCACTACGCGGCGCTGTATCTTGGCATTATGATAGCTTCTATCGATGCTACTTTGGGACCCAGTGAGTTTGGTTTTAACCATCTTGATATATACTAGTATTAGGCCGGCTTCGTACGTACGGTGTTCTAAAAACGAAATCAGGTTCGGAGACCTGAGTGGCAATTCTACAATTTTTATCTAAGTTCGCATTAATTGCGACTGAGATGCGAATGCGAACGATGCCTAAAAATAATAGAATTGGCCCTTTGAATGCTTGCCTTATTTTTTTGGTTTAAGACAGTGTCCTCTACCTATGTATATATGCATGTTAGATCATGCGCCGCAACATTGAAAATAAAAAAAAACTAAATGGGGAGGGGAAGGCTATGCCAGTTCCCATAGAAAGAAGTTCGAACCCCTTTACAGTATTTTTCTTCATCACTAGTCAGTGATGTCCAAGACTAACTTATTTTTGATAAGATTCCGCAATCTTGCTCTCAGGTACTTTATATACAATTTTCACATTTCAGATGAACTGAGAGACTTATTTCACGCAAATGGCCCGAAGATAATCTTCTGCCAAAGCGAAAAGACGACAGACATTGAGAAGGCGTTAGAAATGTCCAAAGTAGATGCGAAAATTGTGACCTACGATAAGAGCAGTAAATATACTACACTAGCGAACCTGCTAGAAATCAAAGATGAAAAAGCAATTAAAAGTTTTAAGTAAGTCCGTTTCTTTCAATCGGAATCTGAAGTACTAGCGTACTGCAATCACATTTAGTAAGATTGATAGACTTTATTTATTAAAGTTGTAGGTAGTTAATTCATACTTTACAATAAACATAAAAAAATATGTACAATCAAGTATAAAAATGGGAACGGAAAAAGTCATTGGTCATCAAAAATATCGCAACATCGTTGTCAATAGGAAAAGCGCCTAGAACACTAACAGCATCGCCACGTTGAAATATTGAACCTTTGACCGAAGATAAGGCTATGACTTCTACAATCATAACGTCCATTCTCTAAGAATTAATATTTTGTCTTTCTTAATGTTATATAAATCAATTGAATCTTTATCCACTTGCAGACCAACAGACTTGGATCCAGAGGAATCCGTAGCATACCTGACATCGACAAGTGGTACCACGGGAGTGCCGAAAACGGCCATGCTTACGCACAAGAACTTGAATATGGCTCTCCCATATTTGTGGTAAGTAATACATCTCTATCCTGACTTCTCCTCGAAGAGTATTTCTTGTGGATACTTAACGTCTCGTTATCACCGAATGAAACATCACTTAGTTACTCAAAAGACGTCCAAATTTGATACACAATGAAATGTATTTCGCACTAGTGTAGAAAACTTAGGTGAAGAGCCCCCATGAAAACAGGGCAAGGCTCATGAAAGACATACCACGAACGATTTCTCTCAAAAAATTGTTAGGAACTAAATAATAATGTTTGTGACAATTTTATTTTCAAAAAACTTTTTTTGATTCATCGGCTGCAATGAAAAAGGGGTTTGTTGAACCCTTTTATTTGGGAGCTGGCAAAAAAATCGAAATGGCGGCGAGTGGCGAGTGGGATTTTGATATTAATTCGAAGGGGACGTGGATGACTCGGACTGGCTAGGCCTCTGCTTTATACGGTACTCCGCCACGAGTACAGCAGATGGTTCCTTGGCACTTTTTAGGCAACGCTGCTCTCATCAACAGCGATTCCCACCAAGACGATACCCTAGCTTCCCCCCCCCACCGCATAATATGTAATGTCGCGTTATATGAGATTAGTTTTTGGAAGTTAGAAGAAAAATGGTTTTCACGTGCTCTATTGTTCCTCTCTCCTTATATACTGCAAACATTTTTTTGTTTGTTTAAGTTTCACAACGCGCCGTGATTCTGGAAAAAAATGAACCGGTCGGGTAGCTTTGCCACAAAGGTTCTATTTCCTTAGCCCACTTGCATTAAATTGTACTATTTCCCTTCAGGGCAGGTTTCACCAAGTTCCCTACACCTACAAGGATGGTGATCGTGGCATCACCAGCTCAGTGGCTCTCAGCTGGCTGTCACTACCTCTACTCTTCTATCCTGAAGTACACGCGGCTGCAGACATCGTCTCCTCTCACTGTGGAACACTTTGCGGAACTAGTCAATAAATATAAGGTAGGAGAGTGCTTTCTTCACTATTTGCCTGATGTAAGGGTAGAACCCAGCTCTCTACCCAGAAGTCACGATTGCGAACACAAGACCAACGGAGCATTAGATTGATTAAATCTTTAATATGTGGTGTTTCTTCTCCAGCCCACCTTTATCGCTGCCAGCCCTACAATGATGACGACCATGATGACCAGAGCCAAGTGTGACTTCACTTGCTTCGAGGCTGTGGTGTTAGGTGGCAGTGCTGTGACGCCAGATGTCCTCGATGAAGTTAAGGTAATGTTCTTATACTCTTTGTTTTTTAACGTCCGGATGAAAAAACGGAAACCTTATATTGTTTGTCTGCCTTTCACAGACAAATTGCCGGTAATAGACCAGTCAAGGGGGGTTTGAACTTTTTGGTATGGGAGCTGGCATAGCCCCCCGTCGCATTTTGATAATTTTTCAAAATCGCGGTGCACAATCTTACCTGCATGTACGGGTAGAGGACATTTAAACCAACAAAAAATGTTAGCAACATGGTGCCCTAAAGTGTCACGTTGCTGAGATATTTGAAGGTAAAGTCACCATATGAGAACAATGATAATCCATGAACTTGTCACGCGCTTATATGCAGTAGATTGTATTCTAATAATATTTCTAGACTTGATTTAATCATTTATATTTATTAAGAAAAATTCTAAGTAAAGATATACATTCACAGATAATATTTACAAAAAGGGCACAAACTTATAAAATTTTACCAAGCCAAGCTAACGACATCTGCTTAACTCAGCCTAGGACTAAATATGGAAAGAGGAATATTATGTATGAAGGGGCCAACTTCTATAATAAACTACCTAAAGACATAAAAGAAATCAAATCGTCATACATTTACAAGAAAACTTAAAAAAAATATATATTGGAAGATCTTTCCCTGCCTTTAGATTAATCAAAAATAAATAATAACAGTCTACATTAAATATATATATTCATACATATTTGTACAAATATTAAAAATAAAATAAAAAAATAAGTAAAAAAAAACAAACAAATATAACTAAAAACAAATAATGACAGTCTGCATAATCACTCAATTACAATATGTATGTAAGTACAAAAATTAACCGTAAAATAAAATACATATAAACAAATACATTCAAAAATAAATAAATATACCTATTAAATATTAACTGTAAAACATACAAACAAATATAATCAAGCATAAATAATGATAGTATACACACAAAAAAAAGATGTATCTATATAATTTAAATATTAACCCTAAAACGGAAAGCATACAAAAAAAAAATATATATATATAATCAAAAATAAATAAATACAAATGTCCAAATATTAACTGAAAACAATTTCATAAATCGCTCATGTTCTGCACTGTGTTGTAGGCCTTAGTAAACACGCATCAACTATTGAATTGCACCCTACCCTCATCGCTCAAAACTTTTGCTGTTGTGTTGTTTATTATGTGTAACCTACCTTTGGATCTGTTTATTTTGTACTTGTAAACTAAAACGATATGTGTTAAGTCGAAGTATTGTTGGAATGTTTGTTTTAAGATGTATACTTGCTTTTGTTTTTTTTTTTTATCTACGCTTACTGGCAGATAACATTTTTATAAACCTATTTATGTTTTCTCTATAAGTGAATTTGTAATTCTTTTGAGAAATAAAATATCTTTAACCGTAAGCACTAGCTGACCCGGCAAACGTTGTTTTGCCATATAAACTACTCCTACCCTACTCCCACCCTATTCCTACCCTACTCCTACCCTACTCTTACCCTACTCGTACCCAACTCGTACCCAACTCGTACCCTACTCCTACCCTACTCCTACCTTACTTCTACCCTACTCCTACCCTACTCCTACCCTACTCCTACCCTACTCCTACCCTACTCCTACCCTACTCCTACCCTACTCCTACCCTACTCCTACCCTACTCCTATCCTACTCCTACCCTACTCCTACCCTACTCCTACCCTACTCCTACCCTACTCCTACCCTACTCCTACCCTACTCCTACCCTACTCCTACCCTACTCCTACCCTACTCCTACCCTACTCCTACCCTACTCCTACCCTACTCCTACCCTACTCCTACCCTACTCCTACCCTACTCCTACCCTACTCCTGCCCTACTCCTACCCTACTCCTACCCTACTCCTACCCTACTCCTACTCTACTCCTACCCTACTCCTACTCTACTCCTACCCTACTCCTACCCTATTCTTACTCTACTCCTACCCTACTCCTACCCTACTCGTACCCTACTCGTACCCAACTCGTACCCTACTCCTACCCTACTCCTACCCTAATCCTACCCTACTCCAACCCCACTCCTACCGTACTCCTACCCTAATCCTACCCTACTCCAACCCCACTCCTACCCTACTCCTACCCTACTCCTACCCTACTCTTACCCTACTCCTACCCTACTCTTACCCTACTCCTACCCTACTCCTACCCTACTCCTACCCTACTCCTACCCTACTCCTACCCTACTCCTACCCTACTCCTACCCTACTCCTACCCTACTCCTACCCTACTCCTACCCTACTCCTACCCTACTCCTACCCTACTCCTACCCTACTCCTGCCCTACTCCTACCCTACTCCTACCCTACTCCTACTCTACTCCTACCCTACTCCTACCCTACTAATCCTAGATAATCCGAGTAATGTGGATATATGTATGTAGTCGATACAAAACCCTTCATTTAATACGTGCTTCAATTCGAGTGGACCCGAGTCTACCGTACCGAAGGGACGAACGTCAAATGTTTGACAGGAAAGTCCGTAGAACAGTTTATATGGGAAAATGAAATTGTTGTTTTTACTATCTGTCTCGCAATTTTTTCATATTTTCTCACCGTTTAAACCTTCCCTGGACTACGACAAACATTCTAAAACCAAAATCAGCTAAATCGGCCCAGCCGTTCTCGAGTTTTATCGAGACAAATGAACAGCAATTATAAATATATATACTGTCGCGGTCGCGCGTCGCTGTCGCCAAGATCGAAACAGTAACTTACGATTTTATCAAAAAACAAACCAAAATTATGGAAAGAGAAAAAAAAATAAAAAAAAATATGCCGTCATCGTGCTGGCCAATGCAATTATTCATGTCATAAGTACGATATTAACTCATTTTCAGTGGACTAGCGGTATACGCAAATTATTATTGAATGGAAAAGTTCGAATTTTAAAAACTCTTTCCACGCTAGCGAATAAAATGTACTTTTGAACTCAGATTTCGAATGACAAACAGCAGTGCGATTCTGTAATCATGTCGAAGTGAAATAAACGACAAGTGAGCTGTCAAACCATACAAACAAGATGGAATGATGGGTCACTTGTCGTTCACTCCACCTACGTGTATACTGTGAGATATATGTCGACAGAATAGACCAGCTGAATCTTTCCGAGGTTGTGAGGTGTAAAAGCATATGTTTCGTTTCGAACACTGCGCGATTACAACTCGCACTTGGCTGGCTTTTTCACTGAAACGTTGACGACTCTCATTTGTGATGTCCCTGGAGTCTAATAAGTACTAAAGATTATTTTTTTTACAGCAAATAGCGAAAATAGATGACGTGTTCACCTTGTACGGCATGAGTGAGCTGGGTGGTCTTGCTGTCCAGCAAGACATCCCCCCGCCGCCCGGCTCCTGCGGACGACCTCTTGGTTGTATAGAAACAAAAGTAAGTAATCATTCTAGTCGGACTATAACCTATCAGAATACTATTCACGACGTCACGCGGTTTCACCCGCGTAGATTCCGTTCCCGTGGGAGTACGGGGATAAAATATAGCATATGTTACTCGCTGATAATGTAGCTATCCATTGCTGAAAGAATTTTTCAAATAGGTCCAGTAGTTTTTAAGTTTATTCGTTACAAATCAAATACAAATCTCACCTCTTTATAATATTATATAGTAAGTTTAGGTAATATTAGTATAGATTAGGTGTTATTGATGTAAAAACCTATACGTCTGGCAACAATTGACCAATATGTAGAAACACTTACCCCGGTTTCTGGAAAAAAAATCCAACTGTTATAAATGAAACGTAGGTCAAGCGAGTTTGACAGTTTTGTAACAAGACTTGACTTTGAAACTGGGCCTTTGTATGCCATAAACGCTCCAACTTTTTTTGCAATAAACGCTCTAATTTTGCTTGCAATAAACGCTCTAACTTTGCTTGCAATAAATGCTCTAACTTTGCTTGCAATAAACGCTCTAACTTTGCTTGCAATAAACGCTCTAACTTTGCTTGCAATAAACGCTCTAACTTTGCTTGCAATAAACGCTCTAACTTTGCTTGCAATAAACGCTCTAACTTTGCTTGCAATAAACGCTCTAACTTTGCTTGCAATAAACGCTCTAACTTTGCTTGCAATAAACGCTCTAACTTTGCTTGCAATAAACGCTCTAACTTTTTTGCATTAAACGCTCTAAATTTGAGTTCCTTGGGACAACTCTACATTGTATATTTTTCGGTTTTAGTTGGTGGATCCTGAAACCAATCAAGACGTTACTGAACCTAACGTCCCTGGAGAATTGTGGTTTAGAGGCCCAACTGTGTTCAAAGTAAGTTTTATTTCTTTAGATGCGGATTTTACAATAGTCAGCAACTTTTGTAAATATTGGTTACCCTTTAATTAATTGGCCACTGTCTTAGTCTGTGGCTTCTTGTAACTTATACCTAAGAAAAGCTGTATTACAGAAGTTCTTGGTATACCATTACACTAGTTTACAAAAAAAATAAAAAAAAATGTCCTTGACGTAAATTACATATTTTTTTAATTAGCTGCAATAACTCAATGCAAACATGTACATTTTTAATTTTTATCACGTCACAGATGGAAGATATCGACCCCTTTTAGTTTCGACTACGCACAAGTTTGTTCCGAAATAGCTAGTCTTCTTTTTGATAAATGGTTGTTTTCAAAAGGTCAAAAAGGTTGGTTAGAGTACATTCTGGCTGTTTTTGGTGAACTTATTGTATCTAAGAAAGAATATTCTATAAAGAAAACACTCAAATATGCCTATCTTTTATTACTTGAAAATTCCGGTCTCTCATCGGGATAAAAGTGGGTTTCTCAAGTGTTTTTTGAAAAATGTAGAAGAACGCTAAGCTGCTGGAATGCAAGTTTAAATAGATTGTTGAAATTGCAAGCAAATGATAAAGACCCACCATGCAACCACGAAACTGATTGTTACTCCTATCGCTAAAAGCATTTGGCTTTAATCATAAAACCAAGGGTTAAATACCACGTGCGGATGTCCAAGCAGCTTTTTTAATATTTCAAAGGTGCTAAAAAAAGCATTTGGATTATTAAAAAATATCAAAAACGTCGACACTAATTCATTTTTAGTCTCGTTATCTTTGCAAAAATATATGGGGAGTATTTTCGAAATGTGACGTGCTGGAATTTTTTAATATTTTTTTCTAAACTTGCAGCACCTCATTAATTAAGAATAAACACTTTTCCGTTCCAGGACAAAAACCTTGTAAACTAGTGTTATTAATAACTAGTGGACGTCACGCGGTTTCACCCGCGTAGTTCCCGTTCCCGTGGGAGTACGGGGATAAAATATAGCCTATGTTACTCCCTGATAATGTAGCTATCCAATGCTAAAAGAATTTTTCAAATCGGTCCAGTAGTTTCGGAGCCTATTCATTTCAAACAAACAAACAAACAAATCTTTCTTCTTTATAATATTAGTGTAGACTAGTGGCCCGCCCCGGCTTCGCCCGGATGTATTTTTTTTCTAAATTGTCTTTTATACAAAATTCGCCCCGAAAAAAGAACACAATTATGAAATAATTTGTGTCCGTCGCAACGAAGTTATGATGTACATACATATTCGGCGAATTATGTTTATTATTTAAACATCCATATTTAAATTTATTCTCCTCTTTTATTAAAATTAATATCTGAGCATTGAAAAATCAGCTCCAAGTGTTTCCAACACTTTACACAACAATTAAATTTTTCCAGGGATACCACAACAACCCCGAGGTGACAAAAGAGACGATAACAGAAGACGGCTGGCTCAAATCTGGTGACATTTTCTACAGAGACCACTCTTGGAATATGTTCTTTGTAGAAAGATACAAATTATTATTGAAATACAAAAGTCATCAGGTGAGTTACCCTGGAAGATATAACGCCTGAAAAAAAATCAAAGTATTTATTTTAATTAAACCATAACAGAGCACGGGCACTTCTGAACTATCAAGGTCGGTCAATCAAAGATATGAAACTATGTAAAGTACAGATCTCCACGGAGAGAACGTGCATAGAAACTCCATGGATATTCTGTGCATTCATACAATAAGATGTGTAACAGTGTGAACGCAATAATTACCTGAAAAGGCGTCACTGTATTCATCACTATCTACAACTTTTATCAGCAGTTCAATACGTTCCGTAGAATCATTCGCTCATTATGTATCATTAAATGTATGTGACAGTCGATTTTTCTCGCGTTTTCAGAGTTTCAGATTCATTCAACATTCGAATGTTTGTTTTTTTACTGAAAGTTAATTGTTCTCATTGCTTCTGTTCCTATCATTCATCATTATGATTACAGGTGTCTCCAATGGAAATCGAGACGGTGATAATGAAGCACCCTGGAGTATTCCACGTAGCAGTGACAGGTATACCTGACAAGGAGTGCGGCGACCTAGTGGTGGCGTGCGTTGTTCCGAAACCTGGATGCAGCCCCACAGCACAGGAGATTAAGGACTTGGTTAAAGGTAATGGCTGTCTCCTATCTCTATTTAATATAACAGTTGGTGTTAAGAAGTTCTTCTCAAATGAGTTCCTCGCTCGTTCGAGAAGAACTTTAACTTTACTTAGGCCTTGATTTCAATTAAACCATTTGCATGCCTGCAAATAGCTTTGAATTGTCAAGGAGTCGATCAGTCATAAAGATGAATCTAATTTCACATTCCAGAGCACAGATTTCCATGTAGAAGAACGTGCAAGAAACTCCATGGACACTGTTTTAATTCAACTTATTACAAAATCTCTTCACTCTTTCCAGAATCGCTGACAGATTCCAAGCAACTAAGAGGAGGCGTGATCTTCTTCAAAGAGCTACCAGAGACCAGCACATCCAAGATAAACAGGAAGAAACTTAAAGAAATGGTCCTCACTATGCCAAGAGAATAAAATTGGAATATCAAAATGTTACGCACGGACAAACCACGCCAAAAAAATACCAGAGGATTTAAAGAAGTGTAGTGAAGTGTAAACATATTTAAAGTTCACCAACACCCAAGAGGCAAATATTATACTATTTGGATGTTAGCACTATGTATCTCATTTTATTTCTTATGACAATAAAATTTTTAATGTGATGAGAAAATTGCCTGAATATATTTTTTTTATCTCAGCGAAGAAGTGATAGCCATTTGTGGCCTAATATCCATTTTTTAAAATAATTGTGTTGAAAAAGCAGCGTTTGATAGACGTGGGCATTTGACATTACAGTATCCCCATGACGGCCATGTCCATTCCACCTTGGCTGCACACAAGGTGCATGACAAAGGGGCATAAATATAATGACCACCAAAAATAACTTTGTCACCATAACCTCTGTCAGTTAAAGGTATATAACCAATCAACTAACAAAAATAAAGTTAAACCAAAAAATTAAAACTTAAAATTATAATGGTTCTAGTTATTTTAATCATGACTGCACTTTAAATTGTAACATGAAACCAAACCTGTCAGGACCCGACCGGTACAGATTTGTACCAATTAGGTAGTACTACCGATACCAAGTAATTAATTGTAATAATAATAAATTCGCAAGGCAGTTTTGTGGCGAACTGTTGGGCAGTAGCGACCCCACGCACCTGATCTACCGGGAGAAGTCTTATTCTTCATCTCCGGTTTGCCTTTATTGGCTGCCCGGAGTGAACACTGACGTGGAATAGAGTTCCTACCTCTTTCTTGTCTTAATCGGCCGGTCTGAGTGGAGATTCGCAAGAGCAAACGTGCTCGGGAGAAGGATGTATAATCCAGTAAGATGCTGGTAGGGATCTTGACCGTACTTCCGGGATTGTCCTGACAGCCGTGGTATACCTCTCCACTCCTCTAGCACCTCAGGATATGTTGCCTCCTTGGCGCTACGTCACTTTGTGGCGACCGTTTTCGGGGGGCCCATTTATTGAGTGCGCAAGTCACCCCCTGCCATTATAAAGCCGTTATAATTGTCAGTGGTCAGGCAGGGGCCAATAGTTCTTCCATAGTAAACAATTATCAGTCCACTAAACCACCCAAACCCATAGCGTTTAATCTTTTGTTTCCATATTCTGCAATAGTCCTGCTCCGTCCGGGGATTATCCTTGGGTATACTTTCACAGTGCATACAGGGATAATCGTCGGTTGGTGCCCCATTCCAATTGAAATGTCTAACGGGGCCTCTGCGAGTTGGCTTCGGCTCCTCGTACGCCTATCAAAGGACCGGGTCTCCAGGGACCCGAGAAAATAAAAAACAAAATTTAATAGTAATAATGAAATACTCTCTTGTGGAGTCGGAGGTGCCGTACTACAGGTATGCGCCCGACCCAGTTCTCGATAATGGCAATATTACATTGTACTGGGATTGGTACATCATCACTGACAGGACTATTGTTGCCAATAAGCCTGATATAGTGGTGGTGGACCGAATAGTGAGGCGTGCAATGATTGTAGACATAACCGCCCGCATGACGAGAACCTCGTGTAAGCCGAGAAACATAAACAAATCAAGTATATTGACTTGGCTCGCGAGGTTGTCGACATGTGGGATGTGGATACCGCAATCATTGTACCGATAGTCGTGTCGGCCAATGGCTTAATAGCCACGAGCCTCGACCAACTCCTCAGGAGGCTCTCGTGGGGCAGCTGGATCAAGGGCTTGATTCAGAAAGCGGTCCTTCTGGACACGGCTCGCATTGTCAGGAGGTTCCTCTCTCTGGAGCCCTGACCGCGCCTGACCTTAGCGACCGCGAACGTAGTTTGGGCCCTGTTTCCGATACCGGTGGGGTACTATTTTTATGTTTTCTTTTTTTAAATCTTTATAAATGTAATATATATATGTCAAAAAAAAACGATGATAATGATAATTCGAGGTTTGGCAATCGCTTGTTTCCTGCTCCAATATTGGAACGATTTAAAAGATATTTCATAAACTAAATATGAAGTACATATACTGTGTCTCTATATTTTCTTTTTTGATGATATATTAACCGTATAAGCACTAGAACCCTCAAAAAATGCTTAAAAGCCCTAGTGTACAAATTTGGCAAATTTTCCCCCCGACGTAAAAACGACGGGGTGTTATAAGTTTGACGTGTGTGTGTGTGTGTGTGTGTCTGCCTATCTGTGGCATCGTAGCTCCCGAACGGATCAACTGATTTTGATTTTGTTATCCTTGTTTGAAAGGTGAATTTATCGGGAGTGTTCTTAGCTATGTTTGATGAAAATCGGTCCAAGATGACTTTTAACGCCACCAAAACACAAGCGTGTCTTTTTACCGCAAAAAGGAGTCGTTTTGACTAAACTCCTACTTTTCGGGGTGCATCTGCTCCTGTGACTGATCGGCTCGAGCTCCTAGGCATGTAGTTGACATCCAGTCTCAACTTCGGCGCCACCATCGAGTACAAAGCCCAAACCGCGGCCAAAAAGCTGGGCATCCTAAATAGGGTGAAGCGATACTTCAGGCCTGGATAGCTTTTAACCCTATATAAAGCGCAAGTCCGATCCTGCAAGGAGTATTTTAGCCACCTTTGGGATGGTTCTGCTAAGTATCAGCTTGCCGCGCTTGACTCGGTGGAACGCAGAGCTAAGAGGCTCATCGGTGACGTAAAACTGGTGGATGCCAAGCTGCATAGCTTGGCTCATCGCCGTAAGGTTGCCTGCTTGTCGGTCTTCTACAGATTGTATTTCGGTGAGTGTGCCCAAGAACTCCACAACCTCATCCCACCGGCCCCCTTCTACCATCGGACATCAAGACGCACTGCATCTTACCGTCCCTACCTTGTTGCTATTTCACCAACTCGCACTAAGCGTTTCCAAACGTCTTTTATAATGCGCACAGCATAGGAGTGGAACTCTCTGCCTGCGTCCGTGTTTCCAAACGCTTACAACCCTAATCTCTTCAAAGTTAGAGTGAACAGGCTCCTTCTGGGTAAGCTCGCTCCATCGTAGACTTTGTCTCGGTCATGTCTGACCTAGATTAGAGTCAAGAGCAAACCCATCATAAATTAAAAAAATAAAATGGCCGCCGCCACAAAATTACAGATTACATATTTTTTCACAACTCCCTCAATATGGGTATCAAATGAAAGGGCTTGACTAGTAAAATATTATACACAATGACAAATTTCAAATCCAAGATGGCCGCCACCACAAAATGGCGATTTTCTTTTTTTTTACACAACTCCCTCAATATGGTTATCGAATGAAACGGCTTAGCTAGTTGAATAATGTACACTATATTGAAGGGGAGTTTAAAAACCATGAAATAAAATAAAAAAATTAAAACCCCTGAAGAACAAAACTTCAAAAAGTAAAAAATTATTTCTATTGATCCTTTTAGTTTAATATAGGTACGATTCTTTTTACATTCCTAATTTAAAATATTCTTTTATATTTTTCGTTGACCTTACAAACCTTTACAGACATTGCAGGTTTGCCACAATAAATATCTTTCCACACCACCTGCACGAAAACGTCAGATTACATGTCATGCAAACTCAACCTAAAGTACAATATTATTTCTCGGAGGTCAATAATGTGATTTGAATTTGGAACTCAACTTGGAGACCGACGGGCACCGCTCGCGGCCAGCCACCTCTCTTCATGACTTGCGAAAAAATTTCTTGCAGTAGGTGTGAAAAGTAGAGTATGCTTCTCTGGGATTAAAGTGTATTTGCCTTAGGCTAGCTTGAATCCGTCGCTGCATTCAAGATTCTTGCATTAACTCCCTCGCTTCCCTCGTGAGTTAAACTCTAAACTCCCTGGCTACGCTCGGGAGTTAACTTTCGAATCCTTCCTTAGGTTTGGAATTCGATATGACGCCTGTGATATAAGACACTACTTTATCCCCTCGTTGTATAATCTACTATAATATGATTAGGGGGCATTATCAGTCTGCTGCTACTACTGATGAATGATGTAACTGATACTAATAATCCTCCCAAACGAATTTCGATCAGGGTGCAGGTGGCCTATTATTATTATTTTATTAAGAAGTTTTATCTTTAAAAAAATCATATTTATAAATCCAAATTCAAACATTTTCTTTGTATGAACTTAGCCTAAGTTAGTGAAAACAAAATAATAAAAATACACAAAAAACGTTAATTGGCTACATGCACATGTGCACGCACATGCCTGCCAGCCCCAGAGCCTGATATACAGTCCATCAATCTTGTCCGCCAGTGTAGCTAAAATACTGTTAGGGCTGTCCCTGAATCACCGCAACATCGACGCAAACCGTTTTCGCATGATGGCATGAAAGTCATCTACAGCGCTACCGCAAATATACCAGATGCACTGCAAAACCGAGGCAGCTCCAACAATAACCTCAGCGCATTATCGTACTGGACGCGCAGAACGTTGTAAGCCTTCTCCGTGTACTTAACCCACAAGCTGTACGAGTAAAACGACTGGCAGTAGGCTCTGAAGAACGTCAGTTTTACCTCATAAATGCACCGCGCAAACCTGCGTGCAAGAATATTAACGCTCTGCGCCTCCTATCTATATCCTGGTCATCTGTGAGAGAACTCGTGACCTGGCACCGAAGAATTTTTGCAATCCGACGTATAGTTTTTGAGAGAAGCGCGGACAAACATACATACACTTATGAAACTTAGCACACATGCTAAGAAGCTGGTACACAGAACATATGTATGCATATCTTTCTGGTCTAATAAAGATTATATTAGATTAAATGTCATTTAAAGACCTAATATCTTAAAGATAATTTTAGTATCGTAACTGCAGTTAAATTATCAGCTGCAAGTGGAAAACAAGATAAAAAAAATTGTAGGTATATGTAATGGGTTCTAGACGGGATTATAAACATTCGGCTGGGTCTCCTTGCGAGAAGCACTAGTGTCGACAATATTGTAATTTTTAAGCATTGACTGGCTGCCTAGCCTTTTCCTAACTGTGTAAGCATTGTATTAGTTACTATTTGAATCTATTTTTGTAAGTGTACAATTAGATATATTATTTGTATTGTGAATTAATTCGCTAGTTTACTACCTACTACAGGTTTTAAATCTGTAGTTATAGATTTGCTGGTGGTGTACTGCTGAAAATCTGTATTTTTTTAAAAGATCTTTGACGATTCGACGACGTTTTACCTACATATGAAAGGTATTGTATCTCTTTATTCATTTCAATATGCATACAAAAAAAAAAAACCAAAAAAATAATTAATAAATACATATAAAAATAACCGGACAAGTGCGAGTCGGACTCGCCCACCGAGGGTTCCGTACAAATTTGTAGGTACATATTATAAATAGTTCAGGTCTCTAAATAAAGGCTATATTTTTTATGAATTAAAAACAAATGTATAGATTTCAAATTTTTCCCTATTCTTGTAGTGAGACGGTATAACTTGGAAAATCTAGTAAAAATCTCGTGTCAAGGTGTTTGTTATCGAACTCCTCCGAAACGGCTTGACTGATTTTTATGATTTTTTTTTGTGAATATTTTGTAGGTCTGAGAAAACAATTCAGATAGCTGTGGATTATTGAATCTCTTTAAATCATTCAATTTGTCTAATGTGTTCATAGAACCAACCCGTACAACTACAACTACTGCTACATGTATTGATAATGTTTTTTGTTGTGGCAACTACTTAGAGAAAGCCATTGTAAATTACCTTCCTTCTGATCACAGTGGGCTACTGGTATCTTTTGATCCCAACATACCAATTCAACAAGTGCAAATACAAACTAGACCAATAACATCCGGTAATTTAAATAAATTTAACCGCACTTTAATCGGGAAGTTAAGTGATTGGAACCTTACAATGAACAGTGCTAATATTTTGTATACAGATTTTTTTTCTTTAGACCAAACAGAATTCAATAATACTTTTAAAAAGAAAACTTAAACTATCTGCTCTAAGTTTTTATTTAGTGACTGGGCAACTAAAGGACTCAGAAAAAGTAGGGAAAGACTTTATGAGCTGTATGGCCTTAAGCATTTTATTAACACTGAGACTTTTAATAAGTATGTAGCTGCCTACTCAAAAATTTATAAAAACACTTGTAAGGTAGCTAAGGCTTTATAATAATAATAATAATAAATCTTTATTGCAGACCATGGATCTATATTCACAAATAAAAATAATTATGATAAAATATACAAAATTAAATTAAATTCATTAATTAAAAGTTCAATTCATTAAAAATTAAATAGTCAATAAGGTAAAAACAGCAGACAATAAAATAAAGACGGTTTGGAAAATTATAAACAATGAAACAAAAGACATAACATTGATTACGGATTGGAGACTTCTCATAACAAACAAGTTGCTCAAGAATTTGTAAATTTCTTTACGAGTATCCCTATTAAAACTACTGAAGCCTTACATACCTCGTCTTCATTTGCTTTGATTTATTACAGGCGAACGTTTCAGCCTGCCCGACTGAATTTAATTTTAAACATATAAACCCCATAGTAGTAATAAAAGCTTTTAAACAAAACAAAATTAAATTGATCGAAGATCTATGGGGATTGTCTATCAAAGTTTGTACCTCAATTATCGAGACCGTAGCGCCGTACTTAGCTGTAATATTTGTTTGTGTGTGGATTAAGGAGTCTTTCCGGACCTAATGAAATTCAGTAGGGTGATACCACTTTTTAAATATGGGGATAGTAAAGACACAAACAATTATAAACCAGTATCTGTGTTGCCAGTGTTTAGTAAGGTATTTCAAAAAGTGATGCTAAATCAAATGCTTAATCATTTTAACACGAGTAATATCTTTCATGATAAACAGTATGGTTTCACCAAGGGACGTTGTACAACTGACGCTGGTGTTACCTTACTAAAGCACATCTTTAATGCGTGGGAGGACGCAGAGGATGCCATAGGTATCTTTTGTGATCTGTCGAAGGCGTTTTATTGCGTTGATCACGATACATTACTCCTGAAGCTCGGGCATTACGGACTTGTCAAAACAGCGTTAAACTTGGTCAAATCTTATTTGAATGATAGATAGCAATTAGTTGAAATAAACGGTGTCAATTCGTCGGGATTAAACGTGAAAATGGGCGTTCCCCAGGGCTCGATTTTGGGTCCTTTCTTGTTTTTGGTACATATCAATGATTTACCCTATGTACTGCAACAAAAACTTGATATGGTGCTGTTTGCCGACGATACCTCCTTAATTTTTAAGATAAACAGACGGACGGACAATGTTGATATCATAAATAATGCCCAAATGCAAGTCCAAAATTGGTTCACGGCGAATAATTTGGTTCTGAATGAAAAGAAAACAAAATGTGTAAGATTTGCATTCAGTGTCAAAAGTCGTGATTTTGACATAGTATTGAACAGGGAAAAACTAGAATTTATCGATAAAACGGTTTTCCTGGGAATTACGCTTGACCCAAGGCTACAATGGGGCCCTCATATAACATCTCTTTCAGGACGGCTAAGTAATGCTGCTAGGAAAATTCGCCAATTAACGGATGTCGATACCGCGAGACTGGTCTATTTTAGTTACTTTCACAGTATCATGTCTTATGGTATTTTACTATGGGGACGGACTGCAGACATCGAGTCTATTTTTATTCTGCAGAAAAGAGCCATCAAAGCGATATACATTCTCCGTCGGCGCGATTCTCTAAGGGAACTGTTTAAGAATATTAACATCATGACGGTTCCTTGTCAATACATTTACGAAAACATCATGTATGTCAGAAAGAATTTACATCTTTTTAGTATTTTTTTTTTTTTACTATTTATAGGCGCGCATTTGACCACTATCTCACCTGATGGTAAGCGATGATGTGGTCGAAGATGGAGCACGCTTGCCTAGAAGTAACCTATTCACTCTTGACTTAAAGACTCCCAGGTTGTAGCTATCAGGAAACACAGACTCCGGCAGGGAATTCCACTCCTTAGCTGTACGCACTATGAATGTGTTTCCAAAACGTTTAGTGCGTGTGAGTGGGATGTCTACCATGTACCGGTGGCGCATCGCCGTTCGTCTTGTGGTCCGATGATGGAACGGGCTTGGCGGAATTAAATTATGCAATTCCGTCGCACATTCCCCAAAATGCAACCGGTAGAAAACCGACAGGCTAGCGACTCGTCGTCGATGCTCAAGACTTTGGAGCTTCATCGCGACGAGCCTATCATTGCCGATGATCCTCTTGGCTCGTTCCTCAATTGACTCAAAGGCATCAAGCTGGTATCTGGCAGATCCGTCCCAAAGATGAGAGCAGTACTCCATACACGATCGAACTTGCGCTTGATAGAGTCTGAGCAGCTGTTCCGGCGTGAAGTACCGTCGCACCTTTGCTAGGATTCCCAACTTCTTTGCAGCCACTTGAGCTTTTGCCTCTATGAAAGGGCCAAAATTAAGGGTAGATGTTAATGTAACCCCAAGAAGCTCAAGTTGGTCGGTTATCGGCACGGTTGCACCTCGGACAGATGGAGCTGGATGGAATTGGCTCCTTTTGGCGGAAAATAGACACGCTTGGGTCTTAGCAGCATTGAACTTGACCAGATTGGCATCGCCCCATTCAGAGACAGCCTGTAAGGACACGTTGAAGCGCTCAACCATAGCCTCCCGGAGAGACCGGATCTGCGACCCACCAGCTCGTGCGTCGGACATGTATCTCTCAGCAACAGTGCTGTCGTCTGCATACCCAAAGGTACCGGGTTTTAGCAGATCATTAATATGCAGCAAGAACAGTGTTGCCGAAAGCACCGACCCCTGAGGAACGCCGGCATTAATATCCAGCAGTCCAGACCAGCAGCCATCTATAACCACTCGGATAGACCGATCCCTCAGGAAAACCGCGATCCAATCACACAATCCGGCGGGCAGACCGAAGGAAGGAAGCTTTCTAATAAGGCTATCGTGCCAGACCCTGTCGAAGGCCTTCGAGATGTCAAGGGAGACCGCTAGTGCCTCCCCGTGCTTCTCTATGGCCTCACTCCAGACGTGAATGGCATACGCAAGAAGATCCCCAGTAGACCGATTTCGGCGGAACCCGTATTGTCGGTCACTAAGGACATCATTCGCTTCTCTGTATGCCAGGAGCTTATGATTACGTTACCGAGGTAGGTCTATAATTCGACGGGTCAGCTCGACTACCTTTCTTGGGCACGGGCTGCACGTTAGCTTGCTTCCAAGCCTTCGGCACTTTTCCAGTCTTAAACGAAAGGCGAAATAGGCGTGTCAAGATCGGAGACAACTCAGGCGCACAAGTCTTCATAACAATTGCCGGTATCCCGTCGGGGCCACTAGCCTTGTTCACGTCTAGGTTACGCAGTACCCTACGGACGTCCTTCTGATGAATGCGAATGTTCGACATACTCGACTCGCATCCAGCAGGAGAAGCAGGGGGCCTCGCGCCACCAGGATCCAGACGTGAAGATTCCGCAAACAAAGAAGCAAACAAGTTTGCTTTCTCCTCAGCGGAGTGGGCCAGCGTCCCGTCGGGTCTCAGCAGTGGTAGTGAGGCGACAGACATAATTATGGTACTAGAAATAGGGACCAATTAGTTCAACCAGGTTTCAGACTAGCTAAAGTAGCCTCATCTTTCATGGGGTACTGTTTAAAATGTTATAATAAGATACCTCCCCATACTTAATGAGACAAAATTTAAATCTTGTATTAAACGCACACTATGCAGGCAAGCCTATTATAAGTTGGGGGATTATATTGAAGATAAAAATGCTTGGCTGAATGCTGGTCCTGCTCCGCAGCCACTAGGGCGCACAAAATAATCTGTTAGCATTTGGAAACATTGTTGGACCGGCTGAAGATTGTAAGAAACCAATATTTGCATTGTATAGACTCAATTTATTTAGCACTAGCTTCTGCCAGCGGCTTCGTCCGCGTGGTCCCTAGGGTACATACTCCCGGGATAAAAAGTAGCCTATGTCCTTTCTCAGGCTCTAGACTATCTGTGTACCAAATTTCATTTCAATCGGTTCCGTAGTTTTGGCGTGAAAGCGCGACAGACAGACAGACCGACAGACAGACAGAGTTACTTTCGCATTTATAATATTAGTTAGGAAGTAAGGATTGTATAATTTCATCCATTTTAACGGCACATGTGTGAGTACTGTGTATCTTATACATAAGCTATAGCTATCAGTTTTAGGTTTGTTTTTTACTTGAATGTACCCTGGCGGTTGGGAGTGTCATGCTCACACAAAAGTCTGGCTGATGGTGGCGTATGCGTTGGACCATTTGGCTCCCTTCCAAATGGTTGAGCCGAATGGTGTTAGCGCATGCGTTATGTTCGTGAACGGGCGCTGTCAGTTGGGACTGGTCATTTCTCAGCTGCCATGGTTTATTTTAAATATTTCTTTGAATTGTTCCTTTTTTTCCGGACGCTTTTATCTTGCTCGTCTTTTATATCGTTCTCACATGTATGTATAATTTCAACTTGATGTAAACAAAACTTTGTTACAAATAATTATTTTTAAAGAGTATCCGTGGAGTTTCTTGCACGTTCTTCTCCATAGAGATCTACGCTTTGGAACGTGCAAATAGCTTCATCTTTTTGGACCGACCGAATGGTTTATTTGAAATAAATGTTTTTGATTTGATTTGATTCAATAGGTCGTAGGCTATTTTTTTTATATGGCAAAACAACGTTTGCCGAGTCTGCAGTCCCTTGAGAGTGTCGATATATACGTTTTTTGCGGCAAAAACGGTCGTATTTGATTTTCACGTTAACTTAGAAGTTTGATTTTTTCGCAGCTTGAAGGGACTGTAGACCTGAGTAAGACCTGGTTTTAATTTCAATTCGATACCTCCACGCGTTCACACGATAAAGGGTCTTGATAGACAGACGGACGGACAGACGGACAACAGAGTGATCCTATAAGGGTTCCGTTTTATCCTTTTGAGGTACGGAACCCTAAAAAGCACTAGTCCGGGATTGCAGAAATCGCATGTCTGTCTGTTGTAAACAATAGACAGACATGCGATTTCAGCAATTCCGGTCCATTTGCAATCATTTATTGAGGAGTTCCGTTGCTTATCTCCGAAGTCCTTCTTCACAAAATTGTAATGTGACCACTCCGAGAAAAATCTCTTCCAAAAACTACCATAATCGCTTCAAGTATGTGGCATACAATGTGAAGAGTTCCCTCTATTTCTCCAAGATCCAGATCCCATCATCAGATCCTGACCTGATGATCATTGGACTACCTGGGAACTCAACCTTTTCAAACAAAAAAAAACCAAATCGGTTCAGGCGTCTTCGAGTAATCGGGGTACATCCATAAAAAATATAAAGCTTCCAACGCATTGAGAACCTCCTCCTTTTTTAAGTTGGTTAAAAACTCGAATTAAGGCCACAGAGGTCTTGCGAGTGTTTACACAGTCTGATGATGCAAGTCTGAAGCTCAAATAAAGGCCTTCACTGACTGGTTAATTTTTGACCGCTGCAAACAGACAAACCAATATAGTGGGAGCGGTGTATATGGTGCAGTGAAGTGGTAAAAATGCCCCAGGCCAAGTCAGTCTCGTGAAGTTCTTGCTTGAAAAGGGAGAAGGCACTTACTGTTTTCTTTTCTATTCTGTGCACAATCACAGTTATTCATGACAGGGCTTGCGTTTTTGGCAAGTCTCTGTTGAAATTGAAATAGATGGTTGTGATCGAACTTCGTTCACGCAGATATTTATAGCATTTTAAAGTATAAATTCCGTTATCACATCTTTTATTTGATTGATTACAGGAATAACTACCAACAGTCATGACTAGACGGGCTTTCGACGCGGTTCACTGGTACATCAGTGAGGTGGGGGCCCGCGTAGTGGCGAAGACAGGTATCCCTTCAGACAGACATCACCTCGGCAAACTCATACTACACAGCTTGCAAGATGACCCCGATTTTGTTATGCAGGTATTTACGTTTTGTTCGTAAGTTTGTTTCATTAGGTCTTTTGATAATGCTTGTTACTAATGTTCACCAATTTTGCAGGCTTGGTGGGTATTGATTTTAATCGATATTTATTTTTAACATTCCAAAATAGCAGAACTGTCACCAGCTCGGCTAATGTTATGTACTTATATAAGTCTGAAAAAGTTTCTTAAACCATCAGCGGATACAGTGAAAGCGAGCACTAGTCCGCCGGTGTTGGGAGCAGGGTCCAAGCTACCGTTAGTTAGGGCTTCAGAGAAAGGAACCTCCTCACTATACGAACCGTGTCAAGGAGCTTTCTGTATCAGACCCCTTATCCAGCTTCGACAAATGGTCGTCAATGGTTTTGTATATTTTTATATTATAACACTTTATAATTTAGGAGACGGTGGAACATCGACCTTCGCCCACATGATAACCAGAGCAGTCATATTTTTTATCAAATTTTATTGATTTATTTACACGCCTATGATGGCTGGCCTACCAAAAATCATTCATGGCTATTTTTAATTAAAATAATTTTAATAATAAATAATTTTATAACCTTCACTCTTTTAATAATTGAACCAATTTATTTTCAACTAAAAGTATTTAGCATTGAGAATATGCCTTGGTAGGCTTGCCTTCTTATTTCTGTTCATAGCTACTTGGAAAGTAGGTATTAACAACAAAAATAATCGTATTGGCCTGCCTAATAAAAAAAAGACTAATAAAAATAAAGTATCCATGAAAGCGAGTTGATTCATCCATTTAATTTTAACAGATCGACGGAGGAACAGGCCAATCTGAAACCAATGGCTCAGTGTTAGACAAGAGTATCCGATGCGCTGTCTCTCTCACGAGCTTGGGACTGAAGAAGGGGGATGTCATGGTACTGATGGCTCCCAACCACTTAGATTTCTGCATACCCCACCATGCAGCGCTTTATCTTGGCATTTTGATAGCTTCCATCGATGCTACTTTGGGACCCAGTGAGTTTGATTTTAAATATCTTGATATGTATTAGGGTTGTTTTTTATTTCTCGTACGTTTCATAACTAGCAAAAAACAGACAAAAAGCATATTAAGTTTTACCTATGGTGATATAAAATATCGTCCCTCGGCAAGTCAAATATTTCTTCACAGGTCAAGTTCAAATATTGTTATGGAATAACCATTAATCACCATGCTGGCTCTAAGCGGGCTGTCAATATGAGAATGTTATGAGTTCAAAGTTCCTTAACAGTGTTTTTAGGGTTCCGAACATCCGTAAGAAACGTAACCCTACTGGACCGATTCTGTTGAAATTTGGAACACATATGGACACACTGTGTTCGAAGCACGGAAGCGTTACGTAAATAAATAAATTTTGAGTATGGGGTAAGTTTTGGGGGTTAAATTAGAAAATTAAATTAAAAAAAAGTTTTAACTGTATTGTGTGACATTTCAAATGAAATGGCTTACTGTGGGGCCTTTAATAATATTTTTTTACAATTTTTATTTTAAAATAGTTTTGAAGTTATTCAAGAAATTAAACCAAAAATGATAACCCCTTATCTCCGAAACTACAGAGCCAAAAATTTCGAAAAAAAAATACAGATAATAAATAGTTTTTTTTTACCTATATATTTCAGGAAAACCTATAAGAATCTAGTCTATGATTTATATATTTTTGTGTATGTTCACCGATTTCTCCACCAATTGAGGACCGATTTTCAAAATTATTTTTTAATTCGAAAGCCTATATTCCTGTGGTGGTCTCATTGTCACCAAGTTAGAAACTGATGATGAGATCTCAGGGAAATCGAGGGCAATCCTCAAATTTTACAGGCAATTCAGATATTTGTGTCTGGTAATCATCATCTCATGTTACTGAGCTGATGATAAATGAATTAACATGAAATTATGTAAAAACGCGTATCAAAACAAAATAAATCATTGGACATCAAAAAAATAATCCACATTGCTGTCTATGGCAAAAGTGCCCAGAACACTGGCAGCATTGCCGCGTTGAATGACAATGCTAATTCTTTGGCCGAAAAAAAGCAAGTTGTTGACATTAGCAAGTTGTTTGCTAATGTCCCGAAAGACTCGATGCGCACTTGGACCCCATGGGCCTAGTGTTTCAATGCCAAACGGCTTAAATATGTAACTCCCAATTAAGTTGTTATATTTGCGCCGTTTGAGGTTTTCTGCACCTGCAGCAGCCGCCCCAGCGCAGCCCGCTGTGCTAAGAAGATGGGATAGCGCAAGGGTGTCGACACATGTTGCATCCCACACCAAAGGCCTACCCACCTTCCAAGGCATTATGGTCATCCCATCTGGCCTTTTCCCATCGTCGCATTCCAAGCCGTTGGGTTCTAAAACAGCTGGCACCCGGCAGTGCCAAGAGCCCGACGGATAATGTCATTAACGCTGGCGTGCCGTGCTAACCGTCCAGCGCTCCTACTGGACAGGCCATGGTGTCTGAGGCAGTCGACTGCTTCACCGCATTGACACTGATGTAGAGCTCCACTAGGAGCACCCAGACGCAGACATGTAGCGATCCGGAAAGTACTGTCACTCAGCATAGTACCTATGTTGGGTGACGGTAGTGCCTGCAGCCAACCTGACTCCCATTCACCCACAGCCAGCAGGCGGGCACGCTCCGCAGTATTGGTGGTTGTATTTAAGGTTATTCCGTACCAATCTGCAGAGCGGCTCGTCCCATTGTCTTTGGGAGAATGGATTATCGGGCAACGCCGTATTCGGGCAAGCCACTTTCCAGGCGTTCAATGCATCGGTCACGCAAGGCACTTCACAGTTAACCAATGATGGAGTTAATATCCTTTTAGTTAACTTTTCATTGCTGTTGACCGAAGACAGGAACGCTGGTAGGCTTACACTAGAAATTTTGCGGATGCCGAGACCACCAAAGCCGATGGGTTGTGTGGCTTGCAGCCACGCTCGGTCATCCAGAGCCACATTTAAGATAGATGTTAGTGTGTCTTCAATTATTTGATCGATTTTGTCCAAAATATGTGACTGCTTCCATAAAGGTGAAGAGCGGAGAAAATTCATAAAATTTGGTCGAAAACAACAATATCTAATGAGGGTGAAAGCCGAATGTAAATTAATTTTGCTAAGTCTTTCCGAAATATCATTAAAACGATTAATTTTATCGTCAATAAAATGATATTGATGATGGAAGGTATAATTAGTTACGATTTGATCATGGGATCCCAGGAAAATTAAGGACACCCTCAAATTTCATAGGCATTGTTTGAAACAGTATACTTCCTATGTGGTCCCATGGTCAGAATCCGATAATGGGATCTGGAGAATTCGAGGGAACTCTCCAAATTTTATTATGCATTACCAGGCATATCACATGTTGCTGAGCTGATGATGAAAGTTATAGTAAGTTAGGATCCAATGATAGGATACCAGGACAATCAAAAGCAACCGTCAAATTTTATGTTCCATTTCCATGTTTTTAGGGTTATCTATTTATGTGTGATTCTTCTTGCGTTGGGTTTAGTTAAAGATAATTATGTTGCATTTGCATTGGACGTTGAACTTCAAAGATAAACCAATGATCTTCTCAATTTTTTTTCTCTATTAAGTCCTCTTGCAAAAACCAGATCTTTTACATTCGAGATATTTTTTTTACTTTTGATTGGCCCTCTTTTGAGCCTTAGCTTACGTACGATGAATGTGTTCCCAAAACGTTTTGTATGTGTGGGTGGGATGTCCACCATGTACCGGTGGCGTATCGCCGTTCGTCTTGTGGTCCGATGATGGAACGGGCTTGGCGGAATTAAATTATACAATTCCGTCGCACATTTCCACAGTCCAGACGAGCAACCATTTATGACCACTCGAATGGGAACACCCAAATACTCCGAAATATTATATTCCGAATTTCGATAATCCGATTTTCAAAAGTCCGAATTTCATAATACCTAAGAATTATAATGTCTATTATTAAAAATTACGAAACTTATATGACCAAAAATCGTAAATGCGATTTGTTTGGTTTCCGATTTTCATGCGTCTGAAGAATCAAATGCTCGATGGGTTTTCGGTCCGAAAAACGATATTCCGATTTTCAATACTTCGAATAAACTGCTAAAATTAAGATTCTGATTTAGATTCAAACAGTATAATATTCAGTTACTTACATATTATAATATCCAAAGATATTTTAACTAATTTCGAAATAACTACGGTAAAAAGACCTACTGTTTAATATAAAATAACTAACGAATATTTTAAGCATTTTGAACCTTAAATGAAAATATTGTCTTAAACAGTCAATAAGTTTTGCTACAAAAGTAAGTTACAGAAACAATTCGCTGTAAAACCGATTCCACGTAGTCTTGTCTGCCCTACCCCTAGAGTGTAATTTAAGGCCGCGTAGGCCCCGCAGCGCCGGAACCGTGACAGAAACCATGCCTGCTGCATGCTCGCTTGCATGCTGCATGCTTGTGTGCTGCATGCTTGCTTGCATGCTGCATGTTGCATGTAATATTATACTTTGTTCTGACGAGCAATTGTGTTTATTTGTCTTGCTATTCAGTTTTTCAAGGCGTTTTTTATTTCGGAATTCGTATTTTTAATGTATCGAATATCATTGAGTCGGACTTTTTGTTATTCGATCTATTGAAACTCGGTATTTCAAGAATAGTAATTACAAACAGTAGGAATATTGATGTCGGAATTATAAAAAAAAGGATGAATGATAAATCGGAATTGTTATGTTAGAAATTTTGAACCATTCGCAATTATGAAAATAGGTGTTTTGGAACTCGTGTTTGTGACTGTCGGAATAAAGTGTTTCGTTTTTCTTACAGAGTATGGACGTTAATGTGTTATATTTTAAGTTTCTTTTGTCTTTTTCACTTCCGTATTAATTCGGAAAATGATTGTTTTTGTTTTGTTGGTACAATGTAGAACAGAATTGTTTTGTTTGATTCATCCAACCTATCTAAATTAGTCGAATCTGTTTTGTAACTACACTACATTTCCTATTCCTATGTAAACATAGGAATAGGAAATGCATGCCGTGGCAGCCTGTAATTAAGGCTACACTATAAAATGTACAAATATGCGTACTTTAACATGTATTCTGGTGTATGCTTTGTTGGTTGTCCTTAAATAAATAAATAAATACCGATTACAAGAAAAAAAAAAACTTTAAAACGCGGCTATCTCGAAACTAGCTTTTTGCACTCAGTTATTTCTCACTCTACCGTATACCGAAAGCTTTCTCTTGCCAGGTTACCAACATACGATATTCATATTTCAGATGAACTGAGAGACTTATTCCACACAAACGGCCCGAATATAATCTTCTGCCAAAGCGAAAAGACGTCAGACATTGAGAAGGCGTTAGAAATGTCCAAAGTAGATGCTAAAATTGTGACCTAAGATAAGAGTAGTAAATATACAACACTTGCGAACCTGCTAGAAAACAAAGACGAGAAAGCAATTCAAAGTTTTAGGTAAGTAACTGTTCAGCCGAATATAAAGTTCTGGTGTCATCTTATCAGCCGACAGACTTCCACTGCTGGACATAGGCCTCTCCCGAGTGTCGCCACAACAACCGGTCCTGTGCGTCTCGCATCCGTCGGCTACCCGCGACCTTCAGCAGGTCATCGAGTTCTGGTGTACCAGAATCATATTTAGCAAGACGTTTCTCTGGTTGTAGGACGCGTGGAATTGGAAGAAAATATAGCAGAAAAGGGGAAGGAAGCGATTTCCGCCTTAAATAATGATGATTATAAACGTTTATGGATTAACTTAATAATTTTGTTCACTTTCAGGCCGACAGACTTGGATCCAGAGGAAACCGTAGCGTACCTGACATCGACAAGTGGAACCACAGGAGTGCCGAAAATGGCAATGCTTACGCACAAGAACTTGAATATTGGTACTTCATATATGTGGTAAGTAATTCGCCTTCGCCTTTTCCTCGTGGATAATATAATGAACGTCTCGCTCAGTGTCACCGAATGAATCATCAATTACTTACTCAAAAGACGAAGTCGTCGTTAAAATTTTGTTAACGGGTCTAGATCATAATATCGACAGTCACTACATTGCGCCGTGGCAGAAGTATCATCACCTACCTTTAAGGTTTACGTTGTGAGCTGCTACTTTCAATATTCGGACCCAGTTACTCCACATAAACATAATCTCCGTCACGTCTTGCGGTCGCTCGCGAGCTGCAAAGTTATAGTGGGTGCTGACGTGAATGCATCTTCTTCCCTGTGGTATGGCAAAGTTCGGGCCACTGATTACGAACGACGTTGTGCCGTTGAAGATTTGATTGCTGAGATGAACTTATCAATTCATAACACCCCAGACGCACCGCCTACTTTTTGTAGCCAAATGGACGAATCTTGTATTGACGTCACACTTTCTAGTGCAGACGTACGCTTGGATAGATGGCGTGTACTTCCTGACGCGTCTTGTAGTGATCATCGCCTGATCGTGTACGAATTTGTTCCTATGTTTACTCAAGGTTCGTCACACTTAATTGGGAATTTTAGATATAAAAGTAGTAGGGGCGCGAATTGGGAATTCTTTAGCTCACTTTTTGCTTGTCATGCCAAAGACTTCACTCGCGATGGACTGTCAGCTGAGGAAAATGCTGAGATAATGTCAGACACCTTCACTTACTGTGCTGACATTGCTATTGGTCGCGCATCTATGACCAATATTCGTAGATGTGATTGGTGGAATGACTACCTTGTTGAACAACGTAAAAGCTATCGCAGAGCGCGCAGACAATTTTACTAAGCTTAAAAAACGTAAGGTTATCGGGGACCCCCTTAATCTTGCTTTAAGTACTTTTAGAGTTGCCAAGTCGTGCTACAGAGAATCGGTTGAAAAATCTAAGAGTAATTTACTCCGGAAAATTGTTGATAAACTTGATAAGGAAGGTCCGTGGTCTCCTTTGTACCACGAGTTCAAGGCAAATAGGTCTGTCGACCTTGCGTACGTTCAGAATATTAAAGTAAATAATAAACAAACCACCGGCGTTGAAGAAACAACTGCTGTTTTGCTTGATTCTCTAATACCAGACGATTCATCAGTAAATGATAATGAATACCACCAACAGATTAGAGCGTGGGCTGCGGTGCCACCTGAATCACCGGAGTCAGACCTTCCATCCACTGACGAATTCATAAACGTTGTCAAGAGACTACCTCTCAAAAAATCATCCGGTGAAGATAAAATATCTAATAGAATGATTATAGAAGCGTGTAAAACAGCGGGCGACGCGATCTTATCCGTATATAACCGATGCATTCCAGAAGGTATTTTTCCTCGAATATAGCGACAAGGCTTATCCGAAGAGTGGCGATAAGCCCCCGGATGACCCTAAGTCCTACAGGCCCATAACACTACCTCCATCTTTGGGGAAACTCTTAGAGCGACTAATCGTTCCGCGCTTGCTACCGAATGGACCTAAATTTCATATTAATCAATTTGGTTTCACTATTGGTAAATCCACAGTCGACGCGGCTCTCTCTGTCCGTAAAATTGTTAACTTATCCGAACATAAATACGTGGTTGGAATCTTTCTCGACATATCTGGCGCTTTTGATAACGCATGGTGGCCGATGCTACTACTTAAAATGAAAACCCGTGGTTGCTACAAAAATATCTATAATCTGATTCTTTCGTATTTTCTAAACGGCTCCGCGAAACTCAAACTTGGACATCATTCCATTTCTAAGTCTCTAACCATGGGATGTCCTCAGGGCTCAGTTATCGGTCCATATGTATGGAATTTTGGCTACGATGATTTCCTCGCGCTTCCGCTCCCATGCGGCTGTTCATTAACCGGTTACGCGGACGATGGCTTACTGCTCATTGAGGCAAGCACTCGGGTTGGTCTCGAGAACTTGGCTGACACATGTCTACGTTTAATATCACAGTGGGGCGATCGAAACCGTCTGACCTTTGCACCGCATAAAACCTCTCAACTTATTTAAAAGGAAATCTAAAATCCTGGCCTAGTATTAAATTTAATAACGTTCCCGTTTAAAGAAAAGAATCCGTGTGCTACCTCGGTATGCTACTAGAAAGGAACTTTTCATTTATTGATCATATAAAAACAGTATGTGAAAAAGCAAAAAAGAACTTCTACGCCTTGACGAGAATATCCAAAGCTACTTGGGGTCTCTCATTTCAAACCTTAAAAACTATCTATGGGGTTACTTACGTGGGTTGTATGTGCTACGGGACACTTGTCTGGGCTGACAGGGCCACCATAGGGGCGGTACGCCGTAAATTGCTGCAAAGCCAGCGTTTGGCTTTGATATTCTTATGCAAGGCGTATAGGACGGTTAGTACTGAAGCCTTACCGGTGCTGGCGGGTGTTCTCCCAGTCGATCTAGAGGTGCAGCGGCATGCTGCAATGTACTACTATGCTAGAAAGATCACGGACCCAGGGTTTTTACCGCAACGCGACCGTGCTAAGATCTGTAGATTACTAAAACCCCAGACTGACGTCTGGGAGGAACTTTTATCCGAATGGCCATGTAGGTGGGAAAATTCCATTAAAGGCCGTCACCTCCACCAGTTTTTTTATATCCGTTCGTGAGCGGCTGGATAGGACATGGCTGGAGGTGGATCATTGTGTTGCCCAATTTCTCATAGGTCATGGCAACTTTAAGAGTAAATTATTTTCCTTTAGGCTTGTGGCCTCGCCTTTATGTCAATGTTCTATAGCCGACTATGAATACGAACAATCCGCACACCACATCTTATGGGAGTGTATTCTTTGGCAATCTGAACGCAATATTATGTTAGATAGTATTCAGGTTACATCTGGAGTAGTTTACTACACGTGCCTTGTAAAAACCAGAACAAATTTCCGTGCTTTCAAGCGATTTTGCCATACCTATTACTGGAATCAAAAGTAGCTCACAATTTAGGATCCATTAGTTTTTAATTAATATATAATCCGTGGTGCTTGACAACTGGTCTTAACCCAGTTGTCAAGCACCTTGGTGCCTATTGGCCTAGCTCTATTCTGTCTCCTGCTTGATAAGGAGGGAAGTGGAAATTATATATATGTTTTTTTCCTACTCCTCCGCTTTACTTTTCTGATTAAATTCGTTGCAGGATCCAAGACAGTTAAATCTTTTCTCCGGGACTCGTCGAACTTCATTGGCTGGCGTTTTTCTGGTGGTCGCCACTGTTGATTCTGGCTTTCAGGAGTTGCAGTGGTTAGGAATGTATGGCGGGCTTGTCCCAATAAAAAAAAAGTCCCTACATTGACGGTCGCATTACACACCTGTAATGTAACATGTGTGAACAGGAGTACCTATGCCACAAAGATTCTTTGCCCACTTCCATTAAAATGTATTATTTCCCTTCAGGACAAGTTTCACAAAGTTCCCGATACCCACAAGGATGGTCATCGTGACCTCGCCAGCTCAGTGGCTGTCAGCTGGCTTCCACTATCTCTACTCCTCTATCCTGAAGTACACGCGGCTGCAGACATCGTCTCCTCTCACTCCGGAACACTTTGCAGAACTGGTCAATAAATATAAGGTAGGAGACCCGAATTTCGAAAACATAACACCGCCAGTTTGTAGTCAAAATGGTAATGTTTATACGTGGATTGCCTTTATTCTGTTACACTTTGTATAGATCGCAGCGGTTTTGCCAGAGGCCTTGACGAAGTTTCGGTATTTGACTTTTCAGTGCGACACTATTTTGTGGAAAACGGAACGAGTAGGTAAATACAAGTATATACTCGATACTTTTATCCGATACCAAGTACTTTTAGTAAGGATACTTTGAAATTAAGTATTGAGTAGGTATCGGTCAAAAGGACTCTGATGCCAATGCCACTATTTCATTTTAAGATTGCTAAAAAAATGCATATTTTAAATTCAAGTTTTTGAACGCATCCTAGTCTTAGTAGCAAGGTTGTTTGTCTATGCCCGAAAAAAAAACAGTCAGCGCCGCTATATTTTGTAGTCATTGACATTGTTTTCGTTCGTTCCGTATTCGTCTGTTCGTTAATCTCAACCTCTAACAGTAGTCGGTGTTTGTTTTGTGTTAGTTCTGATGTTATTCGGTGTTAGTTTAATTTTTTGAGTGATTGAAAATAGGGCCTCCGAAGTCTAGTGTGTGGCAATATTTCACAAAAAATTACGAGAAAACCGCAAGCTGCAAAAAAGGCTTTAAAACTGTGCGGTTTTGTGGATTATATTGCATATGTTAATGATAACGAGAATCAATAAAGAATACCAATATTTTTTACGGTTTTTCACTCTAAATTTTCCAAAAACGATTTGATACGAGTAAGTTTCGACACTTTTCAATCGATACTGAGTAAGTATCGATACTTGACGACTGATACAGGTTCCACTAAAAGTATCGATACCTCAATAGTATCGTTTCATCCCTAATTGTGGGTGGGTGTGAAACTATGAATTATTATTTTTTCTAGCTATTTGGGCGGGAGATATTATAGTACACAAGTGTGTGCACAAACAGAAGTATCTTCCATCACGTTCATTTCATAATCCGATGGGACGACATAAACGAGATCTATCGCAGGACCAACGAATTAAGAGGAAATGCTGGCGGCGAGACTTTGTATGTAAAAAGTCATAATTAGAGGTTTGGATCTCGACTGTTTTCTCCTCCAATATTGGACCGATTTAAAGATATTTCGTAAACTGAATAAAAAGGATATATAGGTACTGTGTTCTTATGTTTTCCTTTTTGATGATTTATTAACCGTATAAGCACAAGAACTCTCACAAAATGCTCAAAATTGTCCGATAAATCGCTGTCAACAGAGCCCTAGCGTACAAATTTGGCAACTTTTAATCAAAAAAAGGAAACATAGAGACACAGTATACATCCTTCTTATTCAGTTTGTGAAATATCCCATATTGGAGGAGAAAACAGTCAACAGCCAAACCTCGAATTATGACTTTTAACCGACGAAAAAACGAAGGAGTTTCTCAAGTCGACGCGTATATTTACATACAAAGTCTCACCGCCAGCATTTCGTCTTAACGTGCTTGCCCCACTATTTTCTTGATCTAAGGGTCGAACCCAGCACCCTACCCAAAAGTTACGAGACGAACGGAGTAGCTATATATTTTTTTATTTTTTTTATTTATGAAATCTATAATAATGGTGTTTCTTTTCCAGCCCACCCATATCGCTACCAGCCCTACAATGATGACGACCTTGATGACAAGAGCTCAGTGTGACTTCACCTGCTTCGAGACTGTGTTGTTGGGTGGCAGCACTGTGACGCAGGAAGTTGTCGACCAAGTTAAGGTATTGCTCGTCACATTCTAAATTTTAGGATTTCAAACGTTTGTTTGTCCGTCTGTTACTATTTAGCCAATTTGCTCCGTATCGACTGGACGGATTCCGTTGGGTACACATACATGTATGAACTTGAACTAATATAATAAAAATGTATTGCAGGAAAACCCATAAGAAGTTTTTTGTCTTAAAGTAAGATGTTACAAGGATACGATTTGCACTTCGCCGATTTTTACATAATAGCTCTCTTGGTGAGGCTTATAGTAAAGTTAGTTTTGTTTTCAGCAATTAACGAAAGTAAATGACGTGTACATAATGTACGGGATGAGCGAGCTAAGCGGTCTTGCTGTCCAGCACGACTACCCGCCGGCGCCCGGCTCCTGCGGACGACCTGTTGGGAATATAGAACTAAAAGTAAGGAATCATACTACTGCTAAGCACTTGAGAATAGTGGAGATAATCATAACTGACTGGTATCCCATCATATTATGTTTTAGTTGGTGGATCCTGAAACCAATCAAGACGTTACTGAACCTAACGTCCTGGGAGAATTGTGGTTTAGAGGTCCAACTGTGTTCAAAGTAAGTTTTATTTCAATAAATTTAACAAAATATTGTTCCTGCTCCGCAAATGCAATCAATTTAACTTTTCCAGGGATACCACAACAACCCTGAGGTGACAAAGGAGACGCTAACAGAAGACGGCTGGCTCAAATCTGGTGATATTTTCTACAGAGACCACTCCTGGAACATGTTTTTCGTAGAACGATACAAGTTATTGTTGAAATACAGAAATCACCAGGTGAGTTACCTTGGACTATTTAACCCCTGAATACTCAAAGGTCATTTAATTTCAAGGCTTTGATATTGATCCATTGGGGATAAAGCACGCACCCGACCACCCGTCCAACGACCTTTCGTGCTCCCGTTGCGAGTGGTGATGGAGACAGCATAGGGCTCCACAATGACTTATTATTATTATGGATAAGATACCAGTTGACCTATATCTGGCCTGGAGCATGCTTGCTTAGAAGTAACCTATTTACTCTTTACTTTAAGACTCCCAGGCTGTAGCTATTAGGAAATTGTACGCACAATGAAAAATGGTTGACGTTCTGATCAGCTTTTTAGGCTTATTAGTCAATTCAGTACGTTTTAGTTTCTCCATTGTAAATGCAGGTGTCTCCACTAGAAATCGAGACGGTGATAATGAAGCACCCTGGAGTATTCCACGTAGCGGTGACCGGTATACCTGACAAGGAGTGCGGCGACCTGGTGGTGGCGTGCGTTGTTCCAAAACCTGGATGCTGTGTTACAGCACAAGAGATCAAGGACTTGGTGAAAGGTAATAGCTGTTTTCTACCTCTATTTAATAATAGTAGAACGGTTTGGGTCAAAAAGTTCTTCCCAAATGAGTTCCTTGCTCATTCGGCTTGTCATTCATTCGGGAAGGACTTTAATAGACTTTTATTTCAATTACACCATTTGCAGGGCACTTTGAATCGTCAAGAAGTCGGTCAGTTAGAAAGATGAATCTAATTTCACATTCCAAAGCACAGATCTCCATGGAGAAGAACGTGCAAGAAACTCCATGGACACTTTTCCAATTCAAGTTATTACAAAATCTCTTCACTCTTTCCAGAATCGCTGACAGATTCCAAGCAATTAAGAGGAGGCGTGATCTTCTTCAAAGAGCTACCAGAGACCAGCACATCCAAGATAAACAGGAAGAAGCTTAAAGAAATGGTCCTCACTATGCCAAGAGAATAAAATTCGAATGCTACGCATGGACTAATTACGGCAAAAAATATACCTGTGTTAGATCGTCTGATATCGTCTGATAGACGTGGGCGTGGAAAATTGGTTTTGTTAGATCCTCCTAGCCAGCTTTCTACAAGTATCACATCGGATCTCCAAAACGTTCCCCTTAATTCCATTTACTACAGACAATACCTACCTTCATATACATATGTTATGTTATATTTGGGTGGTAGTAGGTATACAAAATAATTTTATTGCGATAAACGAATAGGTATTATTTTTATCAGTATGGTAGGTGCATACATACGTAGTTTAGATGTCCAGACGACGATAAGGCAATCAATAACACTGGCTTGTAGCGGCATCGACACAGCCAGCAACGAGCTAGGTACGTCAAAGAAATCCTGCAATTCAACTTTTTTTATTTTTTTTTATTTGTGATCGGTTTGCTCTTGACTCTATTCTAGGTCAGAGATGACAGAGACAAAGTCTACGATGGAGCGAGCTTACCCAGAAGGAGCCTGTTCAACTCAAAGCATTTATTTCAATTAAACCATTTGCTGGCACTTTGAATTGTCAAGTATAGTGAGAAAGAAGAAGAATGTAAGAATTGTAAAGTGATAAAGTTATTTGCACGTTCAAAACGTAGATCTAAATGGAGAAGAACGTGCAAAAAACTCCACGGACACTTTTTTAAAACCAATAAATTTTCGCAAAGTTATGGTTAAATTGATCTTGTCGAAATTATAGGTTTATATTTGTGAGAACGATGTAAAAAGACGTGCACGGTAAAAGCGCCCGGAGTAAAAAAGCAACAATGCAACGAATAATAATTAAAATAAACCATGACACTTGAGGAAAACCGGAAACCGAAAAGTACTGGAGTGGCGACCGCATACCGGAAGACGCAACCCCTTCGGCCACATTCAAAAACAAGGTTCGAAACCAGTTTCTAAACGAGAATAATGTTTCTTCTTTCGAAATTAGTTTCGATATAAGAATTATATTTCCTATATCGAAACTTGTTTCGACAAAAGAATAATATTTCTTCATTCGAAACCGACAAATGAAAATCAAAACCTATTTAGATGTATAGGTATATAGATAGCATATGGTTATTGGTGAACTATAGAAAAGAAAATTTTCGAATTAGCGGGATTCCACTTAATTAGGCAATCCATGCATATGTTTTGTTAACTGAGCTATTAGCGTTACCTTTTAGGAAGTTACAAATATATAAACACTGCGAGTGTCAAATAAAATAATTTTATGAAGCTATTTGGAAATAAAATCCAGTGCGTTTCCATACACTTATATTTAATTGAAATAATTTCACAAGTTATACTTAATAATGCATTGAAAAGGGAGCGAACGGAGATTTTTTTGAACAAAAAACTACATGGAAATAACACTTAAACAACTACTGTGTTCTTAAGGTAACTTCAGATTCACAGTAGATACAAAGATGACAGGCTCTAGACAAGTAACATTCTTGAAGCGGTAGCGTGGCGAAGGCGATTGTCAAAACGTCAAAAAGTATGGGATTGACAAAAGCTGTCGAAAAGTCACGTGATCAATCCCTTACATTTTGGAATTTCGACAATCGCAGTCGCTAATAGAATTGCATTTTGTCTAGGGCAAGGAAAGAAAAATATATGGTGGTTACTCTTGAATTATGAAACAAATACCGATCAGCGGATCCAAAAAAGCCACTTTAGCAGAATCAGAAATCACATCACGCTACCCGTCACTGTCAAATTTTCCCAATCAACCTTGAGCCTAATGCGTTAGCGATAAAGATGAAAATGTAATTTGACAGATTGTTGTGTGATTAATATTATGATTCTACTATAGTGGCCTTGTTAGACTCGCAGAGAGATTTTTAAGTCAACGTGACTTCCCAACCGCCCTAGTCAAAGACATATCCAAAAATGGTACTTAATTTAAGGTACATACTACTCACACATGTGCCGTTAATGCATGAAATTATATAATGCTAAATAGATTGAGTCTTTACAATGAAAAAATTATGTACTTACAATCTTCAGCGGGTCTAACAATGTTTCCAAATGCTAGTGGATTTGTTTGTACGCTCTAGTAGCTGTGGATCAGGACCAGCATTTAGCAAAGCATTTTAACCGAGTTAAAAAAAAAGGTAATAAATTCGACCCATAAGTGTGTATTAATGTCAGAATTGCAGATTTTGTATAATGTCAGTCAATACCAGCTTCTTAACTTGTGTGCCTAATTTCATAAGTGTTTGTATGTAGGCATGTATGTTTGTCCGCGCATATCTCAAACACTATATGTCGGATTGCAAAAATTCTTCGGTGCCAGTCTAACTGCGGTAGATACAAGTATTACTACGATATATGACTACTAAGTGACAATGTTTATTCCAAATATTAAGGCTGGCTATACCCACCTCAAAAAACTAGTTGTCGTATTACTTTTGATATTTTTAAAGATAAAAATTTTGCATTATTTTACCTCCTACACACAACAAAAAAAGTTTGCCATCACTTTGTCGAAAAAATCGAAAACTTTTTTGTTACGGTAGATTATATTATGATTTCTTCTTCTTTTTATATTCTTTATATAAAAATATAGAATTAATATGTAAAACAATAAAATAGTTCAATTGTTTTTTTCCATATAAAATGCTTACAGTCCTAACTTACGCTCATTCAGAATTCTGATTTAGTGAATTTTAACGGATAAAATACTTTTTTGCGGAAAGTTGTAATTGAAAAAATGCCAAAAGGATTATCAGAAGCTTTACGAGCAAGAATAGTAACTTTGAGGGAAGAAGGATACATCACGAGAGTATCCTTCTTCCCTCAAAGTAGTCCGCAGAGTTGCTATATCCCAATCCTTCGTCGTGACCACGTTGCAGAGGTACCACGGGATGGGTAATTTAGCTGACCGACCCCGCAGTGGTCGCCCAACTGTTGTGACTGCTGCCCAAAATCGCGATATGAGATTGCTGGAAGCCCGTGACCCAACAATCAACGCGACTAAAATAAAAGCAGAAGTTCGGACCGCCTCTGGCCTTGAAGTTAGCACTCAGACCATTCGGAATTGCTTGCACCAGGCTGGATTACGAGCACGGAGGGCTTGGCGAGCGCCTCTGAATTCCCGGCAACGTCAACGACGGAGATTGCAGTGGGCTAGGCTTCGACAAAATGAAGAAGATGAAGAAGAAAACATTTGGCAAAACTGTCTCTTCGATGACGAATCGCGAATCAGCACTCATCCAGATAACCGACGTGTCCGTCTCTGAAGAAGACCAGGAGACCGAGATAGGCAAAGAACTGCCACTGGAACAGTTCAGTAAGGCGGGAAATCAGTGTCCTTTTGGGGTGGTATTATGATTGGAGCTAGAACGCCTTTGATCCCGTATCGAGACTTCATGACAGCAGAAATGTATAAAGCAGTTGCTATTGATGGAATTGTCAAACCATTCCGAGTAAACCATGGGCACCAATTTGTACTGATTGATAATAATGCGCCCGCTTATCGAGCTCAACGATTTATAATGCTCTCCAAGAATACGACATCACAAGGTCAGACTGGCCTGCCGGCTCGCCTGACTTAAACCTAATAGAGTACGCGTGGGATGCTCTTAAGCGAGCTATTTGGAACCATCAGCCACGTCCCCAGACAGTGCCAGAGCTCAGGGAAGCCGGTATTCAAGAATGGGACAGGTTACCCCAAGAAATGCTGGATAACTTGATTCTCAGCATGCCCAGGAGGATCTTCGCATGTGTTCGAGCCAGGGGAGGAGTTATATTATATTGAATATAAACCTTTTTTTACTAAATTGTTGTTCGTTTGGTTAAACAGTCTTTTTCTTTCTATCAAATTCCTGTTACAATTATATTCTGATTAAATACTCAATTTTAGTTCATGTAAAATAGTTTTATTTTTTAATTTCAAACAGGGTTTTTCTATTTAAAGAAAACACACAACAAAGAATTTTTCTTGATAAAGTTAAATTTATAAAAATAAATCAGCTTATGCTAATGATCACAAACATTTTTTGATGTGTACTGTGTGAACGTACGGATTAGCCAAGTAGGCTAATCCGTTAGAATAGGCCACCTGTACCGTGTCGAAATTACTTTGGGAGGATTATTAGTATCAGTTAGATCATTCGTCAATTTATCAGTACCAGTAAACAATAACAGACTGATAATGCCCCCTAATCATATTAAGATAGATATAATTATAAAGATATTAAGCTGAATTTATTGCGGCGCACTTGTACCGAATCATTATGACAATCACAATGATTTCGGTATCAAGTGCGCCGTCATGATGACTTGCAGTATGGTCGTGTAAATAAGTAGTTGCTAATTGCGTAACTCGATCGTAATAATTACTCTCATATCGACAATCAGTTATACATATATAACTAGCTGCTGCCCGCGGTTCCGCCCGCTTGAATATCGAAAATTATCCCAAGGGAACATACTCCTACGTAATTTGTTATTTCAGACTACCTATAATCTACCTCTCTTATATCGAGATCCGTTCAATCGCGATCCGACAACACTCCGAATTCAAACATGACAGCAACATACACATTTCAAACAGGACAGATCACTGAACCCCCCCCCCCCCTCAGTGTTCTGTCATGTTTGAATCGGTATTATTGTTATACCTATATAGAGATTTATTATTATTATTTTATCATTAAAAGCACAAAAAATAATAAATTTAACGCTTATCAAGCCTCCTTGGATAACTTTTCGTAATATGCTCAGACTTCGTTAGGATGTAGACTAGCCCACCCTTTATTTTTATTTTTTTCAAGTTAGGGAATTCATCAAATTATTCCTTCCGCTTTAGGTCAGAGACATTTTTGTTAGAGTCAAGTGCCACCCCCCTCTGTCAGCTAAAAGGCTGTTTTGGATATGTGAAGGAAAACTATCACAGCTAAGTTACAAGTTAACGAGTAAAAGTCGAGCAACCTGTAAAATGTACTTAGAGAAGGAAAATCTCGCACAAATAGAGATATTTCCTGAGTAAAACATGATTGAATTTAAAAGATGAATACGGTTTTTTTTTCAAAAATTTCAATCATGTTGTTTAAGTTTTCATCTGAATTGAGCCCGAGACTCCCGTAATACTCATTGTTTATCTGTAACAATGCAATTCACGACGCCTTGAAAAATTTACCCTGTATGTATATGAACAGTCAACGTCACTTACATATATATGTTAACATTTTTATTATACATGATATGTAAACAAAACTAATAACTCTCAATTTTCTGTTTGGTCAAGTAAGACCTTGGCGCTCCACACACAAAGCAACTTTAGTTGACGCCAATACCAAGTTTTTTAACCTCCGACGCAAAAAGAAGGGTGTCCGCTATCTTTGCCTATCTGTCTTTTTCTGTCTGTGACACCGTAGCTCTTAAATAGGTGAACCGAATTGGATGTTTTTTCTTTTCTATTTGAACGCAGGTCTTCTAGCGGTGGTCCTAAGATATGTTTTATCAAAATCGGTAAAACCGTCTGAAGATAAAATAATATACATAAAAAGAATATAAACACCCCCCCACAAAATACTCTAAATTGTAAAAAAATTATATGTTTTCATCTACTTAGTTTAAAATAGGTACGAATATTTCGGCCCAAGATTCATTGTATCGGAGGACCGCTAAAAATTGCTGTCTAAAAAGGTTTAAAAAGTACCTAAGTAGATATATTTAGTTATTTGTGTATCCATTAGCAAAAGCAGATTCTGATGGAGAAGAACTAACAAGGAACTCCATAGTTACTCTTTTCAAATAAAAGTTTTAGAATATTTGGTACATTAATTAATAACATTGCACCTAGAATAACACTACAATATTGCTAATAGGTACGTTCTAGTTTACGATTATCGCGATTAATGTTAACAAGACTGACACTAGTTACTCCGCGAGATAGGTAGTTATTGAAGTGGTTTGACCTATTGCATTGTAACCCGGTATCGCCAGCAACTTGACATCGACAGGTGGCGTACCATAAATAGTACCTACTTCATCGTGGTTGTTGCCTAGCACGAAACCTCAGTGTTGTAGGTTGTTAGTCTAACAGGCGGTAGTTTTCCAGACAAGAGCGTTTACGCCGTACGGCGTTTCATACAAACTTTCAAGATTTTTCGAAATGAATGAACCGATTTTAATGAAACTTCCCACGCATAAGCAGAAAACAAAAGTCTAAAAAGTGAGTAGAGATATATATTTTTAAAACAGTGTTACATCCAAATTCGATCGATTTTAAATTTTCCATAGAAACAAAGATTTTCAATTACCTTTTTTTAAACAAAACATTTCGAAAATGTTTTCTACTATATTCTTAGACTTATGTATCCTGTTTATAATAATAAACCATTTATTTAAAATGAATACAGACCCATAGATAAATACCTTAACTTAAGTATTAATAAAGTTACAATAGTGTTGGTAAATAAAACTTCAAACTATGTTATGCGTACGAAGTTTCATAAAAATCGGGCTGTCAGTTGCGATTCACAGCGATCAAAGTTACTTCGTCTGCAGAGCACCTAGACTTTAAGACAGTGTTTTTTATATCTTGTGACTTGTGCGTCTGTAGGTATCATGTTTGAACTTTGATTAATATCAATTAAATACCTAATATCTAAAAGATAATTTTATTTTCGTAACTGTAGTTTAATTATCAGCTATACCTAGTGGAAAACAAGATAATATTATGATTGTTTCTATTTGTAATGGGTTCTACACGGGATTATGAACATTCGGCTGGGTCTCCTTGCGAGAAGCACTAGTGTCGACAATATTGTAATTTGTTAGCATTGACTGGCTGCCTAGCCTTTTCTAATTGTGTAAGCATTGTCTTAGGTACTTTATAAATCTAATTTTTTGTTATCTAGTATTTGTGTTGTGAATTAATTTGCTAGTTTACTACTGCAGGTTTTTTATCTGTAGTTTTAGATTTGCTGGTGTTGTACTGCTGAACTATTGGACGACGTCATACCTGCATATCAAAGGTATTTCCTTTATTCATACTTCTTCACTTATTTTATGTATTTTTAGGGTTCCGTGCCCAAAGGGTAACCAACAGAACCCTATTACTAAGCCTCCGCTGTCCGTCTGTCTGTCTGTCAGCGGGCTGTATCTCAAGAACTGTAATAGGTAGACACTTGAAAGGTCATTGGGCGTATCTGACCCGCTTTGCGAAGAGTGGCGGACATTAATCAAAATAGTTTTAAACTAAGGGGAATAATATGACCTTTCATTGTATATAGTTGTTTATTTAAAAATCGATGGAGAAAAATGTACAGGATCGTTTAAAAAAATAAAAAACAAACGGTTTCAGAGGATTTTATTCCATCATTAAAGGCATAAAAGAATTTCGATAGCATACAGCATGGTGCACCGATGAGCCGAGAGGCATGTATACGCTGTCTCTTTCGCACATTAGTTAGGCCATACTAGTTTTGTTGCGCTCGCGCACTGACTCACCGCCCTCTGCGCAGTCCTTCGTTAGCTATCGTTGTGACCTGTACGTTTATCTGATTTGTTTTGTTTATTGTTTTATCGACTACGTTAGCGTGTTCTATGGACTCTGGTTACTTGCTTTTGGATTGGATTTTCGTTGATATGGAAAGACAAAACAGTTGTGTGTCGTGCAATCGATCTGTGTTACGTCGAAGAAAACACTGTCTTAATGAAGTGGTTTTATAACTGTTACTGGATATAGACGTGTATCAAATACAGCGAGACGCTGTATTTTTCTAAACTGCAGAGGTATGACTACACATCGCGTGCCAACCTACGCCAAGTTCTATCTGTTGCAAACTCGTGCAAGTTCCGGTATGTATAAATTGTGAAATTTATACATACCGGAACTTGCACGAGTTTGCTACCCGAATTTAGTTCAAAATGATTGGAAAGAACTTGTGAATGCCCCGACAATACATGAAAGCTTTAATAATGCTCATGTACTTTACATAATCAATTTGTATAAATGGGGATTAGAAAGCAGGTCTGAAATGGATTTTGAAAATATTGATACAATTGATGACAAACACTTCCATTTTTATAATAATAATAATAATAATAATAAACATTTAATCTCAGAATCTCTTCCATAATTTGTTAGTAACAATGTAAACTTATAAACTAGTGTTAGTAATATTTAATACCTACTTATTGTAACATGAATGAGGCACGCCGATCCTGGGGAATGTCTACTTGACTGCGTGCAGTCGTATCCACCGCCCCAAGATCGGAGAGTCCCACCTTTCAAATAACGTTCTAAGGATGATGTTGGGGCTGGCGCGAACACGGCGCAACAGAGATGCGCACCTCTTGCGCATAATGGCCGAAAAACTATCGACGTTCGCGTCGGCGAACATGCCGGATGCGCTACAAAAACGCGGCAGCCCCATCAACACCCGGAACGTGTTGTTATATTGTGTGCGCAAGCCACTATATGCCCTCTGTGTAAAGTTCACCCACAGGCTGCACGTGTAAAAGGATTGGCAGTAGGCTTTGAAAAGAGTCACCTTAACCTGAGCCGTACAACGTGCAAACCTGTGGGCCAACATCCCACACCGAACAGCCAGCGACCTGCGCTCCTGCTCGACATCCACGTTGTCTTTCAAGTCGTCTGAAACCCAATGACCCAAATATTTAAAATGTGCAACTCTTTTTAGAGATCTGCCACAAAGCAAAACTGGTGGAATTGTGTTATAGCATTTTTGGACGGCTTTAACTAAAAATCAGTTCATGACTATTTTAGACCAAACACCGTCTCTTCGTAACAGGTCTGATCGTCCTGCTACCACTTTAGGAATGTATTTGACTAAAATCAGAACTGGTCAATCTGATGAGCGCTTAGCTACGAAATTCCAAATATCTAGAAGAACATTAGAGAGGAAGTTAAAAACAGCGAATGAGAGAATGCTTAACTGAAGATTTTGTTCCACGTTACTTGGGTTTAAATCATATAACTAGAGAAGAAGTGGTGGCATGAAATCTTCGTATCCCAACTCATATTTTTGGTGGTAGCCAAACTGAACCGGCAGCTATTCTTGTTTTCGACGGAACATATATTTACCTTCAGAAGAGTGCGAATTTCCTTTTCCAAAGAAAAACCTACAGCCTACACAAATTCCGCAACCTGGTAAAGCCTTTTCTGATCGTATGTACAGACGGTTATAAAATAGAAGTCGTAGGACCATATTCAGCGACTACTTCGGATGCAACTATTATGCGCAGCCTGATGCAAGAAGATTCAGCTTGGCATTGGTATCTTAGACCTAACGACGTGTTTCTATTGGACCGTGGCTTTCGGGATTCGATCCCTGCAATTGAAGAACGTGGATATAATCCCCACATGCCGCCAACTAGAGGAAGAGGAGAACAGTTATCAACAATTGACGCTAACAAATCTCGATTAATTATAATGTGCCGTTGGGTAATCGAAACAATTAATGGACGATTTAAGAAAGATTTTAAAATATTTCGACATACATATTTTAATGTTGCGATACGAAATATGATGACAGATTTCAAAATAACCGCGGCAGTTATCAACGCTTCTCGACGGTCATATGAAGATAATATATACGCCGATCAGTTTGTCGATATTATAAATAAATACAGAAAATGAGTTAGCAGAATACGTATCAACAAATAACTTGAACAGACAAAGAGTAGCATTCGTGCCTCTAGATGGAAACAGTCCAGACTTTGAAGATTTTCCACAGCTGACCTATGAAGATTTGATCTTATTCACGTTGGGCTCATACCATTTGAGAATCGCAAGGTCTTATTGTCACGAGCACATAAGACCAAACGGGGATTGTTTAATAGAAATGTATCTGTTCAGGCGCCGGGGAAGCTGGTGAGTTGCTTTTGAAGGAGCTCACGGCTCTGATTAACCTCATGCTCTCCGGCAAGGTAAACGAGGCCGTCATCGACGTCTTGTACGGGGCCAACTTATGTGCCCTACGCAAGAGAGATGGCGGTATTCGTCCCATTGCCGTCGGAACTACTTACCGTCGTATGGCAGCCAAGATTTGTTGTAAATTTTATGGTGAGGTAGTTTCGGAAAAATTTCAGCCCCTGCAGTTGGGTTACGGCTCCAAAGGGGGTTGTGAGGCTGCCGTACACGCACTGTCGACCTACGCAAATTCTGGCAAAGGAGAGGTCATCCTGAAGGTTGACATCAAAAATGCTTTTAATTCGGTAAATAGGGACACCTTGTTGGCAGAATCTAAGAAAGAAATTCCTCAAATTTTCAGTTTTCTCTGGCAATGTTATAGACAACCATCTAAATTACTTTATCGGGACAACCTTTTGGAATCCGCTGTTGGCTGTCAACAAGGTGATCCCCTCGGGCCAGTGATCTTTAGTTTAGCTATTCACCCTATTATTCGACAGCTAAATTCTAAATTTAATGTTTGGTATCTCGATGATGGTACCCTTGGAGGCGATGTAAATTTGGTATTAAATGATCTACAATTTTTAGAAAATCGACTTCATTCCATTGGACTTGATCTGAACTTTTCCAAATGCGAATTATTTTTGTCTGACAGTACTGACCGACAATTCACACTTTCAAAATTCGACGCAATAGCCCCTGGAATCAAAATTATGGACAAAAGCTCTCTTCACCTCCTTGGGTCACCAATCTTTGAGAATTCCTTTCCCAATTTTGTCGAAGAAAAAATTCAAAATTTCAAAGACGTTTCGGAAAGACTGTTAAAAATTAACATGCATTCGGCTATCACCATAATTCGTTACTGCTGTTTCGGTCCTAAATTGACATATTTCCTTCGTGCTTCCCATATGTGGAAGCACCCTCACCTTTTAGAAAAAATGGACCAAATTATCAAGCATACACTATCTTCAATTTTAAATGTGGCCATGGACGACCGAGCTTGGGCTCAAGCTACTCTTCCCATTCGTATGGGAGGCCTCGGCGTCCGCAAAATTACCAGTATTAGTTTACCGGCTTTTATATCTTCGGTTCATGGCACTGATAAATTAATCAGGAATATCCTAGCTTCCACACTGATTGATTTTGATGTGCCGTGCTTCACCGAGGCTGTGAATGCCTGGAAACTCGCTTGCCCGAATGTAAATCTACCCGACAACCCATCATACCAGAGACAGTGGGATGAGCCGGTCTGCAGAGAAGTTCAGAGGAACCTTATAGCCACTGCTGGCTGTGGGTGAGTGGGAGTCGGGCCTCTGGCTTCACGCACTACCGTCGTCGAACTTAGGCACCTTGTTCGACGATACAACTTTCCGCCTCGCTGCTTCCCTTCGCTTAGGCGCATCGTATTGTTCTCCTCATCGTTGTCACTGTGGCGAAGCTGTCAACAGCCTCGGGCACCACGGTCTCTCATGCAGTCGAAGTGCGGGTCGCTTTGCACGGCACGCAAACATCAACGACATTATCCGACGCGCTCTTGTCGCCGTCGGCGTTCCAGCCGTACTAGAACCCAATGGCCTGGCACGCGACGACGGCAAGCGACCGGACGGTATGTCTTTGTTTCCATGGAAGATGGGTAGGCCTTTAGTGTGGGACGCTACTTGTGTCGATACTCTTGCGCCATCCCATCTTCCTAGCTCGTCGTGCTGTGCTGGTACTGCCGCTGCGGCTGCTGAGAACCTCAAGCGGCGGAAATATAATAACCTTGTTGGCAATTATATTTTTGAGCCGTTTGGGGTTGAAACTCTTGGACCGTGGGGTCCGAGTGCTCATGCCTTATTTAAAGATCTATCTAAACGCTTAGTTGACACTTCGCGTGACCCAAGGGCTGGCTTTTACCTCGGACAGAGGATAAGCATTGCCATACAACGTGGCAATGCCGCCAGTCTTTTGGGCTCACTTCCGGTGGACAGCGATGCGGACGAATTTTTTGACGCCTTATCTTAGTTAGGATATTTTATTTTAAGTGTATATATTAAGTACTTTAATGCTGTACCTAGTTATTATTTTAATTTAAATAAAAAAACCAATGTATCGACATCAACATTTAATTGATACTAAGATTTTGATCAGAGGGCGAATCCAGTCACGTCATATCCGATCGAAACAGTACTATACATATATTTTGTTAAACCCAACACAACACGGACAACAAAGTATAGAAGAGTACTACTGCTCATGTATACACGGCCGCCGAACTGTCGGGAGCTGCGCCCATATCGCTAGCATAGTTTATTATCTGTCTTGGGCCAGACATCAGGAAGCAACAGACGCACCTGCTGCCTTCTTAAATGATCTTATGCTTGATTTGGATCAAATTGAATAAAAACATTTTTATGAACTATCATTTTATTCATATTCCTCATACCAGTTTATAACACTTGAATTTTTCAAGATTCCCGTGGCTCACATTGATGTGACTAATGCCATAGTAAATCAGAGCCTTATATCATTACACTCTACTAATTTCATTTGTGTCCGCCATGGGTATGGTTTCCATACTAAGGTGCCCAATGACCTTTACACAGATTGTGTATTTCTACTGCCGCTATAACAAGAAATAATAAAAATTAAGGTTTATAGTACGGAACCCTTCGTGTGCGAGTCCGACTCGCACTTAGCCGGTTTAATTCAATATTTCTCCAATAAACAAAAAAAATGTTTCGAACGAATTTAATTTTTTAACATGTTATTTTAATACTACAGACTTCTAATAGATTTTCCTGTAATCTTTAGGTAAATATCTATTATGTTCATTTTTTTTCAAAATTTTAGGCTCAGTAGTTTCGGAGATAAGGCGGGGGGAATGGTCATTTTTCGTCTAATTTCTTGAATAACTTCATAACCATTTATTATAAAATTATGAAAAAAAAAAATGTAATTAAAACCCTCACAGTAAGCCCTTTCATTTGATATATCACACAATATTGTTCAAAAAACTTTTTTTTTAATTTTCTAGTTTGACCCCCAAAAGTGACCCCCATACTAAAAATTTAATAGTTTACGTAACGCGCCCGTGTTTGGGTCATAGAAGTCCATATGTGTACCAAATTTCAACAGAATCGGTACAGTGGATCCGGAGAAAACGGGCTGTGACAGACGGACAGACAGACAGACAGACACCCGAGTGATCCTATAAGGGTTCCTTTTTTTTTCGGGACCCTAAAAACATTTAAAAATATAAAGCCCACCAGTATCGGGGACAGGATCAAAGCTATAAGGATTAATATAACATTTGAAGGGAGATCCCTCCCCTCCCCGGTCGTCTCTATGTGAGTCAAATGTCCGATTTATTTAAACTCAATTTTATTTGATGGTTTTAATATTGTATATTTTAATTTGAATAATAATTAAATGTATCCAAAATTTGTATGCCTATTAGGTTAAACATAGCGATCCTGACATAAGAATGATATATTATTATATTGTACCTATGTTTTTCAAATAAATAATTTGATTTTTTGTCTCTTGGGCTGTGAGTGCTCATATAATTCAAACTCAATCACAAAACTGATTATTTTGAATTGTCAGTGTCAGACAGTAATAGAAGCCTACGTACATCTCTATGGTGATTATCCATAGACAAGTAAGTAGCTAGTAGAAAGCTACTAGCTACTTACTTGATCGAATTAATCTAATCGTTCACTTATACAGTCAATTTGTTAAGATTTATCCGTTCGGTGGATATGTTCTTTTTACTAATCGACTTCTACAAAAAGGAGCAGGTTCTATGTCCGGCTGTATGTATTTTTTTTATATATACGTTCACCGATTTCTCCGCCAATTGTGAACCTATTTTCAAAATTCTTTTTTTGGGTGTTACTGGTTTTGTTTCTTTTTTTAACACCTACTTCCGAAATTAAATGTATTTTATAGTGTTTTTACATATTTGGAAGTCGGTTGTATTTTTTTTTGTAAAATAGTTTTTTATTTTCACTTTTTAGAACTTGAACGACGTGACGTTTTTGTCTACGCAGAAATCACATCATCCAAGTAAGCAAAAATTCTCATATAATAAAACTACTGAGCCAAACTAAATCAAAGGAGACTGTTTTAATTTATATGGGAAGTGGTCTATGAACCAACAGCAATACCGTAGTGGTATTTCTGTGGGGATGCCTCAACTATATCTTTGTGCAAAGGGGCATCGAATTCTAACCTGACAGTTTTGAGAAACACTTTAGAATTTACAGTTCTTGCGACATTCTCCAAGATTCCATCATCTGACAATGGAAACATTTGAAAAAATACCCTGTCAAACAAAAATTAATGTTCTAAATTGGTCCAGCCGTCATCGAGTAAATTGAACAAAAATATTTAAAAAACTGGCCAAGTGCGAGTCGGACTCGCGTGCAAAGGGTTCCGAACGATTTTTTTTTAACATGTTATTTTAACACTACAAACTTCTAATAGATTTTCCTGTAATATTTAGGTAAAGATCTATTATCTCCATTTTTTTCAAAATTTTAGGCTCAGTACTTTCGGAGATAAGGGGGGGGGAATGGTCATTTTTCGTCTAATTTCTTGAATAACTTCAAAACCATTTATTTTAAAATTATGAAAAAAATATAATTAAAACCCTCACAGTAAGCCCTTTCACTTAATATGTCACATGATATTGTTCAAAACACTTTTTTTTTATTTTATAGTTCGACCCCCAAAAGTGACCCCCATACTAAAAAAATAATAATTTACGTTACGCGTCCGTGTTTGGATCATAGAAGTCCATATGTGTACCAAATTTCAATAAAATCGGTCTAGTGGATCCGGAGAAAAGTGGCTGTGACAGACGGACAGACAGACACCCGAGTGATCCTATAAGGGTTCCTTTTTTTTCGGAACCCTTAAAATGAAAAAAAGATTCCGACGAACTGAGATCCTCCCCTTTTTTTTGAAGTGGGTCAAAAACGAAAAAACTACTGAAATTCAGCACTATTGATGTAGCAAGTGACTTTGTCTACCAGAGAAACACATTAATTATTTCAAAGTCAGAAATACCGGTTAAAACGCCTTCTTAATAAAAATGTAGCATTAAAATTTATTCTAAAATATAATATTTCTCAAAACTGCCAGGTCAGATTTTGATGCCCCTTAGCACAAGGGTACAGTTAATATCACAACAGTATATCGCTATTGATTCATACTCCACTTTTAGTCAGTCTCTTTTATACGGGACCAAATGGCAAGTGTACTGCATCAAACTTAAAGAATCACAGAAATCGGATAAGAAACCTTCGAGTAATCGGTCACAATACATAAAAAAAAGTTACCAACTGAATTGAAAACCTCTTTTTTTGGAAGTCGGTTAAAAATTATAAATGTCAATTTAGTTAAATGACATGTTTAGGTTGCACAGAAAAATCTGAAAAACGGACTCCCCACTATATTGGACAGACAGACCAATAAAGTGGGGAGCAGTGGATAAGGATGAAATGGTAGCAATGTCCCAGGCAGGTGTGACTGCTCCTAAATTACCCTAGACTGATAAAATTTTCGTTTTACCTAGAATTCATCTAATTGTTAAGGTCGGTCCTGCCCGTAGGAGCCTTATCACCAACGCTTTATCACAATGATAGGACAGAGTATTGATTGAAATACATAGTGGATAGACTTAGGAATTCACAGTGATGAAATATAATAGGAATAGTTTTAGAAAGGAACAATACAACAAAGGGAAAACTAATTACTACATTATAATTAATAATAAATCGTGTGAGAAACCCTTACCCTAGCGTAACTGGTATAAGGTCAATAGCTACTCACATACCTCACATCGGCACCCATGGCACTTAGAGCAACACTTCCTTAAGTGACACAAGCGGCTTTTCAGCGGCAAAGCGTCGACAACACGTTCATATGGAACGTGGTCCCTAGCAGTTCTGTCGAACTGAAAAACGTGACGAGGTGGCATTACAGCGGCAGAGCGTTGGTACCAAGCTCATAATGGAGACTTGGAGCGTAACAGTCCTTAGACTGTATAATATAAGATAGATATGGTCAACCCAAACACAGGAAGCGCACTCCTGGTACAACAAGTACATCTGTAAGACACAGTAATCGCATCTGACCGAATCAGTAGTCGTATCTGACCGAATCAGTGCTCAGTGAATCAGTGGTCGCAGTTAGAAAACATAAATTCAATAATTCGTACAAATACAAGTAGATACTACAATCGAGAGTTATATACTCAAGAAGTAAATAGAGCTGAGAACTTCAAAGCCTATAGATAACCCTTAAAGCGCCCACCCGTCACCACTTCCTAGAGTTTGAGCTAGGGGAGAAGAAGTAGCGCAACAAACTCCCCAGCAGCACGTATCTGTCTGTTTTGTTATGAAATATAGACGTTAGTGTCACTGTGTATAATTAAGCACAGTATCAGCCTAGGATAAGTTGGAACAATAAAGAACCCACCCCAACTGCTCCAACACACACTCTCACACACACGTATTATTAAATATGTAATAATGGCTATCCTCAGGGTTACAACGGACCACACAAACGCGTCATTTGGCGGCCTCCGGCCTAATCAACCATAACTCGGTGAACTTAGTTCCGTCCACCCTTGAACCCTAGCACCCAGTGACGCCAACGCCTTAAGCGTCGGGCCGCTTGCCAACAGATGCGGTTACCTGCTTAAACCTTGGCCGAGCGCGAGTCGGTCCCGCACATTATTTGCTGCTTTACCGGCAAAGGAAATACACAACCTGTGAAAACTTCAACCGTCAAGTATTGTGGCCCCGCCGACCGACAGACGGACGGACGGACGGCTGAGGTCTAGCAGCAGGCTCCGTCCTCCACTCGTCGAGCACAGAACCCCAATATGCTAGGCGACTCACAGTCGCACCCTTTTTTTGCGTAATTTCTTAATTATTTCAAGAATTCGCTTGCATTTTTTCTAAAGTGGTTTATCGCAAACAGATGAGTGAGAGCGCCTTCGGAAATTAGATATTTAACTCTCTTGTTTGATTGACGCCTGGCTATTAAAGGGACAATTTATGATTTTTCTAAGTGTCTGACAACATGTGAAGCGTTTCAAAATAAAATGAATATTTTGTATTATTAGGAGTGACGGATCCTCACACAGGGCACGTCCGTCTCGTGAACTTCTTGCTTGAAAAGGAAGAAGGGTTTCACTCTTTTCTTTTCTATTTTGTGCACAAACACAGTTACTCGTAACAGCTGGGCTTGCGGTTTTGGCAAGTCTCCGTTGAAATTGACGGTCGTGACCGAACTTCGGTCAGGCAGATATTTATAGCATTTTAAAGTCTAAACTCCGTCATCACATCTTTGAAATAATTGATTACAGGAATAAATATCAACAGTCATGAGTAGACGAGCTTTCGACGCGGTTCACTGGTACATGAGTGAGGTGGGGGCCCACGTGGTGGCGAAGACAGGTATCCCTTCAGACAGACATCACCTCGGCAAACTCATACTACACAGCTTGCGAGATGACCCCGATTTTGTTATGCAGGTATTTACGTTTTGCTCGTAATTTTATTTAACTAGGTCTTCGGATATTACTACAAGTATGAAGTAGCATGTTACTAATTGTTAACCAATTTTGTTTGACCCTGACTTACAGCAAGTCAGGGTCAAATTAAATTGGTTTAATAAAAATTGACGGCGAATCTTCGCAGGCTTGGTGGGTATCGATACTTGATATAATAAACAACTGTTTGTTTTATTATATTTCTATGGTATCGATTTTAATCGATAAAAAATATTAACTTATCTAAAGAGCAGTACTGTCACCTGCTCAGCTAATGCAATGTACTTATATAGGTTTCAAAGAGTTTCTTAAACCATCAGTAGATACAGGGAAAGCATGTTGATTCATTCATTTGTTTTCACCAGATCGATGGAGGAACAGGTCAATCTGAAACCAATGGCTCGGTGTTAGACAGGAGCATCCGATGCGCTGTCTCTCTCACGAGCTTGGGACTGAAGAAAGGGGATGTCATGGTACTGATGGCGCCCAACCACTTAGATTTCTGCATACCCCACTACGCAGCGCTGTATCTTGGCATTATGATAGCTTCTATCGATGCTACTTTGGGACCCAGTGAGTTTGGTCTTAACCATCTTGATATATTAATATACCCACCTCATGCGTACGTTCACGGTAAAGGTACGGTTTATGATAAGATTTAGGTTCGGAGGCGTGAGAGGCAATTCTACAACTTTTTAAGCAACGCTTGCATTCGCATGTCAGTTGCAATCTGTCAAGAATGTATGGAAATTCTGACTTTTTGAAAGATGACGACTGAAATGCGAATACAAACTGGCTGGCTAAAAACTGGTTGCTTAAAAACTGGCTAAGTGCGAGTTGGACTCGCACTCAAACGGTTATTTTACCACAATAAACTTTTTGAAGGTTTTTCTGTAATCTATAGGTAAAGAACTATTATGTGCATTATTTTTAATTTTAATTTTTGGGCATAAGGTCGGGGAATGGTAATTTTTCGTCTAATTTCTTGAATAACTTCAAAACTATATATAAATATATATATTTTATATTAAAATGATTAAAAAAATATGATTGAAACCCTCACAATAAAACCTTTCATTTGATATATCACACGCATAATTAAAAAAAAACTTTATTTATATTTTTTTTAGTCTGACCCCCAAATGTGACACCCATACCTACTCACAATTTATTTAATTTCGTAATGCGTCCGTGTTTGGCTCACAGAAGTTTATATGTGTACCAAATTTCAATAGAATCGTTCCAGTAGATTCGGAGAAAATTGTTTGTGACAGACGGCCAGACATTGATCCCGAGTGATCCTATAAGGGTTTCGTTTTTTACGAATGTTCGGAACCCTAAAAATAGTAGAATTGACCATCTGAATGCTTGTCTGACATACAAAATGTTCAACCAGGCGCACACGTTAATAAAATAGTCCCACGGCAAGTTCTTTAAATATTGCTAAGGAATAACCTTTGAACATAGAATACCATTGTCCCTTAGAGCCAGCACGGTAATAAGAAAAACACTGTAAATATACTCGCTTATTATGGTCTCATATTAACAGTCCCCTCAGAATCAGAATCAGAATCAGAACTCAAATGTACAATATACAATACAAGATAACTTACACAAATACAAAAGATCAGCTACATTTTATCTTACGGCATGCAAATCATTAGGAGAGAAAATATCTCAGAGCGAACATGGATGGTAATCAATGAATGAATGAATGAATGATTTATTATGATCAATGAATGAATGATTTATTATGAAAACTGTAACATACCGTGTTTTTCTTCACCACTAGTCAGTGATGTCCAAGACTATTTATGAAAAGATTCCGCAAACTTTCTCACAGGTACATTGTAGAATTTTCACATTTCAGATGAACTGAGAGACTTATTCCACACGAACGAACCGAAGATAATCTTCTGCCAAAGCGAAAAGACGACAGACATTGAGAAGGCGTTAGAAATGTCCAAAGTAGATGCTAAAATTGTGACCTACGATAACAGTAGTAAATATGCTACACTAGCGAACCTGCTAGAAAGCAAAGACGAGAAAGCAATTCAAAGTTTTATGTAAGTAATTGTTTAACATAATATACCTAGTGTACCATAATCGTAGTTAGCATGACATCTCTACGAATGGAGACCGCCCATGCGTCCATTTTCTTCCAATTCCATGGTTGAAAGAAAATGTAGCATAAGAGGGGAATGAAGGAATTCCGGCCTGAAATAATGATGATGATAATAAACTGTTATGGATTAACTTAATCTTTTTGTTCACTGTCAGGCCTACAGACTTGGATCCAGAGGAAACCGTAGCGTACCTGACATCGACAAGTGGAACCACGGGAGTGCCGAAAACAGCCATGCTTACGCACAAGAACTTGAATATCGGGGTTCCATATATGTGGTAAGTCACTAGTCAACAAGATTTTGCAACAAGGAATGACTAATTTTGAATAACCTACCTACTCTTATTACAGAACCATATTTTTTTTTGATCACGTATAGTTTTTGTGTTACAGCTAGTACCAGTAACATCATTTTCACTTTACCTTGTTAATTCAGATATTTTTCAATAAAGTAGCAGTATTTTCAGTTTACTGAGTTTTTTGACGTGATAACGTCTTATAAATCGATGAACGCCTGCTGCACGCACCAAAAAGTTTCGCGTTCCGCCAGTGTCACGTTCCGCCTGAGCCAAGCGTGCAAGCGAGCGCGGAACAAGCGATAGAGAGGCACGATCGGCCTAAGCGTTCGCCTTGTTTGTTAATGTTTTCTTATGACGTTATCACGTAAAATTATCGTCCGTAAACCGAATTTACAGACAACCAATTTTTTATTCTTATAATGTGGAAAAAGTGTTCAAATGATTCTGAAAAGTTTCGTTTACATTTATTGTGAAATTATTTTTAAAACTCAAAAAGGAAATTTTGCACCACGAGTTTAAAAAAAATTAGAGGTTTATATTGGCATTTTTGAATATAAAAGAATAATTGAGTATCCTGACGTGCCATCTGCTATATAACCAATCCTTTAATTAAAATTATAATGTGGCTGTACTAGAACCAGCTGAAAGCTTCAGTTTTCGCCTCAAAGCACCACTTCAAAATACAACTACAGGAAAATTATTGTTCGTGTCTCAATATTTCTAATTCCAGTTCTATGATAGTTAAACATGTTCTTAACATAATTAGTTAAAAAAAATCTTGTTGCAAACAAAGTGTTTTTTTGTTGACCAGTGAATTAGAGACAGGATTATCAGATGTATATTTACCTAAAGTAAATTTTTGGCTTAGATGTAAATTAAAAAAAAAAACATAAATGAATACAGTAGAACCCGCTTATAGTTGCCAAAAAATAAAAGGCCCGTTTTGACAACAGGATACAACATTGCTTTACTAGTATGAAAGAGACATAAAAATAAATCTCTTTCGTACTTAGTAGTAATACCATCTTCTATCCCTCTCTACTCAGCTGTCAATTCGGACTTCTTAGTTTTTGGTGACTTTAATACGACCACAACTAATACGATTTCCACAAACCGTCATTTTCAGTCAATCCCTACAACTTGAGGTCATATTCATACATTTTTCTGACAGTAAAAGGGATACGCCATACCAACCGTATTGCGTTGCAACAAGGCAATCGTCATTTGTTTCCAATCGAGTTTACACAAAAAGTTGATCCCGGAATTGTGGGATTTATTAGATAAAACTAGTTGACCCGCGCAACTTCCTCTGCTCCGCTCCTATTGGTCTTAGCGTTATGATTATATATCATCACGCTAAGACCAATAGGAGCCACAGCAGTTCCTGAGACTAGCGCGTTCAAGCAAACAAACAAACTCTTCAGCTTTATATATTCGTATATATTGTTAGATAAAATAGTGCTTTCCGTAATAGCCAACATCGTAACTTTAGGCAAATATGTATCCGAATATCCTACATCTTGAAATAATATTCAACTCCACTCTTTTTCTCGAAGATTAAAGGTTCGTACACCTACACATATTAGTCATTATTACTATAACGTCACCAGTCACGTCAACTTTGGAATTGTGTGTGAAAGATCGCGACGCGACGCGCCTATCGTAACGACACTGTTGGTCGTGTGGGCCAATGTCATACGACTTTTATTTCTTACTAACTTAAGGTCCTATGACCCCTAGCTAAGGCAGAGGACGTCCACAGTAGTCTTTCATCGCGAGCGGTCTTGAGCTTCATGCTTTACTTCACTCCACATCATTTCGATGCTCTTTGCTTCTGCCAACTCGGTGCATCGCCAGGTTTGACGGGGACGGCCACGCTTCCTTTTCCTTTGAAGATTCTAGGCCATGGACTATTTGGGAATGTGAAGTGGATTGGTGACACGCTCCAGAGGGATCCGGAGCGTGTCACCAATCCACTTTCACTTACGGCGCTTGATTTGGCGGTTAATCGGGCTCTCGTGGCTTTTCTCTAACAGTCAGTAAATCCCGAGGGTGCGACGAAGGACATCGGTGGTCGAAGACTGGATTTGGCATTTGATATCTTTGGTAATCTTCCACGTTTCGCACCGTAGAGCCGCACGGATTTGATACCGGACTCTAAGATTTTGAGTTTGACTCTTCGGGTCAGTTTCCATGATTGCTAGACTAATTGCATGTCAGCGTGTGTATGAATCAGCAGGCATAGCTCACCGGCGTAGTCCAGGTTTTCTAAGATGTTGGATAGTCCCCACTCTACCCCACGGCAGCTTTTATCGTATATGCGATTTTTTTCCGTCGAGAATGACTAAGAAGAGAAGAGGCGAAAGGAGGCATCCTTGGGGGACACTTGCAAGCACTGCGATGTCGTCTGAGATGAAGCTGTCTAGAGTAACCTTTCAAGAATATTTCTTATAGATACTCTTCAACAGGCGGACCATTTTTGGTGGTACCCAAAAATACCCTGGTGGTACCCTTCTGGTCCAGAAGGCGAGACCAGATACTGGACCACTTCAACGTATCAAAGGCCTTTTAAAAGTCGACAAAGGTTAGATAAATCACCATTTACCATTATGGTGCCTGCTTCAGAATATTACGGAGAGTCTCGACTTTTATTAAATTAGTACGCGGGGACGTTACTCATTTGTGTACCTTAATACTCTTGGATGCTTGACCGTACCATCGATTGAAACATTAGGGTGGTCCTCAGAAGACCTCAAATAGAGCAAGAAAAACTAGCCGTCTTTAATCTCAAAAGATTTTTTTTAATTCAGGACAAGTTTCACCAAGTTCCCGACACCAACCAGGATGGTGATAGTAACCTCACCAGCACAGTGGCTGTCAGCTGGCTTCCACTACCTGTACTCCCCAGTCCTAAAATACACGCGGTTGCAGACATCGTCTCCTCTCACTCCGGAACACTTTGCGGAACTAGTCAATAAATATAAGGTAAGAGAGCCAAAGAAGACATTAGACATCCACAACTTTCACACATCACTGAACAAAGCTGCATTGAAGGCCATATCTGGTACTTAACAAAACCGTTCAAATCCAAGTCGCAAAATCATCTAAGCGTGATATTGCGACTAGAATTTAAACGCAATCAGTATCAAAAACTTGCGACTTGAGTTAAAATATGAGACTTGCCCTTCTGATTACGGTCCATTATTTTCCCAATGAGGATTTTTAAACCACAGCAGAGGAGAAATTTATGCCGGTTGTTGATGGATTTCGATGAAACATGAACGCTACATTAGTGATACAGGCGCGATGTAATGTTTATTATAGTCATAGTCCTCCTGATCGACTTCGGCTACGGCGGCGGCCAATTTAAACGGAGACTAATTCTAATGATAAATGATATTTATTTTGCAAATAGGTTACAAGTAACTCTTTTACACGTCATTTTTTTTTGACATATTAATCTAGATGAGGCCGGATGTTTCCTAGCTGACTACCCTGAGAAGAAACACCGAAAATAACTCTCCTTCCATCACCCTCACAATCCGATGGGTCGAAAATCCGATGCAATAGGAGAAAGATCTGGTGGAGAATGTCTATAGCGTTATGTCCGCCCCTGTGTATGTTTGTGCGTATTGTATTAAATTAATCTGGAGCAGGAACAACGGCGTGAGGTTCTTGCCGAGGCACGGGAGTGACAAACCACCAACTTCCAAGCAACGGGGTATCACAGTGCAACTTCTGATGGAAACTTTTTTCTCCAACTTGGTTTCGAACCCACGGCGGGAAGTCTCGACGGATCAGATCATTGATTTTGATCGTAGATCGTGTTCATAATTGACTGTGTACAGGTGGCCTTATCGAATTTCGGTCGCTAGACGATCGATAACTGTGTCGAGACATCCCGCCCAGGACTCCACGCTCAGGCCAAGTCGGGCTTGCAAACCCAAGACCAAAGGAGCAGCTAGATTTATTAAACCTACAATATAGTGCTTCTTCGACAGCCTACCTACGTCGCTACCAGCCCTACAATGATGACGACAATGATGACCAGAGCTAAGTGTGACTTCACCTGCTTCGAGACCGTTTTGTTAGGTGGCAGCGCTGTGACACAAGAGGTTGTCAATGAAGTTAAGGTATTCATCTAAATGTTATTTATTTTTAGGGTATAAAATATGTGTCTATTTATCCGTCTGTTACAATTCACTCCACACCTACTGGACCGATTTCGTTGGGTACATATATGAGCTACTGTAAATTTAGGTATACACGGGTACACATACATTGTATGAACTTGATCTAATATAATAAAAATGTATTGCAGGATAACCCATAAGAAGTTTTTTGTCTTAAAGTAAGATGTTACAAGGATACGACTTGCTTTTCGCCGATTTTTACATAATAGCTCTCTTGGTGAGGCTTATAGTAAAGTTAGTTTTGTTTTTCAGCAAATAACGAAAGTAAATGATGTGTACATAATGTACGGGATGAGCGAGCTAAGCGGTCTTGCTGTCCAGCACGAATACCCGCCGGCGCCCGGCTCTTGCGGCCGACCTATTGGTTGTATAGAACTAAAAGTAAGGAATCATACTACTGCGAAGCACTTGAGAATAGTGGAGATTATCGCAACTAGCTGATTTCCCATCATATTATGTTTTAGTTGGTGGATCCTGAAACCAATCAAGACGTTACTGAACCTAACGTCCTGGGAGAATTGTGGTTTAGAGGTCCAACTGTGTTCAAAGTAAGTTTAAATTCAATAAGTATTTATTATTATTATTATAAGTCCGTAGTGGCCCCATGCAGGGAAAGGCCTCCTTTCCTTTTTTCTAGTCTGATCTATCCTGGGCTACCCGAATCCAATCCTTTAGGTAGGAGTCTAGCTCGTGTCCCCATCTCCAGGTTCTACCGCGTCGCCGGCAATAAGTGTAACTATTATTTGTGCTGCCCAAACATAAATACTACATTCAATGTAACTTTTCCAGGGATACCACAACAACCCCGAGGTGACAAAGGAGACGCTAACAGGAGACGGCTGGCTCAAATCTGGTGACATTTTCTACAGAGACAACTCCTGGAACCTGTTCTTCGTAGAACGATACAAGTTATTGTTGAAATACAGAAATCACCAGGTGAGTTACCTTGGAGTATTTAATCCCTGAATACTTAAAGGTCCGTAACTTCAAGGCTTTGTCCAATAGACCTTGGCATTGAATTGGTCTTATGGACCAATGTCGGGCCAAGGTCGTTGGACCAGTGCTCCTGTTGCGAGTGATGATGGAGACAACATGGGGCTTAACAACGAATGTCATTGAGATTTTATAATTATTATGGATAGGCTAGCAGTTGACCACTATCTCGCCTGGAATACGCTTGCCTAAAAGTAACCTATTCACTCTTGACTTTAAGTTGGGGCTCCGGCAGTTCCACTCCTTAGCTGTACGCACAATGAAAGTTGGTCGAAATTAGGATCTGCTTTTTAGGCTTTAGTAGTTAATTTAGTACGTTTTAGTTTCACCAATTTCATACTCTCCATTGTGAATGCAGGTGTCTCCACTAGAAATCGAGACGCTGATAATGAAGCACCCTGGAGTATTCCACGTAGCGGTGACCGGCATACCTGACAAGGAGTGCGGCGACCTGGTGGTGGCGTGCGTTGTTCCGAAACCTGGATGCAATCTTACAGCACAGGAGATCAAGGACTTGGTTAAAGGTAATGGCTGTTTCTTACCTCTATTTAATAGCTCTTTGCTCGTTCGGGAAGAACTTTTACTTTAGTTAGGCCTTTATTTCAATTAAATTTTCAGGCACTTTGTACTTTCAAGGAGTTTGGTCAGTTAGAAAGATGAATCTAATTTCACATTCCAGAGCACAGATCTCCATGGAGAAGATCGTGCAAGAAACTCCATGGACACTCTTTTAATTTAAGTTATTATAAAATCTCTTCACTTTTTCCAGAATCGCTGACAGATTCCAAGCAACTAAGAGGAGGCGTGATCTTCTTCAAAGAGCTACCAGAGACCAGCACATCCAAGATAAACAGGAAGAAACTTAAAGAAATGGTCCTCACTATGCCAAGAGAATAAAATTCGAATACCAAAATTTTACGTACGGACTAAATACGGCAAAAAAAAACAAAAATTGGTTGAGGGAGCACATCTATTCAGTAATTTACCACAGGATTTAAAGAAGTGGCTTTGTATAAACATATTTAAAGCACAACTCAAGAAGCGTGGTTGTACCCTGTCAAGTTGCTAACACACTAGAGGCAAAACCAGTCAAGGTCCGTAAGGATCGATTGGGACCAAATGGTGTTATTGTCTGTTAATTGTCTTACGTGCTCGGTACCTGACGGGTGTACCTACTATTCAGGTTTAAGCAATAGTGTTTACAATGAGATACATTTTAAATAAACTGTTATTTAAGTTCTTATGAGAATAAAATTCTTTAAACCTAAGCATACCAAGAAAATTCCCTGAGCATATTTTTTTATCTCAGCGAAGAAGTGAAAGCTATTTGAGGCCTTATATCATTTTTTTCGAATACCGTTGATGAAAAAGTCGCTTGATACACGTGGGCATTCAACATTTTATTATCTTGGCCCTGTAACGGCCATGTCTTCGGGCGTTTATTCCTCCTTCTACAAACAGACAGTTACTTTCGCATTTATAATCCTTACTTCCTTACTTTAATTATTTTTATTTTTTTTATTCATATATATTCATTTTATTTTGGACATGTCGCTCGTAGAAACCCTGACAGCCTCGAGAAGCTTATGGTAGTTGGCCAAGTGGACGGGAAAAGACCACGCGGGCGCTCACCTATGCGTTGGGCAGACCGAGTAAAGACGCTCACTGGTCTATCAATAGCCGAAGCTTTTAAGACCGCCGAGGACAGAGAAACGTGGAAGAGCATAGTGCACCGAGTGATCAATACCTCAGACTAGACACGAACTTCATTAGTGAAGATAACGACTAAGAAGAAAAAGAGATTCATTTTATATTTAATTTTAATCCTTACTAATATTGTAAATGCGAAAGTAACTCTGTCTGTGTCGCGCTTTCACGCCAAAACTACTGAACCGATTTTAATGAAATTTGGTACAGAGATAGTCTAGAGCCTGAAAAAGGACATAGGCTACTTTTTATCCCGGGAGTATGTTCCCTAGGGACCACACAGGCGAAGCTGATGGTATTATATAAGTAATACGATACTTCTTGATGTCAGATTTTTCTGGCTTGTTACAATCCGTAACAAAGTCCGTGCCAAAGGTCTAAATGATAGCGTGCTTTCTAAGACTCGGACGATTCTCGGTATGTTAAGATGGTCGCCCATCCACACATCGATCTCAGCAGCCGTTGCTTAACCTTGAAGATCGATCCGAGGCTGTTTTTATTATTCAGCAAACAGTTCCTCACAGTGCTCTGTTCAATGATTACCAGTGTTTTCATTTTTTGTCGTATCGTTGTCTCTACATTTTTTAGATAATATTGGTTATATAATTCCTTATCTAGAATAAATGCTCAGAAACATCAGCACATTGTCATAAGCGGTCTTATCTATGTACAAATAAAGATATTTATTACTATTACATAACGTATAGCTACTACAAAAAAAAATGGTTTAGAGACACCGCCTCTGCATATGACGAGTCATAAGGCCGTATCTCTAAATGTTATTGCAAAGTAGCGAGCTGCTTTGAATGAATACTATTGCAACTCAAAACGGTTTTTTTTCAGGAGAGCTAGCTGATTGAAATTAACTTTTCTTAGTTCAAATTAAATAGATAATTGTATAAAGCGCAAGTCCGATCCTGCATGGAGTATTGTAGCCACCTTTGGGATGGCTCAGCTAAGTATCAGCTTGCTTGACTCGGTGGAACGCAGAGCTAAGAGGCTCATCGGTGACGTAAAACTGGTGGATGTCAAGCTATATAGCTTGACTCATCGCCGTAAAGTTACCTGCTTGTCGGTCTTCTACAGATTGTATTTCGGTGAGTGTGCCCAAGAACTCCACGACCTCATCCCACCGGCCCCCTTCTACCATCGGACATCTAGACGCACTGCATCTTACCATCCCTACCTTGTTACTATTCCACCAATTCGCACTAAGCGTTTCCAATCGTCTTTTATAATGCACACAGCAAAGGAGTGGAACTCTCTGCCTGCGTCCGTGTTTCCAAACGCTTACAACTCTAATCTCTTCAAAGTTAGAGTGAACAGGCTCCTTCTGGGTAAGCTCGCTCCATCGTAGACTTTGTCTCTGTCATCTCTGACCTAGACGAGAGTCAAGAGCAAACCCATCACAAATAAAAAATATAAAAAAGATAGCATTTAAAAACGTACAAACAAAGTCAAAAGTCAACTGTTACTCATTTATTTATTATTTTTTTATTTATTTACTTATCTCCTTACAACTATCATTACAGGTTCTAACCTAATGCGACAGTGTAGTGATTTACTCTTAGTTTTTAACTATAATAAATAAAAGAATCTAAATACTAATGAATACTATCTATATCTATACTTAATAATATACATATATAATATTATAAATAGATTTGTTTGTTTGTTTGAAATGAATAGGCTCTGAAACTACTGGACCGATTTGAAAAAATCTTTCAGCAATGGATACCTACATTATCAGGCAGTAAAATAGGCTATAATTTATCCCCGTACTCCCACGGGAACGGGAACTACGCGGGTGAAACCGCGTGACGTCCACTAGTTAACAATAATACTCTACTTAAAAATAACTTAAATAACCTTACATACCTAACAGAAAATAACCACAAACACAACGTCCACCAGGATTTCACAACAAACTCAGAGGTCAAAGTCTCTTTTCAAGTCCATTCATTTCGATAATTTCAATAGCAAGTTATTAACAAGTAATCTAATCGTTCCCCAACGTTATTTATTTTATTAGGAGCTCAGAAGTTGTTCAGACTATCTGTAGATCATCGTGCACGAGTTTATTACACTTTTGTAATTTTATTACCTAACTAGCTGACCCGCGCAACTTCGTCTGCATCACATTTTTCATTAATGCTTCGCTCCTATTGGTTTCAGCGTGATTTTATATAGCCTATAGCCTTCCTCAATAAATGGGCTATCCAACGCTAGAACATTTTTCAGTTTGAACCAGAAGTTCCTTAGATTAGCGCGTTCAAACAAGCAAAGTCTTCAGCTTTATATTACTAGCTTTTGCCCGCAACTTCGTATGCGCATATCCCGTTTTTTCTCGTTCCCGTAGGAAATCCTGTCTTAGTGCCCGCCTACACTCCCCAAGGAACCTACATGCCAAATTTCAGCTTTCTGCGACCAGTAGTTTCAGCTGTGTGTCGTCTGTCAGTCACTCACTGACTCAGTAACGGAAGAATTTTATATATGGTATATACTAGTTGACCCGCGCAACTTCGTCTGCTCCGCTCTTATTGGTCTTAGCGTGAAGATATGTGGCCTATAGCCTTCTTCGAAAAATGGGCTATCCAACACTGAATTTTTTTTTTTAAATCGTACCATTAGTTCCTGAGATTAGTGCGTTCAAGCAAACAAACAAACAAACTCTTCAGCTTTGTAATATTAATATTATATAAGTGTAGATATATAGGCACCTACTAAAGATATGATACAGAGTTACAGACTTTCAAAACAGGTACAAACATTTAGCAAAGGCATATTGCACATTGCACTTGTGTCCAATTTATATATAATAGCTGTAACTGTGGTGAACATGTCCAGAAAACCTTTCGATGCGGTTCACTGGTACATGAGTGAGATAGGATCCCGTATAGTGGCCAAGACAGGGATCCCTTCAGACAGGCATCACATCGGCAAACTCATACTACACGGCTTGCAAGATGACCTCGATTTTGTGCTGCAGGTACGTTTGTGTGTCAAAAGTTTAAGAGGTACTCTGGATGTCTAGTCCTACTACGTAGTTTCTGTTTGTATTGACAATTCGTCATTCACATTTAGCATCATTTCCACATCATATGCATTAGACTATGGGGCTGCTCAGGGGCCTGCTCCCCTAGTATTACCTGCTAACGCAATAATTACTCCGTTGTGGAACGGGGACAATGCTATGCGTCTTGTATAGCTCCATCTCCCTTTACATTAGATTCATGATGGCTTTAAAACAACATAAAGTCACCAATATCTAAGAGGTCCGATTTGACAGCTGAGTAGAGAGGCATAGAAGATTGCTTTACCACTAAGTGCAAAAGAGATTTATTTTTATGTCTCTCATACTTACTAGTAAAGCAATGTTGTGTCCTGCTGTCAAAACGGGCCTTTTATTTTTTGACAACGTAAAGCTGAAGACATATAATGAAACATTTTAAGCAGAACCAGTGCAATGTGATGCAACCCTTCTACTAACGGACATCCAGACGCACTGCATCTTACCATCCCTACCTTGTTGCTATTGCACCAATTCGCACTAAGCGTTTACAAATGTCTTTTATAATGCGCACAGCAAAGGAGTGGCTCTGCCTGCGTCTGTGTTTCCAAACGCTTACAACCCTAATCTCTTCAAAGTTACAGTGCTCAGGCTCTTTCTAGGTAAGCTCGCTCCATCGTAGACTTTGTCTACGTCATCTCTGACTTAGACTAGAGTCAAGAGAAAACCCATCACAAATAAAAATATATATGAAAAAATGTTTTATTTGAACAGATTCTTTTCGCAGCTTTATCAATGAGGCCCATGTTTACAATTTTAATAGCACACCAAAACGGATATGTAAACCTGTGCACTGATTGATTGCTGCGCGCATTCTGTAAGCCTCTCACCGTGAACGCTTGAGTGAAGTGAGCTGTTAATCCATACAAACAAGATGAATGAATGAATGAGTGAATGAATGAGTGAATTAATGAATGAATGAATGAATGAAAGAATGAATGAATTATATATAAGATGGGATGACAGTTTTCTTCACGCTTACTCTATTTTTTTATGGGGAAATCCTCATGGATATATTCCGTCTGGGGAGGCGGATTATTATGTCGGACTCCTGCCGACTAAAACCCCACAGTTCCTACTGTTACCATGAGTCAGGGGCCCGGGATACAATACAATTCACGCGCACCCCCGACTGGTATCAGACCGCCATAGCTAGCGGGCTCCACCTCTTGGTGTGGTCGCTTCAACGACCGCACATGCTCCTATAAAGGCGCGCACGGAACTGCGCACCACGTCCTTTAGGCCCGGCTGGTCAGACGACTACTCGGCCCCAAGTTAGCCGCCCGCAGGCCCCTCCTTATGGTGGCCAGAGATCGTTTAGCGCCCTTCGACGCTCGGTTGCCCTTCTGTTGCGGTTGGATTGAGAGGTAAAGTTTGAACGGTGAAATGTTGTCAGAAAAGACAGGCAATTTCCACAATTTCTCGGATGAACTATAGGACTTTGATTTGTATTGTTCTAGAAAAAAATATTCGGTTAACAATTTATCGAGAATTTATAATCTCTCAAGCTATTTTATAATCTATCGGAGTTAGCAACTAACCGGTAAAACATACAAAGTTATGTATGTGTCCATTATAAGTAAGTTACCGATAGTGATAGTTTTAATCATAAAAACTGGTTTAATATCTAGATTGATGGAGGATCAGGCGAATCAGAAACCAATCGTTCAGTTCTGAACAGAAGTATCCGATGCGCCATCGCTCTCAGGATTATGGGACTAAAGAAAGGCGACGTCATGGTACTGATGGGTCCCAACCACATACATTACTGTATACCCCACAATGCGGCGCTGTTTCTTGGAATTATGGTGGCATCTGTTGATGCTACTTTAGGTGTCAGTAAGTATATGTATTTCAACTCGATAAATATAATAAAGACATCATTACACGAGAAAAGGCAGAAGCGTTCTTGGGGTAATGGTGGTGTGGTACAAAAATGAATGCAATCGATCGCATCCCTTAGTTTATTTTTATTATAAAGAATGTGAAATCATCAAATGACTCCTCCCGCTCTGGGCGGAGCAGAAGGTAGTGTCAGATTCTAACTGACCAAAAACCATCCGTATTCCTCCTAATGCCCTTTGCATCCAAGAGCAGTGGGGACTCTTCCGAACAAATTCCGCAACTCTGGTAGATCGATCGCATCCCTACCTTCCCATTTTGACACTTAAACAACATTGCTTCTTTAACATTGTCGAACGAACACAGTTTAAAATAAATGAAGCAATGCATCTGGATTTCCTTTCAATAGTGAAAGAATATGCAATTTTATGGGGCTGATCAGAATTTCTAAGTTGAAAAAGAGGAATCAGGATACCAATCGAAGTTAGAAGAAGGAAAGAGAAAGCAAGATAATAAGTCAAATACTCTTAACGTTTCAGATGAGTTGAAAGATCTTTTCGACACAAACCGCCCGAATATAATTTTTGGTCAAAGCGCAAAGACGGAAGACATTGAGAAGGCGTTAGCTCTGTCCAATGTAGATGCAAAAATTGTAACCTTTGATAAGGATAGTAACTTTACGACACTTGCAACACTATTGGAAGATGTAGATGAAGAGGCAGTCAGCAGTTTTCAGTAAGTAACTTCTATCGCTATGGCTGTTTATTGAAAAGTATAATAAACCACCATAGCTTTAGAAGTTTTAACTTGAACTTCCGTGTGATTAATAAGATAACTACTAAAAGAGATATATGAAAGAGAAATTTGGTAAAGCCAAAAAAAAAAAACAGAACACCAGTACACCGGCTTTCGTATCTCATAATCATCATATAAGCCGAAAGACGTCCACTGCTGGACCTGTGTGTCTAGCATCCATCGGCTACACGCGACCCTCACCAGGTCATCGGTCCATCATGTGGGAGGCCGCGCCAACGCTGCGTCTTCCAGTACACGGTCGCCACTCCAGAACTTTTCGGCCGCATCGACCATCTGCATTCTGCTAGCAATGTGCCCTGCCCACTGCCACTTATGCCTAGCGATCCTTCGGGCTATGTGGGTTACCTTAGTTCTCTTGCGGATATCATCATTCCTGATTCGATCACGCAAGGAAACTCCAACCATTGCCGTCTCCATTACCCTTTGGGTGACTTTGAGCCTTCTGATGAGGCCCTTTGCGAGTGACCACATTTTGGTTCCACAAGTCATTACTAGGCAACACGCACTGGTCATAGACTTTCGTATCTATTGAACTTTATCTTTGAACATTCCAGAGCAACAGACTTGGATCCAGAGGATACGGTAGCCTACCTGACTTCTACCAGTGGAACCACAGGAGTACCAAAAACAGCCATGCTTACACACAAGAATTTAACTTCCATAGCTTATATGTGGTAAGTATAGCATTAAATTTCTTAGTTTTTGTGTTTCCCGTTATCGTAGGAATTTTCGGAAATACTCTCTCTTAAAATCTCTTAATTCTCCACTACACTCCTCAAGGACCCTTTTTTAAGATGGGAAATCATCAAGTGACTCCTCCCACTCTGGGTGGAGCAGAAGGGGGTGTCAGACTCTTACTGACTAAAACCCATCTATGTTCTTCCTAGTGCCCTTTGCGTTCCAGGGCCGCGGTGATTCTTTCGATCAAATTCTGCAACCTTGGTTCCCATATGATATGCCAAATTTAAGTTTTCTACTATCAGTAGTTTCAGCTGTGCGTTGTCAGCCAGTCACCAGTTACGGAAGAATTTTATATATTAGGATATTTCTTTGCGAAACTAAATTCTATTTTAATTATTTCTTTACTTTTACCACAGTGTAGTCTTTTTAACTTTAGAGACTGCCTTGTTGCATTAAGTCCGCCAATGTACCACTATTATATATAAAGTTTACATCAATAAATAAATATTGGGTAGTTCATGTGATATCCTATGTCCCCCAGCTGGGGTAGAGAGTCCACGGTAGGCCACCATCGGGAACGGTCTTGAACTTCACGCTTCACCTCACTCTACGTCATTCCGATACTCGTTTCTTCTGCCAACACGGTACGTCGCGCGTCGCCAGGTTTGACGTTGACGGCCACGCTTTCTTTTCCCTTGAGGATTCCAGTTCAATGCTTGTTTGGGAATGTGATCGGAATCCCTCCGGAACGTGTGACCAATCCATCTTCACTTACGACGCTTGACCTGGGGATTGATCGGGCTCTCATGGGATTTCCTCAGCAGCTCTAGGTTAGAGATTGTCTCTGACCAGTAAATTCCGAGAATGCGACACTGAGATCGGTTGTCGAAGACCTGGATGGACGTGAAATGCCCTTTACCTTTCACGTTTCGCACCCGTAGATCAGCACGGATTTTACATGGACACGAAGATTTTGAGTTTAACCCTTCCGGTCAGTTTCATTTAATAGTTTGTGCTTTCTTTTATTGCTTTCCAATGTTTGGTACGAACCTTAAGGTGTAAAAGTATCCATTTACATTAGAGCTTAGTAGTTAATACTTGAAATACAAACCCTTAGGACATTATTTACTTACCTGTATATTTCATCCCAATCCGGCCAACCGTTAGTCGTGTATTGTGAAAAACAGAGAGACAGAATTACTTGCGAATTTATAATATTAGTATGGATTTGTTTCACCTAGTCTAATGGCGCTGTTCCCTTCAGGTCAAGCTTCTCCAAGTTCCCGACACCCACAAGGATGGTGATAGTGACCTCGCCAGCTCAGTGGCTGTCAGCTGGCTTCCACTACCTCTTTGCCCAGATTCTGAAGTATACGAGACTGCAGACTTCATCCCCAGTCACTCCAGAGCATTTTGGTGAACTTCTTAATAAATATAAGGCACGTATTCGAGATTTGAACGAGGCCAATGATGATCTGTTCAGGTTGCTCAATTTGTATGTATACTGGTAAGACAAAATTTGGTATGAGTCAATGGACACGAAAAGAAGAAAAAGAAGGTACTGATTCAATGAAAACGTGAATATCTTTAAGTCAGATCTAGATTGAATAAATTACTATTACGACTAGGTTCGAGTTTAAGGCAAGCGTGGGCCATCGTCGATGACATCATTGCTTACTATTAGGTGAGGGATTGGTGGGCCTATCAGACCTAATAACGATAATTCCAATTCTCTCTCACACAACATACACTGCACACACACACACACACACAACCAAAAGCACATTGCACATGTGGTTTCAATCAATGGATAGGCAATCTAAACAGGAGTACGATTTATGAAATTGAACATTAAAAAAAATATATTTTTATTTGTTTCATACTTCCGCAGCCTACCTACCTCATGATGAGTCCCACTCTGATAAGGACCATGATAAGTCATGCTAAATGTGACTTCACCTGCTTGGAATACGTGGCGCTAGCAGGCAGCGCTCCATCTCAAGAGCTCATCGACGAAGTCAAGGTAAATCTATTTGTATGACACCGGGCTATTGCAACTTCATAGTCAAACCACTGCAACTCTTGTTTTTAAGAATTATTTTTGAATATCAACCAGAGATTAATAATACTTACTTGGTTAGCCCTTGGAAATATATCAACTGTTTAAGGTTGCTTTCTCGAGAAATGCTTAAAAACAGCGTGCAGATGAAGCAACTTTTCGTCGGCATTTACTGAGCTATTACATCTGAAAAAAATATGTAGTAATCTACGTGATATGATACGTAATTTGGTTTAGCCAGAATGTATCTATCGGTATCACATAATAAGAAACAAAAACACCAAATCACCTCCAAATCGTTGAGATGAAACCATTTTACTTCTTCATTTTTAACAGAATTCTAAAAACAAAATATCTACTGCTTTGCAATACAAAAGAAAATAATTTAGATTTGTTACTTTTAAAAAAATGTGTTATTTTTTATAATAAATTAAAAATGCGGGTAGCGGAGTGGCGCGTAGAGGAGTAGTTAGCTCCGTTAATATGCACAAAGTCATTGGCATGTGTTAAAGTATCAAAAAGTAAATAAACAAACACTAATCTGACTAATGCACGGTCACTCTTCCTCATTCCAATCCCATTCCCATTCAATCATTCATTCACTCCCTTGCAAACAAAAATCCTAATTTCCAGTCAGTCTCTCTTACTCACTCAACAAGTTACAAGCAACGCGCGGATCCGCGCGCAGTTTTACCGGTTTTCAACAGACTATCAAATCTACCTGCACTGACTTTCTCCAACAATTCGCGAGTGTTAGTGGCAAAAAGGGACGTCCCTGGAACTGTGAGTGAAGTGGCGCCACGATATAATCGTCGACAGCGAAGACCCGTGAGTACCCACCTTCATCCCATATTCATTGTTCTACGTGACTGTGCATGATTAAAGTTCGCCTACGGATTTATACAGTTCTACGAAGGGTTTAGCATATCAAACAACACAACATTTGTGGTCATTCGAGCGGATTTCTATACATGTACCTCCAATTTTAGTCGTAGTCATACACGTGCGGCGTCCAAATTTGCCATTTACATTTAACAAAAAACACGATCATACCTATTTATTACATTATTTAGTGTATTATCACATAATAACATAATTTAACACGCATCATATTATCATATCAAGTGGTTTTAAAGTTTTTTCAACTTCGATCATATGAAGTTTGAAATCTTGAACCAGTTTTGACCGGTCGGCGTAGGTAGGTACTTGAACATTTAGTTCGTCCGTTCCAACAGGAACGTGAATCTGAACATTTCAAGCGTTGTTTTAAGGTGTAACATATAGCATTAAAACATTACTTTATAACCATTTTAACATAATCATTCATTTTGCGTATTTTTTACGTAAGTTTGTTTGCATACGTAACACGTAACGGTGCAACGAATACTTTATAACATAATAATTCACTTTATTTGTGAGATTTATAAATAACATATAATTTATAAATAACATATCATCAGCATTTCATCATTTACGGTCCTTCAAATTAAATAATTTTCGCAAAATAGGCATAAAGTTGTGTAAATTGGTAATAGCGACATCTAGTGCGCAGTAGCGTTACCTACAAAACTTAATCGATCGTTCACTCACCATTCAATAATTTCACTCAATCTTCAGTGTTGTCAGCCCCAAGATATTACCATACTTAGAAAATTACTTTTATTTGGTAGTTTTTGAATAACATTTCGGGGAATATTTTCTACCATCGCTGTCATAATACGTAATTAATATTTACGTCATCAAACAATATTTTGAACTATTTCAAAACATCATTACAACTTATTTTAGTAATAATAAGTTACTTTTAACGTATTTTACCGAGTAAATTCATCAAATTCAGTCATCATGAGTGAAGCTATGGCAGCTCATCATGAATCAAAGCGCAACATTGCGCACAAGCGATTGACAGATGCTGTTGTCTGCGCTCGCAAATGCATCAATGATGCAAATCTTCGACCGCGTTTAGAAACATGGGGATCGCGGATAGAATCAATTATGGAAGCGTTTAATGATGCTCACACGAAACTTTTGGCTGAATATTCAAACCTTGAGATTAGTGAGGAACAAATGTTGAAACAAACAATTTATCAAGAACAAGCAGATGACATGTATTTTGAGTTTTTAGAAACTGTACGTAAGCTCTTACCTGACCATAAAGCAGATGTAGTAAAGGTTTCCACATCCTCGGTAGAAAACAGAAAACCTACTAAATTGCCTGCGATAAAGCTACCTACTTTCTCAGGTCAGTTTAAGGATTTTCCTGGTTTTATTGATTTGTTTAATACGTTAGTCCATGACAGGATGGATTTATCAAAAGTAGAAAAATTCCAATACCTTGTGACTTCCCTTTCAGGGGAACCAGTTAATCTTATCAGAGCTTTTCCAATTTCAGAAGCTAATTATATTAGTGCTTATGAAGCACTAGTTAATAGGTACAATAACAAGCGATATCTTTCATTTTTATGTTGGGAACAAATATGCAACCTCAAACCAATAACCACACCGTCGGCTCAAAGCTTGAGAAATCTTTTAGACACATTTTCAGAAATTCTTTCAATGTTGAATTCATTAGGTTTGCCCACTTCCAATTGGGACTTTGTTTTATTTCATTCGCTTTTGGTAAAATTAGATAAAAAATCCCGTGAAGCTTTTGAGCTTTCATGCAACGGTTGTGACTTTCCACGGTTTGATCAATTAAAATCTTTTTTAGTAGAAAGATGCAATGCATTAGAGCGCTCATCTTTAACAAATACTTCAACAGCAGTGGCTTTGCCAAATAATAATAATATCAAGAAGAATTATTCAAATAAAGATAACAACAGTTCATCAACTCAACATAAAAATCAAGCATCAACTATGTTATTGGCTCAAACGCCTCAATCATCAAATTGCATCATTTGCAAAGAAAATCATCCTCTCTTTCCATGTAATAATTTTCTTAATAAATCACCTCAAGAGCGCTTTCAATTGGCAAAGCAACATAAACTTTGTTTAAATTGTCTGCGTTCCAATCATAACACTTCTAAATGTACATCTACTCATGTGTGTAAATCATGCAATCAGCGTCATAACAGCCTGTTACATTTTCCAAAGGGTAGATTATCAAACCAGAGTCACCAAAATTCAAATCAACAACAAAATTCATCACAAGTTCAGGTTGCTGCAAATGAGGCTAGCACTTCTGATACTGTTGCGCCTGTTACAACATTATCAAACACAACAAAAGCATCTGCTCCATTCTTTGTTTTGCTTGCCACAGTGCAAATTGAAGTCAAAGATAGGTGTGGCTCTTATGAAAAGGTTCGTGCTCTTTTAGATCCAGGGAGTCAAAGCCATATAATTTCAAATTCTTGTGTACGGAGACTTTGTCTGACTCGTATCAAATGTAACACTCCTATGTCAGGAATAGGGGACACTCCTGCTTTATCAGGTAGTAAGGTTTTTCTGGATATTCGTCCATTGGGCAATTCCAATATATCATTTACAGCAGAAGCGGTGACTTTGGATAAAATTTGTAGCGATATGCCCACACGTGCAATAGATATCAATGATTTCAAACATATATCAAATCTCAAGTTAGCAGATCCTGATTTTCATAAATCTAGTTCTTTAGACATTTTGATTGGTGGAGAGATTTTCCCTCAGATTTTGTTACCAGGTAAAATTGAAAGTAGTAATCATACAGCAACAGCAATTAACACTATATTCGGTTATGTTCTCATGGGTAGGACACAAGCAGCCAATCCCATTGAATCCATTCCTATTTCAGTCAATCATGTATCAATGGATGCCAATTTAGATATTGCAGTCCAAAAGTTTTGGGATACCGACAACATGCCATCGGAACCAAAACAAACAGCCTCTGCTGACGACATTCGTTGCGAGGAAATTTATCAATCAACATGTAAGCGTTATGCTGACGGTCGTTATATCGTTCATTTACCATTTAGAGATTCATCATTACCATCATTTAACAATTCGTATAGTATTGCGCTTCGGCGATTTAATCAGCTTGAAAAACGTCTTAATCAGAACCAGGAATTTGGAGAAGAGTATAAATCTCATATCATGGAGTATCTATCAAGTGGTCAGATGGAACCTGTGAGTGTCAATCATCTTCAGCATATTATATCCCACATCATGCAGTGGTTAAGCCAAGTAGCGTTTCTACATGTCTGAGAGTTGTCTATGACGCCTCAGCTAAGGATAGTCAGGGTCGGTCACTTAATGACACATTATTAACAGGCGTTAAGTTGCAGGCAGATATTAACAACATTCTTTTACGATTCCGACTCCATGCAGTCGTATTATCAGCCGACGTACGTCAAATGTATCGTCAAATCATCATCACTCAGGAGCATAGGGATTATCAGCGTATCTTATTCAGATGTTCACCAGACGAATCAATTCAAGAATTTAGAATCAATCGCGTAACATTTGGAGTGTCGTCCGCGCCATTTCTGGCCATACGTACCATGCATCAGCTAGCTCAAGACAAACAGGAGTCCTACCCTCTCGCAGCAAGGGTTTTGCGGAACGATCTTTACGTAGATGACGTAGTCACCGGCTGTAATAACATCCAACAAGCAGTTAATTTACAACAACAATTAGCTAAAATCATGGCTGCCGGTGGTTTTGAGCTCAGGAGGTGGTCCAGCAACCATGCGGCTGTACTGCAAAACATACCTGAAGAACATAAGATGGTACCAGATTTGACGTTCGACAGTGACACCAACTTTATTAAAGTTCTTGGCCTTGCCTGGAATGCTCATCAAGATGTTTTTAATTATCAAGTCAATCAAATTCCACGCGGCTGTACAAAGCGGACAATGCTTTCTGAGCTTGCTCGTATCTATGACCCTATCGGTCTACTTACACCATTAACATTTTTAGCCAAATTTCTTATCCAACATCTGTGGTTATTGGGAACATCTTGGGATGAACCAGTACCCGATGACATTCATAGCCTTTGGACGAAGTATACGCATCAATTATCAAATCTTTCTCAATTACGTATTCCAAGACGTATTACACATGGTGAAGCAGCATCTTATCAAATTCATGGCTTCTGTGACGCTAGTGAAGCAGGTTATTCGGCAGCAGTCTATCTTCGTTCCAGCATTTCTCAAGATCAATATCAAGTCTGTCTGGTGAGCGCAAGATCACGTGTTGCTCCCACCAAGCGGAGAACGCTACCGAGGCTCGAGCTATGTGGTGCATCATTACTAGCAGATCTCATGAGTTATATCATTAACATATTTTCTAACATCATCAACATTGAGGACGTGTTCGCATGGTCTGATTCCATGATAGTGCTGTCATGGATCAAATCAAATTCAACCAATTTTAAAGCATATGTTGGCAATCGTATAGCAAATGTTCAAAGAAAACTAGCAAATGCTACCTGGAAATATGTGCCAGGCAAGCAGGATCCAGCTGATTGCGCAAATCGTGGTTTACTACCCGATGAGCTCATTAGCCACGCCCTCTGGTGGACTGGACCGGAGTGGTTATCATTAAATCAGAATCAATGGCCTAACGAGCCAATAAATACAGAATCACACCGCTTCACGGATGGTGATGTAACCTGTGAGCGGCGTATCACAGTGCTAGCAAACAACATAATCGATACCAACCCTTTGGATAATCTCCTTAACAAATTTTCATCATTAAAAAAGACTCAACGTATATTAGCCTATTGTCTCAGATTCATCAACGCATTACGCAAAAACAAAACAGTTGATCATGACCATATAACAGAAGCTGAGCTAAGCAATGCCCTTATGGTACTTGTTAAACACGTACAACATATTGAATTCAAAGACGAAATCAAACAGTTATTAGCAGGAAAAGTTTTACCTAAATCTTTTAGGAAACTTAACCCATTTATAGATCACTCTGGTGTTTTGCGGGTGGGGGGAAGGCTCTCTCGTCCTAATTTAGAATTTGAAACAAAACATCCATCTTTGCTTCCTCGCAAACATCTTTTAACTCAGCGTATCATTCAATCGGTTCATAACGAGCATATGCATCCAGAATTACAAACACTTCACTTTTTAATTCTTCAAAATTTTTGGATTTTGTCCCCAAAGCGAGCAATCCAACAAGTTTTAGCAAATTGTTATCGGTGTTTTCGTACCAAGCCAGCAACACTTCAGCCTAAAATGGCAGATTTACCAAAATCACGTATAACCCAATTAAAAGCATTTCAAGCAGTTGGTTGCGATTACGCAGGACCCTTCAATGTAACCCCCGTCAGAAAGCGTGGGACTCGCGTTACGAAGTCGTACTTATGTCTTTTTGTGTGCTTTGCCACAAAAGCGCTCCACTTAGAGTTAGCATCTGACATGTCGTCTGCAGCATTCTTAGCGGCATTGCGTAGATTCATTGCTCGACGTGGTAGATGCAACATTATCCATTCAGATTGTGGAACAAATTTTAAAGGCGCTCAATCAGAGTTGGCCAACATAATGAAAACGGTTTGTGAGACCGAACATATAACATTTAATTTCAACCCTCCTGGGGCCCCCCACTTCGGAGGACTTTGGGAAGCTGGGGTCAAGTCCGTAAAGACGCACCTCTATCGGGTAATAGGTACACAAATACTGACATATGAAGAACTAAATACAGTTCTAGTCCAGATAGAATCATTACTTAACTCTAGACCATTATGTTCAGTTAGCACGGATCCCAATGACATCACGGTACTCACACCAGGCCATTTCTTAACACTAGCACCATTAACTTCATTACCAACACCAGATTATACAGACATACCAACTAACAGGCTGACACGCTGGCAACTTTTGCAGCGAATGCATCAAGATTTTTGGACTTTAACGCAACGCTTGAAATGGAATAAGTCCTCACGTGACGTTCAAATCAATCAGTTAGTAATTATCAAAGACGAATGTTCTCATCCGTTACGATGGCGGTTTGGTATAATTATAAAGCTATATCCTGGTCGTGATGGGATTCCTCGTTCGGCTACGGTCAAGACTGCTCAAGGTACTATTGACAGACCTTTAGTAAAATTATGTCCTCTCCCTGATGGACATGAGTAAATTTTCACCACTTTAAACAACAAAAAACATAATTATCATATTCATTATTAGTTTGTATTGTATTTATTACGGACACAATTACACATCATAATATATCATCAAATCATAATTATTCATCTATCATAATATCATAATAACACACCAGTTTTTGGTTGATATGGACGCAGCTTTCATTGTAGAGTTCTGTCTCCATAGTTTCGCCAGCAGGGGGGAAGAATGTTAAAGTATCAAAAAGTAAATAAACAAACACTAATCTGACTAATGCACGGTCACTCTTCCTCATTCCAATCCCATTCCCATTCAATCATTCATTCACTCCCTTGCAAACAAAAATCCTAATTTCCAGTCAGTCTCTCTTACTCACTCAACAAGTTACAAGCAACGCGCGGATCCGCGCGCAGTTTTACCGGTTTTCAACAGACTATCAAATCTACCTGCACTGACTTTCTCCAACAATTCGCGAGTGTTAGTGGCAAAAAGGGACGTCCCTGGAACTGTGAGTGAAGTGGCGCCACGATATAATCGTCGACAGCGAAGACCCGTGAGTACCCACCTTCATCCCATATTCATTGTTCTACGTGACTGTGCATGATTAAAGTTCGCCTACGGATTTATACAGTTCTACGAAGGGTTTAGCATATCAAACAACACAACAGCATGTATATAAGCCTTATACTTTCTGTTCTGTCGCCTGCTTGATAAACAGTTGGAAGTTATAATGTTTTTCTTGACTCCTTCGGTGTTATTTTCTAATTCTTTTCCTTACGGGATCCAAGACAGGTGAGTCGGAACTCGTCGAGCTTTATAGCTAGCTTTCAGGAATTGCAGTGGTTGGGATAGGCAATAAGTGATAACGATGCTGGTTAACTCATCACAAAAACGACTTGTATTTTATTTTGTTTGTACAGCTAATCACGAAAACAGAAGACGTGTACAGTATGTATGGTATGAGTGAAGTAAGTGGCGTGATAACCCAACACGACTATACGGCGGCACCGGGCTACTGTGGAAGGCCCGTCGGTGGCGTGGAAACAAAAGTAAGTATTAATCACATAAATGTTGGACACCTTAGTCATTGTGAAGGAAACTACCTCCACTCCATTCTACACAGTCGCCATGGGAACTTACAATGCCTTTAATTTTGACAGTTCATCATTGTGTCTTTCATGATGATTTTTAACCCCCGACGCAAAAACGGCGAGGTTTTATAAGTTTGACGAGTCTGTGTGTGTGTCTGTCTGTGGTATCGTAACTCACGAACAGATGAACCGATTTTGATTTTGATTATTTTTTTAAACAAGGCAGTGGATTAGGAATTTCCTTCAAAATCCTTTGGGTTGTGATAGAAAGTGCATCACGCAATAAGGCTAAGCGTGTGCTAAAATGCAGGTGACGCAGCACAGCACAGTACAGATTTTGCAGGGCAGGGCAGGCGAGGCAAAAATAGGCGTTTGTGTCGCACGTGCCTGCGCCGTAGCATACACAGCTCTTAGTTCGTTCATGCATTACAAAATCTGCTCTGCCCTGCGCTACGTGGAGCTGCGTCACCTGCGTCTCAGCATACGTTTTGTCGTGCAGAGTAGTCATTCTGAGACACAGCATATGCTGAGATGATGATGACGACGTGAGGGTTTAAAGAGGATGGTTTAAATAAAAAACAATCATAATGTTCCACATGTTTCAGTTGGTAGACCCCACAACCAATGAAGACATCACGGAACCGAACGTGCCAGGAGAGTTATGGTTCAGAGGCCCTTGTGTGTTTAAAGTAAGATTTGATGTTGATCAACCGTTTCGTCTGTGTTATCGCTACGAACAAAGACTATAAAATATTCTCTTTGGCCACGAAAGATAAGATAGAATTTTATACTGTAGGAAGTAGCACATAGACGACGTCCATCTAAGGAACGTGCAGGAAATATAGGTGTTCGCACAGAAGTGTCAATGTCAACAATATTCTTAACGCTAAAGTTTTAAATATCTAACAATATATGGTATAGTCAACGCCGTGCACAAAGCGATTATCGCGTGAATACGCGATCGTCGCGATAATTTTTTCGGCATAATCTGAAAGCACCCATTGCCAGCACGATGACGAGATTGGGTTTGCCATACAAAACAATGCGACTCGCTCGCATCTTCACGCGGTGATCGATTTCTTTTAGGACAGCCAATCTAATGTGCTTTAAGTGACCCCCCTCGTGCCGCCTTAACCTCCAGTTCAAAACCCGCGTCAAACAAACAAAAAGTGAGTGGTCTGGTCAGTGATTTATGCTGAAAATAAATAGACCCATATTTAAAACATTCCTTTGTGCACACAATATATCTTTTCTTTTGGATTTATTGTTTTTTTACGTAGGTGCCTATTTTTCGCCCCGATATGGGAACTTTTTTCTTCATTCTTACATTTAACTGTTATTTCTGCTGGGCCAACTGGACCTCCTTGACTGGAAAATGTGGTTTCAAAAATCCAGAGAAATGGTTCCTTACACCTAAGGAAATTATTCCGATTTTCTTCTGTTTTAAGGTTATAATAGTGATGGTTATATTTCCAGGGTTACCACAACAACCCAGAAGTGACAAAGGAGGCATTAACAGAAGACGGCTGGCTCAAATCTGGTGACATTTTGCACAGAGACCACTCCTGGAACCTGTTCTTTGTGGACCGATATAAGTTATTGTTGAAATACAGAAATCATCAGGTGAGTTAGATGGATTAATGGGTGTAGGAGACTTGGTTCTTTTTTAATAGAGTATGCTTTGAATACATTTATCGTGGTAAACGTTGCTCGCAGAACAGATGGTCGATGGAGCCGAAAAGTTCTGGAGTGGCGACCGCGTACCGAAAAAGACAGCGTTGGAAGGCCTTCCACAAGGTGGACCGATGACCTGGTGAGGGTCGCGGGTAGCTGATGGATGCGAGACGCACAGGGTCGGTTGTTGTGGCGACATTTGGGGGAGCAGGCCTATATCCAGCAGTGGACGTCTTTCGGCTGATATACTCTCTTGGGTAAAAATAATTAACGCGGCAACAGTAATGTCAAGTTAAACTTGAAAGGCAAAGAAATGGATGATATCGTATGACCATTACTGAATTGTTCACATTTAGAGTGTATGTTCTACCAGCATAAAATAAAACATAACGTTACAACAACTTTATGTGTACGTATCAGTAATTTCATCATTATGATAACAGGTGTCTCCAATGGAAATCGAGATGTTAATAATGAAGCATCCTGGAGTATTCCACGTAGCAGTGACCGGTATACCTGACAAGGACTGCGGGGACCTCGTGGTGGCGTGCGTTGTTCCGAAACCTGGATGCAATCCCTCAGCACAGGAGATCAAAGACTTGGTTAAAGGTAAAACTGCTAAAACAAAAATGAGGTATGCCACATTGCTCGTATAAGGATGTCTGAATGGGTCATTGGAGGTTCTAGAGTGTTCGATCGAGTATTGACCAGAAGATGATGCATGCGTTGGCTTCAAGGTGGACCGATGAGCTGGTGAACGACACAGATAACTATTGGTTCCGGAAAGCACATGACTGTTCGATGAGGAGGTGACTTTCCCATAGGGGGGGTTGGCTATAGAGCCAACAGTGGATGTCTTTCAGCTAAGCAGAGGAGAAATAAAAGGAGGTGTGAAGTTCCACAAACCCTCATTAAAAAGGGAGGATCCTCCGTCCAGGCGGGTCTTGTGTCTGGTGGGCAACTGCCTGATGGTAGTTGTTGAACTGTAGTATAATTATGTTGAATCACGCGGAGAACTTTGACTAAATGATATTTATTTTGCAAATAGGTTGCAAATAACTCTTTTACACGTCAATATTTTTTAGTCATATTATTCTAGAAGAGGGTGGTATTTCCTAGCTGAATACGCTGAGTAGAAGCACCGAAACGAACTCAGAGCTCATATTCTCTTTTGAAGTCCATACAATCGTCAATAACATAAGAAAACCATGTAGGTTAACGTCTGAGGTGGCCTTTTGAGGAAAGCCCCACGCAGATTTGAGTGGAGCTGTCCAGACAGTGCAAGTATTTGTCAGTTCTCGTGCAGCTCAATTTAGTACAAAATATAATAAATATTTTGATGCTTTTTAGAATCGCTGACAGACTCGAAGCAGCTAAGAGGAGGAGTGATTTTCATGAAAGAACTACCAACGACCAGTACCTCTAAGATTAACAGGAAGAAACTTAAGGAATTGGTGCTCACCATGCCAAGGGAATGAAGTACCAAGGAACTAGGCTATAACCGGTGATTTTTCATTGGCACACGTGTGTGCCATTGGCGTCAACTGAAATTGACGCATAATGGCATCCCACATGCCATACCAAATCACGCGGTTTTAACTTCTTTTTATAAAAAAGCAGTGTTTAATATCCTATGACCCCCGATCGACCAAAAAACATGGCGGCCGCCGATTTTTTTACAATAAATTATTCAATTGTTGCGTCGCGACGGCTATTGCAACCGGGTGCTTACAGGTAAATGTTATAAGTAGGAAATCACAGGCTTGTTTAGCCAATAAAATAAATTGATTCTAATAAAATCTTTTTCACCCCTTCTTTGGTTACTAACAACACCAGCAGTGCGATTCTGTAAACATGTCGAAGTACAAGCTTAGGCGAAGTGAACGACAAGTGAGCTGTCATTCCATCTTGTTTGTATGTTTTGACAGCTCACTTGACATTCATTCCACATATGGCGGAACCCAGTGCAGGCCGCAGAGCATGCCCGCGAAGAGTTCTAAACGCGTGACATTCGACCGTCCGTGTGGTGTGTGATGCGTGCGTGTTTTGACGACACGGTTGGCGCAGTGGTTGAGCGATCGGCTGCTGCGCTGCGTATCGCGGGTTCGATTCCCGCACAGAACAAATATTTGTATGGCCTACAGATACTTGTTCTGGGTCTGGCTGTTTGTGTATGTGAGTTTGTATGTTTTTGAACGCACCCACGATACAGAAATAATTCCTAGTGTGGGGCAACGTTTTATAAAAAAATGCAAAAACAATACAAAAAACATATTAGACGAATTTCTTTCAGAGAATGCACGCAGTTGCGTTCTTGCGCGCTTCCTATCGCATGTTTTCGCTTCGATGCTCTGCGGAAATTAGTTGTTGTGTTAATTGATTTTAGATAGTATTTCAATGAGGACAATGTCGATAATTGTTTGACAGTAAAAAATGCTCTGCGCTGTGCTCCGCCATAAAGTAAGATTTTAGGGACGACCCTCAAGCTATGACAGTTATTAAAGCTTTCCGACAAATCAAATTAAATTGACTGAAGACATATGGGGAATGTCTATCAAAGTGTTCACGTCCATAATTGAGACCGTAGCAGCATACTTGGCTCTAATATTTAATTTATGTGTAGACCAAGGGGTCTTTCTGGATGTAATGAAATGTAGTAAGGTGATCCACTTTTTAAATCTGGAGATAATAAAGACACTAGTAATTATAGACTTTTATCCGTATTGCCGGTTTTCAGCAAAGTGTTTGAAAAAGTAATGCTATCACTTAGGGCCGATGCACCTACATTTTGTAGGTGCATCGGCGGTACCAACACGGTGAGACCTCGACAGAATAGACGGGCTGTTGTATTGTAGCTTGCGGGTCGTCCCTAAAATCTTACATTACGATAAAGATATCTAGGGAATACTAAATCTCGTGAGACCGAGCAATGACAATGGTGAATATTAATTAGGTGTAGATGATTGGGTGCTCCTAGCGGTGCTCAACATTGTCTTCAATGAGTGAAGCAGTCGATCGCCTCGGATACCATGGCCTAGCCTGCAGTCGATGTTACCGGCAAAATAGTCAATTTTCAGTATATTTTGTTGAGTTCTTTTTTTAAGGTTGGAAAATCATCAAATGACTCCTTCTGCTATGGCTGGAGCGGACGGAAGTGTCAGACTCTAACTGACGAAAACTCATCCGTGTTCCGCCTAATGCCCTTTGCATTCCAGGGCCGCGGTGACTCTTTCGAACAAATTCTGCAACCCTGGCGACATTTCGCAACCGTGACGGTTTGTTTAGTTCTGCACACATAAATGTATGGAGGCAGTCGATTTTTTCGCGAGTTCGGGATTTGCTCCGTACTAAAAGTTGTTCATAGTAATGAGTAACCCTTTTAGCAGGTTTTACGTTTATTTAGTAATGACTATAAAACACAGGGCGAACGGAGGCTCTATGAACTCCACATAGATAAAGAGCCATTTTGTCAGCGAATGCGAGTGACGAAATGCCAAAATATAAGTGATTAATCACGTGACATTTCGACAGCGTCTGTCATCCTATGCTTTTTTGATGTTTTGACAATTGCCTTTGCCACGCTACCGATAACGGAGCGTGTCTTCCGAAATATAACTCAATATACGTGCCAGTGGTCATGACGTCATGAATCCGACGCCATATTGTACTGGTGTGCCACCATATTGTGCTGGTCAGACAAGTGTGGCGTATTTAGTAGTATATCAAACGGGCGTGTGTTCATTAGATTTTGAAGATTTTTTTATTGTATTATTTGTAATATTTGCATTAATCATTTCAAACCTTTATGGAAATTAAAAGTAAAAATGAAATTTAAAACTTGAAGTAAGATAATTAAAAGTAAAATTAAGAGTAAGATTAAAAATTAAAAGTAAAATGACTGGGTGTAGATTCTGCATGTGGGACTGGGCGTTGTGTTTTTAAGTCAGTATGAGCTAGGCTTTTCTGCTATATTAAAGATGTCGGTGACTGTAATACTTACCTAGGTACGCGTTTTCAGTGGAATGTTGTGATATTACTTCAGAGTGGTTAGCAGTTCTTCAGTTTTAGCGTAGTCTAGTTGGTACAGCATGATCTTCAGCTTGGCTTTTACCTCGTGTTTGCTTAACCCTGCTATTTGTGTGGTCTTATTAATATTTTTGTAAACTAGAGAGCTTAACACATACAGCTGTCTTCTGGCAAAGGCAGTTCTGTGGCTAGGGGTTGGGCAAACTATTCTTTGACCACATTTATTTGGGTCTGGGGGTGATACTTGATTATGTTTCCAGAGCGTGGTTCTAAGTAAGAATAGCTGTCTCACAGTTAAAAGTTTGAGCTCGGTGTAAAGCTGATGAGTCTTCGAGAGTGAATATGGCGTCAATTTATGACGTCAACGCACTGGCCAGTACATTTCGGAACGAATCAACAGTATGTCGTCGGATTCATGACGTCATGAGCACTGGCCAGTATACTGGGTTATATTTCGGAACACACGCAAAATATCACCTGTCTATCGCCTCCAGACGTTTATTGTGTCTGAAGTGATTTTTCAATCCATTATAATTCGACTCTTGGCGGTCAAAAGACTTAAGGTATTTTACAAACAAAATAAAACAAGACATTTATCTTTTTCAATTATTTATATTGAAATTATCACCTTCATAATACCAGCACTGAAGGGTGTCCACGTTTCACGTACAACACAATTACAATATAACCACTGACAGTACAAAATGAAAATACAACAGAACCAAGGAAGAGCCGGTCTGGCTATTTGGACTCGCCTGAAGGCACTTGAGGTCAAATATTTGCTTGGAGTTATAGTTGGCAAGTCGGTGGTTGGAAAATCTATATACCAGTTACAAAAGAAAAATTATGGAAAAAACAGGCACCTATTTAATAAAACTGATGACAAGTGACAAGCGACAATCTGACAATTTTGTACGTTTATTCCATACATTATCTGCTTTATAAAACAACACTGTCGCGACATTGTGACCATAGGGAACATGCAATATTTCCAATTTTGTTTTAATTTTAAAGAACACTATCTAGAATAGACCACCACATAAATAAGAAATGAAAACGCTTTAATTAATTGCCAAAATAGCGTTTTTAAACCGACAGTTTAAATTTAGCGCGAAAACAGACGATGACGTCACTCCTGTCTGCGACTGGTCAAGTGGTCCTAACTCAAAGACATAAGGTGGCCTTTTCGCTGTCATAATAGCAGTGACATGACTAAACGCTGACTGTTGTTTTTAAATACGTTCCGTTTCACGTTACTTTCATTCATTATTTTTGTTAAAAATCGTTATTAACTAAAATAAAAACGTTGCAATGGCCTTTATTTATATTTTTTATGATTTTACTAAGAACTTTCTCTTAAATTCTGTATTTGCATCTTCCCTGTAACAACATGTCAGTCGAGTGTCGAATTTGTTGCATTGTCTCAGTTGTATTAAACAGGGCCCAGAAATTAGGACAGTAAAAAAATACAATTTTTCGATCAAAATATTGCTTTTACATGTAGACAAACTCCATTGATCAATGCATCACGCATACTGAATTACTGACTATATAAGCTAAAAACACATTCTCGACAACCAATAGAGTTGTTCACAAAATCACGGCAGACCGGCCGAAGGCTTCGAAATTATTGCTCGACATTTAAAAGTTATTTGCTTATGAAATTAATTTCTCTTCTCATACAAAAAATAATTTTATAAACACCACGTGCGCCTCTCTGCGTTCAGACTGAGATGCTTCACTTTACGTAACAATTCTTTTCTGATATTTTGTAACTTTCGCTATTTTTTGCAGGAAACATATTTAACTTGAAATGTAGATCACAGGATTATAAAACGTCTCATATACAGGTGTTCCATAAGTACGTGTTCATATTTAAAGATGATGTTTGGAACCTAGCTGATACATATTAAGGAAAAAACAGCAAACCAAAAAAAAACATTACGTGATTTTTTTTTTAAGAAATTTGACCACAAAATCCAGAAAAGTTGAAAAAAAGTCGCTTTCATGCAGTCTGATGCAGTTGGTGTCTTCAAAACTGTAATTTAACTACAGGAAATGCCATTAAATGTAACAAACTGCGTGACTAGTCAACCAACTCCAATCCAACTTGTCCAATCGGAACTTTTTAGTAGTTTTTTTCTGGTCCAACTTTTTTTAAAAAACGTCACTTTTTCCCGTTTGCTATTTTTTCCTAAATATATATCACCTTTCTATTCATCACCTTAAACATGACCACGCACCCACCCACACACGTTCTGAAACACCCTGTATAAAAAGCTTTTTTCCAAGTTAACTATGTTTCCGCTAAAATAAGCCTAAACTTAGCTATGTTATGCCGTTCTATGTATGTAACATGTGTAAAGCAGTACAATAAATAACATACATTTTACTGTCCCTATTGATCTCTTCCTACCTGATATTAATTACTTCTCCGTACAAAAGTCTCTGATACGGAAGATACTGGATGTGTCTACTATCAGCGCTCTAACTAAAAATCATATTTTTTGTATTTACATTTTTATCAATATTATAATGAGTACTAATGTCCTGTTTTTTTTTTTATTTGACACATTATAGGGTTGGCAAAATTTTGATATAATGAACCAATACATTTTTTTGCATGTTTCTTTGTACAGTGTCAAAATATTTTTTTTGCGCAACCCTCATACACACCACAAAAAGTACAAAAGTCCTTCATTAAGTCTATATACTATTCAATTCATACTATTCTCTCAACACTAACCATACATCATCTCTATTTAAATATTAATCATTTCTATCTTTATAAATGCACTTCTTGTTAAAATTTTATATTCTACTCTAAACAAGAAAAAGGCTGTCAGAAATAATAATGATAGAAGTAAAATTATATTTATATTCAAAAGTAATCAACTCTTAAATAAGATTTGTGTAACGATATAGAAAATAGACAAGATATACGGCATGATAAGTTAAATAACGTCTTTTTAAGTATTATTATTAACTGGTTAACAGGAGTTTATTGCAGCGCCAATAATTATAACACTTGTGTTAAAAGTATGCATCCCTTTGTCAAACAGATGTGCCGCTCAAGATATAAAATAAAACCAGGGAGCTAACATAAACAAATATTTACAGATACAGAATACTCAAGAATACTGAAAAATGATGGCGTTGCTTATCTCACACTTGGACTTACGATATATTTCTTTGGTGTTGTGTCATATTTTATGTTTATCCCATTGCTATTGGACGCTATACGAGTGGCGCACTAGACTACTTACACCTGGCGACTTGTGCGGTACCGCTTCACTCTCCGTCATCACAACACGCCACATTTACACAATTTGTACACCCGCAATCCTCGCACAAATCACGTTACTAATCATTACATTAATCAACTAATATTCTCAATACTAAACTTGTCTCCGTACTATATTTACAAACACGTTTCTATTTACACAAATGGAATTATTGAGATCATTTCTTACGATTATAAAAAAATGAAAATTACGAGGTCAGCCGTATTTATAATTATTAAATAAAAAATAATACTTCAGAATAGACTGGTTTGGTACTCGGCGGGTACACGAGATTTTGTGCACCTTGCATGAGGTAATGATTTTTACCGCACAGGTAAAATTATTTCGAGCCTAAATTACCGTGGAACGAAACGTTTCATGTCCTCGTTTTATGTGAGTAGCATTGTCACCCTAGTGCTTGATAAGTCATGGGCATTTTTTTTATCTAACTCTTAACGAAAGTGGGCATAAGTTTGTAATTCAACTTATTTTTTACATTCATTAAATTCTAAAATTATTATGCATCATCACGTCAAAGCCGTATGACGGATTCATCATGGCAGCGTATTGCACGATATTAACAAAATAAAAACAAAACACTTGAAATGAAAACAATGATTGCACCAATTAAACAATAAACGTAGTATGCCATGAGTTTCATACTATCTGTTTTTATTACTACTTCTGTGGTCAAAGCCTCATAAATAATAGAGGTGGTCAATTTATATTATAAGGTGACTTTCTAAGTACGCTTATATAGGCCCAGACTACACTGAATTTTGTATATAATTTGCTTTAACATTCCCAGTTAGCCAATATTAAAATCTATGCATGATAGCTGAATTATCAACCAGAGTTTTGTGTATAATTTTCATTTACATTCCCAGTTAGGTTATATTTCAATCTGTGCTTAATAACCGCAGAAAATTCAACTATTTTGCATCCTCTTAGGCCTTCAACCACAGTAGTAGCATAGTGAGATTAACAAATACATAAAAAACCGATGCTATCCCAAAGTTTTCAACAAAATTTACACGCATCAAAACAAAAAATGCTTCTTTCCTATCACAGAGCACGACTCGCCGCCGGAAGATACTAGAAGCGGTATCGGTAATAATATTCATGGTCTGCGAAACACAAGCTTCGTCAGTCATAGCCAGACTCAGAATAGGGAATATGCATGCAATTTTTTTATAATAAAGAAATATGGCGTAACTGTAAAAACAGAATCAAAATTGATCGAAAAACCATGGAATATGGAGGCCGCGTCGGACTTCTCTTTCTTACCAACTTTAAAGCTAGCTTCGTCATTGACAAACGTATAAAAAAATGTTTCACTATTAAACAATAGTGAAACATTTTTTTTATATCTTTGAAAATAATGGCATGCATACTCCCTATTTCTTTGAGTAAACGAAACTTTACACTTACTGACTCGCTTAGTTTGTACATAAACGCCATCTCTAGAAGTGGCCGGCGAGTGTGCTCACTCATGAATATGGAATGCCGTATCTAGAAAAGCCGTTGCTAACTCGGTGGGCTCTGTAACGAGTGTGTTTGCTGCATCATCCGAATCTCTCCTTGACGAGGAACATGAGTTTCTTCTTTCCTTTGTATTTGAGTTTGATCTCCTGCAGGAGCGCGGCGAACTGGTGTGGGCCGTCCGGGGCCAGCGCGAATGTGTCGCGGGCTTTGCCTGCAGACAAGAAAAACAGGATAAAAAATATAGTTCTCTTATTTCCGTCTTCTTGGAGTTCGCTTAAAAAATTTGCTGACACATTTTAAGCGACTTCAAAAATAGAAGAAACTGGACTGGACCTTTGAAATTTTAAAAACAGAGAAAGTGTTCAAAAAAATCTTTAAATCTCACACATAAAGTTCAATTTTCAACATAAAGATCAACTTTTTCAATAGTACAAGTACTAAGTAGTAACTTTTTCAATAGTAATAGTAGTCATGCTGAAATAAACTTAATTCCAATTCCCATAGAGTTGAAATTTGCTTGAATACCATTGATTTGAAAATAGAAAACATACCAAGAAACTCGACAAAGTCGGCGTAGTGTCGCGGCGAGATGTGCGCGAGGCGCGCGTGCGTGGTGGACGCGTAGGCGCGCAGCGCCGCCTCCAGCAGCGGCCGCAGCGGCGTGGGGGGCCGCGGCGGCGCGCCGCGCGAGCGCGAGCAGCCCGCCGCCGCCACGCAGCAGCGCCGCAGCACGTCCGACTGGGGGAGAATGTACTCATTACTCGGTAGTCTAACTTGTGCATTGATTACCTGATTATGAATACAATTCAGTACTTATTGGTATTGGACATCCAAAGTTAAACTTGACCTCGATTTTTCTTGTCTTTATCTATATCAATATAATTATGAAAACTCTCCCGTTACTGAGTGACTGAAAGACTGCACAGCCAAAACTACTGGTTGTAGAAAGCTAAAATTTAGCATGTAGGTTCCTTAGGGAGTGAAGGGGAGCACTAAGAGAGAATTTCCCGAAATTAAACGGGAAAAAACGGGATATGCGCGTACCAAGTCGCGGACAAAAGCTAGTCTTTACACATAATAAAACAGTGGAGACCGTGATTTCTGTACATTAAATAAAAATATCAAAAATCGAGTAGCGGTGATAAAAAAAGCTATAGAACACAAAAAGAGCATTTTTATTTTTTTTGTCTGTCTGTACACGCTAATCTCAGAAAATACTGAACGGATTTTGTTGGGGTTTTCAAAGTTAGATTGAGTTTATTCCTGAGCAACATTTAGGCTTTGTTTCATTCAAATTAGTGGCCGGAAAAAAAGTTATGAACATTTAAAAACTTTAAAATTACGTATCAACGATTTTCGACAAATTTTGTTCATTTTTCAATTATTCCTTCAGTTTAGCATAAAATTTTCCTTTAAAAACATATCCTCAGAAATTGTAATCATCACGCTATATCTTCGAGGAGCTAAGCAGTCAATTACCATACCTTATTGTAATATCGGGTATTTAAATCAAACGTAATTGAATTCATAGACCTCACGGTACGATGACTGGCTGCCGAATGATTCGGTGTAAGTTCAAACCCCTGTTTTCGCAACTTTTTAAAATTATTTTTGACTTATTTTTTACTTTTTTGTATTCTTGCTCTAATCATTTTCGTTGGCCGCGACTTCGTTTGCCTGTACGTTTAAAAATGTGTGGAACTGGATGTGACGAAGTACTAAATTTCCGGATTAGTAGGACAATTAACAGAACTTATTTTCTGTTTTTGTGTATTCTTTTATCCGCATCACGATAAAAAGTATTATACGAAAGTAGATAACTTTTACACATTAATGTGTAAAAGTTATCCGGATAAGAATTTGTGGCAATGTAGATGATATCAACTTACTACCTACGTAAAAAAGATACCAGCAATGCCATCTATTGATCCAAATAGTACTTTCGACGGCATGAGATTACACCAAAACATATTGTTTTGTCATTTAAGACGTCTTTACTTATCTTTTGATAGTTCAACTTCATATTCCATAGATGGCGTTATGCATTTGATCTCATTTTTACGGTGTTAAGATTACAATATTCGTCAGCTTACGTGCGCTTACATTTGCTAAGGTAAATATGCTAAAGCTGCTCAATAACACCTGTACTTTACAGGATTTAATTAATGTTACCGATTTTGTAATTAACGTGGCCACTACTGGGCCAAAACAGTATAAAGAGTTAACCATTGACTCGAAAAGAAGAAGAATGAACCTTTACAGGCCCGAAACCAGGAGACATATACCACCCGCGAGCAGGTGGCGAAGTCCAATGATAGAGGAGTCGCAAAAACAGTTGAATGAGCTCGGTTAATCGGCTGTCTCTGTTCCAAAAACTTAACATTGTTATGATTTACGTTCCTGGTTCTATATAAATAAGGAATCAACTTTATTCGTAAAGTAGTTTCTTAACTTCGTAGTTTGAAGAATAGCACTATTCATTTAGCGCAATATAATATCAACACGTTAAAGTGCAAATATGCAAACATATGGTCTTCTTTATGGTCCGACGCCATAAAGAAAGTTGTTGGAGGTAGCATTACAGAGCGATCCACACTGCAGAAGACCGAATGGCTTGGAGACGCGATGTATGCGGTCGCGATCCTCAGCAGTGAGGAAACGACGACGAAGAAGAAAAAGGCCACTCAAATACGCATAATTTTATGAATACTGTTAAAAATTACTGACGGCGTGTACCTACCACAATCAAGAAGGTGGTTAGGTTATTTTAGAAGATAGCCTGTGTTTTCCCGTTGCTTCAGCATTAAATCATTTCTTCTGTGTATGGGCAACCCACCGATCAAGCAGCAACCATCGATACGCATAATATTGACAAATGCTTATGGGGAAAATATTTCCATGAAAACGGGCGTGGATGAAATGGTACACAGCATCCTATTAAGTTCTATGATTTTTATTTACATATTAATTTCGATTAAATTTTGTCAAGGAACTCGCCAGAAAGTCACACATATCCAACAAACTGTTATAGTAGCTGAAATAAGATTTCGGCTGATTGCTCCGGTGACGATGTGATCATTCCCAGAATCCCCCTCATTCCCAATTATTTTCCATTTACTTTCTTAACTGTTAAATTCCCAGAGAGCCTATGATAGGTACGTCATGACCAGCTCAGGGCCAGAAATTATCCGTTGCGGGCTTTACCCTCCAGTGGATCATGGGGAACTGTAGATCCCTTGGCAGTTTCCAAGTTGGTAGTGCTGGACCCATACCCACTCTTCCTGCTATCTTTCTCACAGTTTTGTAAATGAATTTGCCAGAGATCAACTAAACTTCATGAGAACTAATGGTTACGGGCTACAAATTGCAGGCAGTCAAAAATGGCAATGTCAAGCCTATATACGCGACTGATTTAACTACTTCTCAGCCTAAGTAGAAATACCTTCCGCATAAACCTTCCGAATAATAAAAGGTATAATCACGGGTCATTGCCCTCTAAAAACCATTTTTACAACAAAGACGCCATAGACAGCCCAATTTGCAGAGGTTGTTTAGACGCCGAGAAATCAGTCGCCCAATTCATCCTGGAAATGAGGCCCTTGCTTCCCGACGTGAACAAATCCTCGGAATGGTGAGGTCGCTCCGTGAAATCTGTGAAGCATCCAGGAGGCTTCTGTGCATTTGGGTGGAGCTAGGCTAGCTAACTTAGCCAGAACACTTACGCGCAATGGACCGAATGGGAGTCTAAATGCGGATTACGGAGTCTCTACTCCATTCGTTGCGGGGGTAGACTTCTTTTCTGGTTGATATACCCATGGCCAACTTACTGTAGCTCTATTGTGTGTTAATGACCCCAGCAACTTTCATCAGCATCGTGTACAGAGGTTTCTCATTACGAATATTACGAAAAATTTTTAAGGCTGGACGGCATTTTCAACAGAAGAGAGGATACAGCCAGTGCCTTTCATTAGGCCCTTTTCACACGGCACGGAATTCGTAGCGTTGCCCCGCGCGGTAAGGCGGTTTATGTGTGTTAGCCATCAAAGGATTTATTAGAGGCCAATGCGACATGAGATTATGCGTTAATCGCCTAACAGTCTTACAAATTCCGTATTCTAAGAGGGGCCTAGCGACTTTCATCAACATCGTATACAGAAGTTTCTCATTAAGAATATTACGATAATTACTAGGGCTGGACGGCATTTTCAACAGAAGAGAGGATACAGTCACTGTCTTGCATAAAGCCTTTATCATACGGCATGGATTTCGTAGCAGTGCCCCGCGCGGTAAGGCGGTTTACGTGTGTTAGGCATCAACGGATTTATTAGAGGCCAATGCGACATGAGATCCGCTTCACCGCCTATCGCGGCGGTGCGCGGTGCAGTGTGTTAATCGCCTAACAGTCTTCCAAATTCCTTATTCTAAGAGAGGTGTAGCAATGTCAGATATTGACTGTTTGTATATCTTATCACAGCGATCTTACATAGCGACATAATTTTATTTTTCCACATAAACGCGAACGAAGTCGCGGGCAACAGCTAGTAGAAATATAAAATAATGAAAGTGTAGTTACCAGCACAGGCGCGCATTGCACGTTCTTCACCAACAGCGGCAGCATGGCCTGCAGCTCGGCGCGGCCCAGCGAGTGCGCCAGCGCCACCGCCCAGTGGATGTCCGCGATCGCAGGGTGGCTGTCCTGTAGACAAAAGTGTATTATGGTTGAGTAACTCGACTCCTCTTATTTAGAATCGTAGGCCTTTAAAACGATTGTGGAATTTGTTCGAAAGAGGTCCGCGGCCCTGGAACGCAAAGGACATTGGTAGGAACACGGATGTGTAGTAAGTAGGTTTTAGTAGTAAGAGTTTGAGATTCCCTTTTCTTTCGCCTAGAGCCATTTTATGATTTCCCATTCTTAAAAAAAGGCCTATAAAACACGAGGAGCTATCCATGTTCCTTACCTGATTATAATGCAAATGCAAGTTGCGCATGGCGAGCGTAGCGAGGCGCATGGCGCGCGCGGGCTGGCCGCGCTGCTCCATGTAGCGCGCCACGGCGAACAGCTGGCTGGACGCCAGCGCGCCGCGCGCCGCCGCGCCGCCCACGGCCGCGCACGCCGCCTCGAACGCGCCCGCCGAGCCCTCGCACACCGACAGCGCGCTCAGGGCGCAGCCGGGCGGGTCCTGGAACAATGGACAACTCAATTTTAGATGTCAATTAACATCTAGAGAGACGAAGGACGTCAGAGTGGAGACCTTAGTAAACTATATTAAAATTAAAGAGAGTTGACGAAATTATAACAAAGTGGACTATGCTTGGAGTTTCCCTGCGTCATTAAGTCAGAAAACAGTTCATATAGCAAGGTAACGGACTTAGAGCAAAGTATTGGCAGAAGGCGAAAAAAATAATTCATGAAGACCTAGTTTTGGGGTGGTTTGGGATCTACCTTCTCGCGGTCCACCCCGGGCAACGGCATCACAGGCTTGCCTGTGGTACAGCTGATCGATCCCACTAAAAGCGGTGGTAGGCTCCGCGTAAGTTTGCTTTAACGCTTGATCTAACCCAGCTGGTGAATGTAGCAACGCGGGTACCGGATGTTGACGCCCATACACCCAATTATTTGGACTTTCTGCTGACAACTGATCCGGATAGTCTTTCAGTATCGGTCTCAGCTCCGCTGGGAACGTCTGACCACTGCCTGGTAAAATCTGTGTTGACCTGCTCTCCTCCAGATAAGAGTCCTAGAGGCACGAGGCGTGTATGGCGATACGAGTCAGCAGACTGGGATGAGATGCGACACTTTTTTGCGTCTTATCCATGGCGGCAAGTGTGCTTCCCCTCGGGTGACCCCACGTGCTGTGCTGACATGATTGCGGACGTGATTCGGCAGGGGATGGAGTATTTTATTCCATTCTCCGACATTCCGCTCGGTCACAAATCCCGGCCTTGGTATAATGCAGAATGCGCCCAAGCTGAGGCCCGTAAAGAGTCTGCTTACCAAGAATGGATCAAGGCCCGCGACCGAAAGGTCAAAGCATGTAGGGTTCGCGCGAGGAAAAGTGCCTTTAATTCTGCCGCTAAGTTCTACAAGCGGGTTTTACGTAGGGCACGTTTTGACCATGTCGGACGTATCGGGGCCAAACTAGCATTGCACCCTCCGGGTAGTAAGCAGTTTTGGTCCCTGTCGAAAGCGGTTGAAACGAATTTCTGTCGACCCACTTTGCCTCCAATGTTGAAACCTGATGGCTCGCTGGCTCACTCTGCAAGTGAGAAAGCAAATTTATTTGCTACTCTCTTTGCAAGCAATTCGCGTCTGGACGCTGGCTCCAAGCAACCACCAACTTTACCTCGTTGTGACTCTTCGATGCCGGAGATCGCAGTTCATATTAAAGAGGTCCGAAGAGTATTGTGCAGTCTAGACGTGAATAAGGCCAGTGGACCTGACGGCATTCCTGCGAGAGTGTTGAGGCAATGTGCACCTGAACTGTCTCCTGTGTTGACTCGCCTGTACCGCCTCTCTCTTGAAAAAAGAACGGTGCCGAAATCATGGAAGCTTGCGAATGTGCAACCGGTGCCCAAAAAGGGAGACCGTGCTGACCCTGCACATAACCGTCCAATCGCCATTACCTCCATCCTATGCAATGTTATGGAAAGGGTTCTGAACAGTAAGCTGCTGACCTACCTTGAAGACAATGATCTCCTCAGTGACCGCCAATATGGCTTTCGCCGGGGACGGCCAACTGGCGATCTTCTTGTGTATGTCACGCACTGCTGGGGCGAAGCCATCGAGAGACACGGCGAAGCACTTGCCGTGTCGCTCGACATCTCGAAGGCCTTTGACAGGGTTTGGCACGCAGGTCTGCTCAGCAAGCTTCCTGCTTACGGCATCCCAGCTGGTTTTTGTAGCTGGATATCAGACTTCCTGAGTGAACGGTCGATCCGAGTAGTCGTTGACGGCTGCTCCTCTGACCTCATGGCTAATGATGCCGGAGTTCCTCAGGGGTCTGTTCTCTCTGCAACTCTTTTCCTGCTGCACATCAATGACCTACTTGAGCCTGGTCTTGTTGGGTACGCAGATGACAGTACGGTTTCAGAGAGATACTTGTCCAGCGCAACAGCCGGCGGGAATGAAGTTCGTTCCTTGAGAGAGGCCATGGTAGAGCGGACAAATTTGACCTTAAGCCTTGTCTCCCAGTGGGGTGATGACAATCTGGTCACTTTTAACGCCACCAAAACGCAGGCGTGTCTTTTTACCGCAAAAAGGAGTCGTTTTGACCAAACTCCTACCTTTCGGGGTGCATCTGTTCCTGTGACTGATCGACTAGAGCTCCTAGGCATGGAGTTGGCGTCTAGTCTCAACTTCGGCGCCACCATCGAGTACAAAGCCCAAACCGCGGCCAAAAAGCTGGGCATCCTAAATAGGGTGAAGCGACAAAGCACAAGTCCGATCCTGCATGGAGTATTGTAGCCACCTTTGGGATGGCTCAGCTAAGTATCAGCTTGCCGCGCTTGACTCGGTGGAACGCAGAGCTAAGAGGCTCATCGGTGACGTAAAACTGGTGGATGCCAAGCTATATAGCTTGGCTCATCGCCGTAAGGTTGCCTGCTTGTCGGTCTTCTACAGATTGTACTTCGGTGAGTGTACCCAAGAACTCCACGACCTCATCCCACCGGCAAAGGAGTGGAACTCTCTGCCTGCGTCTGTGTTTCCAAACGCTTACAACCCTAATCTCTTCAAGAGTGCACAGGCTCCTTCCGGGTAAGCTCGCTCCATCGTAGACTTTGTCTCTGTCATCTCTGACCTAGACTAGAGTCAAGAGCAAACCCATCACAAATAAAAAAAAAACCTAGTGATGTAGTCAAACTTAAGCCACCTAAGGGGACGGCTAGACGGTAGCTCACTTCTCCTACTCTAAAATGCCGAAGATCTCTTTGCCGAAGAAATTTCAAATGGACAAAAACCATGTCTAACGTTAATCAGCCTTCTGTAATTTGAGTACATACCACTTGTTGGCCCCTTGAGGATCTAATGAATGCCACTGATGCTATAAGCGTGGCCACCTACTGAGCTTAAATATTTAAGGTTCAACATCGACTCCAAAATAAATTTGTATTGACGAGTAAAGTGTTATGTTTAACCTATTTACAAAATAAATGTCATTTATCATTTTATTAGGAAAATTACCTTAGCAGCACACTGCAGCGCCAAGGTCCTCGCGCAGGCGCTGAGCTTCTCCTGCTGCTCGAAGCTGAGGCCGAGCCGCAGCGCCGTGTTGTGCGACATGGCGGCCGCTGCCACGGGGCCCGTGGCCTCCGTGGGGGTGAACAACTCGTACCTGGGAGGATAAAGCATGTTTAGTGTCAAAAAATGTCACTAGTGAGCGTCAAAAGCGGTAACATATATGTCGTGTTAAATTTATTTAAATCTATCATTGCTCCAATTTGACAGAAACGGAGCTAATAAGAAGACGTTAGAAATACTACGAGATTTGTGACAATATGGTCAAGACCGTTCCCTATTGTTTATCATGAAGGGCGGGCGTTGTGAGGTGTAGTTTTTATGTAAAATTTGACATTTAAAAAGTGCTGGCTCACAGCTTAATTTGAATAAATGAATTTTGATTTTGCATTTCGTCGGTGCACTTGCCAAATCTAATATGTGTTTTTCATCAAGTTGTCAAGGGAGACAATAATCTGTTTTATTTAATGATTAATTGACTAACGGACAATCCTCCCTTTTTAGCAAATAAGGAAGATAAATCATTGTTCCTCATACCTCTAAGTCTCTCTGACGTCGTAGTGTACATCCCTGTGTTTCGAAGGACCCGTTAAGCCTTAGATTAAGCCGTCGGATGGCTGTCCTATTGGACTATGATACGGAAAGAAAGAAGACAGTCTAGTCTACTAAGAATCTCCTGCGCCGATGGCTAGTTACCCTGAGATTGGCCGCTTTGGCCGAAATTTGGCCAGAGCCTTTATACATGAGGGTACATAAAAGAGCAGCAGATCTAACATCTCAATCGCCTGGAGAAGTAAATTAAAGCAGTCGTTACGGTTTTTTGACCATAGACCGGCTAGATGATGATACTGACCAGTTCTGCATGATGGACAGCAGCGCGTCGAGCCCCAGCTCCGTGGCGCACGTGACCAGCCAGCGCACCATCTCGCGCCGCCGCCAGTTCACGGACGACAGCGTCATCCTTAGCACCTGTGAGGAAAGGATCAGAATTTAAAACTGTACCTTGTTAAACTATTGAGGGGATTGGGGAGATTCTCGTATTTTAACGAGCGTTTGCAGTCGCATCGCAGTCGCCTCTGATTTGCCTATATTTTGACATCGATTGTTGCTAAGATGGTAATGCGACTAGAACTAGAACGTTTTTTAAGGACAAAAATTGGCCATCTGATATCATATTATTATTATTATTATTATTATTTATGGTATGTCTTGAACAATCTCGGGACCCTGAGGTCCCGGTCCTTTGGTAGGCGTACGAGGGGCCGAAGCCAACTCGCAGAGGCCCCGTTAGACATTTCTAATGGAATGGGGCACCAACCGACGATTATCCCTATATGCACTATCAAAGTATACCTAAGGACAATCCCCGGTAGGTGCAAAACTATTGCAGAATATGGAAACAAAAGGTGACAGGCTATGGGTTTGGGTGGTTTAGTGGATTAATTAACGTATACTATGAAAGAACTATTGGCCCCTGCCTGACCACTGAAAATATACACGGCTTTAAAATGGCAGGGGGTGACTTGCACACTCAATAAATGGGCCCCCGAAAACGGTCGCTAGCACAAAGTGACGTTGCTCCAAGGAGGCAACATATCCTGAGGTGCTAGAGGAGTGGAGAGGTATACCACGGCTATCAGGACAATCCCGGAAGTACGGTCAAGATCCCTACCAGCATCTTACTGGATTATACATCCTTCTCCCGAGCACGTTTGCTCTTGCGAATCTCCACTCAGACCGGCCGATTAAGGCAAGAAAGAGGTGGGAGCTCTGTTCCTCGTCAGTGTTCACTCCAGCCAGCCAATAAAGGCAAGCCGGAGATGAAGAACAAGACTTCTCCCGGGAGATCAGGTCCGTGGGGTCGCTACTGCCCAACAGTTCGCCACAAAACTGCCTTGCGGATTGTATCTCTCTTTGTCTGGCCCCTCACTCTAAGTATGAATACCTAAGGTTCATTGGGGCACGCAAGCCCCACCACGACGTCAACGTAGAGATACGGCGGTGGGGTTATTATTATTATTATTTATTTGTTCATCAGATTACAAGATCCATTATGGTTAGTAACAGTATGAGCTTATTAACTATGTTAGTAGGAAAAATTATTCGAATAATAATGTCAATTGAAAATTTTGAATAATAATGTCAATTGAAAACTTTGATAAATAATGTCAATTGAATTTGAATAATAATGTCAATTGAAAAATAATTCGAATAATAATGTCAAAGTAAAATAAAAAAATACATGCACAAATATTATTTTATTTTACCGTCCCAACTACGATGCTTACCCAGAGCGAGTGTATTGGACACTGAAATTTACCAGAAACTATCCTCAGAATGTTGTTGCTGCTGCCGCGCACTCTGCGCAACAACGACGACACACGCTTGCGTCTTATTGCGTAAAAGTCATCCGTACGCGCTTCGGCAAACATCGCGGATGCACTGCAGAACGGCGGTAAGTGCAACAACATCCTGAAGACGTTATTATATTGTACCCGAAGAGCGCTGTATGCCTTTTGAGTATAATTAACCCACAGGCTGCTCGTGTAGAAAGATTGGCAATATGCTTTGAATAGCGCTAACTTCACTTCAGCTGAGCAACGAGCAAACCTACGAGCCAACATATTACCTCTGACCGCCAGCGCTCTGCGTTCACGTTCAATGTCCTCGTTATCCCTCAGATCATCGGTGACTATGTGCCCTAGATATTTCACCTTTTTCACTTTGGTGAGAGGAGACCCGTTCAGAAAAATAGGTGGAGGCTCATGAGGGGTTTTATCACCAAGACCAAAAAACATACACTCGCTCTTGGCAGCATTATACCTGAGACCATGACTCGCGACATACCGCTCACAAACAACAAGTAGTTGACGAAGGGCCCTAATTGACGGGCTCAGCAACACCATGTCGTCGGCATAACTAATATTATTGACAGCGACTCCATCAATGTGACAACCTGCATGCATGCTACTGAGCTCGCCAATCAGGCTGTCCATATAGATATTAAAAAGAGTGGGCGAGGAAATTCCCCCTTGCCTCACGCCACACTCTAGCTTGTACTCCTCAGACAAGCAATCCGCCCACTTAACGACATTTAATTGATTATCGTACCAAAATTTCAAAATTTCCACCAGTTCTGTCGATACATTTTGTTTACGCAGTTTATCCCACAGGACCTCATAACAAACTAGATCAAATGCTTTGGATAAATCTAAATAACAAGCATAAACAGGTGTCCTACGATCCAAATAATACCTAACCGTGTGCTTCATACAAAGAATAGCACTCTCAGTGGAAAGGCCAGGTTGGAAGCCAAACTGCGCGTGATGCAGGTTCAGGTTCCTTCTTAAATGCCCGTTAATCAGACCATCCATTACCTTCGCCAGAATTGTTGCTAGGGAGATGGGACGATAGTTACTTTTATCACAAATGTCTGCAGTTTTACATTTAACAATTGGTATGACTATTGTTCTCATAAGGTCCCGTGGGAGATACCTATGACTCATGCACAGGGAGAAAAGCATGGCCAATACTCTGGGTAAATGACAGCCCGCATGCCGTAAATGCTCAACACTCACGCTGTCATGTCCAGGCGATTTACCTCCAGTCATGGAGTCGATAATACTCTTAACATCTTTAGGACTTATTTGTATAGTGGTAGAAGTATCTGGCTGGAAAATGCTCTGCGTGACAACTGAAGGCACAAGTGGACTTACCTTGAAATGAGATTTAAATATATTAGCAATGTTACGGGGATCCCTTTCAGAGTTAATACATTCAGCCCGATTCTGCTTTATATTTAGTTTATTAGTACTATGCCAAAAATTTTTGAAGTCTTTTTCAGAACAATGAGATGCCAAAGTGTCCATTGTAATTTGTTCGACGTGGTCTTGACACCACTTAAGTCGTGATTTGAAAATTTTCCGACTTTTACACATAGCGTCGTAAATGCATCCCGACGAGGGTTTCCCATGCCAGACCCAATTGTTATAATTATGTTTGGCTTCCTCATGTGCTTTTTTTACGTGCTTATTCCAGCCAGGTACCGGTTTTCTATTTTTATAACAACGATGAGTCACAATATCATAACTCTCTATACTCGCCTCACGCATTATTTTTATAATACTGTTATACATTAAATCTATACTTCTATGATGCTCTAAATTATTGCAATATTTATCAGCGCATAACTGAAATTCTAGCGGAAAGTCGATACATTTAAGACGATTATTACATATTTCATGATACAACTGGATTTGTTCGGGGGCCCTATTTCCCCAAACAATTTTGTTAGGTACACAATTTGACGCCACTTGCCTATGTCTTACAATATTATTATAATTGCACACTATCTCAACAGGAAAGTGATCAGACCAGAAAACATTATAATGAATTTTAACGTTAGATATAATATTAAAACCCATTTCAGTACTAACACAATGGTCCAACCACCGACAACAGCCATGAACATCACTAATAAAAGTATAGTCACCTGCGTTAAGGCTTAGGCGTTCCACATCCGCACATACCCATCTTTGCTCCCCACAAAAATTCATGAGTTCATTATAGAAGAGACCGCCAGGGTGGGCATTAAAATCACCAAGTACGAACACCGATTCCACACCACTCGTGTCTATTATTGCACATATTTCACTCAAGCACTCCGTGAACTCGATAAGATTATCTCTAGACTCGACAGGCATATATACACAAATAATTAATACCGCACAATCGCTATTCACCACTACCTTACACGCTGCTAACCGATCACTACTGCAATCCACGGGAGTGACGGACACAAACGATTTTTTCCTCCAAAGAATAGCCAATCCGCCATATGGTCTTCCTTTCAAACATCCAGTCGACGTATCAACCGATGATTTTCCAACATACGTATAATCATCACTTATTGTGCCCAGCAGTGGGATATCATGTGGAAGTAACCACGTCTCCTGTAATGTTATTATATCTGCCTTGCCACACAAAGTCTTTACACAATCCATCGACCGCTTAAGGCCTTTACAGTTAAAAGTAATAATTTTACTAAGTGTGTCATCCATTACCTAACTGTATTTTCATTAATCGTATCAGGGCGTTTGTCCGCAGTCCGGTACTTATAATGCACAAACCGACGAAAAACAATCCCTTTCGGCCACATTGACTCATTTAAAAACATTTGTAACGTATAACTCGGTACAAAAATTTTGTAAGCATTATATTTATTTTCATTCTTAATAGATAACTTAGTAAGTGTAACTTTTTCACCAGTTTTCTTTAGGATATAATTGGCGATATCCTCTATTGAAGTTTCCCTATGTACATTCGTTATATATATAGGTAATCTTTTCTCTGCTGCTCTGAAATTTACTTCCATATCTTTTATGGCGTTACCAACTTTTCCACTGAAATTATTCTTCCTCTTAGACCTCTGCACCACTATCCAATCATTACTATCCTCCGCCTTGTTAGACTGTAACTCAGTACTTTTACGCACCATCTCAGCCATCGTTATTCTTCTATTTGGGGACCCGGTAATACTCGCACAATGCGACGCAGGCGGCGGCGGCGCGGGCGCTTTCTCGTTAGCTCCGCTTGACTGTTGTTTATCGGAAACCGGTTCGGTCAGCTGTTTAGCTACACACATATTAGCTACTGTCATGTCAAGAAACTCCGTCGGCTGCTTACAGTTACTGCCACCGTCCGTAGATATTCTGGTATTTTGTGCCAGACATTCTGCGGATAGGTTATATGATTTATTAGTAATTTCGGTACTATCATGATTTAATATTAGTCCAACGGGCCCACTGTCGAGCTCACCTCCGGAAACATTAATATGCCGATACCCTCCTCTTCTTTTATTAATATTGCAATCGAAGTTGTTTACGATTGATGCTTGTTTAATATTGTCGAGGTCCGAACGCAACTGATTCAGTTGTTCCACGGTAGCACAATCACTTTTAAGTGCTTTAATCTCATTTTGCATCAAAATAATGTCTTTTAGTAACCTTGTCGCGTCGATATGATCGAACGTAACTGGGGGTAAACGGTGCAATTCTCTTGCCACAAAAATTGGGATTTTCTCAGGATCCACTCGTTTTAGTGTATTTATTATATCTTCAAGATTACGTTGATTTTTTCCGTCACCTTTTCTCGTGGTTTTCTTTATTGCAGAAATCGAGTCGAATAACAAATTTTTGGCCGCATCAATTTCTTTCTCCAAGAAAGACGTTGTACATAAACGTATAATGCTCTCTTCATCCATTACATCCATTTTTGATTGAATGAACGCTAACACTTCATTAATCACTATATTACAGTGAGCACATTTTACAGTATTTGACGACATTGTAAACAATTATACAATTAAACAGCAGAGCGCGCGCGTACAGTAAGCCGTTACGCAGCAGACTGACATAATAAGGGGCAGCTTTGGAACAATGTGAGTTCATTGTATAGTGACCGTGCACGGCATTGACTACGCCATCTAGTGTCGCATATTCGAAACTTTAAGGGTCAGAATACTTGACATTGACGCTTCTGTGCTGCCACCTGTGGTTTCTGCATGCTCAGTTTAGGAGAACGTGCGCAGAGTGGACTGTGCCATCTAGCGTAGCTATTTCAAATTTTATACTTGAAATATACTTCACAGTGACATTTCTGTGCTGCCACCTATAGTTTCTGCACGCTCCCTATAGGGGACATCCGGCTGCAAGACTGGCGGGCCGCAGCATTATCAATTTTATTTCAATTGCTGCAAGGTCGGTATTCGTTTAACAGTGTGGTGCAGATGACAAAGCGTTAGAAGGTCTCCCACAAGGTGGACCGATGACCTGGTGAAGGTCGCACAGGACCACGAGATGTAGTGACACTTGGAGGAGGCATATGTCTCTCAGTGGACGTCTTTCGGCTGAAATAATGATGATGACCAAGGTCGGCATTAGTTAGTGGGGGTCGTACCTGCAAGCCCAGCTCGAAGGCGGCGGCCAGCAGGTCGCGGTGGTGGTGCGGCGCGGCGGGCGGCGCGGCGTGGCGCAGCGCGTCCTGCGCCAGGCGGAACAGCTGCGCCGCCGAGCGCACGTGGCGCTGCGCCGCGCCCAGCGCCGCGCGCAGGCGCCCCGGGTTGCCGCGCGCTGCTCCTGAGATACGATGCACACCTTATATGACAAGCTCACTAAAATGACAATGAAATAGTACGTTGTGTGTAGTAGCCTCACATACTACAGATTTCGTCCTAGACATAATAGTCGTCCTGACCTATTTCGGCCATGAAGTCCTATCTCAACGGAGATTAACCATCGCCGTGGGGCTTAGTGCACAAGCGTATACGCAAACACAGATGCACTCCCTCTTTGTACGAGTGGCTGCCTCCCGTGCTGCTGCCATCCAGCGCGTATGATGATGTTAGGTACTGTCGGTGCGGGTTACCTAGCAGCGCGCTGGCGAGTGCAGCCTGCTGTTGCTCGGCGTGTTGCAACGTGTGCCAAGCGCCGGCGGCTGCGCTGCCTCCCGTGCTGCTGCCGTCCAGCGCGTACGCCTCCTCCACCATCGGTAACCTGGGGACATACCATCATTAATGATGCTGGAAAAAAAACTAAATAATAACCCTCTTGCCCATTTTTGCCACGGTGTCCAAGATCAACGATAAGTCACAAGTTGAGTGGTAGATGTAGAGGCATTAAGTCCATTTTTGTACCTAAATAAATAACAAGTTGGTGAACTGACCTCATAGCTCTAAGGCCGACCCGGTAGGCCAGGTCGGGGTGCGCGGGCAGCAGCGCCAGGAACAGGAAGCGCGCGAAGGTGTGCGCGGGCGCGGCGCGCGGGTGCACGCGCGCGCCCAGGCACGAGGCCGGGCCGCCCGCCAGCAGCGCGGCCGCCACGCGCGCGCACACGCCGCCCGCCGCCTCGCCCTCCACGCGCTGCAGCTGCGCTATTAAGCGCTCCTCCTACAGGAAACATTCACACAACATTATTCCTGAAGTTCACGCATCATCTGCCTAGCCTTTCCCCAACTATGCAACCTGTAATTATGGGACCAACACTGAAATCCCGAAAAAAAAACTCGACAAAATGTACTGAACGGCTGTTTTTTTTTTTCGCGGTCGCCGGGTTGGCCCCATAGTAAGATGAGTACAATGACCCCTTAAAAGGTATTGCGTTTATTCTGTTACACGTAGTATTGGGATCAGCTTCCCGTCAAACCGGATTCAGCTGAATATCAGTATTCTTGTGTAGCGACGGCCTTTCTGATCTCCACAAACTAGTAGCTGGGCAAATTTTTCTTGGCTGGTTTTTTATTGGTGTCAGGAGGGCTATTCTCTAAGCCCGAAGTCCGTAGTTTCGGGTTTAGTTGCGGGCGTATTCTACTCCGTATCACCTACAGGCTTACGATTGGTCCCGAACCCGAATTAAGTACGAATGACAACACGATTTGATAGCAACTATCAAATCGTGTTCTCATTAATTCTTACTGGTTAGGTGATACGGAGTAAAATACGCCCGCAACTAAGCCCAAAACTACGGACTTCGGGCTTAGAGAGTAGCCCCCTGATTTTCTTGGTGTCAGATTTTTTGGCTCCTGACAATCCTTAAGGACTACCAAAGATCTGCAAATGACAGCCGGGACCAACGGCTTACGTGCTTTCCGAGGCCGAACAATTAAGTTCACGCATTAAATTAAAACCTAAGGTGTCGACCTAATAAAATGTAATGATCGCGCGAATACGCGATCGTCGCGTTCATTTGAACGGCAAACCCAACCGTGTCATCGCACCGATAAAGGGCGCTATTCGGTGTCAAAAATTAGCAGAAATTTAGACTCAGTGCTTCTGCAAGCCGAGAAATTCATAATTGAAATACCCGATAGCACTTTATTACTTAAGCATTAGGTTCAAAGTTGAATGGGAAAATTTGACAGTTTTGGGTGATGTGCTGGTGTATCTGTACCTAAAGGCCAATATGATCTGCTAATTAAAGACATGTTAAAAAAACCTATTATAGACTGACCTGTTTGCAATGCCGCTCCTGCGCGTACAACCCCATGGGCAACATACGCTGGACGCCCAGCCCCAACAGAGCTGCCTCCAGCGCTAATGCCAGGTAGGTTTCCTCAGGATTCTTGCTGCCAGCTACTGGGACGTGCTGATACCTGTGATGACATAACATAAAAACAAAATCAAGTGCCTTCCGAATAAGTATCAGCCATGACTTTGTCTGTCATTTATCGTGTAACTAGCATATAAATCGGAATTAGGTACTTTTTTTTTACTATTAATAGACACGCGTTTGACCACTATCTCACCTGTTGGTAAGCGATGATGTGGTCGAAAATGGAGCACGCTTGCCAAATTGACCTTTCCATAGTATTCCTTCGTAGATACCCGAACAATATTATTTATGAACCCTTTTTCATTACGAGAGAAGGTTAAGGATCACGACAGAAGTCGATTCAGGACAGTTTTATGCCTTTATTTCTGTTTTATATTACGAAAGTCAATAAATGTATGTGGGTCAATGACCGTTATTGCACATTTATCTGGCGCCTACCATAATCGATCTATTTTATTCGATCAACTTGTAGCTTTGGGAATCTCATGCGCAAAAACACATAACTAACTCGTTGTTTTGTTTTAGGAGTTTATTTTTACAAAGATCATATTTTCCATCAATTTCCTTATGTTTGTAAATAAAATATGGTGGTAAAACTTCCGTTGTAATAGAATGTGATTATTCCATATTAAACACACACACAGACGAAAAAAATGGCAGTAATATGTTACCTAGGCGGCAGGCCGGTGTTGGGCTCCTCGTCCAGGTAGGCGGTGTGCAGGCGCGGCGACGCGCGCTGGTCGTCGGGCGCCAGGCAGGCGTCCGCCAGGCACTCGTACACGCACCAGATGGCCTCCAGCGTCCAGCCCGTCCAACATCTGCTGTCTGTTCGGAGGACAACAGAGTTTTTGTGAGTGACGTGACAATTATTAACCGATTTTCAAAAAAGGAGGTCGTTCTCAATTTGGTTGGTACTTTTTTTATGTATGTACATCGATTACTCCCGAGGTTTTTGATCAATTTATCTGATTCTTTTTTTATCTAGGTAACTTACTGATGTTGTCGTCTTATGCAGAAGGGAATTTAGAATGCGAGAGGGAGACTAAAATTTTGGCACTCCATCTCAGATGGATAAGATTTTCTTTAGCTCAACTACTCAAGGTTAGACTCAAGGGACTACTCAAGGGTAGGATTATTACGAACAATTTTTTGTTAAAAGAGAGAAAAATAAAATTCAGACCAGAAGTTTTTTTTTATTGATTTAAGCAAATTGAGAACGAAGGATGCAAGAGAGAGCGAACAAATCCCGAAAATTTTGTATTTTCTTTTTCATTCTCTTTTGTAACAGATATGAAGTAATTCTATAGCTAAAACCGTATAGTAGTGCTTTTCTCAGCCATCTTGGCCTAAAGGTAAAAACGGTACGGTAGTCAATGGAGTCGATAGGTTCTAGAGTGGCGACCGCATACCGGCAGATAAACGTTGCAACGCCTCCCACAAGGTAAAGTGACGCACAGGACCGGTTGATGTGGCGACTCTTGGGGGAGGACTATGTCCAGCTGTGAAGATAATGGTGGGCAAGAAAGTAAAGGCATCATGTCACCTCTCCCGATACACCGCTGCGAGTGCGAGAGCGCGCAGGTGGCGGCGCTGGCGAGGCAGGAGCCGTGGTCCATGTGCGCGCACACCTGCGACAGCTTGGCGCGCTCGCCGCACGCGCCCGCGCACGCGTCCGCGCCGCCGCACGCCGCGCCCGACGACGACGACGCCTCGCCGCCGCCCGCCGACTGCCAGCGCTGCTGGGACACCTCCTGTACAAACAAAATGAGTTTGTATTCCTAATTCAAATTACAAGGAGCGTACAGGAACTATGTGGCAGCAAAGAAATATCAATGTCAAGTATTTATAACGTTTAGAGGTATGCGTTACAGGGTATAAAGTCCCGCAACCTCCATTGAAAGGGAGGATCCTCCTATCGGATGGATGTTGTGTCTGGTGGGCAACTGCAACTCAAAGTTTCGTATTAGCAACGCTAAATGGCACGGTATACGCCGTGCACGTTCTTTATAGCTGGTAGCACAGAAGATTCAAATGTAAGTAAAAGTTCCGAATATACAACACTAGATATAGAGGAGATGAATGGGTTACACGTTACCTGTCGATGCCTCATGGCCCGGGCGGCGCTGACGGCCAGCCTGAGGGCTGCAGGAGCACGGCCGTGCGCTCGCAGCGCCTCGATGCGCGCGCCCACCACTGGTAAGTGTTCTGCAATCAAAACCACCATGTTAGCTCAAAGCTGACTAGTATGAGAGAAGTAGGTCGTAGTTTTTTAATTTTTAATTCTTTATTGTACACCAAAACAACTTATAATCCAACGATCATAAAGTTCACATACAAAGGCGAGGTTTAGTCAAAGTTGAGTTTTTTTTCAGCAAAACTATGGGTGATTGAGAGCCACAAAAGAGGATACTTTTTCGGGTAAATGAGTGGTTTAAAAAAAAATTGCGAGTCAAGACTGTTTCAAGATTCTGTCTTAAATGAGGTCTTGATTTCAATATCCTTCGAATTGTCAACATGTACTTAGAAAAATATCATCATGTTACAGGTTTAGGCGTACACTCTTAATAACAAACCCACGCATTTTGTTTCTGCTCTTCTTGATTTAACTATATACGACGTTAACAATTTTTATCGGCGAGCAGATAAGTAAGTAGGTATACGAAGCAATTGATTCTTTTATTGACTGGGATTTACGCCTGTTTCGGAATAAGAGATTATTTAGCTTATAGCCGAGTTTTCTCTCACTCACCATGCCACAGAGGCTGTCCATCCTCATTGAACTTGGGGTACGGCAGCAGCGTGGTGGTGGTGGAACTGCCCGGCTTCTCCGGCTTGTCAGGGTCGGCGTACTCATCGCTGCCGAGGATGTTCTTCAGGTGCTCGTTCTCCCAGGATATGTCTACCGCATCCAGCGCCCTGGGGGAAACAGGAATCAGTTAGGAACAGGAGCACCATTGGTGTTAACGGCTTCAGCTGAAGCAAATCAACCTGGAGTTCAAAATTAAGAAGTTTCTGTAGATCTTATTCTTTTTCTTTCCTTGCTAAATGCATGAGAGGCCGTTCAGATTGACACGCGTTACCTCAAGAATCAAGTGTATGGAAGAGCCGGTTTAAACTTTTGAATTCCAGCCCCGTCATATTTGTGACAATGGCGTCTAAGGTTAAAACAGTAGTGTATGCTTTCTTCTTTGATCTTAGATTAACTTACTTATGAAAAACAGTCCGTGGCGTCAGCTGCGGTGCGGATCTTTGGGTGTTTAGTCTTAGTCTCTTGCTAGCTCTCCTGTATTCACGTTCATAACTGTAAATAAAATAACACCATTATACAAACTGGTACACATTAAACAAACTGGAATACCTACTGGACGCCAATCCCATAGTGATAATCTATACTAATATATAAAGCTGAAGAGTTTGTTTGTTTGCTTGAACGCGCTAATCTCAGGACTACCTACAGGTCCAATTTGAAAAATTCTTTCAGTGTTAGATAGCCCATTTATCGAGGAAGGCTATAGGCTATATATCATCACGCTAAGACCAATAGGAGCAGAGCAGTAATGAAAATCGTGACGCAAACGAAGTTGCGCGGGCTAGCCAGTGATTAACTAAACGTCAAGAAAATCTTTGACAGGTAGTGAAAAAAAAACTCAAGTTTTTAATTTTTTCGACTTACGAGAGTCACACAGTTTTTTTTTATTATTGATAGGCACGCGTTTGACCACTATCTCACCTGATGGTAAGCGATGATGTGGTCGAAGATGGAGCACGCTTGCCTAGAAGTAACCTATTCACTCTTGACTTAGATGGCCTGCTTTTGAATAAGAGGGCCTTGACATATCTCTTTCTCTGTCAGTCTAATGATATTCAGAAAGGGATAGCTACTGTCCGTCAAGACCTACCTACTCTTGTAAGGTTGTTGGGTATAAGAGAACCGACTTACTTATTAGGCCTAGATTCTTCATCGGAACTCTCGGAATGGGAATGCATTTCTCTTCTCTGTCTTTCTCTATGTCTTTCTCTGAAAATATAAAAGAGAACAAATCAGTAAAAATAACAGACGGACAGAATGTGGCTAGGCTGACTACACATTAATTTTTATTAACTTTTTTTTACTTTCGGTGTAAAGAACTTTCTAAATAATTTCTTGAATCTTTGATTGGTAAGTAGGTCACATTAAATGAAATAACAAGATATAGAACAACAAACTAGATATTATATCCTTTCAGAATCTGAGAAAGCGAATTTTACTCAGCAGAACTCATTTAAAAAAAGTTCTCAATTGACTTAATTTCCTGAACTCCGACTTTTCAGTCAGTCTCCTCACCTATCTCTCTCCTCTCGCTCCCGCAGTCTCTCTCTGTCCCTCTCCTCGCGGTCGCGGTGTCTCTCTCTGTCTCTATCTCTATGGTCTCTGTCTCGATCCCTCTCGTTCCTTTCCCTTTCTCTCGCGTACTGTGGAACAAGGATGCAAATATTATCGCTGTTGTAACGGTTGGATTTGAATTCAGAATCCTATATCAAAGGAAACAAAATGTAATGTCACGCATGTTGGATAAGATTTTAACTACATTGCAACAAAGTTTATAGTATATTAAAGGAACTGATTTGGATCTTAATGTAAATTAATTGGATCATACAAAAATCAGCCTAGATTACATTACTCTAAAGTGGATACTTGAGTAAGATTTTAAACTTAAGATTGATTTATTGATTGATTTGATTTTATACAATTCATAATGTATTTTCTAAATGTATTTTTTTTTTTAATAATAACACTCGTAATGACGTACCAAAGGAAAAGACCGATAATCCGGATCCTCAGTAGGACACACTTCGACCGCCGACCATTTCTCCAGCAGGTGTCTCCATTGTATCCTATGGTGCTTATTGCTGCCAGGGTCCAGCACTATGCTGACCCACAGCGCTCCTAGCTGTTCCCACAACTGTCTGCACTTCTCCGTCATGGGCGTATTCTGGTTCCTCCATAGCAGCAGCCGAGGGTCTGATAGGAACTGCTCTGTCATGAGCATCAGCATCCGAGGGCCGTTGGAGTCTTGGGCGCGGAGCATTTCTCTTACCTAGAAGAATAAAGTGTTTTGTAAATGATAAATGATATTTATTTTGCAAATAGGTTACAAGTAACTCTTTTACACGTCAATTTTTTTTGACATATTAATCTAGATGACGCCGGATGTTTCCTAGCTGAGTACCCTGAGAAGAAACACCGAAGCAAACATAGTCTCTTTTGAAGTCTATACAATCGCCAATAACATATGAAAAACATGTAGGTTTGAGTGGGCTAGTCCAGACAGTGCAAGCATTTGTCAGTTATCGTGCAGCTCAACTCAGAACTTTGAGGTGCTCAACGAACCGACGAACAATACCAAAGTAAGGACATTTGGGCAAGCCGCATAATATACTCAAAGGTTTTGTGATCTCCGTATTGAAGTTGGAATAAAGTGGCCAGCTACTGGGCTCAGCTCGGTCGATGGGGCTTAAAAGTTCTGGAGTGGCGACCGCGTACCGGAAAACGCAAACAAGGTGGACCGATGACCTGGTGAAGGTCGCGGGTAGCCGATGGATGCGAGACGCACAGGACCGGTCGTTATGGCGACGCTTGGGGGAGGCCTATGTCCAGCAGTGGACGTCTTTCGGCTGATATGATAATGATGATGACTGGGCTCAATGGGTCCAAAAAGTTAACCATTCTCGAAAAAATTGGAAAAAAGGTTTTGGGCTCCATCTGATTTTGCTTTTGAAAGCCAAGGACAGTTAAGTTGGTTTAAAACAGAAATGGAAGGAATATGGGGAGGTCTTTGCCCATGCGTAGGAGTATTCAGGCCGAATAAAAAAAGCCAAACTAAAACTAATAAGGCTGATTTTAACTCGAAATAATTTTGTTTGTGACAGTCTCTTTTGTAAAAGTTACAACTTAGGCTTAGCCTACCAATCTCGTCCGTCTAGGGTTTCAGTACGTCTACCATGAGTTTTTTCAATCTATACTCGCTAGCGACTGTAGTTAAAAAAATGTATGAAAACTAAAAAAAAAAGTTACTAATTTATTTTTTAGTTGTTAATTAAAGTTTTACTTGCAACTTGCTTGCTTGTTAGTTAAAAACTTAAACAAATGAATTAAAAAGTTTTCATAAATTTTTTAACTACAGTCGCTAGCGAGTATAAATTGATTAAACTCACGGTAGACGTTCTGAAATGAAACCTTAGGCTTAAGTTTGCCGTTACATGTTAGTAAACTCCATGTGCAACTTACCTTAGAAAATAATGAGTTAAGTTGTTTATTTGCATTGTAATATGTCCCCTGTAATAAGTACGCTCGCACTTGTTCGCAGACCTGAAACCAATAAAAAAGACAAAATTAGAATGTGAAATTTCACTCCATAACTAAGCATTCTAACCCCTGCCAGGGTTGCGAAATTGATTGAAAGAATTATCGCGGCCCTGGAACACAAAGGGAATTGAAAGATTACGGGGGTGGGTAGTCAGTATGAGTTCGACACTCCCTGCCGCTCCGCCTAGAGCGAGCGGGAGAAGTCATTTCATGATTCCCCAAAAACTAAGTATTATCCAGCTAGTAGAACCGACGCGATAAATATGCAAGGTTACTGAGGTCGCCATTGACACTGCTCACCACATTATGGTCGACTGGTAGAAAATGCCCAAAGCATTAAGTCCGTTTTGTACAGTGTTTTTACTATGGTAAGCGCCAGACAAATGTGCAATAATGATCATTGACCCACGTACATTTATTGACTTTCTTAATATCAAAAACTTAGACTTTACGATATCTAGCAGGAAACACAGACTAAGGCATAAAAGTGAAGTAGCTTCAGTAATTTCCCACGTACCTGCTGCTCATCCAAGTGCCAAGCATGGTGCGCGTCAGGCGGGGGCCCGGCTGTAGGGTCGGGGGCCCCACAGATCCTGTTGATGGCCGACCTGGCCTGCAAGACCTCGTCTGCCAGTCTCTGCGCCGTCGGCAGCACCTCAGTGTGGTGTTCCGCTATTAAGTACTGCACAAACTTCTGGAGCTGCTGTCTGTCCATCTGCAGGAGGGTTTCTGGAAGAGGAGATAGTTGTTTATTTCTTGAGAACGTTTTTGTAAAGGTTCAGCTTCTGTCCTAACATGAGTATGTAAAAGCTGTTCAAGAACTTGATCATAATATCAGAACACAGCATTTAAAAAGGTGGGGGAAAAGTTCTAGAGTGGCGCCCGCGTGCCGGAAGACGCGACGTTGGAAGGCCTCTCAAAAGGTGGACCGATGACCTGGTGAAGCTCGCGGGTAGCCGATGGATGCGAGACGCACAGGACCGGTTTGGCGACATTTGGGGGAGTGAGGTCTATGTCCAGCAGTGGACGTCTGCAGGCTGATATGTTGAGGAGATAGGTATCTTTAACCCGGTTTCCGAATTGGAAATTTGGTTTGAAGATAAGAACATGACAAACCATACTTTAAAGCCAGAGTTCAAAATACTTTCAAGATAAAGTAGTTCAATGATTGAATAAATATGGCTTACTTGATCAGAAGTCCGAGTTAGTTCTACCCCAGGAGCATTGTGTATGAAATATTTTTATTAAGCTCGTGTTAAAAGATACCTCTTATCAAATTTGCGCAAGTAGGCATAAATTAATGAAGGAATGATTCTGTATTTGTTGAATTAGTCAAATACTTAATACAGAGACCAGCCATTTGTCTGTAATGTGGGTCTAAAGTCTCACCTGAGATAGGCACCCTCAGCCTGACGGAGTCTGCGTTCCTGATGCGGTACAGCGCCAGCGCCACCACGTGCTGGCACCAGAAGATGTCGCGAGCTTCGCAGCTGCATGTCACTCCTGTGATCTTGCATCTGTGGGGGAGGAGGAGTTAGAACGGTGGTATTAGAACTTAAGAGTCGGTTGGAGTAGAATGGAGACGGAAACAACGGCTTTAGAAAAGGGATAAACGATTTAAAAGGGTTTTATTATGTCGGTGTTGTGTGACTATTAGGGCGTGTTGAATACAAGCCAATTAGTTTCACGTCTAAAGTATGATAAATATTTCGGTTCTCGTTACGGATTCCGTGAATCCTAATTTTTGACAAAATTCCAATTTTACTCAAAACAACCTCAAAAATACTCATTTTGTTACCCATGCGCTCTTGAACTGCTATAGATTCTGTCATTTAGACGATGCATTTCGTTTTTAACTAAGCTTAGGTACGAATGGCTGAAGCGTTCGATGATGGGTCTTCAGGCTAGCTATAGCTAAAACTCGACCTCATTACTTGGAATTGCGATCCCAATTTTTCAAACCCTCACAGTTCATAGAAGCTTACGGATGTTGTATCTACATTTTGCGGTCAATCGAGAACGGGGAGGAGTCCATTGAACTAAAATTTAATCTCAGTACTCAGAACTACGCCTAATCTTGCCAAATCTCAGAATTCATAAGAGCTTATTTATCCATGACATATTTCCGAGGTTCCACAACTTCAGCTCTACAGAATACCATCGTAAACTAAACGACAATCGCCATTATTGGAAGTGACAAAGTTTTCCACACAATAGCCATTATGCGGGTACATCGGCCTTTGGGTAAAAAGTGCCCTTTTAGAACAAACAATAGCAGGCCTTTGCGACCCTTTCTATTAAAAGTTCTTTGTTTTCTTGTAAGCTGATGGCTGAAGGAACTATTCATTTCGCTTGCGTGGACTGTGATTGATTTTGGAATTAAGGCTTTTGTATTTTCTTCCTCATTTTTACTTCTACTTTCAAGATGTGTATTCGCTTTCTTCCTAACGCTTGCTCAGAACAGTTGCATAAGCATTATCTACACTAATATTATAATGAAGAAAGATTTGTATTTTTGGATGTTTGTAAACAATACTGGACCGATTTCAACAATTCTTTCACCATTAGAATGCTACATTATCCCTGAGTAACATAGGCTTTATTTATTACTACAAAAAATTAGGGATCCTTAAAAAAAATGCAGCGCGGACGAAGTCGCGGGCGAAGTGCTAGTAATACATATGGGATTTGAATTGTGTCTCTGTGAACCTTCATTATGGTGGTTTATTGATTGCAAATAGACCTACTCTGTGACCCTTCTCTCTTGTAGTGTCTTGGCTCAGTTGTCCTTCGAGTTAGTAATTTATAAAATACGTGTTTATCTATTCAATAAAGGCAGGTTTACACGAAATTAGCTTTAACCTGTACCCTCCGCCCATGGCCCCTTCACACCACAGTAAAAAGGCAAAAACGATTGGCCTTGTCGAAACCACGCAGTCAAGTCTGCATGACTGTTGCAAGCGTTGCAAATGCTACAGGACTAGCGCCAGCGTACTTCGTATAAACCTGCTTTTATTTACTTAAAGATTTACTTAAGACGGACTGAATGCAACAGGCATTCTCTACTTACAAAACCAAACATTTGTGCTCTTCTATCTGTATTTATTTTTTTCTCGTTTAAGTGTTTGGTGTGCTCATAAATAAAGAAATAAAATGTGGTGCTAACCTGTCGAACGAGACAGTGACCCTGTATAGCCGTTCCGGGTCCGAGCATGGTGGAACTGCGGCGGGCGCTCGCACCACTCCGCTCAAATGGAAACCTGCAAACAACAGAACATCATGGTTATTCAGTGGAAAATAAGTGACTTGTAGTCGTGTACAGCTAAGCTATTCAGTAATGCCAGGGTTGTCTGATTATTCGAAAGAGTTCCCATGGTCCTGGAACGCAAAGGGTAATTGAAGGAACACAGGAGGGTTTTTAGACAATCTACACGATGAGGAGAGCTCGCCTCAACTAATGATGTATGTAGTATTAAAAGTAGGGCCGATGCTTTTTTCTTCTCGTCAGGCCGTAACCACGCGAAAGTGCAGAACCTTGCAAGAGTAAGGATTTCAAACCAACTTGACGACTGACCGGGTCCGGGTGACAAACGGTCTTCTTCTTTTCGGGTCGATGGTTAACTGCTTAGATTATTTGGGCCCAGTATGTGTCTAAGTTAATTGCCGCATCGCTGGCATTAATGAAATCCCTCCAAAAAGTGCAGGTATATGGACACTTCGTTTTTACGACAAAATCTTGCGTAGAGAAATTTAATGATCAGATAGGTAAATTTCGATTCCAACTTATCAATTCAGCACGGAAACAAATCTAAGATATTTACGACTATATTTATTACAAATATTAACTTTGATGGAACATCGAGAATTCGAGACTCGTTCCAAAAATAGCATGGCTACAGCAAGTCCCTTCGACTCGAGTATGGAAAACATGTTAGAAAGTATATTTGCATCAACTTTAACGACCCCGAAACTGTTTAATATTTTGTAAATAGCCCATTAGAGTGGCAACGGTTTACAAAATAACTGACTGCCGTTAATATTTTAACGGCTTTGCTGTTAAAATTTGAACGCAACGAACTTAAGTGTTCACATCCTGTGAATATTTTTGAAATAAACCTGTTAAAGGATAAACATAGCATTTAATTTGGTGGTGGTGATGGTGACCCAATTAAATTATTTTTAGCTAATGAAACTCTAGCGCATATACATGTTAGTCCGTAATGTATGAGTGATGACAGCTGTCAATGATCTGTCATTTTTTTATTTCAAAGCGATCTACTTAATTTAAGGCAAATTCAGGCTGTTATGCCATAATAATACCCAATATGCTTGCGGTTATCCCGATAGTTAGTGGTCTCTGTCGCCTTTAAAGAGGACTCTGTCCAAGTAGTACCTCCGCGGAAAGACCTCAAGAGGAAGCAAATTCCATATTTTGACCACATTGCTTTTTTAGTTGCATTAGCAAATTGTGCCTATAGATCTACACGTCAGTTTTTATCCCACGTCCGGATCAATTACTCAAAAAAGAGAACTAAAGCCGTGAATTGCAGTGTACACGATTTTTAAATAGCTCCACGACCAAGTTATATAATACTCTAATTTCCAAACTAATTTCGAGTTCTCACGAACACGGAAGAAAGACTTGGTATTCAAGTGCATTCGATCACAATATAGTGGCACCCTAGTTACTGGACTGAATAGATTCGGTACGAAATCGTTCGACTCGACTAATCATAGCGTCGGGTTCTATACCAAATCGATTACGATTCGTCAGGCTTTGAAATTCGAACTCCTTTTGCTTTGTGCAACTTTTTTTTTCGCTCTTCAATTTTTCGTTGTCGAACGCAATTTCAAAGCGTTTTTTTACTAATATGCGTGTTATTTCTGTTGGTGATGTGATGAAATATTTGTTTAGTGAATTAAAAAAAGATGAACAATGTAATGGAATTCTTATTTGCCATACTTTGCCTATGTATCTGTCTACCATTACTTTGTAATTCGTTTTAATTGAATTGATTGATTTAATTGAATGAATCGTCACGATTTTTGTAAAGTAACTTCATAAAACTGTCAAAGAGTGACCGATGTGATTTGAATGTGCGTAGAATGTTGGTAGCATTCATAAGTGGAATTCGATTTGCCAAACAATGATGGTTTCTATTTTATAAGAATTGTTATAAGTACCTACATAGACAGGGACCTTATTTCCACTTTTCACGCACAATTCGCGTCCTAATTTATCTAACTTCTGTTACAAACGTTACAAAACGAGTGATGTAACTTCCAATTCACTTTTAAAAATCGAAAATATTTCATTCAACTGGTTTCATGCCTTTCGTAACAATACGCATGTCCAATGCGAACACAGTAATAATTTAGACTCAATTTATTTATATCTAAAAAGTGTAATTGAAAACGACTGGTTTGTGTAGTACGTACCAACAACCAAACCAATTATTGATTATTTATCAGCATCGTGAACGAATCGAGTATTTTTTTTAAACACAATCAATTACTCAAGTATTCGGTGCGATAAATCGTATCGCAACGGATCAATGCGAAATCGAAAAATACAAAATGGCGATTTTGTTGGTTAAGGAAAAAAAATTGAAATCGTTCGTGCGGCAAACAGTAGTCAAACCACAGAATTTCGACGCAATAAGGTTGAGTTTCGGCTGTTTTTGAAGCTAGGAGTAACTCTAGGAAGAGGCTTTTTGTTGGGCGAAAAACTTGAAAAAATGTTAGCACAGCTGCGTTGGCGGGGCGTTTTTATTGCGCGGTAATTTATCGACTACATCGCGTCGCATCGCATCATTCAGGATTATTCTGACAAGACCAAAATTACGACGTACCTACCACACGTTTATATAGCTAGGTATCGATTTATGACTTATTTAATTATTGATTGGAAGATTTTAAAGTGCACTGTCGTAATAAGAAAAAAAGACGTATCCTTGATAAACGGACTATCTAACACTGGAAGAATTTTTCAAATTGGATCAGTAGTTCCTGAGATTAACGCGTTCAAGCAAACAAACAAACAAATTCTTTAGCTTTTAGTATAGATATACCTACGTTTGAAAATGGCACCTTGTTATAGGTTGGTATTGGCATAACTTACTTCACTTTAAGTACCCAGTATGTATGTTAATAATGTGTATTGTCATACATATTCAAGTATCCTGAGTGAAATGCAAAGTGGCTTTGGCAATAAGCAGCTAATGGCAGGACTTCGGGAGCAGAAGACTCTATATGCCATGTTTTAAATACGTTTTTATGATACTGGCCTGGAATTGTCCCAGGACGGCAAAGGCCGTATAAAAGAAAGAAGTAGACTTGTTCACTGCTTATCTACTCATCAGTACTTTGATTTCATACAGTAAAAGTATTTTTGTAAATAACCGAAAAATTGTAGACGCCGTAAGATTGTAAAATATCGCGTGAAATAGCAAACTCATTTTTCTCCATAAGACACAATTAAATTGGAAACTGTTGAATTTGAATAGAATTTATTGTATTAAAAATGATTTGTTCATATTATATCGAGAAATTATAATCCTAATTTTCCTACTTCCTACCTTCATATTATAAATGCGAAAGTTTGTGAGGGAGAATGGATAGATGTTTGTAACTCTTTCACGTCAGAACGCCTGAAAGGATCTTCATGAAATTGGCACAGAGGTACACATTCATAGTGCGTACAGCTAAGGAGTGGAATTCCCTGCCAGAGTCTGTGTTTCAAGATAGCTATAACCTGGGAATCTTTAAGACAAGAGTGAATAGGTTGCTTCTAAGCAAACGTGCTCCGTGCTCCTTACCACCAGGTGAGATAGTGGTCAAACGTATGCCTATCTACAAAAAAAGGTAGATTATAGTCTGGAATAATACATAGGATATTTTTTTCGTCATTCACGCTGGCGGAGCCGCGGGCGACAGCTAGTCTTACTTATATAGATTTTTTACAATCTTACGGAGTTTGCAATTTTCCGATGACAGACGTAGATAGATAAAATCATTTACTTTATTACATAACATCGTCTTTTCCACTCATGTGTACTTTGACACACACCAAATTTCTTAAAACTCCTTAACAATATTGCTAATTCTATGGGTATCTAACAAACCAATCACAGTTGATTCCAATTAGTCTGCGTACGTAGAGAAATTATGTAAGAACCAAAATTTTCATGTAGCATTATGAAGGTATTTGTAAATTACATTCAAATTCGGAACGTGGTCGGTGCTGATGCGGCGGCCACGCGTACAGTCACGTTCCATATTAGAGAAGCATCCCTAGCGTCAAAGCTAATAGAGGAAGTGTCGTGCAATCAGAGTGCCTAAAGCCGCAGTGTAGGGTACAAAAACATGCTAAATTTCAAGGAATAGACGATTTAAAAAATAATAAGTAGATTCTTTTTTAATTTGACAATTCACAGAAAAAACGTTTGCAGTAAATGCAATAAACTTTTTTATGTTAAAATGTCAAGTAAGTGCAGTCACAGACAAAAGTTTGCGGTAGGATAGAGAATTATTTCTTACTCGTGTCGTAGACTTTTCTTGATATGAAAGTGCATATTGAATTTCATTTGTTACTACAGTGTATCCAGAACTACAACACAAGGTGAACAAAGCTGCATACATCTCAATCCTAAGCATCAGGAAATCGAGCCCTGTTGGCCTCAGCGCAAACCAGACTAACTGGCCCTCTGTTACTTGTTGAATGGCCCTGTGGCTAAACTATCGTACTGGTCATACAACTTATATTTCATAATGTACTTTATGTTTTAAGTGCCTTCCTTAACATGGTATTGTATATACAAACTTCCTTTTTGAGGTACCGGTAATGAGGTCTCAGTTCATCCAAAATAAACAGTTATTGAGGGCGTTCATAACAAATAAAACATAGAAATGACTAACAAAGCACTATTTAATTTATGGCATTTAGATGTTTTCTTTTCCATGTCTAAATTCGAGTGGGCTTGTGACATATCTATGGAGTTATCTACATAAAAACGGAATTTGCATAGAAATATTCAAGTTTACTGATATTCCCTTTAACTAGAATATGAATAATATACACACCTATAGATTTTATGTCTCCAAGCTTGATTATGTGGAAGTGGAACTATAAAAGATGTTCAGAAGCGTGGTTTGATCCGAAACGCACTGGTGAATTGAAACAAAACTTTGAAGGAGATTTTCAGTTTATTTAAATTCTGCTTGCAGCATTTAAGGACTTACATTTTTAAAAGATTACATTTTAGAAACCAATAATGTAGCATTCAAGTGAAAATACTATTCGATTTTTTATTTCTATTTACCCCTGCGTTTCTATTCACCTCGTTTTATCGATACTCTTTTGAGACTGCGTCAAAATTCAACTCAGAGCGTATGTTTTACATTCAGCTACTGTTCATTCTAAAAGTCATAAAGCTAACTGGAATATTGTTAGGCTTTTTAACTTTGGTTTCGTTGCTGTTACAGGAAATTTGCTTCAAGAAATAGTCGAGTTAGGCTTCGATAGCAATGTTAAAAAGAAAGTGTAACTAAATATTCAAAAAAATCTACGTATGTTGTTTGATCGTAACACACGAGGATGTTGACATGTGGGACATGGTCTCCGCAGCCATTGTACCGATTACTAGTCATTATAGTCATAACAACAATGGCATAACAGTCAGGATCCTGTGCCGATATTTCAGGACCACGGACTCGATGCAGAAAGCAGTGCTCCAGAATATGGCATGAATTGTGAAGAGCGTTTTCGCTTTGAAGCCCGTATTAGGAAACAGGCCCAATCTTTATCGGGATGCACAGAAATTTATATGGTATTTTTTTTTTTCTTTATTGGAGTAGTCTATGAAGTGAGCTGTCGTTATGGCAGTTTGCTTCAAGCTCACTCCACCTAACTTACCACGGTGGGATTTTCACAGGATAAACCGGTAATTCTACGTCAGCGAAGTGAAGACATCGGTGACAGACGATAGACCTCCATCACAATAACTCCCCTTCGTATACCCTCTTAAGTGAGATGATGACTTGACGAGCATCAGAAACTCTGTTATCATCAGCGGATCAGCATGGCTGGTAGTAACACAATTACGTGTAATTACAGCTGATTGCCGAGCTAACAATGGCGGACGCCTTGACCCCGCTATTGACCTAGATACATTTATCCAGGTCAAATTACAGCTGTACGCTCGTGTACGGAGGTGTTACGCAGAACAGTCGAGTCAACGGAATTAGTTATTAATCTGTAGAGTGGGATTGAGGCTGGATTGAATGCCAGTATTCAATTTAGCCAGCATGTGTGTGTGTTTAGGGTAGAATTGATGATGTATGTCTATGATCATGATTTTTATCAGTATCCTAATAGTTTACAGGTATTTGGATTCAATGAATGACTAGCTTTTAGCTGTTTTTACCAAAAAATTTAGGGAACGTTTTTTTTTATATTTGTTATTTCATAAAAAATCTTCTTTAATAGATAGCTAAGACACGATTCATGCAATAACTTATGTCGTATGGAAAAGTTTTAAATGATGATAAAAGATGTTTATTTTTATATTTATTTAGAAAACACAATTTACTATGTATTTTTGTTTGGTTTTACATAGTTAGTTACTTTAAACTGGCATGCCCAAGACCATTTTTAGGGTTCCGAAAAAAAAAAGGAACCCTTATAGGATCACTCGGGTGTCTGTCTGTCTGTTTGTTTGTCTGTCTGTCTGTCTGTCCGTCTGTCACAGCCAGTTTTCTCCGGATCCACTGGACCGATTCTGTTGAAATTTGGTACACATATGGACTTCTATGACCCAAACACGGACGCATTACATAATTTATTAAATTTTTAGTATGGGGGTCACTTTTGGGGGTCAAACTAGAAAATTAAAAAAAAGTTTTTTTAACAATATCGTGTGACATATAAAATCAAAGGGCTTACTGTAAGGGTTTTAATTATATTTTTTTCATAATTTTAAAATAAATGGTTTTGAAGTTATTCAAGAAATTAGACGAAAAATGACCATTCCCCCCCCCCTTATCTCCGAAACTACTGAGCCAAAAATTTTGAAAAAAAATGGAGATAATAGATCTTTACCTAAAGATTACAGTAAAACCTATTAGAAGTCTGTAGTGTTAAAATAACATGTTAAAAAAATTAAATTCGTTCGGAACCCTTTGCACGCGAGTCCGACTCGCACTTGGCCAGTTTTTTTTAATATTTGTGTATTCATAATATTTTACCTACTAAATTAAATACCTAACTTATTTATAAACAATGTCATTTACTATTCATGAATTATTATCATTGTGCATGTTACGTTATTATTAATCGACTTTGAAGGTTAGCGTTTAAATAATAGAGCTATAAATGAGTTAATCGGGTTTTTTTATGCTAACTAGACTAAAATTATTTTATAAACGTTTTCATTTTGTTTAAAGAGCAACCTGCATTCATTCTAAAACATTGTTTCCATAGTCAAATGTGAATTTTATCGACCGTTAATTTCACTTAAAAGTGTGAACTCATACATTTTAACGAATTTATTAATGTTCGAACTCATTTCGAGGATGTCCGATGTTTTAGAAAGTTGTTAGGTTTAGAATTACAAATAACGACGGCTTTCACGATTTTATATTCAGCATAACGACTTCATATTTCGGTATGTTTATAGTTATATCTCGAGACTCCACGAACAGGATGGAAAAAAAAACCTAATGTTTCTTTATTTTTATGCCTGGATTATGATTACGACTTGAAAAAATTGATGTAAAAAGTTCGGTATTAAGAAAAAAGCATGTTTTAGTTAATAACTACGTAGTAACTTGGAATATTATATAGAAAAGGACGGTTATTGCCGGAATTCAGTGCGTCATAAAGTGGCTGGAACTGGTAATTTTTGGGTAAATGCCATAAATTTTCGAGTAATAACAGTACGCGTCGGCCCGCGCGCTATTCTTTTTTATTTACGACTGTACTTGTTTCACATTCAGCCGGTTATAACTTTTGTGCGCGACTGTATTGTGATTTTTATTTTAATTTTTTTATAACGCTATCTGTATTCCGTTGGTTTTTATTGTTCTTTGTTGTGGAAATTGGAAGCTTTCGGCTTTTTAAAAATGGTATTAAACTAAGCTTGGTTCAATTCCGAAACAAAGGATACTAAGTTACTTTCAGAGTTTCAGTTCAAGATTTAAATACGAGTTCATTACTACATAACGCAAATAAATCAGCAGCAAAAATAGAACGGTATTTTAATAATCTTAACGTTCTATTTCTGTTTGTTTATCAATAAATATGTAATACGTGTAGGTAGGTATAGATAGACGGCATAGTATACAGATGGCCCACTTTTGTGCGCATTCTATGTGTGCGTAGGAAGCGCTGAACGCGACCGGTTTGTTTACATTAATCACAAGCGTCGCTCTAGTGTGCGCCGACACGACCGTGTAGCTGTGTGAGTCACGTCTTTACGTCACTTTGTTTACCTCGATGTAAGTGTGCGACTGCGAGTGTACAACGACGCGTTTCATAATGTGCGTGGACACGTCACGCCGGGCGCGCGCGAGTGTGGGTGTGTTCGCGTGCCGCGGGTGACGTCACGCCGTTTCGTCACGCGCGTCGCTGTGTGTGTGTGTCTGTGTATAGTGTGCCCGTGTGCGAGCGGGCGTGTCAACCGTCAAGTCAATGTTACATTTTTGTGACCTTAACCGTCAAATATGTTGAGAATCTTTGTCCTTTGCATAATTATTATTATTAGCGTCTGGGGAAATAGTTACCTATGAAGTTATTTTTACTACCTATATTGAGCAAGGAATTAAATGTGTGTTGACTTGCAACTGTTGCAAGTCAAAGTTGGAAGTCTGTTTTCTTGGCTCTACAATAAACGAATTGCTCTAATAAGCGGTCCTGTCTATTTCTAAATGCCATACACATCTGATCTTGACATCTCGCTTTTTATAGGAACTATTTAACTACCTACCTCACTCCAATCCAATTTCACTATCCGTTCCGTGAAAATCTTGGTTAAAACAGCTAAATTAAGTACCCAGGTACCTCCTTACCTAGCTACTGAAAAATTCAACGTTCATTTTACTAATTTAGAATAAAAATATTATTTCATTTATCATAAGGTGCATAACCCTTTCAATCCCTTGACTGTACACTGCACTTGTACAGTCAATATCAAAAATAGTTGCAGATGTTAAGTACTAAAAATCAAATACCTATGTACTTACCGTCCAATGCTTACAGGGTGAAAAAAAACATCAACTGTTCGGTAAATAAAAATGTATAGGGGCAGTTGCAGTTGTTGTTTTTCGCGATTATAGAATTGGTCCCATGGTAAAAGTTGTTCATAACGATGAGCATAATGATTTGATGAGTACAATGACACTGTAGTGACCCTTTTCGTGTTTTGTGTTATTTCTGTTACACCTTGCATAACAATGCACAGTCACACAACCTCTAATTTTATGATAACTTTACACATAAATTGACTTCTAAACTAGGAAGTAAATAGTTATTATATCTGCTCAACCGTCTGTCTGTTCTCACTGTCATTTCCATTTCAACATGGCCGCCACACTCATGCGCTACTCCAGGTAAACTACCATAAATTAATTAGTATGTGTGTCACAAACTGGCAACACTTGCTCGTTATTTATGTTGCCATCATTAAATAAGAATTTATCACAATATTATTCAGCAGTATTGACTTTAATTACAGCCATTTGTTTACATACATTATCTAATCAGTTTGTGTTTTTTAGGTTATGTTGTCAAAGTAAAACGGTTGGTTTTGGTATTTGGAGCAGCAATCAGCGATCAGTATCATCATCGCTAGTGCGTGATAGTGGTAAAAAATAAGCCTAATATGGAAAATATATAAAAAACCGGCTAAGTGCGAGTCGAACTCCCACAAAACCGAAAAAAAAAAACACGTTTCTTGTATGGGAGCCCGCTTTAAAATTTAATTTGTTATTGTTATAGCGGCAATAGAAACACACTCTGTGAAAATTTCAACTGTCTACCTATTACGGTTCATCATCATCAGACATACAGAGGGTTCCGTTGGTTACCCTTTGGGTACGGAATTCTAAAAAGAGAATTTAGTGATTCAAAATTCCAATCAATGTAACGAACGAATCTCACCATTAAGAGCCTGTCATAGTCCACTGCTGGACATCATTTATCATCATGATCTACCCAGAATATTTTTTCTTACTGTCAGAAGTTTCAACTTTATAATTCAGCCAAAAAAATATTTACTTAATGACGTCACCGAAAATGTGTTATTTATTTATAATCTGCTAATCTATTAATATCTGCTTTTTTGTTGATTATTATTAATCATAGTTTTTTGATAAGCGATAAACGAGTTCCAATATTTATATTTAACTAGCTGACCCGCGCAACTTTGTCTGCGTCACAATTTTCATTACTGCTCCGCTCTTATTGGTCTTAGCGTGATGATATATAGCCTTCCTCAATAAATGGGCTATCTAGCACTGAAAGAATTTTTCAAATCGGACCAGTAGTTCCTGAGATTAGCGCGTTCAAGCAAACAAACAAACAAACTCTTCAGCTTTATATATTAGTATAGATGATATCATCTACATACCTACGTGCGCGAGGTGCACTGAGGCCTAATTGCGAGATTTTAAACGTTCTCCATCGGAGATAGCGGAGAGTAGCTGATTATAAACAAGAATCACGTCTAAACGGCCAGTTGTATTTTTTTGGAAAAAATTTAAGATACATTAGACAATTTTTTTAATAATTTGATATATGAAAATTTAGAGTTTTATTCGTTCAACATAGTGTAATTAATTTGTAAAGTTATGTCTAACACGGACATAAAAATGACAATCGGACCAAAACTACCGGGCGTATTTTAATGAAATTTACACTATCTCAAAGACAATTAAATTATCTACATTTTGATATACGGTTATTTTTTAAGTCTTAGAATAATAAGGTAAGTACAAAAACTACTGAATTTTGGGTCGCGCGGGTGTAAAACGAGTGAGCGTTTTGTTCCTTCAAGATCGCTGACGTATGTCGTCACCTTAACGTAAACGTTCGCCTGTGTGAACTCCGGTTTTCCGTTAGTGTCACCAGACGGCGCTTCTCCAATTTTAGTGCAAAAACGGAATTACGTTAACCCGATCGAGTACGTTTAAATTCCGTCACTAAGGCCTCAGTGAAGACTGAGGACTGATGATGACGGAATTTAGAACTACGCTAGATCAAGTACCTAACCTGAGTAACTTAGTTTGGGAATTATATTGAGATTTAAATAAACAACCTAGCTTATTTAATGTTTATAAATAAGCAAAACTACGTTCGGTTTATTTATTTGATCGGACTTCCCCTAAAGGTATCTATACTAATCTATATCTATAAAGCTGAAGACTTTGTTTGTTTGCTTGAACGCGCTAATCTCAGGAACTGCTGGTCCGATTTGAAAAATTCTTTCAGTGTTAGATAGCCCATTTATCGAGGAAGGATATAGGCTGTATAACATCACGCTAAGACCAACAGGAGCGGAGCAGACGAATTTGCGCGGGTTAACTAGTTTGTTATAAATCAAAAACCTACAATGCAAGTATGTGTGTTTTGTGGACTTGGTCGTTCTCCATCAGATGCTGTTAGATATAATCAGCGGGTTAGGTAATTCCGTAGCAACTGTTTAGAGGCGTCGCCTTTGAAAATTCAACAAAATTCAATGCGTTCTACTATGTCGAGCAGACGAATTTTTAAACCCCGACGCAAAAATGACGGGGTGTTATAAGTTTGACGTGTCTGTGTGTGTGTGTGTGTGTGTGTCTGTGGCATCGTAGCTCCCGAACGGATGAACCGATTTTGATTTTATTGTTTTTTCGAACATCTATAATTATAATAGTGAATTCGGATTTTCTTCCAAATTTTTTTTTTTTTTGATTGTGACATAAACTTGCCACTTGTCACTGCCTGTTTTTTTATTGGGGAATGGGCTTGCTCTTGACCTCGATCACGCCTGATGGGAAGCGATGTATGAAGTGTATGACGGAGCGAGCGTGCCCAGAAGATTTATTTTATTTAATTTATTAGGTCTACCAACAATTGTTTACACTAATCTACAAACAAAAATAACACATGCGTTAAAACGCTACACAGTGCAACAATTACTTATAGGTAAACACCACATGAACAAAAAGAAAACCATGATAAGTAATTAATTACGTATTGTACCAGTGCTTTACATGCAAAACTTTACACTACACAAAAGTCCTAAAACTTTTACATCAAATCTGGTAAACATTAAAGAAAGTTAAATTTTAGCTTGTTGAGAGAATCAAAGTGAAAATCAACCACATCACTGCAACTATTCAAAACCCTACAAAACCTAGCACATGGAGAGTTAGATCCTAACACCGTTCTTCTCATTGGAGGACGAAATGAAGTAATAGGTGATGTGATGAAGATGCCTGTTTACTCTTGCTTTGAATGGAGATGGGATATTTACGGGTCTTCTTTTGTTTGCTACTCTAAGGAAAAAAGTCTGTATAAGCAACCATTCCTAGAAACAGGCTACCTATTAGACAAGCTCGTCTATTCTGTAAGTAACCATTTCGATATCGAGCTTCACCTGAGAGACAAAGCTCACAAAGTGAACTTTATTGCACACAACATAAAGGTCTTATGTTTATACTCACCTCGGATTCCGATGTCGAGACTCGAAAATGTTGTTACAGAATAGCACTACTGCACAAACATCGCGTATCTAGTCAAAGAAAAGACAAGTATGTATGTCAATTGACACGCTGATAATGCATTCAATTACAGCGTTCGGTGACAATGACAAGGTCGGACGAGTTGATAAGAGATAATTTTTAATTAGCTGTTGACTGTACTTGGAGCAAACGTTGGACGAATGTTTGTCATCGTGAATTTGACAGAATCTGTAACAAGCCAGAGATAGGGGAAATAGATGAGCACCGCATTTCGCAGATGATTATCAAATTTTCTCAGATTGCTTCGACGAAACGTTGGACACAAATGTTGTATTTGACAAAATCAGCAATGAGACAGAACTCGGAAAAACAGAAGAGCATCGCAGGGAATTTTCCTCAACTGTCTTTTTTTCATTTATCTCATTTCTCGATTTATTGTCATAATAAAAAGACGACTCTTTAGTCCCGGCGTCATCATAGACTTACATAAGACCCGAAACAGGCCTTAAACACTCCTGATTGACATGCAGCCATTGTTACAGTCCGGTAAAAAGAATATTTGTCCGAATTGTTGTAAAAAAACTGGCCAAGTGCGAGTCGGACTCACGTGCAAAGGGTTCCGAACGAATTTTTTTTAATATGTTTTTTTTACACTATAGATAGACTTCTTATAGATTTTCCTGTAATCTTTAGGTAAAGATCTATCATCTCCATTTTTTTTTCACAATTTTAGGCTCAGTAGTTTTGGAGATAAGGGAGGGGGAATGGTCATTTTTCGCCTAATTTCTTGAATAACTTCAAAACCATTTATTTTAAAATTATGAAAAAAATATAATTAAAACCCTCACAGTAAGACCTTTCATATTATGTCACACGATATTTTTCAAAAAACTTTTTTTTTAATTTTCTAGTTTGACCCCCAAAAGTGACACCCATACTAAAAATTTAATTATATATGTAACACATCCGTGTTTGGGTCATAAAAGTCCATATATGTACTAAATTTCAACATAATCGGTCCAGTGGATCCAGAGAAAACTGGCTGTGACAGACGGACAGACAGACACCCGAGTGATCTTATAGGTAAAGGTTCAGTTTTTTGTTCGAAACCCTAAAAAGTCCTAAAGTGACATCTCCATCATACATTCAAGATGCTCATAAATACCTGATTCCTCTTTTATTTGTACGATAAAAACCAAATAACGAAGGCTTCGTTTCAAATAATGGTCAGCAATAAACCGTATTTTTTACAATACTTCATAAATTGAAACCTAATGTTACTGAAGTTTCGTGCGGAAAAGAGATGGTGCTGGACTGTATACAGTCTTGTCTTGTCTTATAAAGACTGTATTATACAGTATACAGTCTGTATAAGACAAGACAAAACAAGACATTTATTTGTAGAAACATGAGTATACATAAAGGGAATGCAGGTTGTTCATAAACATAAAAGATCAGTCATGTTGGGCAAAATAAGGTATGTAAAAAGTCATTAAAAAATTAAAATTATTACTAAATTGTCATACATTCTATAAATTATAAATGATCAAAATTATAAAATTTTACAAAATAAGAAGTCATTCAAAAACAGCAGCTGCAGCTCATATGACTCGTCCGGGGAGGAGTTAGAGGCAGTCTCAGACCCTTAGGCCCGTAATACTAAACCCATCCATGTTCCTTCGAATGCTCTTTGCGTTCCAGGGCAGCTGTAACTGAAGGAAATGGCGCTATACAGTCTGTATAGCGCTATCTCCTTCATCTCTTTTCCTAAGATCGCGGTGTCAATTTCCAAGTAGTCACAAGAGTTTAATATCCAGTTTATTGTCCTAAGGATGTGTAAAAAAAATTGAATGAGAATGAATGTCAATGATGTTTTTGTGCGTTTTTGGTGAGTTCTAAGAATGCGTCTGTTGCGTAGGTATACAGCTCTGAGATCTGGCGACAGATGCTGTAGAAATAAATTGATATTTGGTGACAGTTACTGTTATTAGGCTACCGGACTGACTTTAGGGCGACAATACATTACAGCGCACAAGATGGAGGCAGTCTGGAGAGCTCACGTGGTGTTATAAACCCTTCGTAGGTAGTCCCAGTCTCATCTTATACGAAAATAGGAAATAGGAGTTTTTCTTTATGTAATACTAGCTTCTGCCAGCGGCTTCGCCCGCGTGGTCGCTAGGGAACATACTCCTGGTATAAAAAATAGCCTATGTCCTTTCTCAGGCTCTAGACTATCTGTGTACCAAATTTCATTTAAATTGGTTCAGTAGTTTTGTCGTGAAAGCGCGGCAGACAGACAGACAGACCGACAGACAGACAGAGTTACTTTCGCATTTATAATATTAGTAAGGAAGTAAGGATAGGAAAGGAGAGAACGATAAAGATACAGAAAAATTAAACATTTGTAAGATGGTGCTCGAGCGCTAATTACTCTCATTGAAGACACTCAACCCGTTTTAGATGATGATGCACGATATTTACATTTCCATTAAAGGCTTAATCACAAAACAATATTGAATTTAATTTCCAAATAATTTCAACATTTGCCCAACGGGTTGGTCCAATATTTGGGTACCAACGTTGGGCATTGGCGGACTTGTGTATTGTATTGTAAGTAACAAGTGTTTGTAAACGCTTAAACATCTGCGACATCGGGGACCGACCCTTGGGGAGGGTTCACCCTACAAAATTATCTTTACCAACCAACAAACTTACCTCCCACGCGATTTTGCTTCTTAACCCCTTAGCTTAAGTCCGACGGTCACGCAAAAAAGAGTTTGGTAACTGTAAGGATAAAATTGGCGGAACTTGTTGCGACGTCGCTGCTGCAATATGTAATCAATGTCGGATCAGTTGGCAAAATACGTTACTTTCAAGGTTTGGTACAATTTCACTTAACGAATTTTGTGAATGAAAGAAAAAACAGGAATATTTAATTTAGCAAGTGATGTAACCGAAACATGGGATCCTTGGATGTGTTTATTATAATGATCGAGAATCAAATATACTGTATAAGACAACGCTAGACATGCATCAAACCAGCAGAGGAATGCAGTTTAAGATGTAAAATCCCACAAACCTACATTAAAAAGGGAGGATCCTTCGAACATACGGGTGTTGTGTCTGGTGGGCAACTACACGATGGTTGATATTTGGGCTGTTGTACATGTTCAAATCGCACGGAAATAGGGTATTTTACTAAAAAAATGTAATTAGTCCGTCAGATAGATTTCCTAAAAATTACTTATTGTTACTTAATACAATTTTACCAAGCGACATGACGTCACGCGTGTCTTCAACGCGCTGTATAGTCTTCATTTTTTGTTTACGTGAAAAAAGAAAAAATACGTGTCCAATATTTTTTGAAAATCTATCTGACGGACTAATTAGATTTTTTTAGTAAAATACCCTATTCTTTGATACCGCGAAGTAGCATTTGTGTGACGTCAGGTTTTTAGTTTTTATGTGGCGGCTTAGCTGCCTCTACCAACCTATACACTGAACTAGGACCAAACTAAAAGGCAATATTTTATCACTTACCCAAAACTAACTCAGAAATTAAAGCACTCCCCTTTTAGCCTTACTGGCAAGGCCCTAATGGCAACAACCCCGACAAATACCAACACGAATCCCTTAGGAACTGCTGATACCAGTGAAATACCAATCCCTGCTCCACGGCGAATATTCTTGGAAATATCAGCAGCTATGCCTATCTAGTTCTTTATCATACACAGATTTGCATGCAAGCATGTTGTTAGAACAAGTTTATGGGAATATGGTCACAAGATATGGGTGTTTATTCCCACAGGTGTTGAATGGCGACTAAGGCATTTAGTAAAGGAGATTGATGGCTTTATATTGAACTAGCTGACCCGCGCAACTTTGTCTACGTCACAATTTTCATTACTGCTCCGCTCCTATTGTTCTTAGCGTGATGATATATAGCCAATAGCCTTCCTCGATAAATGGGCTATCTAACACTGAAAGAATTTTTCAAATCGGATCAGGAGTTCCTGAGATTAGCGCGTTCAAGCAAACAAACAAACAAACAAACAAACTTTTCAGCTTTATATATTAGTATAGATACTAGTGGACGTCACGCGATTTCACCCGCTTATCCCCCGTTCCCGTGGGAGTACGGGGATAAAATATAGTCTATGTTACTCCCTGATAATGTAGCTATCCATTGCTGAAAGAATTTTTCAAAACGGTCCAGTAGTTTCGGAGCCTATTCATTTCAAACAAACAAATCTTTCCTCTTTATAGTATTAGTGTAGATTGATCATGAAATGGGTTTTTAATGAGTTCAGGGTAAGAGACAGCCGTTCTGCGAAAAAATTACTCCTGTTTTACCTGCAATCTTTTTAACTGACAGTTCAATGCAGTTCAATGCTTTAAACAACGTTCCTCTCCGAACATCGCAATGAACATGAAAGCAACATTATGATCCTTTTTTTTCAATCAGACTTTCAGGACACAATTTTTCTAAATTAGTTGGCGCAGTGAAAAAGCGCCTTTAGGAAAGTGGAGTCACCATTCATTACAAAGAGGGCAAATTCCAGATTCTTACATTGTATTAAAAAATATATAGGCGACAGATGTTCGCGGTCTACCATGGTTTATCACAGAACATATTATTTCCTTCTACTTTAGCTTGGTTCAATATTAATTACCTAACAACCACAATACTGGTATAATTAACGCAGAAGATTATTAATAAAGTGAAAGTTAGTTTGGATGTCAGATCTCGAAAACTGCTCGATTGCGATCGTTACGTTTTGGGTGACTTTGTCGCAGTTGGAAAGTAGCCTCGCATTTGGCAGTTAAGGATATCTCCATGCATTCTGATACATATTCTATTGGCTGGTAAAACAGCATGATCTCAGAATAGCTGTTTGTGAATGGAATGGTTATTTCTCACATAGGTACAGGCTGGATAGTTTTCGCGCTCAATATATGTGATTTGTACTCCTAAATCTATTCTATTTTAGATTCTTTGCTAGCAAAAAAGTGCGTAACACTATGCTGGTTGAAAAAGAACCTAGCAAAGCCTTTTAAAAACATTCTAAACCATCCGATCGCGCCGTGAACACACATCAAAGGCGTCCTACGCACAATAAATCCAATATCGCGTGTAGGCGTGTCGGTTGCGTTCCGAATCGCAATCGCTAACGCACCTGCCTTACAGGTGCCGGAAATCTATTAGCACTTAACACGTATTCTGAACGTGCCCTTTGTTCCGACGCGACGTTTGAACGCATCTTTATGGACGCCATGTTTGCTCACCAATATTGACGATATTGTCTTTACTTGAATGTCGAGTTTCGAAGGAAACTCGTTAAACCTGTGTGGCTTTAAAATGTTAGCTGCTATAAGCAATCCAAGTGGAATCGATGTACGAAACGCAATATTCTTCGATAGAAACCGTGTTATAGCACAATAACCGTCCACATTTATGTTAAACTGCACTTATGAGCCAATCAAACCTCGGATTTACGAGTGCATAAAACCAAACTACGCAGTAAAATAAATAATTTACTAATGTTCTTTATGATTAGTATTAACTGCTTTACTTCGTTCTGAGCTTAACGACTTCTTAATAACTTGAGTGTAATCAGGTGATCAAGTGACAGAGGTTGACGAGTCAATCATTTGTTTTTATGTGGCGGCAAGACGTTTCAAAGATGGCGGGGTGCCCGCATGACAGCTGTCATTTTTTCCCTCCAGTGACACTCGTTTCCATTAAATGGTGGTTTAACGCGACAAAACGCGGCAGGCACACGCTAGCCGCATGCTAAATAATTTCCCGGATGTACAAATTTATTGCTTGCAAACGCTTTTTACAACGGGCAAGGGCCGCAGTTGAGGGCAAGGGCGGAAAGAGTTTTGCACTCGTTAATGTTTCGTGGCGAAATTATTCCTCGTATACATATATTATAACCACAGTTAAGTCATTATACGTACTAGTTTATTACCTAACCAGCATTTGCCCGCGACTTCGTACTACATTCCAGTAGGAATTTCGGAAAATCCTCTCTTAGTGCTCCCTTACACTTCCCAAGGAACCTACATGGCAAACAGCTTTCTACGACCAGTAGTTTCGGATGTACGTTGTCTGTCAGTCACTCAGTTTTTTTTTTGATGTTTCTGCTTCATGGCAATCTGTTTGTTTGATTTCTCAGTTTATGTTTTCCTCAAGAGCCATACTTGTATGAAAATTCTTTTCACACGACTCTCCTGATGTCAAGTGGTAAATCTTTTATGTAGGCTCGGTATGTCACTTCTACGACCAGTAGTTATGGTATGTCAAACAGCTTTCTACAACCAGTAGTTTCGGCTGTACGTTGTCTGTCAGTCACTCAGTAACGGAAGAATTTTAAATATTAGGATATTGATGTCCTACATAAATAATAAAAGAGTATCTGCACACAAGTGCGTTTAGAGGACAAGATTTTTTACTCAATTTGCTAACTGTATTTCAAAGTTCAGCTTTCTTTCTTTTTGTAATGGTCTTTTTAGTGTTAAATTCCAAGGCTCGCTTTTTTGTGGTTTCATGGTTAGTGACGAGGTCGTTTCTCAATCTTGCTTCGCTTGTCACATAGATCGTGCAATTGACTGTCGCTACGGATACTGAGATATTTCGAGAAATATAATAGAAATCAGGAGAGCAGCCAGAACCCTACAAAAACGAGCGATGTGACTATTTGCGACTAGGAGTTATCAATAGTAATCCTCGATTATAGGCATTTGAAATTGAATATTTCTCGAAAATCTGAAACTCTCATGTCTTCAAAGTTAGAGTGAATAGGCTTCTTCTTGGTAAATTCACTCCATCGTCGACTTTGTCTCTGTCACCTCTGACCTAGACTAGAGTCAAGAGCAAACCCACCTCAAGTAAGAAAAAAAATATTTATTTGAACACGAAAACCAGTCACAATTTGGTATTGAAGACGGGTTCACATGTTCTTAATTCAAAAACTCGCCCTATGACAAAACATGGTATCTCTCCGTCATAAATTCATAATCTGTCAGATGATTTCATGTAATCTTGACCTACACAATAATAGATAAGAAAAACTTGAAGCTTGAAAATTGATTGTTCTAAATAACTGTTATTCTAAGGAGGCAGTTGCTCAACTTACTTTAGGGTAACTTTAAGGTCGACAGTTAAAACAACATTGCCATTGTTCTGACACAAGAAGCACCAAATAAGTCTGAGGTTCTCTAAGCAGTTACCCTGGAACGCACAGGACATTATTTTGAGGGAACATGGACGGGTTTTAGTCAGTAAGAGTTTGACACTTTTGATGATTTCCGATCCACAAAAAAGTGGCTTTTAACATCACTCATACACAGCCAAACATACACGGTAGTGAAGAAAGATAAGGTTACTTCTAGGCAAGTGTGTTCCAGCTAAGACCACATCATCGCTTACCATCAGTTATCTGCGATAGCGAGCAAACGCGTGCCTATCAATAGTAAAAAAATCTTATAAAAATTGAATTTAAAATGCGGCCCTGGTCAAGAAAAGGAAAAAGTAATAAAAAAGGCCGGGCGAATGAATGCGGGCCAGATGTGTTGTCCAGGGGAAGCGACGTCTCGGAAACGCATAGCAATCCGTCCGTTGTATCGTAATAGCTCATTATTTCACCGATAGCATCTTATTACGTCATTAGGCACTGGAAAAAGGGATAGGCCGCTAAATTGACGCAGGTGACGTGAAACCGCGGGCTATCGAAGACGAATTGTGGAAACGAATTTGTAAAGTTGTTTTCCAGTTTGGCTAGGACATTGCAGACAATCAGGTGACTCAACCTGATTGTCTGATAAAAAGATGATTCATTCCGTGCTTCGGAAGTCACGTATAAGCCGGTGCAGCGGTGGTCCGGCCGCCAAATGGCGGTCGTCAAATAAACCATGTCAGAGGTCCTTGAGGCGATTTGGAAACTCTGACACTAAGGTGTGCGGGGTCGTTAGACCACACGATAATAAGAAGAAGACGGTATCCCTTGGCAAGACTGGTGTCAGATTTTCTGGCTTCTGACTACCCGTAACGACTGTCGAAGATGTTAACTTAATTTGTTTTCAGAGGTACGAACGAATATCAAGGTCTTATCTCAGCAAGTATAGCTTAACCTCAAAGTTCAATGAAAATTCAGACGAAAATTCAATCCAGTTCTTTTTATCCTTAGCTAGCGCTCTGTTATACAAGACGTTATGTATATTATCTTAGTAACAAAATCCAATACATAATTAATAATTGGTACGCAGATATCTATTGTGTGGTCAAATTTATAAATCATCCTAACTGTTAAAATTTTATCATTGTGTGTCTAAATCCATCGATAGGCTTACAATACGTGCGAACATTCAGCCTTCGATAAAAAGTGTTGCCAGTTGCGTAAATAACCTTAGAATTTTTTGCGCTGGCAATGGCAACGTTCACATTATTTACTTTGGAGACAATGAACTCGCTGTATACTGCCTATTTATTACATTCGCGCGTATTTTAATGTTTTTTGTTTATTAGGGTTCAGTTTTAACACTAGCTTTGTGAGTGGTTTTTTTTTAATTAGTTAGGCACGGAAAATTGTTTCTTTTTATTTACAAATAGAGCTTTTTATAACGATTTCAATGTATAATCTAGGCTTTTTCATCATATCCAAAATCGTAATCCTTATAATTTTACAAATGCGTGAGAAAGTTTGTCTTTCTTACGCTTTCACGTCTAAATAGCTGAACTGATTTTGAAGTAATTTGGTACAGAGGAAGATGGTCCCATGGAACTGTTTCCAGGGGACCATCAATTCCCCAGGACCAGCTAGTCTATTATGTAAACAACTAATTCGATATCGAGCTTCACCTGAGTGACAAAACTCACAAAATGAGCTTTATTGCACACAACATAAAGGTCTTAATTTGAAACTCACCTCGGATTCGACTGTCGAGATACGAAAATGTTGTTACAGAATAGCACTACAGGACAAGGAACCATTAATTTAGATTTTTTTACAAAATAAGCAGCCTTTAGCCGTCTAAAGGCTGCTTTTTTAATCGTAATCCTTATAATTTTACAAATGCGTGAGAAAGTTTGTCTTTCTTACGCTTTCACGTCTAAATAGCTGAACTGTTTTTGAAGTAATTTGGTACAGAGGAAGATGGTCCCCTGGAACCGTTTCCAGGGGACCATCTTCCTTCCCAAGGACTTCCCAAGGACCAGGACAGGGGACCGTTAGTTTCGATTGTTTAAAATCTAAATATTTTTTTATTTTAATTGTTTTAAATCTAAATTAAGGAACCGAAGCCGCGGGCATAAATCAGTGACCAATCATTTCGAAACGACATTTTATTAAATCTATTCGATAGGCGGACGGAACCCACTTTTTTTTAAATTCAAGTAAATGGACACATAATACAAATGTATTGTTTTATTTACCGTTATCAATACTAAAGAGGATGTTATACCTACTAATTAATTGCTGAACTGTTTTGCAGCGCGGATTCATGCCATAGTTTTTCGGTTTCTCCCATTGGTTTTCCTGTTGGCGTCCTTTTATGATAAAGGTACCTATTTAAAAATAATCGTTTGTTACGGAAATGCTCTAATTTGGTTAGCAATATCATGACATTGACGCTGGTTTGTTGTTTTAATTGTATTGTACTAGCTTCTGCTAGAACTTCGCCCGCGTGCTCCCTAGGGAACGTACTCCCGGGATAAAAAGTAGACTTTGTCTTTTCTCAGGCTCTAGACTATCTGTGTACCAAATTTCATTTAAATCGGTTCAGTAGTTTTGGTGTGAAAGCGCGACAAACAGACAGACAGACAGAGTTACTTTCGCATTTATAAGGAGTAAGGATTGTTTATATTTAATATCTGTTCAAACTAAAAGTTCAATTTTAAGGATTTATCTCCGATATTTCAATTAAGAAGTATTTTTGTCAAACTCTACTTCTAGTCGAATCTTGAACCTAAATATTATTTTTATTTCAGGATTTTATCTACAGAACTTCGCGGCAATTTATCTCAATTCTTTTTTCGCTGAAGTCGATAACCACGGACTTTGAATTTGGCTCCCATTCTCACATTTATGTTTTTGACGGGATGGGTTCTATCTAGTGATGGGTCGTTGAAGGTTTTTCCGTCAACGAAACGTTAACGTTGAATTGCGTTTGTCAACTAGTTGATCAACTAGTAAATTTCGTCAACGAGTTAACGTGTTACGAACGTCAACTTGCATGAACGATAAACGCCTAAACGCTTTTATTAACGTATGCTGTTGTAATGTTAATTTACGAACAATTTGATGCAGTTTGCGGGAGTTTTATTGAAATACAATTTACGTACGTTGAAAATAACAAAACGTTGAGTTCATTTTCTCGTTTCGTCAAAAGAGTTGAATTAATAAACGTCGTTGTAACTCGTTGACGAATTCAACGAGTTGATTTGTACATGGTCAACGTTAATCCCGTTGAAGAGACATCAACGTTGATTCAACTAGTTCGTTGATTCAACGCCCATCACTAGTTCTATCTGACACATCCTACGCTACGCATCCTCGTACATCTCTGGTGGTCGTATCGCAGCTGTCTGACTGTGATCCTTACATTTTCCGCTTTAATGGTCTTCTTTTAGAAAAAAAGTACCAAGTAATTGAAGACAATTACTGGGTATTTTGTGTCTAAAATTTATTAACACATAAGAATGTGTGATGTACAATTGAAATAAATAGGTATGATAATTATATGCCTCGATTGTATTTTTCTCGCTATTGAGATTCATTAATTAAGATGACGAGGATTTTAACATAATAATTGAGGTTTTTACAAGTTAAACCTTCATTTCAATATCGCCTTCGAGTAGTCATCAAACATAATTTTAGTGTTCCGTACCCGAAGGGTGACCAACGGAACCCTATTACTAAGCCTCCGCTGTCCGTCCGTCCGTCTGTCTGCCAGCGGGCTGTATCTCAAGAACCGTAATAGGTAGACAGTTGAAATTTTCACAGATTGTGTATTTCTATTGCCGCTATAACAACATAATTATAATAAAAATTAAGGTTTATGGTAGGAAACCCATCGTGTGCGAGGTCGTTTTTTTTAAAGATAGGTACTAGCTTTTGCCCGCGCATATCCCGTTTTTTTCCCGTTCCCGTAGGATTTTTGGGAAATCCTCTTAGTGCTCCTCTACATTCCTCAAGGAACCTACACGCTACATTTGAGCTCTCTACGACCAAAAGTTTCGGCTAAGCGTTGTCTTTCCGTCACTCACTCAGTAACGGATGAGTTTTACATAAATTGACTGCGACTTCGTACGCGTATATCCCGTTTTCTCCCGTTCCCGTGGGAATTATGGGAAATCCTCTCCTAGTGCTGAGTACAATGACCCCTTAAAAGGCATTGCGTTTATTCTGTTACACGTCAAAGTCAAAGTCAAAACGTTTATTGCGAACTAGGTGTACAATGGTGTTTTTTTGTTAGTAGGTAGGTACTTATGAATTAGCAGCCTTTTACAAGCATTGCAATAGGTATTATTGTTGGCCTGCCCTTTTCATCCTAAATTAGCCATATTTATATTCCCTATCCTGTCAGATTTTCAAGGAAATTCCTTATCCATTGTTTCAAATGTTTAAAATTTCGTCAACTCGACTACGTTAATAACGCAATGAATATCGTAAAACTGTCAAAATGAATGGCATTTCCAATGATTGTATGTTACGCAATATTCACCAATAGGTATCTCTTTTTAGCTATGGTTTTACCATAAACAACACGCGTTCATCTCAGTACTTACCAACAGTGGAACAGTTTTAGCAACAGGAAGGAACGACTTATTGGCTATGGTCACTATTGTCTATGATCTCACTGGTAATCCCATACTTACCTGAAACAAATAACAAAGAATTTAACATATTGATTTCTATTAAATATTATAATTGAAAAGGTAAAGCAGAAAATAGATACGTATGTATTTATGTTTGTCATGGCTGCCGGACAAGCTGTAGGCTCGTTAAATACAGGATTGGTGCCCTGGAATAGCGAAACAAGGCTGCAGTAGACGTTGCATGAGGAGGTTTGTGTCAAGTTTTACGACCAAGTCTCTTTAAAAACTTCTTCTAAAATTTGGTTAAGCAGCTTTTTAAATAATGTTTTTCAAGTGTTAACCCGCTGACATATATAATGACTAGCTGACCCGCGCAACTTCGTCTACGTCACCTTTTTTTATTACAGCTCCGCTGCCATTATTATTATTGGTCTTAGCGTGATGATATATAGCATGTAGCCTTCCTCGATAAATGGGCTATCTAACACAGAAAGAATTTTTCAAATCGGACCAGTAGATCCTGAGATTAGCGCGTTCAGGCAAGCAAACAAACAAACTCTTCAGCTTTATATATTAGTATAGATAGATCGGACTACAAATAAAACCGTATAAGATATTGAAACTGTTTCAAACTCACAACTTTAAATCTATCATTAGCTGGTTACAGTGGTGGAAATTGCCGCGGAAAGCCGCAAATTTAATAATAAATTGAACACGTGTGTGAATGGCGGAAGGGGGCGTCACCTGACACTGTAGGAATGCTGGCAACACTGAAAGTACGACGTATTTTGTGCAAGGAAGTTTTTTACTACTCAATTCTGCCAAAAGCTTAATTGAATTCCATGATATGTTTTGCTGTGAGATAAGTGTAATATGACTGAATCTTTAATACAGAAGTTAGAAAAAAGAGACAGACAGACAGTAGAAGAAAGGAGAGACTAGACGGAAGAAGTATTAGCAGACCAAAAGCCAGAAGGCTGGATAGTCTAAGAAGAACAGCAGGTAATACCTACCCACTGGATAAGACTCGCATGGACCAGGGAAGTATGGCATAAAGGGGAGAATGCAGAGAATACCCAGCACTGGGTCGAACAAGGCTGTCAATGATAACATTAAAAAAAACAGAGTGAAGTTTGTGTACCGAATTCAAAAATAATTACCAAATAAATCCAACATCCACAAATTAATGACAACGTTCCAAATATAAATTTAAACCAATTTCACGAGAGCCAATAATGATGCAGCTGGCAGGCAATACGGGTGAAATTAAAAATAATAAAAGCGCGCAGGGAGCAAAAACCGCAGTGATCCGGCTCGACGGGCTGCCGTGAGAAGTGTTCCCGGGTTGTGTAATGTCCCGTTATGTTCCCGGACTCCGGACTCCGGACATATCACGGTTTCAATATTGTGGTCGGGGAAGAAAGATGATAGGAGTTATGAGATCGAGCATTGACTTTGGACTCCGTGTTTTAAGATGCTTGTCAAAAATCTGCCGAATCACCCAAGTTACGGAATCGATCACGACGATTTGGCGACAGATTGTCATATGGCAAATACGTAGCGTAAAATTGGGCCTGGGTATAACTTTGGCTCTAATTTGTTAACCAATACGAACACATCACAATGTGGTTACTGTATTCCTATTGGTTAAAAGGAATGAACTTTCTATTATAATGGATTTCAAATACTTTTGACGTAAATTTCTAATCCATTGCTTCTTATGTTCGAGAAATTAGTCACTTCGACAAAGTTTACTATGCAATGAATGTGATTGAATTGTCAAAACAGAAATCATTGGCATTGATTTTGTTTCGCACCCGCTATAACGTCACTTTTTTATAATTTCAGCTTCAACATAAGTCTTAATTATCTTAAAATTTTAATAACAGCAAAAACTATAGTACCTATGCTTCTCTATCTTATCAAGTCCAGCCACAAATGGCGTGACGGAAAGGAGTCTGCCCAAATACCAGCCAGAGGTAGGCGTTTCTTGTAAATCTCGTTTACATTGTCCGATATTAAGAATCGAACTTGTTCTGCCATCGTGGGCTCCCACACGATGTATCGGAATCATTGCTTAATAATACCCAAAGATTTTAATGAAAGTTTAATTCGAGTTCGTATTTGAACGGCCATTTTCTTAATTAATTTAATAGGTATTGTAATACGTTATTACGTATGTATGTAGGTACTTAATGATGTGTTATTTCCGGAGGGAAGCATGCAAGAGAATATTTGAGTCAAAAATTTATATAAACAAGAAACCTGTTTTAAATGGAAATTGATCCTTCGAAAAATTTTCGGTAGACAAGGCTTCTGGTATTTTTTTTTTAGGATCGGTTATGGTAAAGATAGTGGGAAATAAATTAGATATCTATTTAAACATCTTATTAATTTGCCAATCATTAAAAATACAGCCATTTCTTGTCTCTAAAAAATCGAAAAAAACCGGTAGCATATTTCCGTTCCCAATATACAGAAAAAAATCTCCGCCATTTTGAATCTCGACACTCACAAATCACATCCCAATCAAAACGGAGTTCGATTTACAAAAATCGCTCGCGGGAACCGATTAAGTATCGCGTGCGACGATCGAGTCCACATATCGATGGCGGGCGCGGTCGCCGATTGATCAGAGCGGGGTCAGCGACCGCTCTCCCTGGCCCTAATTTGAATTCGCGGCATTACCAGCCGGGAGGCCGTAATTGGATAACAATGAGGGCGCCAACCTCCCCCATTGGTGGTTTGGACATAACGCCTCTGCTGGGAAAACTTTGGACGCGCTGATTGGCGGGAACGGTCATCTTGTGTAGACAGTTGTTTGTGTGATGTTCCTTGGGAAATGTGCGGGTAGTAAGGTTTAATCGAATAGGGATGGCAAAGTTTTGGTTGTGTTTGTTTACATAAATGTAAAATAGAATTCCTAGCCGCACTACCCCATCTTATTTTCTTAACACGCATTGTGCGATTATACAGGCTGTTAAATGTATGGCGGCGGAATTCTGCAAAATTTTGATTAAGACTAAAAAGGAGTAAAGTTTAATTTGATCATTAATCTGGTAAAATTAATTCGCTCAAGCAAATTGCCGCCGGAAATTCCCAGCCATATGTTCACGCGAAGTATTCCTTAGAAACGCGAGAAAATTATAATCCTTGTCACAATGTTGCCATTGTCACGTCTTGGGCTTTGACATAACTCGCGGCGGCTGGGCGCATGCGCGGCACTAACATCGTTACATGGCCAGTAAAGTGAAGCGCTATGAAGGGTGGCAGTCGTCACTGAAATTCTATTACGCGTTTTATACGCGGCCCGCGCCTTAATGCGGGGGGGCGCGTTATAAAACATGACCATTATGCTATGATCCCAGACATCACCCACCACTCCCCCTCAATGGCCCTCTAGAGTATGAGCTCAGAGAAGCGGGGGGGCTCACGAAATATTGGCTGCGTCGTAAAACATTGAAATCTGCGTTTCGTAACTGCAGCGCTTGCGAGGGTACGTTTAGATGGCCGATTCGATTCGCGCAGTTTATTTTAAATTATAACAGATGTAGAGAAGGGTGGTTTTTAATCTGTGTATTTGGATCACTGCAGTGCTCTGACAATGTTTGTTTCAGAAACTCCAAAACTTTTTATCCTTACAAATAAGCCCGAAGCAGGGGGGCTACTCTCTAACAAAATCCGTAGTTTCGGGCTTAGTTGCGGGCGGGCGTATTCTACTCCGTATCACCTATAGACTTACGATTAGTCCCGAACCCGAACTGAGAATGAATGACAACACGATTTCACAGTAACCGTCAAATCGTGTTATCATTAGTTCTCAGTGGTTAGGTGATACGGAGTACAAAATGCCCGCCCGCAACTAGGCCCAAAACTACGGATTTCGTTAGAGAGTAGCCCCTCCAGATCCGTTCCTGCGTTGATGGGTTGATTTTTATGAGCAATGCACGTTATACTGCTAATGGGCCATTCTATAAAAGCCAACAATTTAGTAGAAAAACTTCAAAGTCTTCAAGAACCAGCCTCTTTCGTTACAGTCATAAAACGTGCGCACACCTAAGCGAGCGGAGCGATAGAGAGCAAAGATAAAAACGTACAATTAATAGAATCCGTAGAACAAACAGTAAGACGTGACCGGTGAACTACGGTTTCTAACTAAATACCTCCGTACGTGCCCGAGAATCGAACCCCGTTGGAGGATTAGCGTTATGCTGAACCACGGACAGAGCATTATGCTCTGACACGGAGCCCTGAGCTTTAAATTCAACTAGATTCTGGGGCTAGATTGAATTTGAGCACTAATTGGGTTTCTGCAGGTTTTTCCCGTTTGTATTCAATGGCTGATTTCATTTAGGATTTTTTAGGATAAGTTTCATCTATCTGTATTGTTAATGTTATAGGGAAAACGTTACTTTAGCTACGAAATTATCAAAAATTACTCCCTGATAATGTAGCAATCCAATGCTAAAAGAATTTTTCAAATCGGTCCAGTATTTTCGGAGCCTATTCAATTCAAACAAACAAACAAATCTTTCTTCTTTATAATATTAGTATAGAGTGTAGACTATGTAAGGTTTGTTTAAAACGCACTTATGACGCTACATCATCACCTGCCTAGACCTTTCCCAACTATATTTGGGTCGGCTTCCAGTCACACCGGATTCAGCTGAATACCAGTATTTTACATGGAGCGGCTGCCGATCTGACCTCCACAAACCACTTATGACCTTACGTACCTATACAAGAAAAAACGAATCAGAAATCATTCAAAACCGGACTCTTTTCAATAGACCTAATACTGGTATTAATCCAGCAAAAAAAGACTGACCAAGTGCGAGTCGGACTCGGTTCCGAACTAATTCCATTTTTGTAACATATTATTTTGACACTATAGAGACTTCTTATAGGTTTTCCTGTAATTTTAGGCTCAGTAGTTTTGTAGATAAGGTCATTTTGGTCTAATTTGTTGAATAACTACAAAACCATTAATTAAAAAAAAAAAATAGTTAATACCCTCACACTCAACCCTTTCATTTCATTTTGTATTAGTACCGATAGTTTAATAGCGGCCTCACATTTCGCATTTTTCTCTTATCTATTTGTAAAAAGCCAAAATTCCGAAGTAAGTCTCTGATTAAGTGCGCGACGGCACTTTTTAGAGCTCGTGTATTGAACTACTGTACTACCCAAATAAAATGAAAGGCATGTCAAAATATTCTTTTACAAATAGCGGTTAGGTGTTCATAGCCGCCTCAGAAATTCTAAATAAGAATCCGTTTATAATGTAATGGAGAGGTTTGAGTGGTTGGGTCTTGGCATAAACTACTGCTAAGAGTAATAGCTCAATTGATTTAGTAATCGCTATTGCTGTATTTGCAGTGGTTTTTTTAGTTTAATATATGATTGTTTTAAACTGAGTTTTTAAATAAAAAGATTAGAAAGACGCGTCAGGATTGTTTGCCTTTGTCCGGCTGCCTGAACCTTTCTAGTACCTCTAAGTATAAATTGTTACATCATATGATACACATTTTTTTGTAACTTTTGTTATGTATTTGAGCCAGATGTATTAAGACGAGCGCTAATCCTGCCGACAAACTGCCACGCAGTTTGGTGGGTGTACATGAAATGTTTAAGTATTTGGTCCAAAATAAATCATTTATTATTATTATTATTTTATTTATTTGATGTGTCACACGATACAGTTTCAAAACTTTTTTTTTCTGGTTTGACCCCCAAAAGTGACCCCATACTAAATATTTATTTATATACGTAATGCGTCCGTGTTTGGGTCATAGAAGTCCATATGTATACCAAATTTCAATAGAGATCGGTCTAGTAAATCCGGAAAAAATTGGCTATGACAGACGGACAAACAGACAGACACACCCGAGTGATCCTATAAGGGTTCCGTTTTTACGGATGTTCGGAACCCTAAAAACACAAAAACAGACTAACTAAAACTCGTTCAATCAATAACGGTGCATCGTAAAAACGTTCTCATATTTTACACGCCACGCCACAGACGCACATAAATCCTACGTAGGCAATCCTTAAAATACAACGAAAATTTTACGTTGCAAACATAAATTGTACGTCCGTGCGTTTGTATGACCGCTGCAGCATGGCAAGAATTTGTAGGGCCGATGGTGGGGTAAAAAAATGTATACAAGTTTTCTCTACCTGAGGTATGAGAGTTAATAATGGTTACTATAAAAATAAGATCTATGATTTGATCTTTGTTGGAATAATACCGTAAGTATTAAAATACAAAGATAAAATAAATAAGGAACTTAAACTTTTTTAGTCTTTGGATCTGTCATATTCTATAAATTAAATATAATTTTTTCACGAAATCACGTTTTTTTTGCAACTTTACAGCTATCACCTACGATTTTATATTTAAGTTTTTTTTAGTTAGATAGTTTTCTTTTAATTTTGTGTTTTTTGTGTGTCAATTCTTTCGGGTTCCTTTCTTTCATTCTTTACTTTTTCTTTACCACTATTGGCTCTGCGTCACTCAAAGGTTGACTGGTAGAAAAATCCTAAGTCCGCCTCTGTATTTGTATGCGAAAAGTACTAAGTAAATGAGCTGAATTTCAAAAAGTTTTAATTTTTCAAAAAATACGAAAACAAATCCCCAAACGAGTAAAAACATAATCATTAAACCACCTTTCATAATGTCACCCAATTTTCTATTACAACGCGTTCTGGGACACAAAAGCGAGTTTGCGTAGTACCGAGGTTTACCTGGTAGTGATGACCATCTAATGGTACCTCGCCTCCCTTCCCCTGGGCGCTATAACCCCCTCGGGCAGCATGACCATTTCCACCATTAGACTTAATCAGGACTTATGGTCCGGCAGACCACGCCTAGGTGTTTTTGCTTTTTGAGCCTTTTGCGAGAACTGGTTTGAACCGGTGCAATGCGGTACGGATATATTATTGTTACCTATGTTATTGGAGGTTTTTAGTACGAGTGTGAGGGACTGGTTGTGGTCAAAATTGCATTATTTGCCAGTCTAAAAATGGGTTCAGATTACAATTGGCTTACGTCTCATCATACCTTCTGTCGTAGGTCTGCTGTAATTTTCTTTTGTTGGGTAACAAAAAATGAACTATTTATTTATTTATGTAGGTACATTATAACGCACTCGGCATTATAATGTACATAAATAAATAGTTTATTATTTGCTGCCCAACAAAATTATAATCCAAACGGATTCCAAAATAAGCGTTAAAAAAGGTTTTAAGCAGATTCCACGGAAAAGAAGAGGTTATTTATTTAATTTAGACTGATTTAGCTAATACATACCTTAATGCCACTTAAAAAGGACAATGTTTTCGTCAATTTGTTTTGGAACTACTCTTACATTGTTTTTTTTTTTACTTATAGCTATAGCTAGCTCTGTAATTCTTTTCATTTAAATTATAGTTCCAAGTCATGGCATCACCGCGGAGCATAGTCACCCGCGTGCTAAGCCCAGTAATCTGCACAGCAAACAAGGGTGCGCTCTTTGGTTCTATACGTTTTTGTGGCACAGGCACGAACACGTACAGCCAGCATTAAAAAAAAAAACATAGAAAATTTTCAATAAAACATAGAAAATTGGATCGCTATAAAAAGAGTGCTTTCGAGATATTTTTAAAATGTCGATTTGTTCAGTATTTTTGCCACGTACGAAAATGTATGAAGTAATTGTGAGGAAACGAGTTTTGCTCAAAACGAATCGTAATCCAGTTCGGCGAGCTTTATAATCTGACTCGGTTCGAGGATATAAAACAAAAATGTTCTGCAATTTATCGATAAATCGCATGAAACAAAGTTCAAAGCGAGTAAATCACGAAAAAAATAAAAATCAGAACGAGAGGGTGGTATGGTAAATGCCTTCGCCTCAGAACAAAGAATACTTTTTTTTGTTCGACTTTCAAACACCGAACTGCGTATACTCGCAACGTCCCAACTATCCGGTTATCATTATCACGTTTGAAAATAGAACGCACGCGAGCCAGCCAACCAAGTAATCGGGCAAAAGCTTTTATACGAACGACCAGCGTAGCCTGGCCTGCGAGTTTACACGCCCATTTCCTTCTATGGCCTCTTTTATGATGCCTGTCGGGGGGCGAGGGGGCCTTTTTATGGTGGTATTAGTTTAAAGGCCCCAAGGCACGGGCTCACATGTGCCCGAACAGATAAGCGGCGGCATCCCCACTCGAAAACTTGTTTAGTCGGAGCGATAAGTTGGTATTGTCTGCGGGGGTCTGCAGGCCGACGGAAAAATTTGTTCGTGTCTAACATTGTTTTCATTAATCTGCATTGTTATTGAGAACGTTTTATTTCTTTGCTTTGTTAGGAACGCCTTTAGTAATGTCGCGGACTGGTTTTATGTATCATCACGGACGAACGTGAGGGGGCGGAGCAGCGATGTACGTGCGACGCTTGGCTCAGTACTTAGATAAATAAATGGGAGATAAGATTGTACTCATTTAACTCGTCAGGCTGCTTTGTCATGCAAAATACTGTATCATGTTTTTGTTGAACATTTGCTACTTTATGCGAATTCCTGTACCTACTTTGACCTAGTGACATTAAAATTAATTACTTGCCGAAGTAATTTTTGCTGTGTTAAAAAAACATAAAACCCTTCTTTTTAATATTCCAAAATCGAAAGCAACTAGAGCTATTTGACATCCAAGCGACCTCGATTAAAACAATAGAGTTTGCAGAATAACCCGTTTTGCGAAACGCGCCATAAAATACAATTTTAACGATTCAGAAAATTAGTCTCCGTCAAAGTTTAAGCCGGTTTACAGTTACAAACTGTATCAATCCCTCTGCTGTAAGCCAGTAACATAAATTTCTAGCCCTAATTCAGAGAGCACGGCTTAAGACGCGGGGGAGCCCGAACAAAGATCGATATCAAGTGCCAATGGCGCCAATGTGTGGCCCCCTCGGCCTAGAAGCGCCATTAAAGCCAGACCTCTGACATTCTACACCGATTCCCCTGTGGCGTTTAGTTATAAAGACGCGAGGGGGGTGTGGGGGCTCAATTTATGTCGGCTATCACCAGGGTGCGTTCCATTTATGGTGTAAGATTGTGACGCATCTGTTCCGTTGCATAAAATATGAAATTTAAAAACAATGGACGCGAGCGTGGGGACTGCGAGTTAAATTTGGAATTTGTATTATTCTGAGAATGGGTTCGTTACGAACAATTTGTAGCATTACTGGGTTAGGTAGTATCAAGTTTGGTTCGTACGACTCGACAAGCTATGTTATTTTTCTGAAACACCGTGATCGCCAAAAAAGAAACAAAAAACATAATAATAAATCCAGCCAGTGCCAATATAAAAAAAAACTCTTCCGTGCCAAAATTTTGAACACAAAAGTTTTCAATCTTCACTTCCCATTGGTACCTCTAGTTCCCCACATGTGGGCATAACAGCCCCAGTAGCCCCCAAACCACTCGAATTTCTATGGGAAGTGAGCCACTTATCCATGGCTCTAAGATTAATACACTCATGGAGATCGAAGATTGATGCTGCAAGCAAGAGGACTTATCGCCCGGATGCTTTTATATGCCGACTGTATGTACAAGTACTTTGATAAAATAAATTGAGATCGGCCGAGTAGTTTTGGTGTAACATGGATCTTATATTGAAACTACCTTTTGCTCGCAACTTCGTATGCGCATAACCCGTTTTTTCCCGTACCCGTAGGAAATTCTTTCTTAGTGCTCCTCTACACTCCCCAAAGAAACATGCCAAATTTCAGCTTTCTACGACTAGTGGTTTCGGCTGTGCGTTGTCTGTTAGTCACTCAATCACTCAGTAACGAAATAAAATAATTTTATAATATTGACGAAGGAAAACAATGAAAAACTTCAGGGTGTAAAAACAACAACAAATTAATATGAACAACGATTTTGTACTGGTACAATGCAAGGAAAATAATCTTGAGTATTGTTCCATATAAAGTGTTTTTAAGGACATCCTACTTAGAAAAAAATCTGCATTCATTTTTCAGTCTTATGAATATCATAATACTCACTCAGAATAAAACATTTCCATGGCTTAACAAACTCGAGAGTTACTTCAAAAGTAGGAAAAATAAACCAGTACGAAATGCATGTTTTACGAGAAAATTAATGCAGGAACGGCGTACGATTTATTATTTATCGGGAGGAAGGGGTCAAGGGGGACTAATGAACTAAAAGGGGGACGTTAAGATCATTTGGCTTTGCTTAACCTAATATTTAGAGGGGAAGTCGTGTCCTTCTCTGGTTGGTCGAAAAACTCTTATACCTACAGCATTGTATTAATAATTTTCTAAGTATGGCTGCGGACTTTAAAGAGGTTTAAATTAAAAAAAAAAACATTACAAATTATTTTTTAAATTATTTGACTTTTCGCCATGGTAGGTATATGACGTGTGTTTAAAATGGAGGGAGGCCTTGGCCAGCAATGGGACATAACAAGCTTATTTAGAATTCGAATTTTATTCGTTTTTGATCAAAAAAATAAAATAAAAAATACGTAAGTTAAAAATAAATCAACATCGACTTTTATGTCAAAAATGTTGAGAATGGCCCTACTATCGTATTTGACAGAATATTAATACCTATGTAGTTGATTACAAATTGAGGTACCTAAAATGTCATCCAGAAACTACGTTAACCTAGAATTTACCCCAAAATACCCCAGTTAATAAGAATTCTGAATATAAAACGCAAGAAAATCCTGAACCTACCAGGCTGTAAGCTCAAACTTCTCAGATAAATGTGTAGCAAAAGTAATTTTAATCAGGCGAACTTGTAGTTTGCAGTCAGCTGTGGGCATTCCAATATGTCGTGTGGGGTGTGCCCCATTCCACGCCACCAACCCCATTGGGATATTAGCTCGTACTGAGGTGTGGCTTCACTCGTGTTTCTTGTGGAATTTAGCGATAGTGCTCCGGAAAGCAATGTGTATCAGTCTGTAGAGGAATCTGTGCTCGTATTTATAGCCGAAATATGTTTTGGCGATTTTTAATAATTATATTTTGCATTTGTAATACGGTGCACATCAAATACCTAGAAAAAAATATTCAATCTGACACCAGACTTTCTTTTTTAATTTGTGATGGGTTTGCTCTTGACTCTAGTCTAGGTCAGAGATGACAGAGACAAAGTCTACGATGGAGCGAGCTTACCCAGAAGGAGCCTGTTCACTCTAACTTTGAAGAGATTAGGGTTGTAAGCGTTTGGAAACAGACGCAGACAGAGAGTTCCACTCCTTTGCTGTGCGCATTATAAAATACTTGCCAAGAAGTACTGTGTTACCTAGATTTGATTTGTAAAAATATTGTTTGTAGGAAGTTATTTTTCTTTCGGAAAATCCTGATATCCAACAATCGTTGAATGTCATATTATAATTATGCTACTTTTAACCATGAAAAAACTGACCAAGTGCGAATTGGACTTGCACACGAAGGGTTCCGTACCATCTACCTTAATTGTTATAGCGGCAATAGAAATTACAACTATCTACCTTTTACGGTTCTTGAGATGCAGCCCGCTGTCAGACAGACGGACAGACAGCGGAGGCTTAGTAATAGGGTTCCGTTGGTTATCCTTTGAGTACGGAACCCTCTAAAGGATTTGCCACGAGAGCGAAGCCGCGGAAAATGCTTTACATTTTTTATTGACCCAGACTTTAATCAAAATTCTCAGGATAAAAAAGAACTCAGAATAACTAGGGAGAAATCAGGATATTGTTACTTATGAAAGGATACTGATTGGCGACGGAACCCTAGGTGTTATCCACTGCTTATCATTCGCTGCAAGCTGTCATTAATTGAGGGTAACGGGTTGCAGTGACATGTCCGGGGGTGCTGGGGTACTGCACCCTCGTCCTACTTATGCGCAGCTTATGCACGCGCCAACATGGCGTAAGTCCAAATAAAAACTCACAGTAAAAAAAAACTTGTATGAATGTAAAAAATTAAGACCCATTTTTATAGAATTACTAGCTGACTCGGTAAAAGTTGTTTTTCCAAGCAAAAAAAAGAAAAAAATACCCTACAACTAATTCTCATACCTACCGAATATACACACAAAATTTCATGAAAATCGGTCGAGCCGTTTCAGAAAAGTTCGGTAACAAACACCGTGACACGCGATTTTTATATATTAGATATTTGTCTTTTTTTAAGCTTTTTCGCTAATTCAAAGACTATTATAGGTATTCTGGTTTTAAGTTTTTAATAATAGTATTTAGACTCGGTACTACGTAGAGAATTTCGTGAAGAATTGGTTTTCAGTTCGGATTTGTAGCCTGTTGGCACTGAAGTTGCCCCCTATAAGTACTCACTTCTTAACTCGTAAAATATGGGTGTTCTACTACCATAACTGGCCCTTCTAAATCCGTTCCCAAACACGCTTCAAAATTAACGAAAAATGTAATTACTATACGAACTGATCGGATCATTCATCTATAAGAAATATTATATTTAATACTTCTATGGAATTACTATGTGTGTTTCTTTTTATTTGTGATGGGTTTGCTCTTGACTCTAAGTCAGAGATGATAACAGAGACAAAGTCTACTATGGAGCGAGAATTTACTAAAAGTGCAGTAACACTGCCAAAACGAATGTTGCCACGTAATCAATCTCTTATTATTTTGGTATTTCGAGAATCGCATCCTCTGGTAGAATGGCAGTTTTTCTTGAGCCTGAATAGGCCTTAATTTATAATTTACATTCCATGCTGTACAATAAATCAGGGGTTCGAAAAAGACCACTTGATCAGAAAGCACATCGCGCTACCCGTCACTGTCAAATTTTCTCAATCAACCTTGAACCTAATGCGTCAGCGATAAAGATGAAAATGAAATTTGATAGATTGTTGTGTGGTTAATATTATGATTCTGCTAAAATCGCCATTGACTGCTTCTACAAAATAATGTTAAGTTCTTTTACTTTGGGAGTGTGTACAGTGACCACAATTATGTTTCCTTACTGTACTGAGGTCCTCAGTCACAATGTATCAGTCTGTCATCGACCCGTGGCGATGAGGCGATGGCGGCATGTCACTGGCATTTCCGGACGGCAGCCGGTTCGGTTCTCGGTTGCATCAAGCTGGAGTTTTTGTTTTAGCCCGCTTTGAAACAAGGTTGCTACTAAAATCGTGAGAATTTGCAGGTATACAATTTGATGTTACCATTGTTATTCAAGGAAAACAAAAGAAACGGTAAAGGCTTAAAGCTTGGCGAAAGAAGTTTGTTCATCTTTTTTCAACTGACAACATGGCAGTAGCTGTCAATGTCAACTACACAAATGTCATTCTTTTCTGTGTTGCAATCCGTAAATATTTGTTTTGGCTATTTTTTATAAAAATACATAGCTATTCCTGCTGCGTCATTGATCGTAAACCACATAATCTAACAGTATCTTTGCATTAAACTTAGATTTCATCCCGTCTAATCAAATATCCTGAAGCCATAGGGTAAGCCAATTCCCCATACGTCTCAACTAAGCCTATGGAAAGGGCACGCCCATCTAATCTGCCTTAATCTCAGGCTCAGAGGGCCCAAACTTAGTCTAATTTAATTTCTACCCGTTTTCTCTCATTGGTTACCTACTAGTGTATGTAACTTCAATGTTGTTGGTTTCTGAGGGAATTATTTGATTTGAGTAGTAGAATTAGTTTAATCTAGGTGCTATAGTACAAAGTGGTTAATAGTTTTCGATGATTGCAAAGTTCTCTTTGGATACGTTTGAGATGTGTAGGTCATCATCTGCCTAGCCTTTTCCCAACTACATTGGGGTCGGCTTCCAGTCAAGCCGGATTTAGCTGAATACCAGTATTTTACGTGGAGCGGCTGCCTACCAGACCTTCACAACCCATTAACTGGGTAACACTGGGTACTTGTAATTATAATGAATAGGCGGTTTGACAGCTTTAGTCTAAAAATATACATGTTAAATGACCATATTTGTTTTACAGACAGAAGTTATCTGAATATCAGGCTTTTACTAAATTAAAAGCACTATTTTTGTTTTTCAATATGTCAGATTCTATTACATTTCTTTGAATTCTATTTACTCATTCTTATTTACAAGATTTTGACTGTAAAATTTCAACGAAATGATTCGAGAATCGATTGATTATGTTTAACCAGTGACATCTCTTATTGACATGTCATAATGGCAAGTAATTGTCGTTTCAAACGTCAAAATTGATTTCTTAATTCGAATAACGGTTCCGTCGATTGTTAACTAAATTATTTTGTTTTATTGTGATTTTTATTATTTAATTGTCATGTCAGCATGACAAATGACAGCTCAATTTGACAAAAAACTGTGGGCTTTGGATTTAGGATAGAAGACATAAAAGGGTTAATTGTCGCTGTTGTGAAAGCAGACATGTTGGGTTATCAGGCAAAAATTTGAGTGGTTAACGGTTTGTTTTTACGATTATCTTTTTACGGCAGCCTTGTATTACTTTTGCAGTGTATGAAAACTGCAGTCCCGGGAGAAATGCATAAAATATGCACCTAGTCTCGAGGCTGTTTGCCGTCAAAAATATCAGGTCGATCCATTCTTAAAATAGTTAACTCTAAAATAGTCAATACCCAATTCCGTTGCCGGAGTTCTGACGTAACAGAACAGTATAAACTGTGATGTCACATCACGAACGTTAGATTAGCGTGTCAGCGACACTGCAAGGGTTGTACCTGTTTATATTTGGTCCTCAAACGCTTTCAAATGCAAAACATACGAGTTGGGGTGACATTAGGGTGGATTGGCTGCTGTGACGTTCGCTGTCAAATTCAAAAATCGAAGCGTGTAACTGTTTACTCTGGTATTTTTGATTAATTCTTTTACTTCCGAGATTTGTTAAGAATCATCTATCGTATGTACTTTTATTTGGCATTGAATTCATCCAATTTCGTTCTCTAATAAACTCGTACATACTGTTTTGAATGGAATTAAATTATGATACAAATAAAAGTGGTATTTCCTATAAGTAGTGCTCTAATTAAATGAGTATTTTAATGTCCATCACTCAAATAATAATATTAATCGCACACAATGTACCTAATCTGACTAAGATAAACTGTTTCTTTCCCATATCAGTTTCGTGCAAACTTACACTTTATAAGCAAAATAATTTACTTGAAATATAATTCAGTTCGCATTTCCGCCTACATAATCTCACAAGTTATCCTTATACAGATTCTTATTAGTTTAAATGCAGTGATTATTTCAGATTTTCTATAATAATTGGATATTTAAGCCATAGGTAATAGATAGACGTGAAAATTGTAAACATACATTAAAAAATATTCTTTTTCTTTTGCTTTAAACATTTATTTTTAAAACGTCAACTTGAGCAAGTACTTCGTCTGTGGGAAAATGGGAGTAGGGATTTTATTCTATCAAACTATTTCGCTGTGAAGATGGAGCAAAAATTATGTGAAAAATACCTCTCGAAAATTAAGGATTGGGTAGAGGAAAAAAATTGTTAACACCAATTACACGATTCTTGTAACAATGACTCAAAAAAGAGGTTATTGCTCTGCTAATGGACGATTTGAATAAGTACTCACTCGGACTTGTTAATTTAGCATTTTTGGGTGTGGGTACGATTAAACAAAAATGTGAATTTAGAATACCTAGAATTTTGTAATTTAGTTGGTAATTTGAGAACGTTACATAAATCAGCGTATTAAAAATTGACTAGATACTTTGCTCATTAAAAAAAATCTACGAGTATGTTTTTAGTTTTCGCTATTTTTCCCTAAATTATTTTGTCGTAGGCGTTTAGCTTATTTTAAGTACAGTCTTCTCCATCAACGTTCCGTTTCTGCAGAGAGTTCATTGTTAAACTGACACCGGCTTCACCTTATTAAAAGACTTTTTCGTGCGTGGGTAGAGGCCCAAGATACCACAGGTATCATCTGCGACCTGCCTAATGCTTTTGATTGCGTAAATTATAAAACATTATTCCTGAAACTCAATCATTACGGACAAAGTTATCAGCGATAAGTTTGTTAAAATCGTATTTAAATTATAGAAAGCAGCTAGTGCCAATAATTATTTGAATTGGTGTCAATTCTCCAGGAATAACGGGGGTGCCGCAGGGTTAGATTTTGGGTCTCACATTTTACAAAACATCTTTGTTTACCCACACTTTCTTCTCACTCCGGGTGATTATAATTAATCTCTTTATAATAACACTCTTATCTTTGTTTATAACTTGGGATTGGAACTTCATTATTGGTATTATAAATAGATCGAGGTCAAAGTTAAACGTGTATGCAAATGATATCAACAGCAAGTAAGGCACCATCTTTGCATGTGAAGAATTGTCGCCATCTTCTTTCCCTCCCTATCCTACAGTAATAGGCCAGTTATAGTCTATGTTCTTTGCCTTAATGGTAAACACATTAATATTATTTATTTTCTTCCATAGCTTTTCACTTTTCCTTCCGTCTTTAATTTATATCTTTGGTATTATCACAATCTTTCGCTCAATCCATCAGTCCTGTCCTTGCTTTGTTTAGACGATCCATCCAAGGTAGTCTTTTGTTTATTTTATGATTATACTTATAAAAAATCTTTCTTAAAATGTCTTTCGTAAATGAAGACTACAGACTACATCCATATATTTTCGATGTTTCAGCTTCATAAAATGTTATGGACTCTTAAAAATATTGTAGAGGTTTTAAAGTAAAGACCCTATCTTTATTATCTTACCTGTCATTTTTATTTACTTAAGCTCATTTGTAAGGACGCAGTGTTTGACAAGAACTTGTAATGTTGGCGAAATAGGTGGATGTTTATGATTTTAAGAAAAATGTTTTAAATGATATTATTATGGTCATTTGGTCCTGCGCAGGTAAGATATTTTATGGAAATCAAATTATGTGCATGATAGTTTTTTGTCAGTGACGTTGCTGTGTGGTTTTCTTAGCTCTATTCCGTATCTCTGAGGACATCTTGCTTTTTATTGACTATTGGATTTTTACTAACTGTATCGTAAGGTTAGCTTTCTTCTTAACGAATGATAAAAATGTCGTCCTCATCTTTCCACAGTACATTTCAATTCAAGCTTTACTCCTACTCTAAAATCATTTCCATGTTAGTGGCATCCAAGGCTGCTATTACAAGGTGGTTCACTACGCATCCTGCCATGCGATAATCTAAGATTAAATCTAATCTATTGATTGCAGGCATCCGGGTGGGCTGGGAAGTAAAACGAAGTAAAAAATGCGTTCAAAACAATAGCCCGAACTCGTTCAACGAGTTAAGAGAACTAACTTACACGTGCAGGTTTTACAAACTTTAACTTCTTAGGCATAAGTGTCAGTTTTCTTTGTCTTAGTGACGGCATAAGTTTGCGAGGTTGTATTGTGGTCAGATTCGGCTTGCGGTTGGAGTGCTCCTTTGAAGGTTTAAATTTTTTGATTAATGTTAAAGGTAAAGTATTGAGGAAAGCATAGGAAAGGGTTTCGATATGGACTTTACGCAGTGTTTTACCGTTTCTCGAAGTTTTATCGTTCTCGGAATAACATCCGGAAGAAATAAGCAGGTTTTAAACAAGCAATCGTGAAGAAAAATCAAAAGATTTGGTGAAGTAAATGATCTGCGTAAAACGTAAAAATATAACTTCCTAAGAATAAATCTTGTAGATAAATGCTCTTTGATCAAACATGCAAAATAACAAAACTTATTTGTGTACTGGCGTGGCGCGCCGAAACAAAATCATTTCTCACAGTTTGTACATTCTTACCAAAATTTATAGGCGTGCAGTCGCCAAAATTTCGAACACATGTTAGCATTAGTTATAAAAATACTGAAATTGCAATACCAGCTCTCGGTAATATGAAACTTATTGTACAAAATGTAGCTGCTCAGTTCTCAAGACTCTCAACCCCATTTGCTGAGCGTTTTGCACAATGGGACATCCATGCATGTGTGATACAAGTGCAGGCATCTGGCATCACCCGGCAACACTTTTTGTTGAGCCCACAGGTACGAAACGATGAAAAAACTCTCCGAGGGGGTAAAAGCATATTTACTTGTTCGAACAAAATGGAACCTTAAAGCTGCATTTTAGGGTTGAATAATGTAAAATTGTACTCGTAATGTAACACCACGGGGACTCAGGGGGTCTAATGACACGCGAGACGTTTTTATATGATATTTTTTGTGAAGTTTTAGTTAATTAGAGTTGAAATTCTTGGCTTTTTTGTGTTTTCACTAATTCTATTTTAATTGGTTGTAGTGGAGATCGTTTTGTATGGCGCCTGGAGCTATTTACCGGCACCCGCTTGCGGTCTTGACGACCCGGGGATAGGGTAAGACTGTAATTTTCTCGCGTGTATAAATTTTTCTTTCATGTTTGCTTTTGTAGAATTCTGATGAAAATAGCTGCATAAAAAGTACCTTGAACCCAACCCAACATCTGATTCGCAACAATGATTTACCGGCTCGCATTACGAACAACAAAATTAACCGCAAAAGCATTTCTGCGTGAGGAATGGCTTCGTAAGTCTGCGGCTGACGCTTCACTTTGATGGTGCCTCCACCATGCCAAAGGAAACAACGCTAAATCCTTTCCTACAAGGTGTCGAAATATGTAAGCTTGCCAAATCTCTTGGCCGGCCAGTGTACATTGGCAGGCGCAGTAAGGGCGCTGCCAAGTGCCAACCGGCCAACGTGCCAGGTACCTTGCCAACTGCCAAATCTCTCTGCTTTTTTTCACAACACAAATTCGAGAAGCCTATTTTGGATTCAGCCAACATGGCGGACCCGATATTGGTTTTCGAACGGAGAATGAATAATTTTGTAGGTTTTTTGCCAAAAGTAAATTATGTAAAGTTCCCGTTCTAGGCGCTCTCGGCGCGGGCAGGGAGCCAATTTCGCCAAATAAGATTCTGTACCTATCATTATTAAAAGGAGATTATTAATGCGAATAAGCAGCGGAGACTTTCACCTTATTAATTATTTATGGTTCTCCTTTGTTATTCTTCCCCTTTGGTCATGATAATATATGCTCTATGCGTCTGTACGGATACCTGTGTGATACCTTTGTGCATGGATGTGTCATGATAACCATTACTCATCCATATTTACCTGAGAGGGCCGCAGCAAAGTTGTTAGTTTCCTTTCGACTCTATAGATAGAAATAATGATGTTTCTGTATAAGATTTATAGTTATTTTGCTCCTTTACACAGGCAAGTAATTTTCGAGATCCAAATCTTTATTGTCGTAAAATTTTAATGCTGTATCCCAGAATATGACTTATAAAAAATAATGCACAAAAACAAAGCAATATCAGCGATGCACAACGACAGCAATAACAGTAGAGAAGTCCTAAAACGTTGCGTCTATTAAAAATCATTTAGATTCTAAAGAGTTACAGCCCTCCCACTAGGGGGCAAGTTGGTCCAAGTTGGTCGGGAGTACCCCCGCAGGCAGTTTGGTTCAACCTCCCCAGCCAGGACCGCGTTATGGGTTTATTGTTAAATTAGTGCATTCATACTTTGTTGTTTATGGTAACATAAACCGATCGCCCTTACGAGCGCCGGCGATGTTGTGCTTGATTGATTTACTGGTATTTTTCTGTTTTTGCATATTAAGCTGATGAGGGACAAAAAGTTGTTTAATAAATTTTCATTAAAGCTGCCTGGTGTACAATAGGCTTTACGAGTTATGTGAGCATTTGTCTCTTTCACTGTCAGAAAACCATTTTAGTTTAAGTAAATATTGCTAATTGTTTAATCAGTCTTTTTAGATTAGGGTCACATTAACACGCTAGGGAGTTTGTTGCGCCACTTGTTCTTGCCAGTTGAAACACTAGGAAGTGGTGACGGGTGTTTTAAAATCTATACTAATATATAAAGCTGAAGAGTTTGTTTGCTTGAACGCGCTAATCTCAGGAACTCCTGGTCCGATTTGAAAAATTCTTTCAGTGTTAGATAGCCCATTTATCGAGGAAGGCTTTAGGCTTTATATATTCTACTCTTATATCATCACGCTAAGACCAATAGGAGCGGAGCAGACGAAGTTGCGCGGGTCAACTAGTGTGATATAAAATGCACTCAGCCTTATTCTAAAACATACTTTTGATTATGAAAACTCATCGATATTAGTCGACTAATATCGATGAGTTTTTATCGATTAGTCTTTAGTCTAAAAATAGGCGTGGTGGTAGGCCTACACGCCTATTTTTAGACTAAAGACTAATTTAGAAATTTAAAAAAATCCTATGATCCCACTTCTGAACAAATTACCCCGCGGTTTTAGTCCTCTAATAGGAGTACACAAAAAAATCATCGAAAAAAAAAAATTAGCCATAATAGCTTGAGTGGCATACCGTAGGTCCAAAGGGCCAATACAATAGTAATTTATTTTATTATTGGTACAAAGTGGAACCAAATTACACATGATTGGTTGGTACGTTGGCTTTGCTTCGATTAGTCTCGTCGCCTCAGGCTTATTTATAGGATCGATTGGATTTTCTGTCGAATTTACTAAATTGACCTACCTTCCCTTGCTTTCTGATATTTTGGGCGGTTTTAGAAGATGGAGGCATCTACGGGTATTATAGATTAATAGCTTTTGTCCGGAACTTCGTACAAGCATATCCCGTTTTACACTCCCCAAGGAACCTACATGCTAAACTTCAGTTTTCTACGATCAGTAGTTTCGGCTGTGCTTTGTCTGTCAGTCACTTAGTCAGTAACGGAAGAATTTTAGACATAAGGATTGTCAAGGGTTTAAACCCATCCTCCAATTCCTTACCAAGACCTTTTAATGGCTGAAATGAAACCCACGTTTTTAATAAAAGGACTGATCAAGTTACGAATCCCATATCTATATTTGTGCATGGCTGTATTGCTCCTTAAGTATCATTAATTTGCAGAAACATTGAAAGCATTTTGAACTCGAATAAAAGGATTCTATGGATCCTTATTTTCGTGATTGGTTTTCAAACCAAAACCCTGAAAATATCACTTAATTTCGACCAAGCAAAAGAAAACCAAGGCAACCCTAACTCCAAAGCATGTAGCCAGAACAAAGACTCCCCATCTTCCAACACACATCATTATTTAAGAAATCAGAATCTTTTTTAAGATTTTATCCAAAAAGTTAATTAAGCAGAGCTAAAAAACTCGTTGAATACGTAATCACAGGGTAGGTACATACTCTATCGCACAATGTAAGTTGAATAAAGTGCTATTCTCAACTGCTCGCTTCCGGTGCGTTCCGAGTACAAGACCACTATAAAGGTGTTGCTGTACTGATGTGTAACGTTAAACGAACATCATCGTACAAAAGAAAGACCACTGCTAAAGACTCGCGAAAGGACGAGCTTACAAGTCTGGAAATAGCTTAATATGGCAGTAAGCAAACGCAGAATTAACTTTCTGGAAAGCAAATGTTGGTCTTCCCTAACAATATATGCTTCTCAGTGCTTTGACACAAAATAGGAAATTAAATCTTCTAATAGTGAGACAGCTTGATTATTTCGGCACTATACCTAGAGTTTTTGCCCTTTTATGTATAAATTAAAAGAACCATAGGCGATTAATATTATCTTTTTGGCCAGACGTGTAAAAGGGTTGGATTCTGATTAAACAAAATGCAGTACTGCCGACTCGAATCGTAAAGAAATTGTAATTATTCCGAACAAAAACACGATGCCAACTGATACACCTCAATTACGCCCCAGTGACAAGAAACCTTTGAACAGTGTTAATGATACCACTGACCTAAGGATGATAGAACTACTGCGAAGTGTTAGTAATGTTGCAGTAATTGTTTATTGTTTCGTAGAACAAAGTTTTTCATGTTAAGACAAATGAGTTGGACTGATGGAGTGCTTGGTTCCGGTTTGCATAGTTGAAGGACTTTGGATCCAGTTTGCTATGAATGGAAAAACATTTCTTGTATTATGTATGTGTTTCTTATGCCGACCCCAATATAGTTGGGAAAAGGCTAGGCAAATGATGATGTATGTGTTTCTTAAAATCTTCATAAACTATAGCTAGGTACTGCCAGGCTGCTGATGAAGATCACCGAGGTGGTTTAGAGGGGAAAATCCCGCACTCCCTGGCGCCTTTTGGAGGCTTCCCCACGAAAAAAAAGGAAGGTTCTGCCTGGCACAAATAAAGTTTCTATTTCAGTGTTTGGTTTCTTGACACTAACCACCTGAGTTTTAGAAATATGTTGTTTGAAACCAACATATTCCTACAACTATGGTATGATATGTTGATTATTAAAGAAAAGAAAACAAAAACTGGCCAAGTGCGAGTCGGACTCGCGTGCAAAGGGTTCCGAACGAATTTAATTTTTTTAACACGTTATTTTAACACTACAGACTTCTAATAGGTTTTCCTGTAATCTTTAGGTAAAGATCTATTATCTCCATTTTTTTCAAAATTTTAGGCTTAGTAGTTTCGGAGATAAGTGGGGGGGGGGGAATGGTCATTTTTCGTCTAATTTCTTGAATAACTTCAAAACTACTTATTTTAAAATTATGAAAAAAATATAATTAAAACCCTCACAGTAAGCCCTTTCATTTGATATGTCACACAATATTGTTCAAAAAACTATTTTTAAAATTTTCTAGTTTGACCCCCAAAAGTGACCCCCATACTAAAAATTTAATAACTTACGTAACGCGTCCGTGTTTGGGTCATAGAAGTCCATATGTATACTAAATTTCAACAGAATCGGTTTAGTGGATCCGGAGAAAACTGACTGTGACAGACGGACAGACAGACAGACACCCGAGTGATCCTATAAGGGTGCCTTTTTTTTCGGAACCCTAAAAACAGATCAAGAGCTAATTAAAGTTCAAAAAGGCAAAATAATTGAAAGAGAAGTCTTCATAGAAGATTGTTCAGGAAACTGTACTGCCAATGACAAGGAACTAACTACAAAATATACTACTGAAGTAGCTTTTAAAATAGCTACTCTTGAATAGTACAGCTACAAAGCTCGAATCAATTTCGCAATAGACATGCGGCAGTACTTACAGCCAATCAGCACAAAACAAATTAAATAGTACAAGTAACATTATTAGTAGTGCTTGTCAAAATGTTTTGACACACTTACCGTATCAGAGATTGAATATTGGGTCAACCATGCGAGCCTATCGGTCGATAGTGACCGAAGTTGCGAAACTAGATAAAATGGTTAGTTTTTCAAGTGTACCGACCTTATTTTGATTTTTAGAGTGTGTGAAAAGTGGGTGAAAGTTTTGTCAACAACTCAGGTGTTGTTGACGTTTGATAGATTTCTGTAAACTGAGACAACGGATCTTATGATGTTGGTAGCGTTGGAGATTCGCGAAAGAATGAAAATATGATGAATGCCAATTAGCCAAGGTTGGTTGACTTAAAAGTCTAGAAAGGGTGAGCCTGGTAATGGAACGCAAAGTTGATAAACATGCTGATAGATGAGACATGAACATCAATCAATATATTTTCAGTCACCCTTTTGAACCCGTAGATATAAAATTAACTAACCCACTTTACCTAGATGAGGTCTATGCAGATATTGGAAAATGTACTGTAGCTTATATGTACAAGAATACATACCTGAGTGATTTGTTAAGTCGCTATCTGTCAAAAAAACCGGTCAAGAGCGAGTCGGACTCGCGTGCAAGGGGTTCCGAACGAATATTTTTTTTACATGTTATTTTAACATTATAGACTTCCTATAGGTATTTCTGTAATCTATAGGTAAAGATCTATTATCTCATTTTTTTTTTTAATTTTAGGTTTTATAGTTTCGGAGATACGGGAGGGGGAATGGTCATTTTTCGTCTAATTTCTTGAATAACTTCAAAACCACTTATTTTAAAATTATGACAAAAATATAATTAATACCCTCACAGTAAGCCCTTTCATTTGATATGTCACACGATATTGTTCAAAAACCTTCTTTTTCTAGTTTGTCCCCAAAAATGACCCCCATACTAAAAATTTAATTATTTACGTAACACGTCCATGTTTGGACTACAAAAATCTATATGTGTACCAAATTTCAACAGAATCAGTCCAGTGGATCCGGAGAAAACTGGCCATGACAGACGGACATACAGACAGACAGACACCGGAGTGATCCTATAAGGGTTGCGTTTTTTGTTCGGAACCCTAAAAACTCATTTTTCATGCATTTTTGACAGATCGCGACTGAGATGCGAATGCGGACGTCGCTAGAATAGAAAATTACTAGAATAAAACTGTCCCAGATATATGCAAACACTAGCTTCTGCCAGCGGCTTTGGCCGCGTGGTCCCTAGGGAACATACTCCCGGGATAAAAAGTAGCCCTTGATGTCCTTTCTCAGGCTCTAGACTATCTCTGTACCAAATTTCTTTTAAATCGGTGCAGTAGTTTTGGCGTGAAAGCGAGACAGACAGACAGACAGATAGAGATACTTTCGCATTTATAATTTTAATAAGGAAGTAAGGATGAAGCCCAAAAGAGACTTAACAAATACATACAATTAAAACAAGATCTTAATTCAGAGCAAACAAAAAACGATCAGCCATCGACCCACGATTTAAATCGTCACAAGCCGTTTATGTTCGCCGATATAAATGTTCAGGCCAAGCCAGCCTTCAAGCAAGCTCGTATCATTATAATTGACAATAACAAATGATACATATCTACATTACAAAACCTTCTTGTCTATGGTTTGATGGATATTGGAGTCTATTGTCATGTTACGAGTATTTAATATTTAAAAGTTGAAGTGCTTTGGTTGATTCAAAAGTTAGAAGAGTTTTTTTTTCAAATGCAACTGGGATTTTTTGTGTAGTGGCCATTAGTCGATCTTTTTTGTATTGTTTGTGTAAGAAATCAGAATTCATAATAATCTATTTAGTAGGCATGGAGAGAAGCGGAGATATCTGAAAATACACAGAAAATTCACCCTGTGCCTGTCAAATAGTTCTTGTTAGATTGGTGATTAGGATACACAATTTTAATCTAAAAGTCACTTGAGTTGAGCTATCTTATTTATAAAAATCTCGTTTGTTTGTTACCGAACTCCTCCGAAACGGCTCGTCCGATTTTCATGAAATTTTGTGTGTATATTCGTTAGATATGAGAATAGGTAGTAGGGTATTTTTTTTTTGTATGGCAAAACAACGTTTGCCGAGTCAGCTAGTAATAAATAAGAATTACTTGTATTTTCAAACAAAACAATTTCTATATTCGAGGATATAAGAATTTGTTATTTAAACTCAATTTTCATTATTTAGATAACATTTAATGAATTTGGCAGAGCTTAATAACGAAGCTTACCTAAAATCTATTAACACAGGTGTCCATTTTAATGGATAATTCTATAATGAACACAGCATTCATTTGTAATAATAGATGTGTCTAAAATATCAAACTATATATGACGCCAAGACAGTGCCTTGACAATAACGTCGATGAAAGCGTCCATAAAATGCGAGGATGAATTATGCTAATAAACGTCCCAGTTAAAGCCTCTCAAAAACCAACTAGCAGGAATCACAATGACTTTTCGAAATGAAGAATCTGTCGTCTACGGTTGTCAGTTTTCGACCATCGTCATCATTTTAGCAGACGTCCAAAGCTGAACATAGGCCTCCCCCAAGCGACGTCATATCGACCGGTCCTGTGCTCCTCGCATCCAACGGATCCTCAATCAATTCGTCACACGACACCGAATAAGTCACAAACCCTGTTCTATAAAATGTCAAGCAATACGCACACCGGGGTCAGTGCCAAAGCCTGCCCCCTAATAACTTAATTCCGCCTTCCTGGCGTCTGATTGAAGCTAATTGCACGACCTCCCACCTTTCGCCCCTTTGTCCCAGTAATTGGATTTGACCTGACTGTATTTGACCCAGGCGTGGTGACAAAATTATTTAACGTGATCCTATTTTTAGACTGGACTATTTTGAGTTCGTTTGGCAAGCCTTATTTAGCTGGTTACTCCTTTGTTTTGATGGCATGTTGGTTTTCCTTGTTTTGTTGCTGTGAATCAGATACCTAGTACGTATATTTTGAAGTATGTCTTTGCATATATTGTATTTTAATGGATACCTATGCCTTACTACCACACGTTGGGAGCTGCCTGTTCTTTATCTTCATAGTTATAATTTAATATCCTCCTTGCAATTTTCTTCTCAACACATGCATGATTTCGTAACGGTAAAACAAACATGATTTCTTAAGAACATAATTATGTGTTGCAACATTTTCTTTGTCAGTATTCTCGGTAGCGTCATGTCTTCATGCCAGTCCCGGTTTTATTTACAAAATAATAAAATGCTCATTGTTAGTCCGCCAATAACATACATACTGCTTCAGAGAATTTGGTGATGGTAATATTTACTCTTTCGGATGTGAACCATGGGAGACTCCTGAAGCCGAAAGCTGAAAATTTTCGAATTTACGGTGAATTCCCGAATTAGAACGAGTTCAGGTGTTCCATTAAAATCTCCTGAGAGTTCCCCGAAATCGAGTCATGGTGTCGTGAATCTTAACAATTAATTTTTAATTATTTTGTAAAAGCGTATGGTGTGGAATAGCACATACAAAAGATCCAATGTTGCAGGCTACCATATACCGACATGTCATAAAGATGGTTCCTGCAATCCAAGAAGCTGCAATAAATTATAATATACCAGGAAGATACGTAATCTTAAAACAAACAATGAGCTCATATAAAATCATTGTATTTAAATTGTACAACTGTTTATTACATTAATACAAAATATACATGGAAGTGAGTCACTAATAGTCGCTGCAGTAGGTATGTCATTGGAACACTCATCACAAATCGGATGGCTGTCGAAATCAGTTTAAACGACGATGTGTTAGAACTGGGCCGTTGATTACCCATCGATTTAGCTGCTTTACGATTATTGAAGACACTCAATTTTTATATGCAGCTGACTCTCAACATTTATGTGAACGTTGCTCAAAGACCTGACTTCAAAACACGACCTAAATAAGTTAAAACACGCACAATATCGAAACTTGTTTGGAAAACTGATCAAGCAAGTCCAAATATGAATATATGGTAGAATATTAGATGTGTATGTTGTTTAGGGCTCATCAATGCCCTCCTTTTCTTCTTTTGACTACTTTTTCGCCTCTTGATTATTTGAAACTGGTTGTTCTTGTTTACAATTTAGAAACTAGCACACATTATATAAAAGACTCGATTAATCGTTATCGAAAGAAATATCGCACGGCAAGTCGCAAGCATCAATATAAAAGTCTCACACTTGCTTGCCTACCCATTATTCGTCTCAGCCAAGATCATCGATCACAATTCAGAAACTATAGCTATTGCTACAAAGAAGCCATTTGAGCCCGATTGATTGCGAAGGTCAAAAGCTTTGCAACTGACTATATCTGACCCTGAACTCAGTATCAATTAACACCTAATATAAAGTACCATTAGTTCCCACGTTAAATTGAATCATTATTTACTTATTTAGTTTAGTCATCATGTAATTGGTTTAGCATTAGTATGGATCTGGTTAGACCTTGGATTTGCATTTGGAATTTACTGTAGTATCAGTATTTAGATTGAGTCTTGGATATTGGTCCTTATTAGGAGGTTTGTTAATTGAAGCACTTAAAATGGAAGCATCGTCTGAATCGTTATCAAAAAATCATCGAATATTCCGGTTAGTTTTTTTTCTTTTCGCACAGCAAATCTTTTCTTGATTCTTTTCTACATTTGCTCGATAAACTAGCAGTAATTTAACAAGCTGCGTTATTACTACCTCTTCAGAATCGACATGAGTTAAAGCGTTGTAGTCAGCCGAAGCCCGTAAATAGCTATTGAGTACTCCATCATTACCAACGTCATAAATCAATTACTCGTTAACATCTAATTGATTATGGCCACATCCATGGATATCGATGGAACAATTCAAACTAGTATTTGCGTGAACGTTACCGTATCACAAAGCCAATTCTGTCCTAGATTATATCGACACGTTAACACAAACTCGGTAATAACCAAAGCAAATAAACTGGAAAAGTAATAATACACATATTTACAAAACACATTGTTGTATGGAATTCAATTTTAAACTAGTTCGAATGGAATTTCTGTAACGTATCAGACAAAACTTCTCAACAGTACCAAATTTCTCAGGTACTCGCAAGTTTATCTTTACACCATCAAATCAAGCATTCAATACTCTTCACAAGCTTGTTTGCCTTCAAAGATTCACTGTGTACGTTCACCAACAACGCCTCTATTCATTGCAAAACATCCTCTATTCCCTGAACGTTAAGGACCTCCCGAATTGCACGCTTAAACTTGCAATAGGATTCTAAAATGCGGAGGTGCTTTTGGTACTCACAAGCAGGTCTTTGTGAGCATGACCAGTATTTCGAGAACTACCTCGTCTTTCCCATTGCTTATTGATATAGGTATTAGAGGGGGTGAAGTGGAGCATATGGGCGGGCGGGTTATTTTAGTTTTTGGTGCGAGGTCGCGCGACAGAACTGTTCTTGTGTGGATACTATGAAACACTGTTATTGGACAGTGGAGCATTGAGTTTGTCTGTTTGTCAGTATGCTCTGTAATTTCTTTGTTGCTATGAATCGCGATTGTATTGACATGTGGTTGCTGGTTTTTTACGGATGTGATGGTGTGTTCGTGAATAGACGCTTTAGTTGTTGAAATACTAACGGATATGGTTTAGTAGAGTGACTCATTGTAGTATTGCAAATAATGCGAAGGGAAACCGAGGCTAGCCAAACAAGTCTCCTTGTCTTTAAATTTGAATGCTCGAGCTTATTGGTAGAGTTCTTAAGAACTGTTAGCTTCTTGTCATTTTTATTGTGAAATAAAAACCATAGGAATATAGATCTTGACTATAATCCTCAAGTTGTTCGCCTATAAGAAAGGATCATAACTTAAGAAACCAACGCTAATTGATCAAACGATATAAAAAAATTCCAGACTCTAAAGACCTTTGAAAAATATTGCAAACATCTTCAGTTGGGTCAGAAAGTCAGAAGGGAAGCAAACTAAAGCTGCATTATGCAACAGTGTGTCACCAAAAATGTTTGTATTCTCATTCCGAAGCAATTACGGGTGCGGACGAAACCACGAGATTACCAGCAGACATAATAGCACACAGATTGTTTTACAATTACACACATCACGATTATGGTTATTTAAACTACGATAAGAAGTAATTACGATGACATATTCCATTTTGATGGTTTTGTAAAAACCATTGTTGTACAAACAATGTTTGTGATATATTTAAACAGCACTGGAGAAAGTGTGCATAAATTCTTGTCTGGTGGTGTGATTAGGCTGATTTGTGTTTAAATACTTGTCTCCTTTGAAAAGGTTTGTAAAAAAAGGTCAGTAAATGAAGAAATACTGATGATGTTATTCAGCAAGAAGATCGTAACTAAAATAATTGTTTCGTTACACCGGATAAGCTTAAAACTTCATAGGTTTGATGCTGGGTATCCAAAACTTCAGGAAAATGCATGCTTTGAGCATCCTGAAAACTTTTGGGGCAATCTTTCTCTTTGGTTTTCTAATTGTAAAAGATTCATGGTGGCTTAATGCGCAAGCATGGTAATTCCTTAATATATTTATCAGCAGCACATTCGAACGACGAATCTATACTAATATATAAAGCTGAAGAGTTTGTTTGTTTGTTTGCTTGAACGCGCTAATCTCGGGAACTACAGGTACCAATAGGAGCGGAGCAGTAATGAAAAATGTGACGTAGACGAAGTTGCGCGGGTCAGCAGCTAAGACGTGTATGTCAGATGGATAGTGCAAATACTTCCCAATTGTCTTAATGGGGTCTCATCTCAATATGAACTGTCGTGAAGATGGCTTGGGATTTGACCAATTTTAAAGTATTATTAGTTTAAAATGTAAGTAGTCATGGTCCTTTTTCGGGAGAATGACGAGTTTAGCATGTTGATATTTTCTTTTCTCTCATTGTTAATAATGATCCTTGCTTATCTTTAAGGAAAATTTTAATTTTCAATTCAAGCAAATTTATTTCCGGTCATTTACAAAAACCGAGATAAAACATAGGATTTTCCTGTTTCCGATACTATCATATATTTAGCTCACTATCATCGTGATATACGATGATAGTGAGCTAAATTAATGACTAAATTAGCAACTAGCATCCGGTAAATATTAGTCAGCCACCCACATCCCCTGTTACTATGGAACAATCCTTTTTACCATCTCATTTTTTACTTTTAATGAAATATATTTTATAAATGAAAGGTCACAAATAAAACTGGTCATAATACAGAATGGAGCCCCAAAAATCTAAAAGGACCCGACAAAAACCGCAGACGTTAAGCTCAAAACTTGTTATGTACAAGAATGGATATCATAAGAACATCTTATGAATAATGGCGGCGTTACAGACCTTCTGAGAACTGCAGTCATACCGTGAACTCTTAAATTGGTGACGAAACACCGTGAGACCGAGATGAGGACGGAAATATTCGTATCATCTTTACTTTGATGTATTTAGTTATTCAGCATCTGCGGTAAGGCAACATTGTTTTAATTATACCTTCATCTGAATTCTGTTCAAATTCGCAATTTGAATATGTATCATGTATCTTTTTTGGCATGATGGACGCCTCACGTTTGTCAGTCGAACGCGCAAGAGTGATTGCTTGCAGACTGTAAAAATATTTGTTTGCAGTATTTCATATTTTGTTTGTGATGTATGTGGCAATTTTGGTAGAAATATGTACGCTTTCGAAGATGAATCTTCATGACTGCGGCTGCCACTGACATGCCTCCATATTTTTTGTTGAAACATTTTTCAGTATCCTTTCAAAGGAAATTCAACCACAGAACTGCCTTGTGATTAGTAGAACATAAAAGCAATAAAATATTTAATAAGAAAAACGTTGATATAGCACTTAAAATTTAATGCATCCATTATGCTAGCCAATGAAAATCGATTCTATTGAATCTACGATCGCTGTCGATATAGTACGGAAAATGCTTTTTTCTTGGAATTACAAATTATAATTGAACAGCAGTGTTAGAAACGTGCTGCAGTTCGTTTTATGTGAAATGAAATTCAAACAAAGAGTGGTATCGATGGTTTGATCAAACACACCCCTACAGCAACGCTCTCGATCAGCCAGCCCAGGAACCGGTTGGTGCGCACACAGATTCGTCCGAACTGAATTGATATGAAGTTATTAACATTGAATTAAAATATTTACAGAGCTGTGCCGGGTGCGCTCGTTTATTTTTGCATGACAATTAAATATGTACATGCGTCTTCAATACATTTAAAACGTGGGGTTCATTTTCGATCATTTGCATGTACCTTGAGGGCGCAGCGTTCTTTTATTCATACAAACGAATCTGGCTATTCTCGTTTGGTGAGTTGCTCGAATGGTGCCAACCAGATATTTTTTCCATCACATGACATTTCGTGCTGTCTGTACGCTGTCACCGATGGAACTCGATATGCATGCATTAAAAATTTAAAAGCGTCCATAAGTTATTCATACTCCATTAAAAGTTCGAATGCTGATTGCAAGAGCAAGAGACTTAATAGAAATCGAGTTTCTTTCAATAGAAATTTAAACAGAGCTCCTTTTTCTTTCGGCCAGACCTCGTCTGACCTACAAATTTACATAGCAGACAATTTAATCCTTCCTTGGCTTCAACCTTTGTTAGCTACGGCTAAATTCTCGGAACATATTTCAGCCTGTTTTTACTTCAAGTGGGCGGTTCCTCCTGATCGTAGATTGTGTGACTCAGATGATATGGGTGTGGGAACTTATATCACTTTGGACACGAGAAGCATGCCGACCACTAACGCGTTTATCTGTAACATAAGTACACGATTCATATCGGAAACGCTATCTCTCCGAGGCGGCTGTTCCACCGCCCTAAAGTTGGACGAAAGCCAGTGCCTAAAATCGTACTGCGGACATGATTCAACTATGAATTCGTGTTTATGCTCCATATCTTTTATCACATTAATGCGTCTGAAGTTCTCCTGAGATGTGACAGCATTATGAACGACGAGGCCCCACCAAATGTGGCGTATGCGACCGCAGTGCGACCCGAAACGGCCCAAAATGACCAGTAATCGCCGTTCTGATGGCAGATAAGCACAAATGAATATGTAACGCCCGTCCTCCCACGACCGAGCACAATAAAACCGGGTCTGACCCTATAAAAATAAAAACAGGCAATTAATATTGTTTATTCGCGTCCGTTATTCAGAGCGGCGACAGTAACAAACGACGTCTGCATGGATTAATGCCATCGGAGCCGAGCGCGTCTCTCCGCGACACCGCGACCGATGCCGCGGACACTACCACGAGCCGGTTGAGTAATTCCCTATGTAACGGGACTTCCAGTTATGTAAATCTCAGCCGAATTTCACGATGCATCTGCATAGTTTCGAAAGTAGATCTTAATTAGCCGTTCGATTAATTGTACCACATGATTTTGTATCGACATTGTGACCAGGAAAATAAAGCCATTGAAGTGGCTTATGGATTATGGATGCGGAACGGAATCGATGCATAGTAATGAGTCTCAATTAATTACAGGCGCTCTGATTTCCTATCGGTCGGCCGGCGTGCCTCAGGGAGACATTATCGGGCCAGTACCAGTGTCCGCTGGAAAATCGTGAATATATTTAACTTTGGATCGATTAAACGTCAATGCAACTACCGGGTTATCGATATCGCAGCGAGATAAGCCTATTAGTTGCGTCACACGGATAGTGAGCGGCGCGACCGGCCGACCTCTGTGATCAGCGGAGGTTGTGGGGTCACCATCACCGTCCCCAGCAGGCCCTAATCTCCTGAAACTTTTACGAGCCGACGCATGAATAATTCCCGAGAGGAGCTGCTATCGATCGCACACGTCGAGGTTTTTATTTATACGGCGCGGGTGGGCGAGGCGCATATTAGTAAACAGGCGCAGGCGCGCCGGGACACTCACCGACTTGTAGCACGTTCTCCACGCAGCCTGCTTCCAGCAGCTTGAGGCCACGGCAGAAGGCGATGTTGCGGTGGTCATCGGGGGGCGCCCGCGCCAGCGACGAGTACATGCAGATGTCCCGCTCATCCCGCGGGAACGACCAGTACACGACGCGGCGCTGCACCGGCTCCGGGATGCGTTCATAGCGCTCCTCGATGCGTTGGAACGGGATCGCGGCGGCGACTATTTTCGCTGTGATGTCGAGTAGCGTCGGCGGGGCGCGCGGCCGGCAGCAGGCGCGCGGCGCACACGCGGACATGGCGCTCGCTCGGCCGCTCGGCGCGGACTGACGGCCGGCGCGCCCCTCCCGCCCGCGCCCGCGCCTTCCGCTCCGAGGGGGGCACCCCGCGAACCCCGGGGATGCGAGCCCCGAATCGACACACTGCGATAAATTATTCATTTGGCAGGCATAATGTGCGATATATTATTAAAAGTTGGCATTTTTGTTGTTCTATGTGGTCTCGAATAGAATCCATAACTATTGGAATCGCTGTGGTTAGCTTATTCATTATTAATTTCACTGAAAGTGCTTAGTATTTGTTGTGTGCGATGCGATTTATAATGAGTTTAGGCAAGTTGAATGTTTGTTCAAAATGGTGGCGTGGATACTGAACCTTTATATTCAGCCATTACGAAATTCGAAACATAACACTGAACATCAAAAACTTGGTACAGAAATAAATAAGTAAGAACAATACTCATAAAAATATAATGTCGGTGCGTGTCGTTGATAGCCGACGCTCCTCGCATTACACAAACGAAGGGGAAAGGCTGGTGCGGTGTGCGGGACGGCGGGGGGTTACATTAACAGCTGATGGCTGGGGGGCGGGAGGGAGGAGGGGGGGGCGCCGACGTCAGGTGTCCGACCTGCTGGCTCAGCTGTGATTGAGCGCGGCGCTCAGCGCTGCAGCCGCTTACTTGCAACGCATGTACATTGACCTTTTTGTTTATCATTTTTTTGTAAACATTACTCACTCGGCCGCTCTCGAATGTAACAAAGTATGGTTTTAGAATGTATTGTCTTAGCAACTGCGGTAGAATAGCCTGTCATAAACTCGTTTTGGAAATCGAGAGTCGGGTGACAATAGTAGAGCCTGGTATGTACTCTAAGATTTTGAGTTGTCATTATTTTTTTTTTACTTTTTCTTTAGACGCTTTCAAAGAGGGACTATTTACAGTCAAAAAGTTTACAACTTTCTTAAAAAAAGAATCAAAATCAGCGTTATCGTATTTTTGTATTAATTGAGCAGAAAACCCAATAAACCAAAAAAACACTTTATTATACAAACCACCCTAGGTACCCTAGGTACCCCTACACCAAAACAGGAAAAAAATCACCTCCCAAAAATATCACTTCTCTCATCTAACTAAATCGCAAACAAAATTATAACACAAAAAAATACAGCACAAAAACAATAGAATTACAATAAAAAGCGCTTAATCCGCTGAAAGCGCTCGCTATCATGTCTCGGCTCTCGGACGACGAGGAAATCCCGACAGAACGCGAACATACCTATACACAGTATACAGTACATACCTACTGTTTATACATAATGCTATTATGTCGATTTATGTGTAAGTAGTCAGCTGATCGACATTGAAAGTGAATCAACCTTTTTGTTATGGTTAGGTACTAAGCAATTAGGGTCTAATTTTGGAATGAAACTATATTGCCACTTTGCTGTAGGATGCAAGTCTTTGTGTAGTTGTGTACCCACTACCAACATTGATATAATCTAATTTTCGGGTACTGAAAAAATAACAAACCAAGACACTATTTATTATTTTTCAATTTTTAAACACCAATCTGTTCTGTCAATTCAGCGGAAACCCGCCGTTACAGAATCGCAGTGTTACAGAGGTTCGATTACTGTCACCGTGGAATGACTGAGCTCACATCATGCTCACTTAGGGTTACCATCACATAATTTTCCGACACCGGACAAAACCTTTAAAAACCCCGGACATTTGGATGATATTGAGATTTTTCCTCGGACGCAATCAAAAAATAATTTCACCCTTTTAAATAAAAACTTTTTTTTTTACTTTTTGATATAAACTACAGCGTAATAAATTAAATACAAAAATTACTAAGTAGTAAAACACTGTTCTTTTGACATCAACTTCTAATTATAAGTTTTTGTTCTATCAATAATCAAATAAGCAAAATGATAGTCTAATATAGAATGTAACTTAGACGCGGATCCAGGATTTCGCAGCAGATAGCAGGGGGGCAAATATTTGTCTGTGAGGGGGAGAATTTCAGTGTCACAAAGTGTTAGAAGCTTTATAACCTAAAAAAACAGATAGACAATAACAGCGAGCAAAGCGAGCTCAAAAATTTTAGAAGCTCCTACGTAGGGTAACCTTAGGTTTTTTTACTATTTGCACAGAAACGCGCTTATGGGGAAAGGCCATGTAACAATCAAGCAAACTCGAATTAGAGGAATCGCTAATTTTAATACCCCGCATATTAGAAAATTCCATTAACTACTTATAGAAAATTCCATTACCTACCTACTTAAATTATGCCTAAAAATGTGAGAAATAATGATGTAAGAGCGAGCGGAGCGAGCTCGATTTTTTTTTGACAAGTTAGCTAATATGCGGCTTACAAAATTACGATTTATTTTTTACTAAGATATGTTTTTATTTATTTCTACCTTTAATGTTTCGATCAACCGAGCTTCCCCGGACACAAAACTGTGTCCGAAACCCTTTTTGATAACCCGCCCGGACGCACCCCAGACGCCCAACTAGGACAAATTCGGGGAAACCCGGACGGATGGCAGCCCTATGCTCACTCCACCTAAATTTACACGGTGAGGTGTTGACAGAATTGACCGGCTGGGGCTCTAGACTAGACTGACATTCTATCGGCAAAAGTGATTATCGAAATGTTTGAAATTCACCACGTGACATTTCGGTGGCGTATACATTTTTGACGTTTCAACCATCTTCGATATCGCTAACGACTGTCACTTTGACTTTTAGAGGCTAAGAGCCTGTAAACTAAACAGTAAATCTATACTACTAATATATAAAGCTGAAGAGTTTGTTTGTTTGTTTGCTTGAACGCGCTAATCTCAGGAACTTCTGGTCCGATTAGAAAAATTCTTTCAGTGTTACATAGCCCATTTATTGAGGAAGGCTTAAGGCTATATATCATCACGCTAAGACTAATAGGAGCGGAGCAGTTATGAAAATTGTGACACAGACGAAGTTGCGCGGGTTAGCTAGTGTAGGATAATTTAGCGAAAATGAAACTTTATTAGCTAATAGTTCGTTTTTTAATCCCAGAGAGTAATTTGTCAAGTTAGTTTCTGGGATTAAAAAAACGAACTTTAGGATACCGATGTAATTTAGGATCAACCTTATGTCATGATGTGCTTAGATGAGGCCAGTGTTTCCCGCCTACTTGGAGAAGAACACCGAAACAAAATTAAAGCTTTTTTTTCTTACCTGCGTGAGCGCATTTCTTACGCTCGGCCTAGTGACGCTCCGTGCAGATCACACCTCAGGTCTATCCTTAAAACCCATCCTCATAAATCCAGCTACTATACCTACTCCTTCTCTATCCATGCAGTTCGATTGTGGAACTCACTTCCGCCTAGCATTCGTGACTTAAAATCGATTTCTCGACTTTAAGAATCGACTTAAGAGCACTACCTTTCCTCTCAACTATGATAGTTTATATAGATTATATGTTTATATTTTATAATATAGTATTCGGTATAGGTATATATTTTATATGTATATTAAATTTTTATTTGTTACTTTAATTTTATGACTTTACATACTCTTCTCTTGTTCTTAAACACTATTGTCTACATTTCTTTTTATTTCTCCTGTCGCAGGTCTGCTGGAAGAAATTTCATTAGAAATAAGCCATTCCTTTGTACTCATGTTTATAATGTTAACTTTAACTGTTTTTCTGTGTGTACATAAATAATAAAATAAAGTCTAAACAATTTCAATGTAATGGTCATTATCATGAGAGAACCATGTTCATGTGAGCTTATCTTTTGAGGAAAGCACCACATACTCCACAGATTGAGTGAACATCGGAGACAATGTAAGCACGTGTCAGTTATCGTGGTTCGGTGTAGCTTGCTGGGCGGCGTTCCGTAAGCTGCACGGTATCTTCTCTTCTCACATATACCACAGACAGCATCTCAAGAGACGGAAGTCCAAACCAGTGTGTATCCAGTGATGTCATTTAAGACTGAAACGTTATCGCTCACAATGAGCCTCATCAGAAGGCTTAAAACCAGGGGCGTAGCTACAGCCGTATCAGCCGGATCAAAGATACGGGCCCCTGGACTATAAAGGCTCCGACGTGTCCTTCATTGCCTGCCAAGACAATCTTTAGCTAGTAGGTAGGGCCTATTTTGTTAAAAATAATTTAAATAGTCTATGTCACACGGAACGTCTTTAAGAATCTAATGATACCTCATTCATAAAAATAGGTTAAGTGGTTTAGGCGTTAGAGTGAAACATACTTACATACATATGTATATACATATATACAAATCCCAAATAAACATTTTTCTTTCTTTCTTTCTCTTTCATACATACATAGAATGCTAAAATCATAACCCTTCCTTTTGGCTGTGCCGTAATCGGTTAAAAAACAATACCCCTAAAAACGTGCCCCTCAAAAATGTTTAATACAGGGCCCCTTTGAGACTACGCCACTGGCTTAAAGACCAATGGGGCTATAGACCAATGAAAGGGCTATACTCGGAGTTTCCTTGAAAATATTCAGGAGACCGAAATAGCCCGAAGAATCATCAAACTTATTGACAACTAGCTTCTGCAAGCGGTTCGCCCGCGCGGTCCCTAGGGAACATACTCCCGGGATAAAAAAGTACCCTATGTCCTTTCTAAGGCTCTAGACTATCTATGTACCAGATTTCATTTAAATCGGTTCAGTACTTTTGGCGTGAAAGCGCGACAGACAGACAGACAGTGTTACTTTCGCATTTATAATATTAGTAAGGATGGGGATGTGCCCAGCTGCCTATCGTCGCAAATAGTCCATGGGGTCAAACGGTTCCAGTTCTAGAGCGACGACTGGGTCACGTAAGGTGCAGCGTTGGAATGCCTCCCATTAGGTAGATCGATGACCCGGTGAGTACGAGGGACTACGCTTGATGCGAGACGCACAGAAGCGGTCGATGTGGCGACACTTGAAGGAGGCCTATGTCCAGGAGTGTAGTTTAACTCAACCAACGATCCGATGTAAAAGATTAAGTTAAACCGCTTAAAGTAGGTACTCAAGTTGCCAGCAATGATGGAATGTCGGTACCCAATGTTATAACCTAACGAAATACCGCGGCCCTGGAACGCAAAGGGTATTTCAAGGAACCTGGGTGGGTTTTTAGTCAGAGTCATTTGATGACCACGTCCATAAAAATAAAAAGAAAAGGTACCCGAGGTTATAACTTGTCCGCAAGCTAAAAGATTTTAAAGAGGACATGATGTTTTTGCTACGATCTCTAATTCTAAAACATTGGCAATGCTTAACCCGCATTCAGGCAAAGTGACATTATATTAAGTGGGTGATAGACGTACGAGCAAGTACGCGTACTTATTGCTCGATGACCTTTTTCGATCGTGTGTCACCCTAAGTACGCGTACTTAAAAACAAGACGCGTAGAGAAAAAGGTCGTCAATCCATAAGTACTGTGATACAACCTCCTTGCCTCCTTGGATGGCTCACCCTCCGGGAACCTCCGTCAATTTAATAATTAAAAAAGCTTTAGAAGAATTAGGAATTTAGAATAGGTTAAAATATTGACATAAAATGATTGATTTGTTTTGATGCTCGTACGTCTATCACCCACTTTAGCGACACCGATTGTTGAAATGACAATACACGTGATGTTTCAGTAGCGCATGTCATTCCGATATATTTTTGGACTCTCACGATCATTTTTGCAGATAGAATGTTACTTGGGGATGCAGAATGCAGCACCAGTAGTGTAAAAAAAAAATAAAAAAGTTTGAGAATATGCAAATTGCGTTCTTGCATATTATGATACCCCACATGCCCTTGTAGTCCCACTTCGAATTTTTAAGGACCCCTTTCAGTCGTTGTTGAAAAAAATATATTTACACTAGTTGACCCGAAAAACTTCGTCTGCTGCGCTCGTACTGGTCTTAGCGTGATGATAAATAGCCTTCCTCGATAGATGGGCTATCTAAAACTGAAAGAATTTTTCAAATCGGACCTGTAGTTCCTGAGATTAGCGCGTTCAAGTAAACAAACAAACTCTTCAGCTTTATATATTAGTATAGATATCGTTTTTTTATATGCAAAGTAGTTAAGCAAACGTCATGTAAAGCTATTCCAAATTTCAAGTTGATAGCATTAGTAGTTCTTGAGATATCCAGCTGTGACAGACGGACAGACTTAGTCACACCATAAGAGTTCCTTTTTATCATTTTGGTACGGAACCCTAAAAAGTTTTGTAAATAACTTCAAGCTGTTAAAATTAGTTCTTTCTCGAAGAGTTCTTAATGAACTTTTAAGACAAAGGTATTTTGCGTACGCGTATTTAGTTTCATTACAATCGGTTCATTCATTTCCAAGAATAAAATAAATAATTACACGTTTGTATGAAATACCGTGAGAAGTAACAAAAACCTTTTTAAATCTCTCTTGTTCTTCCTATCATGTGAGTACGTATAGTGTAAAAGTCAGAACCTATGAATATTCCAGTGTAGATTTCACCGGATAATTGCAAACTACGTAAGATTACAAAATCTCTTGAGAGATTGTAAACTCTCGATAAATTGTCAAATAAACATTTGTTCTACAATTATGCGAATCAAAATCTTGTACTCTCTAATATCTCTGTGCCGTTCCCAGAAATTGTGGACTGATAAACTGTCGACCACACTTCCATGATTTTGATATTTTCGCGCTGTCGCAATGTAAATTTAAGAGAATGGTTTCACAATTACTTGCGAGTCGCCCATAAGACATTGATTCGTCGGTACCTGTATAGTGTTTTTCTTCTATAGATATATTATTTGTTTTTTTTTTCTTCTCGTTTAACATGCGTTCGTTATCATCATACTCCGATGTCACTTCGTGGACAATAGTGTGGGTTATACGTTTTCTCGACTGTAATATTATAACTAATTTTTTTTGTAAATTCTGTAACGTATAACTGTTTCTTGTCCCAAATAAATAATATAAAATAAAATAGACAAATCAGTACTCTGGTCTACAATTATCTGTTTTGGTATGATATTTAAATTCGAAACTTTGGCCCCTCGTTGGTGTGAGCTCACGTGTGAACAGACCAATAAGAGCCTCGTTTCTATGTTTACAAACTCACAAAAACGGACGGACTTGTGATTGGTCAACATTTTCAGTTCACAATTTTTCGGAATGACTTCGAGAGATTATAGACAATCAAATTTTGATGCGTAAAAAGTATCCCAAATGTTCAGTTGACAATTTTTCAAGACTTAACAATATCTCAAGTAACCTAATAATCTTACGGAGTTTGCGTTTTTCCGGTAACATAGATACCTCTAGCCAAAATGAAAGAAAGATAAGACCTAGTTTACGGGAATCTGAGTCTTATCCTAAACAAGGTCTAGGTGTTTTTCAGCTTCTTCAATCTGGTTCCATTTTGAGCTCTAATTCCGCAAATGATGTTAAGAGGCCTGTTACAATATGACTGTTTTTTGCGTAAAATGACCAACTTTGGCTTTCTTATTCACAGACACTGAAACATTTAGACAACTTTGGCTTATTGAAAGTTGAGAAGAGTTATTAGTGTAGTGTATAGCGGCCTCACTTTTCTCTTATCTATTTGTAAAAAGCCAAAATTCCAAAGTAAGTTTCTCATGACAAGTGCGACGGCATTTTTTCGAGCTCGTGGATTGAACTACTGTACTAACCAAATGAAATGAATAATATATTATAATGTTTCTTATAAAGTGATTTCGTTCATAGCGGCCTCAGAAATTTGATATAGGAACGGAATATCCGTAAAAAATCCCATTCAAATCCATAAAACTACTAAAAACGCTCGGAATGATCCGTAAATTTCTCCTTAATACTAACTACTTACTACTACGTAAATTTTACACCAAAATAAATCATATTTCATAAGAACTAAATTTTAATGAAAAAATCATTAAATAAATTAATAATAAATCCTAAAATAAACGTAATTGCAACTGCCTAATTTCTAAATAATGCGATGAGTCAGCAGAAAGTCAGAAGTCTTAAGAAAGTCAATGTAAATAAAGATTACCCATCACTGTTCCAATTCTATCTATGGTTATCATCTAACATTTGGTCCTTCATTGATCAAGTTGACTTGTACCTATTGATATCAAAGAAACGAATCAATAAATAATCTTTTTTATGTCGGTATGTGTCCCTAGCATGCAGCCTGCATATAAAATAGCATGCAGCGATATAAAACTTTAATAACACTCCCCTTAAGCCCGCGGCCATAGACAGTATTTCATTTCCAACATTCGACTTTTAAATTACGCGGGAAAACTGCAGCTGTATATTGGTATTGGCACTTTCATAAATAAATCAAAGCACCAATTAATCAGCCTATACGAAGCATAAATTTTCTACAAATTACATGATTAACACAATTAAACCATTTAAAATCTTCCCGTGTAAACAAATAAACTGTAATCTGTTCGATTAGTATTACAAATTAACAGCAGTGCTCAATTGAATCCGAATGATTCATTCATTACTCGATCGGAGGGAGGCGGGTGGCGCGAAACCACCACAGACTACAAATGGAGACTGCAAAGCCGTTCTGCATACAGGCTGTAAATACGTTCTTGGAAAATTAAAACGTAATTTTCCGTGCCACGGTCCAATGTTTTTCATGAAACAGTTTTCATTACAGGAAGGAAGAGATGAGTACAAGAAAACCGATGATTTTATGAAAAGTAGGACTACTATTATTTCGACGCAAAGCAATTCCGCAAAACTGCCGTGGCACCTACAGAACTTGACTTAATTAAATACAAAATTACCGACTTTTCTTACCACTAAATAATCATTAAGAAAACTGATTACTGACATTAACCAGAACAGGAATTCGTTTCGAACTTAATTATCAAGAAACCTCGTATCTTGACTTGACTAAAACGTACCAACTCTCAGTATCCAGTCCTGACCCGGAATCGAACCGGCTTTCAGCCAACATCAGCTAAAAAAGTTTCAACTTAAAATTTTATAACCTGTATTCCATAATGGCGCTCCCGCGAATCGATACCGCGTTCCGAATTTAAAATGTCGTGTCCCCGCCATTTTTGCCGGATCTAATGAACTATTAAACTGCAATTTGGTTGCGCGATGGCTGTTAGATGGCGCTGTGCGCATGTATTGATCGCGCGATGGGGGCCAAATATCTCGACATCGAGTTCTGCCAAGTCACGGAATGTATTGCTAGCTATTGTGGCGAAAAATGGGGGGTTGAGATGAGCGTGGATGCCTGCCCGCGCTGAGGGCGCACCTACTCGCTAGTGAGGCGACGATTTATGTGGGCGCGTCAACTATGCGTGAGCTATTCTTTTTGTTTGCTGCCTCTTTGGTGCTCTTTGCTTTTGATGAGTGTTCAGGTGTTTTTCTGGATAGTTTATGGTTTACATAGTCGTATACATTTTTTGAGTACTTACGTGAATAAACACAGATGTTATAAATAAAATTCGGTACGAGTTTATGAAAATAATAAATAAGAAGTTTTATATCTGAACTAAAAGGAACACAACGACTGCACCTATCCACTTTTATCACACACTAAAAATAAATCATAGGAACGCTATCATAAACACAAACACATAAAATCCTAGTATTTTCATAAAGTGGGTGTAGTTTCCTTACACGTTACGTTCTAATACATAATTACTGAAACACTGAAATATGGATACAGCCTGGTATTTCCGAAATGCGGGTACGGTGGCAATTACAGTGTGTGAATATTTTACCAATGGGATATCGAAGGAACTTGCTTGTAACTATTTAATAAACTATGGTAGGAACTGTTAGCGGTGTGTTCCTACGTGTTACCTTAGCTTAAATAATATTTCGTGTGTTGCGTTCATGAAAATGCGAGCTGACTGAACTTCTTCTTGCTTAGCTCTTTTTTCAGACTAGCTTCTTTTTGTGGCGTCGCTCCTGACCTGTTTTACTTTACTTACTGTGCATTTTAGGGGAAAAAAAAATCCTATGACACTTAGCGACAGTATTGCTTACTATAAGTAAAAATCAGTTGGTTACGTAGGGTACTTCCAGCGATTATCTTCTAACACCAAAAAAAAAATACCGGCCAAGTGCGAGTTCGATTCGCAAACGAAGGGTTCCGTACCATAAACCTTAATTTTTATTATTTGTTGTTATAGCGGCAATAGAAATACACAATCTGTGAAAATTTCAACTGTCTACCTATAAAGGTTCTTGAGATACAGCCCGCTGACAGACAGACGGACGGACGGACGGACAGCGGAGGCTTAATCATAGGTTTCCGTTGGTCGCCCTTTGGGTATGGAACCCTATAAAATATATCTTTATAAAATTAGTTTATATTTTGGTACCTAGGTACCTATATTAACATTTAAAATATTGAAAAACAGTTCTCATGGTCCAAAAATTTAAATTGCTCAATCATTAAAATTGAACATAGCAAGTTTCCTTATTGTTGAACCGGACGCCTGAATTGTGGTTATGGTAATATTCCTTAAGAAAGAGCACTTGAATCCAACGATTTAATGAATAGTAGGTAAAGTTACTAATATAATAAAATAGTCGGAATAACTACTAGTAGTTAATTAATTTAGTAGGAGAGTCACACATTAATTTGACCGCAAATATTCTGTAAAAACATTGTTCGGACTGTAGGTACAGACGCCACCACATCGAGCTATCACAATCTGTCAAAATTTCTTTAAATGATTTTCAACTTTAATTCTAAAGCGAATGGTTGAAGGTTGATTGCGAAAATTTTACTGTTTCGGGTAGTTTGATGAGCTAGCGTCTGTACTATGAAAAAAGTTTAGGGGATTCCTGGACAATGAATCCTTCACAGATGCCTGTTTTCCTACTTGTATATTTTAGTAATTTTTCCTAAACAAAATTGATAAATTGGTACAGAATACATAGGTGGGAACCCTTATTACTAAGCCTCCGCTATCCGTCCGTCCCTCCATCCATTCATCCGTTCGTTCGTCCGTTCATTCGTTCGTCCGTTCGTCCGTTCGTCCGTTCGTCCGTTCGTCCGTTCGTCCGTTCGTCGATCCGTCCGTCTGTCTGTCAGCGGGTTGTATTTCAAGAACCGTAAGAGGTAGACAGTTGAAATTTTCACAGAGTGTGTATTTCTATATCCGCTATGACAAAACATCATAAAAATTTAGTTAAATAAAAAATTAAAGGGGGCTCCCATACAAGAAACGTGTTCTTTTCGATTTATATTACGGAACCCTTCATGTGAGAGTCCGGCTCGCACTTGGCTGGTTTTTTGAATCCGTTTTTCTATTCATAGATACTGCCTCTCCTTCTCTCTTCTAAATCCATCCAAGGGTTGTCTTTGAAATATCGTTTGTAGCGATAAGGCGGTCCACAAGGTAAGATTTTCTGCTTCTATTGGTATTTGCTGTAACATTTTCGGTGGTATATTAAAAAGGGTATTCTATTCTACGGTAGGCGCAAGATAAACTTGCAATAAAGTACATTGACCTTTCCCTAATATCCCTTCGTTATACCCGAACAATAAATTATGAACCGTTTTTAAATACCAGAGAACGTAAAGGATCACGATAGAAGTCGATTCAGGACAGCTTTATGTCATTATTTCTGTGTTTGATAATAAAAAAGTCAGTTAATGTATGTGAGTCAATGAATGTTATTGCACATTTATCTGGCGCCGGGCGCCTACCATATTCTTCGAATACAGATATTACAATCAAAGTCAAACCTACCTTCTAAATGGTACTTATACCAGCAGCCATCCAACCAGGGCCCCAAGTCTATAAAAGGATATAAAAGCGTCATTATGACTTTCCAGTGGTCAATCACTGACACTCCATTGAAAGAAATGGCATAGAATCTTGTCAAAATCAACCATTATAAAATCAATGATAGACCATTCTGACACTATTGTAATAACAGACTTGGGGCCCTGCTCTCCATTCAGCCTTACTCGTTTTAACTGGGTCACAAAATCAGATTATTCATCAGTCATCATTTCGTGGTCTCGACTCTAACTTATAAAAATACCTATGCTCCAAAACGATCGATGTATCTTTTTACCGTTCTCATGTTAAGTAGTTTGGAAGCCGATATTCCTGTTTACCCCTCTAATTAAACAATGCTTGAACGCGCAATGGGTTCATCAGGAAAGTTCAAAGAGATAGGTACTTTAAAACCCGTAGCCTTTTCCGTCACTACTTATACACGATACATACGTAATAAGGGTAGCAACGGCTTCAATTATTAAGTTGGAGTATTTCCAGTAAAGCTCTTTAGTTATATAATAATTATGAAAGGTCGATACTCGGTGGTAATCTATTTTATATGACAGTAACCGGTGGCGCCATCTATAGTGTAAGTTTGACAGCTAGTCAGCAGCGCCATCTAGTGGAGAACTGAAGAAGTACTGTTACTCGTTACTAAGGACCAATGGGAGTGCTCATGAACCTGACGTAGTACCAACATTTACCGTTAGAGGGTTTCAGTTTTTTGTGGAAAGGATACATATAGAAATTTAAAAAAAATCATGAAAGTAAACAAACCAAGGATTAATAGATTATGTATTTGCAAAAATGTTGGTATAAAAATATTTTCACATTGTTATTAGTAATGTTATTGGCACTAAATCAGGGCAGTTCATTGTATCTCACAGGGTATGTGAGTTGGTTCCCTCGGTCCCAAGAGTACAGCTCCTGAAATAATTAATGAAATAATAGCCAAAATTAGCCAATTTTTTTCAAGAGAGACTGCTTATAAATATGCTCTAATTATCTAACTATCGCAACTAGGTCGAATAAATTCGAGCCGGAATTTTCTCTCTTATTCTTGGCTCCTCTGATTCGGGCTTTATTTTATTCTTACTGCAATTTATTGCCTTGTACGAGGGAGCGTTTTTATGTTCGCGGAGTGGAGGATAAGGGGTGGAAATAAAAAAACTAAATTATTTTTTCTTTTCAATATATTCATCTGCAAGACGTATACATTTTTCAGATCTTTCAATTAATTTATTTATACCCTCAAAAAAAATGTTTTCTCTTTATCTACAAAATACGCCGAAACTGCCTCCTTGACTTCATTATCGGTGGTAATTTTTTTACCCCGCAGCTCTTTTTTCATTTTTGAAAACAGGTAATAATCACTCGAGGCCAGGTCTGGGCTGTAGGATGGGTGATTCAAAATATCGAAGCCCACCTTATGCAGGGCAGCCAACGCAACGCGGCTCTTGTGGACGGGCGCGTTGTCGTGCAAAAGCAGCACACCTTTCGTCAATTTTCTCCGTCTTTTCTCTTTAATGGCTTCTTTTAGTCGCTCTAATATTGAAGCGTAGTATTCTCCGGTTATAGAAACACCTTTATCTTTATAATCTATCAATAATATTCCTTCCGAGTCCCAAAAGACCGTTGCCATGAGTTTCCCAGCTGACTGTGACACCTTAAACTTCTTGGGAGGTGCTGTGCCCTTTTTATGCCACTGCATGGAGTCTTGTTTCGACTCAGGTTCATAATGATGAACCCACTTTTCGTCTCCAGTAACAATTCGACTCAATACACCATCCTTGTCTTCATTACAGAGGTCCAAAAATGCACGTAAACACTCTACGCGTTGTTGTTTTTGCGGCGGCGTGAGCATTCTCAGCACCCATCTTGCGCTGACCTTAGTCATGCCAAGATGATCGTGCAGGATTTAAAAAATGGTTGTATCGGATACTCCAACCATTTCTGCGAGTTGTTTCTTCTTTAGTTGAGCATCGTCGAGTACAATTTTTCGACTTTTTGGATAAGTTCTGGCTTGGTCACCTCGATGCTCCTGCCCGCCCTCGGGTCGTCTTCAAGGGATTCCCTTCCTCGTTTAAATAAACTATACCACTTGTACACCATGGTTTTTCCTGGACAAGAGTCACCGTAAACCAATGACATCTCATTCAAATGGTCGCAACAGATTTTCCTTGCTTGGTAAGGAACTTTATGACGGCACGATATTCGATTTTTTCCATATTTCACTTTTCACTCCCGATTATGTTGCTTGTTTGACGATAGCTCAAAGACTAATTGTCTAATAACAATCAAACTTTGTATTTATACTAATTATGAGTCACTGAATACGTTACGATCCTAATGAGACTAATCACCCCCCTCCAACCCTCTCATTCCGCGAACTTAAAAACGCGCCCTCGTAGTTAAATAAAAAAGATTTTTTATAGCTTTGTATGCATTGTTAATTGATACAATTTTGGTATCCGGCTCGAAGAACCACATTTTTCTTTTTTTTTACTAAAATTGATAGTCTCAATCAATAAGTGTGTTGTTTGACCTCTCTTTTTTCTGCTAATATTATAAAGAGGAAAGATTAGTATTTTTGTATGTAAAGAAAAAACTTAAAAATTACTGGAACGGTTTCAAAAATTCTTTCAGCAATGGATAACTACATTATCAGGGAGTAACATAGTCTATATTTTATCCTCATACTCCCACGGGAACGGCAACTACGCGGGTGAAACCGCGTGACATCCGCTAGTCAAATATAATTGGGAAGAAAAGTATACCTTATGCATATGATCATATCCAAGCTGCGTGGTCTTCCGGAAGGGGTTCGTAAACTGCAGCGCCACCTCGACCTGCTTGTTAAGGTACAGGTCGATGGCCACAGACACCTTGCTTTCTCGCTCCGTAGCCGAGTCCAGGGCATAGAGGACCCCGCATACTATGAACATTTCTCCTACCTGAGGATGATAAAATTGTTGAAAGGTGATGAATGATGAGTGTGGAGGATCATCATCATTATATCAGCCGAAAGACGTCCACTGCTGGACATAGGCCTCGCCCAAAGGACCCCCCTTTGGGCGATAATAATGCTAATGGGCGAGCCATAATCGCCACGCTTGGCAGGCGGGTTAGCGATTGCAGTGTATGGTGTTGCATTTTACAGAGAACGCTGCTGCCCATTCTCTGGTGAGTCCCTTAGTCGTCTCTTACGACACCCACGGGAAGTGATGGGATGGTGTTATTCTTTTACGGCACCATACGGCACCGGCCGACACCATATGGCACACGGTGGAGGATAACGTACGGGATTTTGTCTTCTATCAATGATCTTGGTTTATTGGACGTTCAACCTGAGAGTCTTTAAGTCAAGAGTAAATATGTGACTTCTAGGCAAGCGTGCTCTATCTTCGACCACATCATCGTTTACCATCAGGTGAGATAGTGGTCAAACGCGTGCCAATCAATAAAAAAGTTCAATACAGCCTGTAATCTTCTTTATTTGATGCCGATTGACTCTAAATTAAATTACGTCCGAATGATATTCAGAAACCTATACATTTCTATGTATGGCCTCGTTTAAAACCGGGAAGATACAGGTGGTTGTACACCACAGGCAAGAAAGGAGGTCTGTTCTGTCAAGGGGTTCCACACTGCCACTGCATTTGGGATGGGTGGAGAATGCCCCATTAGGGCAGATTCATTTTACAGCAGCCAACCCTGGTTTGCTATCGGTTAGGGGATTCAATTAATCTATACTCTATACTAATATATAAGGCTGAAGAGTTTGTTTGTTTGCTTGAACGCGCTAATCTCAGGAACTACTGGTCCGATTTGAATAATTCTTTCAGTGTTAGATAGCCCATTTATCGATAAGGCTACATATCATTACGTTAAGACCAATAGGAGCGGAGCAGACGAAGTTGTGCGGGTCATCTAGTTAAACATAAATTTAGCGTGTCACGAAGATGTTTCCATTTTGTCGCGTTAACGCTGACTTCACATGTAGTAGAACCTCAAATCATAAAGTAGAATATAACTGCTATCTAGACAAGGTAAAGGCCTGACTGTACCTCTATGCTTTTTAGTAAAGTAACGAATACAACGTGTAATAAACGCAATAACTCTTAAGAGGTCATTGTATCCATCGTTATCAAAAACTTTTACTATGGGACCAGTCCCGAAATCGCGAAAAAAAAATCACCTGTCATAAATGTATGGGGGAGCCGATTTTTTTTTCGCGATTTCAGTGTTGGTCCCATAGTGAAAGTTATTCATAATGATGAGTAAAATGACCCCTTAAGAGGTATTGCATTTATTCTGTAAGAGGTTATATAAAGAAGATCGTTACTCACTTGTTTATGATTCAACGATATATTCCAAATGTAGTCAATATTCAAGCCGTCCTTGTTAGGATCGAAACTCAGCTGAAATAATAAAAAAAACATATCAATAGGGTCTTGTTTCAAATATTTATAATTATTTTAATAAATTATCAAAGACAAATTTATTGTTTTTAACCTACCTTAGCAACAGCGGTGTTATTTGAAGACTCTATCGAGTAAATCGCCCAGAGACCATTGTCGTCAGCACTGAAGTCAACCTGAAATGTATTAGTTTGTAAGTTTTTTATTTTTTAATATTGGGACAAGCTCGCCACATATTCCCAACCACTGCAACTCCTGAAAGCCACAATCAACAGTGGCGACCACCAGAAAAACGCGGAGTCGATGAAGCCCGACGAGTCCCGGAGAAACGATTCAACTGTTTTGGATCTCGCAACGAAATTAATCAGAAAAGTACAGCGGAGGAGTAGGAAAAAAAAAGTAAGTACTACGGTAAAGTTTTTAGAGCCAAGGACTAGACATATTTCGCCTTTCATATAAAAGTAACGAACTCAAAGGGATCGAAAAATACCGACATGGCAATGTATTTCTGCTACGAAAAGCATTTAGGCTGCCACCAGTAAAATAACTACAGTTAATTCGCTCTATTTCAACTTTGGTTCCAGCGTCATCATCTTCCAGCTCTTTTTTCATGTTACTTGTGGTCGGCGCAACTCGTTACCTCCTTCCATTCTGTCCTGTCAAACGTCACGCTAACATTAACTCCCTTTTCTTTCAAATCACTCCTCACTACTCCTCATAACCTGTCTATCTTGTATTTGACCTCCCTCTTCCTTTTCATTCATTCTCATTACCTTGACTTTAAGCCCAAATCAATCCTAACATATAAAATTCTTCCGTTACAGACTGAGTGACTGACAGACTACGCACATCCGAAAGTATTCGTCGTAGAAAGCTGAAATTCGGCATGTAGCCTTCCTACACTCCTTAGGGGAGCCTAAAAATCACGAAATTCCTTCGGGAACGGGGTAAAACAGGACATGCGCCTACAAAGCTACGAGCAAAAACTAGTACTGTTATATATTATGTTACTTGCTTTTATCCAAGGAACCTACATGCCAAATTTCAGCTTAATACGACCAGCAGTTTCGGCTGTGCGTTGACTGTCAGTCACTTAGTCACTAGTCATCATCATCATCATATCAGCCAAAAGACGTCCACTGCTGGACATAGGCCTCCCCCAAGCGTCGCCACAACGACCGGTCCTGCGCGTCTCGCATCCATCCGTTATCCGCGACCTTCACCAGGTCATCGGTCCACCGTGGATGGCCTCCCTCCAACGTCACCCAGTAACGAAAGAATTTTATTTATAAGAATACATACACCCCACTGCAATTCTATCCATCTCGCATCACCGTCTGTCGTTATTTTACCGTCATCGTTTGTTAATTTACAGCAGTTACCTGATTATGCTGAGTAGCATACAGCCTGCCATCAGCGTTGGGCAGCTTGACAGACTTGATGCGGCTCTGCGTCAGGTCGTAGCGGATGATTTCTCCAGGGTTTCCGGACTCGTTGGCTTGGTAGAAGAACGAGCCGCTGTATACGATGTGGCCGTTGCCCTGGGAGTGGAAAATTGGGGTTTTTATAATTATATGGATATATACCAAAATTATTTTCATTTTCTTGTAATTTTCCCGAATTATTTGGAGACAACGCAACATAACTACTTCCATAATTTAGTTTAGGATGCCATTTCAGACCACAGAAAACCATTCACCTCTACATCTTCTGCGATAAAAAGCGACAGTAAAATGGTATCATGGTCTGCTTTTTGCATATATGGTTTGGTGCTGACCTCATCTCATAACGTCATTAAGCCATTATTTATACACTAGCTTTTGCCCGCAGTTTCGCTCACGTTCATATAGATTTTCGCAAAAAAAGAAGCCTATAACCGTCTCCTACAAAATTGGTTCAACGATTTGAACACAAACCAACTCACTTTCACATTTATAATATAAGTTAGGATATTTGGACTCCTGGAAAATAAATCGAACGATACCTCTTAAAAACGCTTGATTCTCTTCAGGTTTTTACAAAAATCTTTGGGACTACAACCTCGGATGGATTGGATATGTGCATAATGTAAACTTACAAAGAACGGTTTCTGCAGCTTGTGATACTCGTCCACGTGATCTGCCTTGAAGCTGGCCTTAGTTCTGTACTCCCTGAGTCGCTCCACGTCAGTCTCTTGAGTAGTCCACAACTTGTCTCTCTGAAATATTGAAACCAATCATCAGTTTTTGATCTCACATGGATAATCTTGCTCTGCTGCGGCCCCTGGTGGTCTGTCGTTGCCCCGTCTCGCGAGTCGCGATATCAGGGTACCAATTTTGTGTTTCACAAGCCCACCGCTCGTTGACCATACTGAGTTATTCATTACATCGTCCATTGCTGGACACATGCCTCACATCTCTTGTTCTTGGTATTCACCAGGTCATCGGTCCACCTCGTGTGACATACAATTGTATAAACCTCTTTGTTCGGGGTTGGGGTGAGTTTAAGTTAAAGTAGGTTAAGATAGCTATATTTCAGTTATACGAATAATAAGAATGGGTTACGATTAAAACTAATGAGGTGAATGAGATCAGATTGAGTCGCGCCCGATATGCTATTTGAAAGCGTACTACTTAGGTAATACATAAAATAATCAAGGCATAGAGCGCGGTGTCGCTATTACTCTGACATTTTATTTATTATTCGGTGATAGACTCAAACACTCTTAAATCCCATCACTTTACAATGATTACTATTGGATCTTTAACAGAGCTGTGAAGATAGGATTCTAGAGATGGGCGTTGAATGAACGAACTAGTTAATTCAACCGTCTACGTACAATGAACGATTAGACGGTTCACCGTTAATCAACGGACTAGTTGAATTCGTAAACGGCTAAACTGAGACTCCACTACGTTCATGTCGACTTAACGCGACGATCGACGAAAGAAATTAGTCAAGTAATACAAGTTCATTCGTCTAAAAAAATGATAACTATGGACGAACAACGAGCAAACTAATTTGACCTCTAACTCTAGCTTCAAAGAGTTGCTATTTCTATGGGCCCAATGCCATTTTGGAGTAAAAATGCATTGTGTTCTAAGAAGAAGGGAAGTTCAAATACTAACTGTAAAACTTTTTTAACTTATTTACTTGCCTACCTTCAAAATAAGTTTAATATTCTGAGGATACACATATCATTATTTTTAAATAAAAGCTACGAGACGCTACGTTAGTCCACCGATAAACTACGTTGAATCGTCGAGCTGTCCAACGTAGACGTCGCGCGTCTCGTCGCCGCGTCGTCGCAGATTTAACATAGTTTACGTCGTGAACTAGTCGACAAATTCAACTAGTTGATCGACGCGTCGATGAACGGAAATGGACGGTCTTGTTTCGTTGACGATAAATACGTCGACGACCCATCTCTATAGGGTTCTCTAAGATGATTAGTTTTGGCGTATGCGCGATATAATTGAAGACATAATGCACCAGTTCTGTTTAGTATAGGAGTAAGCTTACCTGAGCATCTGAACCGTTTGAGTCTCTAAGCCATGCTCCAAATAATTCTTCTTTGTAGCGGTGGTATACTGGCTTACCAATAGCATAAAGCTGGCAATCTGTCAACGTAGCAATTGGTGTAATTAAAATCTATTGTTAATTAATTATTAAAAGAACAGCTCGTGGTATTGGTACTGCATGTCAATATTTCCAATTCACTTTTTACCTACTAAATGATAATAGTACAAAATACAGGCTTGACGTTATGATTTGATTATATGGTATACACCAGGTAAATGTGTAATAACGGTCATTGACCCACATAGGTACATTTTTTGACTTTTTTAATATAAAAACAACCTTTTTACAAAAAATATAACCGACTTGGAAGTATACAGTAACTTTAATTTCGGAAGTAGGTGTCAAAAAACTGGATAACCAAAAACACCTACTTCCGAAATTAAAGTTATTTTATACTTTGTAATGTTTTGTTTTTGGATATCAGTTATATTTTTTGTAAAAATGTTTTTATTTTTCACTTTTTAGTGGTACCTGCGTACCCATTCACAGCGTACCAGCGTGATGTTATGTTATGAAAATGAAACTTACTAAGTCCTTTCGGTGTAAAGGTCTCGTCAATACGAATGAAATAAGCCCAAACACTTGGTAGTTCCTACATACCGATGTGGAGTTCCCTTGACTCTCTGTCGTCTCCATCATCAGGTCTGATCCAAACTTTCATTGTTTTGTAGTATCACCCGATATACACACGAATATCAAGTTTTTACCAGATGCGTGTCTACAATTTTCGAGAGTTGCCCTCGATTTCTCAGGGTTTCCATCATCAGATCCTGACGTGGTGGCAATGGGACCACCTCGGCAACATAACCTTTCATATAAAAAAAGATTCGTCGAAATCAACCGATTTCGACGAATCTTTCATAAACGGCGAAGTTATCCGCGAACACACATAAAAAATATATAAATACGCAGTCGAAATAAGAACCTCCTTATTTTTAAGTCGGTTAAAAACAGAAACAAAGACAAAGTTTTCCTGAATCGACTTCTATCGTGATCGTTTTCGTTCTTTACTCATGAAAAACTGTTCATGATTTATTGTTCGAGTGTCTACAAAGGGATGTTAGGGAGAAGTCAATGCTCTTTATTGCAAGTTTATCTGGCGTCTACCATAGTATTTTTCTTATTACATTTGCAATAAGAAAAATAGTTCAGACTTACTGGTATTCCTCCTAGGTTTCAGGCCAGCGGTTCCATTCATGGGAGTGATGAGCAGCTGAGCGCGGTCGCACCTGGGGCACGTGGGGCAGCGCTGCACCTTGCACACCTCCTCGTACGAGGTCAGCGTGGGCGCCCGCGAGCCGTACTCCACGGGCACCGGCTGCTGCACCTCGCCAGTTGGCGCGTCTGGAGGGTGGAATGGATGCTTTAGTGTTTTAAAAGCAATTTGAACAAATTATATAGGGAACAGGCACGGTGTTGACTATGCCATAGTGTTACATATTCGAAACTTTAATGTTAAGAATACTTGATATTGACGCTTCTGTGCGTTACCTATAGTTCCTATACGTTCTCTTTATTGGGGATGTCAGAATAAATGACAATAGGTAGATAAAATATTATTTCAGTTTAATGCAGTCGAGTTTTTCCACAGAGCACATGCTCTGTGGGTTTTTGTTTAATTTTGATTTTAGAATTTATTTGATAGTTCAAAAACATTGTTATGAACCACTGTTGCCAGTGTTTTCATTTATTGTCTCAGCTCTGTCAGCTGACATTCGTGGTTCTTTGAAAGTCAGAGGCCTGGGAGTCTGATAAGAGAGAGAGAGAGAGAGAGAGAGAGAGTCTAGACTAAGGGATATCGTGTTACTCAGTAGCTGCGTCGTGAAGTCACATACAGATTAAATAGATACAGGTACATACATATAAGCGGACCCCAATATAGTGGGGCGAACGTTAAGCAACGATGTTAATTTTATTAGCTTACTAGCTGACTCAGCAAACGTTGTTTTGCCATACAAAAAGAAAATACCCTATCACCTATTCTCATACTTACCGAATATACTCATCATGCTCATAATATATATTTTCGCTTTGGACCGCCATCGCCATAAATTTAAGAAACGTTTAGTGGATGGTCTGCATTTGCGTAACTAGCAATGTTCGTGTCTCTTGTATTTGTCTACACTAATATTATAAAGAGGAAAGATTTGTTTGTTTGAAATGAATAGGCTCCGAAACTACTGGACCGATTTGAAAAAAACTTTCAGCAATGGATAGCTACATTATCAGGGAGTAACATAGGCTATATTTTATCCCCGTACTCCCACGGGAACGGGAACTACGCGGGTGAAACCGTGTGACGTCCACTAGTATTGTATAAAGCAGGTACCATTAGCCATTAGTGAAGTGACTTACAATAGTTTGCTTCTTGTCTCTTCCTGTCGTTGTTTTATTATTATTCTTGTCTCCTTATTTATGTTGTTGTAATTTAAAATATTGTGTCTACACTGTACCTCTAAGTTTAGTCATCTGTGGAAACGTCGTGGATTGTAAATTGGCCTAATTTTAATCTGTTCGAATATTTACTGTAACATACATTGTACAATGTTTGTTTTCTCTAAATAAATAAATCCACACAAAATTTCATAACAATCGGTCGAGCCGTTTCGGAAGAGTTCGGTAACAAACACCGTGACACGAGATTTTTATATATTAGAAGATAATATCCTCCGCTACGGAAATTGGCCATTTCTAACAAAACTACAATCATAGATATTTTTATATTTCTATGACTGCAAATACTTGTACGCTGACGAGGCAGCCACATCAACAAACCTGCGTCGCAGCATCTCCGATACTCTTCAAGAGCCTGACATCTTAAAATCTGAAATCGAGTTCGCTTTGAAGAAGCTTAAAAGTAACAAGGCGGCCGGAAGTGACTATATTATTGCCGAAAACTTAAAGCTCATAGGAAAAGACGGGATATGCATTCTACAAAAGCTATGCAATCAGATATGGAGAAATGGTGAGTGGATCAGTGATTGGCAGGAATCCATTCTAATACCAATACACAAGAAGGGGTCAACTAAACCTTGCGGCAACTACAGGACGGTGGCACTCATATCCCACGCTAGCAAGGTTCTACTGTACGTTATTAACGAACGCCTTAAAGCATTCTTGCAGTGGCAGATTCCAGTAGAACAAGCAGGATTTGTTCAAGGACGAGGAACAAGGGAACAGATTGTGAATGTCAGACAGATTACTGAAAAATGTCTTGAGTTCAACATTCCAATACTGATGTGTTTCGTTGACTACTCAAAAGCGTTTGATTGTATTAGATGGGAATGTCTGTGAAAAATTCTGCTAGAAATGGGAGTACCAGAGCACCTCGTCATTCTTATCGCAAACCTCTATCAGGATAGAAGCACAGTTGTGAAAGTGAACAACGTTCTATCGAAACCTTTTAAGCCGCAAAAAGGGGTTAGGCAGGGATGTATCTTGTCGCCGATCCTCTTTAATATATACGGTGAATACATAATTAGACGAGCCTTGGATGGTTGGGAGGGTGGAATATCCATTGGCGGCAGGAAAATCAGCAACCTGAGATACGAAGATGACACTACTTTTTTCGCATTGTCTGAGCAAGAACTATCTCAGCTCCTCTCTAGAGTGGAGAAAGAGAGTGAAGCAGTTGGCCTCACCATTAATAAGGCGAAGACCAAGGTGATGATTGTAGATAGATCGGGTTCGCTGATTCGATCCAGTGAACTCAAAGACCTGGAATTCGTTGAGCAATTCGTGTACCTTGGCTCTCTTCTCAGTAACGAGGGAGGCAGTGAAACAGAAATCGCCAGAAGAATCCAGATGTCCAAGGCAGCGATGACTAAACTCACTAGGGTAAGGAAAGATCGCAATATATCCCGCAAAACCAAAGTGAGGCTGGTGCGTGCGCTGGTATTTTCAATTTTCTCTTACGGCGCCGAATCCTGGACAATAAGAGAGAAAGAAAGGGCAAAAAATAACGCATTTGAAATGTGTGTTTGGAGGCGGTTGCTGCGATTCCCATGGACTGCACGCCGGACCAACTTGTCCATTCTTAAGGAGCTCCAAATAAACACAAGACTAGCCGATGTCTGCTTCCAGCGAATTCTTAAATATTTCGGACATGTCGCTCGTGGAAACCCTGACAGCCTCGAGAAGCTTATGGTAGTTGGCCAAGTGGACGGGAAAAGACCACGCGGGCGCTCACCTATGCGTTGGGCAGACCGAGTAAAGACGCTCACTGGTCTATCAATAGCTGAAGCTTTTAAGACCGCCGAGGACAGAGACATGGAAGAGCATAGTGCACCGAGTGATCAATACCTCAGACTAGACACGACCTTCATTAGTAAAGATAACGACTAAGAAGAGATTACTACAATAAACGAGAAAGTTTATGAACCAATTTTTTTTATTCAGCTTACTTAAAATATTAAGTAAGCTGAATAAAAAAAATAGGAAACAAGCAATGGCAATCAAGCTTGGTGCACTATGCCCAACCACTGCAACTCCGAAGAGCCCGGATCAAAAGTGGTGACCAACAAAGAACGCCGAGTCAATGAAGCTAATTAATCAGAAAATAACAATTAAACAGGTTGATCACATGTAGCCTGAAAAGTATCTACCTAATGAAAATATTAGAAATACATTACTCACTCTTCAAAGTAATATCCCCTTTAACGGTCTGGTTATTGAGCTCATTCTTGGCTACACAGCTGTACTTCCGAAGGTCGTGATTAGTGACTCCTGGTATCTCTAGCCTCATGATCCATCGCCAGGGTTTGCTGGTCGGCGCCACCTCGGTCCTGTATCGTAGCCCTTCCAGAGTGAGGCCGTCTATCTCCCAAGCCAGCACCGGTTCTGGCCAGGCTTGGATCTGGAGAATTTTTTGTGTTGTTATTGGTGTGAGGTCGTACAAAAATAAGTTGAGGAAAAAATGTTCATGTGATCTGTTGACAGTTTTCGACTAAAGTCACCAAAATCTAAGAAGTCCTCTTTGACAGCTGAGTAGAGAGGGATAGAAGATTGCTTTACCACTAAGTGGGAAAGAAATTTATTTTTATGTCTCTTTCATGGTTACTAGTAAAGCAATGTTCTAGCCTGCTGTCAAAGCGGGCCTTTTATACACGCCAGGGCATAGGTAGATAGGGCAGGGCTAGAATCAAAAGGCATTTATTACATACAAATTAGGCTGAAAGCCAGCACTTTTTGAAAGTCAATTTTACATAAAGGCGCGCACCCGTCACCACTTCCTAGTGTTTTAGCTGAGAAGAGGAAGTGGCGTAACTATTTTCACAGTAACACATCTGTTTAAATTAAGTTGATCTGTGTATAAACTGAATAGTAGATATACCGGTCTACTCTCGTGGCGACTGGTTGGAAGTTTGGAACACGTATAGATTTTACGCCAATTTTGGAACAAAACATGAAAAAATACGCAAGTTCAGGGAAAAACCATTACGGAACAAATATTATACACTAGCTTTTGCTCACGACTTCGTACGCGCATAACTTGTTTTTTCCCGTTCCCGTAGGAATTTCGGGAATTCCTCTCTCACTCTCCCCTACGGAGGGTAGGGAAGCTACATGCCAATTTTCAGCTTCCTACGACCAGTAGTTTCGGCTGTGCGTTGTCTGTCAGTTACTCAATCAGTCAGTAACGGAAGAATTTTATATATTGATTGATTGAATGATTGATTGATGAATGATGGTTTGGTAGTGGGGAAGTGCTTACCTCGCATTCAATCTTGACTGTCTTGTTAGTAACATAGACAACGTTGCTTGGCACCCGAATGTAAGGACTGACTGAAACAAAATGGTACATGAAACATTATTTATTTTTTCTATAATATCAATTAATTTACGGAATTTGTTTGAAAGAGTCACCGCGGCCCTGGAACGCAAAGGGCATTAGAGGAATACGGTTGGGTTTTAGTCAGTAGGTAAGATTCTGACAATCCCTTCTGCTTCACCCAGAGCGGGAGGAGTCATTTGATAATTTCCCATCCTTAAATAAAAATATATATATATATATTTTCTTTATAGCAAACCTGAGTATCAGCTTTCTGACCGCTTTTATAACTCGTGTGTCGTGTGGCATTTAGCAACTGGAGGACCATCTCAAAAGTTTTCTATTTTCTCCCCACACTAGGAATTTCTCCTGTATCGTGGATGCGTTTACAGACATACAAACTCACATACACAAACAGCCAGACCCGGAACAACTATCTGTAGGCTAAACAAATATTTGTTCTGTGCGGGAATCGAACTCACGACACACAGCGCAGCAGCCAATTGCTCGACCACTGCGCCAACCACTATATATGGAATATTATGATACATTTTTCGTTTCATTTGGTTAGCACAATAGTTCAATCTACGAGCTCGAAAAAGTACCGTCGCGCATTTCACGAGAAACTTACTTCGGAATTTTGGCTTTTTACAAATATATAAGAGAAAAATGCGAAAAGTTACTATAAACTGTAGGTACTAAATAACTATTCTCAACTAATCAATAAGCCAAAGTTGTCTAAATATTTCAGTTTCTGAGAATAAGAAAGCCAAAGTTGGCCATTTAACGTAAAAAATACAGTCAAATTGTAATAGGCATCTTAAACTCGTTGAAAAAAAAATCTGGTCAAGTGCGAGTCGGACTCGCGAGCGAAGGGCTCCGAACGAATTTTTTTTTAACATGTTATTTTAACACTATAGACTTCTTATAGGTTTTCCTGAAATTTATAGGTATAGATCTATTATAGAGAAAAGGGGGAGGGGGGGAATGGTCATTTTTCGTCTAATTACTTGAAAAACTTCAAAACGATTTATTTCAAAATATAGTTAAAACCCTCACAGTAAGCCCTTCATTTGATATGTCACACGATATTGTTCTAAAAACTTTTTTGAAATTTTCTAGTTTGACCCCCAAAAGTGAACCCATACTAAAAATTTAATGATTTACGTAACACGTCCGTGTTTGGGTCACAGAAGTTCATATGTGTACCAAATTTCAACAAAATCGGTCCAGTGGATCCGGAGATAACTGGACCGATTTTGATCGGACAGAGAGACAGACACTCGAGTGATCCTATAAGGGTTCCGTTTTTTGTTCGGAACTCTAAAAATAGGTACAGGTATGGTTTTGAAGGTGTTTGACCTAAGTTTATTATCAGTCTAAATAAAGAAGGTGTTGTACTTACAATGCACTTCGACATCTGTCGTCTGATTGGCGGAGGGTAGCATCCCGTTGTTAGCCAAACAGACGTACTTGCCGGTGTGCCATCGAGACACGTTGGGGATGTTCAGGACATGGCCACTGACGGACGCGTCGCGCCAGGAGCCCTGGAGGTAGAAAAGAACTTTACAGTTGTAGGAATAGAGTTCAAAATATAAAAACTGACTCGAAGGTTGCAGTTGGACTATTTTGTTTTAATGAGAAGGAAAATGTTTTGGTAAAATCAGAAATGCCATAAGATCAGTCATGGGCCGTGAAAATGGCACCGTGCATTACGTATAGAATCAAATTTAATTCTTGAATAATTAAATTTTGTGTGCTTTATGTGTGTGCGTTGGAAGCAGCTACGTTAACATTTTCCTACAGTACTTGGGCGCGGCGGGCACTCCGCCAGGATTGTTATGCGCCGGGAAACAAGGTCATCTCTGCAATGCATACAAATATTATTGTTCTAGTTTTGGTCCTTGCAGGTTAAGGCATTTGATTTCAAGAATACAACGTGTAATTTAATAAACGCGATACCTGGTTTGGGGGTCATTGTACTCATTATTATAGAAAAAATACTATGGAAAAAACCGTGAAATCGCGAAAAAATTAATCTGAGGGTCAAATCAAATGTAGGTATGTATGAAAATAAAGGCTAAAAAAATACTATGGAAATAACCGTGAAATCGCGAAAAAATAAATCTGAGGGTCAAATCAAATGTATGAATGAAAATAAAGGCTAAAAAAAGTATGAAAATAAAGGCTTTTTTGACAGTTTGCGATTCACACGTGAATGCGAACGTTACTTGAAAATTAGTAGAATGAAGGCTATCGCGTTTGAATTCGCCGCTAGTGCAGCGTGAGGTCTTTGAAATGTCCATATTCATATTGGTTGGCTTTTCAAAGCTATTTTATTTACTTATTTATTTTGATTTATACGGCCTATCTGTGGCATATTTAGTTGTAATACTGACCACTCCTATGAATTTTCTTTTTCTGTCGGAATATTTATTTTGTTTTTCGTTTTTTTCGAACAATATGACTCTGCGAACACTGCGGCATTAAATATGTTGTATTTGTTGTTAATCGCGTGTTTACGGTATTGTAATTATCTTACTTCTAACTTTGTTCACATGTATTGTCTCGCACACGAGTCTTAGCATTATGCTGAGCGATGTCCGTTTTGCGCGAGTGTGACGCATATCTTCCCAATTGTTATAAAATTTTAATTTTGTTTTATTTATTTTTTTGGTATGCGTCATGCTTGGCGCAAATAAACGCTTTTCCTTTCTTCTTTCACATGCACATGAAATCTTTATTGTTATAACTAAGGATGTTACTCGCCAGTGGCGCCAACTGGTGAGCACGAAAACGGTAGCCCCCATTGGCATTCTAATGTTCAGTACGTTTTGTCGAGTCATCCGAACATTTGTAAATGTATGGGGATTTAGATTTATTTCGCGATTTCAGTGTTTATTATTAGTGCATAATTTTTATGAATAAATAAGAAACCCTTTTTAGTTCATTGATATTTAAAGAAATAAATAATATTATTACTAACTTGAATAACGGCAGTTCCATCGTACCGCCTCCACTCCACGGTAGGCTCAGGACGTCCCATGGGGTTGCAGCTGATACGCATGGTGTCTCCCTCCTGGACTATCACGCGAGTCTGGTCCTCTGGGGAAGAACAGAGAATTGGTTCTGTAGAGTAAATCTGCCTTCCACTAGAGATGTACGAGGATGTGTAGCCAGGGATCTGTTTATTAAGAACCAATATAACTGCTTCATTTACCTAGCCTCGCTCAGCGCAAGCGATCCTCGCGAACGTCTCCCTCGCTACGCATCCTCGCTCATCTATGGTGGAAACGCATCCTAAGGCAGCGGTTGTCTACAGGGTTAGGTAACTTGACGTGTTCCCGGCAGGACTCATTTGCAGCAATTAATTAAGGTGCAAACCCACATTTTAGCTGGGTGGATTCATTTTGTCAACGTGAATCTACGTTCCCACTGCAGTACAGACTACACACGCCTCCGTTCCTCAAGACGTATCCCAAAACTAGGCTGCGATACATGATGTACATAGTCGTGGGTTAACATTCGTGTATAGCGTGCATGGCGTTGCCAGCGTTGAGCTATGTGAGCGCCATGTTCAAGCAAGCCACGTATGTACCAATGACGTCAAATGATGCGTAGCGTATCCGTGGGTTGTTGTGGACACGATCATATACATTTTCTTGCAAAGCGAAGCTAAACACACGTGCGTGGCCTTTCCGTGCGCCGCGATGCGCCTTTAAGCTCCCGCGGAAGTCTAGCCATAAACCCATGAGTTTTGAGAAAATTAAAGATTTATGTTTATAGAATTTTTCCTAGCATTCGTCACTAAATAGCATTTTGCTTTAAAGTGCTAATTTAATTATCAATCTTAGCTAGCATTCGGCTTAATTCGTCGTTAGATAATTTTCTGGACCGTTAAATTGTTTAGTTTTGAAATTTCAAGTTTAATGGGGGGAAATAGGAGGAGAACTTAGTATAAAAATCATTGTTCTATAAAGCCGACATTAACGCGAACGAAGTCGCTGGCTTCAGGTAGTGACTCATATAGATAAACAGAAACTACGCTCTACGTACCATTAGCTAAAGTTTTATAAAAATTCTCGGCAACCTTCAGTAATTTGGAGCATGCTTGTATAGTTCTTAGTTTCACGCTGAATCGGGTTAATTAATCCACTGGGAATGTTAAGTGTAAATTATGATGTACGTGTAATTACGACGTTGAGAGAAATAACAGAATTTACTTACATTAAGTTAAAGTTATTTTAGAACTACGTCAGCCGTTTGGTACTTTACTCGACAAACTTTAGCGGTACAAAAAAATCTTACTTACTTCATTTCGGGGAAAGGGAGTACCCACTTTTGGGGATTGTTTTACAAAAATCCTTCGTTTCGTTTGTGAACCTTGACATTAAGCAACTTATTTGCAAAAAGTATGCTTTTATCTCGTAGTTAGGCTATGAAGTATCAGTGAACTTCATCATCATCATATCAGCCGAAAGACATCTACTGCTGGACATAGGCCTCCCCCAAGCGTCACAACAATGAAGGTCCTGCGCGTCTCTCATCCCTCGGCTATCCGCGAACTTTCAGTAATAATATCGTTTATTTATAATAATATCGTTTATTTATAATAATATCGTTTATTTATAAAACTTCATCAGTGAACTTAAACTGTTTAAAAAGAAGATTCTTCATCAGATTTCGCCAACTGCAGAGCGTAGGCCTCTTTTGTCAAGCCAATTTATTCATCCCGCGATGGCAACAATGTAGTCTGCTGATCTCTCCGCCGGACAACCGAGAGTATCTTTTTCTTTCAGTCCTTAGACGCTATTGGGTCACAGCCTTACTCCACCTCACAGCGCTTTACCAGGCGTCCTAGATTACGGAACTCATCAAATCAAATCAAATCAAATCGTATATTTCAAATAAACCATTTACAGGCACTTTTGAATTGTCAAAGTCGGTCAGTCAAAAACATGAAGCTATTTGCACGTTCCAAAGCGTAGATCTCTATGGAGAAGAACGTGCAAGAAACTCCACGGACACTCTTTTAAACCATGTGATGTGTTACAAAAATCTTGTTAACATTAACATTGATTGCTTCTATATGTGAGGACAATGCAAAGAACAAGAAAACATGCTAAAATGGAATAAACTCAAATGGAACTGCCATCTGAGTTTCGTAATCCAAAACACTATTTCTAATAGAACTTACGTGCAAAAGTAGGTGGTATAAACAGCTCTTTCTCCAGAGTATAGTTGTATATGGAAAGGCCTGGCCTGCCCGGGGCCCCGTCTCGGCCATCGTTGCCTCTTTGACCCTTCGTTCCCATGGGCCCTTTGTCGCCTTTCAGTCCTCGCATCCCTGGAGGTCCCGGGGCTCCTGCTCTACCTGTGTAAGATAGACGATATTTTTTTTTATTTACAAGTTAATTTTTAGGGTTCCGAAAAAAAAGGAACCCTTATAGGATCACTCGGGTGTCTGTCTGTCTGTCCGTCTGTCACAGCCAGTTTTCTCCGGATCCACAGGACCGATTCTGTTGAAATTTGGTACGCATACGGACTTCTGTGACCCAAACACGAACGCGTTACGTAAATTATTATTTTTTTAGTATGGGGGTCACTTTTGGGGGTCAAACTAGAAAATTAAAAAAAAAGTATTTTGAACAATATCGTGTGACATATCAAATGAAAGGGCTTACTGTGACAGTTTTAATTATATTTTTTTCATAATTTTAAAATAAATGGTTTTGAAGTTATTCAAGAAATTAGACGAAAAATGACCATTCCCCCCCCTTATCTCCGAAACTACTGAGCCTAAAATTTTGAAAAAAATGGAGATAATAGATCTTTACCTAAAGTTTACAGGAAAACCTATTAGAAGTCTGTAGTGTTAAAATAACATGTCAAAAAAATTAAATTCGTTCGGAACCCTTTGCACGCGAGTCCGACTCGCACTTGGCCAGTTTTTAAAGAGCAGTCCAATTAGCTTTTCTGAACATAAAACTAACGGCCTCCTTTAATGAAAAACTTCACTTCCTGAGCTGAAATGGCTGTTCTTACAACAATAGGTATGTTTACTGGACAGAAGAGTAATAATTTTATTTTTCTGTCACTCCGATTTTTGAGTGAGAAGAAAGCTTTTCAAATCAATAATCATTTATAGCGCATCAAATTTCAGGAGACGCTGGTGGCGTCACGCGAAATTATTTCAACGAACATCTATACATATAATAAAATCGTAGACTAACCGTGTCTGTACATTGAATATTTTTGCATGAAAATTACACAGAAAACTCAGGAAAAAGGTATAAAACACAAAAATGCAATTTTTGAAATTTTTGTCTGTTTGTCTGTTTGTCTGTTTGTCTGTGCGTTTGTGGGAGCATCACGCTTAAACCACAGATTAGATTGCAAATCTAAGTACTTAAAAATATAAAGTGATAACCCGAGTAACATTTAGCGTTTATTTCATCAAAATCTACCCACAAAATCAAAAGATTTTGAATTTTTAAGTTTAGGAAGAAACTTCCTAATGTATTCTGATGAGTCAGAGCGCCATCTATTGAGAAAAATAAAATGCACGAAAGCATTCAAAATTGTTGAGTTATTTGTGAAACTTTTAATACGTGGCAAAATAAGAGTGATCATTTTATACCTTTTCGTTATTGATCGACACCAACGATCCACAAAATCAAAATATATTAAATTTTTAGTTTAGTAAGAAACTTCCTTATATATTCTGATTAGTCAGAGCGCCATCTATTGAGGAACCAAAAAATGCATGAAAGCATGAATGTTACACCAAAACACATTGATTGAGTTATTTGTGAAACTTTTAATACGTAGACGTAGCAAAATAAAAGTAAACATTTTAATACCTTATCGTTATTTACCGTTACATACGGGCTTCTTATTTAACGTCTTCCGCTGCCAAATATTTTGTCAGTTTACATGGTCGATAGATGGCGTTGCACTGATGACGCGTTTTTCTGAATTGCAGTGTTAAGATTTTCCGCTGGAGAATGACCTCACACAATTTCTAAACACAGTCGTGTTTCGAAGGAATTTCGGTTTGGTCTCTGAAAGGTCTTAAACTGTTAGGGACCATAATTGGTTAAATGTCTGGTGCTGGTTTCGTTTAAAGTGCATTTATCGTAGAGTCTTAAACTGATTTAGTTTTGCGAAGTTCTGGACGGTTCGACTTGCGGATCAGGCCTGTAGGGTTCCGTACCAAAGGTGCTGTGCTGACGGGACCCTACTGCTAGGCCTCCGCGATTGATTCCGTTTAGAGCAAAGCAACGAACGGTTCGATTTGCGAAACAAGGCGAATAATAATAAGGTACCGTACCAAAGGTGGTCACGGTGACGGGAGCGATCGATTTTGGGAGGCTACTCTCTAAGTCCGAAGTCCGTAGTTTCGGGCTTAGTTGCGGACGTATTCTACTCCGTATCACCTACAGACTTACGATTAGTCCCGAACCCGAACTAAGAATGAATAACAACACGATTTCACAGTAACTGTCAATTCGTGTTATCATTAGTTCTCATTGGTTAGGTGATACGGAGTGGAATATTTTTTTTTTTTACAATATATAGGCATACGTTTGACCACTATCTCACCTGATGGTAAGCGATGATGCGGTCGAAGATGGAGCACGTTTGCCTAGAAGCAACCTATTCACTTTTGTCTTAAAGACTCCCAGGTTGCCCGTAACTAAGTTTTTAATTCGTGCTAAGTATCAAACGGTTCGATTTGCGAGCCAAGGCAAATTATAGGGTTCCGTGCCAAAGTTGCTAATGGGACCCTATTATTTAAGCCTTCGCGTACGATTTTGATTTGTGCGAACCCAGTCGATTTTTAGGGTTCCGTACCAAGTTTGCTAACGGAACCCTTTTTTTTAATAAGCCACCACTGTCCGTCTTCCTTCAGTTTATGCGTTTTAGTTTTGTCTCGCTAATGTCTTCTAGAAAAAGGTCGAATCTTTCACAATATAGCAAAATTCTTAATCTATACATATAATAAAATCGTAGACTAACCGTGTCTGTACATTGAATATTTTTGCATGAAAATTACACAAAAAACTCAGGAAAAAGGTATAAAACACAAAAATGCAATTTTTGAAATTTTTGTCTGTTTGTCTGTGCGTTTGTGGGAGCATCACGCATAAACCACAGATTGGATTGCAAATCTAAGTACTTAAAAATATTAAGTGATACCCCGAGGAAAACTTAGCGTTTATTTCATCAAAATCGACTCACAAAATCAAAAGATATTGAATTTTTAAATTTAGGAAGAAACTTCCTAATGTATTCTAATGAGTCAGAGCGCCATCTATTGAGAAAAAATAAAATGTATGAAAGCATTCAAAATTGTTGAGTTATTTGTGAAACTTTTAATACGTGGCAAAACAAAAGTGATCATTTTTATACCTTTTCGTTATTTATCGTTACAATCGATCCCGGAAATCAAAATATATTGAATTTTTAGTTTAGTAAGAAACTTCCTAATTTATTCTGATCAGTCAGAGCGCCATCTATTGAGGAATAAAAAAATGCATGAAAGCATGAATGTTGCACCAAAACACATTGATTGAGTTATTTGTGAAACTTTTAATACGTAGACGTAGCAAAATAAAAGTAAACATTTGAATACCTATCGTTATTTAACGTCTTCCGCTGCCAAGTCTTAAGATTTTCCGCTGGAGAATGACTTCACACGATTTTTAAACACAGTCGTGTTCGTAGGAATTTCGGTTTGGTCTCTAAAAGGTCTAAACTGTTAGGGACCAAAATTGCTTAAATCTCCGAGTTGTGCTGGTTTCGTTTAAAGTGCATTTATCGTAGTTTTGCGAAGTACTGGACGGTTCGACTGGCGGATCAGGCCTGTAGGGTTCCGTACCAAAGGTGCTGTGCTGACGGGACGCTACTGCTCGATTTGCGAACGGTTCGATTTGCGAAACAAGGCTGATAATAATAAGGTACCGAACCAAAGGTGGTCACGGTGACGGGAACGATCGATTTTGGGGGGCTACTCTCTAAGTCCGAAGTCCGTAGTTTCGGGCTTAGTTGCGGGCGGGCGTATTCTACTCCGTAGGTATCACACTACAGACACGATTAGTCCCGAACCCGAACTAAGAATGAATGACAACACGATTTCACAGTAACTGTCAATTCGTGTTATCATTAGTTCTCAGTGGTTAGGTGATACGGAGTACAATATTTTTTGTTTTCTTCTTAATATATAAGTAAAACAAAGTCGGGTTTGTTCGAACACTTTTCTAACTAACTCGAGCGATTTTGATAGTTTTTGTGTTTTTGGATAAGTCTTTGTCCAGAATAGCATAATAAGAATTAAAATACAAAAAAAATGAGTATGTAGGTAGGAAGGGTAGGTAGGTAGGCAGGTAGGTAGCGTAGGAAGGTAGGGTAGGTGGGGTAGGTAGGGTAGGTAGGGTAGGTAAGGTAGGGTAGCTATGGTAGGTAGGTAAGTAGGTTAGGGTCGGTAGGTAGAGTAGTCAGTTGGCGGGAGCGAAGCCACGCGGGTCAGCTAGTCAGTATATAAAAAGTCTAATATCTTTTTGTTAATCTAACTTATCGGGTCAAATATTTTAAAAATACCATATTCTTATCAAGTAGATAATATAATATAAGTTTTTTTTTATTCTTCTCATTCTTTGATCACTAATAAAGTCACCATACCATCTTTCCCATCCTTCCCGTTCTTCCCAGGACTGCCATCTCTCCCCGGCACACCATCTCGTCCGTCTTTGCCCGGCGCACCATCAGCTCCATTTCTTCCGGACATGCCATCGAGACCTGGTTCCCCTGGTACTCCGTCCCGACCATCTAGTCCTGCGTTACCGGGGAAGCCTCGTTCGCCTGGTGACGTTATCAAATGAGGATAAGTAAATGGACTAAGGTGGAAAGTGAATAGGTTACTACTAGACATGCGTGCTTCATTGTCGACCACATCACATCATCGCATTCTATTGGGTAAGATTGTGGTCTAATGCGAATCTATCAATACAAAACAAGTTTCCCTCAACCACTAATGTATTTGGAATATGATGGGCCACACAATGTTTACAATGTTTTTAGGGTTCCGAAGAAAAAACGGAACCCTTATAGGATCACTCGGGTGTCTTGTCTGTCCGTCTGTCACAACCAGTTTTCTCCGGATCCACTGGACCGATTCTGTTAAAAGTTGGTACACATATGGACTTCTGTGACTCAAACACGGACGCGTTACGTAAATCATTAAATTTTTAGTATGAGTGTCACTTTTAGGGGTCCAAATAGAAAACTTAAAAAAAAAAGTTTTTGTACAATATCGTGTGACATATCAAATGAAAGGGCTCACTGTGAGGGTTTTAATTATATTTTTTCTCATAGTTTTAAAATAAATGGTTTTGAAGTTATTCAAGAAATTAGACAAAAAATGACCATCCCCCCCCCTTAACTCCGAAACTACTAAGCTTAATTAAAAAAAAAAAAAATGGAGATAATAGATCTTTACCTATATATTACAGGAAAACATATAAGAAGTCTATAGTGTTAAAATAACGTGTTAAAAAAATGAAATTCGTTCGGAACCCTTTGCACGCGAGTCCTACTCGCACTTGGCCAGTTTTTACTGTTTAAGGCTGGTTTTGCAATGACTTACGTCACAGTTTTGTTCATACACTTATCCACCAGGAGATTAATAATAAATAATAATAATAATACCGATAACAACAACGAACGAACGATAATAACGATTGAAAGAAAAATGGAGCCGTATAACTAAGCAGGTGACTCGTCGGGATAGCTCATAACACGACCATGACCATTCTGTCTACTAAAGTACACCGGATTAAGGCTAAATCTCCCCATGTTTGATTATGAGTTATTTATTTATTCATTTATTGAGTTGTCTGATTATGATGGCGTCATGGAGTGTGCTAGCTTACAATTGGCAAATGATTTAGTTTTTAGGTTGTAAGTGTTACCCAAAGTCTATTATTTTCTTTGTAATAAAGTTTTGCATACTACTTTATAAATGCGAGTTCTTCTAACTCAACAGACAGATGTTTTGCTGGGGAGTTTGTTGGCCACTTCTTCTCCACAGCTGAAACACTAAGAAGTGGTGACGGGCGGGCGTTTTGGGGGACTGTCTATTTGTAAACGTTGACGTTCAAAAAGTGCTGGCACTCAGCCTAATTTGAATAAATGATTTTCGTTTTTTTTTTTTCATTCAACCAGCTAGCAAGCAAGTTGCATTAAATTGTGGGCTACCGAGGTGTCAAGTCATCAATCACTTGCATGCGAGTCGCTTACAGATTAAAGAGCAGCCTATAATGAAGACATCAGATATTCAAGGCGACGTCAGAATTCCATCAAATGACTCTTTTCACTCTGGGCGGAGCGGAAGGGAGTGTCAGACTCTTACTGATTAAAACCCATTCGTGTTCCTCCTAATGCCCCTTGGGTTCCAGGGTTTCTGTGGCTCTTTCAAATAAATTCCGCAACGCTGGCAGGATTCAAGGGTACAAGCGATGTATCACGGTGTCATTATTTAGTCAAAACAAATCAGATACTTTTATTTCTGTACACAGCTAAGGTACGAAAAGGTGGAACAACTACTGCGTAATGGGATTCTGTGTCTGAGTAGGTGGCATACAAATATTATCGTCATCCTAAGTCGGGTACTAGTTAGTGTTAGTGGCCATAAAACTATTTAGCAAATCAACGCTGAGACTGTTGTGAACTCACTTAAATTTAGTTGATGACACTATTCTGTCTTATGCTTCAAATCTATTAAGATTAATTGGTCACAAAACTATTTTTGGGTTTAACCTATTAAATACTCAGTAGTCAATTACATGGAATGTCAGTCCTAGTTTATCTTTTTGGTTTGTCTTATAAATGTTAGACAAGATGAGGAACTAGGTTCTAGCAATCAATATGTTGACCCTTTTCCCAACTATGTCGTAACTGCCTCCATGGTCGAGTGGGTTAGGCGTTTGCGTTGTTACCCAGTGGTCGTGGGTTGGATTCCCACGGGAAGCATACTTTGTAAAGTTGTTTCCAGGTTGGCTAGGACATTGCAGGCTTGAATCACCTGATTGTCTGATAAAAAGATGATTCCGTGCTTCGGAAGGCACGTATAAGCCGGTGGTCCTCGCCTCCAAATGGCGGTCGTCAAATAAACCATGAAGAGGTCCTCGAGGTAGTTTAGAAACTCTGACACTAGGGTGTGTGTGGTCGCTTGACGCTACACGAGAAGAAGAAGAACTATGTTCTATGTTAGGGGTTGGCTTCCCGAGTTATTGAATCCAGCTGAATACCAGTATTTGACATGGAGACTGCTTATCTGACCTACACAACCCAGTATCTGGGTAATCTACGATACCCTTTGGAAAGACTGGTGCCAGATTTTGAGGCTTCTGACTCCTAAACTAAATTATGTAATAGCATTTGGGTAAAATTAATTAGAGTCTAATGATAGGATACAGAAACATTACATTTATTGGAAACTCCGATATCTTTACAAGTTTACCTTAAAGACCCGGTGGGCCAACAGGCCCTCTGCTTCCAGAATGTCTCAGTGTTCTAGGGGGTCGGTAGCACAAGCAATGTTAGACTCTAATTCTAGGATACAGAAACATTAAACTCATCGGAAACTCCGATATCTTTACAAGTTTACCATAAGGACCCGGTGGGTCAATAGGCCTTCTGCCTCCAGAATGTCTCAGTGTTCCAGGGGCTCGATATCACAAGCAAAGTTAGACTCTAATTTTAGGATACAGAAACATTACATTCATCGGAAACTCCGATATCTTTACAAGTTTACCTTTAGGACCCGGTGGGCCAACAGGTCCTCTGCCTCCAGAATGACCAGGTGTTCCAGGTGCCCCTGAGTCGCCTCTCTCTCCTTTAGGGCCTGGCAAGCCAGTTGGTCCTTTGGGTCCTTGCACTCCAGGCGGGCAGTAATCTTGGGTGGCTTTGCAGAAGCCTTGCACCACTTTGTACTGGAAATGAGGAGAGCAGTGATTTCAGAAGGAGTTATGTCTCTATCTTCCTGCTGATATTTCGGTTTTGCAGACAGTCAATAAGGAATCTGGTCTGGATTTGAAACATATTTCCTTATTCCATATCATAGCTTTTTTCCAAAGTCACTATCACAATAGAAAAACATTACACTTGAAAAAAACCTTGTCTTTAAATGATTGTTATTGCTTTACTATCATGAATAAAAAAATGCCAAGTCAAACCTTTTAAATCTCAACTATATTTTTGTGAAAATTATCGAATTCCTTTCACTACCACTTTAGCATTTTTAATAAAACTGTCGTCGAAGCAACGACGCATCATTTTAAACAAATATTGATCCGGCTCAAGATAGCTCTATTTTAAAATTAAAGCCAATACCAATGTGCAGAGACTCGTTCCAATATCCACTAGCTTCTGCCAGCGGCTTCGCCCAGGTCACTATCGTAAATTTTCCAAATGTAAAATACTTCCTTGTACCTATTCCAGGGTAGGCCGAAAAGTTCTGGAGTGGCGACCTAGTACCGGAAGACGCAGCATTGAAAGGCCTCCCACAAGGTAGACCGATGACCTGGTGAAGGTCGTGGGTAGCCGATGGATGCGAGAAGTGCAGGACCGGTTGTTGTGGCGACGCTTGGAGGAGGCCTATGTCCAGCATTGGACGTCTTTCGGCTGATATGATGATGATGATGATTCCAGGACATTGTATACTTGTGTGCCAAGTTTTGTCCAAATCCTTTCAGCCATTAAGAAATGAAGAGTTAACAAATAGACACTACTACTACTTACGAGGTACTTTCGCATTCGTAACATAAAAGCAGGCTTGTGGATATTTCAACAGTTCATTAAAGAAACTTACTGGGACTCTGGAATAGCTGGTCAACCAGACCCACGTGTCTCCACCAGGCGCGGGACCCTTGGCACCAGTCCTCCTCATCTCTGCTGCGTCCTTCTCTTCAAGCTCTGACCTCATTTTAGGGTTAAAGAACTCCACATGAGGAGTCACAGTGTTGTCTTCTTGATTTACTGATTGTTTCTGAATATGAGAAAGAATTCGTTACATAGGAATCGAAAATATCTCGCCAAGTACATCAATACTGTCCCATACATTTGTATCTCTAGGTTTTTATGTACAATTAAGATTAAGACGTGCCATCATCGGACCACAAGACGTAGGTACGGCGCATCGCCGTACCTACGTCTTGTGGTCCGACCCTCGATTGTGAACATCAAACCTATAGCCCGGAAATGTTTTGCGAATACTTTCATATTGCGTACAGCTAAAGAGTGGAATTCTCCGCCGGAACTTGTGCTTCCTGATAGCTATAACCTCTTGGTCTTTAAGTCAAGATTACATCTAGCCAAGAGTGTTTCTTAGTCGACCGCATCATTGCTTACCATCAGGTGAGATAGTGGTCAAACGCGAGCCCAACAAATAACAGTAAGTAATAAAAAATAGACGTAGGACCGTAGGACGATATTGTACGAAGATGAAATATTTACTATGTCGTTCAATTGAAGTAGGAAGTGTAACTCGTGGGCGCCTAGACGTGGGTTTTTGCGTACTACAACCGTAATTGAGACTATATACTGAAAAATAAAATAAAATAAAATACTGAGATTCAAATCCACTTTAGCTTTAAATATGAATTTTTTTTCAATCTGGTGGAAGCTTTTCAATCATATTTAAATAAAGACCTTTTAAATATTGACAAGGGGTCCAAAACCTATCATTCTATATTCAATTCCGAATTCCTTAAAGATTTTTTACTTACCAACATCGCTTCCCTTTTTAGCCTATGAGACGAGCTCCCACTAATCTCCATCAAATACGCATCTATTTTCTCCTCTATTCTTTCTTCTAGAACATTCTTCATTAACTTCCTAGCTTCTAAATCAAAGTTCACTTCACCACTATCTACATAATTGTACGTCTGTAGTAATAAAGACACTACGGCGAAAGTACAAGCAACCACTGAGAGTTTTTTGCAGCAAAACGGCTCTGAGTCCGTTGACACTTTTCTCTTTGAACTATTTTTCATTTTGTTTTCTTATTACACATATTAATAACACACAGAAACACTTCTTTAACTTCTTAGATTATTTTAACTTAATTCACGACCATTTTCGCGCAACACAACTCTTTTATTTCGGGACGTATTTTGGGCCTGTGACACACGTGTTCCCTGTGCGAGGTATCTGGACGTAATCCTGACCAATGTGGGTCTTCCGGCACGATACGAGTAGTTGCACAACGCCCGCCGATAACCAATTGAGTCCCGGACTATTAAAGCAATGAACTAACTCAATCAGACATCGACAGGCGTAGGAGCTGTTTTTTGGTTTTGAATATGGATGATTTTATGTAATACAAAAAGTCTAAAGTGATTTTCAGATAGAAGAATAGATCGAATTTTCTATAATAAGTGTTCTTTACAGGGTGAATTTTTAAAGTTTGCCTGGAAGGTCAAATCTGAAACTATAAAGAATATTAAAAAACACTGAAAGGAGTCTTGAGACCGATTTTAATGAAAACTGAAACTACATCATTGGATTTAAGCAAAAATCGTTATTCACAGGAACCGAAACGGTTGACTTTGAAAAAAAAAACCTGTATTATTAGACCATCCGAAAGTGGAGCTACTAAGGATCAAAGTATAGGAATTAATAACATATGACAAACTAAAGGAAAGGACGCATTATTAACAAAATAAAAAAAAAAACATTTTAAGGTTTAAAAAAAAAACGACTTTTGTTTTTCAAAAATCAATTATGGAATTCAAGTTTTCAACAATATCGAGCCCGAGAATCTACAACTGCATCATTAAAAGTTACGTTTTTTTGTAGGAAGGTTTAGCCAGAAATTTTAAAACTAATTTGTTAAATATGAGAGTGTTCCCTTAGTTTGCCTCTTCTTTGTGCTCCTCTTCACTCCCCAAGGAACTAATATCCCAAATTTCAGCTTCCTACGACCAGTAATTACAGCTGTGCGTTGTCTGTTAGTCACTCAATAAAAAGAAAACCAAACAAAATAAAAAAGAAAGAAAGAATAAGAATAAAAACAAACAAAGAAAAAATAGTAAAATAAAATAAGAAAAAAAGAATAAATATATGTATATATATTTGGATTGATATAACAAAAGTACTGGCCCAGAAATACAAAAAATAGCAGCTTCAAGATTCCATTACTGTATTTACTTATAGGCTACAAGCCTAGACCACAAAGCTGATACCATTTAAGATCAGAAATTAGGTCCAAAGGAGTTTCCTCTGCAAAAGAACTGGTAATAAACTCTATGGTTTCTAACTCGTTCTCGTTGGCTTAAATTGAAATCAAATAACTTCGTTACCGACCGAGCATTACATTTTTATATCCTCAAATATTATTTGAACTTGAAAATAAACAGAAATAACAGTTCCAATATAGTAAAACTTTTCGTTTTCTTTTACTAGTACAATACCATAACAATAATTCAAGAACAAATAAATGTCAGCGGTTAATTTGTTCAGCAAAACCTTCTAGACAAAGTTTATTCTTAATTAGTTCTTACACGCGAATTTACTTTATTAACCTTGGATATATGTATAAAGTTTACACAAACATTTTGCTGTCCTGAATTTTGGGTCTTTAGTTGAGACAGAGGCACAATTTTGGTTCCCTGATTATTTTATAAGACTTACGTTAAAAAAGTGCTGATTTACAGCATATATAGAATAAATGCTGTTCCTGCCATTTCAGGTTTGGAGCATCTATGAGCTGTGGTTGGAATCTTAAAAGCTTTGCCAATTCTATATGATCCGTGTAGGGTACATGGATCATAAAGAATTGGCAAAGCTGTTTTGAACATAATCTCACTATGCGAACGTTTGCATATTTCTTACTCGATCACGCCAGAACGGCTGAATGGATCTGGATGAATTTGGCACAGAGATAGATTATAGTCTGAAATAGCACATAGGTCTTATATCCCAAAAGTTTATTCCCTTGGGATAGTTTTCGCCATTGACGCGGGCGATGCCGCTGGCAGAAGCTGGTTGTAACATACCTAGCTTGTATGATGCATACAGGCTGAAATAACCGAAAGCCAAATCCTAATGGAAGCCTTTGAAAGAACATTAATTAAGAAAAAAAAGGAAAAAGAAGTAAGTTTCCGAGGTACTAATCTACTAGATTAATAGCTACCAAAGTATCTCTAAACGAATATGTTTTTCGTTCATCAAATAAATACGAGTACAATCGGTGGACACGATAATAGAGAATCAATATCTATATTATTCGTCCATTTATCAACGCTAACTGACAAAATATTCCTATGATAGAACATCGAACATGATCCAAATAAGGACTTTGTTCTACATAAGAACGAGTGTAAGCAAATAAATATTTATCCATGTAGTGTAACTGAGTTGATATAATCCATACACTGTCTCCAGACTGAATTCTATCATTGCTGTCGCTTCGTCTAACTTCGTTTACTTTCGGCTTTTTCTGATGTGGAACATTGTTAGGTACCTATTGGTCAAAGTAGTCGGGGAAAAATACAAATGTAATTCGATTTATACATATAAGCTACTAGCTTTTGCCCACGAATTTGCTCGCGTTATTGTAGCCTATAACCGTCTCCAGGGTCCCATATTTCTTTGTACCATAATAATTTTAGTCATCAAAGTCGGTTCGTCGATTTAGGCATGAAATAGGTTAACATATTACAATAAAAATTATAATTTTAGATAGAAATAGGATTGAAAAAGAAAAGTTGTCCAATTCTTTCCAATACTGAAGCTTTCGCATCGCCTTGTAAGTCATAACTGAAAGAAAATTCAAAGAAAATACTACCTATCCATTTGTTTACTCGTAAAGTGATTAAATAATAACTGTTTACAAAACATTCCTCATGTAACATCCGTCACAATAACATGACACTGAAATCAACCGTAGTACGATAGCCGTGCGCAATACTTGGAACTACGAAGCCAGCCTCTTCGAAGTTCCTCCAACCCCCCGGCTCCCGGCGCATGCGTACAAATGTGTGTCAGGGTCATGACCCGAGCTGCAAGGTCGCTACTGTTTAACTCACTGTCAGTCCGCAGACATTCTTGGAAACGCACGCTGGTGGAATCGGGTCCTCAGAATGGATTTCCAGACTTCTAAACTGATATCAGGTACCTATGTTTATTCAAATTTCTAAAGGAGATGGTTTTCTAATATGGCCGCTGTGATGTTTTGAATTTGGAAGTGTTGTTCCTTTTTCGAATTAGGGCTGTTGCTAAGCGTTCATGCATTGTTTGAATAGGTTAGGGTGTGAGGTTTTGTTATTTTTTGGGGTAAAAGGCATTCTTTTTTTGAACACTTTTTGTTTCTTATGCCTGATTTCAAAAGAGCCTAATTATTAATTTATTTTATGCGGCTTTCCCGAATGTGTATTGAGCTTTACTTTGCATTATAATAAAATTGTGCAGATAAATACTAAAGTAGAGCTAGAACAATTAAAGGCTATTTTATTGTGTTTCCCAGAGTTCTTTTAAGATATAAAGAGGAGCCTAGTACGGTTCAAGTAGGAAATAACATTAGGTTAAACTCTTAGTTCAAGATATTAACTTACATACTTTGTTGTGTTACATGAACGTTTAAAACAAGGTTTGCACTCCTGTTGCGCTGTATATTGTGTGTCTTTTCCGAATATTACTTCGACCTCAAAAGTTGCCATAGAAAGTTTGAACTCAAAGTATGTTTTATTGTAAAACAAACAAAGTAGCAAAATGTAGTTAGGTACGTGAAAAATTCCGCGAGTTAATCCTATTACTCGGAATTTAATTATGTGTGAAGTGGATGATTAACTTACCTTACCTACGTATCTATCTACCTTTACTTAGTATTTTTTTATTCTTTGTATTACTACTAACTACATTTCCATTTCTCTTAACATGTTTTCCGGATATAATTAGGAGATTAAACGAACTTACCTGTAAGTGAAGTTCTATCTCAATTATACGAAGTTCCTTGTCCGAGACGGGAAAACCGTCTCGGACAAGGAGAGAGTATAATCGACTCAATACTTAAGAGTACATACAAATAAATCTGAAGATGCCTATTTAGTCCCAACAATAACATTTTGTTAAACGTGCTTAAAGAAAAATAACTTTAAAGCTCACATGTTTAAGCTCAGTTTGCCCTACAATTATTATTTCATGGCTTTTTAATAGCAAAATATTTGCTTGCTTAAGTTTGGTAGACTTAAGTAATTTTTTTTTTCCAAACTTTTGCAGACTTATTTGTTAATAAAAATCCAAGCAGCCAGCATATTCTAAATTTAAATTCTCTACAGAAAAAAATAATACAAAATCTGCTACATGTGTATACTAATCTACAGTTTTACTATTGGAGTCAAAGTTTTGAATATGGAATAGGTAGATATTTATTCTCAAAAATATAAACAAGTGAAACGAGTCGGGAACAGCAATCTATGAAGTATCTGATTGAGTTAGATTGTCCCCAAGTCTTATAAATTGGTAGTTGTCGAGACTAGACTCATAATTGAAGTGTCTAGGTATGTCTGAGACTGGTGTGAAAAATAAAAAGTCGATGCCTCAGATAACTTATAATACTTGTATTTATCCCTACGTGATTTACATAATACAAATAGTAACTAGTACTTACCATAGGGGACGTGCATGGCATAGACTATGCCATCTAGAGTTACAAATTCGAATCTTATATTTTAAAAATACTTGTCATTGCTGCTTCTGTGCTTCCCATAGTTCCTGCACGTTCCTTATGTTCCTGTCACACAGCTTTATGCTGTTCCAATTTCATGATTCAAGTGTTTGTCCCCAAGATACCACGAAACTTGAAGTACTTAGCACTTTTATTTACAATTTGATTGTTTTTTCCAGTATTACATTAACGATGAACGGTCGATCGCAGTCGTCGTTTTTGAGGGGTAAGTAAATATACTAGTTAGTAGTCTAGTAATGGTAGTTTTTGATTCTACTAATTCTAATTGAGGAACGTGACAAAGATCAAATCCACTTAATTGTCCCAGTTTCTCAGGAATTGAAAAACCGGGGATAAACACTTACATATATAATATGTGAGTGGCCTACTTATGTCATTAGTGACACGGTAAAAACGGAAAGTACCATTTCTCCTGTATAGCTTCGCCTCTATCTCCAAAAGGAATGATGATGGCATTGGGGCAGGTTCTCAATGCATAGACTGGGGGTTTATGCGTGACCTACTTATGCCAGTAAGAAACTCGATACTGTTCCAACATACGAAAACAATCGCTTGCTCTGTCCTGTCATCGTTATTGTTTCTCTTCCTTACCTAGTTTTACTTTTATATTTGTTTTTTATGGAGCGTAGTAGGTAATAGGTATAAGACTATTGTCTCTAAGAATTGTTATCTTCTAGACAATAACAACGAACTAGGGACAGTTTTCCGAAGGTAAACATCAGGTTAGGATTTTTTGCAAACTTTTTATATTACATGATTCGGATCATATTGTCACTAACTGGGCACGAATTAAAGGTTTAATTCCACCAAGCCCGTTCCATCATCGGACCACAAGACGTACGGCGATGCGCCACCGATACATGGTGGACATCCCGCACAAAACGGTTTGGGAACATCATTGTCCGCACAGCTGAGCAGTGGAATTCCCTGCCTGTGTTTCCAGATAGCTACAACCTGGGAGTTTTTAAGTCAAGAGTGAATAGGTTACTTCTAGGCAAGCGTGCTCCATCTTCGACCACATCATCGCTTACCATCAGGTGAGATAGTGGTCAAACGCGTCCATATTAATAGAAAAAAAAAACGGCTAAATGTGAGTCGCACTCGCTATCGAAGAGTTCCGTACCATAAACCTTGATTTTTATTTTTTGTTGTTATAGCGGCAATAGAAATGCACAAATGAAAATTTCAAATGTCTACCTATTACGGTTCTTGAGATGCAGCCCACTGTCAGACAGTCGGACGGACGGACAGCGGAGGCTTAGTAATAGGGTTCCGTTGGATACCCTTTGGGCACGGAACCCTAAAAAAAAAATGCTCTGGCATCCTTCTGAGGAATTCCTTTTAAAAAACCCATTTTTTTCGCATACTTTTCTTGCAAAGCATTGAAACCCAGTTCAGCATTTCAGTCTTTTTCTAACTATGTTGGAGTCAGCTTCCAGTGATACCGGGTTTAGTTGAATACCAGTATTTTAAATGGAGCATCTGCCCATCTGACCTCCATAATCCAGTAACTGGGTAACACAATACCCATTCGAAAGGCTTGTATCAGGGGGCTACTCTCTAAGCCCGAAGTCCGTAGTTGCGGGCGTATTCTACTCCGTATCACCTACGGAGTTACAATTTGTCCGGAACCCGATTTTTTTTTTGGACGGGACCATCGCAGGGCACCTCTCTAAGGGTGGTTACTGCTCAACCGGGCTAGCCTGTGGTGGCCTCAGATATGACTCTAAAGCCCCCAGCCAACTCAACAAATACTTAAACCTACAACTCCGCTCACGGGCCTCGGCTCAGCGGCATCGTTATGGGGAAGACAGCAAGGGACAGGCTGGGTCATGACATTTAGGGAAGTCCCGAACCCGAATTAAGAATAAATGACAGCACGATTTGACAGTAACTGTCAAATCGTGTTTTCATTAATTCTTAGCGGTTAGGTAATACGGAGAAGAATACGCCTGCAACTAAGCCTGAAACTGCGGACTTTGGGCTTAGAGAGTAGCCCCCTAGATTTCTTGGCTTCTGAATACCCATAACGTTTATCAAAAAAAGCCAGTCAAGGAGGTATCTCGGTATGTTAAACCTAATTCGGCATTTGCGCTTTAAATATTTTAATAACTAGTCAGGCGGTACCACAGGCAATTGTAGTTTAAATAATTGTCTAAAATAATATCTGAAACAATTCCTATCAAATAAAAGTTTCGTATTCATTATTATGCGTGACTTTCAATTTGTTTTATTGGAACAAATTAATTTATAACTTTTTGATTGGAGTTAACGAGTTCAGGATTGTTTTAGAATTTGAAATGTTGGGTTTATTATTATTTGTATGATTCGGAGAAGTTTCTAGACTCAAGAAAATTGTAGTTGTGTTGTTGCCTCAAGGGAAGAACTGAACTTGTAAATGTTTGATTAGAAAAACTGGCTAAGTGCGAGTCGAACTCGCGTGCAAAGGGTTCCGAACATATTTCATTTTTTTTTATCATGTTATTTTAACACTATAGACTTCTTATAGGTTTTCCTGTAATCTATAGGTAAGGATCTATTATCTCCATTTTTGTTTTCAAAATTTTAAGCTTAATAGTTTCGGAAATAAAGGGGGGGGGGATGGTGATGATGGAATTTCTTGAATAACTTCAAAAACAAAAATTATGAAAAAAATATATTTAAAACCCTTACAGTAAGCCCTTTCATTAGATATGTCACACGATATTGTTCAAAAACGTTTTTTGAAATTTTCTTGTTTGATCTCCAAAAGTGTGGGGACCCAAGTGGTATGGGGTTCATACTAAAAATTTAATAATTTACGTAACGCGTCCGTGTTTGGGTCACAGAAATCCATATGTGTACCAAATTTCAACAGAATCGGTCTAGTGAATCTGAAGAAAACTGGCTGTGACAGACAGACAGACAGACACCCGATTGATCCTATAAGGGTTCCGTTTTTTGTTCGGAACCCTAAAAACGCAATAATGTGGAAATGCCTTGTAGTTTACAGTGCTGTGAGATAATTGCCGGCTGAATGCATAGAATAGACATTTTGTTTATTGTACTCCATGACAAAATAGAATGGGAGTTTAAGAATAAAAAATAGTAGGCTGTAATAATGGGCGGTTTTGTCGCTAAAAGCGATCTTCTACAGATAAACTTTTAAATTCTATTGTGATTTATTGAAAAGTACCTTTTACCTTTAATGGAATTTAATATCTATTGGTATAAACCCCTGTTCCAAACAACGATATTCGTTGAGCCGTTGTGGCGATTGATTAACAATTAAACACATCCACACGTAAAAGCTACGGGACTCACGGATTCTGAGTGTATAGTATACTATCCACTCAGGATCCGTGAGTTCCTTTGGGGACAAAATCGCCCCAACCGTCAGAATCCGTAAGTCCCTTTCGGAACAAGCCGACGATCGCATGATTGCGCACGCGATTTTGTTCCGAAAGAAAGGGACTTACAGATCCTGAATGGCTATAAAGATTTAGGTAGTTAAATAATGGTAAACAATCTTGATGTGACTTTTGACACAACACACATATGAAACAAATAAAATACTGCTTGAACTAATGGTTCTATTGGTTTAGTAATCGTTATTGTTGGATTTACATTGATTTTCAGTTGGTTTTTATTTTTAAACGAAATTTAAATGAAAATACTCATCCGGATTATTTAACTTTATTTAACTACCTGATGACAGACCACAAAACAGCCGCGCGCCGGCGGCAGTGAAGGAGTTGCAGGGACAGCGGCTCGCCAACCCCCCTTCACTGCTGCCGGCGCCCGGCTGTGTTAAAGTGTGTGGCCTCAACACTACCTAAACCATTCTCTAGTATAGTAAGTAATATGTTTAAAATAGGATGTCATTCTCTCTTTTTTAAATAAAAAGAACTACTTGAGAAATTAAGAAAACAATGAAGTTTTTTGTTTATCCATAAAAAATATATCTCAGGCATTGAGGTAATATGTACTACGTACATTATTACCTCAATGATCTCAGGTGGATCATCTATATCTCGAGCGGAGCAGACGAAGTTGCGCGGGTAAACTAGTAAAATGGTGATGAGAAACGATCTCGAAAGAATGTATTTCGAAACTAATAACGCTAAATTATATTCATATGTTTCATGAAACTTTGAACACAGGTAGATTATGGCCTCGATAAAAACGTAAGATACCTATCTTTGCTTCCCCTAGTATTTTCATTATATTTCTCTCTATGAGATAATTTTCCAAGATCTCGCAGCCAAGCCCCCGGGGGCTACTTAAGTAAGAAGACCACTTAACTAAGTGCAGGGGTCTTGTTATAATGAACCAACGCCATCATAATTCCTTTGTAGGGTAGCAAAGGGGGCTATTCGTCTTTTTTTCACAACGAAATCATGAATGCTTTGACACATTATAATATACTAGTTGACTCGTGCAACGTTGTCTGCTCCGCTCCTATTGGTCTTCGCGTGATGATATATAGCCTATAGCCTTCCTCGATAAATGGGCTGTCTATCACTGAAAGAATTTTTCAAATCGGACCAGTAGTTCCTGAGATTAGCGCGTTCAAGCAAACAAACAAATAAACTCTTCAGCTTTACATATTGGTATAGATTCTCTGTACGCATTCTTTAGTTTATACCTTACCCCTAGGCGACAGTTATGTGTTTAATCATAGACTTTTTAAGTTGTTTTATGTTGTTAGCATAACGTGCTGCTCCTTCTGAGATGGTAGTTAGTTTCCTTATTTTTCTATTTGAATATTGTCTAGGAGTTGCGAAATCCACTTAGAGCCGCATCTTTCATGCAATTTAGCTGTTGGAGACGCTCCTAGACCGTGTTTTATTGATTGCAATCACTATCTGGTTTAGAAGCACGTTTGTTCTGGTAAGGCTTCATGAACAAATTTGGAAAACGTGCCTAAGTCTTTTTTGCGTTTTTAATCATTACAAACTAAAAAAATTAACCGACTAACCGACATAGCATTTTTAAAGTTTTTTTTTTTAATTTGTCTGTTTTTTATATCTTTTTTATATTCACTATTTGGTTTTGTTATTATATACGTATGTTTAGCGAAGCCCCCATCTTTTATTTCGCTACAGTATGTACTAAGGGCTTTGCTAAATATTCACAAATTAGTAAACATTTTTTACTAACAAATATTTTCCAACCACACACCACGTCGCATGGCGTCAAGTATGCGTGTAAAACTATGTAACATTGTAATCTTGATTGCTTTACAAAGCGGTCTCATTAACACGTGTCTAATTATGTACATATGTATTGTTGTTATATGTGAAACCGTGTCAAGGTAACATACGTTTTTGTACTACGTTGGTCGGTCAAAGCTTTCAAGCCTTTCAGCTAATAGCTTTGTGGCCTACTTTATTATATCAAAGAACGTATACGTACCTAATTGCTCCAGGTAGATACGATGATGATGTTTTTCAGGATACCTGAACCTGTCATTTGGAAGAGGGCGCAAGTTCATTAAATAAAACTTCACAGGATTTACAAATGTTTCGTTCTCTAATGTTATTTTCATGCAGACTGTAATTTTCCATTGCTTTTTAAGATGGTTTGTTTTTCTTGAAGACGTGCCTTTTTCACAGGAAATATTGAGCCAAAAAATGCGACTCCTGCCGTTTTCGCAATGTCGGGATCAGTAATTTTTGCGCGTATCACGCTCAAGAGACAGACAGAGCTGTTTTATAAATAGTTTTGCAATTATGTTTAATTTCCATTATACTTATACATAATGGAGTTCTGTTCCATACTGAGTATTTCATATAGGTAAAATCCAAGTAATCTATTCCAGAATCCCGCACTAACACTCAGCCTAGCTAGACCAATAACTTGTTCTGGTTTCAGTAGGATCACCACCATCACACCTAATCAAGAACATTTCTCCTCAGCATGCAGCGTCCAAGGCCTAGAAGACTACGACACCCCTCGCGCGCCACTTCTCCGGCAGGTCTCCCTAGACGAGGAACGGCGAGACGAGTGCCAGGGCCACTGGCGAGGACCTGATCTACAAGGGGAGGAGGAAGAGAGGGGGGTGCGGCTGTTCAGAGCATTACTGTTGCAGCATCTGAGATTGGAGCAGCTGAGACCGCCGCCGTGTTTTGTAGCGCCAGCGAAACCTGATCAGAGGTAGAGTTCTTTTGGTTTTTAAGTCTTCTCAGAACTCTTTGTGTGTCGGATGGACGTTCTCTTCTATGTCGGACCATCTATAGGCATATATAGATACACATGCAGTGGCTCTCTCTTCATCACAATGTAAGCACCCTTAAATACCCCCCCCCCCCCAATACTAACAGGCTAGACCCAGTGGTGGGATGAGTTGATCTCTTTTGGTAAAGGACGTTCCCTAACCACGTTCAGAGTGAAAAAAGTTATAGTGGAATAAGTAATGGATGGAAAGTGTGTAGGTATGTGTTTTATTGTATGAAAACGCCGTTGACACTATATAGAACGCCCTTGATCATGAGCTTGTATTGACTTTGAAGAAGACTTACATCGATAGATAACAATGAACTTAATGTAATTACCTCCCACACGCACAAAACGTTTTGGGAATACATTCGTAGTGCGTACAGCTAACGAGTGGAATTCCCTGCAGGAGTCTAGCGTTTCTACCTGAGTGAATATGTTACTTCTAGGCAAGCGTCCTTTATCTTCGACCACATCATCGCTTACCATCAGGAGAGATAGTGGTCAAACGCGTGCCTAACAAAAGTAAAAAAAAATCTGAGGTTCAAAATCTTTGGATGGCATTTTGGTGTTAAGATAAGTGATCATGCATAACGTGTACCTCTTCCTCGATGAGTACTTTAAGACTAAAAACTAGGCTTTACAATCTACAGTAATATTCCTACGTCTCATTTTAGAGGATGGTGGATGTACTGGCGCGACTGGCGATCCCTGGAGCGGGCAGCTCGAAGGTTCAGGGAAACCAAAGCACGAGCTCGACTGGCAGCTGAGGCGGAACACATTTCCCTGCTGTGTCTCGATGAGGTGGAGTTTGAGGACATCATGCAGGAGTTGTGTAAGGTAAGGGTACCAAGGGGTTTTTGTATTACTTGTGACAGGGTTATCGTGGTAAAATAGGCAATCCCTCCATATAAATACTCGTGTTCAGTTGCCTTCCGATTAAACAACTATGTATTAGTCAGAAAAACGTTAAGCAGATTATGATATCAGGTACAAAGGATATAGAGTTTATCATGTAAAATACATAATGCTCATTTGCTTATGTGGTTCTTACCAGAAATAATATATATGTTCTGGTGATAATGTCTTGTTTACCGTTATTTAGACAGAAAATGGTGAGTTGATCAACAAATTAAAACTTGGGAAAAACGCCGAAAGGCAATCCTACCATGCTTATACTGTTAAGTTTATTTTCTTCCTTGTTCGATGTAAAGGTTTCAAGTGTAACTTTCACTACAGCATTGTCCACAAAATTTCCTTTAAAAATCTTACTCCTTTCCAGGCATGTGTGCACACAGAACAAAGGGCCCTCGTGGTGTTAGCGTTTCTCTGCGAAGTATGCGCACGCGCCGTCAGAGTGGGAGGATGGTGCCGAGCGGTGGACTGGGCCGCCAAGCACGTGGCCCAGTGCGCCACACCATGGGCCATCAAGCATGGCGGATGGGTAAGGAAGGATTGTTATTAAAACTGTTGGATTAGAAAGATCCACGAGATCATTAGTCATAGAAACACAGTAAAAAAAGTTTGTTTAGAAATAGCTGCAAGTAGGTTAGCATTAGCAAAGACTATGATAAAAAGAATTAATTTTAATTTATTTATGTCTTCACTGTTTTTACCAGTTTGCCTCTAAAGAAATAGAATTAATTTTATTTAGTCTTTCTTTAGTAATTAAAATAAGATTTATAATAGTCATGTTTTTTATGTCAAATTAAAACTAAATACAAGCGTTTTGGCTGTATCGTTCTGAACTTTAAATTAACACCATTTTTGTATTTCCAGAGTACAGTGGTAGAGCGTGCAGGCGGTGCCCGTCGCGACGAGACCACACTACTGGCCGGCGCAGCACTCGCCGCTCTACTGGCGTTCTTATTGTTCTGCCGCGCGCGCCTGCGCTCTGCACTTTTGTAAAACTACCCGCGCACACACACGGGATCAGTTGAATCGCTTTAAGCGGCTGGATTACAACCATCATTTATAATATGTCCTTGTATTAGCTGGATTATCAGTATTCTGCTGGATCTAGTTAAAGTGGAAACCAATCCAACTTGAAGTTTGGTGCAATGATGGTTCAGAATTAAACTCTCCGTGGTCTGAACTCTTGAAGGCCAAGGTATGGAGAAGGTGTCTATTGTAAGCATTGTTTCAGAATGTCTGTATTTGATAGTTATAAAAAGTACCTAGTACTTATATAATAAAATTAATAATTAAGTCTAAATGTGATGTTTAGGAGTTTTCGGCACAATTTATTATTATTTTTGTAAACACCTTTTAGGCTTAGATTTTTTAAGAATACGTAGTTTACGCTCATCCTTTTTTGCTGCGATCCAAAATGCATTCAAATATACTAAGGAGAACATTTCGAATAGTTTTGAAAGCTTTTTATTTTATTTAACTGTGATGTGTCTATAGTTCGAGAGTACTACAGGATTTTTAATGTCACTGGGGCAATATTGGTGATATTTTTAAATTGTCAATATGGATATTAAAATACAAGATGGTGGCTGGTACAGAATTGGGCCACGCGCAAAAGGTCCTTGTAACGCTGCAAATATTTAGAAGAATGAGAGTTTCCAGGAAAAATTACGCCACCAGTAGTGCTATTCTGTAACAACATTTTCGTATCTCGACAGTGGAATCCGAGGTAAGTTTCAAATTAAGAACTTTATGTTGTGTGCAATAAAGCTCATATTGTGAGTTTTGTTACTCATGTGAAGCTCGATATCGAAATAGTTGTTTACAGAATAGACTAGCTGTTGGCGGTACATAAGCGAGGGGTCCTTTCCATTGAAAAAGTGAATTTGACGTTAACATGACGTTGACGTCAATTTAAAAAATGTCAACAAACATTAGCGTTTTGACATGTGCCTGGACTGGCCTCAGGCAGCACTGTGGCCAGCACCACTTATTCTATGTCACCGAGTCACAGGCATTACACAAGTATTGTTTAAGCAGCATATTTTTGAGACCCCCCTCCCCCCTATTGCTAGGCACAGAGGGCGCAATAAATTCATGTTATTTGACGAAAAAAATGCAAAAACATTATTAAACGTGTGTAAAATTATATTGCAAAAGCGTAATATGTTTACTTATTGTTAGTGGTCTTAGTTGGTTTACTTATTAATAAATAAAATTGATGTCCAAATTATTTAAATGTGATCGTGATTCCTATTTATAAAGTTAATATTGTTTTTAGTAAAAGTTTGGAGTATATTGTGTGCCACAAATTAGCTTAAAACCGTTGATTGTTTAATTCAGTTTCAAATTGTATTTTGTTTAATTTTTCTAACACGACTTTGAGATTATTATTAAAATATTTTGATTGATAAAGTGCGTTTTTTATTGATACTGTTACGTTAGACCACGCATAAGTATTTGAAGAACAGGCCGATTTTGTTGATTTAATTTTTTGCATGACTGTCTACAAAGTTATAAAAAAATGTCAGTCAGTCATGGCGACGACTTAAAAATATTTAAAAAGTGTCAAGTTTTATTTTTTAGTTCCATTATTTTTGGTCTCGCAGCCCTTAATTCAAGGTTGCATGAAGACTGCCTGAGGCTGGTGCGACGCACGCGGCAATGCATCAACGATCGACGTCGTGATTTCAAGATATTTTTCTAAAATTGCACTACAGATAGAAATTTATCTATGAAAAGGCGCTGTCGCATTGTATCAACATGGGAACCTGAATGAGCAAAAAAGGGTTAAACATAATAAAAGCCATATTATTTTTTCACTCACTATTTTATTATTTTTATTGTAATTTTTCATAATACCGTCGACAGACGACGCTTGGGTACGCCATGCTCTTATTACGTCAAATAAAAAACACTGATACATACCAAAACAATATCTCACAATATACGCAATAAACTAGTGAATTATTAAAACTATCACAATCTTTAAATCGTCAACAATCATTAAAAGCTTTTAATAGAACAACAACCACTCGATCGGAATAAATATTCATTTAATATTTATATATCAACATATAACTGAGTGCTTCACTTTTTATTTACTAAGTTACTATTATTTTGAAAATGAGGAGTTCTACGTTCAAATTATTTTTTAAACCACCGTTTTTGAACGCAGCGTAAAATGTTCAGATCTATCGAAAAATATATGTAAATACGTGCTCTATGGTATATCTATATTAAAACATTCTAGTAATAATATCTATTTTTTTTTTTAATATCCGACCGAGATCACAGCAAAAATTCACAAAAGTCGAAAAAATTAACTAGCTCAAATAAACTACGGAAGTCATAATACTGCTTAAAATTTTATAAAAACCACAATCACATACCGTTTGAATGGAAATAATAAATCCAACAAGAGCTTTTCTCCTCCCATTTTACTCGTTACAACATGATGAAAATTCCTAAAACTTATCTACAGTTTTTAAAATTAATAACATTTTTTTTTTACTTTACCTAATTTGTAATATCACTATTAACAACCTACGCTGTCATCTCGATTTCGACGACTCCATTTGACTTTAGCATTTGTTTTTACTAAAATTTTGACAGTTTTTCAGTAACAATGTCTTAGTAACGTTATTTGACGTCATTTTTTATATTCCAGCCAGAAATTTGACTTCTTTTTTATTTAAGAATTTATTTGACGTCAATTTTTATATCCAAGACATTGGACATCAATTTAAATTGTGACTCAATTTAAACCCAATTAGGTTTTACAATTTGATTTTTACAATTTTTAAAACTGTGAAATAAATTGTCATAACAAGTGCAAATTAATATAATTATACATTTTACAGATTGTCATTCGAAATCGAGACTTTTCAGCTATAAACGAAATCGATGACTATTTTAAGTCACTCCACTTTTTCCTTTACGATAAATTTTAAAGCTGAAACAGTAAGAGAAAAAATAACCACTTATTTTCACTAAATAAAAATTATGGTGTTCATGTCTTATAATTTATTGTCGTAACAAAAAAGTGGAATGAAAAATATTTTTTATTATCTGCAATCATTTACTTTATAATTTTTATATAAAAACCATCATTTCTAGTAACAATCTCTACCTGGATATCATATTTCAATTTTTTTATTAATAAACATTTTGTTTTAATATTAATGATAGCGTTTAAGCCTAGATCTTAGACTACGAAGAAGTTATAAAGGATATTTTATGTGTTTAATCGGCATCTGTAGTTGATACCGATTTATATTGATAAATTGTAACTCTTACAGATATTAGTAGTTATAACGAATTTAATGAGTTCTAGCTCGGCTCGTGCTATTTGGTACTGAACAAATGCAATTTTAATGTAACTACGTGACTTGACATGCATAAAGGCGAGTTTTAACTATGATACTTTGATTTCAAAATGTAGAAAACACAACGTCAAATATACAATCTGACATCGACAAGAGAACATTTTTCTACAGCCTGACGTCAAAAAATAGAACCTCGTGATATGATCATAAATATTCTTTATCAGTTCAATAATTAACCGCTTTAAACAAATGGAAGGATGGTTAATTTACAAAGCCTAATTAATTACATTATACAAGAGATAGATAGATAGAAATCTAGTGTATATAGTTATATAGTTTAATAGCTTATAGAATATTTTTGGGGGTCTCAAAAATGTACTGCTGTGCGTGTTTTATCATCCGCTAATCTTTGGGAACTTGTACAAAAGTAACTGCGGTGCAATTCTGTAAACGTCTCTACCGTTTAAGCTTAGGTGAAGTGAACATCAAGTGAGCTGTCAAGCCATACAACAAGATGGAATGACAGTTCACTTCACGCTGACTCCACTTCAGTTTACAGGGTGACATCTTGACAGATCGGCTGTTGTACTTGCCGATGTCGTATTTCTGTGCAAGTATAAATTATTTCCTACAGTTAGAGCAGGTCATATTTGAGACTCTCCAGCATAGGCATTTCGTACTTTTGGTACTCGGTGCGTCAGATAATAATTTTAAGGATACTTTTGATAACTACAAACTAGCTTTGTATCATCGTAAAGAAAAGGTTATACAAATCGAGTTAAGTTACTTTATAGAGTCAAATTCTTAAATTTTTATAGAGTGGCCACTACTTCGTACAGTTTTTGTAGATTTTGGAAAAAATATACAGTAAAGTTAGGATATTTTGGCTGCGGTTCCACCACAAATGTGCGAGGATGCTTAGCGAGGGATGTGTTTGTTAAGAACCAACAGAATCGTTTCACTTACCTAACCTTGCTCAGATCAAGCAAATCAATTGGTTCACAAACACATGCCCGCACCATCTCTGCTGGAAACGCAGCCTTACTGTATAGAAATGTGTTAAGGTTGGAGTCGAACTGGGTTAATAAACTAAACATTGTTCTAGAATTAAGAGGTTATCAGCAATGATAGTTCCAAGCAGTTGTATTTTTCATAGAAAGCCGCTCATTAGCATTGACCAACATGTTCAAGCTGTTACAAGTAATAAATACACTCAGTATAAATAATGGCGATCAGAGTGACAATTCTACTAATTGTTAAGCAAGGTTCGCATTAAAGATTTCAATTTTTATTCATTTTTGACATTTGATTGCTACTGAGATGCGATTGGCACTCTTATTGATATCAATGATTGCTAAGAGTCGTAAGTCGAAGCTTTCTATCATAGGACCAATCTATTTTCCTGCGTACATCTGTACCTCAATCAAGATCTGTGAAATTTTAGAAGTCTCAGGTACTTATTAGTATTTACAATAGTAACTGTTGATTTATTATCACTGCTCAGAATTATTATTGATTAATTTTGACTGCACTGGAACTATGCAGTTGTATATTACCGCTCATATTATGTCACAGAGAGAATACCTGCGTGAAATTCTAAAACGCGGTGCGACCCGTGTAAACTTAGGTGAAGTGAATATGAAGTCAAGTGTCAAACCATACGAACAAGATGGGATGACAGCTCACTTCATGTTCACTCCACAGTTTACGCGGATCGCTTATATTTCACAGGTTTTTTGACTTTGACTTATGAAGTTTTGGCTATGTTTTTTTTTAATAAATAGGCACTGTCTAGTAGTGGCGTCGCTAAGCGAACTACAGAAGGCTATCAAATCCAAGCTTATACATACATAATACTATGTGAGAAATTGAAGAGAGATGATGTTCATATATAAATATTTAGTATATATGTATACGTCATAAGCTTGCCCTTATCACAGATTATGACATTAATGATGTCCGGTTGCTACCGATATGTCGTTACTTATCGCAACACCATATTTTATTTAGGTACGTTTTTTTATATTTGAATATACTTTTGACAATTTTTATTCTAGTATTGGATGCGTTGTTTAGAACTAAAGGTTTCATTTCTTTATAAGGTTAAGATCATTTGCTCTGTCAATGGATCGGCCTAGAACTCATCGGATATTTTTTTCGACCCTATAATATTTAAACCCTTATTTTAATTCTGAGAAGCGCATCCAGTACTATAATAATTATATTGTTTACAAAGTTGGATTAGCGCAAATAATTTTGGAATATTTGTAGAACAATAAAATTGAAATCGAAAAGTCAAACTACTATCTGACTATCTAGCCAGATAACTGAAAAGTCAAACTACTGTCTAGTAGTTTGACTTTTCGGTTTCATGTTTCCGTTTTCTAAAATACTGATCAAACTCTTGGCCATTTAATTGCTTGACTAAAATGTAGGTACATGGTTGTGATTGGTTAACTCAGCAGCCAATAAAACCACTTAATGAGCGAATAGTCTTTTAAAAATCGAAAATTGACGTCAGATTGTAGAAAATAATTGACTTTGTACATTGACGATATTCTACAACATGACGCCTTTTAAAAAAATGGCAAGTTATTATTCTGACAAATATTCCAAGTAATATTTACGTCAGTAGTTTTGTTTTTAAGTTTATAAACTTTAAATATAGTATAAACTCTATTATATGAAGAAATCTAGTCCAACGAAACATTACTTGTTGATGTATAAAGCAAACTTTAAGAATTGTCGCCTACTTGTGCGTATATTAAGTAGAGTATTATTTGGTGGCTTGAGGAGTGGTCTTGGACTTGTATTGTACTATCCTGAAAATCTTCAGCAGCCCTTTATACCACACCCCATCGCCAGAGTTTCTTTGAAGTTCAAAAATGCTTTCTCCGTCATTTGATCGACACTATGGTCTGAAATGTTAAAGCTTAACAATATAAATATTTAACTATCTATTCTAGACTATTTATTGCTATGTCAAATAGGCGGGTTATTAATATAAAACTTTCTGGGTATCAACAATTGAACTTACCATCATTTTCATTATAGTTTCTCATGAGACAATGATAACAGAGTGATATCACGTGCAGAAGCGGAAAGTAAATATAAAACAGAAACTATGGACGGTTATCAAGATGTTTTTAATTTTAATAATTTTACTGAACCGTGCCTTTTAAATATTAAGGAAGAAGAGAAGACATAGCCGTAATATTAAGAATTGACTAGTCAGACATTACTATGCAATCATTTCTGCCGAAAGTCAATAGATGAAACGAACAGCATGGAGGTTCATTATAATAATATATAGACTTTAAAGAGATAGTGTAAACTCTAACTACCGTATTATATCGTAGAGCGGGACAGATGCACCCTCGGATACTCTATAACACTATATGTAAGCATATTCCGCTAACAGATGATAAAATGACTTTTTTAACATTTTCTTTTTTACTGTTAATTTATAAAAATCGAAGCTAAATGTTACTGAGTTTGTAAAACTCTTAGGCACATTTTATGGAATGAGATTTTAATTAAAACTTTCACATTTGCCCCGCTCTTCCACTCTCTATGTGTGTATGTACAATATAGCAGTTTGTGAGCGCCACACACACTTACATCAAATCGCTTTCGATATAACGACACATAAAAATGTAAATCATTCACATGGACCGACGGTCTGCGACCGAACAGATAGCTAAAGTAGAAACGCAAGTCGAACATAACGCGTTCAATATTTACAAACACAATCGACACGAACATTTACCGATAGAGTGTGGCGTCGTCCTAGTTGGCTAACGATCGCATGAGTTAACGATGTGATTTTGTCGCGCGATGAAAATGATTCCTGTGCTCGCGCGACGATTTGTAAGCTTCAATTAGGACGCTCTAAATAAATGTGTGTGTTTAATCTCGTCGTGCGACGAAATCGCATCGTTAACTCGTACGATCGTTAGCCATATAGGACGATGCCTAAGAACTTAGCCTTAAAACTTCGTAAAAGCGCCATCGAGTTAAACAACTAACATTCATATAAATAACTACAGTCTCTATCATGGCTAAATATTTACTTCAGATACAAAAATGTTGTACCTCATAATAATTTACAATGCAAAATCCTTATTATTATGATCAGAGCCACTGAAGCTTTCATTATTGCATTTCATAGGAATTGTATTTTCGTTAATCGTTCTACTGTCTTAAGTTTCTCTTATATTATGTTTATTTGGTGCACAGAATCTCTCGTCATTTCGATCAATACATTTATTAAAAGCGTCCATTAAAAACACCTAAACGAAACTACATAGCAAAGCAACAATAAAATAAAGGAGTATCTTTGAGCAATATCTTACTGCTTGTGCTATGGCAACTAGACAACTAAAATACAAAACTAAATAATTCACAACGCTAAAGTAACCTTCTTATAATACTTACATTGTCTTTAAATATTTTATAGAATTTTAATCCCGGTTGCAGCAAAACTATGTAAAATTATTACATGTTAAAATAGACTATTCGATTTAATTATTCTTAAAAAATAATTAAATGAATAATCCTTCTCGTCACGTTGTATAAAATGATGTATTAAAAATATTTTATACATTATGACGTTTTCCGGCGTCAAAATGTATATGTGCATTCGTACAAAGTGACGTTGAATTTACATTAAAACCTCTACTAGGTTTTCCGTTGCATAGTTTGCTGCAATCGAGCCGCAATATTGCTGGAAGTACCAACTGCTACTATTTGACTGTCGACTATTTGTTTTAGGTAAACAGTTCTGCAATCTAGCGCTCTCCACTATTTACCATAAACTATTTTAAATTCAGCTTTCCTCTTTCCTATAGGATCTACTTTATAAACCTCGCCAGCTTTTCTATTTCTTTCTTTTAAACGCAATCGTCCCCAAAACGAATAGTCACTATCAAACGCTCAACACTGAAAATCTTTTTCACCGATTCCTTATTCAATAATACAGAAGACCAAAAGACGAAAAGTCCAGTCTATTTGCTCAGTGCTCAGGACAGTGGAGGTACCCGTACTCGAGTCCCAGGCTGACCCCTACGAACACGAAGTAGAGCAGGAACATGGTGAACCCTAGTCCCTTGTTCATCTTCCACCTGAAGCAGGCGATGCTGATGATGACGAAGATGAGCATGGCGAAGAGGAGCACTATGCTGCATACCATGCCCTTGGAGTTCACCTGGACTGGCTCGCCGTAGATGAGCCCGTACAGCAGCCATGGGAGCGGCAGCCTGGAACATTAAAACATATTTCATTTATTAGGGTAATTTCTAGATAGAAAAATAATATTATTATATTATTTTATTATTATTATTATATTATTTATTTGCATAGTTAACCCGCCCGTAAGATTTTTTTAAATACTGTATGTGTACGATTTTTTTTGCCATGTCCAATCGATAAAAATTTTGAAAAATAAAGCGCGTCAAGTTGAAGAGTGGGGGCTGGTGACGTCGAGTTAAAGCGCCCACTGCACGCGGTCTAGCGTAGTACAAAGTGTACCGACGCGAGACGTAGACGCGAGTTTTCAACTCACTGTACCGTCTTTATTTTTGTTTACGTGAAAAAACTGGCCAAGTGCGAGTTGGACTCGCGTGCTCCGAACAATCCGATCAAGCGGGTTCCGAACAATTTTTTTAACGTGTTATTTTAACATTATAGTTTTCCTGTAATCTATAGGTAAAGATTTATTATCTCCATTTTTTTTCAAAATTTTAGGCTCAGTAGTTTCGGAGATAAGGGTGGGAATGTTCATTTTTCATCTAATTTTTTGAATAACTTCAAAATCATTTATTTAAAAATTATGAAAAATAAATATATTTAAAACCCTTACAGTAAGCCCTTTCATTTGATGTGTCACACGATATTGTTCAAAAAAGTTTTTTTTTATATTTTCCATTTTGACCCCCTTAAGTGACCCCCATACTAAAAAAATAATGATTCACGTAACGCGTTCGTGTTTGGGTTATAGAAGTTCATATGTGTACCATATTTCAACAGAATCGATCTAGTGGATCCGGAGAAAACTGGTTGTGACATGCGGACAGACAGACACCCGAGTGATCCTATAAGGGTTCCGTTTTTTTTTCGGAACCCTACAAAGAAGAAATACAAATGTCCAATATTTATAGGAAATCTGTCTGACGGACTATTAGATTTTTTCAGTAAAATACCTTATTTTGCTGAAAATATAGCTTGGTCTAGATAGTTTCTGACTTGGAATATAAAACCCAGCCTCTTTAAAGGGGCATAAAAATAAGTTCTGTACTTATTTTTATGCCCCTTTAAAGAGCATTTCTCCGTCTGCCTGGTACCTTTTACTGCTATTTAACCGCTCCTGAGTGCATTTTTTTTTATGGATGGGAAATCATCAAATGACTCCTCCCGCTCTGGGTGAAGCAGAAGGGAGTGTCAGACTCTTACTGACTAAAACCCATCCGTGCTCCTCCGAATGCCCTTTGTGTTCCAGGGCCGCGGCGACTCTTTCGAACAGATTCCGCAACCCCGGCAGGTACTGGCCCTAGCGGGCCCCGTCTACTTTGCTGACATCTCTTTGAGGCGCGCGTGGAACACAGCGCGCCGTCGACCTGGGCGTGGTCCTGATCGGATGACGAGCCACCCAACGCTCGCCGTCCGCAGACCTGCGCCTACGGTGGCCGGGAATCACTCTGCGATTCCCGACGCCCGGGACGTCTTCTTCTGTTACGGCGGCTGGGGCGTGCGGTTTCCCTCTCTCGCACGCGTTCAGCCTCCTCTTCGCAGAAGGAGGTGACCGCTTCCCATGCTTCCTCGCTCCGGACCATGGATTGAACCAGGGCCGGACGCGAGAGGGCGCCGCCGCCGTCATGAGTGCATATTTGGAAATTGACAATAAAATACCGGAAAATTGAAAACTTTTAATTCTAGCTGCGGCAATGCTGGTAACTTTTAGTTATAGTTGACCAAAGTAGGTAGTATAGTTCTGAAGTAGGTCATGTCAGTTGTAAAAATATTGGTTGAAAGTTTTATTACTCTAATAAGTAGGTTATTGTAGCTTAGGGTTGCAAACCATAAAAACGGAATTGCAATCATTTAGATTGTTTGTGGTTGCTATCGTAATTTATTATTTTTGAATAGGGAGAGTTAAACTTTGGGCCGTAATACAGCTTGTTAGCACGATAGTTTTAAAGATAAAGCTTGGTAATTTAGAGCAGAAAATGGCGTCCGGTATTAAAAATGAAAGTACTTAATTTTTTAATTATCCATCCCAGCTTATCCCTTCTGAAATTATAAGACTGAGCTTCCACCAGATATTTTCGAAGATTGAAAGAGCTGCAGGTACTGAGTGGAGGAATGTACCTCTGTTATAATTTACAGTCACGCGGCCGAAGCTGCTAGTAGAAGCCAGTATAATACTGCTGTCGTGTTAGTTAATATTTTTCTAAGTCTCACCGAAAATTGATTTTATCAGCATTAACAAGCAGACTCATTCATTATACTCGCCATAATGAGGTCAAACTATTAATTATACGCATTGATACTGGCCTTTTATAGTTACACCATGGGCTTAGTCCTTGATCAGTGAATTTTTGCTTAAATTCTGCTGAGGTATAAAATTCTGATAAATTCACTAACGTGAACGAAACTTTCTTATTGTTACAATTGATATGCTCCCGTTTGCCACTATCTCTAACATGATGAGTAAGCTTATTTTTGACTAGTGGACGTCACGCGGTTTCACCCGCGTAGTTCCCGTTCCCGTGGGAGTACGGGGATAATATATAGCCTATGTTACTCCCTGATAATGTAGCTATCCAATTCTAAAAGAATTTTTCAAATCAGTCCAGTAATTTCGGAGCCTATTCAATTCAAACAAACAAACAAACAAATCTTTCTTCTTTATAATATTAGTATAGATATAGAAATATATGTATAGATGACGGAATATCGACTCAGGATCCGTGTCCCTTTCGGGAGAAAAAGCCCAACCGTCAGAATCCGTAAGTCCCTTTCGGGATAAGACAACGCGCGCGCGATTGCACCCTCGATTTTGTCCCGAAAGGGACTAACGGATCCTGAGTGGATATACTTGCTTAGAAGTACCTTTTTTTTGCGCTGGGAAAAAATGCATTACGCATACCCACACATCGGGGGATGGGGTGCTATGTGGGACTCCCCGGGCTGACCCGGTATACCCACTAAAATAACCCAGCGGCATTCCCGCATCGTCTGAGTGGAGGAGGACTGGGAGATCGGCGCAGCCTTTACGTCCAGTGGGGGTTTAGAAGTACCTAACATATTCACTACTCCACAGGTTATTCCTATCAGGAATATTAAAGAAACACAGACCAATGCGTTTTAAATCTTCATCATCAAATAATAAACCAATGCAGATTACATACTTTATTTCTATTTTACAACTAACTAGGTACGACCTAAATTTTAAGCCACCACCCTTTAAAACGTTTTACTACAATGTAGGTAAACCAATTTTCCCATAAATCAAAGGTAACTAAAACTACAACATTGTACAACATAATGCCAATAAAAATCAATGTTGTAACATAAACACGGTTGTGTTCAACATTTAGTTGTGATTTGTAAGTAGGGATGTGATGAAGGTGGCTTTATCGGAACCGAAGTCAGAGTCGGAGTTTTGAAATTTGTTTTGTCAGAGTACGAATCGGAGTCGGAAGTGAAGGCAGTCAGAGGAGAGATGTGTTAAGGGCTATGGGCGCTGGCAGGACTATTTTCAGGGGGGTGCAAATTCAAAACCCCTCCTCGAATAGGAAGGGTTTCCTTTTGCCCATCTTAGAACTAAAGTAGAAGGATACAAGACCGCACGTGAAGGAGCTTGAAGTACCTCGCCTCGGATCTACAAGGTCTCTTTTACTATATTCCGCTTGTCTATTTCTTTTTAATGTTTTTTTTTTATGTTTTCGTATGTTTTATTGAAAGCCAGGGCGGTGCTAGTGCACCAGCCCCCTCCCGGCGCCCATATTTAGGGCAGGTCAATATAATATCATAGTACAAAATGTATTCATTCAGCTTGTTAAATGTTAATTAAAAATAATAAACCTACATAACATGGCGTTGAAAATAAAAATAATCATATTGTCAATAACAGTTAGCAAATTAAATCAACTGAATTGATTTCCACAGTAGTGTTTATGCTTGGACCTCCCATTAAAAACTCTCATTATAAACTCTTTTAAAAATTGTCGGAGCCGAACTTGTAACCGGAGGTTACATCAGAAGTTCGGAGTCGGAGTCGAAAGCCGTAACATCCCTAGTTGTAAGTGTAGTTGGCATTTGTTTCGCCGATATTTGGAGCAAGGTCGAGCCGAATTACATTGATAAATATCATAGTGGTATTTTTTATCGTAATTTCGGGCACAGGGGTTGTTAAGGTGAGGTCACGTGGTTGCTGCCTGGCCTGCTGGTTTTACGTAAGTTATACACTGGTGATGTCATGTTTGATTAGGTGTTTTTGGTTAACAAGTGAGATGCATAGTTTTTTCTCCCTGTTTTTTTCTTTAGTGATTGAAAAGAATATTATTAATAAGCTCGTGATTGCACAATCTCACCTGATAGAATATGATGAAGTGGTCGATGATGGTGCACACTTGTCTAATAGTAATCTGTTTGCAACCTATTTTACCCGTTTGCTTAAAAATGATTCATATTGCAGTTTGGCAAATTATTAGAAATCATTAGCGTGAAGTTTTAACCTTTGAAGAGAAGTAAATTTCCGCAAACCTCCGTTGAAAAGGGAGGATCCTCCGACTGGACGGTTGTTGTGTCCGGTGTGGGCAACTGCCCGATAGTTAATCTTCGGGCTGATGCATATTTTCAAATCGCACGGTAAAGTCTGCTTGCGCGATTGAGGATTTCAATGTAGTAGTTTGCTGATAGTTGGATAAATATTATATATCATATTTTTTCTAGTTCATTAATTGTAACATCACTTTGTATAAGGCTTAGCATAAATTACGACGTCAATTTGTATAATACAAAGTTAGTATTTAAAATACTTTTCCCAAACTATGTTGTGGTCTGTGTGTTACCAGATGCGGCTGAATTTTAGCTTTTGTAAACAAAGTAACAGCTTTTATTAGAAGGTCGTTCATGAAAGTGGGCTCAATTGAAGTTACTGTTTTTATTCATTCACTGAATAATGTACTTTAGAAATGGTAATATTGTTGGAGAAGTAACTGTTTGTTTAGTAATGTAGATTTTAATTTAAATTGATTTTTTGTTCTTAATTTTTTTTTCACATATTTATGTCTAACATAATTAATAAACTAAGCCCCACAAAACCGTAGTAATGGTTTGACTGTGGGGTCGGTGAGTCTCGACATTTATATTCATTCGTTAATTTGTACTTATAACTAATTAGTTATAACACTGTCGCACTTCAACACGTTCCTAAATAGTATTTTTTAATTTATTTTTAAATCAATTTTTATTAATTTCACTCCTTATGTCTGCCGGCAGACTATTCAGTAGGTATGGGATTCGTTTTTTAAGAGTTCTGTCACCAAAGTACATGGTGACTCTGGACACACTGAATCTGCCAGCCGCCATAGATCGTGTATTATGGGTGTTGACTACGTGAGTTAAGTTATGCTCTTGGGTACCATGGTAATTAACTGCTTGAAGATATTGATGTTTGTAACTGATCGGTAGTTTAGTCGATTTGACCAAATATGTTAGCTAAGTTAGATTAATGCCTCATGTTTTTAGAATCGGGACGGTTGCATTCATTCTGATATATAAAATTATTTCGTTACTGAGCGAGTGACTGACAGACAATGCACTGCCGAAACTACTGGTCCTAGAAACCTGAAATTTAGTATGCAAGGAACCTTCCTCGGGGAGTGAAGGGGAGCACTAAGAGAGGACTTCCCGAAATTCCTACGGGAACAGGAAAAAAACGGGATATGCGCTTACGATACGGGCAAAACTAGTAGAAATATAAAAACTTATTTATTATATCTATGGTTGCAAATAATTAGAATTTATCTATGTAAATAAATAATGTCTGGTGATGATTATACAAACCTTTATCTATAAGAAAACTTCAGTTTTAGCCCCAAAAAGTGAGCTTAGGTTCTACATAAAAAAACTTAACTATCGGTATCTACGGTAAAGGTACGATGCAAAAGGCGAACTCAAAAACGACTCAAGTTCATGAGTGATCGATCAACATTTGTGTGAGGAGATCCAACACATAATACACGTAATATTACCTCAATACAGGAACACATAGAGAAATTACAATCAACAAAAAATACAATCAAGAAAAAATTATATTCAATAAAAATGATACAACCTGGGAGTCTTTAAATCAAGAGTGAATAGGTTACTTCTAGGCAAGCGATGATGTGGTCGAACCACATCATCGCTTACCATCAGGTGTGATAGTGATCAACCGTATGATGGATCATCAGCATTTTTGTGAGGAGAACTAACATATAACACAGGTAATATTATAATACAGGAACACATACAGAAATATACGACAAAATTATAAACAACAAAACTTGCTTCGAGGGACTACACTACACTATGTCACTGTTAAATAAACAAATTCTGTTCGCGTTTTACACAAATCTTTTAATAAAATGGAGTACAACACGAACGGTTATATTTTAAATCGGATTTAAAATGGCCGACTTTTTTATGGGGGATTCGTGTTTATTGTAATGAAAAATAAGCAGTGATTGTTCGTTTTGAAGAGCTATATGATTAAAAATGGGTAGTTTTTAGGGATCCGCACACAAAGTGAACGTGAACAGAACCATATTTCTAATCCTTCAGTTTTACATACTTATTAAGAATAGATATAGATTAACAGCATATTTTTAATTTCTGCTACACCTTGTATATGTGTAGTCCAATATTAAAAAGGATTAGCTATCCGAGGGCCAATTTTACATATTTTTCAGTTAAAAATCTGTCAAAAAAGCCTCTATTTCCATACATTTTTGACAGATTGCAACTGATATGCTAATTTTGTAAAAAATTTGTAGAATTGGAAGTCTGATTTGAAACTTAAATTACTTGCAAAGAGCTCTTAACCGATAATTCATTCCGAAGACCAGCGGGTCTAAAAATGCCACTTTATTAACACATTCGGTGCCCAGAACCAGTGGCGTAACTATAGGGTGGCAGGGCTGGCAAAATGCCACGGGCCCCCGACCCGACAGGGCCCCGGACCGAGGGGCCGCGATCTCAAAGTAACCTAACATTTACAACATAATTTAGTAACAATTATAAGTTGTATATACCTCTAAGTACTTAAAATCATATAAATATGTAATATCTATGCGTTTGAAAATTATATTTATTATATAATGTGTAATAGAGTAAACGCAATACCTGAAAAGGGATCATTATATTCATCATTATGAATAGCTTTTATTATAGGACCAACACTGAAATAACTCGACAAAACGTACTGAACAGCTTAATTTTTTTGCGATTTCGTGCTTGGTCCCACCCGTTGTATATTTAACTAAAATGGACACAATATTATTAATAAGTACTGTTGGGTTTCTACTTCAGTGATTTATTAAAATTAAATTACTATGTTACGATTTATACTGGGGCCCCATCCAATGAATTTGCCACGGGTCTCAGATGGTATAGTTACGCCACTGCCCAGAACTCAGCATATGGGTCGTCATATGGGTCAACGACGCGGATGCGAGATGTGGGCACACGAACAAATTATGTTTCCACCCATATGCTGAGTGATAGGCACCGATGGTCACTTAAAGTGTTAAAATCATAATTATTAGAATTATAATATTACCCAAATAACAATCTGGCAAATTTCATTTTCATCTTTATCGCTAACGCATTAGGTTCAAGGTTTATTGGGAAAATTTGACAGTGACGGGTAGCGTGATGTGCTTTCTGATTCTGCTAAAGTCGCCTTTGTAGACCCGCTGATAAATTACACAAACGTATTACAACATTTAACATCAAAACGGGGTCACTAACAAACAAAGGAGAAAAATCAATTTGCAACTCGAATTCCAAGCATGACCTAAATACAAAATACATACATTTGGAAAGATAAATTGCAAATTGTTCCAAACTGCATCGCGATATCCATTCCTTCCTCCCATACCCCCTTAAGTACTGGAGGACTCCTAAAGTCCTCTCTGTTTACGACGTAAGTTTTATTTTTCGTGAAATATAGCCGCAAATGTTGTTGAAATTACGACTTTATGTCTATAGACGTAAGCTTTATTGTTATTTGAGACGGTTTGGTATCCGAAACACGTTTGCTCTAAGGATTTATGTTGCGGTTTTTGATCTACAATTGCTAGAGGCTGAGGCCGCTGCGGATACTGTAAGGCAGATTAACGGTTTATAACTATTGGGCTTAGATGCGAGGTTATTTTGATAAATCGGTGCTGTATAGTACTGATTTCTATTTGTGCTCATTATGTGCCGGGCATCGCGGTCGCACCATAGACAATGTACTTTTTTTCCACTCGACGATTGAACTGTGTTCTGTTTGTCTGTGGTGTGAACAAAGACGTGTCAGATGATGCCCGGTCTCGACATAGTCCTCTAGCAATAATAGGTTACTTAGTTTGTAGTTAGTTTTTAAGTTATTTCCTTTTAATTTTGTGTTTTGTGCGTCGCTTTCGGTGAAATAAACTTCTTTTCTTTCTTTCTTTCTTTCTTATGTGTCTTTTTGTGCCCATTGCTTAACAACAAATTCTTGGATTTATCGTATGTTCTTCCACACAAAGATCTGTATGTCTACCATGAGTTTTATCAATCTATACTCGCTAGCGACTGTAGTTAAGTGTAAACTCATGGTAGACGTACTGATCTATGTTATGGAACTAACTTCAGCTTTACTGATTTCTTCTTCTTATCTTGTGGGCAGTAAGGTCTAACGACCCCAGACACCCTAGTGTCAGAGATTCTTAACCGCGTCAAGGGCCTCTGACATGGTTTATTTGACGACCGCCATTTGGCGGCCGGGACCACCGGCTTATATGTGCCTTCCGAAGCACGGAATCATCTTTTTATCAGACAATCAGGTGATTCAAGCCTGCAATGTCCTAGCCAAACTGGAAAACAACTTTACAAAGTATGCTTCCCGTGAAAATCGAATTTACGACCACCGGGTCACAAGGCAAACGCCTAAACCACTCGACAACGGAGGTAGTTCTTCATTTTACTGACTGATGACTCTGTAAATTAAAAAGCGCCTGTAAATGGTTTAATGTAAAGCTTTGAGTCCGTTTCGCGAACAGCTGACCCATGTAAGTATATAAGTCTTGTTTTAGAGAAAGTGGAAGAAATGTTGCGGAGAACCCTAGGTTATAAGTTGGTGTAAGGGTAAGTGAATTATGACGTGCTTACTTGTAGGTCGTCGGACTGTCCAATAGGTCCTCAATACAAAAATACTTTCAAAACGTCATTCATAAAGAAAATTTCAAAACTTCACCATACTTATTAGAGTTCCGAACATCCGTCAAAAACGGAACTCTTATAGGATCACTCAGGTATCTGTCTCTCAGTCTGTCTGTCTGTCTATCTGTTCGTCTGTCACAGCCAGGTTTCTCCGGATCTACTACACCGATTCAGTTAAAATTTGGTATACATAATTATGGACTTTTGTGACCTTAATACGGACGCGTTACGTAAATAAATACTTTTTTATTATGTGAGTCACTTTTGTGGGTAAAAGATTTGAAAATGTAAAAGTTTTTCGTGTATATAATGTATTGTGTGACATATCAAATGAAAGGGCTTACTGTAAGAGTTTTAAATATTTTTTTTTCATAATTTTAAAATAAAAAGTTTTGAAGTTATTCAAGAAATTAGACCAAAAATGACAATTCCCCCCTTATTTATCTCCGAAACTACTGAGCCTAAAATTTTGAAAAAAAAGGGACACCCGGATGGAACGAAGTTCCTTTCGATTAATTAGTGAAGGAATTGTAAAAAAAAAATAAGAAGCAGTGATATGGTTTAATATAACGTTTGTAATTTATATATAACTAGCTGACCCACGCGGCTTCGATCCCGTCAATAGGCTACCCTACCTAGCTACCCTACCTCTACTTTACCTACCTACCCTACCTTACTGACCTACCCTACCTGCCTACTCTACCTACCCTCAAGACCCTACCCACCCTACCTACCCTACATACCCTACCTACCCTACCCACCCTACCTACCCTGCCTACCCTGCTTACCCACTTACCCTGCCTACCCTGCCTACCCACCTACCCTGCCTACCCTGCCTACCTTACAAATATAATGTTAGCAGAAATAGAAAGACGAAACGAAAATAACTGGCTTGCTTTCTATGAGAGAGAGAGAGAGAGACAGAGAAACACGCGCACGCCGCACGGCTTACAACTGTAGCAAAAAGTGTCGTTACAACTTTTCGTATGAATTTTTTCCGTCTAGCCCCCTTTCACAACGCGCGATAAGGAACTTCGTTCCAAAATTGCAGATGATAGTTCTATATCTAAAGGTTACAGGAAAACCTATAAGACGGCTGTAGTTTTAAATTAACATGTTAAAAAAATGTTATTGGTTCGGAACGATTTGCACGCGAGTCCGACTCGCACTTGTCCAGTTTTTTATGACTACTTCCGCTCTGGACGGAGCAAAAGGAGTATCAGACTCTTACTGACTAAAACCCATCCGTGTTCCTCCAAATGCCCTTTGCGTTCCAGGGCCGCGGTGACTCTTTCGAATAAATTCCTCGACAGCCTCATCGTACCTACACTTACCACAGTTTAGTTATTGTACCGCTTGGCAAAGTCAAATAAGCCTAGTGCCAAATGCATTATGATGTGTTTTGCCAAACGCCAAAGTGCCAGCAAGAGAGATTTGTGGTGTAATTATTCATCGTGCTCGTGGTTTGCGATGCGGTTAAGGAAATAGATGCTCCTATAATTATTTTAACCGGAACAGTAATTTGAAACCTACTGGAATTATAATCTGGAAACATTTCTAATGCTTTACAGCTTCATCCTAAGTTTGAATAGCGAATTTTGTTTTTACTTCATCATCAGCATTGATATATAAAAAACCCAAGATACACACTCAGCATCTCAAAAACGTTCGCAAAAAACAAGCGCATAATGTATAATTGTGCGCAAGTTTCAAACAGTCTCGCATCGCTCGCCATACAGCCGGTCGATTCTGTAAATATGTCGAAGTGAACACTTGGGTGAAGTGATCACGAAGTGAACTGTCATTATATCTTGATTATATGGATTGACAGCTCACTTCGTGATCACTTCACCCAAGCCTTCACTTCGAAAAGTTAACAGAATCGCACTGCTGCACTGCATTGTAAAAACAACTTTAAGCGATCCGTGTAAGGACGAATTTGCTAAAAAAAAATTGTTTATAGTATACCTACACACAATTCACACATGACACTTGATACATGTCAGTTTTTGACGACAGTTTCGAGTGTTGCATTTGTTCGAGACTGTGCATCTTGGGTTTTTTATATATCAATGATTATCAGACTAAAATCACTACTATGTTGAAGTCGGCTTTCAGCCTAACCGAATGCTGATGTCCAAATCACATTCACAACACGCTGTATTTCATATGGACCACTCTTTCCCTGCCTATCTGCGTGTCTAAAAAGGCCACTTTAGCAGAATCAGAAAGCACATCACGCTACCCGTCACTGTCAAATTTTCCCAATCAACCTTGAACCTACTGCGTTAGCGATAATGATGAAAATGAAATTTGACATATTGTTGTGTAGTTAATATGATGATTCTAATATGATTCTCTTAAAGTGGCCTTTTTAGCCCCCCAGATCTTCACAATCCAGTTTTTACGTAACACGTAACGACTTTCGAGCTTCTGACACGGCTGTTAAATATTTACTAACTAGCACTTCACTCGCGACTTCACCTCTATTGCGCGATATCGCGATTTCCACCCCCTACTTCACCTCTTTCCAGGGGAGTTTCCTAAAATCCTTTCTTAGCTAACGTCTCCTACCAACGTGCACATTTCGTCTTCACAGGTCAAGTAGTTTTCAAGATATCGTGATTAATCAGTGAATTCGCTTTTTTAACCCCCGACACAAAAAAGACGGGGTGTTATAAGTTTGACGTGTCTGTGTCTGTCTGTGGCATCGTAGCTCCCGAATGGATGAACCGATTTTGATTTTTTTGTTTGAAAGGTTAATTAGTCGGGAGTGTTCTTAGCTATATTTGATGAAATTCGGTAAATTTTTAATTTAATTTTTTTAATAATGTAGATGACAGTCGTGACCAAAGAGGACATAACACAGTCTTGAATACAATATATCTGTTCCAAAATATACACTAAGTTATTGTCTTTTAAAATAAAAATGGGCTACAACTCCACGGGATGTCGCCATAAATAATATTGGATTTCAAACGTTTCATGTATTCCCCTGTGTGGGATACAATACAACACAAGCCTATTCATTTTTATTTGTCGCAAAATCGACCTACATGACGTACAGTTACGTGCAAAAATATGTGTACACTTTACAACATAATACAAGACCGAAGTGAAGATATATCAATGTTCACCTTGTGATTCCAATAAATTGCTTCGAGAAAAAATAGGAGTACTGTGCGATTTATGGTAGCAGGGGGAATACCTTGGGGTTTTCGTATGATCCCGAAATTATCTGCCAAATATAATGTATCCATAAATTAATTAATGTGACTTTTCCCACAAAAAACGTGAAAATAATCCAAATATATAAAATTCTTCCGTTACCGAGTGTCTGACAGACAACACACAGCCGAAATTACCGGTCGTAGAGTGCTGAAATTTGGCATTTAGGTTCCTTGGGAAGTACAGGGGAGCACTAAGAGAGTATTTTCCGATTTTTTACGGAACTGGAAAAAAACGGGATATTCGCGTACGAAGTCGCGGGCAAAAGCTAGTTGTCAATAATTGTATCCATATTTTTGTCCGTTACTGTACAACGTTTTAACTTTTGAAAATGTCAAAGGCCATTTCAATGCTTATACAAAGAGATAATACAGACGATTGAAGGAAAATCAGCTGGATATAGCCACCCACACTCGAATAAGGGTTATTTAAAGCGATCGTATTGTTCTGAGCCTCAAGGGTGATCCGCTCCTCAACCGGGTACTAAAGTGGGTCAGAGATCCTATCCTTCGACCTCGATTCGATGGCGTTTCGTAACCATGGAGGTTGGCTTTCGATATTATGGTTACGTAGCTCAATTTTTGTAGCTTTATGAAAAGGATAAATTAAGGATACAGGTTACAGAAAACAATAGATGAAGAAAACATTACATAGGGTGACACAATGAGCGGCCTTATCATCTTTTAAAGAAAACTTTTGGATGGATTTTAAAGAGAGGAGTGACAGTACTGCAGGTAGTCTTAGGTGTACTATTTATATATACAATAATTACATAATAGATAAATACATATAAACAATATAGCAGAGAACCCAAGTAAAGACGATTAAGGAGAGAGATAATGGTTTTTTACCATAGTTTTAAAAGTAGACAAAGATTGAGCACGCCTAACCGACACCGGTAAGGCATTCCATAACCGCACCGCCTGAATCGTAAAAGATTTGTCATAGAAGCTGGTGGAATGCATCAGCATCTCTAGTCTCAAGTTTTCCGATGACCTCAGATATCTATTATGTGTGTCATGAAGGAACTTGAAACGTTCTTTAAGGTAAGAGGGGGTTGTAGGATAGAACAGAATACTGTAGAGCAGAAATAAAATATGAGAATCCCGGCGAAGTCGTATGGGAAGCCATTTGAGCTTTGTACGAAATTCAGAAATGTGATCATATTTGCTGTAAGTCATCCATAGTTGATAAATAAATAAATTATAGGCACACAAAAAACTGTAAAAACTATATTGGTCAGCCTAGGTCCCAATCTAGGCCGCCCAATATAGTTTTTGTCGCCTCTGTTACAAAACGGTGAAAGTAAGGGACCAGCAAGTTTGTCCAAAGAAATAGAAATTCGAAGACTTGGGACATCCACCAAAACACTTACTGGGCCAGCATGGTGGGTTATGACTTCCTAGCGGAGTCTTGTGTCTCAGCAGTGGGAACGTAGGACTCAAATATAAATAACAAAATATAAGTAAAATTTACATTCCATAATGCGGAGAACATAAAAATAAGCAATTTTTTCTTATCTTCTCAATAGAAGAACTTACAGATTCTATATTCTTGTTGACACAAGTGCGATAAAAGATAAACCTATCTATTTTATTTAAAAACCACGCCAAACAAAGCTGGCTACCCACCTTTTGCTACAGTAAAGAGTATTGATGTAAAATAAGTAACTATTACAAGGCCGCTGGTGTCAGGCAGAAGCGAGCCTACAAAGTTCAAGAGTAGGCGCTATATCAAGGTCGGGAGGGCAATCGGTATTGTTCAGGAAGTACCTACTAAATGTAGGTACTATAGTAACGTTGCTACATAACGCCTATTCTTTCATGACTATTTTATAGGGAGCGTGCAGAAACTATAGTTTCTGCACGCTCCCTATAAAATAGGTGGTAGGAAAAAGTTCCGAAAATACCTTTTACACACGGTGTCTACATATCTTTTATACAACTCTCCTTTCGCAGTTATGCTGGAAGAGATTTCTTTTGAAATAAGCATTACCTTTGTATGTATTTTTCTGTTTCCTTCTTTTTATTTTTCTATGTAATGTGTGTACATAAATTGTTAAATCCTTACTAATATTACAAATGCGAAAGTAACTCTGTCTGTCTGTCGCACTTTCATGCCAAAACTACTGAACCGATTTAAATGAAATTTGGTACACAGATAATTTAGAGCCTGAGAAAGGACATAGGCTATAGAATATAGAAAGGATATAGGCTTTTTATCACGGGAGTATGTTCCTTAGGGGCCACGCGGGCGAAGCCGCTGGCAGAAGCTAATAAATAAACACTAGATGGCAGAGTCTACTATGTGATTGTTTCCCTAAACGGACCGTGTAGGAGCTTTAGGTGGCAGCACAGATGCGTCAAATTGAAGGTTTTATAAGGAAAAAGTACCGAATTCTTAACACTAGATGGCACAGTCATCGTACGTTCCCGTATAAGGGAAGTTTGAGCTGCATTAGAAAAGTGAAAAACGATGAAAACTGAAGGGAGGTAATATTATTGTAACCTGGCGGTTTAATTAAGAGGCTCAAAGGACTACAAGATTGTTTAAACTTCCTTTGGGCTAATTTTGAATTAGGGCTGATGTATCAATAGTCAGATGAGTTTTTGTCATATTGACATATTTTCCATACAAAAAACTGTCAAACTGCCATTTTTATTCCTCGTGTAGAAGTTATTGGACTATTGAATAATCAGCCTTTAGCAGGATAATTTTAACCTCAAGAATAAATATGATAGTTTGACATAATAATGATTTATCCTACAAAAAGCTGTCTAAGCGCCATTTTTATTCTTAAGATAAATGTTAAGCTGGCGAAATTAATATTTGAAAGGATCAGGACTGCATGCTGGATCAAAAAAAATATATGACTGTATAAAAACAAATATATGAAAGCAGGCCTAAGAGCTTGCTCTCACAACAGATGGTCGATGGGGCTGAAAAGTTCTGGATTGGCGACCGCGTACCGGAAGACGCAACGTTGGAAGGTCTCACACAAGCTGGACCGATGACTTGGTGAAGGTCGCGTGTAGCCGATGGATGCGAGACGCACAGGACTGGACATTGTGGCGACGCTTGGGAGGGGAGCATATGTCCAGCAGTGGACGTCTATCGGCTGATATGATAAGGCCTAAGAGCCAGCGCGCACGAGTGACTTTATTGACCGATAGTTTGATCGTTCAGGGAATCAGTATGGAGCTATATTGAAGTCCACGTATTTAGTGATTAATAAAGGGAACGGCATATGATAGCGATCAAATTATCGGTCAACAAAAAGTCGCAATTGCGCGCTGGCTCTTAATGAAATAATTTTCACTACTGACTCTATCCAAAAGAAATGGCGAATGTGATAGCCGCTATATCAGCAAAAAAGCATTTTTTGTCTAGGCAACCATTCTGTGCTGTAGCTTTAAAGTTTTAAACTTAAATTCTTGACGGAATTACGAAATAATATGACTATTTTTAGGGTTCCGAAAAAAAAAACGGAACCCTTTTAGGATCACTCGGGTGTCTGTCTGTCTATCTGTCCGTCTGTCACAGCCAGTTTTCTCCGGATTCACAGGACCGATTCTGTTGAAATTTGGTACACATATGGACTTCTGTGATCCAAACGCGAAAGTGTTACGTAAATTATTTTTTTTTAGTATAGGGGTCACTTTTAGGGGTCAAACTAGAAAATTTAAAAAAAAGTTTTTGAACAATATCGTATGACATATCAAATGAAACTGATACTGTGAGTGTGTGTGGGTTTTAACTATATTTTTTTCATAATAAAAAAAAAATGGTTTTGAAGCTGTAGTGTCCACGCATCGTATCACTAATAGTAGGTATTTGGCTCGCCTACGCACCACCACGTGCTGCCTGACTGACGGTTGAACACTGACTGACCGTTGACTGACTGTACGTTGTGACGTACGCGCTCGAAAGCAATCATAAGTATATACATACACTACATCCCTTCCTTTTTTTTATTTGTGTATAAATACTTCCTGTAGTAAGTTTTTTTATGGATTTAGGTACTTATAAAAAATATATGTATGTATTTATTACTAAGTATTTATTTCCTTCCAAACACTGTACATGACACTAGAGGTATTTTACTCCTTTATTATTATTATTTTTTCGGTTAACGACCCGATTATACTATATTGTAATTATATACCAATTATATTTTTTTCAATGATCACATGTGAGATAATTGTTTTGATTTTCTTTATTGTATTCAATGTTATATGCCTTGATATTATTATTATCTCTATCTTTCTTCCCTTTTCTCTTTTTAATTTAGTCATAATTAATCAATCTTATTTATGAAGCAGATGTATCTTTTTGATTCAATTCCTTGGTTTTTTTTTATCATTAAAAACTTTCCACTGACCTTCAATTTCTATAAATGTACGACATTTCTTTTTCATCATTTGTCCTGTTTCATCATTATATACTTCAATATCCCCCAAGAAATTTGCTATCGTTAATCTTTACGGCAATTGTCTAAATTTTTTTTTTTTTTTACACAGTGCTATTCCAAATCTTCAGTTAACTGACTTTTCGTTCAGTGTTTTAGCCATTCGACAGTTCTAAACTGGCTGTAATCAATCCTTTAGGTTTGATTCGTGATTCACTAGTATTCGTGATTACCAAGTCCAAGCACCAATGAAGTCATAAAACTCACATTGATTTTAACAAAGAATGTCAAAGACTACGTATCTTATTCACAGTCAACATCTATCTCATAGCTCAGCAAAACACAATTCCTATACTCGCACTTCCCCATGGGAAGAATACCGAGTAAACTCTAATTTGTACCACCAATAGCAACGACACCCTGATACAGACTTCCTCGTCTATATCACTCTGTGATACTGCTACGATATCCTGGTAGCCCGCCGACCCACAGAACTAAGAACCTGTTCACACAAAATAATTTTATGCTTACTCGTCATCTATTTCATAACTTCACAACGTCAATTATTCATATACTTGGCCTTGGGCATCTTCCCGACAATGAGATTTTAAAACATACCAACCGGTAAGTTATGCACATCAGAGTTTACGAAGAGAAGAGAACCTAGGCCTGTCAATGTTTGTGCCTACGTTCATGTGAAGGGGCTACGTTCATGAATTACTCTACGTCAATCTACGAGCATCATGGTCATAACTGCACCGAACAGTTTGAATCAATCAATATTATTTTAAATCTTACTTATATTAACTTACATCTACAGTAAGCAACCCGGTAGTGAAAAATCTATTCAGAAATTGTAATAGCTCAGAATTCTCTGTATCCCTACAGCTTTAATCAATGTCATTAATATCAAGTTACGGTTTATAATCGTTTACTATCGAATTTACGAACTGAATTTAATAACTTGTTATGTAAGAAAACTGTCACCGACACGTTAATATAAAAGCTTAAATCCAATTTTCACTAAACACGTCTAAGTTGGAACATGACCTTATGGCAACCTTGCCATGCAATATCTCATTCTTTAAGTTCGTACTGAATAAAATGTTGAAACTATTACCACCTACGGGAATCTCTTTAAGTACTCGCTTTTTTATATTTATAGGCACCAATATCTCACCTGGTGGCAAGCGATGACGTGGTTGAAGATGGAGCACGCTTGCCCAGAAGCAACCCAATCACTCCCGACTTAAAAGATTCTCAGTTTGCAACTATCAGGAAACACAGACTCTGGCAGGGAATTACGCTCCTTGAATATTTCTCCAACCATAATCATGTATTTGTCAGAATATGGTAGGTACATTATAGTCTTAATATTAGTTACTGGTAACCGTTCTTTTATATTTTTTTTTTCAACTTTTCTTCCTATTATCCTTCTTAATGATTGAGAAGCTGGTTGTACTTTCTCATCGATTGGCACTTCCACTAAAACATCATTGGATTTCGGAAACTGTCTTAGTTTCCATTTGGTCAATTTGTAATCCGATTTTAAGTACACCCATTATCAAAGTGTTACTTTTATCAAATAAAAGTAACACTTTTTAAAGCATATTGAGAGGGTTTCTACACGGGGAATCTTTGGGTCAACTATACCAAAAGATCGCTGGATGACCTACGCGTCCAGTATAATAACATTTTTAGGATGCTGTTGGGACTGCCACGATGGTGCAGCGCTTCTTGTATGTTTGCGCAAAACCGAACCGATGGCTTCCACGCCGTCATTCGCAAAAAAACCGCGTCGCTGTTGTCAAGGTTGCGGGCGAGTGGCAACAGTATACTAAAAACTGTGGCGGAGAGTATCGACTCTTCGATAATTAAAAGTTTTGTGAGAAGGACTATCACTAATCATTAGATTGGGGTTGTCCTTTTCACAATAATATTTATTCTGTTCTGTCTTCTTCTCTGTTGTATTTTAGCTACTAACACTAGTAATAAGTTATAATATTGTTTACTAACACGCTGGATCATTGTTGTCCGAAAATAAAGAATTATTATTATTATTATAACTATAGCCATGGCAATTTCTTTCCCAAGTAGATCTCTAGTTCCATCAGAGATGCAAAAAAAGTAAAAAGTTGCATTTTCGGATCTATCTGCTACTTTTATATTTGCGTCAAATGGTCCTGTTAGGTCTTGACCTAACAAGACCATTAGGAAGAACCCCTTGGGTTTTCTTACTTTAAGAACAAACAAAAACTTGTTTTGTTTCATATTTTCCCAAGTTTTGTGTGTGATTAAAGTTGGATTTACCTACACGCAGAGTCTACTAACATTTTTTTTTTTAACCTTCATTCCACCTATACGACAATCTAGTAAACTGTCATCGTCGATTTTGAACACATATTGTATGTCTTTCGACTCTGTTTGAACTGAAATCTGTCTGCTTATTGTCTAAGCCGTACTAAGAAATTTTTGAAACTTTTCATTTGCCCCTTGTTTGATCAATCAAAAAGAGTGACGTTCTTAATTCTCAATTTGTTTAGGTGTAAAGTATGCGTGGAGTTTGGTGATAGCCACTTCAAAGACATCCACTCCATCAGCAGGTGATATTTGTATCTGGTATATTATTAAACTAGCTGATCCGAGCAACCTCGTCTTCGTCACATTATCCATTAATGCTTTGCTACTATTGGTCGTAGCATGATGTTAGATCCTATAGTCTTCCCCGACAAATAGGCCGTCCAACACTAAAATAGTCCTTCAACTCGAACCAGCAGTTCCCGAGATTAACGCGCTCAACCAAACAAACAAACTCCTCAGCTCTACAATATTAGTATAGACATTTTTTAGCAATTCTAGTCCACAAAATGTAGCATCAAAGCCCGTTACTTATCACTACCCTTGATGCCAACAGCTTCCAGGTAGATCAAGAGTTCCTACGTCCAGCGTTTTTATCTCGTTCCTACTGATGAAGGTTCCCCCTCACAATCAAATTTGTCAATTTAATGACCAGTATGTACATAAAAAGTACCACTAGGCACTGCTGACCTATTTTGTCTTTGATAACTAACTGTCAATTTAATGACCAGAAGGTATATTCTGCTGTAATTACTGTCATTCAATGATGACTTGTCAATTTAATGACCAGTAGGTGTATTCTACTGTTATTACTGTCATTCAATGATGACTTGTCAATTTAATGACCAGTAGGTGTATTCTACTGTTATTACTGTCATTCAATGATGACTTGTCAATTTAATGACCAGTAGGTATATTCTACTGCAATTACTGTCATTCAATGATGTCTTGTCAATTTAATGACCAGTAGGTATGTTCTACTGCTATTACTGTCATTCAATGATGACTTGTCAATTTAATGACCAGTAGGTATGTTCTACTGTAATTAAATTTATGCGCTCCTTGATTTATTATTTTAGAACTAATCATGTAGTACAAATCAAATATCTAAGCATGAGGTCCCTGGTTAGACTCCCAGGTCGTTGCCTTTTTCTTTTCGATCTTGTCAATACCAGAAGCATCGAAATGGATAGTGTTCGTTTCCCACGCTCCCATCTGACTCCAACCGAAGAACGTTCTCCTTCGCAGTCGAACTTCTCCAATGTGAGTTGGGATATGTTAGTGTTATATCGTGAACCAACTAGTTTGTTGTTTTTCAATATCAATTTTTTTATCACAAAATTCTGCTTCCTTTTTATAATGCGTCAATTTGATGACCAATAATGCTGTTGAGGATCCTCTGAACATAGTCAAACGGTGTCAATTTAATGACCAGCAATGCTGCTCCAACGTCATAATAAATCAGTATTATTATATCATTATACTGTTATAAAACTTGAAAATAACTTTATTACTTATTTGTCGATTAAATGACCAGGTACTACGCCAGTTTACATGGAATATAAGTAAGTTACTGGGGTATATCCATTTAATTAGGTAACGTCCAGACGGTCGATAATTGTTTTTGAACTTGTCCTAAATAACCACCAATAAATACCACAGTACTTAAATAATACTGCAACCTATCCTTCCGATAAGGCCAAGCATAATATTAGGGTTCAAAATAAGAAAATCATTAAAAATACTCCACGTCTCTGCCACGTTTTTAAGATGTGGTGGTGTTTATTTTTCAGAATTATTGAAATATCCACTAATCACTTTGTTCATTATGGCACATGTAGGTACTTCAACAATTTAGCAATACCTATGAATATTATAATAATTACAAGATCACTGGGTAGGGTAAAACCGACATTATATTAATGTTTGTCGTAATTTATAACTTACGTAGGTGTAAATAAACAAACACAGTTTAACATTTGTTCTTCAATACCATAATGATTATTCTATAGTCCATTATTACTTTAGTGCAAGTTACTAAACAACGAAGAACATTCCTTAAAATGTTATCAGTGTAGCTGAACATTCCAATGTAATGACTTTTTCTTAAGTTAAGCAATAGTCACCACTGTTAAGTAGGTGTAAAGTTTTATAATTTTGAATCATAATGGGTATCTATTTGTTAATTAAAGTAAACTAATGGTTTAAACCATATTTTGGGTAAAGGTAATTACATATAATAGCTGAGAAATATAAATGAAAATGTCGCATCTTTTCTTAGTTTGAATAAGTAACATTCATGTACCTAAGTAGCATAAGTAAATTATCTTGCCACTTCGCCAGTCACATTTTCTCTTTTTTTTTTATAAAGTCACTTTACTTACAGTTTTAATTATTTTTTTTGTCCTCGTCGCCATATGTAGTGTCCACGGATCGTATCACTAATAGTAGGTATTTGGCTCGCCTACGCACCACCACGTGCTGCCTGACTGACGGTTGAACACTGACTGACCGTTGACTGACTGTACGTTGTGACGTACGCGCTCGAAAGCAATCATAAGTATATACATACACTACAGAAGCTATTCAAGAAATTAGACAAAAAATGACCATTCCCACCTTATCTCTGAAACTACTGAGCCTAAAATTTTGAAAAAAAAAAATGGAAATAATAGATCTTTACCTAAACATTACAGGATAAGAAATCTGTAGTGTTAAAATTAGATGTTAAAAAAAATAAATTCGTTCGGAACCCTTTGCACGCGAGTCCGACTCGCACTTGGCCTGTTTTTTTTCTAAAGTATGTCTTTGACCAATGACCTTCATACTAAAAATATCAAAATACCTGACAAAGAACATTCTGCAACACTTCCTTTATAAGATACATCCGCAATCCCGCCATCTGCTATACGTATGCAGAAAAAAGCGCGCAATTTCACATAAACCCTCATTTTTGGCGCGGCTCCAAGTTGAGTAGGTAAGCACTTAAGATGGCGCGCGTTATTTAATGTTCTACATAGTTAAGAATTTTCTTATCTTAGAGTACGGGTTGGGGAAGTTTATTTGATAACGTTATTTATGTTTTTTTTTTTGTTAGCAGATGTTTTGAGCTTAGTTTGATTACAGTTTTCGTTTTTTTTTTTATATACATTACTACTATATACGGTATACTAACGACACACCCCGGCTTCGCACGGGCGCAATTAATAACATCATCATTGATCAGCCATTTTTTTATATTTTTAGGGTTCCGAAAAAAAAGGAACCCTTATAGGATCACTCGGGTGTCTGTCTGTCCGTCTGTCACAGCCAGTTTTCTCCGTATCCACTGAACCTATTTTGTTGAAATTTGGTACACATATGGACTTCTATGACCCAAACACGGACGCGTTACGTAAATAAATAAATTTTGAGTATGGGGGTCACTCTTGGGGGTCAAATTAGAAAATAAAAAAAATAAAATTTTGAACAATATCGTGTGACATATCAAATGAAAGGGCTTATTATGAGCGTTGTAATTATATTTTTTTCATAATTTTAAAATAAATGGTTTTTAAGTTATTCAAGAAATTAGACGAAAAATGACCATACCCCCCTTATCTCCGAAACTACTGAGCCTAAAATTTTGAAAAAAATGGAGATAATAGATCTTTACCTAAAGATTACAGGAAAACCTATTAAAAGTCTGTAGTGTTAAAATAACATCTTAAAAAAAATAAATTCGTTCGGAACCCTTTGCACGCGAGTCCGACTCGCACTTGGCCAGTTTTTTTTTAATTTGTGATATGTTTGCTCTTGACTCTAGTCTAGGTGAGAGATGACAGAGACAAAGTCTACGATGGAGCGAGCTTACCCAGAAGGAGTCTGTTCACTTTAACTTGGAAACACAGACGCAGGCAGAGAGTTCCACTCCTTTGCTGTGCGCATTATAAAAGACGTTTGGAAACGCTTAGTGCGAATTGGTGGAATAGTAACAAGGTGGAATAGTAACATTTTTTTACCCAACAGCAATTCACAAACTTCCTCGATTATTACTTTTTCTATTAGTGAAAATCGTATCAAAATAGCGACCGTGATTTTGTTTATACTAATTAGAGATCTTAGTATTAGTATTCATGGATAAGTCTAGCTTTTCTCACGACGTTTTCCATAAATGGTGTCGCAGATAAGCTTAAAAACCGGCAAAGCGCGAATCGGACCGTCACGCTTAGGGTTCCGAACCATAAACCAAAGAAAACACGTTTTTTGTATGGGAGTGGCTTATAATTTTTTATTTAATTAAAATTTATTTGTTACTAGCTTCTGCCAGCGGCTTCGCCCGCGTGGTCCCTAGGGAACATATTCCCGGGATAGTGCCTATGTCCTTTCTCAGGCTCTAGACTATCTCTGTACCAAATTTCATTTTAATCGGTTCAGTAGTTTTGGCGTGAAAGCGAGACAGACAGACAGAGTTACTTTCACATTTATAATATTAGTAAGGATAGTAAGGATTATAGCGGCAATCGAAATACACACTCTGAAAACTTCAACTGTTTACCTATTGCGGTTCTTGAGATACAGCCCGCTGACAGACAGGCGGACGGATAACGGCGGCTTAGTAATAGAGCTCCTTTGGTTCACTTCGGGTACGGAACTCTTCAAAATAACATAGCGTTCTATTATTTTGCCTATTATATCAGACATCTATACATATAATAAAACAGTAGATACTGTGGACGTTCCGATTAGGGCTTCTGGAACGTCCCGGGATCGATGTGAATAAAAAAGATTTTAAGCGATTTAAGAGATCATTATATTGAGCAGGTGCTCTCAAGAAAAACTTTTACAGAACTGTCATAAAAACAAATCAATCATTGTATGTCAATATTTGAACCTATTCTAAATTCCTAATTCTTCTAAAGCTTTTTTATTATTAAATTGACGGAGGTCCCCGGAGGGAGAGAAATCCAAGGAGGTTGTATCACAATACCGTGATTTCTGTACATTAAATAAAAATACCAAAAATCGAGTAGAGCTTTTTTTGATCACCCGATCAAAAAAAGCTATAGAACACAAAAAGAGCATTTTCATTTTTTTTGTCTTACTGTCTGTACACGCTAATCTTCGAAAATACTTAACAGATTTTGTTGGGGTTTTCAAAGTTAGATTAAGCTTATTCCTGAGCAACATTTAGGCTTTGTTTCATTCAAATAAGTGGCCGGAAAAAAAAAGTTATGAACATTTAAAGATTTTAAAATTACGTATCTCGACAAGTTTTGTTCATTTTTCAATTATTCGTTCAGTTTAGCATTCAATTGTCCTCAGAAATTGTAATCATCACGCTATATCTTCGAGGAGCTAAGCAGTCAATTACCATAACTTATTATAATATCAGATATAATATAATAAACCACTCATAATTTCTTCTGAATATGAGAATTTTAATGAGATTTAGTTATAACATCCTGACTATTCCCGTGACCAATCAAGGAATATAATCACGCCAAGCCGCCAGGGATTGAAATCTAATTAACGAACTATTTTCCTCAATTATAGTCTCGTTCGCTTTTGTCTGACTGTTGAGAAAGGCCTTTCCAATCAACCCCTTCTTTTATAGGACTTTGTACCCAGAGGGGGCTAATTTACTAAGCCTATAACGTCCGTCTATTTGACACAGAATAAGGTGTCGGCCGGTGCCGTATGGTGCCGTAAAAGAATATTACCATCCCATCACTTCCCGTGGGTGTCGTAAGGGACTCACCAGAGAATTGCCAGTAGCGTTCTTTGTTAAAATCAACACCATACACTGCGATCGCCAACCCGCCTACCAAGCGATTACGGCAAACCCTTCTTTTAGGGGAGGCCCATGTCCAGCAGTGGACGTCTTTCGGGTGATATGATGATGATGATGATTTGACACAGGGCTGCATGTAGGACCTTAATTCAACTTGGCTAGATGTTATTAAATAACATCTTGCCAAGTTGTACAGACAATGTGTCAATATTATCGTTATCCTGGTTAAATATTACTATTTTAAAGAGGTAGATTTTTTGTATTGTCCTAATTTGTTTAATTATTATGTGTGCCTATTACGGTTCTTGAGATACAGCCCGCTAACAGACAGACGGACGGACGCACGGCGGAGGCTTAGTAACAGGGTTCCATTGGTTACCCTTCGGATACGGAACCCTAGAAACAGTAACAAAAATTTCTAATTATTTTTAGTTTTTAGGTTAAATAAGTGTGCCTCAAAAATTCATTTCCTAAACAAAGCGGAAAAGCTGATAATAAATTAAAACCAGAGCAGTGTCCGCATTCAAAAAGTCGTAACTCTCGCCCTCACGAGAATTTGGAGCGAACTACGCTCGAGTTTCACGAAGGAATGCCCCCGGTAAAGTATTCGACAGAGAGGGAATGTTGGCCGCTAAAATATCAGTTTCAGATTTTCAGCTGCATTTATCAAATAGTTTCTATTACTCTCGAGGCGAAGAACCGCAATGCTGAGAACTGGGGAATTCGAAGTTTTTGGTGCAGCGTGTAATGTTACGCAGAATTAAGTTTAATTTAATGCCTTAGTGTTCTTCCTGTGGTGTTGTTTTGACCTAATTTTAGAGGAACATCTGAATATTCCCAGAAATCCAGCTAGTTTTAATACCTAGTAAGATCACAGCGTTGTCTCAAACAAAGCGAATTTTATATCGTTTACGTGGTTTACATTGAAGCTGTTTTTTCCTATTAGAAACTTTCTTTTCTAAGCGTTATGTAGAAAGTCTCGTTTGTTTTGTCCGTTTGTCTATAATACTCTCCTTCAGGGCAAGGACCTTTGAACAGTGCCTGCCGGGGTTGCGGAATTTGTTCGAAAGAGTCACCGCGGCCCTGGAACGCAAAGGGCATTAGGAGGAACACGGATGGGTTTTAGTTAGTAAGAGTCTGATACTTCCTCCTGCTTCGCCCAGAGCAGGAGGATTTGATGATTTCCTATCTATAAAAAAGGACAAGGACCTCTTCCGTTCAAACTATTGAAACTCGCTCGTCTTTGCATCTTATAGGTCATCGAATATTTACCAAAACATTTTATTCATAACTAGCTGACCCGCAGCGCAACTTCGTTTGCGTTACATTTTTCATGAATGCTCCATTCGTTACGGACCAGAAGTTCCTGAGAATAGCGAGTTCAAGTTCTGGGGGGCTACTCTCTAACGAAATCCGTAGTTTCGGGCTTAGTTGCGGGCGGGCATTCTCTACTCCGTATCACCTAATCACCGCAGCTAAGCCCGAAACTACGGATTTCGTTAGAGAGTAGCCCCCCTGTCCCGGACACAAACGTCAGTGTCTTTTTTATTTTGCTGTCCGTGGTTTGTCTATGATGTAACCGCGACAATAATGACTTTATTTTATAATGCACGTCCCTGACACAGGCAGTAGTTTTTAAGCTTAGTTTAACGGACTAATAATTAATGTGCGTCTATTAAGGCAGAATAAATCAAGTTTTCTTTCTTTTCTTCTTTCTTAAACAAACAAACTCTTCAGCTTTATAATATTACTAGCTTTGCCCGCGACTTCGTACGCGCAAATCCCGTTTTTCCAGTTCTCGTAAGAATTTCGGGAAATCCTCTCTTAGTGCTCCTCTATACTTTCCAAGGAACCTGCATGCAAAATATCAGCTCTCCACGACCAGTAGTTTCGGCTGTGCGTTGTCTGTCAGTCACTCACTCACCCAGTAACGGAAGAATTTTATATATTAGGATTCGTACTAGCTTCTGCCAGTGGCTCCACCCGCGTAAACTCTACTTATACCCAATCCAATCCATTTTATCTCTACCATCTTCGGATATTATTAAAAAGTTGTGCCATTTAAGTACGGTCCTCCACGAATAACTCTAATTCATTAACTTTAAGTATTATAAACAAATACAGTTTAAAAAAAAAATAAGCCAATTCATTTTAAATGAAAAAAAAAAGTGAAGTGAACCAATTAATGTAAAAGGGTACGATGGGGCTGCCATATCTTTGATAAAAGCCCCTAAATAAAATTAGGTTAAAAAAAAAGAAAAACGTGTACCCATTTCCTATCCCGGGATATGGTCTAACCGTGTGCAAACAATAATCGCTAATCGCTTACAACCCTAATTTCTTCAAAGTTAGAATGCACAGGCTCCTTCTGGGTAAGCTCGCTCCATCGTAGACTTTGTCTCTGTCATCTCTGACCTAGACTCTAGTTTCGGTCAGAGATTGCTATTGACTCTAGTCAATAGCAAACCCATCTCAAAAAAAAAGTTTTCTTTCAAATTCGTTCAGTCGGTAAGACGTGAAGACCCCTAAACACACTAATATTAGTAAGTAAAAATTCCTAGGAAAACTCACCCAACAGTAACATCAAAAATATTGCTGCCGACTGAGCTGGACACTGCCATGTCTCCGAAGCCCTTCCTCGCGACGATCACCGACGTAATGAGGTCAGGCACCGAGGTCCCCGCAGCCAGGAGCGTCAGACCCATGACCTCGGGAGGCACGTGGGCCGTCGCCCCCGCCACGTTGGCCCACCACACCATCAGGTAAGAGAAGAAAGCTATCCAAACTATTGACCCCATAAATGTTACCGGGAAAAATCTTTTTCCTGAAAAAACGAAAGAAAATCGTGGTGTTCACAAAAGATCAGTTACACTACCGTCATCAGAAAAAAGAACTTCCACACGAAACGAAATAATCAATTCCCGACATTAAGAAAATAGTTTAAGGTCGGAAATTAATTACTTCGTTTTGTGTAGATACGTCCTCTTTCTTATGGCAGCAGAGTAGTCAATTATTATACTGCAAACTGTCAACATCTCACTTTGGAAAATTATTCGAAGTGAACAATCTAATATTAGAAAACAAATCAGTTCACTTCAAGCTTGCATCAGCGAAAGCGTAAAGTGAGCTTCACAGAATATGCAGATTTTAATGAGAGGCTGTCTTTGCTCTCGAACAAGAAGGAGATTAAGCTATATAGGATGAACATGAACAGCCATCTTTTTGTCGTACTAGAACAACGATGGCAAGTCTACATACTTCACTATCGTGTATTGAAAATGATGTCAGATGAATATGATAAAAATAAAAACTGAAATACAACATACATACACACACTTACAACTACTTTACAATGTCAAGCTAAAATATAGCATCAAAAAACTTTTTACAAAAAAATACAACCGACTTCCAAAAACAAAACACTACAAAGTATAGAATAAACTTTAATTTCGGAAGTCGGTGTCAAAAAACGAAAAAATAAACCAAAAACACCGACTTGTGAAAGCAAAAAAGTTTTTTTATTTTTCACTTTTTAGTGGTACCCATTCACAGCGTACCGGCGTGATGTTATGTTATGAAATGGCGTAAACACTAAACAGACATGCGGTTTCAGCAATCCCGGGATATTTGCTATCATTCATTGAAGAGTTTCGTTGCCTACCCCCGAAATTCTTTATCAGATCTTCACCAAATTGAAATGAGACTAGTCCGGGAAATTCTCTTCCGAACAAAGAGAAGAATCATCCAAATCGGTTGACAATTGGCCAAATATCTCTTAACAAACATTTTTTCTGGGATCCCATCATCAGATTCTCTCCTCCTCTGGTATTCGATTAAAAAAAGAATTTTGAAAATCGGTCCACACCTGGCGGAGAAATCGGTGAACATACATAAAAAAAACATACATACAGACGAACATAGCAGCAGAAAGCCGGTTAAAAAATTCGTCCTCAACGCTGTCAGCTGGTGCTCAATAGACTGACGGCATTGGCTCGTTGAATGGCAATACTTAGTCTTTGCCCAAAGTATAAGCCAGCTCTTGGGTCACGGAAATTGCAAACAGTCGTCTTGAAAAGGGCCCCAAGGGCTTCAGCCCCAAACGGCTTGAAAATATAGGTAGTTACCAATAAGGGGGAGAGAGGAGGAGGAGGTTTTCCGCAGCCGCAGCGACAGCACCACCACAACACGATAAACTAGGAAGATGGGATGGCGCAAGAGTATCGACACAAGTTGCGTCCCAACACTAAAGGCCTACCCATCTTTTGGAAATAAAGACATGCCAAGAGATGATAAAATAGAAGACTTGTGGAATTTTGAGTGTTACAATGTGGAATGTGTCTAAAACAGAAAAAGACCAAAGGAACGATGAATGAAGTGTGTTTTTAGTCATAAATCTTCTAGCATATAGCTAGCTATAAATGAATACTTAAATGACAGCTAGAGATAAATGGGAAAAGAAGACAAGCCAAGCTGAGCTCTAAAACGAAAATTTTAAAAAAGTTCATCATTTGTGTGAATGGTGATATGGAATATGGGTGAATACTAAGACGATGGCTGTTAGAGTTGTTGGAAAATGAAGACACGGTGCGCGAAATAAATCGGTGGATTATTAAGATGATAATGGTGAATGCCCAATAAAAATGTATGGAAACAGAAGACAATTCTGCCGTCATAAGAAAACGGGATGTAACTACACAGAACAAAGTAACCGATTCCCGACGTTAAGAAACAAACTTAAGGTCGGAAGTCGGTTAATTTGTTTTGTGTCGTTACGTCCTTTTTTCTTGATGACGGCTTCGTTCGTCTATGAATATGTATATGATGTTTGAGATACTCATAGGTGGGATACATTTTATGAAAACAGAAGACAATTTGTGACGAAACCAACTAAAAGAAAGAAGGATTGTGAATATGATGGTGCTATAATCATCAAAAAATATTCACCCTTCGGCGTTCTAGTGTCTGGCAGGGTCATCCAGAGCGGGAAGACAATGGGTGCGACTAACAAGTACGTTATTCGCTTGCGGAAACCTGACGGCCACGACATGTCCAGAGGAGTCGTGTCCTCGTCCAGGTCTCCAATCTGAAAAGAGAAGAGTGTTATGAGGATCTTGTACTTCAATCGTTTTAAGAAAACCGGAGGGCTTAGAAGGAGAGACCTTCTGATGAGCCACACAGGTTCCAATAATTTGATCAAACAGATTGTTTTATCAAACTGTCAAAAACGTCTGTGAGAAAATTGGTCAGAAATCTGTCGTCAAATGGCATGAATTAATACGGAATTACGTATTTCTATTTTATCAAAAAGTTTGAACCAGCCTCTTTGATCAAATTACTTGAACGCGTATGGCCCGCATTACAGAGGTAGGTAACGATTATTTATCAGTGGTTAATTCCCGAGACACTCGGGCGAAGCCGCTAGCAGAAGCTAAACACAAGGTTTTAGTACAGTAAAAGGATTTAGTTTAGTAAAATTAAAAAGAGTGAAAATAATAATACATCATTTACAAAAAAATAAGAAACCACAGAAGTTAACAAACATGACATAAAACGAACCAAAATACCTCACGATTCTGGCCTAATGAAAGAAAACTATTTCAAAGTTAGGAGGCGTGAAACAGGCCATAGTTAGAACACAATAAATTCAACTACAAAGGGTTGGAACCATCACGAGGACCCAATTTTGGCATTCTATTATATAGACCCACTCATAAACATTTAGATAGTTGAGGGGATAGTTAAAAGGAAAAGTTCTACATAGTGAGAGAGGCGTTAAGGTGAATGAAACGGACTGGCAGTGGCCTGTGTCGCAGATAATAATAGATTAGGTACAGTAGTACCCAACTTATATGGCTTACCGATGTACCTGCGCAGAAGATGAATTTTCAATGCGCGGGAAATGCTATTGACCAATTGGCACGCTCCACGCAACGCGCTTTTTTTCCTGTACCGCTATTGGTCGGCAGCTGTCGCCATGTTAGCGCGCGGCACGTGATTTGCGAGTGAGATGGAATTAACAGCTGTAGTGTATTATGAACTTTATAGTAGTGTTCTAAGGCTGATTGTAAGTTTGCTTTCTTTGGTTAATCTTCGGGGCCATACTTTCTTTTCTGTGCGAACGAAGATTCACGATGCGCCTTATCAGTTGGGTACCTACTACTGTACTGTCTAGTATACATGCTTTGTAAAATTCTTTGTCAAACATAATAATCAAACATCACACATTTTGGGGAGTGTGCGTCGGAAATGCATAATTTAATTCTGCCAAGCCCGTTCCATCATCGGACCACAAGACGAACAGCGATGCGCCACCGGTACATGGTGGACATCCCACCACACGCACGAAACGTTTTGGGAACACATTCATAGTGCGTACAGCTAAGGAGTGGAATTCCCTGCCGGAGTCCGCGTTTCCTGATAGCTACAACCTGGGAGTCTTTAAGTCATGAATAGGTTACTTCTAGGCAGGCGTGCTACAACTTCGACCACATCATCGCTTACCAACAGGTGAGATAGTCGTCAATCGCGTGCCTATCAATGGTAAAAAAATAAATAAAAATAGTTTATTTTGTAAAACATACATTACAATCATTATGAAGCCCTGACTCCAGAGCTAGATATCTAATACCTATATTTTAGGAGTTATTTCTTCTTATTTAATACGTGCTTCTTATTGTATGCAATAATTTAATAGAAACCCCTAGACTTTTACAATATAAACATTAATATTGAAATTTATAGTTATGCGGCTTCGCCCGCGTGGCCCCTAGGGAACATACTCCCGGGATAAAAACTAGCTTATGTCCTTTCTCAGGCTCTAGACTATCTGTGTACCAAATGACATTTAAATCGGTTCAGTAGTTTTAGCGTGAAAGTGCGACAGACAGACAGACAGAGTTACTTTCGCATTTATAATATTAGTAAGAATTATAAACTTTTTCCATAAAATTATTGAATGTAAAAAAATTTTTGGTCTTCAAAGTGACTGACTGCCAAATACACCTTAATCCCTTCTACATGATTGACGTCAATGTCGATTTAATAAACATGCGGAATGGAATGGAATGTGATGCTTTCCATTTCGATTTAAATCCGTACTGTCACAATAAGGTCCCAATAAAAATTAAAAATACTGGTATAAACATAATCAAAGTAAGGAAAAAGAAAATGCTTGTAAAGGTGTAGGGCAAAATTACAAACTACATCATCAAAATGTGTTTTGATGAACTATTAAAATAGTCCGTGATATAAGTACAGTACAACTATTTTCTGAATGTGCTTCGGAAACCATCGCATTTTTTCCCATTTTAAAATTAAATTAAGTTGACAGTATTGACAGTTAATACTTCCAAGTTAACTGGGAGCTTCCAGTTCAAGTGCAAAGGGCAGTGATAGAAATCCGACGACTGACGAAACACGATTTGAAACATGTTTGCCGAGGGAAGAAAATAGTAACTGTACGTACAGTACTTAACCATCTAAATATAATATTAATAGGTACAAAATCGGCTCATGTTATCGGGAAACTACTGTACCTATATATTCTAGCAGATTTTTTGGAAAATACCAAATACATTGAAACACAAATAAAAAATAATAACACACAGAGTTACAGTGTCTACAAATGAAACTTAAAACTATTACAGGGAAACGATGATGGAGATACCTTATACAGGGTATCTTCGAAGGCAGTGCGCATTTTTCGTCCATGCAATCTGTATCGTAAGTGGAACATATTTCACGAAAAGAATAATAATTTTATTGCGGCCGTATTTATTTTTACGTTAACTTAGAAATTTGTTTTTTTCGCAACTTCAAGGGACTGTAGACCTGAGTATATAGTTTCAACTCGATACCACTACGTGTTCCCGAGATAGAGGAAAATGATCCTATAAGGGTTCTGTTTTTCCTTTTGAGGTACGAAACCCTAAAAACAGAAATAAAACTGTCCTGAATCGACTTCTATCGTATTCCTTTAAGTTTTCTAATTGAAAAACAGTTCATAATTGATTGTTCGGGTATATACGAAGAGATATTAGGGAATGATCAATGTACTTTATTGCAAGTTTATCTGGAGCTTACTATAGTGTCGAGGATTTGAGTCAGCAAAGTTACTGTAATACCTCCGACACAAAGAAGGAGAAGGAGGTAACCAGGAACCATGGTATCTTTGAAATAATTTTTGATGATGCGTCTAGCCACCGACGTCGACAGTACCCAGCCGAGTAAGCCTCAGTTACCCCCTTTTTGTGGAATGGGAATACAAGAACGGGGAAGTGTGGGTTACTCAGTGAGAGATGGCACACCCGCGAGTCCAATACTAGTCTGTAATCTATGGGTCTTTACCTATGATATTGCAGTTTTTTTTTCAGGCCAGCAACTTCTGTTGGACTTAGAATTCTTAATTCAAATGAACACTATATTATTTTAAATCATCTTATTTTTAAAAGAAAAAACATGGTTGCCTTGTCTGCCAAGTGCCTTGTCTTTACCCGTGCCATGCAATGGCACAGGTAATATAAAACAGGTTACCCGTGCCATGAGTGTCCACGTTTCGGCTCCGTAAGTCATTACAGGTTTAACATTTAAAACACTGTTATGCATTGATATACAACATTGTTATGCACGTTGGGTATACAATGGGCCTCATCAGAAGGCTCAAAGTTACTCAAAGGGCAATGGAAAGGGTAATGCTTGGAGTTTCCTTGCGTGATCGAATCAGGAATGATGATATCCGCAAGAGAACCAAGGCTACCGAATTAGCCCGAAGTTTCGCCAAATTAAAGTGGCAGTGGGCAGGGCACATTGCTCGCAGAACAGATGGTCGAAGGGGCCGAAAAGTTCTGGAGTGGCGACCGCGTACCGGAAGACGCAACGTTGGGAGGCTTCCCACAAGGTGGACCGATGACCTGGTGAAGGTCGCGGGTAGCCGATGTATGCGACACACGCAGGACCTTTCGTTGTGGCGACGGTTGGGGGAGGCCTATGTCTAGCAGTGGACGTCTTTCGGTTGATATGATGATAATGATGATGGACGTTGCTAAACATGTTTGGCTTCACGTGTTGCGCGTCAAATGTTGCTTAGTGGATACCAGGAGTAAAGGTTACACATAGATAGTTTTATTCATTTGCTTTGAATATTTGTTCCTTGAAGCCACACACACACATGCTTGATATTTCGATGAGATGAGACGAACCCGAAGATAGCACTGCTCAACTGCATCACGGTTGCCCGATGTTCATTAATTTGAAGAACCTTTGCCCGAAAGATCCGTTGACTGAACTGTTGCGCTAGACAACAAATTACCAAAGGTGTAAATCAAGCCTATTTTTTAAACGTGAAGCAATTTTTCATCGGACAATCGTTTTTCCAGGAAAATGTCAGTTAATCGAACTTTAGGGCAAAATGATCTTCGGTAAAGTGGACTCCGGGCAAACATGATGCACTCAAACAGCTGATCGTATGTGCTGCCTTCCTTCTTCTTCAGCGTGATATTTCTTCGTCGAAAGAAAACCTTGTCATCGACTCTTCTCTTGATTCGTGAGTTGGGTCATAAACATAAAGTTGCAACGCGAAAAAGCAACAGCATGTTTCTGCAACTGTCTGTGTGTATAGGGTTCCGTACCCGAAGAACCAATGAACAACCAATGAACCGCTATTACTATTTGAGCCTCCGCTGTCCGTCCGTCCGTCTGTCTGTGAGCGGGCTGTATTTCAAGAACCATAGGTAGACAGTTGAAATTTTCAGTGTGTATTTCTATTTCCGCTATAACCACAAATAATAAAAATTAAATGAAATTAAAATTAAATGGGGCTCCCATACAAAAATCGTGTTTTTTTTCGGTTTATATGAGAGTCTAATTCGCACTTGGTCAGAATTTTTAAATTAACCAACACTGTTTCACAGCTTGGCATAGACCTTCCCATTTCTTTCCAGACACTCGTCTCATACCTTCGTGGACCTGTTATTTTTTATTTATATCTTTCATACAGAGCATTGAATTGCGCCTGCGCGGCTGCACAGCGGCCAGCTTTAAAACAAATTAAGTACTCTGTGTACCTACCTGTGTAATAAAATAACCTTGCCCTGGCAATAACGAATAGAACAAAAACAAAATAAGTCAGTCAAGGCGTTTTTGAGTTTCAGCGAGACAAACGAACAGTAATTGAATTTTATACATAATATTTTTAAAGATTAGTAGTATTTTAATACATTATATTGTTGAAGATATTTCATCTCTTTTTTGGGATGGGAAATCATGAAATGACTCATTCCAACTCTGGGTTTTCATTTAGAAGTCTTGTGTACGCAAAGAATTATGTGTCTGTTTGTTATTACAAAAACAAAACAGCCTACTCTTCCCCTCGCCATCTATCACATTCGCAAATAACATTTTTAGGGTCAGCAACAAAAATCTGTTCAGTGGCCAAAAAAATGGATTTGTGGCCACAAGAACTCCGGAGCCAACGAAGCAGATTACTGGGGCCACAGTCTGCGACCATGATTCAGGTCGTGGAGTCAATTAATCACTTGGCGCGTTCCACACAATGAGAGACGGACTTGCCTAGTCTATAAATCTTTGAATCGAACAATGGTTACGTTTATCTTGATATGACAGGATTTTCGGCATGAATTTGCTAGTTTTCTGTTTGGGATTTAGGGATTATCTTGGTATAATCACTATAAGAGATCATTTCTGAAGTATTGGAGGTGTGAAAGAGAACCATCTGCATGTAACTATTAACTGCCTCCGTGGTCGAGTGGTTTAGGTGTTTGCCTTGTGACCCGGTGGTCGTGGATTCCCACGGGAAAGCATACTTTGTTAAGTTGTTTTCCAGTTTGGCTAGGACATTGCAGGCTGGAATCACTAGATTGTATGATAAAAAAGATGATTTCGTGATTCGGAAGGCACGTATAAGCCGGTGGTCCCGGCCGCCAAATGGCGATCGTCAAATATACCATGTCAGAGGCCCTTGGAGCGGTTTAGAAACTCTATAGTATAAAAGGGTATAGTATAATAGGGTGTGTGTGCTAGACCTTACTGCCGACACGAGAAGATGTTACTATTTCTAGAAAGTTCTTAATGTCTGTCAATATTGTAGTCTTTGAATATATCTGGATAAAATAAGGAAACACATTTAAAAATACATGAGCAAACATTTTTATAACCATCGATTGAGACGGTTTTATACAACCTGTAACAGAATAAGCGCAATACCTCTTAAGGGGTCATTGTACTCTTCATTATGAACAAATTTCACTATGAGACCAACACTGAAAACGCGAAAAAATAATTCGACTCCCCCAAATTTCCCCTCCCGCAAAATTAAAAGACAATAGAAAGACAATAGACGCGTCCCACATGTGGGACGGCCGGTCTATCTGTCGATACCTGTCGGGAAGTATCGCATTGACTACACCGTGCACGTTCCCTTAACTTCTGCCATAATCCGTTCCATCATTGGACCACAAGACGAACGGCGATGCACCACCGGTGCACGGTGGACATCCCACCCACACGCACAAAACGTTATGGGAACACAATCATTGTGCGTGCAGCTAAGGAGTGATATTCCCTGCCGGAGTCTGTGTTTCCTGATAGCTACAACCTGGGAGTCTTTAAGCCAAGAGTTTACTTCTAGGCAAGCGTGCTCCATCTTCGACTACATCATCGCTTACCATCAGGTGAGATAGTAGCCAAACGCGTGCCTATTAACAGTAAAAAACAAACTCATAAAAAAAAACAACAATACATTCTCACCTCTTCTATAGCATCTAACTGGACATCCCCGATCCCGCCGTTGGGCAGATCGAGGGGAGTCTCCTTGGCCTGCGCAGCCGCAGCTGAATGCCTCGCAGCAGCAGCGCCGGCACCCCCAGCCGTCGGCCTTGTCGCCTCCAGCAACACCTTGAGCGAGGCTATCGCGTGTAGCTGCGTGGCTTTCTCGTCTACCTTGCCTGGGGACAAGAGGAGAATGGGTTGTATTATGGTGATCAAGTTGGTTTGGGAGATTAGAAAGATTTTTACAGTCATTGGGCAGAATAAAGGAGGTTCTCGCACGTTCTTCTCCATAGGATCTACTCTTTGGAACGTGCAACTGCCGCGCTGGAGATAGGGTCAGTGAGTGCGTTTTGTTGCCGAACAACTTGCTGCTCTTGTCGCTAGCGCAGCAGAATTAGCTTCATCTATTTGACTGACAGACCTTGACTATTCAAAAGTGCCTGTAAGTGGTCTATTTGAAATAAAGGATTTTGTATTTGTAATAAGGAGTAGGTATTTAGCACTTCTCTTATGGTGACCGTCATCATTTTAGTAAAAAAAACTGCTGTATCTAGTCCTCCTTAAACGACACCACATGGATCGATCCTGTGCTTTTCGCATCCAGAGGATTTTCGCGACCTTGCTTAGGTCATGCCGACCTTGAGAAAGTTTTAGAAACGTAAGGTACGCTTTCCAGTACGCGGTCGCCTTTTTAGAAGCTTTCGGCCCCAGCAAAAACACGTACGTGTTGTTAGGATAATTTTTGATTTTTGGAGATATTTTCTCATTATTTATCGTATACTAGTGGACGTCACGAGCTTTCACCCGCGTAGTTCCTGTTTCCGTGGGAGTACGGGGATAATATATAGCCTATGTTACTCCCTGATAATGTAGCTATCCAATACTAAAAGAATTTTCCAAATCGGTCCAGTAGTTTCGGAGCCTATTCAATTCAAACAAACAAACAAACAAATCTTTCTTCTTTATAACATTAGTGTAGATTTATTTCGATCTATAAGTATTGATCCTGAAGTTAATACTTAGTATTTATATTTAACAACCTAACACAAAGAATTAGGTAGCATTGCCATTTAACGTCGCAATACTGCCAGTCTTCTGGGCACGTTTCCGGATAACAGCAATGCGAAGGAATACTTCGACGCCTAATTGTATATAATTTTTGTATATTCTATGTATATAGTTAAGTTTAGTACATATAAATAGTTAAGCAAATAGCTTTAAATTATTTATGTACTTTTATTGATTTTTGAATAAATACCTAACACAGGCACTAAGACTAAAACATGACTAAAACCATACAACACACCGAACATAAAGAACAAATTCAATACCGCTGACACAGACAACAAAACTATTTCCCCATCTTGAAATCCAACAAAAGGCCGCATCGCATCTTCACACAAAACATTTGCGGCCGACTCCGAGTTTAATAAAGTTACAAACAGTTCACGGAATAATCTCATTGTATCTGCTTCATGTCCTAACTAGTCTCGAGACCACAACTAGTGCACACTGTTCTCTCTGGCCTATTTTCATCAGCAAGCACAATGTATGTGTGTTGCACTTCCATTCCATCCAGTTTGAGTGCTTCTAAAGTTTAAACGTGCATTTTGATATTAAGAGTAGTAGGCGGTCTCGTTAAAAATTGAAATGTAGATTGTTGTACTTCAATATTGCTACATTTTTAATATAAGTTTATTTAGTAGACGAGACATCGTGCTGGCAATGAGTGGAAGTCGCGTAGATGCTGTACACAGCAATTATTCTATTTAATTATACTCTACAGAGTATAATTAAATAGAATAATTAAAATAATACGACATTACTGTTGGTGACTTAGGTATTGGGAAAATCTGTTTTAGCAAGAGAGCAATATAATATGCTTAGTTTTTTCTCAACTATATTGGGGTCGGTTTCTCGTCTACTGGGATGCAGCTGTGTACAGTCTGTGACCAATATTATCTAACCCACTTGAATAATAAACTAATAACACTAGATAATGTTGGTCACAGGCCCTACTAGTAATTTACATGCGATTGCCTATCTGACCACGATACCCCTTGGCAAGACGAGGATCAGGTTTTCTGTCTTCTGAATTTTTAACGACGGTCAATGACGCACAAATGACAGCCGGGACCAACGGGTTAGCGAGATTTCTAGAAGAGCAGCACAGAGCATACATTAAACGAAAATGAAGAAAAACAATTCCCAAGAGCAAATGGTCTGGAATCAAGTTGTAATATACCTTTTGCTATTGCTATCGGGCCATCCCTATGCTTATTTGTTAAAGAAAAAAGATATACAAGCATATACACAAAAAGTGTCACCAAGTTTCAGTAACCAGGCGTCCCCTTCACGATTTATGTGTCATGCATTGCGACTTTTTACCGCATCCCAAGCTAAATTTACCGAAGCTACTAACTTATGCGTATATTTTTTAACCTACGTCACCCCTTGTCAAAAGGGGAGAGACACTTCTTCGGTCGGCTTATCGGTACTTCGACAGGGAATTTTAAAGTGCCCGGGGCTTATGGGCTTCGGAAAAGTTAAGAATATAGTCCTTAGATCAGTGTTGTAGGATGAAAGATGAATCTTTATACAGTCATTTAGATATCCCTTAGTGGAATTTATACCATTAACTAACAAAATTCTGCAAATGTGTGTCAGACGCGTTCTGACATTTATCGTCGCGTCGGATAATCAAAAAATAATAATAATCGCATCCTAAGTTCCTTAGTTTCAAATAACTACAGCTGATTAAGGGGATAAATGGGGAGCGCATGCGAGGAGCTCTTCGGGGCTAAGCAACGCTTGCCATGATCGGCCCGTGGATGGGTGACCATTCATTACATACCGGGACTCCTTTGGACGCCGTTGGTCCCGGCGATCATTAGAAGATTTTTGACAGACGCCACAGATAGACATTGCTTTCTGCATTGGACTCGGTGGAACGTAGAGCAAAAAAGCTTATAGTTGACGAGACGTTGGTGGCTCAGCTTCACAGCCTAGCTCATTGGCGTAGTGTTGCCTGCCTGTCGGTCTTCTACAGACTGTACTTTGGTGAGTTTGCGCAGGAACTCCACGACCTGATCCCACAATCGCCCTTTTACTACCGGAATACCAGACGTACCGCAGGGTACCATCCGTACTTGGTCGATATCCCGTCTAGTCGTACCCAGCGCTTCTCCTCCACATTTATTGCGCGCACAGCTAAAGTGTGGAGCTCTCTGCCAGTGTCTGTGTTCCCGTCTACATATAACCCGTCTGTCTTGAAAGCAAGAGTGAACAGGCATCTTCTGGGCACGCTCGCTCCATCATAGACCTCATTCATCGCTTTCCACCAGGCGTGATTGTGGTCAAGAGCAAGACTATTCCTCAATAAAATAATAATAAAAAAACGACAAAAGACAGAAAATCTGGGTTGCAGAGGTCTGATATGCTATCGCTCTCCATGAAAAATACTGGTGTTCTGCTGCATCCCGTTAGACTAAAAACCGACCTCAACATAATCATCATAACAGCCGAAGACGTCCACTGCTGGACACAGGCCTCTGCCATAATCGCCACCCTCGGCAGGCGGGTTGGCGATCGCAGTGTATGGTGTTGCGTTTTACAGAGAACGCTGCTGCCCATTTTCGTCCCTTAGTCGCCTCTTACGACACCCACGGGAAGTGATGGGATGGTATTATTCTTTTACGGCACAATACGGCATCAACATAACAGGAAAAAGTTATTCAGATTGAAAGCCACAAGACAGCTGAAAACGGGGTCAGTGGCAGCTCGTTCTTGTGTTACTTGTTTTGTTTTATTGTCATTACATATCGTGCCATATTTAACCCTTTATTTGTATCTTACAAGACCATATTAAACACGACTGCGTTCAAAACAATCTCTAAACAAATTAATGATGAGGTTAATATTCCCATTCGGTTCAAAACGTCCAACTTGAAACCGTAACTTATGGGCCTAAGGCCACAAATGACCACAAATAGTGCACTTAGTATTTATAGGCCGTTAGCTTATCGTGAGGACCACAGCTGGGGATCGGGCTGCTGTAATCTTAGGACTATTGGAAATGGGCTGAGTTTGGAATTACATGTTACTGGGAATTGCTGTGGTATGTACTTATCTACTCAGATATCTGAGCAGTGGTGGCCGAGTGGTAATGGCTACGACTTACCAGTTGTAGGTCGCGGGTTCAAACCCAGCCAGGCACATTACTTTGTGTAATTTATTTCATCACCACTGCTCTCAAAACGGTGAAGGAAAACATCGCGAGGAAACCGGCATGTCCTAGAACCAAAAATTCGAAGACATGTGACATTCACCAACCCGCATTGGGCCCGCGTGGTGGATTACGGCCCATTCACTCTCCTAGAGAGGAGGCCCGAGTCCGAACAGTGGGAACATTATAAGGCCGACTATGCTATATGCTATGTACTTATCTATGAGTATATTGAATACTAGCTAACCTGTGCCCACTTCTTTGTGCGGTATTTTTCGTGTCAATATAATTATAGCTTATGACACTCACAAATGACGTGGCTTGCTATTGGTAAAAGAATTTCAAAATCGGTTCAGTAAATCCAGAGATTACCCCCTACAACCTCACACACTCACAACATCACAAACTTTACCTCTTTATAATATTATATAGAAGTATAGATGAGCGGAATTTTGGTAATGGATAGCTTTGCAGTTAGCCGTAGGGACGTTGTGCCAATATTTTTCTCGTATTCTCAATATCCGTCTTCACTAATATTATGAATGCAAAAGTGAGTTTGTTAGTTATGCTTTCACGCCTAAATCGAACTTAGAATTTTGATGAATTTAGTTAAAGAGTTAGAAAATAGAAAATCTATACTGACGCGAGAGAAGCCGCGGGAAAAGCTAGTTTCAAATATTATATTTATTACAATGACTCTGATTATCTTGATTTCACGAGTTTATTGACAAGTGTTATGTCACTACAGCAGTCATTGTGCCGATAGTCGGGACGACCACAAAAACCCTGTATATATTACATTATAAATGAAAAAAAAAATACTTTCTGTATTACAAACAAACAAAATTTAGTTAATCTAAGAGAACAATGTTCAAACCGCATTGCTAACCAACTAAATTAAAATATAAAGTGATACAAAATAAAATAAAAACAGCCATTCTATTCTTACCATATTACGATTATTTCAGAATGTCCCACAGAGCACAGAGAGACCTCGCCGGCCACTGCTACAGACGGAGTTGTCAAAACCTGACAGTGTCTGTCACCATTTACTTTGACACTATTTTTTATGGTTGTGTTTTATAACCTTTCTCAAAATGACGTAGTGGGCAGACCATATCCTGGGGGGCTACTCTCTAACGAAATCCGTAGTTTCGGGCTTAATTGTGGGCGGGCATTTTCTACTTCGTATCACGTAACCACTGAGAACTAATGATAACACGATTTGACAGTTACTGTGAAATCGTGTTGTCATTCATTCTCAGTTCGGGTTCGGGACTAATCGTAAGTCTGTAGGTGATACGGAGTAGAATACGCCCGCCCGCAACTAAGCCCGAAACTACGGATTTCGTTAGAGAGTAGCCCCCCAGGTATAGAACGTAAGATATTTTTATCTGAATATAAACTTAAACATAAACAAATACTTTGTATAAACATAAACTTGAAAGTCGATTATTCTACCAAAGGAATCTTCCTTTGGTAGAATCATTGAATTTAAGTTCCGAGTTTCACACGGGCGAAGCCGCTGGCAGAAGCTGTTTAAGTATTTATAATAGAAAAATATATATGTTTTAAAAGGTCTGGTCGCATATCCCATTTTTCCCGTTCTCGTAGGAATTTCGGGACGAATTATATCCACATATAAACTTCTTCTTAAATATCTCTGTCTATTTATGAAAACCACATTAAAACCCGTTGCCCCGTTTAAAGGAAGAAAGCGTAGGTACAAACGGAAAAAGCGAATTTGTTTCGCTTTGACTATGTGAAGATTATAATCAAATCAAAAGACATTTGTTCAAACTACCTAGGCTCTTTTATCTAGGCACTTTTTGAACCTCAAAATTAACATGAAGGCAGCCCTCCAAATCGCCCAGCCGTCAACACTTCCTAGTCTTTTAGCTGGAATGAAAAAGTGACGCAACAAACCCCCAGCAATAATAGCTAACAAATAAGAATACGAGCAATTAAATATTTTTTCTTTTATTTTCGGTTGTGACTTGTGGCGCGTCTATAGTCTATGGTTCCATCCATGCTCTGTGGAATGTACTGATATTACTTTCAGCGTAGCATCGCTTTTATTTCTCTGCCATCAATTTAATAAGAAGATGTTGTGCAGGGAACAATAATATATACGTTTTAGTGGCTGTGGTAAACATATTGGAGTATCAAATGGGCTATTCTGCAACTGTAAGGCCGAAATATTTTGTAATTGTAATTTGGACTTTGTTGTTTTTCGTGTTTGGATAGTTAGTTAACAATACGATATAATGTTTACTATTTTATTTTTATTTCGTTCGTTTGGTCTGAAAACTTGGGTATTTGTGTTTATGCCAAATAAAAGGACTTTCTTTCTTAAAAAAAAAGAAAAATGACCAAAATTTTGCACGAAAAATGTGGAGCTACCCGTAGGGGAAATTGACACGCTATGTAATACAAGGTATCGGAAAAGCTGGTTTCCATAAGTAATTAACTTAAAAAGAAACCAAATTCTTGCCGTGATTCTAATAGTTCAAATCTACAGGATAAAAAAAATATAACAAAAGCCACACCGTACGCAGTGTTGCAGAATGACCCTAAGCCCGAGCAAAGTGTTACCAACACCGAGTGTTTGTGTGCCCTACGAAAACATTCGAATCGATACCTTAGCGCCTTTTCGGTCAAGGTGGGGTCAACAACGTTCTGTGTAGGGTTGTACCCTCCAAAACACAAACTTAAACCATTTATTTCAATTAAACCATTTACAGGCACTTTTTGAGGAATTGTTGAGGAGTTGCGCACTCAGAAGTATGAAGCTAATTGCACGTTCGTCGTAAGCGTACAATTCTAGCAAAATGTACAAGAAAATGCATGGGCGCTCTTATCATTTGCCTAGCCTTGTTCCCAACTATATTTGTCGGCTTCCAGTCTAACCGGGTTCAGATGATTACCAGTATTTTATTTTACGTGAAGCGGCTGCCTACCAGACCTCCACAACTCATTAACATCTTCTTCTTCTCGTGTGGGCAGTAAAGTCTAACGACTCCACACACCCTAGTGTCAGAGATTTTAAACCGCCTCAAGGGCCTCTGACATGGTTTAATTGACGACCACCGGCTTATACGTGTCTTCCGAAGCATGGGACCATCTTTTTATCAGATAATCAGGTGATTCAAGCCTGCAATGTCCTAGCCAAACTGTAAAACAACTAAACAAAGTATGCTTACCGTGGGAATCGAACCTACGACCACAAGACAAACGCCTAAACCACTCGACCACTGAGGCAGATTAACTGGGTAACATGGTACTTCTTTGCAAGACTGGAGTCAGATTTTCTGGCTTCTGCAATCCGTAACGATTGCCAAAGCCGGGATTAACGGCTTAACGTGCTTTCCGAGACACAGAGGAGTCTCGGTATGTTAAGATGGTCACCCATCCACAGACTAACCTCGGTGAGCGTCGCTTCACCTTGTAGATCAACCCGTGCGGCTATTATTATTAAGCTATTATATAAAGTTGATTCAGTACAAACCAGTCGGTTTTCAACAGATTGTACTTCGATGAGTGTGCCCAAGAACTTCACGACCTCATCCCATCGACCCCCTTCTACCATCGGACATCCAGACGCACTGCATCTTACCATCCCTACCTTGTTGCAATTCCACCAATTCGCACTAAGCGTTTCCATACGTCTTTTATAATTTGCACAGCAAAGGAGTGGAACTCTCTGCCTGCGTCGGTGTTTCCGAACGCTTACAACCCTCATCTCTTTAAAGTGAGAGTGAACAGGCTCCTTCTGGGTAAGCTCGCTCCATCGTAGACTTTGTCTCTGTCATCTCTAACCTAGACTAGAGTCAAGAGCAAAGCCGTCTAAAATTATAAAAATACCTATGGCTTTTTTCCCCCTCTCAGCTTTATTTAGCTCCTTATACCCATGGTGGTGGTGATGGATTTTGAAAAACATGGAGTTTTAAGAAGACTTCGGGCGAAAATACTTAAAATACCTATGCGTGGAACTTTGTCCGGACACATGGCAACCCTACCCGTGAGTTCCGACCATTTTCGGGGTCTGTCTCTGTATCGACACTGGCAAATGTATAATAAGGATCATATTGCTTATATTATTTGAGGCAGCATTTTGCATTGGTGATCGTGAATTTTGGGGTTTCAATAATATTGTAGGTTTCGTTGAAATCTGTTTTTAGATCAGAAAGGCAATGTTCTCTTATTTTAAAAACACTATTAAACAATATTATATCAGCGAAAGTTAAACATTGTCAAAAACTTGTTAAAAAAAAGTTTGATGTACTCCGAATGCAAACGTTCCTTAAAAATAAGAGAATTGCTCATTTTGCTATTGTATTTGTGTATATAAAATATACATGTTTGGGAATTTTATTAGATGATAAAAATAAATAAATATAAGCCTGTCCGTTACATTTTCAAAAACTTTGGACACGTATTTTTTGCAATTTCTAACTAATAAAATATGATAAAGATAATATAAAGCTCATTAAAGTTCAAGAGTGGTGGCAAGTGACGTCACGTCGCTAGTAAAAATAAATTAAACTATCGTAGTGACGTCATGCGAGTTTCCAACGACTGTATCTTCTTCATTATTCGTAAAACAAAGGGTTCCGAACCAATGTCGTTTTTTTTTTAATTTTCGTTTAACACTACAGACTTCAGGTTACCTGTAATTTGTAGGTTAAGAACTAATATCTGCATTTTTTTCAAAATTTTAGGCTCAGTAGTTTCGGAGATAAGGGGAAAGTCAATAATTTATTTATTTACGTACCTAACGCGTCCGTGTTCGGGTCACAAAAATCTGTACTAAATTTCAACAGAATCGGTCCAGTAGACTCGGAGAAAACTAGCTGTGACAGACGGACACCCAAGTGATTCTATAACGGTTCCGTTTTTCACGGATGTTCGGAACCCTAAAAACTGACTATATGACGGACTAATTAGTCGATTTTTTTTTTCAGAAATACCCTATTGTTTCAATCGGTCACGTGTTACAAGTTACAAAAATGTGATTACCATGACCCTCAAAATTTATGATTTATCGAAGGCGTAAATTATTCTCTGGGTTTCATTAATTATGCGTACCTATGGTTTATTTAAGCAAGGCCGGCGAAGGTCTACTTTATCAATGAAGTGATTTATTGGTTAATTAATTTAAAGGTATTCCATCAGTGCAGGTAAAATTTAAGTTTAAACGGACCAGAAATGTGTTTTATCAATAGATTATTTTTTTCAAATATCCATGACAATACCATTGACCCATTAACTCTAATCTATTGATTGATTAACGCAATCGACGCTCAACCTAAACTATCTACATTTATCTAGACTAATATTATAAAGAGGAAAGATTTGTTTGTTTGTTTGAATTGAATAGGCTCTGAAACTACTGGACCGATTTGAAAAATTTTTTCAGCAATGGATAGCTACATTATCAGGGAGTAACATAGGCTATTTTAGGCGTATTTTATCCCCGTACTCCTACGGGAACGGGAACTACGCGGGTGAAACCGCGTGACGTCCACTAGTTATTTATAAAAGTACTAGCTGGCTCGGCAAACCTTGTTTTGCAAAATAACAAAAAAAAGCCTACCCTATTCTCATACTACCGAAAATACACACTAAATTTTATGAAAGTCGGTCGAGCACTCGAGCCGTTTCGGAGGAGTTCGGTAACAAACACCCTGACACGAGATTTTTGTATATTAGATGTCTAAATCTATTAATGCACTATGTAAACAAAAGCACGTACACTAGCAACCTAACCTATCTAATACATAATAGTATATCCACCTACCTACGTCACAACAGAAAAAAATACCTTCACACCTATATTTCTGTCCACAGAGCTATCGTAACATTCATTCAGGTAACTTTGCGGGTAAAATTAGATGGTTGGCGGTGACCCTACCTCGTACCTGCTATGAATATAGCAAATGAGCGTAGGTGTAGGCTAAAACTGTGTTGCGGAATTTGTTCGTAAGAGTCACCGCGGCTCTGTAACGCAAAGGGCATTAGGAGGAACACGGATGGGTTTTAGTCAGTAACAGTCTGACACTCCCTTCTGCTCCGCCCAGAGCGGGAGGAGTCATTTTATGATTTCCCATCCTTAAAAAAAGGCAAAACCGATTTGTAACACATCGCGCGATTTGTGGTGAGTGGGAAGCCGCGATTAATTTAGCCAAAGTATAATAACGTCTGAATATTTTATAACAGTAGTTAGGTAAAATAACAATTTCCGTAATTATAAAATCTTAATACCTATGTAAGTTGAAACATCAAAGAGCACGGACTCGTCTTATGTTTTCATTACATACTAATAATATTCATGTCCGAGCAAGTTGTACTATTTGAAACCTTAATTTTCAAAATTCAAATGTTATATTTTGTTTAAATTAGGCTGAAAACCAGTTCTTTTTAAACATCACATTTACATAAAGAATGATAGTCCCCCAAAACGCCCACCCGTCACCACTTCCTAGTTTTTCCAAGTGTTTAATTATACGTCCTCGATCACATAAAGCACTATAATTGGTTAAGTACCCTTTGGTGACAGTAACAGAAAACCTTTTTTAGGGTTTCATAACCAACGGAACCCTATTACTAAGCCTCCACTGTCCGTCAGTCCGTCCGTCTGTCTGTCAGCGGGCTGTATCTCAAGAACCGCAATAGGAAGACAATTGAAATTTTCACAGATTGTGTATTTCTATTGCCGCTATAACAAAAAATAATGCAAATAAAGGATTATGGCACGGAATCCTTCGTATGCATTTTTTTTTCATACGATTTGACTTATATATTATTATTATTTTTTACTAATTGATAGGCACGCGTTTGAACACCATTTCACCTGATGGTAAGCGATGATGTGGTCGAAGATGGAGCACGCTTGCCTAGAATTAATATATTCACTCTTGACTTAAACGTGTAAATGCACAAGTTTCTGGCTGACTTAACAATAGTCAAAATATTTGATTAAGCAGAGGAGTCTCCGTGTTCTTTGATAAACACACTACTCTTAAATATTAGAACTTACTCAATCCATGGACGAACGTCTTCACATCTTCGGTAGTCTTGATGGACGAAGGAGCACACGCGAGGCTTAGTAAGCATAAGTACCGAATGACTACCAAACATTTAGTACATTTAAACTTACTAAATCCCGAATGTGCCAGTAATGGTTTCTTCGTCTTCTTTCTCTTCTCCATTTCTAAAATTAACGTAAATATAGGCTAACATAACCCAGATTTCTGAATTTCAATTTCGAACTAGAGTAGGTATATTTTATACTATGCCATTGGTATTAAAATATACGACTTAACATGTTCATAACTCAAAAATTGGCCCATATATTTAAGCATTAATTATAACATAAATAATACACATATCAGTTCCCTTCGCCAAGTTGCCTTGTCGTCACGTCAAAAAATATATGTAGATTCTTATAACTCGTTGGACACTTTTTCACACGTCAGTCGGTCATGTCACAACTTTAACGTTGTAACGTGCTGATTCTGCGATTTGACGGTGACTCATGTGTGTATGAATCTTTAAATTGTAATAATAGTATGTGTTACACCAAGCTAAACGCGGCCACACAGTCGCGTCGCGTGTTACAAGTCTGTTTCCGTCTTTACTAACACCTGTACCTATAAGGTTGGGCACTAGTGAGAACTTATTTGCGGACGAATTGATACACCGGCATTACAATGATATGATTTCAGCTGTGAATATATTCACTGACTGCATGATAGATTACTAAGGGTAGTAGTGTGAGTAGTACACTTATTCAGCTCTATTCAGCTAATGCCTATAGAAAACAACGATTTTTAGCTTTCAGCTTCCGTTCAGCTTACCGCGTGTATTCAGCTTTCGCGTCAAACAAGTATAAAAAGAGGACAAATGTGTTATTATCATGCGAGTGCTATAGATAGAGTTCGGCGCTGCTGCCTTCTCATTCTTACGACGCTGCAAACGGCTGATAGAAGCAGCTAGTCTATTCTGTAAGAAACTATTTCGATATCGAGCTTCACCTGAGTGATAAAACTCACAAAGTGAGCTTTATTGCACACAACATAAAGGTCTTCATTTGAAACTCACCTCGAATTCTACTGTCGAGATACGAAATTGTTGTTAGAGAATAGCACTACTGAACTGTATAAGAGTGACCAAAATCGTTCAGCCAAACGCGAATGGAGCTGAATAAGTGTGAGTAGTCCCTTTCCATATACAGTCAGTGTCAAATGTTGAGTTTGTATAGAACCTAGAATAGACACCTAACTTCATCCAATATTTCGTTAACATTGCGGGTTAAAATATAGTTTTTAGGGATTTTTGGTTAAGTATTATGAAAAATGTATTAAAAAAGAAACCACCGAAGAGTCAATATTGTCTAGCATGCGTTATTGTGCACCAAACCTTTAGAATGACTTTGGTCAGCGGTAGCGATCGACTGTAGAAGTCATTGAGATTGACATGCGCTACCGAAACTGTATACTTATCTATACTAATATTATAAAGCTGAAGAGTATGTTTGTTTGTTTGTACGCGCTAATATCGGTCGGATTTAAAACAATATTTTTGTATACGATAGAAAAAAAAAAGAACGAAAAGTTGTTTATTCCGCCCAAACAGACGCAAATTAACATGACATTGTCTTTAAAAATACACAAATAAAAACAACTATAAAACAAAATAGCCACATTCAAGAGAAAGGCTATACGGGGACATGATAAATCCGGATATGCACGTAAGAAGTAGCAGGCAAAAGCTAGTCTCAACTATGTTGGCATTTAAACAATCGCTAAGTACCTCCAATAGCAAGACATTGTGTTCAGAATCCAAGAAACTTCTGTTTTTCGATCAAATATTCAGCAACTACACAAACGCGACGCAAGTCTTGCCAAGTGCGTGCCTCACAATCACCCAGAAGACAAGACAAAGCATCACAATTGCCGTACTGCGGTAAAGCACACATCGCGTGTCCGACAGGCAATCTTAGGCAGATAGGCAATCTTGCCTTCTGATGGGCAGATAGGCAATCTTGACTACTGATGGACGCATAGGCTGGCATATTCGCTATTTGTAATTAGTTCCGCTGATACGCGATCAGAAGAGGGTGACATGAAGGTTCTGATTCTTAACAGAATATTTACTGTTCAAAACTCCAGGGTCCGCAAGAGACAAGGTTACCGACATAGTCCGAAGGATCGCCAAACTGAAGTGGCAGTGGGCATGGCATATCAACGCGGAAGACGCAGCGTTGAAAGGCCTCCCACAAGGTGGACCGATGGCCTGGTGAGGGTCGCGGGTAGCTAATAGATGTGAGACGCACAGGACCGGTTGTTGTGGCGACACGCGCGGGGAGGCCTATGTCCAGCAGTGGTCGTCTTACGGCTGATATGATGATGACGATGACTCCAGGGTCACGGGTGCTTAGACTGGGAACTCTGACCGCCACCCCAGGAAAGACGATGACACTGTCACGTGTTACAGTGCGCAGCGAGGCTTTCAGGCGTTTCATAGACTGCGCATTTAAAGAGGTCACAGGGCTTCTATGTGCTTATAGTGTAAATCCCACACTCCCAGGGAGTGTGGGATTTTTCCACATACTCGTAAATCTATTGACGGTTTCCCTGACAAAAAAGGTGTAATCATAGTGGGGATGGGCATTTTTTTAATGTGAACTTTACAAAAGAAACGTTTCGATCCGTTTTTCAGCCTGTATTGTTTCCACTGCAGGGACACAGACCGTTTTATGACTTCATCGAATTAATTCACCACTCCAGTGCCGGTTGGTTTGTCATACTTAAATCCGATTTCAGTTCTACCAATATATATAATGGTGATAATTCATTTGATAACATTCAATGTTTTTGGAGACCACACACCCCTTTTAAATAACTAATTACTTTCACTATTTATTGTACCTATGTTAAAAATTTATAAATGACTTATGACCTGCTTTGGCATAAAACTATTTCCAGAAAAATCTGCATGCGTTTTTCATTTAGGGTAGACTTGGCCCCAGTAGCCTAAGATCCTAAGATTCTCGCAGCCTTTAATTCACTTTGTATTCTTAGATTCACGCGTGCAAAATCGTTAGTTAGTCCATAGCCCGTAATAAATTGAGTGTCTCACGCAAACGTAATGGTTGGTTCGTAAGACGGTGGCGTATGCAAACATGGAACACCAAGCCACATTCATCAATGTGATGGATGGTGGTGGGGTCGCTGCAATTAACCATGGCTTTATAAGATCTTAATTCTTAGGTGATAAGGACTAAAGTAACCGGTTTAGTAAATGACATAGGTTGTCGTTTCTCCCTAGAGTATTTTGGACTTGCAAATCTTTGGTTTGTTTTGGGTTTTTGTGTTTCTCTTAGGATCTTACGATTACTAAGTCTTATTGTAACTTGGGCTTACTTTTTGAATTTATTGCTTTTTTGTTGTTATAGACTACTTTTAAGGGTTCCACACCCAAGGGGTGATCGGTGACCGTCCATCTGTCAACGAGCTGTATCTCAAGAACCGTAATAGGTAGGCAGTCGAAATTTTCACAGATTGTGTATTTCTATTGCCGCTATAACAACAAATACTAAAAATTTAGGTTTATGGTACGGAACCCTTTCGTGCGCGAGTCCGACACGACTTGACCGGTTTTCTTCTACATTTATACTTATATCAAAATAAGATAAGGCCACCATAGGACCCTGACCAAATAACATCTATTAATGATACCGATTATATCAAAAGTCGAAAATGTATGGAATTGACGAGCTAATGAGTAAATTAAACTTTTTTCATTATCACTGATAATATTCTATTGTCGAGGGCGTTTGCCCAGATGCGGATTTCCCATTTAATTTTGTTTATATTTCACCTCTTAAATCAATGGTGTTCCCAAGAGGGGAATAGATTCGTACCTAGAAACAGTCACAAAAACAACACAACAAAAATATAAAAACGTACAATATTGCAATATTATGTATGATCGATGCTCGTGCTTCTAATAGCACACGAATCAAGCAGGATTCTATTTTTGCATCGATATAAGCTCCTATGTTGGTCCAAACAACATTGCATGGTTGGGATCCGTTTTTGTACCATTTCAGAGCTCCATTAGACGTTTTTAGAGCTCTGAAATTCAGCAGCCGTAGCATTAGTGATAGCAAAGCGCAGTGCGTACCTCACCGTAAATTTAGGTACGTGCGTTCTCCTTTGACCTAATTCGGATCCGTTTTTGTACCACGTAGCGTCAAGATCCGTTTTTGTAACATTAGTAAATTATTGGTAAAACAATTTTCCTGACTTAAGTGAGTAATGCAAGCGACACACGAATGAAAATGTTTTTCTTTTTATTAATTGATTGTTGTTTTAATTATTATGGTTGCGTGGCGAGACTTGCTCACGTAAGGCAGTTGTTGCTTTGGGTAATTGATGATAAATTGGCTTTTTAATATAATAATACTGTGGAATAATTGGGTTCAGGCTTTGTAAGGAATCGGTGAATTGGAATTTGATTATTCAAGAGAGTTTCTAGGGTTGAGATTTGAAGAAATGCTAATTTTAATGTGGACTTAATAAGCCATATCTTTAACTGGAAAGAGCGGTTCAATAGGTACTAATAGATTTAGTTTTAAGGATTGCAATAAAACAAAAACAAAAACATTTAATACAACTTTACAAGTGCTACCAAATGGTGATGGAAGAACAATTTTATAAAATCAACCAAAAAAGACATTCTGGAACCACTCTGAGGGCAACAAAACTATTGAAGTATCGGAGCGAAACAGGGTAGCTAAGTACATTAATTTAAAAAAAAATAAACAAAAAAATTCAAGGGGTAGCTGTCTATTTTCAGACTTTTTCAAAAAGACGATTTTCAAAAACTCATCATCAACTACCCAAACCGTAACTTAGCATAGGTGTAAAAGTGTAGGCAAAGCCGCGTGCATACCTAACTCACCGTCATGCATGGGATCGATCGTGTGTATCATGAGCTGCAGCAGACCGTGGCGGAACTTAGCGGCCGGGGGCGGCGCCTTGCTGGGCCCCGCGGACGGCGCGGCGGTTGCCGTGTTCGTCCCCACCGACGTTTCGCTCGAGGTGGTCGCGTTGCCGTGCTGTGGACAAAGACGGGTTAGGTTAGCTTTGGTATATTCAGAGTTAAGGAGATTTATTTCAGGAAAAATTTTGGATTTTTGGAATTTCTTGCTTGGCGTGGCGGCTTTATGACTAATAGCGGGTCCACATGATACGGACAAAAGCAGCCCATCCACTTTGTTACGAGGTTCCTCCCTCCTAACAAAGTGAGCCGTGTCCAGAAGTACAGCTTTCTTAATCAATCCCTTGATCCAGCTATCTTACGAGAGCCTCCTGAAGTGTTAGTCGAGGCTCGTAGGCCAGTCATTCGCTGATACGACTATCGGTACAATTGCGGAGTTCCCATCCACAACCCCGCGAGCCATGTCAATATGCTTGATTTGCTTGTCTTTCTCGGCTTTCACGAGGTTCCCGTCACGCGGGGCGGTTATTTTTACAATCATTGCACGCCTTTCGGTTCGGTCTGTACTGACTTTGAACTCTGAATAAAAATATTCTATCACACCGACATTTATTTGCATTGCTTTGTTGCTCAGACAACATTATATGAAAGTTTATGGCAGTCTATTTTGTGTGGCCCACTATAACGTCAAATTGAAAACTCACATTGCATTTTGATTTAATTTTGTTTAGTTTGTTGATACTTAACAACCTTATGTTATCCGCTTATGTTACCTTCAGTTGTTGGTTCCTAGTGTTGTTGTCGTGTTCTTGTGTTATTTTGTTGTTGTTATGTGTTACCTTACACTATTTAATTTTAATTTGATTTGAAAGATTGAGTTTAGTGGAAGCGACAGTGATGTTTATCTGTATCTATTTACTAACTTTGAGTACGATTGAGCTGTAAAATAGAAATATGCTCCTCTTGTTTTATTTGAAAGTAAAAACAAATGTATTTAACCTTCGTATTTGAAAACGTTTCTTTTATTTTATAGTTTTTAAGAAAGGAAGAGTAATTTAAGACGAGAAAAGTAATTTTCATGCAAAATAAGAACAAACAAAAGAGTAAATAACTGTCTTTTAAAATTGTTTTGTTTAGAATGCACCCATTTGCATCCTTCAGCACCTCAAAGGGATGCAAATAAAGCTTACATACGCCTCAGTTGTAAGACACAACCTTCACTGCACTATTCTTACAAAACAAGCAAGCTTTGGAATACAAAACCTTGATCCAGTTACACAGAATTAATTTTCTATTATCACTGAAAATGTGTTAAGACCTTTCTGAGAGATATTCTCATTCTACAAGCAGCTTAGTTTCCATAACGTTAGAATTGAGTATTAAGTGCTTGCAACTTGACTAGATTGTGCCAACGCTAGGGATTGCATCCATAGCTTTACTTGTGTATGAGAGGTCCATCAGAGTAGTTAGTAACGGGAGGATGAATATAATTCGTTTGCGCTGATGGGCCAGTCTGTATCGGGCAAACATGAAAGGACATAGTTTGCAATATGGAAGTCGCTCTTGAGGTTACTCTGTCTCATCTTCATATAGCGCTACAAGTGCAGGGTGACTAGTAAATGAGTGCCTTCCTTCAAATGGGTGGTTCTAAAACAAATTTTCGACGATTTTGACTTTATCATTTGGAACTAAATTGGTTTTTTTTTCGAGTAATCGAATTTCTTAACTTGATTTGAAAGATCTCTACCTCACGACCAATCATTGCTTATTATAAGAAATCTTCTCCACTCTTGATTATAAACTGATACTTTTCTGAAAGCTTTAATGAACTAACGAATACCTCGAATAATAATTTATCAAAAATATACCTATTGTATTGTATCGCAAGAAAAATAACCGCAATGCCATCTATCCAACAAGCAGCGAACTACCACAACGAAATCCTGCATAGCGGTATCAGAGTTTACCGTTTGATTTCAATATATACAATAGTACGAATATCAGCTATTGGGCAGTTGCCTGCCAGACACGACAACTGTCTGGTCGGGGGATCCTCCCTTTTCAATGGAGGTTTGCGGGACTTTACTCTCTGTACCGCTTATCTCTATACTATTACTCTGAAATATAATCAAATGTTGATTTCAAGCTATAAAACATTCTTGAAACTTCTTTTGTTTAAAGAGTTCGATTACTCGAATACAACGCAATTCGGTCACCAAGCATCCCACCAGGCAACCAGTCACCCTGCAGAAGATTATACCTAGCTGCTGTCTAAGGGGTGAAGATACAGAAAGAAAGGGAAGCCTTTATAGTGCAGTGGGACTGAACAGGATAAAACATAAGGTTAACAACGAATATTTCAGTCATTGTGCTATTATTGTATATACCTACATACCACTGCAAACAATTAATTTTACAAAGCAACTCCGTCTTTAACAAAAACACTACGAAACATTCCTAAACGCACATAAATCTCCAACATAACATCCATGCACATTTCCACCAACATTTTGGTTAATAATCGCTCGAGACACAATGCTCTCAGTGGACGATGAGCCTTTGTTCTGTCTGCTACGAAGATTGGCGTCCAACAAAGGGGACAAAGTAATTGAGAGCCAGACTTTAGCAGACCGTCTTTATTCTTGTTAAGAGTGGAGAATTTTGTGCATATGGGAATAGTGAAGGAAGTTTTATTTTATTTATTGTATATTGCTTCCATTTCTAGGTGGCCAGTAGCCTGAAAATCTGACACCAGTCTTTGAAAGGGGTATCGCGTTAACTAAGTTCAAATGGGTTGCGGAGATCAGATTTTTTTATTGTTTATTAATTAAGGAACAAAACAAAATATTATCAGAAGCATCCCATAGTGTATATCCCAGTTGCTCCACGTAAAACACTGGTATTCAACGGTATACGGTGGTATAGTGGAAGCCTATCTTTATGTATAAATTTTAGCCTAATGCATTCAAGTTTATTTCAGAAAACACAACTGAAATGTTCTATCTACTGACAAAGATTGGCGTCCAACAAAGGGGACAAAGTAATTGAGAGCCACACTTTAGCAGACCGTTTTTATTATTCTTTTTAAGAGTGGAGAGTTTCGTGCATATGAGAAATATCGGAATAGTGGGGAATTTCTTATTTCATTTATTGTATACTGCTGTCATTTGTAGGTCGTTGACAGTCGTTATCCAGTCAGAAGCCAGACGCACTATGACATCAGGTCAAAGGGTAGATGATACCCCAGCTACTGCCGCTAAGGTATCACCTATTATAAGAAGGTCCACAGTACCGTGATACTAAAGTTCGTTTAGGGTTTGGAGATCTAACAGGCAGTTGCTTCATGTGTAATACTGTTTTTATTTTGGTTTTTGGGTCTAGCTGCATCCGGTGATACTAGAAGTCATCTAAAATCTTCTGACGAAGATTGGCGTCGAATAAAGACGATAAAGTAATTGAAAACCAAACATGACAGAATGTCTTTATTTTTTTTTTTTATTTGTGATGGGTTTGATCTTGACTCTAGTCTAGGTCAGAGATGACAGAGACAAAGTCTACGATGGAGCGAGCTTACCCAGAAGGAGCCTGTTCACTCTAACTTTGAAGAGATTAGGGTTGTAAGCGTTTGGAAACACAGACGCAGGCAGAGAGTTCCACTCCTTTGCTGTGCGCATTATAAAAGACGTTTGGAAACGCTTAGTGCGAATTGGTGGAATAGCAACAAGGTAGGGATGGTAAAAGTGATAGAAACTTTCTTAGACTGGAATACAGTCCCCTCTCTGTAAAAGAGAGAGGTACACATGTCCACGGGAGAGGCTTTTTTTTAAGGATGGGAAATCATCAAATTAATGATTCCTCCTGCTCTGGGCGGAGCAAAAGGGAGTGTCAGACTTACTGACTAAAACTCATCCGTGTTCCTCCTAATGCCCTTTGTGTTCCAGGGCCGCGGTGACTCTTTCGAACAGATTCCGCAACACCGGCAGGCACTGGCCCTAGCAGGTCCCAGTGGAACACAGCACGACCCGGGCCTGGTTCTGATCGGACGGCGAGCCACCCAATGCTCGCCGACCGCAGACCCGCGCCTGCGGTGGATGGGAGAGGCTACCTCGATGATCCAGTGCGGGAAGGTCAATATCACGTCATGTATTTGTTTGTTTGGTTTTAGAACAAATCGGCTACCTCACGACATTTTCCTATAACGAAAACCCTCTGCTCATTGCCTAATTAATTCAAGCATGTCGGAGGAGTGAAGTAAGTATGTAGTAGGCTTGTTTACGTACTAGTAGCGCCATCTATTAGCGTTTAAATACTTTAGTCGATTAACCAAACCGACAACAGCTTTCATAGAGTCAATAGTTCGACTGGGGGTAGTCAATGAACTATCACGTGTGGCATTTGACATCTGTCATATGCCAAGGTGGGACTAGTCTGTTAGCGACACAACACAGTTGACACCCAGAGCTCCGCGCCGGTTGTGCGCACTGATTCTACTCAACCACGTGCAAAATGGCGGACACCGATGAGATTTTAGATTTAAATCCCTCTGCATCTCCGACAAGCATACTCAGGAATACACATCCAGAAACTTCTGCTCGCTAAACCATCGTATCTGCGCCAAACAAAAACGAATGAAGATCTAATTAATTTACATGATTTGAACTTTAAATGTACAAACACACTTAGGCCGGTCATTACGCGGAACCGCGTCTATTATTCTTGCCGGTCATTGTGAGAAACAACCACTTGTAATGAAGGAGCCGTATCGTGGAAGACAAATGGAGAAGAAAATTTAATTTAATGCTTCATGTAGTATTTTAAATGTCTTTGAATGTATAGTGGAGATAAAGTTTTGTTTTCTTATGTTTATGAATGTGGCTTCTTCTTCTTTTCGTGTCGATTAACTCATGTCAAATTTCGTCCGACCAGTATTGAGCAACCTGTACAGCTCTATTATTTGTCTCGTTTAAGTCTTGCATGGTTGTGCACGACGGGCAGTTGAGGAGGTGATGTATGTCCTGTGAAGGGGCTCCGCACTGGCACTGCGTTTGGGTTGGGTGAAGAATGGCCCATTTGGCCAGATTATTTTTACAGCGGCCAACCTGGGTCCGCAGTCGGTTAAGAGATTTCCAGATTGGCCACTGTAGTTCGCGTCCAGGAGGTAGATGTTCAGCCAGGATGATGAAATGTGAAGGGCAAACACCCCCCGGTGTTTGCGCCTCCAAAGTGCACATATCTCATCTGCAACACTGTCCGCCAACGAGGTTGTATATCTCATAAAGCTTTTGCGGCTTGTGTGTGTTATAACAACGTGGCTTATAGATATAATTTTGGAGGGGAGACTAGAGAAACGTTGGATGATATGGTTTAAAGGGACTTGACTTGACCTTGACTGAGATAATGACAAATAAACAAGTTTTGAAGAAAAATAATTTTATTATTTTAACATACAACAGTCTGGTCAGAGGGTCCCCCAAAAATTTGAATGGCAGTTTTGGAAATTTGCACCCTGTTTTGGATACCTCCTTTTTTGAATGAAGGGAAATTAACAAATGGTTCCGTCTGCACTAAAAACCCAACCGTGTTCCTCTTAATGCCCTTTACTTTTCAGGGCCGCGGTGACTCTTTTGAACAATCGTCGCAATCCTGGCAGGCACTGGCCCTAGTGGGCTACTATGCTCTTTGAGGCGCGCGTGGAACACAAAGCGCCGTTGACCCGAGCCTGGTCCTGATGGCTCCCGTAGAACCGCCCGTCCCTACGGTGGCCGGCTGGGGCATGGAGTTTCCCTGTCTCTCACGCGGTCCGCTTCCTCCTTCGCTAGCATTACTGCTTCGCAGAAGGAGGTGACCGCTTATTCCTTCCCATGCCGCCTCACTCCGGACCATGGATTGACTCGACGAGGACACGTCATTACTCCGTCCAAGCAGGGCAGACGTCTACTGTGTGCTCCACTGTGTCCTCTGAGCGATGCTCACAGTATGGACACCCGGGCGTGTCCTCTCGTCGAATTCGAAACAGGTATCTCCCGAAACATCCGTGTCCGGTACGTATATTTGTTTGTTGATTCATAAACCCTCTACATAAACTGAACCTCACCTTTATAAACAAATATGTGTGCATTTGTTTATAAAGGTGAGGTCCCAAACCTACTCAAAAAATCCTTTCACCCAGGTAATTTGCTACCTTCAGATTAGCCTTCATACACAAAACGGTAATAGCTTTAATTAATCGCCGAAAAATAATTCTACACCGAGTCTACAGGAGCTGTGTAATTAAAAATCCGCTGGTTCGAGACACGGAACACAATCACATTGGAAGAGCCACAGAGCACGGATACGAAATAGCGGCTACTGCTTGGAAAGGTATAATCAAAACTTTCCATACAAACCTGCTATTTTACCATAGGTAGACGTTTTTATTTTCCTCTATTCTATCGTTTCAAAAACAAATGAAGACGATACAGTGTGCTGAAATTTCTCGTGGAATCTACGTAAATAGCTTTCCACTTTTCACCTGAAAGTGACGTACATCCCACTCCTGAGGACAATACAACGTTTGCATTCGCGCCTCAACCGCAATCTAAAAAATATAGAGAAATTCAGATATTTTAAAGATTGCGAAAAATAATAGATTTTGCATTCAGAACTTAGCGCGTCTTATAATAATCAGTTTTATTGTTTTTATTGATTGATTTAATTAATAAAAAAAATAACCTGCCATTTTTTTGAAAATCTAACGTACTTGATAGAATCATATTTGTTAATCCAGAAAATATTCCTATTCTGACTGTTTTTCAATTGATGTTAATTATTATTAGTGGTATTTAAAATTATTTGTGTTACATCTGTCTGTGCAGTTTTATTTAATTTAAATGTATACTTTGTTATGTTTTTATTTTATTTATTTTTTGCAATCAAATAATATTAATTAATGTAATTGTTGACTCTTCGCACGTGTTGGAACTAACTGTTAATGCAGAGCGATATTGAAACAAATAAACAATAGCTAAGACTTGTGTTCAGGTGTTAGCACACGAGCATTAAGAGGAAATGCTGGCGGAGAGACTTTGTATGCAAAAAGTCATAATTCGGGGTAAGTTATAGATGATATAAAAATAAAATCTCTAATATTAACAACATATAACAACGGAACCTATGATGAACGATTGATATAATTTTAAAATAACTATTTTTTACAAGCATAACATACATTAAATATAACATCGTTAGACTTAACATTCATTAAATATAAAATCTTTTGACAAACCACTCAAAAAATATAAAACTTTGTTGGTCTAATATGAACAATAACTTTGTATTTTGTTTAATAAATATTTAAAAGTATTTTTTCTTTGTTTTATTCTTTGTAAGTTCTATCGTAGTTATAGGTAATAGTAACCTAAGTAGATAATAAACATAACTAGTAACTGATTACCACCTGCGCTAAGATAGGTCGACGACTATTTCTGGATGGTTTAAAAAAAAATAACCGATTCTAACCTAACCTATCCGAGTCGGGGTACTCTGAGTCGGGGTGTTAACCACAATGACGATTTTTTATATATATTAAACGTTAGACCCAATGATTTTCGATTAAATAAACAATATACATATTAAACGTTAGACCAAATGATTTTCGATTACATAAACGTTATATCAAACAACGTTATACTAATTAAGTTTTCGAATAAATAAATGTTATATGTAAAGAAATTATATCAACAGTTGGTATATCTCACGTTGATTATATCTTATGAACGATATAATAAAATGAAATTAAACCAAATGAGTTTATACGTTATGAGACGCACCCCATAATTCGAGGTTTGGCTCTCGACTGTTTTCTCCTCCAATATTGAACCGATTTAGATATTTCACAAACTGAATAAGAAGGATATACTGTGTCCCTATGTTTTCTTTTTTGATGATTTATTAACCTTATAAGCACTAGAACCCTCACAAAATGCTCAAAATTGTCCGATAAATCGCTGTCAACAGAGCCCTAGTGTACAAATTTGGCTACTATTTATAAAAAAGGAAAACATAGGGACACAGTATATCCTTCTTATTCACTTTTTGAAATATCTCTTAAATCGGTTCATTATTGGAACGGACGAGAGCCAAACCTCGAATTATGACTTTTTACATACAAAGTTTCTAAGCCAGCATTTCTTCTTAATAGTAGTGGCGTCTCTGTTCACTGTCGTCGCGCAAGTTCCTTGCTCTGTGGGCGCCTCCGTAAATTGGTTCACAAAGCAATCATGGCACCGATCGCGTATCGCCAATCCAAGCCGATATTTCAACACCTCTTTAATGGGTATAACGTTTAAAAAGCAAATTGTTTTACGATACGATATCGATCTTTTTGTGGGACAGGTGAGAATTTTGATTTTGTAAATATTTTTTTTTTTTTACGAATTGTACATAACATAACCTATTTGTATCGCAAGTAGATTTAAGTGATTGATTGAGCTGCTAAACAAGAAAAATTTGATAACTTTGTAACTTTTAGCTAATTAACTGTACTTCTAGCATTTTAAATAATTAAAATGCTCGTACATTTATTTCCCGAGGCTTAACGCAAACAAACTGCATTTTTGCAAGATTCAAATAAGCTGGTTGTGTTGATAAAAATCTACATTGTCAATGGACTTTAATTTCCCAAAACTCATAACTATGGTCGGTGCAATAAAGAAGTACATTGACCTTTCTCTAATATCCCTTCGTAAATACCCGAACAATAAATTATGAAACGGTTTTCATTACTAGAGAACGAGAAGGATTACGATAGAAGTCGATTCAGGACTTTATTTTCTTTATTTTTTGTTTTTGATATTTAGAAAGTCAAGAAATAAATGTCGGTTAGTGACCGTTATTGCACATTTATTTGGCGCCAATACCAACAAATAATAACAGACACATACATATACCAACTTAGCTAAGCACAAAGCTTTTAAAACAGACAGGATGACCCTTCTCAATTTAACGGAACCCTAAGCGAGATTCCTCAAGTAAGACCTAAGTTGGTAGTGCTTAATGGTACTTGAAGTTACGCCCACTCTGAGGCCGGAAAACCGGTCTGTGAAGACGTCTAGAGGTAAAAGACCTATGTGCCAACGTCGAGGGGCAAAAAGGCGTACGTGCCATTTGATATAGTTCTTTTGACTTCTAGGGCATATAAAATATCGTGTGTTCGTTTTGTTTTCTTTGTTATTAGTTAATTATGGTACGGGGATTAGCTGAGTATGACCTAAATTGGTAGTGTGTAGTGCTTAATGGTACTTGAAGTTACGCCCACTCTGAGGCCAGAAAACCGGTCTGTAAAGACGTCTAAAGGTAAAAGACAAAGTGCCAACGTCGAGGGGCAAAAAGGCGTATGTGCCATTTGAAATAGTTCTTTTGACTTCTAGGGCATATAAAATATCGTGTGTTCGTTTTGTTTCCTTCGTTATTGGTTAATTATGGTACGGGGATTAGCTAAGTAAGACCTAAGTTGGTAGTGTATAGTGCTTAATAGTACTTGAAGTTACGCCCACTCTGAGGCCGAAAACCGGTTTGTGAAGACGTCTAAATGTAAAAGGCCTATGTGTCAACATTAATTATGGTACGGGGATTAATTAGGGCACAAGAAAAACCTTTAATCCATCAGTCTAGCTTTTTCAAGACCATGTTTGGTTCAGTTTTCTGTCTAAGGGGATGCAGCTGAGTACAGCCTGTGACCAACATCATCTAACCCATTTGACTATTATTCGCTAATAGTCAAGCGGTTTAGATAATGTTGGTCACAGACCTTACCAGTATTTAAATGGAGCGACTGCTTTTTCGAACCTCAGCATCTCAGTAACTGGGAAACACGATACCCCTTGGCAAGACTTGTGTCAGATTTTCTGGATTCTGACTATGCGCAACAACTGTCAAAGATCTTCAAATGACAGCCGGGATCAACGGCTTGACGTGCTTTCCAAAACATGAAGGAATCTCGGTTTGTACCCACGAACCGACCTAAGCAAGACTTGCTTACCCTCGATCTTCTTCTTCTTATCGTGTGGGCAGTAAGGTCTAACGACCCTACCACCCTAGTGTCAGAGTTTCTATACGGCCTCAAGGGCCTCTGACATGGTTTAATTGACGACCGCCGTTTGGCGGCCGGGACCACCGGCTTATACGTGCCTAACCTCGATGATCGTACCGTGTGACAGTTATTATATTTCAGCCACGAGCTCCTCTATATAGATCATGCTGTGATCAAACCCTTATCGACTTGACAAAGTTGGATCGAGGCAGATTTCCGACCCATGAAGGCTATTTTATTTAATGCACCCCGAATAATGCTGTAGGCCGACTTACGCGTTTTATAGCCCCGTCTGACAGGGTAAGCATTTCTTAAGATAAGAAGTAATATTTCTCGGCCACTGATTTATCCCCAGTTTATGTGTGCTGACATTCTTTGTAAGCCTACTGATAATGGTCTGCTCTGTTTAGGGTTGGCCCTTAGTCGGTATTTTGTGTCACACTTCTTTGCCACTATACATCGTGTAATATGTTTTACTTTGTAGCCAAAACTAACTAATCTCACGTAGGTTTAATTCTAAGGGCCGATTTTTTAAAGGTCATAGCCCATTGTCTCGGAATCATACACCAATTCAATTGAAAGATACATATATCAACTTCTGAAACCCGAAAACGGACACGTTACTCTTGGGGACCAATAAGAATATTAAAAAAAACCGGCCAAGTATGAGTCGAACTCGCCTCACCGAGGGTTCCGTACAAATTTGTAGGTACATACTACTTTAAATAAAGACTACCTATATTTTTTGTGATTTAATTACAAATGTACAATTTTCAGACTTTTTCCTATACCTACTTGTAGTATAAGACGGTATTAATTGCCAAACATAATTCTATGTCAACGGGAAATACTCTATTCATTTTCTTACAGGTACAGGTATCTTCTGAGGTCTTCTGTTAAAGGTATCTCTATACTTAAAAGAAGGCCTCCACAAAATACTTGTAATGCCTATTGTTCACGAAATAAAATTATTATTATTAATTTTGATTCCCTTGAGAGTGTCGAAATATAGGTTATTTGAGGCATAAACGGCCGTATCTTTTCTTTACGTTAACTTAGAACTTGATTTCTTCACAGCTTCAAGGGAAAATCGAAACCGATACCTCCACGCGTTCTCGAGATAAAGAGTCTTGACAGACAGACGGACGGACAAAAAAGTGATCTTATAAGGGTTCCGTTTTTTCCTTTTAAGGTACGGAACCCTAAAAACATGTTTTTCAAACTGAAGCTTGTGATAAAAAATGAAGGGACTTATTGTCAAGGTGCAAAATATATTAAAGAATTAGATAAAAAATTATCATTCACCAATTATCTACCGCGCCTTGTGACTGAATACAGAAAATAGTTCTTTCCTTATAGATTACAGGAAATCCTTTTAAGATCTTTCTCTGAAGAAGTTTGTCCAGTGCTTATTATGACGGGTACAATAAAGTTAATGACAATAATAAATAATAATTTATATTTTTAAATGTTTTTTTTTTTATTATTGAAATATTTAAAAATATAATGTATATGTAAAAAAAAAGAGAATAATAATAAATAATACCTACCAGGTTTTATAATTAACCATTGAAACCCAACACGATTATTTTATCGGACAACCCTAAAAACTTCAGTAGGTACCAGTGGCTGATATAGCCAGTATAGCCACTTTAGCCCCCTACAGGCCTAATCGCCGCATTAATCGCCCATTAAGTCAACGATAAAAATTCGTTTACGATTTTTTAATTCAATGGTCCTACTGTTTTAGGGTCCCATGGGTTCTATACCAGAAATTGGAGTTTGAATTTATTTTTTCTTTTTAAGTCAAGGTATTTCTTACCGTAATAAGTTCGCGTTTTCGAAAGTTTTTCTTTTGGTTTAAGTAGTAAATTAACCTTTTAATTAAACAATCTTAAAAAAAGCCGGCCAAATGCGAGTCAGACTCGCATACGAAGAGTTCCGTACCATAAACCTTAATTTTTATTATTCGTTGATATAGCGGCAATAGAAATACACAATCTGTGAACATTTCAACAGTCTACCTATTACGGTTTTCGAGATACAGCCCGCTGATAGACAGACGGATGGACGGACAGCGGAGCCTTAGTAATAGGGTTCCGTTGGTTGCCCAATGAGTACAGAACCCTAAAAACTTTTGCCTGCGGCTTCCGCCCACGTATATGTCGCAATTTACCCCATAGGAATCTTACAGTTACTGCGATAAAAGGTACATGTCCAGTATTCAGGTCGTGATCTAACCGATTTTCATCAAAAGTTCAGCCCTTGAGGTGTGTCTGATGAACAAACAAACAAATTCACAAATCTCCAGATATAATAATGATTACATTTTAATCTATCGTAACTAAAATAATAAATGTGAAAACGAGTGTGTTTGTTTCGATTATATGCCTAAATCGCTGATCCGACATTGATGACTTTTAGTACAGAGATAGATGGGACCGTGTTACCCAGTTAATGGGTTGTGTGGAAGTCTGGTAGGCAGCCGCTCCACGTAAAATACTGGTATTAAAGCTGGGCAGATGAGATAGATGGGACCTTGGAGATGTCTTACGGGATAGAGGCTACTTTTTGTTTATAAAATCGTGCGAAAATCTATACTAAAGTGAATGAAGCTGTGGGCAAAAGCTAGTTATCCTTACTTACTTCCTCACTTTAATTATTAATTATCTAATTTTAATAATTATTTAATTATAATAATTATTTAATTATAATTCATATTAATTATTTAATTATAATTCATATTAATTATTTAATTATTTTTTATTTTTAATTAATTATTTAATTGTAATTTTATAATCCTTACTTAATATTATAAATGCGAAAGTAACTCTGTCTGTCTGTCGCGCTTTCACGACAAAACTACTGAACCAATTTAATTGAAATTTGGTGCACAGATAGTCTAGAGCCTGAGAAAAGACATATGCTAGTTTTTATCCCGGTAGAACGTTCCCTAGGAACTACGCGGGCGAAGCCGCTGGCAGAACGTAGTTTCTAATAATTCCGCAACACCAAAACAACTTGATTTTATTGAGAGATCGTTAGAGTTGTAGTGTGAACTCAAGTGTTGCGAAGTGTTTCCGTTGGAAATGTATTTCGAACTGAATACCTCAGTGAGTTTTTAAGGGTCATTTGGACGATTTATAAGCACATCTTACATTTGTGAGCCTAGGCGTGAACATGTTCAAATCTCTGTTTTCTACCTTCGGTTATTATATTTTCTTAGTAGGGTCTGTGACCAACATTATTTAACCCACTTGATTATTAGCGAATATTAGTCAAGTGGGTCAGATAATGTTGGTCACAGACTGTACTATAGACTTTTAATGAATACTTTATCCTGTGAGCACCCGGTCGCAATAGCCGTCGCGACGTAACAACAATTGAATAAATTTATTGTAAAAAAATCGGCGGCCGCCATGTTTTTTGGTCGATCGGGGGCGTTTTAAAAAAAAGAAGTTTTAACCGCGTGATTTGGTACGGCATGTGGGATGCCATTATGCGTCAATTTCAGTTGACGCTCAACGGCACACACGTGTGCCAATGAAAAATCACCGGTTAAACATAATCTAAATTGACACCATCATTTGCTTTTTAGCATTTTATACGCCAAAAATTATATTATAATCAATTATTTTATCTGTAACTAAATCTGCTACGCTGTAGTCATATTTTGGAAAATGATCCCAATATAGTTAGAAAACGCTACGCAGGTAATGATTTTTTTTTATTTATTTAGACTTTTTTAATTATTTAGACTCAGTAGTCTAAATAATTAAAAAAGTCTAAATAAATAAAAATCTGCTACGCTGTAGTCATATTTTGGAAAATGATCCCAATATAGTTAGAAAACGCTACGCAGGTAATGATTTTTTTTATTTATTTAGACTTTTTTAATTATTTCTTTCTTCTTTCTTTCTTTCTAAATAATTAAAAAAGTCTAAATAAATAAAAAAATCATTACCTGCGTAGCGTTTTCTAACTATATTGGGATCAACACTTCTGTAAGTGTTAATCGAATTTTTTTGATGACTGTACCAATAGATATACCTATAATATCTTATGAAAATCACAGTGAATTTCTAAGGGTCATTGAATCGACAAGAGGAAAGATCTTACATCATATCTTGTACAAGCGTGTACCCACTACGCTTTTTGCTACGACGGCGTAGCGGCGTAGGCGGTGTTGCTACAAAATCTGCTACGTCGTAGTATTTTTTTGGTGCTATAGCAATGTAAGATTTAGGGTTGGTACATTTCTGACGGAAAATGCGTCGCGTATAATCGGTCGCGTAACGCCAGAACAGACAATTATATGATAAAGCATTCAAACTTTCACACTCAACCGATGATGCGTTAATGCAAATAGACGCCACCGATGATACGCTCAACGCATTTTCCGTCAGATGTGTACCGACCGACCCTTGGCTTTTTCTTAACTGAAAAATAAATAGAGCTGTTTGAAATTACTTCTGACCCCCATTTTTATTCCACAGGTAAAAGTTACCTGGCTATTGAATAATTGAACCTTAATGAAAATATATTTTTGTAATTGGCCTACTAGCGACCCACCCATAAATCTAGATTTAGGTACAATCTATATAAATTTATTCATCTCCTTAACTACTAAATGACGCAAGTGTACTTACGTCTTTATTCGTCTCGGGTGCAGTGTGGTGTGTATGTAAGTGGTGCTCTTGAAAAAATATTAAACCAATTGCCATAAAACAATAAAAAAATCTTCTCAAGATCTAGAAAAAATCCATTTTTTTTTTTACTTAAAAATGTAAATAAAAAAACGCCGCCACGCCATAGCTTTCGATAAGCGACATCTGTTGACGAGCATAAAAGAGATACACACAGGTAAATTATTAAAATCATGTATCTACTTATACTATTAAAGTTACACAGTGAGCTCGCCCGCTTTTGTAAAAGGGAAATTCTAACAATCTAATGTCAAATGTCAACACTAGGTTAGACTCTAGACCATGCTCTAATGACCCATGTACACAATAGCCCACTCAGGCCCATTGTTATAGCCATTGCCACTGTGTACCTGGCCGTAATAATCTAGAAATCTAGGCATGATAGATCGGTTAGGATGCACAATATAAAATGGAAGAAAAATTATAAATGGCTGGTAAATTAAGATACTATGTATTATAAAATAGGTACTGAAATTATACTCTAGTTAAAGTACATGAGATGTCTATTTTAATAATGAATAAATAGTTACTTATATGAATTATGTGTTTAATATGTAGTAAGTACGTCAGTTTTGGTGATATAAAACGGAAAGATCTATGTACCTACCCTTCCAGTGTAATTGGATACAATGTTTGTGCCTCTATTGTTTTTACAACCTTAGTGCCTTAAATAAAAATTTGGAACTAGTGATAACAAAATTCAACATTCGTTTAATTAAATTCTGGTTCTTTTAAAATGGGACTAGTGATTAAAAGAAACCACTACTTCCATCATGAAATTGTTAATGGCACTAGTGGTAATGAAGCGCGAAGCCTAAATACCAGTATTTTACATGGAACGACAGCTTATAAAAAAACCCAAAAACCAAAACCCCAAATCCCAGTAACCAATTACTGGGTAAAATTAAAGTAGCCAGTAACTGGGCAAAATCCCAGTAACTGGTTAAACCTCAGTTTTTACCCAGTAACTGTGTTTTTACCTAGTAACTTAGGTTAGGTGTTAGATTTTCTGGCTTCTGACTACCTATTACGGCTGTCAAAGATCTACAAAATGATAATACAGTTTAGAAAAATGTGTTAAAAATTCGTATATGCACTTGTGCTTTTCCTTCAAAACAGTTTAATCTACTCGTAGCTCAAAAAACTGTAAAAGTTTAATTGGTAAATAAAAGATCATCCTCCGTTTGTGTTTTTAAAGAAACCATCTCAATAGTAAATGGCTGAATAAGACAAGTTATCAACTATAACAAGTTTTACTTGTCCAAACTTTGTGTGGGACACCCTTGAGACCGCGAGTTAAATTGATCACTGGCTGGATATACTGCCTCTATCGAAAGGATCTAGAAACTCATTCAGTTAGGATGTAGTGGTTTATTTCATATTGTTTGTATTACTATAGACCAGATAAACTTGAATTTTGTTAAACATAACATGATTTAAAAGAGTGTCCGTGGAGTTTCTTGCACGTTCTTCTCCATAGAGATCCACGCTTTGGAACGTGCAAATAGCTTCATGTTTTTGACTGACCGACCTTGACATTTTAAAAGTGCCTGTAAATCGTTTATTTGAAATAAATGCTTTGAATCTTGAATCTTGCAATAAGGTACCTACATTGATTTTTCCCTGATATCCCTTCTTAAATACTCTGCTAAAATGGTCACTTTAGCAGAATCAGAAAGCACATCACGCTATCCGAAACTGTCAAATTTTCCCAATCAACCTTGAACCTAATGCTTAAGCTATAAAGATAAAAATTAAATATGACAGACTAGCTGACCCACGCAACTTCGTGTGCGTCACAATTTTCATTACTGCTCCGATCCTGGTCTTAGCGTGATGATATATAGCCTATAGCCTTCCTCGACAAATGGGCTATCTATCACTGAAAGAATTTTTGAAATCGGATCTGCAGTTCCAGAGATAAGCGCGTTCAAGCAAACAAACAAATAAACAAACTCTTCAGCTTTATATATTAGTATGTAATATATATAAATTGTTGTATGGTTGATATTATGATCCTAATATGATTTTACTAAAGTTGCCTTTTTAGACCCCCTGAACAATAAATTATAAACCGTTTTTCAATACTTGAGAACGTAAAGGCTCACGATATTGTATTGTGCGTAACTGATCGTAAGTCCGTAAGTGATACGCAGTAGAATACGCCCGCAACTAAGCCCGAAACTACGGACTTTGCTTAATGTCTTTAATTCTGTTTTTGATATAAAAATGTCAATTAATGTATGTGGGTCAGTGACCGTTATTGCACATTTATCTGGCGCCTACCACATTGGGAATTCAATAAAAAAAAGAAAACAATAAAAACATAATCAATTCCAATCAGTGGGTAAGTAGTTTCTACAATCTGTAACAGAATAAACGCAATGCCTCTTAAGGGGTCATTGAACTCATCATTATGAACAACTTTTACTTTGGGACCAACACTGAAATCGCGAAGCATAGATCGATTGCCCCTTACATTTTTATGCGCATAACTCGACAAAATGTACTGAACTGCTGATTTTTTTTTCGCGATTTCAGTGTTGCTCCCATAGTGAAAATTGTTCACAATGTTGAGTTCAATGACCCTTTAAGAGGTATTGCGTTTACAGGTTATATAACATCACGCTACGACCAATAAGAGCGGAGCATAAATGAAAAATGTGATGCGGACGAAGTTGCGCGGGACATCTAGTTGGTAAATAAAAGAACTTCGTAGTACATTGGTATAAAACAAAAATACTCAGTAGTAAATGGCTAAGAGACAATCTTTCAACTACAGATAGTTTTACTTGTGAACTTATCTTAACTTTATATAGGACACTCTGGGGACCGCGAGTTAAATTGATCACTGGTTGTATAACCTGGGTATGCTGCCTCTATACATAGGGTCTAGTAACAAATTAAGTTAGTCTGTAAACTGGTTTCAGTTAGGCTGTGATGGTGTTTATACGGTTTTAAATGCATTTAAGAGCCCTAACACAGAATTTCGTTTTCACTCACAAAACTGCTGACTTATCGCAGTATGTAGAAATTAGGCAGTTGCAATTACGTTTATTTTAGGGTTTATTATTAATTAATTTAATGAATATTTATTAAATTTTTATTTCTTATGAACTATGGTTTATTTTGGTATAAATTTTATGTAATAATATTAATGTATTAAGGAAAATATTACACTAAATTCTGAGCGTTTTTATGGATTTGAATTGGATTTTTTTTACGGACATTACATTCTTATTTTAAATTTCTAAGGCCAATTTGACCGAAATCACCATATACAGAATTTTATGATATAATTTTCATTGCATTTGGTTAGTACAGTAGTTCAATCCACGAGCTTGAAAAATTGCCGTCGCGCTTTCCTTGAGAAACCTACTTCGGAATTTTGGCTTTTTACAAATAGATACGAGAAAAATGCGAAAAGTGAGGCCACTATACTAATAACTATTCTCAAGTCTCAACTACCCAATAAGTCAAAGTTGTCTTAATATTTCAGTTTCTGAGAATAAGAAAGCTAAAGTTGGTCATTTTACGAAAAAACACAGTAAAATTTTAGTAGGCCTCTTAAGATACACTAGTGACGGCTTTTTTTTAAGGATGGGAAATCATCAAATGACTCCTCCCGTTTTGGGCGGAGCAGAAGGGAGTTTCCGACTCGTTTAAACCGACTCAGATAACTGACGTAATTAGGAGTTAATTAGGCTTTTATTTTAAAAATAAGAAAGCAAAAAAACATTGTGGACAGCTAGTCTATATCAAATATTATAATGTGGTTAAATTGTGAATGCAAACAATCAAAATAATGACCATGAAAAAAGGCTTATATAAAATGATCACTGAAAACTATTATTCCAGTCAATTTAATACTTTATTGACGGTTCGCGAGCGCAATGCGATATCAATTTTATTGGTAAAATAATGTTATTGAATGCGCTATTCAAAGGATTTTCATATATTTTTATGAGTTTTCATTGCCTTAATTCTAATATATAAAACTCTTCTGTTACTGAGTGAGTGACTGACAGACAGCGCACAGCCGAAACTGCTGGTCGTAGAAAGCTGAATTTTGGGAAATAGATAATCTAATCTCTTCAAAGTTAGAGTGCACAGGCTCCTTCTGGGTAAGCTCGCTCCATTGTAGACTTTGTCTCTGTCATCTCTGACCTAGACTAGAGTCAAGAACAAACCCATCAAAAATAAAAAATACAGGTTCCTTGGGGAGTGTAGGTAAGCACTAAGAGAAGATAACCCGAAATTCCTACGGGAACGGGAAAAATCGGAATATTCGCATACGAAGTTGCGGGCGAAAGCTAGTAATAAAAATATAATAGTCAGCGCTTGTTTTCTGTTAAAATATCTAAATGTTAAGTAATTATATGATCATTTAATCGAATCACTAAGTACATGGTACACATCACACTCATACGCACAAAACATTTATTCATAAATCATTCAACAGTCATAAGTCATTTATTAATTTTTTAACATAGGTACAAATAAATGGATGTTATAAAAATAAAATAAAAGTGCGCTATGTTATGCCAGACATAAGGCGTACAAAATTAATTAATGTTTGCGTTTGTTGTTTGTGTTTTGTTACTTTCATTGTGCTAAGGAGTAGAATTTTCTGCCGGATTCTGAGTTTCTTGATACGTATAACAGTTTTTCGTGTCAAGAGACTCCATCATCGATCATATCTTAACATCGGGTGAGATAGTGGTCAAAAACAAGCTTATCAACGACCTCCTGACCCGCGCAACTTCGTCTGCGTCAGATTTTAATTAATCTCCCGCTCCTATTAGTCGTAGCGTGATGTTCTATAACCAATAACCTTTCTCGATAAATGGGCTATCCAACATTTAAAGAATTTTTCAATTCGATTCAGTAGTTCTTGAGATAAGCACGTTCACCCAAACAAACAAACTGTTCCGCTATAATTTAAGTATAGATAGGAACCCTTTCACCATTGTTGGAAATTCGGTTTACCAAAGTAAATATTAAATAATTATAAACTCATTTTTAGGCAAGTTTCATTCTTAACAATATTTTTTTATCAAACATTCATTATAACAATACCCAGATGAGACAAAGATGGAAGGACAAAGAAACTTCATAGACGAAAAATGACACAAGCCCAAAAAGTTTACAGACAAACGATATTACCATCCAACATTCTTTGTCACAACTACAGAGACATTCTACGTAAAACTATTCATACAGGATGTTTCAGAAAGACTGTCAAAATATATTTTTTAAATTCTTTTCATAAAAAGCGAAAAAGTTGCAAAAATCTCTTTTCAAAACCTAAAATGGCGCAAATATAACAACTTAATTGGGAGTTATATATTTGAGCCTTTTGGCGTTGAAAAACTAGGCCTATGGGGTCCGAGTGCGCATCGAGTCTTTAAGAACATTAGCAAACAACTTCTCGACTGTTCACGTGAGTTGTGGTTGGGCTTTTCTTCGGCCAAAGAATCAGCATTGCCATTCAACGCACCAATGCTGCCAGGGTTCTGGGCACTTCTGCCAATAACAGGGATGTGGATTACTTTTTTGATGCCCAATGTATTATTTTGCTTTTATATAATGCGTTTGTACATAATGCCGTGATTATTAGTCTAGTTGTTTGAATCTAATATAAGTTGTTTTTGGTGTACTCTAAATATCTATGATAATAAAATTAAGGCTTGTTTAATAATTCTGATGCATTTTATGGCGATTATTTTAGTTGAATCACAGATTCGATGCTTTCAACTGCATCGAGACTACTTGAAAAGTTATTTGTTAGGAGAACTTTTTTTCACACATTTTTGTCATATTACTACTGAGATGCGAATGCAATGAAAATGAATAGGATAGGAATAGGACTGGCCCTCTGATACAGAATGTAGACCCTGAAATATGACCACGTACTTCTGCAAAATCCTATATAATAGCCAAATCTCGCTCTTTACACCGACTCATATTAATGTGAGAACTGGAGTAAGTTCGGCCTCCCTAGAGGCTCATGAGGTAAGTGGAAGCGAGGGGAATGCCGGCACATCGACGTATGTATTTTATAGTAGCCTCTTAAGCTATGCTGCAGGTGCCGTGTGGAGTAATCTGTGGACCTACCCTGGTTTGAGGAGAGTTATCTTTAGAGAATGATGGAATGACCAAAAATCCGCACCAGCGAAAATTTAAATAAGGTAACTCCAAAAAGTTTACAGTCAAAACGACTTAAGTATCCAAAACATTTTGATACAACTACGGTGACATTCAAAGTAGATCTACGCATATAATAGCTTAATCATGCTCTTCACACTGACTCATATTAATGTGCGAACTGGAGTAAGTTCGGCCTCCCTAGAGGCTCATGAGGTAAGTGGAGGCGGGGGGAAAACCGGCACATCGACGTATGTATTTTATAGAAGCCTCTTAAGTTATGCTGCAGGTGCCGTGTGTAGTAATCTGTGGATCTATCCTAGTTTGAGGAGAGTTATCTTTAGACAAAGATGGAATGACCAAAAACCCGCATCGGCGAAAATTGAATTAAGGTAACTCCAAAAAGTTTACAGTCAAAACGACCTAATGAGGGCTGCCGTTTTATTCACCAGTTGGCGCCACTGTCGAGTAAGGTTCTTAATCATAGCATAAATATTTTTACTACGCGCATGTGAACAAAATATTCACAAAAATCAAAACAAATAAGTAACTAAACTCGCGACAATAGCCAACCAACAGTTAAATTTGACATTTAAAACCTCACGTTACACTACCGCCTCAAACGCGATAGCCCTCATTATCCTAAACTTTTTGATACAACTATGGTGACATTCAAAGTAGACGACTAAAACGACTTAGTGTACACGACATAAACCACCTCTAGGCGGTTTTTTTTTAATATTTCATGAAGGTAATAGGTACAATAAAAATAAATAATTCATTAGAATTATGAAACACCCTGTTAATAATGTTTTGGGGAATGTGCGACGGTATTGTATAATTAAATTCCGCCAAGTCTTTTCCATCATCGGACCACAAGAAGAACGGCGACGCGCCACCGGAACATGGTGGACATCCCATCTACGCGCACCAAACGTTTTGGGAACACATTCATAGTGCGTACAGCTAAGGAGTGGAATTCCCTGCCGGTGTCTGTGTTTCCTGATAGCTACAACCTGGGAGTCTTTAAGTCAAGAGTGAATAGGTTACTTCTAGGCAAGCGTGCTCCATCTTCGACCACATCATCGCTTACCATCAGGTGAGATAGTGGTCAAACGCGTGCCTATCAATAGTAAAAAAAAAACGTATCAAAACAACGTCACCGTTCCATTTCGCGCTGTTCTTGGAACACAAGGCTTGGACTGCGTTCGTTCCTGGATGTTTCAAACTACGTCATTTGTCATGATAATGAATATTTTCATTTTTTAAATAAGGCATATGCCATAAATATCTTTTTTGTAAGACATATAATATGGCACCGTGTATAATAGCTAAATCTTGCTGTTCACGCCGATTCGTATTAATATGAGAACTCGAGTAAGTTTGGCCTCCCTAGAGGCTCATGAGGTAAGTGGAGGCGGGGGGAATACCGGCACATCGACCTATGTATTTTGTAGTAGCCTCTTAATCTATGTTTCAGGTGCCTTGAGGAGTAATCTACGGCTTTATGCTGGAATGATGGAGGTTATCTTTATGTTTTTATTACGGTGAATAATCTTAAATATCTAAACTTTATGTCAAAAATATTTTTAAGTTTAATCTCTAATCTCTAGAAGTTTTAATACGATTGCGAAAATTCTTTCGTTGGCAGAAAGTAACACTGCCACTGAGTGTCATAGGCTTCTTTGTATCTCGGAAAAAGCACGGTTCTTGTGGCATAGGCCCCTGGAGAATTTAATTGGGTGAGTATTCATTATTTTTACTGGTTTTATTTTATTTTATTACTACTGGTAATCTTAATGACACTCATTTTGATTTTAAATGTACCTTATTTGTTTGTAACACCGTTGTACATTTACAATAACACACCTACCACCTTTTTATAACCCAAAGGTTGACTGGTAGAGCATGCCTTCTTGCATTACATGCGTCTATGTACCAGTACTGTATATAAAATTTAAATAAATATTTATAAAATAAACTGAATAAATCTTCAAATCTAAAGACGTCCAAATAAATCCCCCACCTTGCCAATCCCACAAAAAATATTTACCCATTTAATATCCGTACGACCATAATACCGTACAAAATAAACAAAAAGGACATTTTTTTTAATTAGAGCACTTAGCGCCTCGTTACTGTAATGCGCATAAAACCGGCCACATCAGTTACTGGTGCCACATAACAAGCTTATCTTCGGCGCCCGGTCTGTCCTTTCCGCTAATAATTTAAATGTACCACTTGTGGCTTATTAAATGTCCTCTTTTACACGAACTAATTGAATAATTTATGCGGGATGGCGTGGTAATTGTGAAGTTTTAGTCCTAGATTTTGTAGAGGGAATAGGGATATGGTGGGTCTAGGTATGTTTTTTAGAACATCGTACTATTCTGATAAGCGAAGGATAGGGTTTGAACATGGATAAGGCTGTAGGTGATGTTTTTGATATGGGTTTGCTCTTGACTCTAGTCTAGGTCAGAGATAACAGAGACAAGGTCTACGATGGAGCGAGCTTACCCAAAAGGAGCCTGCAGGCATTGAGTTCCACTCCTTTGCTGTGCGCATTATAGTAAAATAGCCCAGTTTTTTAAGAAAAGTAACTGGCCAGCTACAATCTGCAGTTTTAGGCGCCGACCCCACTGCACGCGGTCTAGCGGTCAGAGTTCCAAGTTCTGTGTTCCGCGTCCACTGTAATCTATGCGGTAGCTAAGAATTCTACACACACAAAAGCTGTTAGGCCGCGAAGGTCAAAGTGGACGCGCGTTCTGTCGGAGTTCAATTTTTTTGCAAAAGCTGGACGGCCTGGATGGCCGACGAGATCGAAATGTTTATTTAATTAGTGAGAGAAAAACGTTTTCTTTATGATTTGCGAGACATTTGGTTGAGAGTGACATTTGGTTTTCAGTAAAAAGAGCGTGCGACGTGTTATCACTGCTTAAGATTACTGAACTTCACATTTTTAGACCGCTCGCAGTTTGCGCGTGTGTGGACGCGCGGAACGGGCTGCAGAACGGATCGCGGGAAGGACCGCGCTCAGTGGGGTCGGCGCCTTAAAATGAGTATTTCAAGTATACTAGCTTTTTCCGAGACGTCTCTCTCGTCTAAACAACAGGAATGGTTTGTTTTTTCGCGATAAAAAGTAGACTATGTTTTGTCTTGCGTCACCAATACTTGTGAAGACCTTATGGCTGCATCAGCGAATGATGTTATCGTTGCTGAGTACTGGGCCAAAACATAAAATTTAATCACTCTATTTGCCATCGACAAGCTGAGAAGAAGACCAGTGAAAGATTTTTGTGAACGGAGTCGTACCTACTTTCAAAGATCTACCATCAATTACATCGTATCAATTTTGATATGACATTTAACAGCTAATAACAAATGATCATTTTTCCAAGTAATTCATTATTCGTCTTGCATGCCTACGGCCCATTTAAGAAAATAAAATAAATAATATTTTCATTCTACAACTCGTCCCACGTTACTATCAAAATGAGAAAAGGTAGATACAATCAGTAGGAAAAGTGTTAGTATGGAAATAAAAAAAAAAAATAATTTGTCTTAAAATTCTAGCTGACCCGCGCAACTTTGTCTGCGTCACAATTTTCATTACTGCTCCGCTCCTGTTGGTCTTAGCGTGATGATATAGCCTTCCTCGATAAATGGGCTATCTAACACTGAAAGATTGTTCCCGAGACTAGCGCGTTCAAGCAAACAAACAAACTCTTCAGCTTTATATATTAGTATAGATATAGATTTAATCATCACAGAAGGTAAAAGAACCAAGATTTTAATAAGCCCCTCACACCAAACTCCTACAGTTATCCCGACTAAAAGTTAACAAGTTAACAGCTAAACCGAGTTAGTTCTCGGTTAAAAGCTAAACCACTCAATTAACTGTAGTGAAAGTTGTCAACTATATTAACAGTTGCCCACGTCTGAAGTTCGCGACGATCTCTAGAGGGTGAGCTAAGTGAGACACCGGCTAGATAGATCGAGTTACTGGCTTACTTTGTGCGGCTTAATCTGGTTTCTGTCCTATTTTTATTGAGTAGCTTTTCAAACGGTTGCTTTGAAAAAAGTAGTCATGAGCAATGAACATTTTGTGAGACTGTTGGTTGAGAACGCGAGTTCTTGTGCCACAATTTATTTGAGTACTAGCTGACTCGACAAACGTTGTTATGCCAAACAAAAAAGAAAAAAATACCCTACCACCTATGCTCATACCTGCCGAATATACAAACAAAATTTCATGAAAATCGGTCGAGCTGGTTCGAAGGAGTTCGGTAACAAACACCTTGACACGAGATTTTTATATATTAGATTAAAGTACCTATCTTTGTGAACTTTAATGTGATGACAGAAACAAAACAAAGATGCAATACTGTACCAAAACAAAATCACCATGTGTGAGTCGGACTAAAAATGCAAAAAAAAATGATTATTTTAGGGCAATAATAGAAATACATACTGTAAAAATCCGCTGACAGACTGACGGACAGACAGCGGAGGCTTTGTAATAGAGTTCCGATAGTTTCCCTTCGAGTTCGGAACCCTGAAACCTTCAAACATAGCTTTTTTTACTTTTCATAATAGCAGCTAAATCGGTATCAATCAATTTCTCACGTACGCATTAATGACTAAGCAATGTTTAGCCCAGAAACACGGCATCACTGTCTATCCACTTGACCAAACCCAACCCCACTGTCAACAACGTTTGATGTTTTCACTCAAGAGATTTAACGCGACAGGAAAAGGAATTCTATAGACACATCTTCCTGAAATCTTACGGAAATAATTCCTTGTTCCTTTTGACCCAAAGCTTCGCGAGTGGAATCCCAAAGGTACTTGGTTCACGGATCTGTCAGAGGCTTAACTGGCGGGCTCGATAGCGAGCTGACGAGGGATAAAGGGAGTCGTGATAAGCGGCCTGATAAGGTACCAGCTTACTTTAAGCAGTGCAGTGTATTAACGGTGGGAAGGTATCTTGTTTTATTTGATTTGAATTCATTTGACATAGATTTGTGTAAGTCGTTTCTGACAGGGGGAAGGCTATGGGAAATTCGTGTAACTTTAAAATATACTAGCTGACCCGCGCAACTTCGTATGCGTCACATATTTTATTAATGTTCCACTCTTTTTGGCCTAGCCTTCCTTGATAAATGGGCTATCCAACACTAAAAGAACTTTTAAATTCGAACTAGTAGTTCTTGACATTAGCGCATTTGTTGCTAAACTCTTCTGCTTTATAATATTAGTATACATTTAAATAGTAAAGATAAGGATGACCAAATGTTAGCTTACACACGCTCACCATACAAGAAACACGGCATTTATGATGTCTCGCGCACACGAACGTTCCCGAAGATTGCCGACCGCGCCACGAGTTCACCTTGGTATGACGGGCCATTTATGGGCTAATTGTGGAGTCAGAAAAACTTTCGCACTGTCCAAACTATACAAGACAATGATGTAAAAGAAATAAAGAAAAAGTGTTAATCAGTAGAGGCTGTCGCAGGACTCTACCTTGTTATAAAGTCTGCTTATTATTTGAAAAATATATGCCAATAAATTCACCACGGCCCAATTGAGCACAAAAATATCATGTATTTAACACTGGCCACACAAATTGTGTCGTATAAAAATCACTTGGAAATAGATGTTTCAGTGGAAGCTACACATTCAATCCTCTTCGCCATGAAGAAATCCCTGAAGTAACAAAAAGGCTCAGAACTATAAAAAATAAAACCGTCAGTCCAAATATAAGGCGGAGGAAATCCGATTTATATACATAGACTTATCCAAAATTCACTTCAAATTCTCTTGTGCCGATTTTTAAACCGCCCTCGCGACCCAATTCCGAAACTTTGGCCACTTCAATTCTCATTCCGCATTGTAGGGCACGATTGTGACAAAGCAAACTGACCTTTAGCTGTGAGGTTACTGGATTCAAGTTGTAGTGGCAGGAGTGTTTCGTTCGTGAGCTGATGGTCTTCTAGAGAGCTGGTTATCGCTTCGGGAGGCGAAGTGTTTTACTTTGTCGCCGTTACGTTTGTATATTTGTTTTTGAGTGTTTTTTGAGGTTGTAGTTAAAGGTTTTGTCTTTAATTTATATTAGAATTATCTTATCTGCCATCCTTATCATAATGTAGTCTTTATCAGTAACATGCCGTAAGAAATTGTTTCGTAAAACAGGAAAATTTTGATTTTCAAGCATTTACGTCTTTTTCCTAATACCTGGATTTAGATGTTGATAGAAAACACGTTGGAGAAGCAGTAATAAATATGCAAAAATATGTGGGTCCAGTTTGACAAGTAAAATCAATTCTGATTCGAAGAATACCGGACATAACTTGGTACAATTATGTATAAACAGTTTCGATTTTATAAAACAGTTTTCTTTTGCAGTTTTCTATAACAAACATATAAATAAGATTGTCACAACCATAGAATAATTTGTGCTAAATAAACATTTTGTGCCAAAAGTATTTGTGCTGGGATATTCAAGCGTGAACTTATAAGTGCTTTGTGCAACTGACGAAAGAAGTTCTAGAGGTAGATGTGAGAATGTTAAAACTATCAAAGCAATTTCCAAGATATTATCTCCTTTCTGGCTTATTTTACTACTAGTATCATTTTAACTATTAGTTCAGTATTTCCTTCATATTATCTAGTGTATTAGCGCGAGCGCCGCAAGCACTCACTCATTTTCACACTTCCATGAGGTAGAGTAAGTGGCGTGGCTATTTTTGTGTTATCTCCAGTACCTATGCCTGCCAACTGCACTTGTAAAAAAATAAATTAGAAATTTAAAAAAACCCCGACAAATGAAACTAAAAAGATCCATATAAATTATTTTTTATTTTTTAAAGCTTTTTTCTGTCGGAGATTTTTAAATATTTAATTTAATTTTAATTTCATGCTTTTTGAACTCCCCTTCAATATAGTGTACCTACATTATTCTACTAGTCAAGCCCTTTCATTTTATAACTATATTGTGAACAAAAAATATAATTCGCCATTTTGTGGTGCCGGCCATCTTGGATTTGAAATTTGTTATAGTATATGGTATTCTACAATTTATATTCTAGTCAAGCCCTTTTATTTGATACCCATATTGAGGGAGTTGTGAAAAAATATGTAATCCGCCATACTAGCTACGATGCCACAGACAGACACACACTTGCACACACACACACACACACACACACACACACTCACACACACACACACATACACACACACACTCACACACACACACACACACACATACACACACACAGAGAGAGAGAGAGAGAGACGTTAAACTTATAATACACCTTCGTTTTTACGTCGGGGGTTAAAAATCGAAATCTTTAAAATCATAAATTTTCAAAACTGCTGAAAATGAAAACGGAACACTTTCCAGGTACCGAAAGACGGAGACTGGGCCAGTCTCGACATAGTTACGATCAAACTCAATGATCTGATCCGTGGATCGCGTTCGAGATTGCCTGTGTAATTCAGTAAGACTACTACTACAAATTCCGTAAGGCCACCCCCTTACTGAATTTCAGTCGCTAGGCGATTGGTACACATGTTGAGACTTCCTGCCATGGTCTTAAGAAACAAATAATTAATATTCTAGGTATAACTGCAGGCTCATCTAGTCTTAACCCTTTGCGTAATAATAATATGTCAAGATCAGTTGCTAATAGCGTTACGGGCTCCGAGCTATTAATTGAACGAATACATTAATTGTACATGGAATTGTACTTATAGGCGAGCCATTTGTCACCCGAATTGACATCCAATTAAGGAGCTGTAATTATTGTGTGGCAATATAATCTTATGGTATGGGACTTGCGTAGGGTTCGATCGACGGAGCGGTCTAAGGCTGATTAACCAATGGAATTGGATGAAATACCAGTGTCTGAAGCGGAGCGGAGATTTTATGCAAGTCCATTGGTTAAAATTTTTCCGCTCCTCTCCTTTCTACTCCAGTGGACAGTCAGCCTAACTCTGATGTTGTAAGTCCCCTTTCTCTCCACTCAACTCAATCAAGATACTAGTTATAGCTTGTTATTTATTCAGATGAATCGCGGGATTTTTTCGTTGTCGGTTGTCGTTGCTGTGAGTCGATAGGAGTGGAGGAAGTTTCCTTCAAAGGAATAAATTAGAATATAGACTCAAGTGTAGCCTTCTAATTGTTCCCTTCTTGCGCATTGATTTCACTAATGTGTAGCGCCATCAATGCCGCCACAAGAAAAAGTAACGGAGCAAATCAACATCGCAACAAAAAGAACCGCAACGCCATTAATCCAATTCGCAACAAGCTACTTCGTCGAAATCCTGTAACCTGGTTTTAGAGTTTACCGTACGATTTGAAAATCAGCCGAATATCAACTATCGGGCAGTTGCCCACACCGGACACAACAACCGTCCGGTCGGAGGATCCTCCCTTTTCAATGGAGGTTTGCGGGACTTTACTCTCTGTACCGCATACCCTCTATAGATACATTATAATGGCTAAAAAAAGCGCAGTTTTACACAATGCCACAATCAAATCTACAATCCATATAACCTGACTACCAGCAGTGCGATTCTGTAAACATGTCGAAGTGAAAACTTGGGCGAAGCGAACGACAAGTGAGCTGTCAAACCATACAAACAAGATGTAATGGCAGCTCACTTGTCGTTCACATCGCACTAAGCGTTTTCAAACGTCTTTAATAATGCGCACAGCAAAGGAGTGGAACTCTCTACCTGCGTCTGTGTTTCCAAACGCTTACAACCCTAATCTTTTTAAAGTTAGAGTGAACAGGCTCCTTCTGGGTAAGCTCGTTCCGTCGTAGACTTTGTCTCTGTCATCTCTGACCTAGACTAGAGTCAAGAGCAAACCCCACACAAATAAAAAAAAAGTGTACAAGGTGAGATGTTGACAGATAGACCGGCTGATGTCAATGAACACACCAGACAAGTTGAAGAATCTGGGCATCATTTCTGGCCTAAAACTTTACCCGTTGAACATGTTTTTCTTATAAAGGTGAGATAATGTAAGCCCCCTTTGCGATACCCATGAGAGACAAAAAGATGTTGAAGTGTTACAAAACACAGCAAAAACGACTGCCCAGTGTAAAAACCAATCTTCCTCTAATATTGTTTTGTAAATAGGGCCGAACACAATTATGTAATACTCGCTGACGCGGCAAACGTTGTTTTGCCATATAAATAAAAAAAAAATACTTACGATCTATTTTTTTTTTTTTTATTTGTGATGGGTTTGCTCTTGACTCTAGTCTAGGTCAGAGATGACAGAGACAAAGTCTACGATGGAGCGAGCTTACCCAGAAGGAGCCTGTTCACTCTAACTTTGAAGAGATTAGGGTTGTAAGCGTTTGGAAACACAGATGCAGGCAGATAGTTCCACTCCTTTGCTGTGCGCATTATAAAAGACGTTTGGAAACGCTTAGTGCGAATTGGTGGAATAGTAACAAGGTAGGGATGGTAAGATGCAGTGCGTCTGGATGTCCGATGGTAGAAGGGGGCCGGTGGAATGAGGTCGTGGAGTTCTTGGGCACACTCACCGAAGTACAATCTGTAGAAGACCGACAAGCAGGCAACCTTACGGCGATGAGCCAAGCTATGTAGTTTGGTATCCACCTACCAAATGTACATAAAAATTTCATAAAAATCGGTCAAGCCGTTTCGGAGTAATTCGATAATAAACACTGTGACACGAGATTTTTATATATAGAAGATATCAAAGATATTTTGTACCATGACAGAAAATTCTTTACGTCCTAGTTTGGTGTCAAAACTCCACGAATCGAACTTTGAAATGTTTAAGGTATCAATCCTATTTCAATTTAATCATTTAATTAAGTTACGCAAAAGTACATAAAAAATACGGGTCCACTTCAGAACATACTCCGTTTTTTGTCATTTAAAAAAATAAGCAAATCAATAACAAATAGTCCTGCGTCAAAACCTAAAACCGTACTAAAAAGTAGGCAAGAAAACGTAATTTATTAGATCATTTGCGGTTCCCAAACACGAGGTCAAAGAGGCCCGTAAAATCCTTACGAATGGCGGTACTTCCCTCTCTTATCTCAGACGACTGCCATTTTTATATCCCTCTGTTAAAGAGACAACTGGCCGGGTTTTGCCGCTAAATATGGGATTTTCTCTGTTTTCTGATATGGGGGCATGAAAAACAAAAGGTTTTGGTATCTACATGTTAAGGTTTGTAAAGGAACGTAAAAGTTTAGGATGGTGCTTTTGTCCGTATCTTGTAGGAAGGTACGTAAAGGTGGGAAATGTAGATAAAACTGGTTTCGTACTGTGGAAGGGCAGAGGATGAGAGTATGAGGGGTATGCTACGTTTAAAGTGCATAGGTAACTGGCACAATAGTGTGAGGATATACTACTACCCCACAAATTTTATTCCTCAGGAAATCTGAGAGCTCTGGGTTCTAGCAATATGTATACTAATTTATAAAGCTGATGAGTTTGTTTGTTTGTTTGCTTGAACGCGCTAATCTCAGGAACTTCTGGACCGATTCGAAAAAATCTTTCAATGTTAGATAGCCCATTTATCGAGGAAGGCTATAGGCTATATATCATCACGCTAAGACCAAAAGGAGCGGAGCAGACGAAGTTGCGCGGGTCAACTAGTGTTTATGTATTGCTGGAGCTCTGGGTTCTGTTTATTTATGACTGCCACGCACTACCGAAATATCATGTGGTTAATCCAAAACAGTTTTGCATGTCGACTATATACACAGATATGTACTACAAAGAATGCCAATTTGTCTAAGCTCTAAGGCCGTTTGAGCGGAAAGGCCTCACAATCCTAATATATAAAACTAGCTGACCCGCGCAACTTCGTTTGCGTCACAATTATTCATTACTGCTCCGCTCCTTTTGGTGTAAGCGTGATGATATATAGCCTATAGCCTTCCTCGATAAATGGGCTATCTAAAACTGAAAGAAATTTTCAAATCGGATCAGAAGTTCCAGAAATTAGCGCGTTCAAGCAAACAAACAAACTCTTCAGCTTTATATATTAGTATAGATTCTTCCGTTACTGACTGATTGAGTGACCGACAGACAACGCACGGCCAGAAATACTGGTCGTCGAAAGCCGAAAGCCATGTAGCTTCCTTGGGAAGTGTAGGAGAGCTCTAAGAGAGGATTTCCCGAAATTCCTACGGGAACGGGAAAAACGGGATATGCGCGTACGAAATCGCGGGAAAAAACTAGTAATACATAAAATTCTTCCGTTGCTGACTGATTGAGTGAGTGACTGACAGACAACGCACAGCCGAAACAACTGGTAATAGAAAGCTGAAATTTGGCATGTCGCTTACCGACACTCTGTAAAGGAGCACTAAGAGAGGATTTCCTGAAATTCCTACGGGAACGGGAAAAAATGGGAAATGCACGTACGAAGCCGCAGGCCAAAGCTAGTAGCTGTATAATCCACAAAAAATCAGGACTTATAGAACAATGTAGAAACCACATTAACCCAAACACGGCATACAAAAATTATCAGCAACAAATAATCTGACAAGTCAGAACGTTTCCGTTTTATTTCCATATGCTTAACCCTAAAAAAATAAAATCACAACAAAAGGGTCTGAACACGAAAGGGCTAAATGTCTCGCCTTTGTACAATATAGTGGTACAGGCGGCGACGTAAGTGTTGTGACAACTTTGATTTTCCGAGTTAGATTTTTAGTGGAGTTGAACGTGGTTTTTTTGGGTTTTGCTAGTTTGAAGCTAAAACGTGTCCAAATTTAGTCTAATAACGAAATTACGGGTTTTCAAGCTAAAGTAGATTTTGAGAATTAATCAAATAGCAATACTTAAATCAGAAATCGGAGGTTTGTAGGAAGGTTGATTGTTTACTCGTGAATAAGTACTTATTGTTTTTTTTTATAACTAGCTTTGCCCGCGACTTTGCACGCGGTATAGGTATCCTATTGTTCCCCGTTCCCGTAGGAATTTCGGGAAATCGTCTCTTAGTGCTTCCCTACACTCCCCAAGAAACCTACAAATCAAGTAGCTTTAAGTAATTCTGGCTGTGCGTTGTCTGTCAGTCACTTAAAAGTAAAGGAAGAATTTTAATATTAGAATAGTATCGAAGTAAAAATAAAAGTATTCATATTATTTTAAAGCACACTACAACTAAATGATGACTAATTAACTGTCCACGGATTTTCCAGATTTAAGCCGCTGCAAATGGCTTTTTGCGCATAATGCAGAACATCCAGTTTTTAGGGTTCCGTAGAAAAAGGGTCACCAACGGAACCCTATTACTAAGCCTTCGCTGTTGAAATATTCTAAGATTACAATGTAGAAATTGTTTTTAGGGGTCAAAGGAACCATAATAGGTAGTAGACAGTTGAAATTTTCACAGATTATATATTTTCATTGCCGCTATAACAACAAATAATAAAAATCAAGGTTTATGGTACGCAACCCTTCATATGCGAGTCAGACTCGCACTTGGCCGGTTTTTTCATGTACTCCTTTAACATTATTCTATAATCTTAAAATATTTCTTACAATGATTAATATTAATTACAAACAAAAATATTTATTTAAATAACAAACTATATACACTTAAAATCGAAAATAAAACTCCTAACTATAATATGGCGACAAATCGACTGGAAGTGAGTCCAAAAGACTGGCGGCATTGCCACGTTGTATGGCAATGCTTATTTATTCTCTGTCCGAGGTAAAAGCCAGCCGTTGGGTCACGCGAAGTGTCAACTAAGCATTTAGCTAGTTCATTAAATAACACGTGAGCACTCGAACCCCACGGTCTAAGAGTTTCAACCCCAAACGGCTAAAAAAAACTGAATTTTAAAACTATTTCATACAAATATAAATTCACTTTTCACGTCAACTGTACCCGAAAGCCGTACAGTCCCGCCAAGAAGTGATTAATTGCCCAACGTAACGTATTTACGTACACATACATACATTATATACACCAGTACGTATGTACACGCCGTGAAAGTTAATTTATTCCTTTGCTGAGTACCGCCCAGGGAATTATTCGGTAATTTCACTCAGATTTGATACGAAATGCCGCGTTTTGTAACTTATTTATGTATTTACGGTATGTTTTTTATTAAATTGTACTTTTATATTAGTTTGAGTTGAGAATTTTCGTCAGTGATTATGGTAATACAGGGAGACTATTCATTCAATAGGGAATATGCATGAAAAATATTTATGGTTGATGCAGTTAATCTAAAAATACCCAAAAATATAATACTAACAGTGAAATGAGAGTTCTCTAGATTACTAAAACCCCAGACTGACGTCTGGGAGGAACTTTTATCTGAACGGGAATGTAGGTGGGAAAATTCCATTAAAGGCCGTCACTTCCACCAGTTTTTTCCATCCGTTCGTGAGCGGCTGGATAGGAAATGGCTGGAGGTGGATCATTGTGTTGCCCAATTTCTCACAGATCATGGCGACTTCAAGAGTAAATTATTTTCCTTTAGGCTTGTGGCCTCGCCTTTATGTCAATGTTCTACAGCCGACTATGAATACGAACAATCCGCACACCACATCTTATGGGAGTGTATTATTTGGCAAACTGAACGCAATATTATGTTAGATAGTATTCAGGTTACATCTGGAGTAGTTTACTACACGGACCTTGTAGAAAATAGAACAAATTTCCGTGCTTTCAGGCGATTTTGCCATACCTATTACTGGAATCAAAAGTAGCTCACAATTTAGGACCCATTAGATTTAGTGTTAATATATAATCCGTGGTGCTTGACAACTGGGCTTAACTCAGTTGTATATGTCCCTTGGTGCCTATTGGTCTAGTTCTATTCTGTCTCCTGCTTGATAAGGAGGGAAGTGGAAATTATATATGTATATTTTTTTCCTACTCCTCCGCTGTACTTTTCTGATTAAATTCGTTGCAGGATCCAAGACAGTTAAATCGTTTCTCCGGGACTCGTCGGGCTTCATTGGCTCGGCGTTTTTCTGGTGGTCGCCACCGTTGATTCTGGCTTTCAGGAGTTGCAGTGGTTGGGAAAGTGTGGCGGGATTGTCCCAAAAAAAATAACAGTGAAATAGAATTAAAATTGCTCAAGAACAAACGAGACATAACTATTTTAAACAAATATTCCCTCTCGCGAAAATCTATAGACGCAAATATCTCTAGATGACTTTTCGAGTCTATAAAATAATATCTACCCAGTAGGTTTTAAGTGGCATTCATAAAGTCCTCGATCGTATTCTTTTTTTAAGGGTTCCGTACCCTAAGGGTAACCAACGGAACCCTATTGCTAAGCCTCCGCAGTCCGTCCGTCCGTCCGTCTGTCTGCCAGCGGGCTGTATCTCGAAAACCGTAATATCATCATATCAGCCCAAAGACGTCCACTGCTGGACACAGGCCTCCCCCACGGGGGGGGGGGGGGGGGGTGACAAAATTGGCAGGCGGGTTGGCGATCGCAGTGTATGGTGTTGCGTTTTACAGAGAACGCCGCTGCCCATTCTCTGGTGAGTTCCTTCACCTCGTACGACACCCACGGGAAGTGATGGGATGGTATTATTCTTTTACGGCACCATATGGCACCGGCCGACACCATACGGCGGACCGTAATAGGTAGACTTCAATTTCATAGCGTGTGTATTTCTATTGCCGCTATAGCAACAAATAATAAAAAAAAAATTAAAGGCGGCTCCCATACAAGAAACGAGTTTTTTTTTGGTACGGAACCCTTCGAGTAAAAGTGCGAATCGCACTTGGCCGGTATTTTCTGGATGAAAAATCATCAAATGACTTGTTCAGCTCTGGCCGGAACGGGGTATATGTCAGACTCTTACTGGTAATGGTAACCAAATACAGGTGCCGAGTGCTTCCTAAGGAACTAGGTACATATTTACACTAGTTGACCCGCGTAACTTCGTCTGCTCCGTTCCTATTGGTCTTAGCGTGATGATTAGGGCTCGGATAAATATGTCGAATTCAATGGTTGAAATGATTTTAATATTGTCTTTTAATGGTGTTGTCGGATTTTCCAGCGCTTTGATGTGGTGGGTTAAAAAACAGTAATTTCTTTTTAGACGCTATGGAAGCAAAAATCAGTTTTTGCTAGTTTAATTATTAAAGATAGGAAATATGGACTAAGGTAATTAAATTCTAAAAATATGGTCTTAACCTTGAAATATGGAAAACTATGGATTCTAAAACCCTCATTTCCAGCTCAAAACATCATAATTTATGGAGAAAACCAAATAATGAATGAAAATTATTCAAATAAAAAATATGTGTTTACATATATATCCTAGCCCTAGTGATGATATATATAGCTTACCTCAATAACTGGGCTATCTAACACTGAAATTTTTTTTTAAATCGGACCAGTACTTCCTGAGATTTGCGCGTTTAAGCAAACAAACAAACAAACTCTTCAGCTATATATGTATATTAGTAGAGATACAACATATTTTATGAGTGTGAGAACTTGTCAGGGGCGGCGCAGCTTACAGGTGGCGTCGACAGGTGGCAGCACGGTCGTCACGCAATACTCCGCACATTTATTATTAAACTTAGGGCTTAGCTCGGGCTCACCCGATTGAGACATTTAATTTTCCCTACATTCTGTCTTAAAAATATATATTACACTAGCTTTCGCGCGCGACTTCACACGCGCATTTACCGTTTTTCCCGTTCCCGTTAGAATTTCGAGAAATTATCTTTTAGTGCTCCCTTACGGAGTGTAAGGAAGCTACATGCCAAATTTCAGCTTTCTACGACCAGTAGTTTCGGCTGTGCGTTGTCTGTCAGTCAGTAACGGAAGAATTTTATAAAATTACTAGCTTCTGACAGCGGCTTCGCCCACGTGATACCTAGGGAACATACCCCCGGGATATATACAGCCTATGTGTTATTCCAGACTTCTACCTCTGTGTACCAGATTTCATGAAGATCCTTTCAGGTGTTCTGAAGTGAAAGAGTTACAAACATCCATCCTCATAAACTTTCGCATTTATAATATTATATGTATACTAACTGACTCGGCAAACGTTGTTTTCCAAAATAAATTAAATAGTCTACCACCTATTTTCATATCTACCGAATAAACACACAAAATTTCATGAAAATCGGTCGAGCCGTTTCGGAGGAGTTCGGTACCAAACACAGTGACACGAGATTTTTTTATATTAGAAGAAGACTAGCTTCTGCCAGCGGCATCGTCCGCGTGATCCATAGGGAACATACTCCCGGGATATATATAGCCTATGTGTTATTCCAGACTATAATCTTCCTTTGCGCCAAATTTCATAAAGATCATTTTAGGCGTTGTGACGTGAAAGAGAAACAAACATACAACCTCACAAACTTTCGCATTTATAATATTATACGTATACTAGGTTTTGTCCGCGACTTCGTACGCGCATATCCCGTTTTTTCTCGTATTCCGTTTTTTCCCGTTCCTTAAAACTATCCTATCTTTTAGGTTGGGTCAAATAACAGATAGTTACAAAGTTTCATCAAAATCGGTTCAGTAGTTTAGGAGTCCATCGCGGACAAACAACGTGACACGTGATTTATATATATTAAGATTCGTCGTTTAATTTGACAAAAAAATTACGTGTAAGAGCTCATTCACACGAAGACGATTCGTTTTTTTTTGACGAATCGTCTTTTTTCACGACGTTTCGTTTTGGTTTTTGACGGCAGCTATACTTTTTAATGTGGCATGCCCGTATTCACACGCATCACGAATCGTGAAAAATGTCGGACACATCTTAAATCACATACCGTGTTTTTAAAACACGTTTGTCAAAAAATCACGAATCGTATTTTTTGTGACAGATTTGCTGGCGCGCGCATTTATCGTATTCAATAGTTCATTCAAGACTAAACTCTGAATGAATCACGAAACGAATGTGAATATCAATTCGGATATTTTGCCGAATCGTGATAAAACACGATTCCGTATGCAATGTGAACGTCCATCCGTCATGACGGAACCCGTGTGAATGTGCCCTATTAGAGTTATTCGTAATCTATTAAACGTAAATATAAACTTACAAAATAAATATTTTGTCTGTTTAGGTATTAAGAAGTCTGGATGTTTAGATAATGATTAATAGAACCTCGCCTCATCTGGTCGGGGCCTCCAATGTTGTGTGTGGATGCGTGTAATGTTCTTCGCCAATGTATACACAGAGTGTTAAAGCGTGGAAAATAACTTTGGTATTTTATTTCACTGATGATACTTAACACAATGTACCTAGAGGATCAAAGGACCTAGCTTACATAGGTACATTGTGTTAAGTATCATCAGTCTAACCACACCAGAAGCTACTCAACCCCATGTATGATAAATATGTAAAGATACTTGAAAAACCCTGGTCTTTACCCTTTTTTTTGTATTTGTGATGGGTTTAATCTTTAACTCTAGCTAGTCTAGGTCAGAGATGATAGAGGCTAAGTCTATGATGGAGCGAGCGTACCCAGAAGGAGCCTGTTCACTCTGACTTTTAAGAGATGAGGGTTGTAAGCGTTCGGAAACACAGACGCAGGCAGAGAGTTCTACTCTTTTGTGTGCGTGCGCATTATAAAAGACGTTTGGAAACTTGAGGATTAGAGTCAGCGAACTCCATAGCGCTGAATGATAAGGAAGCTTTGCCTCTGGGCTGGCAACGTATCTGCGTCGCCTGTGGTTTTATCAGTCGGCGGCAACGGCGACCATCTAATAGGTCGTTGGCTTGTGTAGCTTCAAATAATTTGAAAAGGGTTTGTCAAACAGTTTTGTCATTCTGGGTACCTACTATGACGTCTTAAAACGATCATGATTACAGTGTAGGAGGGAGACGGAGTTATACAAGACGCATAACACCATCTCTTTTTCACAGCTTAATCATGATCGCACTGGCACGTCATAGTGGGGCCCCTGGTGTCCCTATCTTCCTCTCTGATCCCAAAACTCCTCATTCCAAGTTCAAACCTTTCCAGAACTTCGGAGTTCGAACGTTCAAACTATCTCGAAAGCCTATCAAAACTAAAGAGCTTAACTATGTTTTACTTAACCAACTACGCGATATAACAACTTAAGTAGACATTAAATGCCCGTGTGAAGGCCTTAATGATGAAGGAGTGTTGACAGCCGCCGCCGGGAGGCGCCACTGTCGTAAGGCTTAACACCTAGCTTATTTAATATTAAACGGTGGCTTACCGCGTTTCCCCTTATGCCAGTGAGAAATTTCATTTAAAATGGTGTTCTGTTTGTGAAAATTATTTATCTGGGGAACTTTTTGTGGTTGAGTTGGTCATGCGTAAATTTTGGTGTGGTTTAAAAGGTGAGGGTTCGGATAGATGTGTTTTGCTTTTATGGTAAAGTGGCATTCGTGGACAGATGACCGGTACTGGTATGGGATCGACAGTGGTGTTCATCGCTACCCTAAATACCATGAAAGAATCTACTCAATCCTAACTCATCATCATCTGCCTAGCCTTTTCGCATCTATATTGGGGTCGGCTCCCAGTCAAACCGGATTCAGATGAATTCACTAGTTGGATAGATGGCGTCGCGGTTCTTTTTGTTGCGATGTAGATTTGATCCGTTGGTTTTTCTTGTGGCGGCATTGATACCGCGTTACTTAACCTTAAATATCAATCCGTGCGGCTAGCATTCTTTAGCCACGAGCTCCTCTCAATCGTAACTAACATTATAACCGCGAAAGAGAGTGTCCATTTGTTTCTCGTTCAAGCTTAATTCGCTGAACCGATTTTCGAAGAATTTTAGATCAAAGATAGATAGATAAGAGTGAAGCCACAGCGTATAAGCTAGTTTCTAAAATTCCTAATAAAATTTCTGCTAAAATTGTATCTGTTTGACTGCAATTTCTAAGAGCAGACTGTATAGCTCGTGTATCCTAATATTATTTTCAGCCTCGAACCCGACCTACCTACCCTAAAAAGTATATAGAAGTATCTCCACAAATTAATCCTACGCTTGAACAAAAGTAATCCTGTATCCAAACTACACATCTGCAGCAGACTCCGTTATTAAAAACAAGTTCAAAGCGAAATTGAACACAAAAGAACCAGTGCCCCGTCCATTAGGGGTAGTCCGAAATGAAATTAATCCCTGCAGGTGAAACTATTGCAACACAGGGGAATCGGTGTAACACAGGGGAACAGATATAACACAGGGGAACCGGTGTAACAAGGGAACCGGGGGGAACTGGGATGAATTCATCGAATCCTGTGTATAGATTCAGTCTCCCGTAGCAGACAAATAGGGGGGTGTGTGTCTGGCTGGGGGGAGACGCCAATTATATGTCTGTGTATGCAGATGGCGAATAAATTCTATAAAGGTTTGTAGTCTGGATGTTTGTTTGTTGTCTGTGTTGTTGGCTATTATGTTTTACAGTTGTATTTTTATGAATGAAGGATATTTTATTTTTGCATTATCATGTAGCCGTACCCGAACAATGGCGCCAGTGACGGAAAAGTTAAAAGGAAATCGCTTGTCTTGATATGGTCATGTGACGAGGAGGGATGAAACGCATGTAATTAGAAGAGTTATGAACCTGAATGTGGATGGCTGGAGAGGGAGAGGAAGGCCAAACAAAAGATGGATGGATTATGTGAGGAGCGATATGAAAGAAAAGGGAATTAGTGACAGAGTGACGACTGATAGAACAGAATGGAAGAAAAAAAACGTGTTGCGCCGACTCCGAGTAATATGGGATAAGGGTAGGAAGATGATGATGAAGTAGCCGTACCCGAAGAGTTACAAACGTTAACATATTACTAAGCCTCCGCTGACCGTCCGTCTCGGCAGTTTGTTATTGCGCTGTATCTCAAGAACCGTAAGTGATAGATAGTTTAAATATTCATAGACTAGTGGACGTCACGCGGTTTCACCCGCGTAGTTCCCGTTCCCGTGGGAGTACGGGGATAATATATAGCCTATGTTACTTCCTGATAATGTAGCTATCCAATGCTAAAAGAATTTTTCAAATTGGTCCAGGAGTTTCGGAGCCTATTCAATTCAAACAAATCTTTCTTCTTTATAATATTAGCATAGATTTTGTATTTTTATAGCCGCTTTATATTCCAAAGAATGCAATCTTTGTCTCAAAGAAAGAAATCAACAGAATGAACGACATACCTGGAAAGGGGTCACTGCCCTCAACATTATGAACAACTTTTAACGTGTGAAAACCTCGAAATTTAATCAGTTGTTCAGTACATTTTGTCGAGATATGCGGACATAAATGTACGGGACGGTCGATTTTTTTTTCGTGATTTCAGCGTTGGTCCCATAGTAAAAGTTGTTCATAATTATGAGTACAATGACCCCTTAATAGGTATGTCGTATATTCTGTTACACGTTGTATATCTTCTAAATAGTATAAAACAAATTCAAGAGAAAAGAAGAATATATTGTATTCTCCTTTACTTTGAGAAGAAAATTAGATGACTATGGCACTAGTGCGCTGTAATTGTTTTTTAATCTGTGATCATTGTTTTTCTACGCTCTGGGGGGCTAAAAAGGCCACTTTAGGAGAATCATAATATTAATCACGCAACAATCTGTCAAATTTCGTTTTCATCTTTATCGCTAACGCATTAGGTTCAAGGTTGATTGGGAAAATTTGACAGAGATGGGTAGCGTGATGTGCTTTATGATTCTGCTAAAGTTGCCTTTTTAGACCCGCTGTACAACTTCTCCATGTAATATTTTAGCTCTAATATAAATAAGAAAAAAAAAGGATTGTGTGGTTTTATGAAACCACGGTAAAAGTGAAACTTTTTTTCACATTAGGTATAGATTTCGAACTATAGGCGCCGCCATATTGGCGACCGACCGGCTGACCGTCACGCGACATGCAACACAGACGAAAAAATTTGAGACGATGCAACAAAAGCTTCACTTAAAAAAAATTTCGCGATCGTTTTCTTTCAACTATGCTACCCTAAATAAAGCATAGGGCACACATAGTATGGGGAAATGTATGTCTAGCTTCAATTTACATATTCAGTGAAAGGGATAGTCAGTTAATAAATGGGTATTAATTTCCTCCCCCATCCGGCTGGGGTGGTTTCAAACCTGTAGGGGTGGGGGGCCCCACACGAAGAGTTTTTTTTATTCTATGCTCTAAACGTTTACTTTTGTTTCACTGTTTACATCAAAAGGATTTAGAATGATTTCGTATTGGACATTTAGTTTTATAAGGCGCTGCAATTGCAAAAATATTATTGGTATAATTTCATAAGTTTAAGAAAAAAAACGAGCAATCTACTGTATTTATCACGAAAGTTATTTGTTTATTAGTAACTTGTTCAAGAATTGTGTGCCCATCTGTACCAATACAATAAGGGAACTATACTGGAAATTTTAGAAAGTTAGCTCTGTATACTTAACAGGCGCCTTTTTATAGCCATTCAAACTTGGCCGGATTATCAATGTTTTGTGGTGGTACTGGTATTTTTATTTATATCTCTTTAATTATTCAGTGTATATATATATATATATATTTAAATGTTTATTAATTATTTTTATAAAAATTTAAGCACGAATAAATATTTTCAGAATATTTAAAATGACCATTAGGATGCTTCTAGTGCTACCCCGGACTCTGTTTAATAACGACGCGAGCCGCTTGCGTATGATGGCATGGAAGCGGTCTACCCTGGAGAGGCAAACATGGAGGCACTACAAAAGCGGGGCAACACTAACAACATCCTAAATCCATTGTTATAATGGACACGTAGGGCACTGAGCGATCTCTGCGTATACACAGAGGGAGATACGTACTAAAGATGTCAAAAGATAACAAACAGACAGACGGACAGACCGGCAGAGTTACTTTTGCATTCTAATATGAGTACGGAAGTATGGATTGACAAATAAACAAAATCCCATCATCCGTGTAGGCTTTCGACTTGATACCCCATGTTTGCATAAAGGGGTTTTGTCTGAGAAAGGGATAAGCACCCACTCTCGCTAATAGAGAGTCGCGCCAAAAGAGTTGATAATGCTGCTCCTCGGAATTAGGACGGAGCTTACTACTTCTACTGTCGATGTCGCTTCGAAATGATGGAACATTTTTGAGAAAAGTCTATTTCCTTTTTAAGTACATATATAAAATTGTTCTATTACTGAGTGAGTGACTGGCAGACAGCGAAGAGCCGACACTTCTGGTCGTAGAAAGTTGAAATTCGGCATGTAGCTTTCTTAGAGAGTGAGAGAAGTAGAGAAGAGATTTCCTGAATTTCCTACGGGAACGGGAAAAACGAGCTTATCAAAGTGAAGTAAACTTATGTTGAAGATAGCCACGAAAAATATACGACAAATCTGGAGACTATACTCCTCCTGACGGAGTTCCATTCACGGTGGCCTATATCAACGAAGATTAACCAAGTATGTAGGAGATATTATAGTTCACACACACACTCACAGTACAAACACACGTGCATTCTTTGTTCTTTTTTTTACTCTCAATATCTTATGGGAAAAAAAGCAAGGTAGACCCCGACTCACATGGATAGCCGCTGTAAATAAGGACATGAAGGGCGCAAATGTCACATCAGCAACGACCTAGGACAGAATGTCCTGGCGAAGAATTACTAGGAGAGCCGAACCCAAATGATGGGAACAAGGATAAGAGGAGTAGTAATATTTTCTGGGACGGCAATCCGACTAGACCGGGGAGAAATCAAGCAAAGGACTAACGGCTTTCAGTGTGTTTCGAGGAAAGGGATCATGTCAGCAATTCCCAAACCGGGCTGCTACTGAAAAAAACATAATGAATCATCATCCGCCTAGCCTTTTCCCAACTACATATATTGGGGTCGGCTCCCAGTCAAACCGAATTCAGCTGAATACCTGTATTTACGTGGAACTGCAGCCTAACAGACCTCCACAACCCATTAACTGGATAATACGGTAGTTCTTGGCAAGACTGGTGTCAGATTTACTGGCTTCTGACAATCCGTAACGACTGCCAAAGATTTACAAATGGCAGCCGGGACCAACAGCTTAACGTGCTTTCCGAGGCACAGAGGAAACTCGGTATGTTAAGATGGTCACCCATCCACAGACCAACCTTGGCAAGCGTTGCTTAACCTATCTCAACGGATGGCAGGGTTAAGGAATTGTTCGAAAGAGTTATCGCGGCCCTGGAAAACAAAGGGTATTTGGAGGAACATGGGTGCAAAAAGGATCCCACGCCCCGCACTGGGAGACCAACGAGGCCTTTAAGATAAATCTAAAAATTATACGACTCGCTAACATACTACAATAAGGCCACCTGCAACTAGCGTCCAGCTCGCAATCTCGCATGCAAGTAGCATTACATTGCATGCTACGGTGGTATTATGGGATCAATCGCTCGACTGTGTCCCACCGTGCGAGTTGCTTGCAGGTGAATACGCAGCTCAACACTATTTGTCATGTTCGTTGACTACAAATAGCCGGGGTATCTATCGAATAGCGTCCGAGACTTGTCGAATGGCATCCGATGCTGCCTTCGATGGATGAATATTGTCCTCGTGATTTCTGGTTCCAGCCACAGGTGAATCGCGCAGTCCGACTGGTAAAAAAACGGTAGAACGTTTGAGGAACACTTTGATACTACTTTTCTTTACTTTAGTAGGTATGGCTGATTATTTAAGAATCAATTCTGTTACTCATAGATAAAAAAACCGGCCAAGTGCGAGTCGCACTCGCCCACCGAGAGTTCCGTACAAATTGTAGCTACAAATTACTTTAATTAAGGATTACTTTTTATTTAATTAGAAATGTATTGTTTTCAGACTATTCCCTATACTTGTAGTTTATGACGGTATTACTTGCCAAATTTTATAGTTCTAGGTCAACGGGAAGTACCCTATAGGTTTCGATTCCCTTGCGAGTGTCGAAATATAAGTTTTTTGCGGCATGGAAGGCCGTATCTTTTTTTGACGTTAACTTAGAAGTTTGATTTTTTAATTCCAACTCGATACCTCCACGCGTTCCCGAGATAAACGGTCTTGATAGACAGACGGACGGACAACAAAGTGATCCTATAAAGGTTCCGTTTTTTCCTTTTGAGGTAGGGAACCCTAAAAAACGAGAATAATGATCACGGAAGATTAAAACTTGTGCTTATCTGATTTTAGTCTGCGAGAATAAACATTTTTCTTTCATTCTGTACAAATTAAGATATTTGAACCTTGACAAATAGACGAAATGAATACCACAAATAACCTAATTCTCCTGCAAAGGATTCTACAGACATCGCGTGATTCAAACAAGGTCGCTGAAACGTTGAAAGTTCTGATTTGCCACAGAGCACGGAGACGCCGCGGTGGCCACTGCTAGAGATGGCTGTCAAAACATTCCATTCAAGCCAATCTGTCAATGAGTGTCATCGTTTACTCATAGAAACATGGCATCGGACATGGCAATGACCACCGAAACTAGTCCAATCGCTTATTATTTGAGTACCAATATTCTACTATTTTGTAAGCAACGTTTGCATACGCAATCTGTCAAAGAAGCCTCAATTTCCATAAAATATTTTTTGACGTGTTTTTTCAATGTCTCAAGACGAAAGTCTATGACCAGTGCGGGTTGCCAGTGATGACTTATGGAACTAAAAAATGATCGCTCTCAATGGGTCTCATTAGAAGGCTTAAAGTCACTCAAAGGGCAATGGAGAGGCAATGCTTGGAGTTTCCTTGCGTGCTCGAATCAGGAATGGTGATATCCGCAAAAGAACCAAGGTTACCGACATAGCCCGAAAGATCGCCAAACTAAAGTGGCAGTGGGCCGAGCACATTGTTCGCAGAACAGATGGTCGATCGGGCCGAAAAGTTCTGGAGCCTCAAGACGCAACGTTGGAAGGCCTCCCACAAGGTGGACCGATGACCTGGTGAAGGTCGCGTGTAGCCGATGGATGCGAGACTCGCAGGACCGGTCGTTGTGGCGACGCTTGGGGGAGGCCTATGTCCAGCAGTGGACGTCTTTCGGCTGATATGATGATGATGATGATTTTTGACGACTGACATGCGAATGCGAAGGAACGTTGTTTAAAAATTTGTAGAATTGCCACTCAGGTAACCAAACACGAGCCTACAAATACTATTAGCCGTCATATTTTATGGGGTTCGTACCTGGAGGATAAGCAACGGAACCCTACTACTGAGCCTCCATTGTACAGTAGTACCCAACTGATATCAGTTACCAATTAAATTCATCTACTGCGCAGGTATATCGGTAAGCCACATGGCTTACCAATGTACCTGCGCAGAAGATGAATTTTCAAAGCGCGGGAAATGCTATTGACCAATCGGCACGCTCCACGCAACGCGCGTCTTTTTCCTGTACCGCTATTGGTCTGCAGCTGCCGCCATATTAGCGCACGCTGCGTGGCATGCACGTGACTTATGAGTAAGACGGAACTAACAGCTGCAGTGTTTTATGAACGTTATGGTAGTGATATAAGGTTGATTGTAAGTTTGCTTTCTTTCGTTGATCTTCGGGGCCATACTTTCTTTTTTGTACGAACGAAGATTCACGACGCGCCTTATCAGTTCGGTACCACTGTACGTCCGTATATCTATCAGTGGGCTGATAAAATTCTATTACCGATAAAACAACAAAAAAAACTTTTAAAGGGGAATGGGGACACCCACATGAGAAACGTGAGTTTTCAGTTTAAGACACAGAACCCTTAATCTGTACCCGAAATCGACTCCAATTTGGCCTGTTTTTAAACAGAGTGTCTCCTGTGGCTGCCGAACGCGTCGTTCCGTGCTCTGTACCATTTGCTATTGCGTGTACACGGGGCTTAGTAAGTCACTGCTTCTAACTTAGATGTTCCTTATTACCTTGTAACAATAATGTCAGACTGTAATTGACCTACTATGGAAACGCGATTGCTCAGCGTGTGGTCCTAGGTTCGATACCCAATGTAATTGAAATGATTCCGAAATTTCAATCGGGAAAAGTGCTTTTGGGTTGTTAGGGTTCCGAACAAAAAACGGAACCCTTATAGGATCACTCAGGTGTCTGTCTGTCTGTCCGTCCGACTGTCTGTCTGTCCGTCCGACTGTCTGTCTGTCTGTCTGTCCGTCCGTCCGTCTGTCTGTCTGTCTGTCTGTCTGTCTGTCTGACCGTCTGTCACAGCTAGTTTTCTCCGGATCCACTGGACCGATTATGTTGAAATTTGGTACACATATGGACTTCTGTGACCCAAATATGGACGCATTACGTAAATCATTAAACTTTTAGTATGGGGGACAGTTTTAGGGGTCAAACTAGAAAATTAAAAAAAAAGTTTTTTGAACAATATTGTGTGACATATCAAATGAAAGGGCTTACTATAAGGGTTGTAAATATATTTTTGTCATAATTTTAAAATAACGGGTTTTGAAGTTATTCAAGAAATTAGACGAAAAATGACCATTCCACGAAAATGGAGATAATAGATCTTTACCGATAGATTACAGGAATAAGATGTCTATAGTGTTAAAATAACACGTTAAAAAAAAATCGTTTGGAACTCTTTGCACGCGAGTCCGACTCGCACTTGACCAGTGTTTTGGATAATAGCAGTCGCTATTATCCAAAAAACTGGTCAAGTAAGACGAAAAAGTCATAATTCGAAGTTTGGCTTTCGCCTGTTTTCCTCTCCAATATTGGACCGATTTAAGAGATATTTCATGAAGTATGAATAAAAAAAGATATATACTTTGTTCCTATGTTTTCCTTTTTGATGATATATTAACCGTATTAGCACTAGAACCCTCAAAAAATTGCTCATAATTGTCCGATAAGTCGCTGTCAACAGAGCCCTAGTGTACAAATTTGGCAAATATTAATGCAAAAAAAGGGCTTGGCAGGCGGGTTGGCGATGGTGTTGAGTTTCACAGAGAACGCTGCTGCCCATTCTCTGGCAAGTCCTTTGGTCGCCTCTTACGACACCCACGGGAATGATGGGATGGTATTATTTTTATACGGCATCACACGGCACCAGCTGAAACCATACGGCTTGCTCACCGCCCATGTTTCCTCCTTACCCAAAAATAAAATTACAATAGCAGGGCGTTAACACCCAGTTCACTCAAGCAAACAATTTGTCACTGCTATGCCAGGTTAGGCAAGGCTATGCCATTGCCCTACTCTTAAAGCAATTAGGTCGTGGTGTTACGTTGATCCACTTATTTACAAAACGCCCACATTTAAAAAAGCCCCGATATCACAATAATTACGGTCAATTCACTTAAATTATGAACACAAACAGTGTTAATTGATTTAACTGGTGATTATGTCATTGTGCAATGAACACGGCGGTGCATAGCTGATGTGATTACGTTTAACATCGCTTTTAATTGTACCTTTTATATATTTATGTTTTTAATTGTGGTATTTCAGTTTTATACGGTAGGTTCCTACCCTATTATAATACGAGTAAGAGCTTATGCGCATGACAATAGCTACATACCTACAGTAGTACCTAACTGATATGGATTACCGATGTACCTGCGCAGAAGATGAATTTTCAAAGCGCGGGAAATGCTATTGACCAATCGGCACGCTCCGCACTTCTTTTTCCTGTACCGCTATTGGTCGGCAGCTGCCGCCATGTTAGCGCGCGCCGCGTGGCATGCACGTGACTTGCGAGTGAGACGGAACTAACAGCTGCAGTGTATTATGAACCTTATAGTAGTGATATAAGGTTGATTGTAAGTTTGCTTTCTTTAGTTAATCTTCGGGGCCATACTTTCTTTTCTGTGCGAACGAAGATTCGACGCGCCTTATCAGTTGGGTACCACTTTACCTGGGTACTTCAGTGCGAGCGCACCCGGACAGGTTTGTCTCTCAACCAACACGAAAAATGATGTAAATGTATAGGAGCACTATTTCTTGACGAATACCATGTTGTAGTAAGTCAAATAATAACAAAGGTATTTAAAAAATTGGCCGATTGCAAGTCGGACTCTCACACGAAGGGTTCCGTACCATAAATCATGAAAAACACATTTCTTGTATGGGAGCCCCTTTTATTATAATTTAATTTAATTATTTTATTTGTTGTTATATCGGCAATACACAATGTTGTGTTCAATTTCAACTATTACGGTTCTTGAGATACAGCTCGCTAACAGACAGACGGACGGACGGACAGCGGAGGCTTAGTAATAGGGTTCCGTTGGTTACCTTTTGGGTACGGAACCCTAAAAACAGTTTTATGTTGTTCTAACAAAAGATAAAATATAGGTCGCATCATCCGAGAACAAAGGAAAATATATTGAAATTAAAACAATATCTGCCTACCTTAATCTTAGCTGAACCTTCTGCAGGATACCTCAAAACACCATGTACATCGTCAAAGTTCGTAAATACATGGCTAAAAACCGATTCAAAATGGCCGCCAGGTGTAGAGTTTGGAACGAACATGACAAACGCGTCATATCGCTACCTCGTCCTGTAATGAACTGGCCTAATGTCGATCAATCCAGGCTCCCGTGAGGTAGGACTAGGTCTGCCCGAGATTGTCTGCAGCTCTAGAGTGCTACAAAGAGAACTAGTTCCACAACTAAAACTCTACCTTAATACCGCAGGAATAACGTTGAAGTTCCTCTGTCGTAATCGAACGTAGTCGATCGTAGTCGACTGGGGTTGCCATAATAAAACAAAGATTTAAGCTTTCAGTATAAGGATGAAAATGCATTGCATTGCAATCGTTGTTTGATTTCCAGTCTGTCCCTATCTAGACAGATTTTGTCAATATTAATTAGTTAGTACAAAACGGGGGAAAGCAGACTGGTATGAACCGGTTTCACCCGTTAAGGGGTGAAATTAAAGTGGATGTCGAATTTTTGTTCGATGTTTTTTGTTAGTTTCATCCGGCAATTATTTTGAAATTTTAATGGTAATAGTTACCCAAAATACTATGAGCCCAAAAACACAAAAGTTATTCCTACTATAGTCACGTCTTAATGTCTACTTAAGGTGCCAATGACCTTGTGCATATAAACGGAGCTAACTGCTCATCTACGCGCCACTCCGCTACCCGCATTTTTAATTTATAAAAAAAAATTTAGATATTTTAAAAAAGTAGCAATTCCAAATTATTTTCTTTTGTATTGCAAAGCAGTAGATATTTTTTTTTACTTTTGTTAAAAAATGAAGGAGTAAAATGGTTTCATCTCAACTATTTATTCATAAATTCTGGCTAAACCAAATTACGTATCATATCATTTAGATTACACCTATTTTTTTTTTCAGAGATAATTTCTCAGTAAATGCCAACGAAAGTTGCTTCATCTGCACGCTGTTTTTAAGGTTTTTAAGCATTTCTCGAGAGAGCAGCCTTAAGAATTACGTACCTATACAAGAACTCGCTATGGGTTCTTCATTAAAAAAAAAAATTCTAAATCTCTATGCACAATTTTGTCTTTCCCTTGTGTTTAAAACCAATACAAGATATCGGAGTACAAAGACATTGAACCAATTGAAATATCGAGTACATTAAGTCTGAAAAACAAATCGCCAAGTAATCATTTATTTACCTAATCCCAAACAAGGATAAGTAGAAATCTCCGTAATTATCGTCTTTTATAATGCGCACAGCAAAGGAGTGGAACTCTTTGCATGCGTCTGTGTTTCCACACGCTTACAACCCTAATCTCTTCAAAGTTAGAGTGAACAGGCTCCTTCTGGGTAAGCTCGCTCCGTCGTAGACTTTGTCTCTGTCATCTCTGACCTAGATTAAAGTCAAGAGCAAACCGATCACAAATAAAATAAAAAATCTTTTTAAAATAAGCTTTTATGTATTAAATATAGTAATATCACTTAACAAAACATATGCAATGAGTTTGATGATGTTTGATTGAGGAGCACCTTTTGGATGCATCATTAGACCAGCTCCAGAATACCACAATATTGCATTGTCTCTCTAAAATTATAAGTCGGTACTCCAAGTTTAATATTTATCGGATATCACGAATTTGTTGAAAATTTGTTGAAGTTGCCTTGTGGTTCCAACTTAGTAAGCCATACGGGCTTACTAAGTTGGAACCACAAGGCACATACGAAAATACGTTACACGTTGCGGAGTTTGTTCGAAAGAGTCGCCGCGTCCCTGGAACGCAAAGGCACTAGGAGGAACACGGATGGGTTTTAGTCAGCAAGAGTCTGACACTCCCTTCTGCTCCGCCCAGAGCGGGTGGAGACATCTGATGATTTCCCATCCTTTACGAACGACGCAAGATAATAAAAAGCTCGTTAGTTCTTTTTCCATCCAACCTACAATTAACACCGAATCCCATATTCAGAAACATAGGATAAAGGAAGCATCAGAAGATCATACTCAGAACTCACTCTTACATATTCTTCCAAGTCCAAGCCATAAAACAATGCTGTATTTTTCAAGATTGCAATAGTGCACTTCTAGTTATTGCTTCTTTCATACATAACTCTTGACTGCCTTACATGACATCTCTTCACATATTATTCATTTCTGCGAAGCTTTGTGGCTTCCCGAAAATGTATCACTGCTTAAGCTTCCTCAGTGAATATAGTATATTTGCTTTTCAGGCTTCCGTACCCTAAGGGTAACCAACTGAACCCTAATACTAAGCCTCCGCTATCCGTCCGTCCGTCCGTCCGTTTTTCAGTCAGCGGGCTGTATCTCGAGAACCGTAAAAGTTATACAGTTGAAAATTTCACACAGTATGTATTTCTATTGCCGCTGTTATAACAAATAATATATAACGAACGATCCGAGGCATACAGGTAGATTCTCATTCCAGGGCAGCGCCCAGGTTTTTGTGATACCTACATGGAGACTCCATATACGTTAAGTGATATATACGTATGTGTAGGCGTACATATTTATTATGTAATAATTTATATGTTGCATGTTTGTGTAATGATAATAAAGATTTGAACGTAATAAAAAATAAATTAAATTAAAAATGAAAGGCAATCCCATGCAAGAAATGTGTTTTTTTTTTGGTTTATGATATGGACTCCTCGTGTGAGAGTCCGACTGGCATTTAGCCGTTTTTTTTTATTCCGAAGCTCCGAATAAAAAAACAGAATCCTTACAGCCAAACACCCTCGATGATCCGTATGTCTGGATTTTTATTTAAATACTAGCTTTTGCCCGCAACTTCGTACGCACATATCCCGTCTTTTCCCGTTCCCGTAAGAAGATCGGAAAATCCTCTCTTAGTGCTTCCCTACTCTTCCCAAGGAACCTACACGTCAAATTTTAGTTTTCTACGTTTCGGCTGTGCGTTGTCTGTCAGTCAGTCACTCACTCAGTAACGGGAGAATCTTATATATTAGGATTAGTTTATGCAATTGCATTAGGAAAATTTTATGTAAGTTCATTCTGGGGCTATCAAAGAGAAACTTTTTATATCACAAACAGAAACAATAAAATACTATTAAACCTTTTTTCCCAATCAAACATTAACAAAATCCTCAGTGTCAACCTCGACTTGTCAATATTTACCTTGCGAATTTTAAATAATTAATTTTAATTTACTATTTACTTTGAAGCGTATTGTTTATCGTATAGAATTATATTATTGGATGGATTCAGGTAAGACTTGTTTGAATCTGTTTTTAATAAAACACGTACTGACAATTTTGTTGTGGAACTAACATACGTAGCCTTTTCTATATCTTGGATTTGGCTTTCGGTCTTACAGGACGCAGCTCAATACCAATATATTACATAGCGACTGCATAATTTTTAAAAGTTAGTTGTAGTAAAATAGAAAAGCAGGTTGAGAAATTACGTCAAGCATTAAGAAAAAGTTGCATTACATTACGGGCTACAGAGGTAAAATGTGATCAATCGCTCAATCATGCCCCGCAATGTAGATAATTAAACTTGCATGCTAGTGGCTTGCAAGTGGAAACGCGGCCTGAGTTTTAGTTTAGCCTCTTGTAAAAACCTTTAAACACTCTCATCAATGCAAACACGGCCTCTAAACAACAACTGTTCATAAAACTAGCCCCTAATTATCTATTATAAAATGGAGCCCCACCCACCCAGTCGAGCGAGTTCACGACGAAGGCAATAAACCAAACAATTTCCACGTTAATTATTAACCTAACTCTCCTGCCTACAGAATGGAAACCCTCTCTCAAAGAAATCAACGGCGTGAACCTAGCTAATTACTTCCCTCATCAACGCTCATACAATTCCGTCGTATTTATTCACAAGAAATATCTCGACGATTATAAAAATCCCGAAGTAAGGAAGGAAAAACTTAGAGCAAGAAAAGAAAAGAAATATAAACAAGATAAATGTCAACAGTTCAATTGTGAGAAAAATACTGAAGTCTCTTATGATGATAGAACTTATAAAGTCAACAATAGTAATGACCAAGTGTTAGATCAGACTATACGGTTTGCCAGAGATCTAGTGCCTTTAGTTATACCACAGAGCGATGAAAAAATACCCGTGTTTTATACTATAAAAACTACGAAAAGGCACAGGAAGAAAGATAAGAAATCTCATGAAGAAAGTAGTTTGGATCATCACGCGGCGTTACATGAAGAAAAGAGGGACGCTAAGAAAGTTTTTGAAACTTTCAGAAAGGTCAGGAAAGAGAATTTCAGTGTCAGGGAGTCCCTCAGTCATGGTTCAAGCAACACTTTAGATGATTTAAACATTAATCAATCAATAAGCTGCACATTTTCTGAAGTATCGGAAAAGAAATGTCACAGAAAGGAAAGGAGTCACCCTAAAAAACGAAATAATGGTTCAAAGTTAGTAGTTTCTGAATCTTTCGAAGCTTTGGCGACCGAAAACCAAGTAGACTCGAAGATTAAAATACATCTTATGAACGAAAAAGATAAGCATTTTCTTAGCGATAGTATTAAAGCCCCCATTTTGTGCGCTCTCAGAGAATGCATATCAGAAATAAGCAATTGCAATAACACTACTGATATCTCAAAACTGCAAACAATATTAAAATGCAACACAAACAAATTAGATACAATCTTGGAAAAGATATCAAGCATTGAAAATAAATTAGATTTCCAGGCACTAGAAAAGAATTCAGAAACTCGTGCATCAGAAAAAAAAGCTCTACCGGCAATACAAAATGTGCAGACGCATCAAGTCAAAGCCAAGTCAAGCCCATCAGCTTTGGAAGATTTAGAAGAAGATTTGATAGAGAGTAAAGATGATTTTAGTTCGGAAGAAGAACTACACCAGGAGATACTGTGCAGGAGAAGCAAAAGTGCGGTTACAGAAATAGTATCAGAAGAAAAATTGGAGAAGAAACCACTTACTTCAGGAGGTGGGGAAGTCGTCGGGGGATTGAAAGATTCTTACTCAGTTGGTGTCAAGCCTGATCGTCCGAACAGAATCCCCGCTAGGTTCTGTTGGACCGACGCCGCGAGGTAATGATATTGATTAGTATTATTGTTAGTTTTGTTCTTATATTTTATGAAAATTGTACTGTTATGTAGTTCTATTAAAAAGTTTTATTGAATTTGCCAGTTTTTCTTAAGCACTTTCGTGCTGGTTAGTGGCTGGTACCTTTTCATTTATCGGTTATGATACTGTTAGTTTAAAAGTCGTTCCAGATATATTAAGGATGACATTTGGTGTGATATTTTCTCATAACCTCGTGAAACCAAAATTGTATCGGCGGAAACTTACAACACCTTTGCTCACACCGGCTTTACCAGTAATCTAACATCTACACGCACTAGATAAAGCTCGCTCGATTTCAGTCACATTCTTTTACAAAAAATGATCAATCCGAATCTACGTATATAAACATCACAAATACCACAACGCATATTCATGAAACTCCCAAATCACAACAAAACAGAAATTAATCGTTGCTAATCCATATAAATCGCCACTATTCAAAACATCCGCGATTCCATCGCGTGCTTCCCGCCTATGCATCATCCACAATCGATATTGTTACCCGAGTGACGATCCGAAGCTATTTGAGCTATGTATCGAGACTAAACAGATGAGTACGGAATATCAGCTTTAAACAACGAGCGAAAACGCACGCACACATAGAGATGCTTCACGTAAAGCGAGTGCAAGCATACTCGCGACCGGCTTGTGTTTGAGATTGCCGCCGTAAGTATGCGTGTATGTGTGCGTGCGCGAATTGTCACCCGTTATATGCAGCGGGTTTTCTGTATCTATCTACTCTGTGGTATCGATGCTCAGTTGACTGATTCTCAAAACGTTTGGACTGGCTGTAGCAATAGAATAAACACATTTCATACATGAACGGGCATGTTTCACGAAGCTTTCTATTTAGCATTCGCTTCGAAACAATGCTGTTTGTCTTCCTTTTCCGTATGGAGCTGTGTCTCATTGGTTTTCTTTTGTTTTGCTTGGACTAGTCTGCACCATTGAGCATTACATGTTTGTAGTCTTATAGGTTTGTATCAGGTTTGTTTTTATTAGCTTTCTTTTTAGTGAATTATTTAAATGTTTTCGCCACTAGCAGGGCTTTTAGAAGTAACTAAGCATTGCTCGTGGCTCGCCCGTGTGAATTTCGACAAATATCCAAAGGGAATGTACTACTGGAATATAAATATCCCTACAATCTATGCGTGTTCTTATGTCATCCAAATCCATTTAATTGTGGCGTAATTATTATTTAACAAAAATGTAAATATCCATACTGAATATGATTACGAAATTAACTTACTGTATCGGTCTGTTTGTTACCTTTCACGTCTTCTAATATATAAAAATCTCGTGTCACGGTGTTTGTTACCGAACTCCTCCGAAACGGGTCGACCGATTTTCATTGATCTTTGTGTGTGTATTCGGTAGGTATGAGAATAGGTGGTAGGCTATCTTTTTTTGGAAAACAACGTTTGCCGAGTCAGCTAGTAATATATATTAGCTTAGGTGATTTGAATCTTCTTCTTATCGTGTGAGCAGTAAGGTCTAACGACCCCACACACCCTAGTGTCAGAGTTTCTAAACCACCTCCAGGGCCTCTGACATGGTTTATTTGACGACCGCCATTTGCCGGCCGGGACCACCGGTTTATAACGTGCCTTCCGAAGCACTCTCAACACACGGGAATCGAACCCACGACCACCATGTCACAAGGCAAACGCCTAAATCACTCGATCACGGAGGCAGTTGGTGATTTGAATGAAACATGGATACTTTTTATCCCTTGTTCCTTTTGTAGATTTTCTGACTTCATTCTGGCAGTCACTGTCAGAAGCTAGTTGGTTTACATACAGACTTTTACATTTTATGATATCAATGAGATTTTATCACAAGAATGATCTTCCTCAATTCCATTTCGAAAATAATGAGTGTCGGTACTCTTAAGTGCAGTCGTACCTACTTTATCCCATAATTCAAGAGTTGCTCACGGAAAGTTGAAAAATATTACATCTTAGCAATTTCAGGTGGAAACTTGGCTCCTAAAGCGATTGTAACGACTGTCTACCCCTTATCAAGAGGAGGTAATTATATCGAGAACAAAAGGCATTAAGTGCCATTCTGCTTTGAGCGAGTTCGCGTATTTTGTATTCATGGGAATATTTTGACATGATTGGGTGATGTCTTGTTATTAATGGTGAATTTGTTGAATAACTTAAAGAACTGAATAGAAAACTCTGTTCCTTTTTAAGATTGTCGCAGCATTCGATAAAGTGTTTAATTTAAAAAAGATTTTGGAATGTATAAGGATATCAAAATGTTAAAAATAAATAGTGTCTTAGGTATTTTAGCAAACGTTTTTTTCATATTAAGAGCGATTTCAAATCTAGAAATATCCAAAATAGTCCAGTCATCTTAGTAAGTTCACCTCGGAATTTGAGGTAGTCACGTGACTAAAAGCTTGCTGCATGCGCAAGAGAACCAAGATTACCGACATAGCCCGAAGGATCGCCAAACTAAAGTGGCAGTGGGCAGAGCACATTGCTCACAGAACAGAAGGTCGATGGGGCCGAAAAGTTGTGGAGTGGCGACCGCGTACCGGAAGACGCATCGTTGGAAGGCCTCCCACAAGGTGGACCGATGACCTGGTGAAGGTCGCGGGTAGCCAATGGATGCGAGACGTACAGGACCGGTCGTTGTGGCAACGCGCGCGGGGAGGCCTATATCCCGCTGTGGACGTCTTTCAGCAAGCATTTCATCATCATCATCAGATGATGATGATGATGATGAAAAGCTTGCTGTCAGCGAGATAAATCTCATGAATAGTAAAAGACATTTGAAGTTTTGACAGCATGGTTTCTATATCAATCAATTATTCCGGCTAGTCTGTTGAATGCAGCAGAATATACAATGGGTAGGTCAAAACATCCATCCACATCCAAAACATCCATCATTTACATCCTACTTCCTACTAATATTATAATCCTACTAATATTATAATCATACTAATATTATAACCCTACTAATATTATAATCCCAGTAATATTATAATCCTACTAATATTATAAATGCGAAACTTTGTGAGAATGGATGGATGGATGTTTGTTACTCTTTCACGTCAGAACTCCTGAAAGGATCTTCATGAAATTTGGCACAGAGGAAGATTGTAGACTGGAATAACACATAGGCTATATATATCTCGGGAGTATGTACCCTAGGGATCACGCCAGCGTAGCTGCTGGCAGAAACTAGTTTAAAAATAATATAGCGACTGTACTGTTCATTCGGAATGGTAGATTCTTATTATATAGTAGGTAACAGAATAAAAGAAATTTAATCCTTTATTCCAGGCATCTAAAGGGCCCATTAAATCAAATACATAAACATATGCAACAATAACTGTAAATAAATTAAACAATACCTGAAAAGGGATCTCATCATTATGAACAACTTTTACTATGGGACCGAAACTGAAATAGCGAAAAAAAATCGACTGCCCCATCCATTTCTGTGCGCATAGCTCGACAAAATGTACTGAACGGTTGATTACAATGACCCCTAAACCCCTTTCAGGTTTTTTTTTTACTATTGATAGGCACGCGTTTGCCCACTATCTCACCTGATGGTAAGCGATGATGTGGTCGAAGATGGAGCACGTTTGCCTAGAAGTAACCTATTCACTATTGAGTTAAAGACTCCCAGGTTGTAGCTATCAGAAGGTTGAATTCCACTCCTTAGCTGTACGCACTATGAATGTGTAAATAAGGTATTGCGTTTATTCTATTAAAAGTTGAATAATAAACAAAAAAAAACTGGCCAAATGCGAGCCGGACTCGCGTAGAAAGGATTCCGAACGAATTTTTTTTTTTTTTATATATTAGTTTAACACTATAGACTTCTTATAGGTTTTTCTGTTATCTATAGGTAAAGATCTACTATCTCCACTTTTTTTTTAGTTTTAAGGTCAGTAGTTTCAGGAATGGTCATTTTTCGTCAAATTTCTTGAATAACTTCAAAACCGTTTATTTTAAAATTATTTAAAAAATAAGCCCTTTCATTTGATATGTCACACGATATTTTACAAAAAACTTTTTTTCGTCTTTTTTTTTAATTTGACCCCCAAAAGGGACCCCCATACTAAATTTACATAACGTGTCCGTGTTTGGGTCACAAAAATCCATGTGTGTACCAAATTTCAACAGAATCGGTTCAGTAGATCCGGAGAAAACAGGCTGTGACAGACGGACAGACAGACACCCGAGTGGTCCTATAAGGGTTCCGTTTTTTGCACGGAATCCTAAAAAAAATAGAGGGGTTGCCTTCCTGACTTCAACAACACAGTAACTGGGTCATAACGATACTCCTTGGTACTACCCTCATCTAGCTCAAAGCTCAACCAAGCAAAGTTTCAGCATTTCAATATGAGTCATAGCAACGGTTACGGTTTACGAGCAACCGTCGGTGGAGCAACCAACAGCTGTTACACTTTACAGACGGGAAATTTCACATAGCAACGGAAATATTGTGCTCTGTTCCTCTATTATATTTAGTTGAAATAATAATGATATTTGGAAGGGAAGGGAGGTTTTCAGTCGCTTTAAGGGTATTTGATAACTAGCCATGTACGATCACCACTGCTCTCAAAACGGTGAAGGAAAACATCGTGAGGAAACCGGCATGTCCTAGAACCAAAAATTCGCAGACATGTGACATTCACCAACCCGCATTGGGCCCGCGTGGTGGATTGTGGCCCATTCCCTCTCCTAGAGAGGAGGCCTGAGTCCCAACAGTGGGAACATTATAGGGCCGACTATGCTATATGCATGTACGAGTCGGACTCAATTAATAATAAATTAAAAGTTTTTATCATGTGTTCTATAGCCGCAATATAAATACACACTCTGTTAAAATGTCAACTTTTTGCCCATTACAAATCATGAGATATATAACCAGCTGATAGACAAACGAACAGCTGAGACTTAGAATAGGGATCCGTTGGTCCATCAATTTGAATTGACCAGCATGTTCGTATGATGATACTAGCTTCTACTGATGGCTTTACTCGCGCGTGTCCCGTAGGAACGTTCGTGTTCCGGGATAAAAAGTAGGTTATGCAACTTGGCGATAGTGTCTGCAGTACTTCCAGAGCTTTCAAATATTTAATCAAATAATTTCATTATTAGGGTACCGTGCCCAATGGAACCAACGGAAACCTATTACTAAGCCTCCGCTGTCCGTCCGTTTGTCTGTCTGTCTGTCAGAGGGCTGTATCTCATTATCCGCGATAAGTAGACAGTAATCTCGCTATAGCAAGAAATAATCCTTACTATCCTTATTAATACGAAAGTAACTCTGTCTGTCTGTCTGTCGCGCTTTCACGCCTAAACTACTGAACCGATTTAAATGAAATTTGGTACAGATATAGTCTAGAGCCTGAAAAAGGACATAGGCTACTTTTTATCCCGGGAGTATGTTCCCTAGGGACCACGCGGGCGAAGCTGCTGGCAGAAGCTAGTAAAAAATAAATTAAAATGAAAGGGGCTCCAATACAAGAAACGTGTTTTTATCGGTTTATGATACGGAACCCTTTGTGTGAGAGTCCAACTCGCACTTGACCGGATTTTTATTTCCTTCTAGGTTTACTTTACTTCTAGGCAGGCGTGCTCCGTCTTCGACCACATCATCGCTTACCATCAGGTGAGATAGTGGTCAAACGAGCGCCTATGAAAAGTAAAAAAATAAATGAAATAATAAGCTTTATTTTTTTAAATGCCTTCTTACTTTCAAATCAAATAACGGCAAAGTTTTGTTTAAGCTTCAGATAATACCTACATTTATTTATATTATTTTTAGCTACAACCGCTTCTGGCATCAAATCCAAACTTTGGCATTACAATATTGCTTCGATAACTTTGGTACAAAAATAAGCAAATAACTCCAAAACTAAAACAATACTGAACAAGAGACGTTACAGTAACTGCCAGTCTAATATTTTTACGATGCTTTTATTTTTACCTCAACATCAGTCTGGTTAACATTTTTCCAACTATGTTTTGGCGGCATCCATCGAAGGCTGCGTGTACCAGTAAGTCTACCATGAGTTTTATCAATCTATACTCGCTAGCGACTGTAGTTAAAAAAATGTATGAAACCTCTTAAAAACAAGTTTCTAATTGCTTCTTTCAATCCAAACGGACGCCCCGTTTGCAGTAAAAAGTAATATAAAGCGGACCTGTGTAATCCACGCCTATCTTAGGAACCAATATAATCACGTCATTTACCTGAGGCCAGCAAAATGAAGCGATTCTATTGGTTCTTAACAACAACATCTCTCGCTACGCATCCTTTGCCTAACGAGCCAGCCCGCGCCGCGGAGCCATTAGCTTTAAACTCCATAAATAATGTCATGACCCAGCCTGTCCGTTGCTGTCCTCCCCAAAACGACGCCGCTGAGCCGAGGTCCGTAACCCGCAGAGGATGCCCTCAGCGAGCGGAGTTGTAGTTTTAAGTGCTTTGTTGCCTTGGCTGGGGGCTTTAGAGTCAAATCTGAGGCCACTACAGGCTAGCCTGCAGTGCGATTCTGTAAACATGTCGAAGTGAAGGCTTGGGTGAAGTGATCACCAAGTGAACTTTCAATCCATGTAATCAAAAGGGAATGACAGCTCACTTTGTGATCACTTCACTCAAGCCTTCACTTCGACATGTTTACAGAATCGACCGGCTGGTTGAGCAGTGACCACCCTTAGCGAGGTGAACAGCGAGTGGGCCCGACCAAAAAAAAAAACCTACGCATCCTTGTACATTTTTGAAGGAAACGTAAATTAAAACTACAGGAATACCAGTATATTTCATGAGCGATTTCCTGTCAAACTGCAGCAACCGATGTCAAGACTGGCGTCAGAGCTTTCTAATTTATAGTTAGACAAAAATAACAAAAATCGATAAAAAAGCCATAAAATACAAAAAGAGCATTTTTTTGTCTGTCTGTTAACATTAATCTTCGAAAATACTGAACAGATTTTGTTGGCGTTTTAAAAGATAGATTAAGCTTATTTCTGAGTAACATTTAGTCAAAAGTTAAAGTACTATAATTAATTAATAAGGAGTGGAACTCTCTGCCTGCGTCTGTGTTTCCAAATGCTTACAACCCTAATCTCTTCAAAGTTAGAGTGCACAGGCTCTTTCTGGGTAAGCTCGCTCCATCGTAGACTTTGTCTCTGTCATCTCTGACCTAGACTAGAGTCAAGAGCAAACCCATCATAAAAAAAAAATAAGCTGAACTAACTAAAAACAAAATTCGCCCTCAACGCTGTCAGCTAGGAATGATCATGCCCAAGAGACTGGCGGCATTGCCACGTTGTATGGCAATGTTTAGCTTCTGGCCAAAGTAAAAGCCAGCTCTTGGGTCACGGGAAGTGTCAAACAACCGCTTCGAAATTTCTTTGAAAAGGCTGTGAGAACAAGGGCCCCACGGCCCAAGGGTTTCAACCCCAAACGGCTCAAAAATATAGCTCATAAATATACATAGTTATAAGTATGCCAATAAGGTATACTTATAACTATGTATATTTCGCTTGACGTTTTCCGCAGCCGCAGTCGGGTATTCAAGTGAAAAAAATACGGATGCTGTTGATTACAGAAAATCCTGTAAGTGTATGGATTTTTAAAGTAAAACGTAACCATGTGGGCTTTAGGAGAGTAACTCATCCCAAAAACCCAAAACGTTCAAAGCTCAAATCCACTCAGTTTAACACTACCACGCCTTCGATCACTAAGCCCAGTGATCACTGACAGCTCAGAATACCGTCATCACATCAACAGTTTTTTAAAATTAGCTTTAATGACGATGTTAAATTATAACTTGACATCTGGGATAGGCTTTAATCCATTGATATATAAAAACCCAAGATACACACTCAGCATCTCAAAAACGTCCGCAAAACACAAGCGCGTAATGTATAATTGTGCGCAAGTTTCAAACAGTCTCGAATCGCTCGCCATACTGCACTGCTTTGTAATAACAACTTTAAGCGATCCGTGTAAGGCTGAATTTGCAAAAAAAATTGTTTGCAAAAAAAAACACACAACTCACACATAACACTTGATACGTGTCAGTTTTTGACGACAGTTTCGAGTGTTTCATTTGTTCGAGACTGTGCATCTTGGGTTTTTTATATGTCAATGCTTTAATCTAAGTAATCTTTGACGTTATAATAGGCGTTTGTATTGTGCAACTTATGCTTACAAGACTTTCATTATGGTGTTTTGCCGTCGAACTAAATTAATTTACTAAGCAGAACGAGTCACTCCTTACATCCTTGAGTCAGATAATTCGTACCTGATATAATTTCTTACTAATACCCAAAACGTTCAAAGCTCAAATCCACTCAGTGTTACAATACCGCGCCTTCGATCACGCTGTCACTAAGCTCAGTGATCACTGACAGCTCAGAACAACGCCTTCACATCAACAGCTGTTTATAATCAGGCTGTGGCAAGTCACGCATTTCCTGTAGAGGCTTGATTAATTCGACCTTCAGTTACGCTAATGGAAAGGGTTCCTGTGGAATATTGGAGGTCGTTTTGTTAGTAGAGAAATTGTGTGGTTCGATTGTTAAAGGAATATTGTGTAACTAGCTATTGCCCGCAACTTCGTAAGCGCATTATCCCGTTTTCTTCCCGTTCCCGTGGGAATTTTTGGAAATCCTAAATATAAACAGGGTTATTTGTAAAACACTAACAACCTCTTAGGCAGTGAAAGTACACATGATTATAAACAACTGAAAACTCGAAAAAAAGTAATAGTATAGTAGTAGTGTAGTAGTAGTAGTAGTATCTAATTTCAATTCCATTTAAATTTTGACATGGCAATTTTGAAGGTAACTTTATTTTTTATATTATAATTTCAATTTAATTTAAAATTTGGCATGGCAATTTTGAAGGTTACTTTATTTTTCATATTATAATTTCAATTTAATTTAAATTTTGACATTGAATACTTTTTTTTTTTTGTTTTGTTAAACTGATTTTGTACGTCTTAAATGGCAAAACATGTAGCAACCTCATCATAATTTATAAGACCTGTATGCTGTACTCATGTTTTACAAAATAAATATATCTATCTATCTATCATACATTTTCATTGGCATGCATTTTGTATGAAACAGCTAATATTTTTTTCGCACAAATGGTTTCAGACAAATCATGTTTTGTGAACTTTTTACTTTAAAAAGCCGTAGAATTCACTTCCTGTAACCTGTAACGTAACAGCATCAAATCCTACCTCTCTCATAATTTAACTGCGATATCAAATGTGATCTCTATGGAGAAAACTCAACTTTGAGTTAAGCTCGTATTTGTACATTTATATTTAACTAGCTGTTGCCCGCGACTTCGTTCGCGTGTATGTTGAAAAATAAAATTATGTCGCTATTTAAGATCGCTGTGATAAGATATATAAACAGTCAATATCTAGCATTGCTAGACCCCTCTTAGAATAAGGAATTTGGAAGACTGTTAGGCGATTAACACACGGCACCGCGCACCGCTGCGGTAGGCGGTGAAGCGGATCTCATGTCGCATTGGCCTCTAATAAATCCGTTGATGCCTAACACACGTAAACCGCCTTACCGCGCGGGGCACTGCTACGAAATCCATGCCGTGTGATAAACGCTTTATGCAAGACAGTGACTGTATCCTCTCTTCTGTTGAAAATGCCGTCCAGCCCTAGTAATTTTCGTAATATTCGTAACTAGCTGTTGCCCGCGACTTCGTTCGCGTGTACGTTGAAAAATAAAATTATGTCGCTATGTAAGATCGCTGTGATAAGATATACAAACAGTCAATATCTAGTTTACATTTAATAACTGTTAATGCACAGCAAAGAATAAAAGAAATCACATTAAACTATTAAGCTGCCTACAATGAAACGTGAAGCTCTATTTTAACGTGAAATCTTTTCTATTTCACGTCGGTTGAAGATGAAAAACTAGGCACAGCTTTCACATCTAAAATGTAACACTTAAACTTTTGAATAGAATCCCAGTCTTTGAATCTCGACACAATCCCACCCAGTTAAAGTCAGATATAGTGAAAGCAAAGCTGGGTCAATTGTTATGCAAGTTCTGTACTACTCGACGATTTCTAGCGCTTCCATTTGATAAATTCCTACTTCAATCTTGATAATGAGTGGGACGATTTATGTAAGCTCCTATATCTGACGTTCACGCAAACGTTTTGCATTAAAATGATACTAAGATTCCAGATAACATCGCATTTGATTTAACTTTTTTCATTTCCTGATGCTCTGAGCACTTCAGTGCAGAAAAAATGAGCCAAATTCACAAGCGAACACAGAACAGTACTCAAACGGAAATGCAAAAGTTAAATTTTATACAGTGCGACCTGAAAAGTAGTTTGGATTAATGGATTACTGAGACCGGCTTAAACAAACGAAAAATGGTTCGCATACAACGTGAAAAATAACAAAAAAATAGTGGCTTTATAACGTAGCAGTAAGGGTGGTTTTTGCAGGTTTCAAGTACGAGTATTCTTACGTGAGGGTACCCATACAAAATAAGTAGAGACAAACTTTTTTTTCATCAACTCCCGACTATCGCAAGCCACAGTTTGACATAAGCCTCCCCTGGACTTCTAACTATAGCCACTTGTCTCACCGCTGGCAATCACCGAGTTTCGAGTAAAGCTTCAAACTCGAAACGAGTTGGCGAGCAGCGAGTAGCGAGTGAAGAGTTTCGATAGTTTTGACGCTCGACCTTCGGCGAGTGCTTTTGTGGGACGAGCTTTCACTCGCAATACTCTCCCCAGCCCATACTATAGGTAGCAATTACCACTGTTTGGGAGTTCTGACCGCCAAGCGAGCATCACCAAGCGAGTGTCGCTGAGCGAGTACAATCTTTGATAGCTTTTGTCGCTGCGATCAACTAGAGGTAAGAGCCGCTCGCCGGCAGTGTGAACAGCCAGCTATTGACTATGAATGTATGAGTCTCTTTAACTCACACGAGATCTATATCTTTTGTCCCTTTCCTCAGCGAGCAAATAGTCGATAGCTACTCGCTTCCTCGCCGGCGGTGAGACAAGTGCCTTACACTTTTCCTGTTCATTTTCGGAACAAATGAACGTGAAGTTTGGACGCAGTTAATGAATATTACAGCCTATCTGTTCTGTACACATATCACCGTGAAAATGTAGGAAGGATTCAGCCTTGATTGGACAGACTGATAATTCACTTTATGATCATTACCACCTTAAGAGGAAATGTGGACGAATAGACTTTGTATGTTAAAAGATGGTTAAAAGTCATAATTCGAGGTTTGGCTCTCGCCTGTTTCCTCCTCCAATATTGGACCGATTTAAAAGATATTTCACAAACTGAATAAGAAGGATGTATACTGTGTCCCTGTTTTTCTATTTTCATTAATAGTTGCCAAATTTGTACACTAGGGCTCTGTTGACAGCGATTTATCGGCCTTTATATTTTGAGCAGTTTTTGGGGGTTCTAGTGCTTGTAAGGTTAATATATTATCAAATAGGAAAACATATAAAATATGTATCTCTTAAATCGGTTCAATATTGAAGGAGAAAACAGGCAAGAGCGTTACCTCGAATTATGACTTTTTACATGCTTTTTACTTATAAAATCTGGCCGTCCATGTTTCCTCTTAAGTTTTGGCGGTGGCATAACAGGTGTTCTGGAAGTATCCCTTTGACCTTTGTTTGTTCAAAAAACCTTAATGATGAGTTACGATTTTAAGTACCTATTAGTCACTTAGGCCCAGTGCAAGCAATCTTGATGGCTAACCTGTTTTTAAACCACGAAATGAGCTAGTAATTTTGGTATTTGAATGCTGATCTGTGAGCACGTCATTAGCGACTCAATATATTAGCAAAATTATCATTTTTACATGGCAAAAATCTCGAGAAAATACTCTGTAACAGATGGATAAAAGAGACGTTACTCAGTTAACGATTTCGTTTTAATATTAGTAACTTAAAATAAATAAATAAAATTGGTTGTCTGTAAAGTCGGTTTACGGACGATAATTTTACGTGATAACGTCATAAGAAAGCAATTGAATTCTTAACAAACAAGCCAAACGCTTAGGCAGATCGTGCCTATCTATCGCTTGTTACGCGCTCTCGCTTGCACGCTCGGCTCAGGCGGAACGTGACACTCTTTCGTGCGTGCAGCCGGCGTTCATCGATTTATTAGACGTTATCACGTCAAAAATGAGAAGACAAGAAATGAGAAGACAATAATAATTTTACCTGATATTATAATCGACTCAGGTTTGGTTTCAACCATCTGCTAAATGTCACCAAAATTGTAAGTAGAAACTGAAGAATAGGTACTAAGAAAGATCATGGTTAAGAGGGATGTGGTACAAAGAGTAAAGTCCCGCAAACCTCCATTGAAAAGGGAGGATTCTCCTACCAGACAGTTGTTGTGTCTGGCGGGCAACTGCCCGATAGTTGATATTCGGGCTGATATATATGTATACCTATGTACACAGTCATTTACCGTTATCATCATTTCAGCTGAAAGTCGTCCACTGCTAGACACAGGCCTCTCCCAAGCGTCGCCACATAGACTGGTCCTGTGCGTTCGCATTCAGCGGACATTACGTACTAAAAATAAGATACTTCAATTACCAATAAATTTATCAATGGTGATATTAAGACCTAAAACAAACAGTTGCATCGCACATAATTAAAAGTTAATTTCATCAACTTACTGTTCTTCCTGTAAAACAATGCGGATTAAAACAATTTTAAACTTTAAAATTACAGCAGCGTATCATCTGCCCAACATGCTCGGCGAAGTGCCAAAATCTGTCAAATCGGCCGCGAGGTTTAATAGGTCAAGTATAATCTGCTGATAAAGCTCTTCAAACGGCCATGCACGCCTCGGTTTTACTGGATGGAAAGTGTTATTGTTTATCGGGATAGTGTGATCTGGGACCGTTTTACCTGGACGTCAATATGGCATAGTTTTAAACACAATTTTTGGGAGACGTCGCCGGTACGTTCCAAAAGGAAACGATCGTCTCGTATTCACGCGGATTCATTGCGATCGGTCGCGTTCATTTGTACGACAAAACTCAATCGTGTGGCTTCGTCGCACCGGTAGAAAGCGCTTTTCGGTTTTGCCGAACAAATTAAAGCGACAATCGAGTATTCGCACGATTATCGCTTTCTTTTACGTCACATTCATTCGTAATTTATATAGTCTATTTCCATAATCCAGTGTGCCATATTAACGTCTGGGTACTGCATTATGAAGAGTCAAAGCCATCACAAATCTCTTGAACGATAGAGATGATCCTATTCGTCATGTACGGCATTATCTCTCTCGCACTAAAACGAGTATGCCCACAACTCTTCATAGTACAAGGTTTGTAAGTTCTGCGCCTTGCAGAAGGCAGAGATGAAACAGTCTGATGACAGATCAGGTTCTGGGGAATGAAGTGGAAAATCATGCCAAAAAATATTCAGTGGAGCAAAGAACCGACTTAAGTCTCGCGGTTAACTTCAAAAGACGGAAATTTTCTGGGAGATACTGAAGTTTTCTGCTCGTAATCCAATCATTCTCTGCCTTCTCGCAAATTGTATGCACATCGACAACCGAAAGTCATGTCGATTGGTGTCAATATGTGTTGTTCGTGTAGGGTCAGGAAATAAGGAAAATTGTCATAAAAGCAAAAAGTTATAAAACTGCTTTACCTAGTAATTTCATAAAAGCGTAAATGTAAAAATGTATTTCAGTAAAGTAAGTAGTGTTCAAAATTATGTCAGTGTAAAGCGAATATACAAGTTAAATAAAAGCAAAAATTATGAAGAAATAAATTGAAATTGTTCAAAATGCGGGCGAGAAAACGCTTTAGCGAATGCGTAGGGTGGAACCGAGCCATTTCAATTATTTGAAACTTGCTACACACTTCGCTCTGTACGTTTTAACTGTGCAAACGGTCTGTTGGAATTCCATTGAAAGTTTAGATGAGTTATTTAACAACGATCTCCTTATGTTACCAACGATGGATTAATAAAAATAGTTTGCACAGATAAAACCGCTAGATCTATCATGACCTGAGGCTCACGACAAGTGACATTCTGTCAGCGTAGCGTGGCGAAGGCGATTTTCGAAACGCCAAAAATATATGGGATTGACAAACGCTGTCTTCCCCTTACTGTTTAGAATTTGACAGTACTGTCAGTACAGTCGCTGACATAATGGCATTTTCTCTATAGCCTCTGTGCAGCGGTCAAATTTCGAACTCACCCGCAGTTTGAACAGTGCAGTAAAAAGGAAAAAAAGAAGTGCTGTATTAGGCAATCACTCACCAAAGTTTGGGCAGCAGTCTGGTGCTGTAAAAACAGGCTTCAGTCAGTTAAGCCAGTAATAGAAGAGTCATTTCAGAGTAAAGCAGAGTGAAAATAAGAACAGTATTTAGTAGAAGTTCGGCGACTGGCGAGTGATTGTTCAAACTGCGGGCGCTGCGACGGCTGATCGGTCGAGCAGGCAGAATTTGACGCGTGAACAGAAGTCGCCGTATGATCAGCCATTCTATTCTGTTAAAACTGCACCGTGAAAACTTAGGTGAAGTGAGCGTGAAGTGAACTGTCATTCCACCCAAAGATATGGATTGACAGCTCACTTCAAGCACTTGAAGCTCACTTCACCGTGTGTTGTTTACAGAATACTACTGCTGAAGTCGTTGCATGATCAGCAGTGCGATTCCGTAAACATTTCGAAGTGAAGGCTTGGGTGAAGTGATCACGAAGTGAGCTGTCAATCCATGTAATTAAAATGGAATGACAGCTCACTACTTGATCACTTCGCCCAAGGCTTCATTTCGACATGTTTACAGAATCGACCGGCAGGAGTCGCCGCATGATCAGAATCTGTGGAGTGGTCAGACAATTGCCCGCGAAATGTTTCGGGAGGATATATAAGTAGTGGGTATAATGTAAAATGTGCATAGTAAAATGTTTAGAGTTCGACTGTTTGTACGTATGTATTTTGCGATGTGAGCATGATTCTTGTGTTAATCTTATAAGCTACGTAATTAATGGACTGATCAATTTGTTTTGTGATATATAATGCCCTGTTATTGATGCAGGTAGTACTTTAACTGTTAAATACGTAAGTTTTGAAAGGTGAATATCAGTTTTGTGCATAGTTAATATAAGTTTTTATACTTATTAGCAGATTATTGATTCAAAATTTCAATAGGGTATTTATAAATCTGCTAATCAGTAAATAAACAAATCGTTACGTTAGATTTTTTTTCATGAATAGGTAAGCCTGATATTTTCTTGTTTCATGTTTTGTTATATATCCATCGTAAAATAAGTTCATCGTCAAAAAACAAAATGGTGTTGGCTGGACTTCATAAAAAGTTGAACATGTATTTCTTACCGTTACAATAAACTTACATCCTTTGTAGTTTTCTCGAATCGTGAAACAAGAATGAACAATTTCTTAAGGCCACCAGACCGTCCAGTAGGTAAGAGCGAATCATTTGTTAGCATTATTAATCCCGGCTTGCACAATTCTATCGAAATGTAACTAACCCTTCGAATGCTACCCACTTGTTCAATTAACCGAGAGGTTAATCGGCCTCATTTGTTATTTACGAAACGGCCGCCGGAATGAACCAGCTGCGGGTCTGCGGCACGCTGAGTATGACCTTCTTTATGTTATGCTACATCTATCTATTGCAGTGACTTTACCATCTATTCTTCTATACTAATATTATAAAGAAGAAAGATTTGTTTGTTTGGCCTCATTTGTTATTTACGAAACGGCCGCCGGAATGAACCAGCTGCGGGTCTGCGGCACGCTGAGTATAACCTTCTTTATGTTATGCTACATCTATCTATTGCAGTGACTTTACCATCTATTCTTCTATACTAATATTATAAAGAAGAAAGATTTGTTTGTTTGAATTGAATAGGCTCCTAAACTATTGGACCGATTTGAAAAATTCTTTTAGCATTGGATAGCTACATTTTCAGGTAGTAACATAGGCTATATATTATCCCCGTACTCCCACGGGAACGGGAACTATGCGGGTGAAACCGCGTGACGTCCACTAGTAATCTATACTAATATATAAAGCTGAAGAGTTTGTTTGTTTGTTAGATAGCCCATTTATCGAGGAAGGCTATATAGGCTATTTATCATCACGCTAAGACCAATAGGAGCGGAACAGTAATGAAAATTGTGACGCAGACGAAGTTGCGTGGGTCGGCTAGTAATATTATAAAGAAGAAAGATTTGTTTGTTTGAATTGAATAGGCTCCGAAACTACTGGACCGATTTAAAAAATTCCTTTAGCATTGGATAGCTACATTATCAGGGAGTAACATAGGCTATATATTATCCCCGTATTCCCACGGGAACGGGAACTACGCGGGTGAAAACGGGTTACGTCCACTAGTAATATATAAAGATGAAAACTTTGTTTGTTTGATTGAACGCGCTGATCTCAGGAACTCCTGGTTCTAATTGAAAAATTATTTTGTCTCTTAGTGTTGGATAGCCCATTTATTTAGGAAGGCTATAGGCTATATAACATCACGCTACGACCAATAGGAGTGGAGCATTCGTGAAAAATGTGGCGCAGACAAAGTTGCGCAGGTCAGCTAGTAAAATATAAAATGTCGAGAATAATGGAAGATGTTCAAAAGTTCAAGACGTTTAGTATTCCATGCGACATTTCGATATCGCTTCTTAATCTCATAATTATTATATCATTTTGGTTTCTTTCAAAATAGTTACTGTGGAGAGAATGTCACCTTCTTTAGCTGCAGTCTCGGAAAAAATCGAAGATTACTGTTGGAATGTTATGTTTTATTATTACTAATAGAGGGCAACATTGTCGGCCCGGAAACAAAATAGATTATAGGCAACATCTCCTCCTACTTAATCTATGGTCAAGTGTGAATTAAAAAGTACAATCAATTAATTTGTATCTTACTTCAACCAAATAACTAAATATAACAACTACGATCAGTCTTCCGACTAGTCGTTTCCCAACCATATTGGGGTCAACTTCCGGTCAAACTGGATTCAGCTGAATACCAGTATTTTAGGTGGAATGATTACCTGCTAGACCTCCACAAACCTGTAAGGTAACACGTACTTTTCGGCAAGACTGGTGTCAGATTTTTTGGCCTCTGACAATATTAGGATTATTTACAGTAACATAGCTTATATTTTGGAATAACACATAGGCTATAATTTACATAGATAAAGTACTATTTGAACGCGGCAAGAACCGCAGACGGCAGTTTATCATCATCATCATATCAGTCGAAAAACGTCGACTGCTGTAGTGCTATTCTGTAACAACATTTTTGTATATCGACAGCGGAATCCGAGGTGAGTATCAAATTAAGAACTTTATGTTGTGTGCAATAAAGCTCACTTTGTGAGTTTTGTCACTCAGGTGAAGCTCGATATCGAAATAGTTATTTACAGAATAGACTAGCTGGACAAAGGTCTCGCTCATGAGTCGCCATAATAACCGCTCCTGTGCGTCTTGCATCCCTCGGCTACCCGTGACCCTCGCCAGGTCATCGGTCCACCTTGTGGAAGGGCTTCCAACAGGCAGCAGTTCGTACTGCAGTAAACAGGCAGCTACTACGTTTGGCAAATATATATTTTATTGTAATGTCTTATATATTGCAAAAGATTTAAAGTTCCCTTTTAAATCTCCTTCCACCAGCCTGTTACTACCAATAATATTTCCATTTCCTTTGCTTCCAGCTCAAAAAAGCTTAATTCGCGCAAACAGTCGCTAGTCTAAATAAAATATATTCCTAGATATCCAGCAACTCTGCATGAATAGTTCAAGTCGTTAGTAGAACGCATTCGAGAGGCTAAAGTCAGGCTCGCAAATTGCAACCTAGAGCAATTGCAACCAAGAGCAATTGCAACCAAGAGAAATTGCACTCGAGAGATATATTCAATGTTTTTCATTACTATCGAGATAGCACGGTAAATAGTTAATGTTTTGGCCTCGTGGAAAGAGGTTGAAGCTTCATTTTGTGTTGGTTTTCTCATTTCTGCCTTGTTGCCTGTTATTAATGAGCTTTCTCATACATTAGTAAATTATTTTGTGAGAATGGATTATACTGTTCGGCGTTTTGTTGGAAAAGATTAGGATTTTGTTTTAGGGTTCAAAATCTTAAATCTAAATCTGCTGGCTTGAATTTTTACCTGTGTACTACCGCGGGTTTAAATTGTTTGTTTGTAAGAGATTATTTTTGGAGGTACTGATAGTATTACGAAAATTCTTTATCTGATAGGAAGCAATAATTTGTTGTGTGCCATCGGCTAGTGTTTATCCCTTTGCACACTTCTCGGGGTCACGAGTGCCAAGCCGCGGGAAAAGTTAGTTCGGCATAATTTGATCAGTAGATACAAATTATTATTCTGTTTACAGTCCATACTATTTTTCAATGGCTAAAAGATGAATAAACATACTCTTTATTATACACCATAACAAATTAAAGTAAGGGCTTAAAAATAATGGAGTGTTTAAGGTATTATTTGAAACCATTCGTCAAAATCTTGAATAGTAAAGTCTTATATTAAGAATAGAATAGAATAGAATGATTTTTATTTTCAAAGAATGTAGGTATATTATACATAAGATGTTACAAATATTAGGGTTCCTTCCACATTCTACCTTTAAGGCATGCAAAAATTCACGATAAGTAACTCAACATTAAAAAAACAAAGTTTAAATTAATTTATAACTATTACTTAGTTATAAATTAATTTAACCATTGGTTTTTTTTTAAAGACTGTTACAGAATAATAACATTTATCTATTAGAAAATTTTGTAAGATGCTTTTTAAATATTCTAAGCAGATGCTCTTTAATATTAAGTTTAAAGGAAACCGCAAATCGGAAAAAGAAAACGAATCTATCGGGAACAGTAGTACGATTAACTGTTTATACTTCAAAACCGATACATTGATACGTGTGGCAGTTATTTACGGTTTTCGATCAACGGCTGTCAGATGCAGGCCGCTTCTGACGGCGGCCCAGTTGCGGCCCGGCTGCGGCCCGGTTGCGGCCCGGCTGCGGCCCGGTTGCGGCCCGGCTGCGGCCCGGCTGCGGCCTGGCTGCGGCCCGGCTGCGGCCCGACTACGGTCCGATTGTGCGGCTTTTAATGCATTTTATTACGAGCGAAGGGTTAATTGCTTGAATTTTCCGAGATTTTGATGTAAGTGGGTTTTTATTAATTACTTTGGGTGATTTTTAATTTTTTTTTTTTTTTTGAGAAAATGTTTGCTATTTTTGATTGCCGCCAGAACGACTGATTATTATTTAATTTATGCTTAAAGTATTTCGTTTCGCTTCAAATGTTACATTGTATGATCCTGAATCTGCACTTTAGTAATTTAATATCATTTCTAAATTGTATGATGTGGTGTAGGAAAGTGACGTTACTTCTAGACAAATATTAAATTTTCCTTACGGTATTCTTAATTGCGAGCATGGTATCTTAGTTTCTCTTAAACTAATACGATGCCAATGAATGTCATGCCCGAGAAGAATCTAAAGATCAAATCGTCATTAAAAAACTGGTCAATTGCGAGTCGGACTCGCGTGCAAAGGGTTCCGAACGAAATAAAATTTAACATGTTATTTTAACACTATAGACTTCTTATAGGTTTTCCTGTAATCTATAGGTAGAGATCTATTATCTCCATTTTTTTCAAAATAGGCTCAGTACTTTCTGAGATAAGGGGAGGAATGGTAATTTTTCGTCGAATTTCTTGAATAACTTCAAAACCTTCATTTATTTTAAAATTATGAAAAAAATATAATTCAAAACCTCACAGTAAGCCACAAGATATTGTTAAAAAAAAACTTTTCTTTGAAATTTTCTAGTTCCCCAAAAGTGACACCCAAACTAAAGATTTAATGATTTACGTAACGCGTCCGTGTTTGGGTCACATCAGTTCACATGTGTACCAAATTTTAACAGAATCGGTCCAGTGGATCCAGCGATAACTGGCTGTGACAGACGGACGGACAGGCAGACAGACACCCGAGTGATCCTATAAGAGTTCCGCTTTTTGTTCGGAACCCTAAAAACACGTCACACATCACATCAGCCAGAAAATTCTCTGTCAAAAGACTCCCAACTCAAAAACAGAACCCGCAACCAATCCAAACATCGTAACCCCGATATCAAGCTGATATGGCCAAACAGCACCAAATATGCGACCGATTGTCAACCCATATCGTGGTCTGTTAGATAAATTGCTTCAGTTGGCAACACGCCAGGCAGCGGTACCAACCTACTATGTTGGCAGGAATTGTAAGTGCTGACCGTACAAGGTTCGGAGGGAATGTTGGAGGCATTCTTCTGAGAAATTGGAGTTTAATTATTTGCAGTGAGGTAGTTTTTGGCGGACGTCGAGATCCGAAGATGTACGAAGATTTCCGACATCGGCAAACGAATTACGGAACTCAAATGGAGCTGGATAGGAGATGAAAGGGCCAATTCTAATATTTTTTAAGCACATTTTGCATGTCAGTTGCAATCTACCAAAAATTTATTGAAATTGAGGCTTTTTTGACAGATTGCGAATGAAATACGTATGCTAACGTTGTTTAAAAAAAAAACTTACGAAATTTATCTTTTTTTGCGGCATAAGCGACCGTATCGTTTTTTTACATTAACTTAGAAAAAAGGTTTTTTCACAGCTGCAAGGGACCATAAATTTGAGTATATGGTTTTAATTTCAACTCGATACCTCCACGCGTTCCCGAGATAAACGGTGTTGACAGACAGACGGACGGACAACAAAGTGATCCTATAAAGGTTCCGTTTTTTCAATGTGAGGTACGGAACCCTAAAAACGGCGTACTACAATACAAAATTTCCATGGTATTCAGAATTATTACAGGGTGTTATGTCAATAACTGAAGTATTGACAAACAAGGTACATATACACAGACGACCCTACAATATCCCACCTCTGTTAACACCGTTATTAGATTTCATCGTGATAGGCCGGATGTCGCCATTTATTGGACACAAATTCAATTACGATCTGAATTTTTCAAAGAGAAGGGTGTAATTTAATTTTTACATATCTGGTGTGAGGTATTACAAAATCCAGCTGATGAGTTGTGCTTTAGGAGGCATACTTTGTAATAAGGCCAAAGCACGAATAAACTGGTCCCACGTACGCAACGTATGCAACGCATTATGATATCTGGACTAATGATTTTGTATGAAAAACTATACAATAGAGACACTTATCGAATGCAACGCAACATACGATACGATACAAAAGCGTTGCATACGTACGTTGCGTACGTAGGACCAGTGTATTTCTCGTTAAAATCTAATGTAAAATAATAACATAAAGAGGGATTTATTTTGTTTATATCTATACTAATATATAAAGCTGAAGAGTTTGTTTGTTTGTTGGTTTGCTTGAACGCGCTAATCTCAGGAACTATGGGTTCGATTTGGAAAATTCTTTCAGTGTTAGATAGCCCCTTTATCGAGGAAGCTTATAGGCTATATATCATTACGCTAAGACCATAGGAGCGGAGCAACTAGTATATACATTATTGGTAGTAAAAGAATTTTCTGGGAGGAATTACAAAAATTGTTACTCTGGTAGAAAAAAAAAAAGTAACACTATAAATGTGTTTCACAGACTACTTATTTTGGAATAATTCACGTTTCCTGTGGGATAGATAGGCCACGGGAGCGAATCCGCGGCAAAAAAAGCGGCTAAGTGCGAGTCGGACTCGCCCATGAAGGGTTCCGTAGCAGCACGTATCATAATATAAAAGTTCTTGTAGTTCGTTGTAACTTTATAATTATTTTTTTACTTGGGGCACCTATTACAGATTTATTATTAGAAAAATATGGTTCACGGTTTATGCATAAGGTTTGTTTATGAAATTAAATTAAATGTTTTTTTTTTATATTTGAGTTGATTGAATGAAAGGTAAATTGCGGTTTACGATTTATGACGTATTCAAAAAAACTAATTACTAGATCTCGTTCAAACCAATTTTCGGTGGAAGTTTGCATAGTAATGTACATCATATATATTTTTTTAATTTTATCATTCTCTTATTTTAGAAGTTACAGGGGGTTACACACATTTTACCACTTTGGAAGTGTCTCTCGCGCCAACTATTCAGTTTAGAAAAAAATGATGTTAGAATTCTTAACATCATTTTTGAAGACCTATCCATAGATACCCCACACGTATGTGTTTGATGAAAAAAAAGTTTTTGAGTTTCAGTTCTAAGTATGGGGAACACCAAAATCTTAATACGGTTCAGAGAATAAATACATCTACTTACTAAGTTTCAACAGTATAGTTCTTATAGTTTCGGAAAAAAGTGGCTGTGACATACGGACGGACAGACATGACGAATCCATAATTCCGTTTTTTGCCATTTGGCTACGGAACCCTAAAAAGCTAGCTTGTCACAGTTTTACTCATATGATATGTGATGAATTGTAGATTCTGAACATTAGCAATTTGATTTTCATTCATTCCATCTTCCAAAACGTCCCTTAATCCACTTGTTAAAAAACTCAACAATTCTTTACTAAACCAACTTAATTTGAACTAATTAATGAACTGCTTCAAGACTCACTAATAATGAGTTTTTCCGTTACAACTCTTCGTTTTTGCAACTTCCACAGCAAATTCCTTTATATTTTCCGATGGCATCGTCAAACAAATGATGTTGTCACACTTAAAAATTCATTATAAAAAACATAACTGGGTTGCAAGAATGGTCTCTTGTTTTGTTAAAAAAAAAAACTAAATCTTCTGTGTCGTGTTCTTTATTCAAAAGCCGTTGCTTTTGTTTCGCTAGACATTTTATTCTAAAAATCTACCCTTTCAGCCATTTCAGCTAACTATCAATAAGTAGACTGCCTGCAAAATGTCAAAGTTTTCAACAATGTTCTTTTCTATTTATAGTTTTTAAAAATGTATCTATACCAATATATAAAGCTGAAGAGTTTGTTTGTTTGTTTGCTTGAACGCGCTAATCTCAGGAACTACTGGTTCGATTTGAAAAATTCTTTCAGTGTTGGATAGCCCATTTATCGAGGAAGGCTATAGGCTATATATCATCACGCTAAGGCCAATAGGAGCGGAGCAGTAATGAAAATTGTGACGCAGATGAAGTTGCGCGGGCCAACTAGTACTTACATAAACCCGCGCTATTGAAGTCGCGGGCGAAGTGCTGCCCGCGACTGCGATCGCGCGGTTTTAGCATTGCAATTTTCGTAGGGATCTCTACTTTTCTCGAAAATAAATTATAGCCTATGTTACATCTTCATAATTTAGCTTTCTATTGGTGCAAAAAAAACTGGCCAAGTGCGAGTCGGACTCGTGAGCAAATCTTTTTTGTTTCTACTTTGACCCCCATACTTAAAATTTATTTATTTACGTATCGCGTCCGTATTTGGGTCACAAAAGTCCATATGTGTATCAAATTTCAACAGAATCGGTCCAGTAGATCCGGAGAAAAGTAGTTGTGACAGACGGACAGTCAGACACCCGAGTGATCCTATAAGGGTTCCATTTTTTGTTCTCAACCCTAAAAAAATGGTTCAAATCGGTCCAGTAGTTTCGGAGCCTATTCAGAACAAAAAATCTTTCCTCACAAGATTGCATGCTTGCTATGCTGTGGAGGTCAAAAAGCTGTCGCTCCATGTACAATTCTGCTGCATCCTGGTAGACTGGAAGTTGACCCTTTTTTTAGGGTGGGAAATCATCAAATGACTTCTCCCGCTCTGGGCGGAGCAGAAGGGTGACCGTCAGGATAACTGAACCAAACGAGACATTGATATGAAACTATGCTCACTATTTAATAACCATTTGCTACTATTTACTACCTATTATGAGATATTTGCTACCTTTGCGTTTAGAAAAATATTAAGGAAATAAAGTGGTCAACCATTCTGACGCCAGGTTGGCTGACCAGGACCAAGTTCTCATAGTTTTAGCTAGGAGCTTCTTAAAATTGTGTAAAAAATATATGTTAAGGTAGGAAAAAGGTACTAAATATTGACATTAACAACGCGGTTAATACAACGCTAAAACTATGAGAACTTGGAAGTGGTCAGCCAACCTTCAATGCACTAAATTGTACATACCAACAAACGAAACACCCAAAGCGCGCCATTTCATCCTTACAAGATGTAAAAAGGAGATCTTTCCCGGTTCGTTCTAATTAGAGGCCCACCACTTCCGCGGCCCCCTTTTTACAAAATTGCATCCTTGTGACGCATCTGGGCGTTTGAAACGCAAGTTCTTTTGGCCCTATGAGGGTAACACCATCTGTGGCCATGGCTGTTATAGAGGAAAACTTTTGACTCTATGGGAAGAGCATGTGGTACCTTTTGTTTTGAACTACAAGACTAAATATGGTGTTTAAATACACAACTAAAACCAAGCTCTATATTTTGTTTATTTTTCTTTTCCATAAACAAAATGATAGCAATAAAATATAAACATTGTTATTTTGCGAATGTTCTATTTTTAAATCTGATCTTAAGATACTTAAAATGAATAAGCATTATTTCGGATATTCCATTTTTAATTTAGTTGAATTGCACTTGAAATGAATGAGCTTTAGTTTTATGAAGTGGTCATTTTTAATCTGTGGATTCGTGATTATTCTCCCGCCAGAAATGATGAACATATTTTGTTAATAATTAACGGATTAAGTATTATTGAAAAATATAAGGAAGCATTGGAAAGTATACTGTTCTTTATTTCACCTCCGAGCTTTTGAACTTTTCAGTATGTAGTTTGCACTATAGGATAAGTAGATCGAAAAAGTAAGGCAAGATAAATAGATAGATAGATATTTTTGTGACTAACAAATGGACTATTTATCTGAAGGAATATATTGATTGATTGATTAATCATGAGTTCACACACCATCCGTTGACATTGTTGCACTCTTTACCCCTTTTATTACAACTTATGAACACAAAATTAAAAACCAACTTAAAACCCATCTGATCTTCACGCGGATGAAGCCGTGGGAAGAAGCTAATAAAACTACTGATAATAAGTGACTGACAGACAACGCACAGCTGAAACTACTGGTAGTAGAAAACTGAAATTTGGCATGTACCTAAGTTCCTTGGGGATTGTAGGGGAGCACTAAGGGAGGATTTCCCGAAATTCCTACGGGAATGGGAAAAATCGCGATTGCGCGTACGTAGTCGCGAGCAAAAGTAGTTGCAAATAAAACTATTACGTAATTATTTTAATGGAGACCACTCCATTAAAATAATCTAAACTAATATATAAAGCTGAAGAGTTTGTTTGCTTGAACGCGCTAATCTCAGGAACTACTGGTCCGATTTGAAAAATTCTTTCAGTGTTGGATAGACCATTTATCGAGGAAGGCTATAGGCTATATACCATCACGCTAAGAAATAGGAGCGGAGAAGTAATGAAAATTGTGACGCAGGCGAAGTTGCGCGGGTCAGCTAGTTACGTATAGACACATTATGAAGTTCAATTCTACTATAATATAAATTGTGACCCCTCCCGAGGGTTCGAGCGTGACTGACGCGCGATGAACACTAGATGCAGAGCCGCGTTTATCAGGGCGTTAAGATAATTAATACAATATATGGCCACCTATGTCTGCTTGAATTACTGTGGGTAGTGGTATTCTAAATGTTTATTATAAAAATTTGTTGTATTCTAAATACTGTTTTAGGGTTCCGAACATCCGTAAGAAACGGAACCCTTATAAGATCACTCGGGTGTCTGTCTGTCTGTCCGTCTGTCACAGCCAGTTTTCTCCGAATCTCCTGAACCGATTCTGTTGAAATTTGGTATACATATGGGCTTCTGTGACCCAACATGGACGCGTTACGTAAATAAATACAATTTTTGGTATGGGGGCCACTTTTAGGGGTCAAACCAGAAAATTTCAAAAAAAAGTTTCTCAACTTGAATCGTGTGACATAAAAAATGTGAGGGTTTTAGTTATATTTTTTTTTTATAATTTTAAAATAAATAGTTTTGAAGTTATTCAAGAAATTAGACCAAAAATGACCATTCCCCCTCTTATCACCGAAACTGCTGAGCATAAAATTTAGAAAAAAAAATACAGATAATTGTTCTACACGTAGAGATTACAGGAAAACTATAAGAAGACTGTAGTGTCAAAATAATATGCTAAAAACGCGAGTCCGACTTGCACTTGGCCAGTTTTTTAGTTTGTTTGTAATACCAATTTTAAATTCTTATATTGTTAAATAGTGTATGTTAATGGGTAGTTTTTCTAATAACCATAACCTAACTATACGACCTACTGTTTCACCAAAAATCACAATGATAAATACTTTGACTTTGACAATCTGAACAACTGCGTGTCTAAAAAGGCCACTTTAGCAGAATCATATTAGAATCATAATATTAATCATGCAACAATCTGTCAAATTTCATTTTCATCTTTACCGCTAACGCATTAGGTTCAAGGTTGATTGGGAAAATTTGACAGTGACGGGTAGCGTGATGTGCTTTCTGATTCTGCTAAAGTGGCCTTTTTAGACCCCTGTTGTAAGTACTCCTTGGAAATGAGATGGAGAATAAAATTAATTTTATAATGATGGTCATCATCATCACCATCATCATATCAGCCGAAAGACGTCCACTGCTGGACATAGGCCTCCCCCAAGTGTCGCCACAATGACCGGTCCTGCGCGTCTTGCATCCATCGGCTACCCGCGACCACCAGGACATCGGTCCACCCTGTGGGAGGCCGTCTAACGTTGCGTCTTCCGCTTGTATAATGATGGTGTTTACACATACCAAGATAACAGGAAAGCCCTTGTGCGCAAACAGTGGGTGTACACTACTTTAATAATTTTTTTTTTTACTATTGATAGGCACGCGTTTGACCACTACCTCACCTGATGGTAAGCGATGATGTTGGCGAAGATGGAGCACGCTGGCCTAGAAGTAACCTATTCACTCTTGACTTAAAGACTCCCAGGTTGTAGCTATCAGGAAACACAGACTCCGGCAGGGAATTCCACTACTTAGCTGTACGCACTATGAATGTGTTCCCAAAACGTTTTGTGCGCGTGGGTGGGATGTCCACCATGTACCGGTGGCGCATCGCCGTTCGTCTTGTGGTCCTATGATGGAACGGGCTTGGTGGAATTAAATTATGCAATTCCGTCGCACATTCCCCAAATTAACTTATAAAGCATGGTCTAGTTCCAGAAGCGTTAATTTTTTATTACACAATTAATGTGACAAATTCACAAACGCATGTTAACTACTGTGATTCACTTATCTGTCAATCATAATCACCGGACGTGCGTGACTTTTTAGGACGAGTTATAAAAAATGGCCTGTAACTTCAAGGATGTTATCTCATAGATTTTCTTTGAATAATGAACCTTATGAACATTTAAGACTCGCCATAGAGCTCAGAATGTGCTATAAATTGTGACGCACTGTTATTTCTCCCCAGAAACCGAGGTAAATGAGCACTAACAAGTATCCTTTTCCAAATAAAAATAATTCTTCAGCTAAAACGGTCAGCTAGAATTACATTTAACAAATAAACTCATTTAAACACAAACATTTTAAGACTTAAATACACCTCATTTGTGTTAAAAATGGTTCAGCTGAACCTAAAACACGACTCAACAAAACACAGTTATTGAGCGAGCATGACTGCTCAAACTGCCAGTCACTAATGGCTATAGAACGGCCAGTGATAATCATATCAGCAGTACTCTTGGCAACTATTAATATCTTATCACAAACTACCAAGCGCGGGTATTATGGCCATACAGAACAAACTTACATAATATGTCGATAAACATTCCCATTGGTGGGACACAGGTCATACAGGCCTTGTCTCTGCGAGAGAGGGATTATGGCCATAACTGACGGACCAATCAATGAAGATAGGTTCATGAATAACGTTCGAATATACAGGCCATAATAGGCTCTGTCATAATCACTTATTTCAAATTGTTTGCGGTCATTTGACTGAGGTTCAAATTATATTAGCTAGTTGTGGCTGGACAACAAAATTGTACTAGAAATATTTAACGTGCGACCAGAAAACTGCACTGCGACCAGAAACCTTTTTAAGGGCTGTATCTAAATAATAGCGAAGATTTAGGATGATATTGTAAGCCAGCCATCAGTCTTTCATGTTTCTATCTACTCGTGACTGATACAAAGCCTACAACGCCTATCAAAGGGCAGTTTGAAATATGCAGCATCAAAAATCTGGAACAATTTACCACCTCCCTTTCGAATGATTCAAAACACAACCAATTTCAAGAATAAATGTAAAATAATCGTCTTTGACTGTCAAAAAAATGGCACCAAGGTATTATAAAAGATGCCCATTGTAGTTCAGTAGATGTTTGTATTTGGGTATATACTTTTTCTTTCCTTTTAAATGGTAGTTCGTGTCCGCAAACTGTACAAAATACTTATTACTAATTAAATAGTGTTGATGTATGATTATTAAATAACTATCATTTTAACAGTTGTACTATTTATTTTTCTTTTTCCTTTTGTAAACAGGAGCCAAGGGATTAAGCTGAAAACCAGCGCTTAGCATTCCAATAACTGCTGACGCTTGAACCTTTTGCTTCCGGTATTATAGTTTTGTGTATGTACCAATACTGCTAGCTGTTATACTGAAGAAAATAAACGTTATTCTATTATATTCAAAGTTCTTCACGCGATTCGAACACATACAACCGTCCTGCAACGACCATCGGACAGTTGCCCACCAGACACACCACCCGTCTGGTCGGAGGTTCCTCCCTTTTAAAGGGTTTGCGGGACTTATTGCGGGCTTATACGATTATCAGACTGTGAAGAAAACTCAAAGGAGCGCTGATATGCAAAGAATGGTGAACTACCCAGATACCGACTGGGGACAAAGAAAGTAACAAATCCTATCGATCCAAGCGCCCAACAACCCACAATCCCCACAAAATTTTCATAAATAAATCCATAAACCAAAGTGTAGTCACTCATAAAAAGACTTGGCTCGATAAACGTATAAATATTTTTATGATATATCTCTCGCATATCTCCAAAACCTTATTCATATATCATTCAATTCAAGGCTTGTATTGTGCCCGTCACATGCCGCGCTAGACAACGGTGAGCCTTATACATGCTGCCAGTTTAAATTCTGGCTCAAAGCCAGAAAATAGTAAGCGTAATATAAAGTTTGTGCCAACAAATGTTTTTAATATGAGTACTGTCCACTCCAGTTGGCACAAATAATGTTTTTTTTTTTAACTTTTTCAAAGGCGATATTGGGCTTTTTCGTGCTAGTTTCGACGTGTGTTGAGTGTGCAGTATGTTCGCGCGAATCACTACTTTGAACAACAAATTAATATTGCACTGTGGGTATCGATTAATTTATTTACTAGCTGACCTGCGCAGCTTCGTCTGCGTCACATTTTTCATTACTGCTCCGCTCCTATTAGCGTGATGATATGTTAAATGGGCTATTTAACACACTGTAAAAAAAAATCAAATTGGACCATAGTTCCCGAGATTAGCGCGTTCAAGCAAACAAACAGACAAACTCTTCAGCTTTATATAGCGTATAGATTTATTCACAAAATCAAATTCAGCTCTTTAACAATTTTACTTTCTTAAATTTTTCTTTTCAATTTTTTTGCTCTTTTATCGATGGCTAGAAGTGGTCCCAGAATCTAGATATTAGGTCTATGCACGATTGCTAGCATTTTTTTTTATTTGTCATGGATTTGCTCTTGACTCTAGTCTAGGTCAGAGATGATAGAGACAAAGTCTACGATGGAGCGAGCTTACCCACAAGGAGCCTGTTCACTCTAACTTTGAAGAGATTAGGGATGTAAGCGTTCGGAAACACAGACGCAGGCAGAGAGTTCCACTCCTTTGCTGTGCGCATTATAAAGGAAATTTGGAAACGCGAACGTATTATGTGTGCCAATCATCACTACCCGTGCTTGATATCCCTTGATGCTCATTGCCTTTTACTCAAAAGTAGCTGTAGTAAACTAACTTACGTAGCTTTGTGTTCAACCAATTACTACTATGCATATGCAGGCAGAGATCCTTAGTGCCTCATAACGGTAAAAATAGCCGTTATGCTATTTTGGTATTCGGTGATACAGTTATTCAGAAAGTCTTCGGTGCTCGAATGTTATCAATATCGAAGCAGTCCCGCGCTGCGAATTGGGCGTAAAATATGCAGGGAAGCAGTGAACTTACTCCTCACGGATTTTCCTGTCGACCGTAAAAATCTCACCCAAATCTCCTGGGTATTGAAATCAATATTTAAAAATATTTTATTTTAAATGGTATGTTATGTGCTAGGTATTTGAAAAACTGACTTGACTTGACTTCTTATAGATTTTTCTGTAATTTATAGGTCCGTCTGTCACAGCCAGTTTTCTCTGGATCCACTAGACTGATTCTGTTGAAATTTGTTACACATATGAACTTCTATGATCCAAACACGGATGCGTTACGTAAATAATTAAATTTTTAGTAGGGGGGTCACTTTTGGGATCAAACTAGAAAATTAAAAAAAAAAAAAAGTTTTTGAATAATATTGTGTGACATATCAAATAAAAGGGCTTTTTATGAGAATTTTAATTATATGTTTTTCGTAATTTTAAAATAAACGTTTTGAAGTTATTCAAGAAATTAGACGAAAAATGACCATCCCCCCCCTTATCTCCGAAACTACTGAGTCAAAAAAAAAATGGAGATAATAGATCTTTACCTAAAGATTACAGGAAAAGTAGTCTGTAGTGTATAAGAAGTCTGTAGTGTTAAAATAACATGTTAAAAAAAAATTCGTTCGGAACCTTTGCATGCGAGTCCGACTCGCACTTGGCCAGTTTTTTAAAAATAACTTTCATACAAAACCTTGTTCTGACAAATTACGTTAATACTAATATGAAACTCTGCCACACATATGGCAATTAGTTTTAATTTACATAGATACTGTCAAGCTTATCACAGTCGCCAACTAGTCGTAATACTAATAACCTACTCTCGTCTAGACGCTCGTCTAGCCGATGGCAAAGCTTATTATTTCCCATCCCGTAGTACTTCCGGCCAGTAAGCTCACGTCAATATTAGCTCTATGGCGCTCTATAGACTGGCCGCCAGTTTATGGTCTTGTCAACAAACATCCGGTGTTCTCAAGACTTGTTATTTTCAACAAGAAAATCTCTCTCGAAATCTTGTTTTTTTTTTTACTGGCTTGTTTGTTTAGTGGTTGCAAACGTTATTGGTGAAAGCGAGGTTAGTACTAGGTTCGATTCTCGGTTTGGACAAAGTTTTGTTCGATTTTAAACCTTAAATTTCATACAAAACTCTGCTTATGAGAATTAAATTTTACTAGAAAGTTCTACCGAATTGCGTACCTCCAAAATTCGGTAGTAGCTTCCTATAGCTCTAAAAAAAATACTATTGGTTCACCTGTCATTTGTACCCAACTGTGTCTGAATGCGGGCGCGGAGTATTGTTGAAACAGCGAGTAACCATATCTACCATATATATCTATCCTATGTTTAATTTAAGCACTGATTAGAATTAATAAAAAATAGAATCTGCTTATCAGTAAACTAATCTTTCAGCTACTTCTTTTTTAAAAAAATATTTAAAATTAAAAGATTACTATGGGGTGCACAATGCGTTAAGTATATAGATAATACTCAACCCATTAATAACATACTAGATTTAAATACGACAACATGACAAAACAATTCATGTAAGCGGTGTTAGTATGCAGTCGCGTGGTGACATGCAAATCCGGACAAACGTTAATGACAGCTAGGTCGCATTCTTTATGTTTTGTTCTCTTCCGGAATTTTACTTGTTTACAGACACAATACCTACATGCACACACACGTGTTTAATATGTTACAAAATGTCCTCTACTAGTTGACCCGCGCAACTTCGTCTGCTCCGCTCCTATTGGTCTTAGCGATGTAATATAGCCTATAGCCTTCCTCGATAAATGGGCTATCTAACACGGAAATAATTTTTCAAATCGGATCAGTAGTTCCTTAGATTAGCGCGTTCAAGCAAACAAACAAACAAACTCTTCAGCTTTAAATATTACCTAGTATAGAGTACTAGTGGATGACATGCGGTTTCACCTGCGTAGTTCCCGTTCCCGTGGGAGTTCGGGGATAATATATAGCCTAAGTTACTCCCTGATAATGTAGGTAGCTATCTAATGCTAAAAGAATTTTTCAAATCGGTCCAGTAGTATCGGAGCCTATTCAATTCAAACAAACAAACAAATCTTTCTTCTTTATAATATTAGTGTAGATAGATTAATTTTTATGAGATAATAGTTACATGCGCAGAATTAGGGCGGCTTTCACCAATGGAACTGAACGCGATCAGCATATAAACCACGTTTACGAGCTGTCAGTTTCAATATTTTATGTGAAATATTGACACCGACAGCAGCTCTTGAATGCAGTTTAGATGCTCTGATCGCGATCATTGGTGAAATCCGCTCTTAGTGCCAATTCTGCTAACTCTCTCTTATACCTAACACTAGCTTCTGCCAGCGGCTTCGCCCGCGTGGTCTCTAGGGAACGTACTCCCGGGATAAAAAGTAGTCTATGTCCTTTCTCATGCTCTCGACTATCTCTGTACCAAATTTCATTTAAATCGGTTCAGTAGTTTTGGCGTGAAAGCGAGACAGACAGACAGACAGACAGAGTTACTTTCGCATTTATAATATTAGTAAGGATTACACACCCAAACTTGTCATTTAATGCTAATCTCGACACTGATTTATGGTTAGTTTTCGCAGTGTCACAGATGTCTTAGGTGTAACGGAGCACCTGAAATTAGGTAAACGTAGGAAGGGACATGATTTGGACAAACCTTTGTGGATGTTATAGACCGAAAGTGTTGGGAAACGGCTCGGTAATGGTTGTAAATCTATACTAATATTAGAAAGAAGAAAGATTTGTTTGTTTGTTTGAATTGAATAGGCTCCGAAACTACTGGATCGATTTAGAAAAATTCTTTTAGCATTGGATAGCTACATTATTAGGGAGTAACATAGGCTATATATTATCCCCGTACTCCCACGGGAACGGGAACAACGCGGGTGAAACCGCGTGACGTCCACTAGTACATTATAATATTACTAGCTTGTATCCGTGATTTCGTACTTGCATATCCCGTTTTTCCCTGTTCCTGTAGGAATTTTTGGGTAATTCTCTCTTAGTGCTCAGTAGTCTCCCCTAAACTCCCCAAGGAACCTACATGCCGAATTTCAGCTTTTTACGACCAGTACTTTCGGCTGTGCGTTGTCTGTCAGTCAGTCACTCAATCACTCAATCAGTAAGTGACGTAAGAATTTTATTAGGATGATTAAAATTAAATTAAATTATTTATTCGTTATCAAATTCATGAGACTCATTATTTGGCACATAATTTCAATGGACAACACAAAACATACAAGGCATACAATTAGATTAAATTACAAAACTTATTCATCAATTCATTAAAGATTACTTTTTTGACATGAACGAGCATGGCAGTTGAGAGCTTGTCATGCTCACACAAATGTGTCGCTGATGGTGGCGCGTGTGTTGGATCATTTTGATGTTATGCTATTGTAATCTATGTCGTTTTGCTATTTGCACTTGTCAATTTAGACTCCGGGATTAAAACACAGACTATAGTTCCCTTCAAAATGGTTGAGCTAGATGGTGCTGATACACGCGCCATGTTCGTGAACGAGCGCCGTCAGTTGGGACTGGTCATATCTTACTTGCCACTGGCTTATTTTAATCTTAATGTTTTGAATTGTTTTGTATACTTTCTTGTTCTTTGCATTGTTCTCACATATAGAAGCAACAAGGATAACGTTACCAAGATTTTTGTAATACATCACATGATTTAAAAGAGTGTCCGTGGAGTTTCTTGCGCGTTCTTCTCCATAGAGATCTACGCTTTGGAACGTGCAAATAGCTTCATGTTTTTGACTGACCGAGTTTGACAATTCAAAAGTGCCTGTAAATCGTTTATTTGAAATAAATGCTTTGAATCTTTGAGTCACCAGGTTCGCAAAAACGAAACCTCGAAATTGTTTCGATTTGCGTTCCTGGTTCAAAAGAAATTTAGAGTCAACTTGATTCATCATTTTTTTCTGTATTTCGTACAGAAAATTTGAGGAATAAATCTGAGTATCGAACGAATTAGCACAATTCGTTCGATACTCAGATTTTTTATATTGGTTCGTTTGATGAGATTGCAAAAGAAATATAAGGAAATAATTAAGTATGAACCAACTGAATTAGTTATTAACATTCGTGTGATACTATTATAAACTTCCCTTGCGTCTCGGTGTAAAACTACACACTCATATTTAAATAATCTTTGTAAAGCGACACTGTCATAAACTACTCTTAAAATACGCCACTTAATTACTCTCCAACAGACCAACACACTTGAACACCTCAAACAATAGTATAAAAGCAATCTTAGCTATGTTCACAAAGCGCAGTGGCCTGTCCCCGTCCTCACAGTGGGCCACTAGAAGCCAGGCGGCTGGCCCAGTGCCAAAGTGTTCGGATGCTGCAGTTTCAATAGTTCGCGTAATGTGTTTTATGGCGGCATTACTGTTTGTTAGGTAAAAGAAGGTAATTAATTTTGAAGGCAGTTATATGATAATGGACTGTCTCGTTTGTAGTGCCGATTTTATAAGTTTTATTCGAGCCACACTTTATTATAACAACGTCATACCAGCTGCTGAGAACCTAATTGGTAATTACAGTTTTGAGCTGTTTGGGGTCGAAAAGGTTTGGTCTCTATAAGGATATTTCTGCCCGATTGATCCAGACTTTGCGTGACCAGAGGTCTAACTCGTTCTTTGCCCAAAGAATTGGCATTGGCATTCAATGTGGCAAAGCTGCCAGTCCATAGGTAATAATAAGATTTTTGAATTGATAACATTTTTATACCTTTTGTTCGCGACTTCCTACACGCATATCCCGTTTTTTCCATTTCCCGTAGGAATTTCGGGAAATCTTCCCTTAGTGCTCCCTTTCACTCCCCAAGGAACCTACATGCCAAATTTCAGCTTTCTACGACTAGTAGTTTCGACTGTAAGTTGTCTGTCAGTCACTCAATCAGTCAGTAACGGAAGAATTTTATATATATTGATGATTGATTGATTATATCAGCATATTATTATTAGCAGAAAACCTAAGCTTTTTACTACAACTAATATCATCTCTTATGACTTAAAGTAAGACTACTAAAATCTCTCGTCATGTTTGAAGTCTCGCTCGAGTTCGTCGAAGCGAGGTGCTCCGTCATCTGAGGTGCTCGTCAGTTGAAAACGACGGCTTTAAAAGGGTACTTACGTACTTAGTTATGATTTGTTGACAGTTGATTATATTATTTTTCTGTTTGTTAGTTTTATAGTAGGTACCTATATAAGTACTAATGCCCAAGAGCTAGTTTTTCAAAAGTCGGATCATATTTAACTGAAGAATAAATTTTAATAAGGCGGTTTGACAATTTTTCTGTACCTACCTACAAGAGGTGTTTTTTTTTAAACCTTGCCCCACACTAGGAATTTCTCTTGTATCGTGGGCGTTCACAAACATACAAACTCACATACACAAACAGTCAGACTCAGAATAACTATCTATAGGCCACACAAATACTTGTTCTGTGCGGGAATCGAAACCGCGACTCGCAGTGCATTTCTCAAATCAAATTATAAACATGCAACGTTCTTCATAAAATAAATAGTAACAAACTACCACATACGATAGTAATGACCACTAATAACCCACTTCAACATTCATTGATTGCTCCCTAACTACCAGCACTGACCTTCAGTTAAGTCACGGAGCAATGTACGCTAAAGTCGTTATAATGGTCATCGGTACATAATGTATCACTGGTTCATGGGCAATCGGACAGGTGGTCTCGCTACCTACATACATACACACACGCATATACCTACATTTATTATTTATACAGCCTCATTGGTTACCTGTGGGGATGCTTAGTTGAGCTTTAGGCGCTTAGGGCCTCCTTGGATTATTATATTGAGAAACTAGCTGACCCGCGCAACTTCGTCTGCGTATAGGATCACTCGGGTGTCTGGCTATCTGTCTGTCTGTCTGTCTGTCCGTCTGAACAATATCATATGACATATCAAATGAAAGGGCTTACTGTAAGGGTTTTAAATATATATTTTATACATAATTATAAAATAAATAGTTTTGAAGTTATTCAAGAAATTAGATGAAAAATGACCAATCCCCCCCTTTATCTACTACTGAGCCTAAAATTTTGAAAAAAAATGGAGATAATAGATCTTTACCTAAAGATTACAGGAAAACCTATTAGAAGTCTTTAGTGTTAAAATAATATGTTAAAAAAAAATTAAATTCGTTCGGAACCCTTTGCACGCGAGTCCGACTCGCACTTGGCCAGTTTTTTATAAATGTTCCGCTCCTATTGGTCGTAGCGTGATGTAAATAGCCTATAGCCTTCCTCGATAAACGGGATAACCAAAAAAAAATCCTATTCGAAACAGTTGTTCCTGAGATTAGCGCGTTCAACCAAACTAACAAACATACTCTTCAGCTTTATAATATTAGTACTTATACAGTAGTAGATACACACACGCATATACATTTATTATTTATACAGCCTCATTGGTTACCTGTGGGGATGCTTAGTTGAGCTTGAGGCGATTAGGGCCTACTGAGATTCTTATGTTCAGAATTTCTTTCATAAGATATCTTGCTATCTAGATTCGGAGTCGGGATTTTTATTCAATACAAAGAAGATGAGCTCGTGGCTAAATAATAACAGCCGCACGGGTCGATCTTCAAGGTTAAGCAACAAAGTAGGCCTGTGTATGGGACAATCTTAATATATCAAGATTCCTCCGTGTCTCGAAAAGCACGATAAAAGGAAATGCTTGCGTCGAGACTTTGTATGTAAAAAGCATTGATATATAAAAAACCCTATATAAAAAACCCAAGATACACACTCAGCATCTCAAAAACGTCCGCAAAAAACAAGCGTATAATGTATAATTGTGCGCAAGTTTCAAACAGTCTCGCATCGCTCGCCATACTGCACTGCTTTGTAAAAACAACTTTAAGCGATCCGTGTAAGGTTGAATTTGCAAAACAAATTGCGCATCACTCGCCATACTGCACTGCTTTGTAAAAACAACTTTAAGCGATCCGTTTAAGGTTGAATTTGCAAAAAAAAATGTTTATAGTATACACAACTCACACATGACACTTGATACATGTCAGTTTTTGACGACAGTTTCGATTGTTGCATTTGTTCGAGACTGTGCATCTTGGGTTTTTTATATTTCAATGGTAAAAAGTCATAATTCGAGGTTTGGCTCTCGACTGTTTTCTCCTCTAATATTGGACCGACATAAGAGATATTTCACAAACTGAATAAGGAGGATGAATACTGTGTCTCAATGTTTTCCTTTTTTGATAAATAGTTGCCAAATTTGTGCACTAGGGCTCTGTTGACAGCGATTTATCGGACAATTTTGAACATTTTGTGGGAGTTCTAGTGCTTATACGGTTAATAATTCATCAAAAAAGAAAACATAGAGACACAATATATATCCTTCTTATTCAGTTTGTGAAATATTTCTTAAATCGGTCCATTATTGGAGGAGAAAAAAGTCGGGAGCCAAACCTCGAAATATGACTTTTTACATACAAAGTCTCGCCGCCAGCATTTCCTCTTGACGTGTTTTTCGAGGCACGGAGGAATCTCGATATATTAAGATTGTCCGGTCCACCTTGTGGGAGGCCTTCCAACGTATTATTTCATCAATATTCTACAAAATCAGAGCTATCAAAAATATATAAGAATCCAGTTTTCCCTACATCACCTTTACCGTCACTAAATCTCAAACTTTCCCCAAAACAAAGAAGAAAAGCCCCAAACAAATAAAACAAAAGGTGCGGAACCTTTAAACCTTCATCCATTTGGTAGCCGACAATACAATGCATCATTTTTAATAGCTGCTACGCCGTAGCAGTACCATAGACCACAGAACATGTAGAAGTCGTGCGGCCATTATTACAGACGGCATTGTCAAAACTTTCCATACAAACTGAACATGTCAATATGTTCATGTTATCGTTACTCATAGATATTGATAGCCTCTGACATATCTGACTACAACTATTATGACAGTTGAAACTTGAGCTGAGTGCACATTTCATGGGCATGAATATTGTTAGTCGATTAGTTGACCCGATATAGGTTGATCCGTCCAAACTGAGTTCAAACAAATTACCTACAGAAAAAAAATACAAACACATATTTCCCGAATTTTCCGAACAAATATTCACATTTTTGTTTTCCTAAGTACCTTACATAAAAATCCAAAATTACACATGGTAGTGAAACTTCATAATTAAACAATAAGAAGGATTTAGTGTGAGGAGAAGGACTAACTTTACTTTCATCTCTCTCAAGTAACGTGGCACGTTCTTCACATTTCACTCTCAGTACTCGTCGAGTTCGAAAATCAAATCTCCGCCTATGAAGTGACACTTCAAAAAATAAATAAAACCAAAACCGAAGAATGTCACATCCTCTTAATATTAAAAAGTTCAAATGGTGTACAATAACAATAAACAGTTCTATCTACATATTTGGTGCCAGTGTGCAGTGCTCAAATTCCGTACTCTGTGTCCTAGCCTATCTACGAGTGCTACGAGCGTAGGCCCGGGGCTACCCGTAGCGGTATTGATGTAGCTTCGTAGCAGTGTGTTTCGTAGCCCGGTAGCCCGTATTTAGGCTTGAATTGATGTTGTACTGATGTTGATTCTTGTTTTTTTTTTTAAATTATTTTTAACCTATTATATTTTGTCTAAAGTTATGCAGTTTCAAAGTGTTTTTTTATATCTAGATACGATCTATTGCCAATCGCCAAGTAATTGTATTTGGGCAATAGGTAAACTTTTCATGTAAATAACAATATGCGTGGTTAGCTTATGCACATGTTTCAGAGTCAGTTGATTTAAAATATAAAGGGTTACAAATCGGATACAATTTTAACGAATTTTTAATTATGTATGGTTTAAAAATTCAAATATTCAGAAACTTTAAACTATTAAAAACATGCCTCATAAACCGGCTTGCAATAAAAATTAAACTCTGTTTTAAAATCAAAAGTTTTTAATTAAACTAAAGCGTCAATTTTGATGTAAACCTTGTAAATTAAATTTACGTCAACTCAACGTTTTTGAAACAAACAAAATAATGTGCAACAATCCAGAACAGAAAAATGAAGTCGAGTCAAAATCAATTTCTATCTTATGAGTTGGAAACAAACTGTGAAAATTTTTCATTTCCATTTTCAGGAATTGGTTCAAGAAATGCGAAGATGCAGGCAGAACTAGTTATTACACTGTCTAGCTTCAACAGAGTTTTCCACTTACGGTGCAAGAAAATCAGCTCATGAAACTGGAAGGCAGTGTAAAAATAATGCTTTGTGTCTTTTTTTGTGCTATTGTTTGAGGATTAAAGGGAAGGGCTTTCCCGCTTTTTTAGGTTTAGAAATAGAAAGATAATAAGAGCACAATTTTACCTGGTAGGTACTAATGTTGCAATCTTGAGTTGATATTTTTGGGGTGGTAATTTATTTTCACCATTTTTGTTTAGTTCAAAATTCTCAAGCTTTATGGAAACCGAAAATTATGATTAGCGGTTTTTAATAATTACAGTAAAAAGTTACAGTAAAGGAACAAAAAGGAAGGTAACTTACGCCCTAAAGTTTATTCTAGACCAAAAAATAAAATAAATTAAAAGAAATCACAACCAAATCATAAACCAATCAAAGTCTTCTTACAATTACTATAAAAGCGAAAACCACCCCTATTAAAAATAAACACAACTCGAACAACCCTAATTTCCGTTGCACCACAAACGCCGACTTCAAAAAAAAAACTCGACTAATTTCCCTTCACTACTGCGCAAACTTATAACCCTGTAACCTAATTCGCGTGTCATCGCAACGCATAAACGGACATGGCCGTCAAAACGCAAACGTTAACGTAAAAATATACGTAATCGTTTGAAATCAAATCGACTACACACGTGAACTTAGCACGCTACCCTTGCGTAATGCTAGTGTTGGCAAGTTTTTTATTGTAGTTTTATTTTTTAGGGCAGAAATTATGTTAGGTCACTAACTTAACTAGGTAAAGTGGTACCATTTTTTCTTTAATTAGTTGTCGTTGGATAATTAAAGCATTTTTATCAGACAGTTGCGTTTCTTACAGAAGAGCTCGTGTCTAAGTAATATCAGCCGCACCGATCGTTCTTCAAGGTTAAGCAACGCTTGCCGAGGTCAGTCTGTGGATGGATGACCATCTTAACCTACAGAGTGTCCTCTGTCCCTTGGAAAGCACGATAAACCGTTGGACCCCACTGTCATTTGTCAATTTTTGGCAGTCGTTACGGATTGTCAGAAGCTGGAAAAATGACACCAGTCTTGCCAAGAAGTACCATGTTACCCAGTTACTGGGTTGTGGAGTTCAGACAAGCAATCGCCATATGTAAAAGACTGGTATTCAGCTGAATTTTGTTTGACTGGAAGCCGACCCAAATGTAGTTGGGACTCCAAAACATGACATTTATTTCGATCTTGGGCCATTTCGAAACCGCTTCAACCAACCCAGAAAATATCCGTAGATGCATGTGTCACACTTTGAGGTTAAGCTACGCTAGCTGAGGTTGGCCCCTGGATGGGTGATCAGCCATTACGTACCGAGTTTCCCCCGTGTCTGGGAGTGACAAAGTGGCCCCGACTGTCATTTGAACATTTTTGAAAGTCGGTACGGGAGTCAGAAGCCAAAAACTCTGACGACAATTTTGTCAACGTGTAGTATTTATCCAGCGACAAGGTTGTGAAGGAAAAATAGGCAGTCGCTTGCTTTCAAATACTGGTTCTGCAGCATCCGGTTAAATTAGAAGCCGACCCCAACATAGGAAGTTGCGGAATTTGTTCAAAAGAGTCACCACGGCCCCGGAACGCAAAGGGCATTAGGAGGAACGCGGATCGGTTTTAGGGACTACTCACCCTTATTCAGCTCCATTTGCGTTTTCACAGTTATACAGTTCTGCTTCTATTAGCCGCATACAGCGTCGTAAGTATGCGCGTTTGAACGCGACAGAACAGCGCTGAACTCTATCTATAGCACTCACATGATAATAACACATTTATCCTCATTTTATACTTGTTTGCCACGAAAGCTAAATAGACGCGGAAAGCTGAACGGATGCGTACGCGTCTTTATACAAAATCGTTGTTTTCTATGGGCATAAGCTGAATAGAGCTGAATAAGTGTGAGTAGTTCCTTAGTCAGTAAGAGTGTGACACTCCCTTCTGCTCCGCCCAAAGCAAGAGGAGTCATTTAATGATTACCTAGCTTTAAAAAAATGTTTAGGAAAAGGCTCGGCAGACTGAATGTAGCTTAGATATTTCAGTATTAAAGTTATCAAGTCCATCATTAGCATGAACCATTGCACTATTTGCATTGGTTATTATGTTACCTCATTAGATATTCCGCGACGCTGATAGGTTATCAGTAACGAGCAACATTGGCACAGAATGGTACAAAAAAAATACAAAAATATTCTTTCATCTCAAAACATTGTGAGCATATATGAATTGTGGCAGCCCCAATAAGTTACAATAGTACTTGGCACGGAATGGTAATCAGCTGAATCTATTATATCATCCACATAGCCAAGTTCACAGTTCCTAATAAAACTAACACTGAACTGTTACCTAGGCATGTTTAAACGTATGTAAAAACTGAAATTTATTTGAGGGTTTCACAGGCATAAAGAATTGATTCCTCTGTTTAGAAAAAAAAAATAAGTTGCTCGAGTAATACCAATAGAATTTGGTAAAAGGCACGACCTATGTTATTCGGTTAACAATCTTGTCTTTTGCTTCTAAAGTACTGTTTGTATTGCAACCTAATTAATAATCTAAATGCAAAAGTGTTTTGTTTGTTTTTTACATTTTCACGCTTAAATGGCTGAAACGGTTTTGATTCATTTTGGTGCAAAGTTAGATGGGACCCTGATTCTGTGAAAATCTATACTCACGCGAGTGAAGTCGCGGACAAAAGTTAGTTTAAAGTATAACGAGGAAAGAGATTGTTATGGTTTTCATATTTTCTCGAAGCAAGTGTAAAACAATATAAACCTACAATCATATATCATATATCACCTTAAAACTTCAAAATTGCTTTACGAATTGTGTTATTATAGTTTAACAGGTCGTGATGAAATTCTACCGAGTAGAGGAAATATGGAAATGAATACAGTAGTTCTAATTGAGGTTCATCTGTATTGAAAAAGCAATTCTGTCTGGTTTTTAAAAGGATTTTTGATTTCCTCTGTTATTGCATTGTTAATATAAATGCATTCACAATTGTGTAAATCGCTGTAAATTCTTAATGGTTGGCGTTGAATAAATTATTATTATTATAGTTAATTGATGGATTGCAACTGTTTTCACTGAGTTACGGTTATCAATTAATTTTATAGACAAGCATTACAATGGGTGATTAATGTTGTCCATTATGATTTTAATATTACTTGTGCTTTCAGTGATTTAGGTAAGTACTGCTGAACTCACTAGTAGACATAGTTAAAAGAATCTTAAAATATTTTTTCTTACTTTTGGTCCAAACTATTACAAAGAATTGCTTTCAAAAACGGTGTAACTAATAATGTCTGCGAATCCTAGTGTACGATTAAGGTATAGTTAGGCACTATTGAGGACTCCCATAAAATAAGTCCAATACTTGCCAAATCAAAGACATCTTTAGCAATAAAGTCCTATTCAGCAATAAGACATCTCAAAGACTTACATACACCAAATCTTTAATATCCCAACAACTCACCGTCAAACAAAGCGCGGCTATACATCAGTACATTACCAATGATATTCGCGAAGTAAAAACCCATCTACAACTTTTCAACGAAACAAAAGCTAAGGGAAGCACGCGAAATCAACAGAATTTTATGAAAATTGTTCTTTTGACTTGGACTCCTCGAAGGCACTGCGCTTAAATATTTTCTCATAAAATTCTTTCAAGACACGAAGTCAGAGATTTATATTTATTTTGAAGCTCTTTTACTTCAGGAACAGACAGACGATAACGAGAACAAGTTTATGGCTTGAACCAAGAAGCTTTGAACTCTGCAGTCACTACTTCGTTTGCTTTACCTCTTTTAAGTATTGGCAAAACGGGGTGAATAAAAACGCAGGGGTAAATAGAAACAGAACTTTGAATGCCATTTTCACTTGAATGGTGGTTTCTAAAAAAATATCGATATTTTAAAACTAATATTGATTTAAAAATTGAAGTCTTTAGCTGCAAACAGAATTTAAATAAAGTGAAAATCCTCTTCAAAGTGTTGTTTCTATTCACCCCTGTGTTTCTACTAACCCCGCTTTACGGTCGTACCGTTAGTCTTTACTCTTTTAGGTATAAGCTGGAGTAGCAGTTCCCATCCGCAGTAGTGGCCTTCATCTCTTGTTTAACCCCTTTATGTGAAGTTTTTATTTTTAAGTTTAATTAAACCAATCAGTTTAAGATATGCGTTTTCTGTCAGTGAATTGAAGGGATTTAAGGTTTTTGAAGTGATTATTAAGCATGATCATAAACAATTAGCTGGTATCATAGTTGCCTATTATATCAGTCGAAAACTATCTACTAATATAGGTTGAATGAAAATATCTATAACTTTACAATCAAAATATTTAAACCTACAGATAAACTGATTTTGAATTGAATTTTAAATTAAATTACTTATAAAATGAATTTCTTTTACAAAAAAAAAATATTTAAACCTAAAGATATACGAGTATTGAACTGTAGCAGATTTTCAGGTTTCAAATGAAAATATTTAGAATATGAATTTCTATCAATAAATTCTTCTACGTTTAGTAATTTAAATTCCAATTACCGTTTTTAAAATATACGTTTTTAGATTTGAATTTGGAAGAACACTACAATTTGTTTTTAGCCACGGATTTTATGCTTTGAAATGGCACTGACATCTCTGTTTTCAGCCTTCTACATGAACTGCTTTATTACTTTGCGGAAATTACCTATATGCGTGTTTTGTCTGTTTCGTGTACCCGAGTAACTTTTTTTATGATAATGTAACTTTTATGTATGCGGAGAATACTCATATGTAATAATAACAGTAGGTATATACTAGTTAAAATCGATATGTTGATCTTATTGCTCGCATTTCAATGAGCTAATTAATTTTTACCATCTACTAATAATATACGGTACAACAGCGATGTTATCGCATTGCAGGCTCGGTTGTTAACACTATTGTGTTGTTATAACATTTTTTTTCTACGATTGTAAGTACTTAGTAATTCCATGGGACCTACTACCAAGTAAATATATACGGCTGTAAAAAACATTGATACCTTCTCAAACTCGATTCGAAATATTCACATTCGTTCCAAAATTGAATTCTGTTTCCCTAAGAACAAGAGCGAAACACAAAACGAAATTAAAATTCCGGCGCCTTCGATATGTTAAGAATTTTATTGAGATTTTCCGTCGGCGCTTTCATTTTACTACATACCTATAATAAATAGAAATACTTCAAAGGTTTGTGTTGTACGCTGCGCAATCCGTAGTAAGTTCCTAAATCCGACAAATCAATGGACGGAGGAATTCAAGTTTTCAAATAAGTGCGTATTCGAAATTCGAAGTTCGAACGGCACGAAATAATGACGGATTTTTCGGTGAATTACTGAAAATAGAAGGTATTTGTTTGATTTTAAATGAAAAAATAACTCAACAATTCTTGTTTTATTACGACATAAAGCCTAGTTTTGACTTTGACAATGGTCCTTACTTATTAAAACAAGTGCTAGGACCAAAATGAGAAACAAAATATACCGCGGCGTGTAACAACATAAAAGCGATCACGATAACATTCTAATAAGCAAACACAATGTACTTGCTAACGATACAAACGAACGATTAGTTTAAATTGAGGTCAAATGTTAGAAATTTTCCCTAATTTTCACTACTTTTTTCTTACTTTTTAGAAACTTAATTTCTTTTTGTCATTGAGATGATACTTTATTTGCTGTATTTTCTAATAGAAATGTATAATGTACTATTTAGTCCATTAGGGAAAAGGGAAGGTTTTTCATCTAAAGTTTAGAAGGTTCAACACATCGCAGGCTCTATTGAAAGTCGATACTCTAAAATTTGGCGCAGATTTGGTGAGAACGCAATTCAAACCTCATTTTCTCCGACTTTCTGAATGAAAGGTGTTACTTTATGCACACAAACGAAACAGAATCGACGTCTTTTGGTACTAGATGGTGAAAGATTAGAAGAATTTGGCAGTGAGGAAAGTTGAACGTCTGCCAAATCTACGCCAAACTGCAACATGCATGCTGGGGTGTGTGCGGGCGGGCTCACCGTGGGCATCAGCTGGTCGGTACTCCGCACGCGCGTCACCTTGTTCTTGTAGATGAGCTTCTTCAGCGCGCGCTCCACCGGCTGGTTCCAGCGCATGAACATGACGTACGCGCCGTACAGCGAGAACAGCACCAGCGCCTCCTGCCAGTATATCTCGCTGTCCTTGAAACAATATATCAACACGAGCAAGCTCACTGAGTAGAAGGAGCAATCGCGGAACAGGGGCCACCAAGTTAGTGTCAAAGTCGTTCTAGAGAACAGCGCGCACGCACCGATCACGAACAGAATGTTGAAGACGGCCGAGCCCACGATCGTCCCGATGCCGACATCGTCGAACGACACGAACACGCCGATGATGGAGGTGAAGAGCTCCGGCGCCGAGCCGCCCGCCGCCATGAACGTGGCGCCGGCCACGTCGTCACGGATGGCCAGCCGCTCGATGATCACGTCCAGCGCCGGCACGAAGAACTCGTCGCACACGATGGCAAGCGCCACGAACATGTAGCCCATGCCCACGACGTGCAGCAGCACGGCGCCGGAGCGCCGCTGCTCCTCGCTGAATAAGTCGATGGGGAACAGCGGGGTCTTCTCATCTTCTGGTGGCGGCGAGGGGCTGAGTTCGGTGGCATTGGGCTCGCTGGCCCGCGCCGCCGCCAGCAGCGCTAGCAGCAGCGCGCCACCCATGCCGCGCTCCCGGGGGCTCAGCGCACACTGCCGCGTGCACCGGTCCGCCCCGCGCTCCGGCCGCGCGCCCTCCACGCCGCGCCCTCGCGCCCCCCGCGGACCCGCTCGATAGCGCCGCACTGCGCCGCGCCGCCTCGCGCCTCGCACACCACACCGCTTCCAATGGGCAGAGAACCACAGAACCTCCTTTCAGCACAACCCCCCATTATAAGATCTCACATTTCAATGTCCCAACACAACGCCAAGATCAAGCCTCCTGATGCTGCTATAGTTTTCCAAAACTCCTCACAATTCCTCATCGTACGGGCATTTCCTTAATGCTTTCCTAAAAACTCCATTTCGGAAACGAACCTTCTGTGTCCACCTGCTCGGTGGTTACGCGTACTCTACGACGCAACCCCGGCTCCCGTCGCCCCGGGACGCGCGACAACCGCTCCTACTATACACCTCCAAAGCCTTATTACTTCAAATTATCTTAACGTAAACCACCCAAAATTAGTTCCGTAAATATTTTTAATTATACCGTTAAACTGTTGAGATGTTATCAATTTTCCTTGGATATAAAATCTAGGTTGTTTAGATAACATTCATACAGCCACTTTGGAAACCGTTTCAGTTTTTCTGCCCCAAAAACAGAACTCTTCAGACATAATCTAATCGCGGTCGAGTGATCCGCAAAATGTAAACACAAAAAGGTATTATTATTAATGCTTTCGCCCATAACCTAGTACAACGAGTAAGGAAGGGCAAGTCGGTACAAAATATGGCTTGTATATCTACCAGTCAATTTCAGCTTCGACATAGATCGTGATTTTTCCGAGTAATTGCGACCCGTTTTTGCGTTCGCGTTCCTATCTTGATGCAAAGATAAAACTCAAGAGGTAATGGCGAAACGAAATTTAGCGGAAATTAAATAAAAGAGAGGTTCTCGCAGGAGAATTGCAATTTGGTTGTTTTTGTCTCTTTTTATTAAAATGCTGAACTGCAGAGGATTGGGAGTCACATGCGGCAGGAACCAGTATAGAGTAAACTAAGGGTATTTCACTACTATAAGGATAATGGAACAGCATACTAATTTCACCCCAATCTGTTCAGCCACGTAACAAATTTCTCTACAGAGTATCATATTTAAAATATGAATAAGATTAAAATATTTACAAAGCCTAGATGAGACTGAGCTAGGCAGAGGAGCACTGAGGGTAAAAGCGACACAAGCAAGCAATCTCCACAATATTTGCGAAGGTTGGATTCGAGCTATTGAAACTTGAGGTGATTGAAGAACTACCTCACTCGGAAACGCTACTGCGAGCTGTGAGCAAGAAGACTGGCTCAATGGGTGGCGCAGTATTATTGGGATACTTCATCTCAAACTTTTCCAGCAGCCCATTTTCTGGATTTTTGCTCGGTTTACGATAATGGACTCGGTCGGGTGAACGAAGCGAACACACACCCGGGATAAAAAATACCCTTTGTCCATTTACAAGGTCTAATCAGTGATTCCAATATTTGTAAATGTGTGAGTATCATGTACTTATTTAGAAATTAATAAGTCTACCTCTACATACCCTAGGTGCATGGTCCTCACATATAACAAAATTTTTGTATACCAAATATTGTAAATGATTTATTTGAAAAGAGTAACTATGGAGTTTCTTGTCCGTTCTTCTCCATAAGAATCTACCTTTCCGAATGGACAGTAGAATCACTTTGGTATTTTATATTTTTTGTAATGTGAATGACGTTCAAAAGTGCCGTTTAATGGCCTTAGTATAGATTTTAAAGTCAAAGTCAAAACGTTTATTCCGATTGAATAAACGTTTTGACTTTGACTTTAAAATCTATCGCTATACCAAAACTCCTCAAAATTAGTTCAGCAGTTTTGGCGTGAAAATTAAACAAACAAACACAGGTACTTTCGTATTATAAGAACCTATTAAATATGGATTCAAGAAAGAAACCTTTCGTATAATATCAAGATAAATCTTTCATTTCTCCTAGAAGAACCTGGTATAGAGAATAGCAGTCAGTGTCCACCATTAGTGTCGCACTCTAAGTGTCTGCCGGCGACATAAATTGTGGTCGGTGTTAGACACTTGCACTGCAATTTGTGTCGGAGTCTCTACACTCTAGCGTAGACACCGCGTAGAGGTGTCGTAGCTTTTTCTTAGTGAATGCGGATACGAGGAATTAGTGTTGGATTTTTTCTTGGTGTTATTTTGTAGGTACTGTTTGGTGAACTTAGTTTGAGAATGAAACAGATTTCAGTAGTCAATATGTTCACAAAATGTTTTTGTCACTCTTTATATTAAACAAATTATTATATGGTAGTTTTATTAACTGGGTATGTATTTATTTTTACAACCAACTCTCTGAAAACTCGTTACTGGATAATTTTCCTTTTCCCAGCTGTTAGATTGCCAAAGGCTTCTTTAAATTACTTTTAAGTTATTTTTGTTTTTCAAGTCTACTGTAAGATACACATTTCACAGTCCTTGCATTGTTAGGTTAGATCACAGTCAAAATAATGCTCTATATACTAGTTGTCTGGCGTAGCCCGTAGACTCGTAGCACCGTAGCACACGCCTACGAAAACGTAGTCTCGCGTAGAGTCGTAGGCACTTGCAAATTGAGCAGGCAAATACAGAGCCTTGCAGTGTTTTTGTGCAATATTTAAATAGCTTTACTTGGGGAAATGTTATGTTGAAGTTTTCCTTCAATTATTAACGATTGATTTGATTATTACTTATCATTGTTCATTGTTGATATTGAAAAAAAATAACAGTTATTGTTAAAGGAGCTCTATTTACGAATATGACTCACGCAATTCAGGTATAGGTTCCTTCTTGTTACCCGAGAAAGGAAGCGAAAATTGGTATACCTAATAAATAACTAGCTTTTCCCCCGGCTTCGCTGTTGTACAACGTGTGAGAATAAACGCCTTCTCCTCCTCCTCCTCCTCGTTATTCCTCCGAAGGAGTCATTGTACTCATCATATCATATTATGAACAAGTTTTACTAGGGGACCAACACCGAACACGTTGTTTATTTTTTCGGAATAAAAAGTGGATGGAAAGACCTTTAGCTTTACTTAAGTCACTTATTTGTACCTATTAAATGCGTTAGGTATGTACAAAAGATGGAAGAACCAAATTATTGTTGGCGCAGTGACACATTTCGCAATAAATTTTGGTCAAATCTGAAGTGAATATTTACCACGGATGACCGATATTTAACTAATAGAAAAACATTCAACCAGGTTGAGTCTGAGTTGGTTATTCCACTACGATATCTGATTCCTGCGATTGAGAGGGTGCTTGTCAAACTGGTAACTACTGATAATTGGAATTAGGTTGTAACGGCAAAGGCATCTAGGTGAACCGTAATCGTAGCGACATCTGTATCACCAGATACGAACTAACCTGACCTAGACCTGACGCCATACCCACAAATCCGACATCGTGGTATCAGAGTTTTCCTTGCGATTTGAACATACAAAATATCAGCTATTGGGCAGTTACCCACCAGACAAAATATCTGGTCAGTGGATCCTCCCTTTTCATTGGAGGTTTGCGGGACTTTACGCCCTGTTTCGCATACCTCTATGTCTATAGGTTAGAAAGTTACTATTTAATATTTACGCCACAGCAACAACACACATATTCAGTGTTTTTATGGTGTCTCTACGCCTTTTCGTCTTGCGCCGGATGCCATCTCACCTGTACATATGAGGACCTTATGGCTGCGCCAGCGAATGATGCTACCGTTGCTGAGTACTAGGCTAAACGTAAAATTCAATCAAACTGTATTGCCAGTGACACGCTAAGAAAAAGAACAACATAACATACAAATATGGACATTCTCGTATTACATTGTTGAGGTCATAAAGTAGTTCAGAACCATTCTCCTCTGGTTCTGGAATGGCGTCCGCGTATTGGAAGATTAGCAGTGTTACAATAACTCCCACAAGGCGGACCGATGACTTACAGAGCAGAATAAAATCTTCAAGGCTTCATTAGCATTAACATACCTAGATGTTCGCAAAAAGTACCCTATATCCGTTTTTAGAGTCCTGCGGCATGGTCCGTAGCGAGGAGGCATGGGAAGCGGTAAGCGGCGAAGGAGGTGGCCGAACGCGTGTGAGAGAGGGAAACCTCACGCTCCAGCCACCGCAACAGAAGAAGACGCCCCGGGCGTCCGAAGTCGTAGGCCGATTCCCGGGCCTGCGGATGGCAAGCGTTGGGTGGCTCGCTGTCCGATCAGAACCAGGCCCGGGTCAACGGCGCGCTGTGTTCCACGCGCGCCTCAAAGTGATGTCAACATAGTAGACGGGCCCACTAGGGTCAGTGCCTGCCAGAGTTGCGGAATTTGTTCGGAAGAGTCACCGAGGCTCTGGAACGCAAAGGGTAGGAGGAACATGAATGCGTTTTAGTCAGTAAGAGACTGACACTCCCTTCTGCTTCGCCCAGAGCGGGAGCATCCATGTGATGATGTCCCATCCTTAAAAAAAGGGATACATTTATATTCGTACCAAAATACTTCTAAATCAGTTCAGCGATTTAGGCGTGAAAGAATTAGTAACAAAAAGGAACCGGCCAAGCGCGAGTCGGACTTGCCCACCGGGGGTTCCGTACAAATTTGTAGGTAAATTTACTTTAAATAAAGACTATATGTTTTGTTTTTATGATTTAATTACAAATGTATAAGTAGTTTTCAGATTTTTCCTTATGCTTGTAATAAGGCGGTAAGATTTGGCAAATTTTATAGTTCTAGGTCAACGGAAAATGCCCTATAAATTTTGATTCCCTTGAGAGTTTCGATATACGTTTTTTTGCGGCTTATACGACGGTATCTTTTTTACGTTAACTTAGAAATTTGGTTTTTTCATAGCTTCTCAAGGGACTGTAGACTTGAGTATATGGTTAGTGGTTTTAATTTCAACTCGATACCTCCACGCGTTCCCGAGATAAAGGGTCTTGACAGACAGACGGACGGACGGACAACAAAGTGATTCTATAAGGGTTCCGTTTTTTCATTTTGAGTTGCGGCACCTTAACAAACTTGACCCCAAATCTACAGTGTGCCCAAGATTCGGGTGGTAGTCGGTCAAATAAGGAACTAACTTTAAGTAGGTAGTAGGTACCCACTTATGAAGGTTAAATTATACTTACTTACCTACATATTCGGTTGCAAATGTTAAGCATAGTAGTCAATGTTGTTACTAATAAAGTAATGTTATAAAATCACACCATAGCTTACACTCTTGTCCCGTTTCCCCTAACATACAATAAATAAACGTATATAGGTACTTTGAAATTAAAAGATTTTTTCAGAAAGATTTAATAGCTTTTTGTGTAAAACAAAACGTAAAAAAGAAGTCTCTCGTCTGCTACGTTTTATTTTTACTTAGTAAGAACTTATTCGAACAGTCAATTGAGTTTGTTTTATAAAACATTTTTTATTGACGTTGTTCGTGAAATAAATATTATTTTCACTCTCACTAAAACATGAATTACTATCATCCTAGTAGCTTATTTTGTAACTAATTCCAAAAACATGAGATATATTATTCACAATCGTAGTAATGTAACGTTTATCTAAATCGACTATATCAATTTAGTAACACTAAATTAATGCCTTAGTGCGCATCACTAGTGTCACGCAAATGGAATGTCATTGACCGACTTATCACACGTAGGGTTTCTAATTGGATTATGGTTATTACTAAAAATCGTATTTGGTGTTAATTTTGTTAACTGAAAATATAATTAGTCACCAAGATGTGGCTAGACGAGGCGGACGGCTTTGCCGAGATTTTTAAGGGCTACTTGCCCTACTATTTGCTAGTAGCTCTCCCTATTTTTATCATAATGTCTCCTGTGAACCCGGTCGCTGCTTCTCATGAGTTTTCCGTGTATAGAATGCAACACTACGACCTACACACCGTTCCCCATGGTAAGTTCATAACGTTAATAAACTTGTAAGTTATAAAACAAAAAATCGATTCGTAACGTATATATTGAGGTTATATTGCTAGGGCACTCCATGGGCTGTTTATTTTTTTATTACAGTCAACTTTATCAGCGGCAATAAAAAAATAGTACAATATTCTTTATTTTGCAAATGGCGATCAATTAAAATGTTTACATGTTTTCAAGGCAGTGTTACTTAAATCAGAAGGAGCTTTTACTTACTTAAGTACATTTATTTGTAAACTGTAAGTAGTAGATTTTTCTTGATTGATAAAACTTGTTCACTTCAATTCTTACAACAAAATGTCACAAATATGAGAAATTAGCACATCTATAAACTAATATATAAAGCTGAAGAGTTTGTTTGTTTGCTTGAACGCGCTAATCTCAGGAACTGCTGGTCCGATTTGAAAAATTCTTTCAGTGTTAGATAGCCCATTTATCGAGGAAGGCTACAGGCGTATATATAATTACACTAAGACCAATAGGAGCAGAGCAGACGAAGTTGCATGGGTCAACGAGTGTATAAAATAAATGTGTGATAGGCTCAAACTTTATAAAATTGCTGAACATCATAAATTACTATTATTTGTGTTTCTTCATAGAAATCTTGTAACACATTCATAGTATAACATCTACAACATAATTATCTCATCAGTAACTATTTTAAAATTCAGTTTTTTTTGGATTGATTGGTTCCTAAATGAGGTAGACCTGTATCTTGGTGAGCTGAGTCATGATTAATAATAATAATAAATAATATAATAATAATAGCTTGGACCCTGTTCCCGATACCGGTGGGCTACTATTTTTTAAATTTTTAAATGTTTTTATATTTTTTTTTTTAAATATTTAAAAATATAACAATTATGTATAGTTAATGAATAAAGGAAGTAATAATAATAAGCCTTTTATTCCAAAATTTTTACAGTTTTTAGTGCTACTAAATAATCTCTAGTACATTCACTCACAACAAGTCCCTAATTTAGGTGTGCCTTACGGCATAGGCCTCCTCCAATGCCTTCCACTGTTTCCTATCGGTTGCAATTCTTAGCCAAAGGGGACCTAGAGTCAACTTCAGATCACTAACACCTACCACGAAGTACCAAGTTCGACGGCCTGCCTTTCTGTGCTGCCGTCACCATGTGACACTGGCAGAATAGTCGGAACCGGCTCAGTTGCCATAAACATACCTACAAAACCTATCTTGATAAGATCTACAAAATTCAAGTTAAAATTTTGAAAACTGTAGTATCACCCAAAATTAAAAATCTATTTTACGACGATATAAATGGCCTCTTTAAACACTGTAAAATCTTACCAGTTCATACCCAAGTTAATTTTTTATTATTAAACGAACAATTTTTCAATTTATCTTTAAGAAACAAAATCGAACATCCTGTACGCACGCGGGCAATTTCTGAGAATAGGCTTCGTACGCAGCGCGCCAACAATACGTATGGCGAGCGAACTACTGGTTATATTGTACCGAGACTTATTAACATTTAACAGTCTACCCTCAGAAATAAATAATTGTATAACAGATAAAAATATCTTTAAGCTTAAAGAATATTATTTAAGTATTATTTAGCGTTTTTATATATATTGATAGACTCCTAATAGCACGGGTTTAACCTTCGAGGTTTTTGGGTGCTATTTTATAGAAATAATCCTGTACTGTGTTTTGTTTGATTGATAAATAAAGGAAAAAAAAAAAAACGGAAAAAAAATATCTTCTCACTTTGCGACCTCGGCTTCATATGATTATTTTTCATATCAACGTAGCATATGCCCTGTCCATCTCCATTTTAATTGGTCAATATGTGTAAGGATGTCTGTGAGTTTAGTTTTGCATCTGATATCCACATTCCTGACTCTATCCTTTAATTTTAGCCCCAGTATGCTCCTTTCCATGGCTCGTTGACATTTTGCAAGTTTTTCCCTTTGATTTTTTGTCAAAGCCCAGGTTTCACAGCCGTATGTGATGCAAGGAAGAATGCATGTATCAAAAGTTTTCTTCTTGATCTTGATGCTGAGTTCCTTGCTTTTCATGATTTCTTTCAAGGCCCAAAACTTTTTCCACCCAGTAGCGATCATGAGTCATGATTACCTACATTAAAATAATAAATCCACATTGGTGTATGGACTGGGATATATTTATTTAGATATGAACTAGGTACAGCATTAAAGTACTAAATATATACACTTAAAATAAAATATCCTAACTAAGATAAGGCGTCAAAAAATTCGTCCGCATTGCTGTCCACCGGAAGTGAGCCCAAAAGACTGGCGGCATTGCCACGTTGTATGGCAAAGCTTATCCTCTGTCCGAGGTAAAAGCCAGCCCTTGGGTCACGCGAAGTGTAAACTAAGCGTTTAGAAAGATCATTAAATAAGGCATGAGCACTCCGACCCAAGCCAACAAGGTTATTGTATGGACTTATATGTAGTAGTTGTTGTAGTTTGGCTGTCTAACTTCCTATTTTTCAATGTCATATAAAAGTAAATAATAGATTTAATTTTTTTACTACTTTTTCCATTACCCAGGATGCCGCAGCGCCAGTTTCAATTTGGAAGGCCGTTCCCTTACATCATGGAGCACTTCTCGTCACTGCGTGGTAGCAAGGGTACAGGATATCACTATTGAACAGTTCATGGAGATTCGTAGCAAAGCGGGAGCATTGTTGCTAGTTTTGCCCAAGAATGATACTGTTCTTACGGCAGAAGAGAAAGAGGTATTATTAAATAGCCAAGATACTATGTAGTGTAAATTAGTTTAACTAAAGATTATGAAAAATATAAATCCAAGCTGAACGCATTTTCTCAAAGTTTAATGGAATGACGGAACAAAAAAACAATCTGATTGTTTTTCCAATAGGTACAAGGCTCATAAACAGATTAAATTACACTATTGTATGAAAATATTTCAGTTTTAGTATGCAGTATGCTTGCATAGTAAACAGGTATCATGACTATCATTATCTGTACCGGGTGGTACACTTCTGTTGCTGGGATTGGTGGAGAAGGTGTACTGAAAGACTGCAATCTTCAGAAGATATTTATTCTTGCTGCGACTGTACCGATCTGATTCTATGATACCACCGTACTGTACTATAAATACAATTAGAAAGCGTACTATACTGTTACAACTGATATATCTTCAAACGTAGTGATCGCTATGATTTCTCCGAAAGAACTGCGCTGTATGATGTCTCCGAACGAACTGCCCTGCTCGAGAATAAATGCGGCCCTTTTATAGTCGACAAACCAAACAAGAAATATTCTCGAACGTTCAAGTCAAAACATGCATGGACTTATCTCTAAAATTATACAAAAAAACGATAAGCAAAAAATTCTAACAATAGGCGGTAAGTTCTTACAACGCTCGGCGTTCATTTTTTATCAAAGGCGCTCGGCCGCGTGTCGGTCAAACATCAAACGATCAGTCGGCATGGCGCTCAAATTAAAGGCTCGTACCGCTCGGCGGTAAGTCAAAGGATCACGTCACGTGGCGGTGAAATCAAAGGATCGTGCCGCTAGGCGGTCAGATAAAAGACTCGGTCACGTGGCGTAAACAAAAGAATCAAACACGTGGCGGTTAAATCAAAGGATCGTGCCGCTTGCAAGTATAAACTTGTTTACGAGCGGCGCATCGAGAGCTTTCTTTGATGCCGTGCGTCGTAAGTACCCACTTACAAATAGGAACTGTCTCGAATATTCACCTATTATTATGCGCTATTAAATCCCTAACTAGAAATATTTGTTTAAAGTTATTTTAACACTTAATCACTACAATAATAATCACTGTACACTGTTGCTGTCCCGCACATTACTCCCGCCGTGCAACTGCGTTGCATAAAGTTCCGGTGCGGGCTCGACGTCTGTAGACAGGGGCAGGACCACCAGTTTCCTGACTGGCCGGCGTAGCACACCTCCTTGAGTCCGAACGTCTACTGTTCGCACTACGTTATCTGGTCCCGGGTACGTTGCGATGACACGCCCTCGTATCCATGTATTACGAGGCAGGTTTGCGTCAACGATTTGTACGAGGTCGTTGACTTGTACGGTTGGCCCTCGTCCATGCGGCTCCCGCCGGTGTTGGAGTTCGGGAAGGTACTCCTTCACCCAGCGTGCCCAGAAGATGTCAGCCAGTCTCTGCGCCGCTCGCCAACTGGATCGGGAAACTTCATCTCGTGCGGTGAATGTGCCTGGTTGCGGCACTCGCCCTGGTCCCCCCAACAGGAAGTGGTTTGGGGTTAATGCTTCTGGGTCTTCTGCGCTGACTGACACGTGAGTCAACGGGCGACTATTTATTGTGTACTCTACCTCAGCTAGTAGAGTGGTGAGTACTTCTTCAGTTGGGTGCTTCTCTCGAAGCGTCGCGGTGAGTGCAGTTTTCACTGAGCGCACCATGCGCTCCCAGGCTCCACCCATGAAAGGAGCCCCAGGTGGAATGTAGCGCCAGGAGATAATCTTCTTCGCTGCTTCTTCTGCTGTTGCCTCGTCAATTGCCTGCCGAAGTTCTTTGTCTGCAGCCTTCAGATTGGTACCATTATCTGACCAAATCTCGGTTGGGCACCCTCGTCGCGAGATCATTCGTCTAAGTGCCATCACGGCGGAGTCAGCACTGAGTGAGCCGGCGACTTCCATGTGTATGGCTCGTGTCGTTAAACATGTGAAGATGGCCACATATCTTTTTTGCCGGGCTCGCCCTATGGTTACGGAGAGAGGTCCGAAGTAGTCGACCCCAGTATATGTGAAGGGTCGTTTGTGGTGAGCTAAGCGGCATGCTGGCAGGTCTCCGGTTCTTGGGTGCGGCGGTGACTGTGTCTTCATTCTACAGAAAAGACATCTTCGAAGAAGTGTGCGTGCGATAGGGCGCAAGCGCAGAATCCAATATTGCTGTTTGCACTCGTTGACTGTAGCTTCTACACCAGCGTGATGCAGTTGACGGTGTATAAATTGTATCCATAATCTGACCGTGGGATGGTCGCCGTCAAGTACCATAGGTTTCTTGAAGTTTTCTGTCATGTCTTGAACTGCTTGAATGCGACTTCTTAGCCTTATGGCTTCGTTGGCGTACTCGATGCTCAGTTGGTGAAGGCGACTCTCTTTGCTGATAGGTCTTTGGTTTTTTAGATCTTCTAATTCTTCTAGAAAAGATTCTTCTTGTGTGGCGCGCATCAGAAGTTCTTCGGCCCTCTTAAGTAGCTCGGCGGAGACTGGCAGAATATTTTTTCCTTTAAGCGGGGATGCGTTCGGTATTCCTGTCGCTGCCTGCTGCTTAGCTGTGGCAGGCATCTTTGTCTTTCTCCAGTCTGGATCTACTTCTTTATTCTTCTTTGACCTACTGTAATTGATTCTCTGTTTAACAGGTTTACAGAGTTCAATAAATTGAAGGACTCGTGCTGTCGAGTATCGGAGCCGATTCCAGTTAGAGAATCTGGAGGGATCGGGTAAGCCTTCTATTAGCTTCAATCTTCTGATGCCGATGACTTGGTGTATTTTCTCTTCACCAGAGGAGTCGTCTTCTGTGGGTGCAGATTTGTCGGTCGGCCAATAATTTTCTGCTTTATAAAGGAAGTCAGGACCTTTGTACCAGCGATGGTCTTTGTTAAAAGTTGACGGAACGTCTCTTGTTGCGTCGTCAGCTACATTTAGCTTTGTCGGGATCCAGCGCCAGTCGTTGACCTTGGAACTCTCTTCAATTGCTGCTAGACGATGAGCTACGTAAGGTTTGTATGAACGTGACCCTGTTTTTATCCAGGTGAGTACTGTTCTACTGTCTGTCCAGAATACCTTAAGGTCAGGCTTCCTTTCATGTTCTTCGATTACGGTTTCTGCGAGTCTGGCTCCCATGACTGCTGCTTGTAACTCCAACCTTGGTATCGATGTAAGCTTTAACGGAGCTACCTTGGCTTTGGCTAATATGAGCGATACTCCAACTTCGCCATTTGCTGTGACGGTTCTCCAAAATAGGACTGCAGAGTAGGCTGACTCACTAGCATCAGTGAAGATATGTAGCTGCAGTGAGACGGCGTCGCTGTAGTAGAGGTACCGCCTCGGGATGGTCACGAGGCAGAGATTTTTTAAATGAGCCATCCAGTTGACCCATTGTTCTGCCAAGTCTTCATCGATTTCTTCGTCCCATGCTGTTCCTCTGCGCCAAACTTCTTGGAGGAGCTGTTTTGCCCTGATAGTGACAGGCGAGGCTAAGCCAAGTGGGTCAAATAACGACATGACTATTCGAAGGGCTTCTCGTTTCGTTGGTTTCTTCCCTTCTATCAGCGTTGGTGGAATTCTGGCTAAGTTAAGGTTGAAGGTGAGTTCATCTGAGTTGATCTTCCAGATTACACCCAGTACTCGTTCTGTCTTATCTTTTGTAGTATAAAGTTCCATGTCTTCTGTATTCTGGTATTCGCCAAGAGCTTCTAAGAGTGCCAATGAGTTCGACTTCCATTGTTTAAGTTCGAAGCAAGCCTTCATATGGACTTCTCGTACACTTTTCGTGATGCGTTCAGCATCTTCAATGCTTCTAAAGCTGTCTAAATAGTCATCAACATAATGTTTCTGTACTATGGCTGTTGCTGCTTCTGGGTAGGTGTCTTCGTGCTGCTTGGCATTTAAGTTCTTCACGTAGATCGCTGAAGAAGGAGAACATGATGCGCCGAAGATCAGAGACGTCATTCTAAATTCTTCCGGTGGACTGTTGTCCCTTTTGTTTCCTCGCCATAAATAGCGAAGCGAGTCTCTATCTTCTTTGCGTAGTTTAACTTGCATAAACATCTCTTTTATATCTGCTGTGACTGCGATCTCGTGCTGTCGGAACCTCAATATCACCCCTGGTAGTGACTGTAGTAGATCAGGTCCCTTAAGTAGCATGTCGTTTAGTGCTACTCCCCTTGTCTTGGCTGCCGCATCGTGAACTACTCTTAGTTTTTCTGGCTTCATTGGGTTGACTACCGCAAAATGCGGTAAGTACCAAGTTTTGCCCGGATTTTTCTGTTTCGGAGCTGGTTCCGCATAGCCTTTTCTGATAAGCGCTTCCATCTGTTCGGAGTACCTCAGTTTTAAAACAGGATCACGATCTAACTTCTTTTCAATGTTGAAGAGTCGCTTCAATGCATTATCGTAGTTATCTGGCAATGTTACTTCTTCAGTCCGCCAGAGAAGACCAGTTTCGAATCTGCCATCTTCTGTTTTCAAGGTTATCTTCTCTAGTATGCGCAACGCACGCTCTTCTGGATCGGTGATAGGTTTCTTCGGATTAATACAGAGTGCGTCCATCTCAAAGTATTGCTTCACAAGTTCTTCAATATTATCTTCTGGTTCCTCCCTGTTGTAAGACACGAAGTCGATGTTACGTCCTAAGGTTCGAGTCTGGCTTCCATGGAGAACCCAACCCAGTAAAGTAAGAGATGCCACTGGTTGGTTCCTGTCCCCTCTTCTCACTTCTGAAGTTAGCAGAAGATGCCAATTGTCCTGACCAATTAGTATTTGTGGCTTCGCTTCTGTATACGTGAGGTGGTCGCGAATATCTAGTAGGTGTTTACAACCTTCCACCACTTCTCGTGGTACCCGTTGAGAAGATACTTGCAAGTTTTTTACTGTGCGCGCGTGCACTTGCTGTTCGTTACCGTTAAGTCCTTTCAAATTGATGGTGACTCTTCTTGAGGCTGATTCTGAGGACTTCATACCATTGATGGCTTCCATATTTAATGGATCTATGGGACCTGTTGCTCCGATGCTCTTGGCTATACTTTCGTCGACTAGTGTGACCGTTGATCCGTCGTCCAATAACGCGAAGGTGTCAACTGCTCCTCTAGGACCCTTTATTTTTATCGGCAGAATCTTCAGATATGACTGCTTCTTTTCTATTATCCTAGCTGAGGTGATGACTTCTGTTGCTTCTTTCTCTTTGTCTTCTTTTATTTCTGTATATTCTGTCTTCTTGGTGAAATGTAGCAATCTATTGTGTGAATATTTACAACTGTTGACCCCACATGGCCTGGCTCGGCAACTATGAGTCTTGCTCCTATATCGAAGACATCTGAAGCATAGGCGTTTGGACTTTGCCATGTCCCATCTTCCATTTATATCCAATTTATTAAATTTCTTGCAGTCTGCAGTGGTGTGACCCGTCTCTTCACATACAGGACACTTTAGCGCGTTTTTCTTGTCTGTGACGTTAGTGACCTTATGAGTCTTCTTTTCTGGAGTGGCTGTTACTTGTTCAGGTAAAGCATATGGCCCGCATAGCTCCGCTTCTCTTTTAAGGAACTTTTCCATCTTTACAAGATCTGGATCTTCGTTTGGTTGCATTGCCGAAAAGTCATAATATCTGTAGCGAAGCGTTGGTGTCAGCTTGTTCACAACTGTCCTCGAAAGTTCCGGGTTATACAAATAATTATTGCAGTTGAGTGTCTTCAAAGTTGCCACGGCGTTGGAGACCTTCGTAGCAAAGATGCAGATGTCCCGTGGTGAGTCAGATAGTCGTGGCAATTCGCGCAGTGTCTCCATTTCCATTACTGCGATGGATTCTGGTCTTCCAAATCTTGACTCCAAAGACTTCATGACTTCAGCTGGATGTGTATTGGCGATCAATAAACCTTCAACTGCTTCTTTTGCTTTTCCTCTGAGGTTTCGTCTAAGTCGATTCATGTTTTCAATCGTTGTGAACAGGCTTTCTGTTTCGTAATAGGCGGCGCGGAAAGGTAGCCATTCTTGATAAGAACCAGAGAAGAAGGGCAGCTCGATGTACTTCGGTCGCTGAACTGTGTTGACGGCGTGCGTTATGGCTTCTGCGAGTGCGGTGAGGTCAGGTTGAACTCCCGCCGGTAACTGCTGTAGGCGATGTGAAGCTTGAGGATGGTTTTCTGTAGCTGCTGGGATCATATCTTTCATGTGCTTTGTGTCCACGGGACTGTTAGCTTGATTCTCCAGCCAGCTGTCTACTCTTTGGTTCACTTCTTCCTTGGAGTAGATGGAGACATCATCTTCTTCATCATCTTCTGTGTCTACAGTTTCCAGTGCAGCGAGGCGCGCTGCAGCCAGTTCAACTTGAAGACGTAATAATTCTTCTTTAGCTTTCGCTATCTTGTACGCTTTCGATTTGCTGTTAGTGGATCTCGTCCGTCCTTCTTTCTTACAAGGGAGGTCGAAGTCCTGATGTCTGCTCGGCAGTGGCAGACCGGTGGTGGTATTTTTGACTCGTTTCACTGTAGAGGCTTCTGTATGCTGGTGAGTTTCTGCATCATAATCGGTGACAGCTGCAGAAGGCTTCATCGATGGTTTTGCGGTCGTGTCGACAGGAAGTGATTTTATAGCGGAGGGCGTCACGGAGTGGGCGGCGGCGATGATAGACAAAGCTGTGGCTGGGGGCGCTGTGGTCGGTAGGGTTCCAGTACGTTCCTTGGTACCCGTGGCTGTGGCTGTCCCCGAGGCGGCTGAGCTACCCGTGGCGAAGGTGCCGGTCTCCATGGTATTCGGCTCCGAGGTGGCGGCGACAATAGCGGACGAAGCTGCGACAGAGGGCACTGAGGTTGGTGGGGTTCCAGTATATTCCGTGGTACCCGTGGCTGTGGCGACCCTCGTGACAGCTGTGTCTTCTGACGACAACGGCTTCTGTTCCTTGACCAGCATGCGTCCTTTTCCTTGGGAGCGTGTAACTGGCATACTTGACCGATGACTTCTATCTTCACTATGCTTCAAATCTTTCAATGGCGGCGTCTCCACAGATCCGGCTCGAAGGACCATTAAATGTACCGGGTGGTACACTTCTGTTGCTGGGATTGGTGGAGAAGGTGTACTGAAAGACTGCAATCTTCAGAAGATATTTATTCTTGCTGCGACTGTACCGATCTGATTCTATGATACCACCGTACTGTACTATAAATACAATTAGAAAGCGTACTATACTGTTACAACTGATATATCTTCAAACGTAGTGATCGCTATGATTTCTCCGAACGAACTGCCCTGCTCGAGAATAAATGCGGCCCTTTTATAGTCGACAAACCAAACAAGAAATATTCTCGAACGTTCAAGTCAAAACATGCATGGACTTATCTCTAAAATTATACAAAAAAACGATAAGCAAAAAATTCTAACAATAGGCGGTAAGTTCTTACAACGCTCGGCGTTCATTTTTTATCAAAGGCGCTCGGCCGCGTGTCGGTCAAACATCAAACGATCAGTCGGCATGGCGCTCAAATTAAAGGCTCGTACCGCTCGGCGGTAAGTCAAAGGATCACGTCACGTGGCGGTGAAATCAAAGGATCGTGCCGCTAGGCGGTCAGATAAAAGACTCGGTCACGTGGCGTAAACAAAAGAATCAAACACGTGGCGGTTAAATCAAAGGATCGTGCCGCTTGCAAGTATAAACTTGTTTACGAGCGGCGCATCGAGAGCTTTCTTTGATGCCGTGCGTCGTAAGTACCCACTTACAAATAGGAACTGTCTCGAATATTCACCTATTATTATGCGCTATTAAATCCCTAACTAGAAATATTTGTTTAAAGTTATTTTAACACTTAATCACTACAATAATAATCACTGTACACTGTTGCTGTCCCGCACATTATCAGTTATCATTCTATTGTATGAGCTACACAATGAGTCCCAAACAAACCAGGTATACCGGACATGTTGTAACTAGATTCATAAGAGATTTGAAATATATAGGCCACTACTACTAGTTTTAATAATAATAGCCTTTATTTCAGACAGTATTTCACTTACAGTATCTATCTTGATTATTCTATATCTAACAATTTTACATAAATATTATAAATCTTAGGTACACTCTATGCTTAATTATTATTCATCAAAAACTGTCTGTATGCCACTTTTTGAAAGACCTCCTCCAAGCTCCCTTACTTAAAACTAGTCTATATAAGACTAGTTTTCCAAGAAACTTAAAACTAGTCTATATAAGACTAGTTTTAAGTTTCTAACTGGTTGAGTCACAACTGAATGATTTCAACAGCACATCCAACTCCTGGAAATGGCAATGATCCAGCAGGAAGTTAACGCCCCTGTCTACTTTGCACAATGGACTCCAGACTTCGAGGATATTCTCCGAGACCTGCAGCACAGCTTCATCACTGATGACAAGTCTGGAACGGCTCTGGAAGCTATGATGAACTCTGTTTCTTCTAATGGTTATCAGATTGGTAAGATCTTTGATTAAATATTTATTCGTGAAAAGAAGTGTGGTTAACCAGACTTGCCAATAAGTGTTATTATCCAGTTGTAGAGGTCCGATAAGTAATTGCTTCATGTAAAAAACTAGTATTTAACTGCATCTGGTTAAACTGGGAAATGATCCCAAAATAGATAGGAAATTGCCTCCGTGTTCGAGTGGTTTAGGCGTTTGCCTTGTGACCCAGTGGTTGATTGGGGTTGGATTCGATTCCTACGGGAAAGCATACTTTGTAAAGTTGTTTTCCAGTTTGGCTAGGACATTGCAGGCTTGAATCATGATTCCACGATTTCTGACAAAAAAGATGATTCTGTGCTTCGGAAGGCACGTATAAGCCGGTGGTCCTGGCCGCCAAATGGCGGTTGTCAAATAAAACCAGGTCAGAGGCCCTTGAGGCGGTTTAGAAACTCTGACACCTAGGGTGTGTGGGGTCGTTAGAACTTATGCCCACACGAGAAGAAGAAGAAGAATAGTTAGGAAATCGCTGGGCAGATTCATTGATAAATAGTATGGTTTACTGCAGTGGCTAGCAAATTGGCTGCTGCATAAAATTAACTAAGTTTGAAATGGGCTCTGAAGAAATATTTCTGTGACCTACAGATTTAATTTTGGCTGCTGCCTTGTCATGAACAAATTAAACAATTTAGGTCAAAAAATTGAGAGCAATTTAGATCAACACATATCTTACTATATACACATATCTTGTCCCAGATCATAAAAGCAAGTAAAGATAACTGCCTATCAAAATAGTACAAGTTTGCTAAATGTATTGTTTGTATAGGCATTTCTTTTCAGAGATACTAATGAAGACTATTCAAGCAACAGAATTTAAAATGTCTGACAGACTTATGTATGAGATGCGCATATGAGAGGGCACGATATAATAGAAAAGATGTCCTGCAAATCTATACTTTAATAATTTATGTAAAAACAAAACAATACAGAGAAAATAACAAATACAGACAGAAAAAGCACATGAAAAACCACTAGTAATCAAATGCAAAAAAATCTGTGTCTGTTAACTGATTGTGTTGACACTTGGAATAGACATACAATTTATATGGAACACAGACATGTAGGGGTCATAATCGGTTGCGGAATTTGTTCGAAAGACTCACCGCGGCCCTGGAACGCCGTCAGGGAGTATCCTGGACGGAGCGAGTCATTTGATGATTTCCCATCACTAAAAAAAAGTCAAATTCAAGAAGTCCAAAGCTGGACTTTGACCCTCCACATGCATCACCTCATTGACCAGTCCCATGCTTCTCACATGGGACTTTAAACGAAGTTTCCATCATGCGATAAAATATCTCATAGGCGTCTCTGTCCATACAGTGGTGTCAGCCTCAACCCCTCAGAAGCTGGACTCCAAACCGGTGACCCTTCACGGCAAGCTGGTTGGTCGCTCAGGGTCAGCACAGACCATCGTCATCGCAGCGCATTATGACTCTTCAGCTGTTGTTCCTGTAAGTATGCAAGCTACTATGTTTTCAAAGAAATAAAAACTCAAATAACGCTGCAACGAAAACAATGAAAATGTGCCAAGTGTAGTAATTTTTATTATCTACACTAATATTATAAAGAGGAAAGATTTGTTTGTTTGTTTGAAATGAATGGGCTCCGAAACTACTGGACCGATTTAAAAAATTCTTTCAGCAATGTATAGCTACATTATCAGGGAGTAACATAGGCTATATTTTATACCCGTGCTCTTACGGGAACGGGAACTACGCGGGTGAAACCGCGTTACGTCCAAAAGTAGTAAATATTCTCACAGTATTCAGACTGCCAATGCTAATTAAAGTTAATGCCTTCATTGTTCATTTGAAAGAAAGAATAAAATTTATTTGACAGTGTATGAGACACGGTACACAAAAATACAACGTGTAGAATAAACGCAATACCTCTTAAGGGGTCATTGTACTCATCATTATGAACAACGTTTACTCTGGGACCAATCCCAAAAACGCAAAAAAAATCTGCTGTTCAGGTTCAGTTCAATGACTCCTTAAGGGGTATTGCGTTTATTCTGTTACAGGTATAAATTAAAACAAAGAGACAATATTTCAAAAAATACAGTAGACATGGCCTCAAAACAGAGTCAAAAACTTTATACAGCTCTTCCAATGAGCCTTGGACAAGTGACGGAACAACCAGTATTATCAACATTATCCCAAGAATATGTTGATGTTGTATTATCCTTAATGATAACATTTCTTCATCAGGAGCTCTCCCAAGGTGCGGACTCCAACGCGTCAGGCGCGGTGGCAGTTCTTGAGCTGGCCAGAATATTCTCGCGCCTGTACTCGAGTTCGTCCGTGCGCGGCGCGCCGTCCTTACTGTTCGTGCTCACCTCGCTGGGGCACTCGCTCAACTACTTCTCCGCCAAGAAGTGGCTGGAGGAGCAGCTGGACTCCGCTGATGCTTCCTTGTTGCAAGTGAGTGAACTGTAAGACTTGGTCCTATATTTTCGCGCCTGTACTCGAGCTTTATGGTAAGCTTTAGAATTTGACGCCACATGTGCCTTTGGCGCCATGTTCGCAGGGTCGACACAGCGTACCGTGTGGCGTACATTCTTACTTATAATTAGATACAATTGGTTAGATTGGTCCAAATAGGTTTTGGGATCTCAACATAGTCAGGAGAGTATCAGGCTAAATGTGAAGATAGATAGATAAACTGGCCAAGTGCGAGTCGGACTCGCGTGCAAAGGGTTCCGAACGAATTTTTTTTTTAACATGTTATTTTAACACTACAGACTTCTAATAGGTTTTCCTGTAATCTTTAGGTAAAGATCTATTATCTCATTTTTTTTCAAAATTTTAGGCTCAGTAGTTTCGGAGATAAGGGGGGGGGGGAATGGTCATTTTTTGTCTAATTTCTTGAATAAATTCTAAATCATTTATTTTAAAATTATGAAAAAAATATAATTAAAACCTTCACAGTAAGCCCTTTCATTTGATATGTCACACGATATTGTTCAAAAAACTTTTTTTTTATTTTCTAGTTTGACCCCCAAAAGTGACACCCATACTAAAAAAATAACAATTTACGTAACGCGTCCGTGTTTGGGTCATAGAAGTCCATATGTGTAATTTCAACAGAATCGGTCCAGTGGATCCGGAGAAAACTGGCTGTGACAGACGGACAGACAGACAGACAGACAGACACCCGAGTGATCCTATAAGGGTTCCTTTTTTTTTCGGAACCCTAAAAACAGTAGGTTAAGGTCGATACGCCCCTGTACCTACCTATGATAGGCGCCATATGAATTGGCAATTACGTACATTGACCTTTCCCTGGTATCTCTTTTAGTAGGTTAACCGGAAAACAAATTATGATTCGTTTTTCACCATTACAAAATGTAAATTTATTTGGCGCCTACTATAAACACTGATTCTCCATGCTTGCTTTATAACACAAAGTAAACCTAAATCTCTCTCCCCCAGGACGTATCCTTCGTGATGTGCCTAGACTCTATATCCTCATCCCCTACGATGACGATGCACGTGTCCAAGCCGCCCAAGGCCGGCGGCGCGGCGCACAGCATCAAGGCGCGGCTGGGCGTCGCCATCAACCACAAGAAGATCAACTTAGCTGATGAGCTGCTCGCCTGGCAGCATGAGAGATTTAGTATTAGACGGATGACGGCTTTTACGCTCAGTTCGCTGCAGGTATGTATTAAAAGATGTCTCTAAATGTGGTTAAACTGATCCAGTAGTGTTTAAACCTTTAAGCTGAGCCAGCTAATATGGCAGCTTTACCAAGAAATAATGTCTTCTTAAAAAAAATACTCGTTTTAATTTAAATAGACTATTTTGTTACATTAACACAAAAATGGACAAAATGGCCACTATAGAAGAGATTGTAATAATGGAAATTTGGTTCATTTTTACCAGACATCCCCACAGAAACGCTCCTTCTGTTATGTAATGCTTCTTTTATCCGTTATCTATTACGTTTATCCCATTCAATCGTATTGAATTTCCACAGAGTCACAAAGACCCCTCCCGCAGCACAGTCCTGGACCAACCAAATGAAGCATCAGTGAAGAATCTAGTTGACAACATAGCGGTGACTGCGAAGGCGTTAGCTTCTCACATTTACAACCTAACCGATGAACTGAATGATGAAGATGCGGCGTTGTATAACGATGCATTGGTAAGTTGTACAGCAAAACCATAAGTTGTGCTGATACCTATATTTTGTTTTTTATTTTTATTATTTATAAAATACTATGTCACCAGATTACAAAACCGTAACTTTTAATAAATCTTGCTAAGTGATAATCTTTCAATATATTACTGTGAACTCGAAAGATTATTTCGGAAGTAGCATAAAAAAATAAACTTTTCAGAGCGTACTGCACTGCGTTTTACACGAGCAGCCTGTGGCTCAGATATACTCAAAAATCGTAAAATGCCCTCCGCGTGCAACGCGTTCAGGATGCTGTTGGGGCTGCCCCGCTTCTGCAGCGCATCGGGGATGTTCGCGGACGCATATGTGGATTGTTTCTTTGCAATAATGCGTAAGCGCTGTGCGTCCGTCTGCGTGGAGTGTGGGGCAGCGACAACAGTATCCCGTCTCTAATTTCCAGCAGGCTGGACTGTCCGTACATGAATCGCTGTTGCGCCATTTCCCATGGAGTAGTGCAGCCGCGGTGAAGTGTCAGGCAGTGCTGCCGCTGTGTATGTTGTGTTGTGTATGTTTGTTGTTACCGGTGTGTTGTGTAATTTGTTTGTGGATAAAATAATCATAATTACTTACATAGGATAAGTCTGTTACTAAGAAATGAGTCATAGTTACTTGATAAGTAAATTGAATTGATAGCGAGTAACAGACTGATGTAAGAACATTCCTGAGAAAAAAAAAAAACAATTACAGCACAAATGGAGCACCAAATCCGACGGAGCACAAAAACGACGAGAGTCGCATCCCATAATTATTTGGGGGGGGGGGGGGTCCATTACCAGTTGCCGCCACATAGGTCTGAGTTCGTGTTGCTTGAAACAGTGACTGACGTAAACATGGAGTTGATGCCAATGTATCAAATGTCACAAAACATTAACGTTTTGGCAGGACCTGACGCCTCAGTGCTGCCACCTGGTGCTACGCTTTTCAGGAAACCGTCATTGAAAAAGCTCTGGGTTGTTGGACTACTGCAAAAGAGTGGCTTAAGCTCAGCAATGGGCAAAGGGCAGTCGATGATAATGATGAAGCTCTCTCACTCCAACATCTTTGTCTCATTCCACTTATAAAATCCGTGTTTCCTTGCAGAGTGTGGACGAGGCGTCCATCAGACATTGGTACAAATACTTATCATCTCAAGCGAGAGCACCGCAAATCATCACCACCACACTGCCCAGTGCAGGTGAGTTCAAAATTCCTTAACAAAACTTTATAGGCATACATTCCCCTATTATGGTTAATTCTATTTTTGTCTTGATTTTGGAGTTTTAATCTATTTTAGAGGACCCATAGGTAGAATTAATAACCCGGAACCCTAATGGGAAGTCTCGTGTCTCAGTGTGTCTTACTGTGTGACAGTCACAGCCCATTTGCTCCGAATCTCACGTACCGATTCATTTGAAAGGGCATAGAACCATTGTAACCATAGCCTCTCCGGCGCCATTTTGATTTATTATCAAAGTTGCGGCGCACGAGCTAACATGCATATATGGTTAGAGGACACTTCAACTAACAAAAAATATTTGGATCATGGTGCCCTAAAGTGTCACGTTGTCGTGATATTTCGAGGTAAGATCACCAAGTAACAATCGTGACTATACATGGGTAAAGGACACGGCTCTATTTAAGAAAACAGATGAAAATTGAACCTTATCTCCAAAACTAATGAGTCTAAAGTTTTGTCAAAAAAAAGATACTTATTCTTAGTTATAGATTTTTTACTATGTGCGATGTTTCATTGTCAATAAAAGCTTTTTTTTAAGACCGAAGTTCTTCACTTAACATAAGGGGCTGTTCAAGTATTACGTAAGCACCAATGGGGGTGGGGGGTCTTTACTATGCTTATTTTTGATGACATGGGGGACGGGGCCACGGGGGTGTTTAAATGGTGATTACGTTAGCAATATTTACTTCCTTTTTTATTTGTAAATCTTAGTAGATTTTAATTTGACATAATTGTGGCTAGTTAGTTGTTTTTACCCCCACGCGATGTTTAGTAAGAAATAACAGAAGTGGGGAAGTTGGTCTCCCGCGAGTAAAAACTGTACCAATGCTTACGTAAGCATAAGAGGGAGGGGTAAGAGCTTTGATTACTGTCGCTGACAAGAAGAGGGGGAGGGGTTTAAAAATGACTAAAATTTTGCTTACGTAAACGGCCCCTTTAAAAAAGGAGTGGCCGTGGAGTTTCTTACATGTTCTTCTCCATAGAGACGCGCTTTGTAACGTATCTTCTATAACATTGTCCACAGGAGTGACCGGCGCCCTAGAAAGAGCACTGTCTCGCTACATGGACGTGACGATGAGCTCGCACGCCGTCGACAAGCGCGAGCCCGAGTACACGCTCTATGGAACCACGAGGGCTGCGTTATATGTTTACAGGTAAGCTTTATTTCATACTAGCTGATCCGCGCAACTTCGTTTTCGTCACATTTTTCATTAATGCTCCGCTCCTATTGGCCTTAGCGTGATGATATATAGCCTATAGCCTTCCTCGATAAATGAGCTATCTAACACTGAAAGATTTTTTCAAATCGGACCAGTAGTTCCTGAGATTAGCGCGTTCAATCAAATCGTATATTTCAAATAAACCATTTACAGGCACTTTTGAATTGTCAAGGTCGGTCAGACCACAAAGATGAAGCTATTTGCACGTTCCAAAGCGTAGATCTCTATGGAGAAGAACGTGCAAGAAACTCCACGGACACTCTTTTAAAAATAATAAATTGTTACAAATTTTTGTTTACATCAAGTTGAAATTATACAAACATGTGAGAACGATGTAAAAGACGAGCAGGATAAAAGAAATATTTAAAATAAACCATGGCAACTGAGAAATGACCAGTCCCAACTGACAGCGGCCGTTCACGAACATGACGCATGCGCTAGCACCATTCGGCTCAACCATTTTGAAGGGAGCCAAATGATCCAACGCATACGCCACCATCAGCCAGACTTTTGTGTGAGCATGACACACCGCCAGGGTACATTCAAGTCAAAAACAAACCTAAAACTGATAGCTATAGCTTAAGTTTAAGGTACACAGTACTCACACATGTGCCGTTAAAATGGATGAAATTATACATTGCTAAATAAATTGAGTCTACACAATGCAAATATTGTTTTTTTTACAATTTGCAGCCGGTCCAACAATGTTTCTAAATGCTAACAGATTATTTTGTGCGCCCTAGTGACTGTGAACCCGGTCCAGCATTCAGCCAAGCATTTTTATCTTCAATATAATCCCCCAACTTATAATATGCTTGCCTGCATAGTGTACGTATAATACAAGATTTAAATTTTGTCTCATTAAGTTCTAATATCCATGGAGGTATCTTATTATAACATTTTAAACAGTACCCCATTAAAGGTGAAGCAACTTTAGCCAGTCTGAAACCTGGTTGAACTCAAACAAACAAACAAACAAACTCTTCAGCTTTATATATTAGTATAGATATAGATATTGTTTTCACACCACCTGCGCGAACACGACAGATTATATGTCATGCAAACTCAACCTAAAGTAAGTCATTATTGGGTTATAATGAAATTCAGTACAACATTATTTCCCGGAGGTCAATAATGTGATTCAAATGTGGAACTCAACTTGGAGACCGACGGGCACCGCTCGCGGTCAGCCACCTTCCTTCATGACTTGCGAACAATTTTCTCGCAGTGGGTGTGAAAAGTAGAGTATGCTTGTCATGGGTAAAGTTGTCTTTGCCTTGGGCTAACTTGAATCTCTTGCTGCATTCAGGAGTCTTGTGTTAACTCCTTCGCTTTGCTCGTGAGTTAAATTCTAAATTCAAGTTAACTTTCGACTCCTTCATTGGGTTCTGGATTCAATGTGGCACCCGTGACCTAAGGAGACGGTGCATAATCTACTATTTTATGCTCGTGCGAAAATCTCGATGTTAAGAGGGAACTACAGTCCCGAGGAATTTGAAAAATAGGTATTTGTAGAAACTATTGCTGATGCCGTCGCGCTGCTCCCTATCAAGTAAAGTGCGAAAGCAACAACTGCAGCTCTGGCTGATTTTACCTTGACCAAAAGACGTTTTGTATTCCGCTGTTTTATTCTTCAAAACTGGACTGATCTATAAAAATTATATATCAATATATATAGATTTAGTCTTCCTCTAAATTATATATCAATTTAGAGGAAGACTATATCTATGCTTCTATTATTTTCTATTTTGTTAAAAACTTATCAAATTTGTCTGATAGTCGTCTGAACATGGCGGTAAAAACGGGCTGTTTTGTCGGGTTTTTGGATTGTCATAATTCTTTAAGTTATTATGTTTTGGAAAAAGGAAAATGATAGAGGCACGTATTAATTCGGTCTAGATTTTTTTGAAAAAAATCATTGCTCTAGCAGCATAAACAGCGGAATGCGTTTGTATGGAGAAAGGCACAAGAGTTACCGACCCGAGTCCCCTCTTAAGTTGGCAACCATTCTCATTTAAATATTTTTCGTAGAATACTCATGTCGGGTATCAAAGTAAAGAGCTCGAGGAGCTGATTAGAAATATTAAACGCACTAAAATATGGGAAAAAACACTGTATCAAAAACGCCAACCACAAAATACGGAAAGCTTAGAAAAATTACAACTTTATGAAAGCAATGATTTTTTGCGGACTGATTGGATGGACTGATCACTCAACTGATGATTGAGTTTTTAATTTATATCCAACATAAAAACTATCTAAATCTCCTTTGTTTCTCCCACAGTGTAAAACCAGCAGTGTTCGACCTAATACTGACGCTGGCCATCGTGGCATACCTCTCCGTGGTATACTTCGCCATCCAGCTGTTCCCGCGCTTCTACGAGGAGTACGCCAAGCTCGTCACAGGTAAAGCCAAAGTACACTAGCTTAGTCAGCTGTGGTGTGACGAGTGTGAAGAAACTGTGAAAATTATCAGCCAGCCGCATTTCAACCTTATTTTTGAAGGTATACGGACGAGAACTGGTCGCCTGGTTTCTTTCTTACATGCGAAAGTTATAGGTCGACCGATTTTCAACCTTATGTGTTACAAGTTAAATTTGAAAACCGGTCGTCTGGTTTCTTTCGTACCTGTAAAAGTTCCCGATCGAGCAGTATTCAATCTTATTTCTTTAGCTGTAAAGTTGAAAATTTATCGGCCGGGTTCTTTAAATTATGTTGTGTTAGTGAAATGTATAGGTGACTCTCGCTAGATGTAGTATGTTTGGTTCTTATGAAATAAATAAAAGCGATAAAGTTGTGAATTTCGATTTGAATCTTTAGATATTTTCTTAGGCGGTGAATCCGTAAAATTTGACCTGTGCTGGGAACGTATCATAGGAATAATCTATCGACATTTTTAATACGACATTCTAGACGTACAATCAAAATAAACACTGAATTCGACAGCCCTTATTTCAAAAGCAGTAAGGGTGATTTTTGTTCTTTAAGTATTACTACTGTGTCAAACAAGGTAACAGTTTGAATTTGACATCGTCTTTATTTCGTAAGCTATAAAGGCTATTATCGTAGCTACCCTAAACTCTCGAAAATATCGCCAAAAGTACTCGATATCTAACGATTAAAATCGATACTTAAGTATAAAAATATTAGTTTTATACAAAATAAGTTTAAATAAAACATTGTTACAGTCTTTAAATGCATTTATATCGAAATAAATAGTTTTTCATAAAATCTGTACATTTCATTAGCATAGCTTGTTCGTCTTGAAGACACATTCTTAGCGCAAATTCGTCACATGAGGAGTGAAAACTGTGTAGGTTAATGATGATATCATTGTACTGTGTACTATAAGGTTTGAATTATTTAAAAAATCGGCAAATATATTGCAACTGACTGGAGCCCTATTCTACAGTTCAAGAAAATGGATACTGCTTTATTTATCACTAGTGGACGTCACGCGGTTTCACCCGCGTAGTTCCCGTTCCCGTGGGAGTACGGGGATAATAAATAGCATATGTAACTCCCTGATCATGTAGCTATCCAATGCTAAAAGAATTTTTCAAATCGGTCCAGTAGTTTCGGAGCCTATTCAATTCAAACAAACAAACAAATCTTTCTTCTTTATAATATTAGTGTAGATTTAGCAAAAGGTATCGGGTTAGATCCTCAAGAATGGAAAAAAGTTACTGGGTTTCTCCACCAGCAGTTTCTCAATAGCAGTCCAGAATCTCGTCTTATCTGTGCACTGGTAACTTTTGAAGATCGTTGTCACATGTTTGTGACAAACGAAAGCTTACCCTGTTCGCCAATGTCACAAATATGTGACAAAAATACGGCTAGGCGTGGGGGCAGATGACAAACGCATCTGCCCCCACGCCAAGCCGCATTTTTTTTTTGGCTCCGGCGCTCAAAACATGAATGGGAATAGTTCGTCACACATTCTTTAAAAATGTGTGACGAAATGTGTCGCAATAAGACGCCATTTTGTAACAATAACATACCGTATGTTTTTCCAAAATGTCAATAGTAATAGCAACTCAACATCAAGTTTTACAATAGGGAAGATGCAAATACAGAATTTATGAGGATGTTGTTAGTAAAATGATAAAAAAAGTATAAAATAAAAGCCATTGCAACGTTTTTATTTTAGTTAATATCGATCGAGATTTTTCACAAAAATAATGAATTAAAGTAACGTGAAACGGAACGTATTTAGAAACAACAATCAGCGTTTAGTGACGTCACTGCTGTTATGACAGCGAAAAGGCAACCTTATGTGTTTGAGTTAGGACAGTTCTTGACCAGTGGCAGACAGGAGTGACGTCATCGACCGTTTTCAATGTCGGTTTTAAAACGCAATTTTGGCAATAAATTAAAGCGTTTTCATTTCTTATTTATGTGGTGGTCTATTCTAGATGGAGTTCTTTAAAATTAAAGTAAAAATGGAAATATTGCATGTTCCCTATTGCAGTTTGTCATATCGAGTAGTACCATAGTACATTGATATCTAAAACCCGATATCTGATCCTTGTTACCACATTCCCCACACCACGGAGAAGTCAAACTTAGTGAGTAAGTGTTGAACAATTTCATTTTAAGTGTATTTCTTCTTAATTATCTTATTTCGCAAACAAAAATAACGTACTGATGTCCAATGCAATTTGAACCTTGTATGTTTGTAATAAAAATCAAAACCCTTTAGACGTCTACGTGACGTTGAGATCTATAGAGCGAACTTTGATTTTACTCCAGTTAAGTACAGACACATTTCATGCAAAAATGAACCTTATCAGTATAAGCTTTATGTTCATATTCCTATGAAATGCTTGATCGCAGTCGAGTGTAGTCGCTTATACTGTAGGAATATGCACGTTAATTTCTAACGAATAAGGTTAATTTTTGTCTTAGTATGCTTTACATCTCAGTTGAGTGTTCCGAATCCTAATTATTAAATAGTGCCGTTGTTTGTTTACAAAATAAGACGAATAAGAAAAAAATACGCTGTACATAATTAAAGCGTAAGTTTTCACAAATAATTTATGAGAGAAGGAATTATTTTCAATAATATTGTTTGTTTATAAAGCAGTCTATATTGTTACTTGATTCAGAACTAAATTGTTGACAATAAAATAGTGTAAAATATTCTATTTCACATGATGAATTCAAGCTTTGTGAAATGACTAATGAGTCCTTCAGAAGATTGTAAAGAGTAAAGTGAATGCATTTTACTCTTATATAAGGTAATCCGAAAGAGTAAAAAAGTAACAGTCTAGATCAGCCATACTCAACCATTTTTTCTTTTTGGGCCCACATATACATTACACATAACGCCTCTACTTTTGTCATGAAGGGCTGAATAACCTACAGTAAAATATAATTATACATTTAAAAAAATATTTTTAGAATATGTGAAAAATGGACGGTTTTCAATCAAATTGCTACATGACAGCCCTGGTAAAGGCCAATTTTTTCGTTACTACTAGCGGGTGAATAGTCTCAGTCTCGGCACATCGTCAATAAGTGTATCAGAAAGCCGAGATATGTAAGTAAATTCTCGCAGTTTAGTACTCAACAAATGCTACCTAAAATATAGCACAAATAATAATATAATTTATGCTCATTGATATATAAAAACCCAAGATACACACTCAGCGTCTCAAAAACGTCCGCATAAAACAAGCGCAAAATTTAAAATTGTGCGCTGGTTTCAAACATTCTCGTATCTTTCGGTATACTGCACTGCTTTGTAAAATCAACTTTAAGCGACCCGTGTAAGGTTGAATTTGCAAAAAAAAAAATTGTTTATAGTATAACTACACACAACTCACACATGACATTTGATGCATGTCAGTCTTTGACGACAGTTTCGAGTGTTGCATTTGTTCGAGACTGTGCATCTTGGGTTTTTTATGTATTAATGTTTATGCTAGGCTAATTTACGGGGCCACACAGAAAACTATGGCGGGCCACATGCGGCCCGCGGGCCGCAGGTTGAGTATAGCTGGTCTAGATGATAACACCCACAATTTTAGTAAATCACAATTTCAACTAATACTAGCGTCGATTAAGTTGTACTCCGATTTGAAACAAAAAACAGTGCTATCTCTTTCTTACAACAAGAGCAACAAAGAAGTAGGAAATTTCTAATATCAGTATATTAGTTCTTCGAAGCTTTTGTAACTACCTTTTTAAGCGGCATGAAAAGGTGATGGCATATTATATCACATGATTGTCAGCTCCAGTACTTCCATCTCTTTCTGTTTTCTATCTCAGTTAAGAGATAGCAATGCTTTTTACTAAGGTTAGTTGATACTCAAAAGAATCGCCGCAACATTTAGTTCTGTCATCCTCTAAGTGAAGAATTCTTTATTTTTGAAATACTGCAGATTACCAAGAAGTCTATATCGTGTGTAGAATAAAAGATTGAAAGCAATATTTCCAAGTTTATACTAAATTAAGAAAAATAATTTATATAAAAGAAGTGCTTATATTCTCAGCTAAGTATTATTCTTATTATTTTGAAAACTGTCCATTATGCCAAATTATTTATTTTCTAAATTAGTCGGACGGCTATTTATGATTAATTTTAGTCGCATTTTGGTTTTAAAAACGACAATGAATTATATAAGAAAAATTAATCGATTTTTATTAACTTAATTTAATTTGTGCAAAATTATAATTTTTATATCAATTTGTCATTGATATGATTTACCAGTCCTCTCATCCGTAGTATGGTCAGCGGAAAAAGTTTTTTTTATTACTTTTTCAAACTTGTGTTTTGTTAAAGAATAGTTTTAATATAAATACAGAAATGTTTATAAATATACAGTGGTTTTGTTGGCCGTCCTTTAAGCTTGAAGTTCCTTGTACAGATGCATTTGTGCTACATTATTCCCTTTCAAATTGTTTTTATTGGCTTGGTGTCCACTTTTCATATGAATCAATCAATTTTCAAGGTTTTTACACGTTAGGGTCGGGCTTCTCTAAAGTCACAACTAATAACAAGGTACCTACTGTGTTTTTTTTTATTGAGGAGTAGACTTGCTCATGATCTCGATCACGCCTGATAAAAAGCGATGGATCAGGTCTATGATAGAGCAAGCGTGCCTAGAAGATGCCTGTCCACTGTTGCTTTGGAGGCAGATGGATTATGTAGTTAATCTAGTTTGCTCATCAAGATTCTTACTAAGTTATAGCCCAGTATCTGGGTTGTGCCCAGTTAGTGCTAATAGGCTGTATGGGTTTACTATTTTCCTATGCTTTCTTCCTTTCAAAGAATACTGGCTTGATGTTAGAGTATTATGATCTCGTATTTAAGGCTTCGGAACTTTTTTCCAGTCTCTTTTTTTACAATTAATTCGTGTATTGAAAGTCATTTCCGTGATTATTGCTATGAAATATATTAAGGAATTATTTCTTCATTTTTGCTCTAAAATCAGCACCAATTTAATAAACAAGGTAGACACCAAGCTGACCGAATATTATGTGATAAAATATATTGTTTTATTTATGTATGCGATGTTGTGTTTTCCATTTAGTTTAATCAAATAGGTTAAGGTTTAATATGCTACGGTTTTGGGTGCATCGATTGATGGTTCTCAAGGGTACGGCTAGGCAAACTTGTTATTTTAGTTAATTACGAGCTTTGAGAACATATATTATTCATGCATGTGATATTCAAATCAGGCAAGCCAATTATTTTATAGGTGTTAGAGCTTATTAATGGTTTTAATTGGTTTATAATGGCTTAATTATTATAATGATTTTACAGGGTTCCACCTAATTAATTCTCCTTTTAAAAACAAGAATTATTATTTGATTTCTATGTTCAAAGTTTTAAGAACACTCCTCAAATGACTACCTTGTGACCTTTCATTTTAATTTATTCGATAGTTTGTTCACCCAATTCAATGCTAAGATATGATTTGAAAGAACCTAATAACCATTTTTTCTAGTAAACTACTTTTTGGAACGTAACAAAGTTTGCCTAGGCTGTATCCTATTTCAATTTAAGTGGATAGTTTCGAACAAAATGTCAAACTGTTTGTGTTTGTAAGCGAAAATGGTTGACGCTGCATGGAATTGAATAAAATTTTGTTTTAAAATTATAGTTTTTTTTCTGACGCTACATCCTTAACCCACGTTGAGTTTCAGTGGCTTATATCTTTGTTGGAAACTTTCTGGTTCTTATTTCAAGGAATTGTGAAGAGGTAAAATTGTCTTCACCGCTAAATAAATTTAAAATTAAAACGAAAAATATTCATAAAAACTTTTCATTTATTATACAAAAAGCAATTTCTTAAAATATAAAGAGAAACGTAACTCTTACAAAATAGATTTAAAACAGAGATAGTCAACACAGTTGCTCTAAAAAAATCAGGATTATAATATTTTCTGAGATTTCAAAATAAAAATAAGACTAACACTACATACTCGTACTGCAAAATTCATTCCATAATAATGTGGTACATTTTACATATTAAAAAAAGTAAATGGTACTTACTTTTTTATTGGCTTTTTAAACTATTGATTTCTAACTTAAAATATATCTGTGTACCTACCGTATCGCGGCGCTGCCTGGTAGATTATTATTATTGTTTTTAACATATACTTTTTGATAAAAAAATTATAAAAAGGTTTAGAAATCCTACAGACATATAGGTATAATAATAATTGGCACTTACAACTCACATTACATCTAAAATAAACTCTTCAATTCTATTTCAAAAGCTTCTAAAACTGCTGACTATCGTTAGAAAATTAAAACATTTGAAAATGCACATATTCTTAAATATTCTTACGTATTTCGAAGATAAAATAAAAAAAAACAGATGGACTAGCCAATACAAACAAAAAAATGCGTAAATATGCTGAATAACTTACTCGTAAAAATTTAATAGGACAACAGTTACTTTTACGACACAAAATAAGCCTTAATTCCTAAGATATAAGGCTTATTCTTCGAACACTTCACTGGAAGTTGCACCATTGATGTCCTTCAATTCAACCGATTTGAATGTCGCCACGAAGTTGATCTTACCAATTCTCTGCAATGTAAAGTAGTATTCATGGCTGTAATAGATGGTTGGATCACTGCATCGTCACTGAGTCTGCGCGGCAATCAGTCGTTAGTGTGACAGTACTGTATGACTTGTATTGGTCCGACCATTTTCCGATTGTGGTCGTATGTAACTTACAGAAAATTAAGCCTAAAATTGTAGACAAGGTACATACACCTGTTAATCGTGTTTTATGGGGCGAGAGGTCATCTGAGCAGATTAGCGAGTATCGCGACCTCTGTAACTCTAGTCTTAGACTGATAGATATTCCTCAGGAGCTGAGTGGTTGTTGTGATAGGTTCTGTGATCACATAGAACATCGCTCAGCTCTTGATGAAATGTATTTGAATATTATAAATACGCTAGCACTGGCCTCCGTTCAGACTTATAGGACAGAGTGTCGGAGGAGGGGTGGCTATGTTACAGGATGGAATAAACATGTCGCAGATGCTCACCGCGAGGCACGGCTTAAATTGCAAGTGTGGATAGCGGCCGGGCGACCGGCCAGCGGTCGTATATTTTGTGATATGGCGGAGGCGAGGAGACATTTCAAGGCCAAACTCAAGTGGTGTCAAAACAGGCAGGACCAGCTTAGAATGGATCTCCTCGCTTCCAACCACGCTGCTAAGGACTTTAAGCATTTTTGGAAAAACACAAACAGGATGAATGTGAGGCCGAGTCTCCCGGTGAGTGTCGGTGGTATTACTGACCATAAGCATATTGCCGATGCTTTTAGGGACCACTTTTCTGTGCAGTCGCCATTGAGCTCAGTGTCTCGTAATGCGAACGATGCTGAGACCATTGAGACAGAGCGGAACGTAAAAATACCTGCAAGGAAAGTAGCTTCAATTATTTCTAGAATGCAACGTGGAAAGTCGCCAGGTCACGATGGCCTCAGCATCGAACATTTTAAACATGCGGGAGTCCATCTGCCTAGAGTGTTGTCACTGTTTTTCACCCTGTGCCTGGGTCACTCTTATTTACCGGAGCCACTTATGCGGACGATAGTGGTCCCTATAGTTAAGAACAAGACGGGTGATACATCCGATATGAATAACTATCGGCCCATCTCGCTCGCTACCACCATGGCCAAGGTGCTTGACGGTCTGTTGAATGGCTACCTATTGGAACACGTTGAGATACATGACGCCCAGTTCGGGTTCAAAGCGGGAGTATCCACGGAGAGTGCTATCCTTAGCCTGAAACACACAGTCAAGTACTACACAGTGAGAAGGACGCCGGTGTATGCGTGTTTTCTCGACTTGTCGAAAGCCTTCGATCTTGTCGCTTATGATGTGCTATGGGACAAGTTGAGGGGCGCGGGTGTGCCGGCGGAGTATACATCCCTTCTCAGATACTGGTATGCTCACCAAACAAACCGGGTGAGGTGGGTCGGTACTCTGTCGGATGAGTACAGGATGGAATGTGGTGTAAGGCAGGGGGGGTTAAGCTCGCCGCTGTTATTTAACCTATATATAGACCAGCTTATCGAGCGACTGAGCAGCATGCATGTCGGCTGTCACATTGACAGTACTTGTGTCAATAACATAAGCTACGCTGACGACATGGTGCTGCTCAGTCCATCGATAGGCGGGCTGAAAAAGTTACTGTCGACCTGCGAGACGTATGCGGAGGTGCACGGCCTTAAATACAACTCAAAAAAGAGTGAGATCCTAGTGTTTAAAGCACCTAAGCAACAGCCCCGTCGTGTACCTCCTGTATATCTCAACGGTGTAGTACTCAGTGTGGTTAATAGTTTTAGGTACCTGGGTCACATTGTCACCAGTGACCTACGGGATGACAGCGACATAGAACGCGAGCGCAGGGCGTTGGCGGTGAGGAGCAATATGCTGGCCCGTAGGTTCGCTCGATGTACGGCAGACGTCAAAGTAAGTTTATTTAAAGCGTTCTGCCAGTCTTTCTACTCGAGCGGCCTATGGGTATCATATACGAGCCGAGCCTACAACGTCCTGCGAGTTCAATACAACAACGCCTTTAGGATGCTGTTGCGGCTGCCGTGGCGCTGTAGTGCGTCAGGCATGTTCGCTGAAGCTCGCACTGATGATTTTCATGCCATCATGCGTAAAAAAGCGGCATCCTTACTGCAGCGCTTGCGTAACACTCGGAACAGCATCCTGAAAATGATTGTTGACAGACCCGACTGCCTCATCCAAAGACACTGGGTGAAGGTAGCTATAGGGTTATGTAGCTAAACAAACTAGTTTAAGTATTACTAATAACACTAATATAGCATATAAGCATAATCTGTTACTAATTCAGTACTAACAACTTATGGGCTAGTAATGTCTGAAATAAAGATATTTTATTTTTTATTTTTTATTTAAAGAGATAATATTATAGGTAGGCAAGCAAAAATTATACTATCCAGCACAATAATTTTGTGGCTTCGTAGGTTTGTGAAACATTTCGGTTTTTGTACGGCATTTAATGCAATTGGTAACTAACTAAAATCTCAAGGCTTTTCCAAGTAAGACGGCATTCAAAGATTAATTTTGTCTCCACGTCCAAGCGTATTTGTGAAGGTGCAGGTGAGACAAATATGTAATTCGGGGCACCCTAGCATATAATCTGGCTAGGTTAAGAAGTCACTAACAGCTATGGTCACGATCTTGGTCCACACATACATCCTAGCTAAGCAAAGCTCATAATTTATCATGTACTGATGCCATTAATGGCATCCATACCCTTCAAATCCGCTGTCTGCAAAAATGGCCATTAATTACGGAGAATCTGCTGGCTGCTCAGAAAAAATCACCACAGAGCTATATGTTTGTAAGGAGTTATTCACATCTTCTACTTACATAAGGCTCAATAGGCAGCTCAGCGGTGATAGGTTCCAGTGGGTTCGCGTCAGAAGCCTGAAGCTTGACCGTGCGATCCACAATGCCCGATGACGTCAATCTGAACTCGCAGCCAGTGAGCTTACGGTCCAAGGGGTTGGTGAACGAGAGGTACGCGACTGTTGGTTGGTCGAGGATTAAGTTGTTGTTGAACTGGAGAAGAAAAACATGATAAATAAGTGTTTCAAAAGCCGTGTTCATAGAATTGATGACAATGGTTTTATGAAGATAACCTCTAACTGAAACTGGGCACCGCATCTAACAGGTATTATATCTATAGGATGTTGACTGATTTTTGACAAGCTCAATACTGCATAATATCGTTTGGTTTATATTTAACTACTCCGCGGTCACACGTTATTTTACTGACCAAAAACACTGAACGACGATAAAATAACGGGAACCAAAGGTGCATCAACATTTTCTGAGAATTCTCTCGATTGAACAAAACATCGTCGTCATTTCTGAGAGACATCCTGCGGCTGGATATTTGCCTCACCAAGCCTCATCAACCGGTCCTGTGCATCTTGTATCCACAAAATTCCTTCGACCAGGGTGTTTCCGCCAAGCATACATGGATATCATTTATTGTCCGTTGTTCCCAATAACTCACCTTCAACCAATGTGCCTAGCCTTTTCCCAAATATATTGGGGTTGGTCCAGTCTAATCAGATGTACCTGAGTACCAGTATTTTACATGGAGCGACTGTTTTTCGGACCTTCGAACCCAGTATTTGGGTAACACGATGACAAGATGAGTGACAGATTTTCTGGACCCAACTCACCTTAATGTTAATATTAGGCTTGATGACTTGGAAGTCGTCGTCATCCGCCCAGGACTGCTTGGTCTCGTCCACGATGGCCATCGCTGATATCTTCATGTTGCAGTACTCCACCAGTTTGGGTAGATAGTCGTCTGATTTCACTAGGATGCTGATTTGTTCCTCTGTTACAAAAGAGCAGTAATAACTGGTTGACATATTTATTTCTAAAGAAAGGTTTGCCAATTTGATCACAAAGGCAGTTGGTACGTGTGTTAAATACAGTATAGGATCGTACCTAATGCCAGCTCAGAACACTTCGCGAATCGCTGAGCAGTAGCAAATTCATGTGATAGCGGAGCCGAGACGTACGTGAACCTCTCGTACACCTTAGCCTTTTTTTTTTCAGGATGGGAAATCATCAAATGACTCCTCCCGCTCTGGAGCAGGAGCAGAAGGGAGTGTCAGACTCTTACTGACTAAAACCCATCCGTGTTTCTCCAAATGCCCTTTGCGTTCCAGGGCCGCGGTGACTCTTTCGAACCCTGCTGAGCAACCCTGGCAGAGTGGTGGGGTAATCCGCTGCGAAAAGCTAACTTCACAGACATCAGTAAGTTTGTATCGACCTATAGTTATAGTACTTATAGCAGTATCATTTCAGCCGCCAGGTAATCAGTAGATACCACTTCCAAAGAAAACCTTGCTGACTGGAAAATCTCATCTGAAAAATCATTTTGAACACCTTGTTCTGGCTCGAGAGGAGATTAAAAAGCTTCCTAATACAGACTAATAGATTTTGAAGTTAACGGTGAATTCACTATTTGAACTTACTTTTGCCAGGTCCAACAAATATCTTTCCTTCGACTTTCTTGACGACGCCAGCTCTTACTCCGTTGTAGAACACGCTTTTGATTGAAAGGGATGCCTTGATGTTGCGACCCTGAAAAAAATGCATAAGGAAATTACTGTCTCATCTCTAAAGGTAATTTTATTTTTAGCATGGGAAATCATCAAATGACTCCTTCCGCTCTGGGTGAAGCAGAAGGGAGTGTCAAACTCTTACTGACTAAAACCCATTCGTGTTCCTCCTAATGCCCTTTGCGTTCCAAGGCCGCGGTGACTCTTTCGAACAAATTCCGCAACCCTCGCAGGCACTGGCCCTGGCGGCCCCCTCTTCTATGCTGTCAGCTCTTTGAGGCGCGCGTGGAACACAGCGCGCCGTTGACCCGGGCCTGGTTCTGATCGGATGGCGAGCCACCCAATGCTCGTGTTCCGCAGGCCCGCGCCTACGGTGGCCGGGAATCGCCCTGCGACTCCCGACGCCCGGGGCGTCTTCTGTTGCGACGGTTGGGGCGTGAGGTTTCCCTCTGTCTCAAGCGTTCGGCCTCCACCTTCGCTATCATTACTGCTTCGCAGAAAGAGGTGACCGCTTCCCATGCCTCCTCGCTCCGCTCCGGTCGCTCTAAGCGCTCCTCAAAGAGGGGACTTATCGCCTGGATTGTGGCGTGCCCAGCGTTGGGATGCGACAGTCGCTGTCTCCATACAACATCTCTGTAGGCAAAACGTTCTCAATATTAGAGGGTAGGAGTTATTAGCTAGCCATCTGATAGATAGATTTAAGATCTTAAGGGAACAATGAACTTTGACTATGGGAACAACCCCGAAATTGCGAAAAATAAATCTGCTGTTCAGTACATTTTGTCGAGTTATGCGCGCATAAATGTAATGGGGCAGTCGATTTTTTTCGCGATTTCTGTGTTCCCATAGTATAGGTCCCATAGTGAAAGTTGTTTATAAGTATGAGTTTTTTGCAGTTCTATGCGAGCCAGCCGCACGTTTGCGGTGTCCAGAGACGCGTCTCGGCGCGGGCAAGCTAGCTAGAACGTTTTCAGAATCTAGCCGGGAACAAAATTTTGCACAGTGGTCAAAAAGCCACTTTTTTCAGGCAAAAATCGAGTTTTCAGCGACCGATGAAAGTTTCAGTTCGTGCAAAGCGCCGGGAAACCTAGGTTGGACATGCGAGAACCCGATTCTGCAAAAAGAACGGAAATCTATCTAGGGAATTTCGGGATAAAATGTGGTAAGTAAAAATCGCCTTAAGGGCTGAAATTATTTTTTCAATTGCAATACCTAGGCGGTCTTATCGCTAAAACCTATCTTTTACAGACAAACGTTAGATGGATATAACAGAGAAGGAGAAGGATACGCTCAGATTAGATTGCTAGCACACACTCCTCATCATCATCATCATCATCATCATCATCACTAAAATAAAACCTTCAGGTTTCCGTCATAATTAAGCAAAACCTCGAAATCAAAACCAAGAATGACGAACGAAGCGAATTAATTTTTACGGCAACAAAAAGAACCGCAAAGCCATCTAAATAATTACGCCAGCAGAAAACTTCTCCGTGGTCGAGTGGTTTAGGCCTTTGCCTTGTGACCAGGTGGTCGTGGGTTCGATTCCCACGGGAAGCATACTTTGTAAAGTTGTTTCCAGTTTGGCTCGGACATTGTAGGCTATAAGACAATCAGGTGATTCATCACCTGATTGTCTTATAAAAACATGATTCCGTGCTTCGGAAGGCACGTATAAGCCGGTGGTCCCGGCCGCCAAATGGCGGTCATCAAATAAACCATGTCAGAGGCCCTTGAGGCGGTTTAGAAACTCTGACACTAGGGTGTGTGGGGTCGTTAGACCTTACTACCCACACGATAAGAAGAAGCAGAAAACTTCTAAAAAAATCCTGAATCGCGGTATCAGAGTTTTCCACCTGATACAACAGCCGCCCGGGCGGAGGATCCTCCCGTTTCAATGGAGATTTGCGGGACTTTACACTTTGTTCCGCTTACCCTCTATAGTACAAAATTAAGCAGCATAATAAACAAAGCATTGTCTCTTACATTTTCCGAAGTACTCTCGATATCGACAGTAACCCTGAAATCTTTGCCAATAGGCACGGTATCCACATCACGTAGTTTGAAAGTGATATCATTCTTCAAGTTGCTGGCCGCGGAGTAATATCTCTTCGCCCTTTCAGAGAAACTGACTCCGTTCATAAGAGCAAGTCGTTCAGCTGTGCCTTCTCTGAACTTGTACTGGTCTGTGATGTCTTCTCTGTCTTCGTCGCCATTGGGATCGAACACGTATGGCTTCTTTGTTAGGACCATGCGGCCGATGCTGGAAAGAAAATGGGTTCTAAGGACGAAGAAAACTAAAGCTTTATGAATAAAGTTTGTTCCTGGAAAATGGCCTGTCCGAGAATCGCCACAACGATAAAGGTTATCTGTCAATTGGAGCGAAGAAATACATAAACGTAAAATCCAAGAGGAATTCTAATACACTTCACTAATCTTCTATGGACCTCGTCTTAATCTTGCTTCCGAGAGCTGAATTTCTACTCAAAAAGTGAGAAGACTAGATAATCCTTTTAATTTAAAATTGATAGAAGGAAAATGCTTTGTGAAAGTAATTTAGGTTAGAATTCCTACCTAGACTCTCACAATCAGAATCTTCTGAGAAATGCATCCGCCTGTAAGCTCCTTGTATGCAATTATTCATTTTTCATACGGTTTCCGTTAAATCTTTTTATACCAACCGAGATCGCTTTTGCTGCCGCAGGTAGACACGTCTTAGTTTTGATTTTTATACATAGTTTGCTCTTGATACTGAAAAGTCTCTCAGGATGGATGAAATGGCGAGAGGTCACTAGAACAACTTGTGACCCTCCAATGCCCCTCAAGTTGAAAGGGAAAATCTATAAGTCCGTGATAAGACCCGTCGTTATGTATGGATCAGAATGTAGGACTGCCAAAAAGACGGATGAAAATAGATTGCATGTAGCGGAGATGAGAATGTTGAGATGGATGTGTGGAGTAACGAGAATGGATAAAGTGAGAAATGAGTATATTAGAGGTAGTTTAAAAGTGGCGCCAGTGACGGAAAAGTTAAAAGGAAATCGCTTGCCTCGGTATGGTCATGTGAAGAGGAGGGATGAAACGCATGTAACTAGAAGAGTTATGAACATAAATTTGGATGGATGGAGAGGGAAAGGAAGGCCAAAACAGATGGATGGATTGTGTGAGGAGCGATATGAAAGAAAAGAAACAGTGACAGAGTGACGACTGATAGAACAGAATGGAAGAAAAAAACGTGTTGCGCCGACCCCAAGTAACATGGGATAAGGGCAGGAAGATGATGCTCTTGATACTGAAAAGGCGAAAGTCTCATAGCAAAAACAAAAAACCGTAAAAGCAGTAAACTTACTGGTAATTATTACTGTCCACCATGGCATATCCAGTCTCCTCGCTGGAGTCGATCCTCCACCTCATCAGATCAGCGTTGACGGAAGCCAGCATGAACTCTATATCGCAGTTCATTCCGATGATTCCTTGCTTGATGGCTTCTAAGGGTGCTGGACCGCACTGGTACATGCCCTTGGAGGTCTTTTGAGGAGTTGCGTCGATAGCTTGCCAGCCTCCGTATCCTGGGAGAGATGAGGAATTAGCAATGTTGTGATAAAAATAAAACGCTTGTGAATTATGGGATTGTAAGAAAAGTTGTTGAGTTGTGGAAAGGAATGTGCTTTAGTACTGGTAAAGCTGCTGTAATTGCTGTTCACACAATTAAGAAGTGATAAAGTGACAAAGTTTTTTTATTTGTTTTTAAGAAGGCCATCGCCGCTTTTAACATGATAGCTATCCCGCAAGCTGTTCTAAGATTGATCCACACATAAAAGGCTCGTGAACGGGACGTTTCCGGGCCTTGGTCCATTCGAGTCGAAATCCGCTCCATTTAGCTGGCACCGAAAGCTGATAAACCTGCTTCCAATAGTAAGACATTTTCTTTTTCATCAACTTTTAAAGCTAGGTACCTAAAATAAAAGAAAAAGCATCTCACCAGCGACCAAATCAGGCCTGGCCATCCAAACATCGTTCCAAACATGGTAGTTCCAGATTGAGCCAGTTTGCTCCGGTATAGCGTTGCTAGGATCATAACCCATTTCTTCCATGGTTTCCGAGTAGTACTTGTCCACAGTCAGCGTGCTGTTGGCGCCGTGAGCTGACACCAAGTTGGAGACTACGCGAGATGGGATGCCTAGGGCGCGGCATACTGGAAAAAAATAGTTGGTTAGGAATAAAGTTAAGGAAGATATTCGGTTTCAGACATGCAGGGAAAATAACGAACATGTGTTTTATGTAAGTAAATATATTGTAAGTTAAAGTTGCTAAGGCGAACTTCCTTTGTGGAGACAGACCCATTTATGACTCCTTCCGCTCTAGGCGGAGCGGAAGTCGGAGTGTTAAACTCTTACTAACTAAAACCCATCCGTGTATCCGTGTACCTCCAAATGCCCTTTGCGTTCCCAGGCCGCGGTGACTCTTTCGGAGGCAACCCCATGCGGTTGCCAAGTTTCGATATCTGCTAGTTTATGAAGTGGCTCATCTTATGCTGAGCTGAGGCCTTTTTGGCATTAATAGTTTTTTTTTTACTATTTATAGGCACGCGTTTGACCACTATCTCACCTGATGATAAGCGATGATGTGGTCGAAGATGGAGCACGCTTACCTAGAAGTAACCTATTCACTCTTGACTTAAAGTCTCCCAGGTTGTAGCTATCAGGAAACACAGACTCCAGCAGGGAATTCCACTCCTTAGCTGTACGCACTATGAATGTGTTCCCAAAACGTTTTGTGCGCGTGGGTGGGATCTCCACTATGTACAGGTGGCGCATCGCCGTTCGTCTTGTGGTCCGATGATGGAACGGGCTTGGCGGAATTAAATTATGCAATTCCGTTGCACATTCCCCAAAATGCAACCGGTAGAAAACCGACAGGACAGCAACTCGTCGTCGATGCTCAAGACTTTGGAGCTTCGTCGCGACGAGCTTATCATCGCCGATGATTCTCTTGGCTCGTTTCTCAATCGACTCAAGGGCATCAAGCTGGTATCTGGCAGGTCCGTCCCAGAGATGAGAGCAGTACTCGATACACGATCGAACTTGCGCTTGATAGAGTTTGAGCAGCTGTTCCGGCGTCAAATACCGTCTCACTTTTGCTAGGATCCCCGACTTCTTTGCAGCCACTTGAGGTTTTGCCTCTATGAAAGGGCCAAAATTCAGGGTAGATGTTAATGTAACTCCAAGAAGCTCAAGTTGGTCGGTTATCGGCTCAGATGCACCTCGGAAAGATGGAACTGGGTGGAATTGGCTCCTTTAAGCGGAAAACAGACACGCTTTGGTCTTAGCAGCATTGAACTTGACCAGATTGGCATCGCCCCATTCTGAGACAGCCTGTAAGGACACGTTCAAGCACTCAACCATAGCCTCCCGAAGAGACCGGATCTGCGACCCATCAGCTCGTGCGTCGGACACGTATCTCTCAGCAACAGTGCTGTCGGCTGCATACCCAAAGGTACCGGGTTTATGCAGATCATTAATATGCAGCATGAACGTGTTGCCGAAAACAGCGACGCCTGAGGAACCCCGGCATTAATATCCAGCAGTGCAGACGAGCAGCCATCTATGGCCACTCGGATAGACCGATCCCTCAGGAAATCCCCGATCCAATCACATAAACCGGCAGGCAGACCGAAGGAAGGAAGCTTAGAAATAGGGCTATCGTGCCAGTCCCTGTCGAAGGCCTTCGAGATGTCAAGGGAGATCGCTAGTGCCTCCCCGTGCTTCTCTATGGCCTCACTCCAAATGTGAATGGCATACGCAAGAAAATCCCCAGTTGACCGATTTCGGCGGAACCCGTATTGTCGGTCACTAAGGATATCATTCGCTTCTAGGTATGCCAGGAGCTTATGATTCAGCACGCGTTCCATACTCTTACAGAGTACGGACGTTACCGAGATAGATCTATACGAGTAATTCGACGAGACAGCTCGACTACCTTTCTTGGGCACGGGCTGCACGTTAGCTTGCTTTCAATCCTTCGGCACTATTCCAGTCTCAAACGAAAGGCGAAATAGGCGTGTCAAGATCGGAGACAACTCAGGCGCACAAGTCCTAAGAACAATTACTAGTATCCCGTCGGGGCCACTAGCCTTGTTCACGTCTAGGTTATGCAGTACCCCACGGACGTCCTGGACTTAGCCAGGGACCATAAAGCCTTACTACCTGCTGGGTATGAAGCAAGTTTGTTCCCTTTTCGGCTAATGTGGTCAAACCGAGCCCTCCACAAAACCTTCTTGCAGGACTTGGCAGCCCTGTTGAAGGCTCTCTTCTTCTGACTCGCGTCATTTGCTTTGCGCGTACGAGCGTCGACCCATGCTAGGTACGCCGCGTGTTTAAGCGCATCAGCGCGATTGCACTCGGCACTAAACCATGGACGAGCTTCGCCAGACATTGTTATGTCAGACAACGGAATGTAGTACTACTCCATTCCCCTTCGCAATACATTCGTCATGGCGTCCGCACAGGACGAAGCATCAGTCGAAGAAAAGCAAGAAAGATCGCATGCCATCCCAATCTGCTGACCTGTATCGCCATACCCGCCATACCTATTACTGGAATCAAAAGTAGCTCACAATTTAGGACCCATTAGTTTTTAATTAATATATAATCCGTGGTGCTTGACAACTGGGCTTAACCCAGTTGTATATGTCCCTCGGTGCCTATTGGCCTAGCTCTATTCTGTCTCCTGCTTGATAAGGAGGGAAATGGAAATTATATATGTATATTTTTTTTTTCCTACTCCTCCGCTGTACTTTTCTGATTAAATTCGTTGCAGGATCCAAGAAAGTTAAATCGTTTCTCCGGGACTCGTCGGGCTTCATTGGCTCGGCGTTTTTCTGGTGGTCGCCACTGTTGATTCTGGCTTTCAGGAGTTGCAGGGGTTGCGAATGTGTGGCAGGCTTGTCCCAATAAAAATACCCGCCGGATGCCTCTTGAGGTAGGATCGGGCGGGGAGTAAACAGACACAGACTTCACCAGACAGTGGTCGGAACTACCCAGTGGTGAAAAAATCGACACCGAGTAGCGGTCTGGCTCTGTTGTCACCAGAAGGTCCAAGCAATTGGCAGTGTGCGAATCAACATCCGGAACCCTCGTTGCCCCCTGGTTTAGCTGGGTAAGATTTAACGCTAGCGCTAGCTTTCGCGTCTCTCGTCCAGCATGGTCTGTGCGCTGGTATGGAAAGAGCCACTCCTGATGGTGGGCGTTGAAGTCCCCTAGTAGCACCAATTGGGCAGATGGGTACCGCTGCTGAGCCTCATCCGCCGCCTCACTTAGGTGCAGTGTGAGCCCAGTTGTCTCCAAATCACTGCTGTGCGAACGGTAGACACAGGCATAGACAATTTTATCCAGGCCTGTGTCCACTAAAACCCATAGCGTTGAGAACCTGGAGTCGTGCGGAGACGCCGATAGCAGATGTCGTCACGGGCGTACATAAAAACGCCCGCGCGTGGTTTGAAATGGTGCTCCAGGGTAAACCCTGAGTATAAAAGGTAAGATACGTCTGACGGACATCCGATCTCCGTCTCCGAACCCGACACTTAGTTAGCAATAAAGAATTTTGACTTTGACTTTGACTTTGATTTCTCTGTCTCCAGGTGGTGATGGACTGCGGCGAGATTTGAGTGCAGACCTCGAATATTGCTGAGGTGCACTTTGTGAGAGAGGGAGCTTTTCTTACTTTCTTCTTTTTCGTCATGAGTTTGAGTGAAGGAAGGAGAGGAGAAGGAAGTGAAATGAGGTTCCATGCTGCTAACCCTCAGGTACGCTCTGACAGGTCGATATCATTGGGAGACTAGTCTGGAGACGGCGGGGACGCCCGAGCCTCCCCGGGAATGCCCATCGGGCCCTCTCGTCTGGTCGTCAACCAGCACGATGGTGCATTCCGGGATTTTTCGACAGTTGGCGGGGCAGCCTTTCATGTGTGGCTAGCACACTACTTGGGCCCCCAACTACCTGCGGTCGGCCAGCGGCGCACCGTGCCTTGGATCCCGCTTCCCTCTGCGACTAGTCTCCCGATACGCACATATCAATTCGAGCGTGGTCGGTCTGCTTGCATTGGCACAACTATTTCGACCCAACTCCTCTGAATTGGCTACACTGAGCATCGTACCGGAACGCGGCGAGGCCGCTTGGCGGTACGTCTCTGCCCAGTGGGTGGTCACAAGCCATCGGCCGAAGCCTATCACCAGTTTTGTGTCACCTGATTAGCACCACCTGGGGACCACGTGTAGGGTCTAGTATTGGGTATTCTCCTATGGACGCGGGTGACTCGGCCCCCAAAATTAATTAGATATTTATTTGTTTAATTTTAATGTGTTTGTTTTTTATTATGCGACTAAGAATTCTCTATATTTTTTCTTTCAATGTTATATCAACAATCAGAGGAGTTCGTGCCTGAATAATCACAGCCACACCGGTCGATATTCAAGGTTAAGCAACGCTTGCCAAGGTTGGTCTGTGGATGGGTGACCATCTTAATATGTCGAGTTTCCTCCGTGCCTCAGAAAGCACGTTAAGCCGTTGGTCCCGGTTCAGTAAATCGTCGGTCAGTAAATCTAATGCTACTCACCAGTAGTGACAACCCCAGCAAACACCCAGCACTGTCCATAGGGTACAGGTTTCTGGGTCTCCATGAACTGCTCCAGTATGTCAACGGAGCCGGTCCAATCGCAGGGGGCCGTTCCGTCATCATAGACGCCGTCCCAGCGACCCACCATTACACCGCCATCGTCGTTAGAGTTCACTATGCGGGAGATGGCGCGAGTCACCTTGACGGGGTCACCACGACTGGAAAGAGAAAACTTCTTAACAGAAAAATTAAACCTCCGAAAAAACTAAAAAACCGTTTTGATTGTTTCTTCGTATTTTAATCCATCCGGAAGACCCAGGAAATGAGGTGCGGGGCGACAAGCTCTTTGCCGTTGCTCATCGGCATAGAGGAGGTGAAGGTAGAGTCCACAAGATTTTTTTTCCAAAACAAAATAATTATCAAAATCGGACTACTCTGTTTAAAGTTATGCGTGTTCATACATAAAAAATATACGCGTCGACTTGAGAACCTCCTCTGTTTTCTCGTCGGGTAAAAAGAAATTTTTGTCCAAGAACTGAAGCTATGACAAAATTTTTAGAAGATGTTGGATACGATTTATAAAGAAGAAGCTTTCCAAGAAGAACCTGTTGGGTGACCAACGGAACCCTATTTCTAAGCCTACGCTGTCCGTCCGTCCGTCTGTCTAATAACAATAAAATAAAATTACAAATTAAAGGGATGCCCATATTGTATGGGCATCCCTTTAATTTGTAATTTTATTTCAAATTAGGACAACAATGGGAGCCCCATACAAGAATATTATTAAAATATTATTACCCTGTTTTTTTTTGGTTAATTATACGGAATCCTTCGTGTGAGAGTCCGACTCGTACTTGGCCGTTTTCTTTTTTGCCAATATTTTGCTACGGATGGGTAAAAACTTAAAATTGACAATTTTCGAGAAAAATTAACCACCTTTGAAGGGCTACATATCTTGGTCTATAAGGTTCATAGAGCTGCGGTTGGGCTTAGATTCTTCAAATTTAGATGTCTATGATTACTGAATGTTTATTGGTCGAAAATGCATAGTTTTTTACTTTTAGAGCAAAAAGTGAAAACAGTCCCAAATTCCGCAGTGTCAAAAGTAAGCTAAGAGTCGCAAAATTATCGCGTGGTGCGCAGCGAGCACAAGTTTTTTGAAGTTGCAAATTTGGATTCTCACAATTCTAACTGGCTCATTCAACATACCAAAAAATCAGAACTACATCCAACTTTTGCGAATTTAATGTTAATTTCCACTGGACTATGGTGATTAATAAATTGTATTACATTTACAAGAAACGTAATTTTTACTGTAACGTGATTTTCTTTGTTAAGCATTCATGCCTTTGCGAAAATCTATGTTAACGTGAGAAAAGCTGTAGGCAAGAAATAATCATATTATAAAGCAGTGAACGCCTGAAAATTTTGCTTGTTCAAAATCACGCATGTTTTCAATATTATGGGACGCTATGAAGATCAGCAGTGCGATTCTGTAAATATGTCGAACTGAAGGCTTGGGTGAAGTGATCACGAAGTGAGCTGTCAATCCATGTAAGTGGGTGAAGTGAACATCATTCCATCTTGTTTGTATGGCTTGACAGCTCACTTCGTGTTCACTTCACCTAAGCTTACACGGTGAGACGTTTACAGAATCGCACTGCAGCACGTGTGCTGAGGACGCCTTATACCGCCTGCTCAACTCTTTTTATTATTGCACAAGTAGCACTTCGCCCGCGACTTCGTTCGCACGGGGGTAACATTGCAATTTTCGTAAGGAATTGCATTTTTTTAAAATAAATTATAGTCTTTTTTACTTTCTGATAATTTAGCTTTCTATTTAGTTAACGATTATTTTGCCCAAATTGGCAAACAGCTCGCGCAAAACATAATAAGCCCCCCCAGAGCCTATTAAATTAATCGATAACAATAACCTAAATTCAATAGTTTTCCTACCAACGGACGAAGATGAGGTTGTAGGGTTCACACCTACCACATATTTATTTATGTTTATTATAAACACACACAGCACAACTACAACACAAACATAAACACAGCCACATTATTATTATCATGTAAGTTTATTGATAACACAACTCTGGACATTCACGGCATCTATAATGCTTACATTATAATGTCGGATGGTGTCGGTGGCGCAATGATCATGCGCATCATTAAATATTAGGAGCGCAATGTATAAGAAGTCGCGCGCGCAAATGCCCTGAGTCCGGCCCTGCACATATCGATTCGGTTTGTAGGTCAGTCGGTCAAGGACCTCGCCGCTAATCACCTGCGCTCGCGACTTTTTTTTTACTATATATAGGCATACGTTTGACCACAATCTCACCTGATTGTAAGCGATGATGTGGTCGAAGATGGAGCACGTTTGCCTAGAAGCAACCTATTCACTCTTGTCTTTAAGACTCCCAGGTTGTAGCTATCTGGAAACACAGACTCTGGCAGGGAATTCCACTCCTTAGCTGTACGCACCATGAATGTGTTCCCAAAACGTTTAGTGCGTGTGGGTGGGATGTCCACCAAGTACCGGTGGCGCATCGCCGTTCGTCTTGTGGTCCGATGATGGAACGGGCTTGGCGGAATTAAATCATGCAATTCCGTCGCACACTCCCCAAAATGCGAGCGATAGAAAACCGACAGGCCAGCAACTCGGCGTCGATGCTCAAGGCTTTGGAGCTTCGACTCGACGAGCCTGTCATTACCGATGATCCTCTTGGCTCGTTTCTCAATTGACTCAAGGGCATCAAGCTGGTATTTCGCAGATCCGTCCCAAAGATGAGAGCAGTACTCCATATACGATCGAACTTGCGCTTGATAGAGCTTGAGCAGCTGTTCCGGCGTGAAGTACCGTCTCACCTTTGCTAGGACCCCCAACTTTCTGGCAGCCACTTGAGCCTTTGCCTCTATGAAAGGGCCAAAATTGAGGGTAGATGTTAACGTAACACCAAGAAGCTCAAGTCGGTCGGTTATCGGCACGGTTACACCACGAAAAGATGGAGCTGGGTGGAATTGGCTCCTTTTAGCGGAAAATAGACACGCTTGGGTCTTAGCAGCATTGAACTTGACCAGATTGGCATCGCCCCATTCTGAGACAGCCTGTAAGGACAAGTTCAAGCTCTCAACCATAGCCTCCCGGAGAGACCGGATCTGCGACCCACCAGCTCGTGCGTCGGACTCGTATCACTCAGCAACAGTGCTGTCGTCTGCATACCCAAAGGTACCGGGTTTTAGCAGATCATTAATATGCAGCAGGAACAATGTTGCCGAGAGCACCGACCCCTGAGGAACCCCGGCATTAATATCCAGTAGTCCAGACGAGCAGCCATCTATGACCACTCGGATAGACCGATCACTCAGGAAATCTGCAATCCAATCACACAATCCGGCGGGCAGACCGAAGGAAGGAAGCTTACTAATAAGGCTATCGTGCTAGACCCTGTCGAAGGCCTTTGAGATATCGAGGGAGACCGCAAGTGCCTCCCCGTGCTTGTCTATGGCCTCACTCCAAATGTGAATGGCATACGCTAGAAGATCCCCAGTAGACCGATTTCGGCGGAACCCGTATTGTCGGTCGCTAAGGATATCATTCGCTTCTAGGTATGCTAGGAGCTTACGATTCAGTACGCGTTCCATACTCTTACAGAGTATGGACGTTACTGAGATGGGTCTATAATTCGACGGGTCAGCTCGACTACCCTTCTTGGGCACAGGCTGCACGTTAGCTTGCTTCCAAGCATTTGGTACTTTACCAGTCTCAAACGAAAGGCGAAATAGGCGTGTCAAGATTGGAGACAACTCAGGCGCACAAGTCCTCAAAACAATTGCTGGTATCCCGTCGGGGCCACTAGCCTTATTCACGTCTAGGTTACGCAATACCCGAAGAACGTCCTTCTGATGAATGCGAATGTTCGACATACTCGACTCGCATCCATCAGGAGAAGTAGGGGGCCTCGCGCCACCAGGATCTAGACGCGACGAATCCGCAAACATAGAAGCAAACAAGTTTGCTTTTTCCTCAGCGGAGTGGGCCAGTGACCCATCGGGTCTCCGCAGTGGTGGTAGTGAGGGGCGGCAGAAGTTCGATTCGACCGACTTAGCCAGGGACCAAAAAGCTTTACTACCTGCTGGGTATGAGGCAAGTTTGTTCCCTATTCGGCTAATGTGGTCAAACCGAGCTCTCCGCAACACCTTCTTGCAGGACTTGGCAGCCCTGTTAAGGGCTCTCTTCTTCTGAATCACGTCATTTGCTTTGCGCGCACGGGCGTCGACCCATGCTAGGTACGCCGCATGTTTTATCGCATTAGCGCGATTGCACTCGGCACCAAACCATGGGCGAGCTTCGCCAGACATTGCTACGTCTGAGAACGGAATGTAGTACTCCATTCCCTTTCGCAACACATCCGTCACGGCGTCAGCGCACGACGAAGCATCAGTTGAAGGAAAGCAAGTAGGCTGCCAAGGGTAACATGCGAAAAATGATCGCATGCCATCCCAATCTGCTGACCTGTATCGCCATACCCGCCGGGTGCCTCTTGGGCTAGGATCGGGCGGGGAGTAGACGGACACAGACTTCACCAGACAGTGGTCGGAACTACCCAGTGGAGAAGAAATCGACACCGAGTACCGGTCTGGATCTGTTGTCAGCAGAAGGTCCAAGCAATTGGCTGTGTGCGAATCAACATCCGGCACCCTCGTTGCCCCCTGGACCAGCTGGGTGAGATTTAACGCAAGCGCTAGCTTTCGCGCCTCTCGTCCAGCATGGTCTGTGTGCTGGTATGGGAAAAGCCACTCCTGATGGTGGGCATTGAAGTCCCCCAGCAACACCAGTTGGGCAGAAGGGTACCGCTGCTGAGCCGCATCCGCCGCCTCACTGAGGTGCTGCATTAGCCCAGTTGTCTCCAGATCACCGCCGTGCGAACGGTAGACACAGGCGTAGATAATTATATCTAGGCCGGTGTCCACTAAAGCCCACATCGTTGAGAACCTGGAGTTCTCAAGATTACGGAGACGCCGATAGCAGATGTCGTCCCGGGCGTACATACATACGCCCGCGCGTGGTCTGAAGTGGTGCTCCAGGGTAAACCCTGGGTATGTAAGATACGACACGGCAGACGGACATCCGATCTGCGTCTCCGTCAGAAACACGAGCGCTGGTTTCTCGGTCTCAAGGTGGTGATGGACTGCGGCGAGATTTGAGTGCAGACCTCGTATGTTGGAGAGGTGCACTTTATGCGAGAGGGAGTGCTGCCGCTGTACAGCTTTTCTCTTTTTGTTCCTGGCCATATTGTTTTGAGTTATTAGGTTAGAGAAGGAAGTGAAATGAGGTTCCATGCTGCCAACCCTCAGGCACGCTCTGACAGGACAACATCATTGGGGGACTAGTCTGGAGACTGCGGGGACGCCCGAGCCCCCCTGGAAATGTCCATCGGGCCCTCTCGTCTGGTCGCCAACCAGCACGATGGTGCATTCCGGGATTTTTCGACAGTTGGCGGGGCAGCCTTTCATGTATGGCTAGTACACTACTTGGGCCCCCAACTACCTGCGGTCGGCCAGCGGCGCACCGTGCCTCGGATCCCGCTACCCTCCACGACTAGTCCCCCGATATGCCCATATCAACGCGAGCCTGGTCGGTCTACCTGCATTGGAACAACTATTTCGACCCAACTCCTCTGAATTGGCTACACTGAGCATCGTACCGGAACGCGGCTAGGCCACTTGGCGGTACGTCTTTGCCCAGTGGGTGGTCACAAGCCATCGGCTGAAGCCTAGCACCAGTTAGTGTCACCTGATTAGCACCACCCGGGGACCACGTGTAGGGACTAGCAATGGGTATTCTCCTACGGACGGGGGTGACTCGGCCCCCGCAACTCGCTTAGGCAAAGTATTGTGATAAGTTCGGAATAGTTTACGTGAACTGGTTACTGTACTGTGTTGTGACTATTGTGTGTTTTCTGTCTGTTCTCCTTCTGTTTCTGTGTCGTTTATTTGTGTTGTGCACGGACATTATAATAGTAAGTAGCTGACAGACTTTTATTTTCCGCGCACCCGCACTTGGCTACCTACACTCCCGAAAACACTTGCTAAAAGGTTGAAAAATTATTATTGTCCCTTCAAAGTGATTGTGCACTGGGATGGGACGGAATATCGAGTAGTCTTCTTCAGAAACATAAAGCCTCTATTGTGCCCCCGCTGACATACATTTGTAACCTGGCTCTTTCAACTGGTACATTCCCTAAAGTCTTTAAAAGATCGATCATACACCCGATCTACAAGAGTGGGGACAGAAGCTGTGTCAGCAATTATAGGCCTATAGCTGTTTTACCTGCCCTGTCAAAAGTTCTGGAGAGGATAATCAGCAATAGGCTCGTTGATTACCTCGAAAAACATAATCTTTTATCCCCAACACAATACGGCTTTCGGTCTGGTAAATCTACGTCTGACGCAGTACACGATTTGACAAATTATATTGTCACCAACCTGGATAAGAGGGAAAGAGTGCTGGGCATATTTTTTTAGACCTTGCTAAGGCATCTGACACGGTTTCTGTGCCCATTCTCTGCCAAAAAATGGAGAATTTGGGAATAAGAGTGGTTCAACTTGAACTTTTTGAGAACTTTCTGAGTGAGCGTACCCAGTGCGTTAAAATAGACGAACACATTAGTGACGAACGCACAGTCTCATATGGTGCCCCTCAAGGAAGCGTCTTAGGTCCCACTCTTTTCGTAATCTATATTAATGACCTGGTGGGTATGCTCACACTCCCCAAGGGTAAGATCATAATATTTGCAGACGACACGGCGCTCCTCTTTAGCGCCGATACATGGGACGAAGTCTTTTCATACGCGCAATCGGGCTTTAATACTGTGTCAAATTGGTTACGCAGTAATGTTCTATCACTCAACGCGGAGAAGACCAATTATATGACCTTCTCTCTCTTCTTAGAGCAAATGGTAACGTCCCAGACTCCTCAGTGCCCTACACAATATTAGCACACACTTGTCCAGAACCATTCAATAACAATATGTGTACCTGCACTCACCTTCGCGGCACTAATCACGTTAAGTATCTGGGAGGTATAATCGATAATACCCTTAGATTCCAGGAGCATATTGATACTCTTAAAACCAGGTTACGCAAGCTAATATATGTTTTCAAAACCCTGAGACGAGTAGCCGATGACAAATTAAAGAAATCAGTTTATTTTGCTCTCGCTCAGTCACTGTTAACTTACTGTATCTCAGTCTGGGGAGGTGCTCCGAAAACTACAATTATTGAATTGGAGAGAGCCCAGAGAGCAATCTTTAAGGCGTCCTCATTCCTGCCTTACCGCTATCCCACAGTGCTCCTATACAAGGAGGCTAAGGTGTTGACAGTGCTCAGTCAACTTTTTATCTTGCACATCATACTGAAACAGCACTCACTACTCACCTATCATTCCACAGCCTCACACTGCAAAAGACGGTACAACCCCGTAGATCGCCATCTCACACACCACTCTTCTACCCAATTTTCAAAGCGGTTCATTTGCCACCTGGGTGGTTTTCTATACAACAAAATAAACAGGATGACACCCATAGTTAACCTCACTAAGGCTATGTGCAGGAAGAAAGTTACTGCCCTACTACAACAACTAAATTATGAGGATACTGAAAAAATACTAACCCATATGGTGTAATCTCGTCGCTGGAACAATAACCTTACAAAATACAAATCTTTTTTCATTATTAGTTATTAGTCTAGTCTCAAAAATCCTTTAGTGTATTACTTACCAAAGTTTCGTTCTTCTATTACTACACAGTCACAAAAAAAAACGCTCCCAACGCGCACACACACACACACACACACACACACTCACACCCACACCCACACGCGCACCCACAACACTCACTTACACACACAATTAAACTAACTAACAAAAGTTTATGGCTAAAAATTCCAGTTGAGCCACTAATCTTTGTTTTTTCATCTTTTAAGTTGTCAGCGTACAAGTACATAACAAAATAAAATGTATGATTCTGTAAAAGGGCGGAGACCTGGTTTCCTGAAATACAGGCCTAGAGCCTAGTTTAGGCACCAGTCTCCCACAATATTAGAATTGTTGTCTGACTGATACCATGTAATATGTATGTTGTAATATTGTGGTGAGAAAATAAATAAATATTATTATTATTATTGGTGAAAAAATGGTTAAAATCGGTCCAGTAGTTTCGGAGCCGATTCGGTACAAGCAAACAAAAAAATCTTTCCTGTTTATACAGGGTTATTTGTAAAACACCAACAACCTCTTAGGCAGTGAAAGTACACATGGTTATAAAAAAAAAATTACTTAGAGAACAATCGATTAAAACATCAGCTGTTTCATACATTATCATTGGCTAAATATTCCATTTTGTATGAAACAGCTGATATTTTTTTGGAGTTATCAGGGTTGGTCTCAAAGTAAAAGTTGTTTATAATCATGTGTAGTTCCACTGCCTAAGAGGTTGTTGGTGTTTTACAAATAACCCTGTATATAAAGTACAGATTTGTTTTGGGTAGGCCAAACTCCTAAAACAACAAATTAATCTGATGAGTGGGATTTTATTTACTGGTTGAACGGCAACTCAGCCCTATCCAGCACGAACATGCAAGCAGGTAGAACAACATCGTCGAACTGGCCGTAGAGCCAGGGTTTCCCTCGCGTGGTCTTGATGGGTCCCACCCACACCTTGCCCACGTCGTTCAGGACATACTCCTGGAGGAGTGACTCATCTTCCATGAAGGTCTGGTCATCTGGAAAGAGGAGAGGGTTATGACACGGCGGGAGTACGGTGACATTAAAATAAACTGTACAGGTTTTTTTTTATATAGATGGAAATCATCAAATGACTCCTTCCGCTCCGGGCTAAGCGGAAGGGAGTGTCAGACTCTTACCGACTCAAAACCCACCCGTGTTCCTTTGTAGCGGCATCAATGCCGCCACAAGAAAAACCAACGGAGCAAAGCTACATCTCAACAAAAAGATCCGCGACGCTATCTATCCATCTAGCAGCGAACTACTACGTCGAAATCTTGCATCGCGCAAGCAGAGTTTACCGTGCGATTTGAACATATAGATCAGCCCGAATATCAACTATCGGGCAGTTGCCCGACAGGCACAACAGTCGTCTGGTCGGAGGATCCTCCCTTTTCAATGGGGGGTTTGCGGGACTTTACTCTCTGTTCCGCTTACCTCCAAACTTTCAAATGTTCTTTGCGTTCCAGGGCCTCGGTAACTTTTTAAAACAGTTCCGCAACCCTGGTGTATAGCTTTCAATTAACGGCCTTCCGTACTGTCTACTGTTGAGTACGAGGCATGGTTTTTTGGTGCAAATGGTCGCAGAAGAGTCTAGTGTCGACTTGGAGACCATATAAAAACGTTTTATATGGAACTAGTGGACGTCACGCGGTTTCACCCGCGTAGATCCCGTTCCCGTGGGAGTACGGGGATAAAATATAGCCTATGTTACTCCCTGATAATGTAGCTACCCATTGCTGAAAGAATTTTTCAAATCGGTCCAGTAGTTTCGGAGCCTATTCATTTCAAACAAACAAACAAATCTTTCCTCTTTATAATATTAGTGTAGATAAAACGTATAACAGAATAAACGCAATATCTTTGAAGGAGTTATTGTACTCATTATTATGATAATTTTTTAGATTCCGTAACTCAAAAGGAAAAAACGGAACCCTTATAAGATCACTTTGTTTTCCGTCCGTCTGTCTGTGAATACCCTTTATCTCGGGAGCGCATGGATGTATCGATTTGAAATTGACCATATACTCAACTCAAGTCTACAGTCCCTAGAGGCTGTGAAAAAATCAAAGTTCTAACGTAAAAGAAAGACACGGCCATTTATGCCACAAAAAAAACCTATATTTCGACACTCTAAAGAGAATCAAAATGTATAAGCTGTCATTTTGATTGATTTATGACGTTTGACATTTATTTCTGACATGTTTATTTACCGACAACGAGACGAAAGTGACTGAAGTGACATTGTTGTTACAGCTGACAGTATCTTTCTATGATCTATGGTTTACTGTCATTTTTTTAAGCACATAGTAACTAAATAGGTGCGACGCCATGTTGAAAATCGATAACAGTAATTATGAACATCAATTAACTACCACAACAGTAAACATTTAAATGAATTAACTGTATTTTTCCCGAATTCTACGGATTTTTCTCTTTTTTTGAGGTAGTGTACATAGACCTGGGCCCCAAGTCTGCTATTACAATAGTGTCAGAATGGTCTATCATTGATTTCATAATGGTTGATTTTGACAAGATTCTATGCCATTTCTTTCAATGGAGTGTCAGTGGTTGACCACTGGAAAGTTATAATGACGCTTTTATATCCAGTGGTCAACCACTGACACTCCATTGAAAGAAATGATTATTTATTTTATTGATTGAGACTAGCAATGTTTTTACAACTCTCTTCATTGTTTTGCAACTTATTTAAAGTTTACATTCAGAAGATTGCATTCGAGCACAAAGAAATGCAAATTGGTAACCAGCGCTATTCATTTGTTTTTCTTTTTCTCGAGAGTGTGTATGTGTATAGTTAGGATTTTTTTTAAATTAATTGCCTACCTAACCTAACCTAAAATACTATTGAATTTTCATAACGAATAGCTTAGCTATTGTAGGGCTTACTTGCGTAAACCAACGAAAGACCAACTTGAGCTTTTTGGGGTTACATTAACATCTACCCTCAATTTTGGCCCTTTCATAGAGGCAAAAGCTCAAGGGGCTGCAAAGAAGTTGGGGATCCTAGCAAAGGTGAGACAGTACTTCGCGCCGGAACAGCTGCTCAAACTCTATCAAGAGCAAGTTCGGTCGTGTATGGAATACTGCTCTCATCTTTGGGACGGATCTGCCAGATACCAGCTTGATGCCTTTGAGTCAATTGAAAAACGAGCCAGGACGATCATCGGCAATGAAAGGCTGGTCCTCAGGCACCCACTGTGCGACAATTCTTGGCCCATCGGCCTTGATGCATCCTGTAAGTATGACCCGCCCAGTCCCATTTTAGCTTAAAGGTGTTAATCCTTTAGGTTGTTATTTCACTTACCAGGGTTCCAAGGGTTGAAGAGGATGTAGATTTCCTGATAGAAGTCGTAGTGGGCCTGCTCGGGGGAGCCTCTCTGCCACGTGATGACTCTCAGCGCCCAGGCACCGACAGGGGCAGTTACCGGAGTCGATACCTGTGGAAGTTACGACAGATTATAGTACAGGTAGAACCTAATATGTTGCGGCTTGCAATATTTCGTGATTCGCTTTACAGTATAAGCAAATACTCCTAAGTATAGCAAATAGCCCAGTGGAAATTAATATTCAAATTGCAGAGCACGATGTAGTTCTGCATTTTTGATAGAATGTATAGATCAGTTAGGGTGATGTGAATCCAAATTTGCAACTTCGAAAAGCTTGTGCTCGCTGCGCACGACGCGAAGAACTGCGAATTTTTGGGACTTTGTTCACTATCTATACATATAATAAAACAGTAGAGACCGTGATTTCTGTACATAAAATAAAAATACTAAAAATCAAATACGGGGTGGGGTGATCAAAAAAAAGCTATAGAACACAAAAAGAGCATTTTCATTTTTTTTGTCTGTCTGTCTGTCTGTACACGCTAATCTCCGAAAATACAGAACAGAATTTGTTGGAGTTTCCAAAGTAAGATTAAGCTCATTCCTGAGCAACATTTAGGCTTTGTTTCATTCAAATAAGTGGTCGGAAAAAAAGTTATGAACATTTAAAGATTTTAAAATTACGTATCAACGATTCTCGACAAGTTTTGTTCATTTTTCAATAATACTATTCGTTCAGTTTAGCATACAATTTTTCTTTAAAAACATATCCTCAGAAATTGTAATCATCACGCTATATCTTCGAGGAGCTAAGCAGTCAATTACCATACCTTATTATAATATCGGGTATTTAAATCAAACGTCAAATGAATTCATAGACCTGGCGGTACGATGACTGGCTGCCGAATGATTTGGTGTGAGTTCAAACCCCAGTTTTCGCAACGTATTTTAAATTATTTTTGACTTATTTGTTACTTTTTTATATTCTTGCTCTAATAATAATTTTTGTACGTTTAAAAATGTGTGGAACTCGATGTGACGAAGTACTTAATTTCCGGATTAGTAGGATAATTAACAGAACTTATTTTCTGTTTTTGTGTATTCTTTTTTCCGCGTCACGATAAAATGTATAATACCAAAGTAGATAACTTTTACATATAAACCTGATAAGAATTTGTGGAAATGTAGATGAAATCAACTTACTACCTACGTAAAAAAGATACCAGCAATCCCATCTATTGATCCAAATAGTACTTTCGACGGCATGAGATTACACCAAATGACCAAAGCATATTTTTTTGTCATTTAAAACGTCTTTACTTATATTTTGATAGTTCAACTTCATATTCCATAGATGGCGTTATGCATTTGATCTCATTTTTGCGGTGTTAAGATTACGATATTCGTCAACTTGCGTGCGCTTACATTTGCTAAGCTAAATATGCTAAAGCTGCTCAATAACACCTGTACTTTGCAGGATTTAATGTTGTAATTAACGTGGCCACTACTTGGCCAAAACGGTATAGAGAGTTAACCATCGACTCGAAAAGAAGAAGAATGAACCTTTACAGCCGTGGCGAAGTCCCATGATAGAGGAGTCGCAAAACACAGTTGAATGAACTCGGTTAATCGGCTGTCTAACTCTGTTCCAAAAACTTCACATTGTTGTGATTTACGTTCCTGGTTCGAAATAAATAAGGAATCAACTTTATTCATAAAGTAGTTTCTTAACTTCGTTGTTCGAAGAATAGTACCATTCATTTAGCGCAATATAATATCAACACGTTAAAGTGCAAATATGCTAACATATGGTCTTCTTTATGGTCCGACGCCATAAAGAAAGCCGTTGGAGGTAGCATTACAGAGCAATCCACACTGCAGAAGACCGAATGGCTTGGAGACGCGATGTATGTGGTCGCGATCCTCAGCAGTGAGGAAACGACGACGACGAAGAAGAAGGCCACTCAAATGCGCATTATTTTATGAATACTGTTAAAAATTGCTGACGGCGTATACCTACCACAATCAAGAAGGTGGTTAGGTTATTTTAGAAGATACCCTGTGTTGTCCCGTTGCTTCAGCATTAAATCATTTCTTTTGTGTACGGGGAACCCACCGACCAAGCAGCAACCATCAATACGCATAATATTGACAAATATTTGTGGGGAAAATATTTCCATGAAAACGGGCGTGGATGAAATGGTACACATCATCCTATTAAGTTCTATGATTTTTATTTACATATTAATTTCGATTAAATTTTGTCAAGGCACTCGCCAGACAGTCACACATATTCAACAAACTGTTATAGTAGATGGAATAAGATTTCGGCTGATTGCTCCGGTGACGATGTGATCATTCCCAGAATCCCCCTCATTCCCAATTATTTTCCATTTACTTTCTAAACTGTTAAATACCCAGAGAGCCTAAGATAGGTACGTCATGACCAGCTCAGGGCCAGAAATTATCCGTTGCGGGCTTCACCCTCCAGTGGATCATGGGGAACTGTAGATCCCTTGGCAGTTTGTAAGTTGGTAGTGCTGGACCCATACCCACTCTTCTTGCTACCTTTCTCACAGTTTCTGAAATGAATTTGCCAGAGATCAACTAAACTTCATGAGAACTAATGGTCACGGGCTTCAAATTGCAGGCAGTTAAAAATGGCAATGTCAAGCCTATACACGCGACTGATTTAACTACTTCTCAGCCTAAGTAGAAATACCTTCCGCATAAACCATCCGAATAATAAAAAGTATAATCACGGGTCATTGCCATCTAAAAAGCATTTTTACAACAAAGGTGCCATAGACAGCCCAATTTGCAGAGGTTGCTCAGACGCCGAGAAATCGGTCGCCCATCACATCACACATCCTGGAAATGAGGCGGTGCTTCCCGACGTGAACAAATCCTCGGAATGGTGAGGTCACTCCATGAAACCTGTGGAGCACCCAGGAGGCTTCTGTGCATTTGGGTGGAGCTGTGGAGCTAGGCTGGCTAACTTAGCCAAAACACTTACTCGCAATGGACAGAAATGGGAGTCTAAATGCGGATTACGGAGTCTCTACTCCATTCGTTGCGGGGGTACACTTCTTTTCTGTTTGGTATACCCATGGCCAACTTTATGTAGCTATATTGCGTGTTAATGACCCTAGCAACTTTCATCAGCATCGTATACAGAGGTTTCTCATTACGAAAATTACTAGGGCTGGACGGCTTTTTCAACAGAAGAGAGGTTACAGTCACTGTCTTGCATAAATCATTTATCACACGACACGGATTTCGTAGCAGTGCCTCGCGCGGTAAGGCGGTTTACGTGTGATAGGCATCAACAGATTTATTAGAGGCCAATGCGACATGAGATCCGCTTCACCGCCGACCGCGGCGGTTCGCGGTGCCGCGTGTTAGTCGCCTAAGTCTTCCAAATTCCTTATTCTAAGAGGGATCTAGCAATGCTAGATATTGACTGTTAGTATATCTTATCACAGCGATCTTACATAGCGACATAATTTTATTTTTCAACATACACGCAGGTAATAGCTAGTATATTATATATATTGAATTGAATTGAAAATATTTATTTCAGGCCAAGTACACAGTAATTATTATTAATACAGGTCCATATTATGTTTGTAGGTAGATACTTATAGCTATGTTAGCAAAATTTAAAATCATTATTGTTTTGGACATGCATGCGCGACCACTGCCTCAGGATTTGGCTGTCCACTCTGTCCGACACCACGCTCAGAAGCGTGTTGGGACCACAGTGAGGCCGTTCTTTTGCGAAGCACCGCATGGAAGCTATCCGTGCAGCGTTCTACAAACATGCCGGAGGCACTGCATCGCCATGAGAATCCCAACAAACCCCTTGTTATACTGAACACGCAGCGCATTATAGGCTTTTTTAGTGTAATTGCTCCACAGGTTACACGTGTATAACGATTGGCAAAAGCTTTTAAATAGTGTGACTTTAACGTCACGTGAGCATCGTGCAAACCGACCTTACCGACAATGCCCTGCGCTCCCTGTCCATGTCCATATCATCACTTAGTTGCTCATTGACCCAGTGACCCAAGTACTTAAATTTGGAGACTTGCTGTAAGACGGTTCCATTCAATGTAATCGGAGGAACAGGGTAGGTTTTAGTCCCAGCCTTAAAAATTAACAACTCGCTCTGCTGAACATTGTACCTGAGCCCATGGGCCATTGCGTAACGTTCACATATGGTCAATAGTGACCTCGCGGAACTGATTGAGGGGCCCAGCAGCACCATGTCATCAGCATAGCTAATGTTATTCGTAAAAACACCATCCACTGAACAACCGACACCAGCACTGCTGAGCTCCTCAATCAGTCCATTTACATATAAATTAAATAGAGTAGGTGAGGTTAATCCCCCTTGCCTTACTCCACACTCTATCCTCTATTTATCCGAGCATTCGCCCATCCATCTGACAAAATTGCTTTGGTTATCATACCAATATCTAAATAAATTGATGATCTCAACAGGTAGCCTGGTGTTAAGTCTCATATTCCTCCACAGAACATTGTATGACACAATTTTAAAAGCTTTTGACAGGTCCAGAAAACAGGCGTATACTGGTGTTCTGCTATCAGTATAGTACTGGGCAGTATGCTTAAGACACAGTCCTGCTGATTCTGTGGACAGCCCAGGTCGGAATCCGAACTGAGCGTCATGCAGAGAGACATGTTGGCTTAAATATCTGTTAAGCGCACCATCCAGCACCTTACCCAGGGTCGTGGCCAGAGATATAGGTCTATAATTTTCCTTTTCCGATGCGTCAACAGTCTTATTTTTAATTATAGGTACAACTATAGTCTTCATGAGATCGTCTGGTAGGTAGTTATGACGAAGACAGAATGTAAACAACATGGATATGACTCTGGGCAGATGAACACCAGCATGTTGCATATGCTCGATGCTGAGACCATCGTGCCCCGATGACTTCCCTCTGGTCATCCGTTTAATAACCTTATCGACCTCCGCATAAGTTCTTTTAACTGGAGGGTCCGTGGCACTACATTTCCCAGCATCAAGCATCGTTTCGCCCTCTTTCGGTTTCAAAAGAGGTTCTACTCTAAAGTGATTCCTAAGTAGGTTAGCCACATCACGGGGAGCACTTATCCCCTCCACACTTGCTGGGAGACTCACCTTTGGCTTCAGCTTATTTGTGGACTTCCAAAACAGACTAAAATTTTTGGACTTATGATGTTCGGTAATTATATCCATTTTTATTTGATCTGTATCAGTTGTGCATGGCCTCATAGAACCTACCCGACTTAGGCTTACCATACGATTACCACTCTTGGAAATGAAACCTAGCCTTCTGATGTGCATCCCGAACATGTTTATTCCAACCCGCGATGTGGCGCCCCCTCACAGGTTTGCTTCTATGGCTGGGTACAGAGGCTTCTATAAGCACTGTTGTAACAGCCCGGTACAACCTATTAATTAAATCTCTATGCTCAATATTATTACACAACTTATCCGCACAACAATGTAACTCAGCAGGAAAATCAATTTCTTTTAATTTATTGTGGCATATTTTATGGTCATAGTCTATTTGAAACTGATCCCTATCCTCCCATATAACACCCTTTATTATCTTATTTCTATTTTTCATACAACTATCTACGAGCGTCTGGGGTGCGCAGTTGCCTAAGTTAATTACAATTTCTATCGGCAGATGATCAGACCAAAAAACATTGTAATGAATTTTCACACTTTGAACAGTGATCAAGCCACTTCCTACATCCGTGACTATCGCTAACATCACTTGTTGCATCACCTTTATACCGGATAAACGAACACTTTTGCACTGAATTACGGAGACACATGGAAACAAACTCCTACGCCATAGGAGGGCGACGCCACCGTGCGACCGGCCACGCAAAACTCCCGAAGACAGGTCCACAGGCGTATTACCGGTGTATGAAAAATCTGAGTCTATTGTTCCTAGCACTGGAATGTCATGCTGTAATAACCAAGTCTCTTGGAGTGCAACGATGTCCGCTGACTTACACAGATTCCTCACACACTCCATTGAACGCGCAAGACTCTTACAATTAAAACTTAAAAAATTACAGTACCTACCTGTTTATAACTGCACTATCCATTGTTAAGGTCTTGTTCTTCCTTGTCTTTCACTTTAGGTTTTGAGAAATCCACAAAACGCCTGAGCAATACGACTTCAGGACAAAAGTTTTCATTAAGAAAAATGTCTAATTTGTGTTTAGGTACAAACACTTTGTATGCGTCATAACCCTTATCACTTTTCATAACTAGTTTATTTACTGTAACATGTACTTGAGACTTATTGTACACATGTGCACTTATGTTCTTGTTGGTCGTAGACTTGTCAACGTTGTATATAAATAACAATATATTTATGTCGGCCGCCTTAAAATTCCCTTTCGGTTATGCGGCTGCGGCACCTGTTCTTCCTACGATTCTGTTTCTAAGCCTTTTTCTCTGAACTACTTTCCATTCTTCCGTAGTATTTCCAGTTTTCCATTCGCCAGGAGCCTTAACTAAGTCTGCCAAAGTCGCACGGGATTCCAGCTGACATATTCATTGTTTTGACTGCGCAGAACTAAAGTCCGTTTGCGACATCGGCGACTTTGCGCGCACAAAACGACTGCGCGACAAAGGTGGTTTTGTTTGCGCATTACTTGAACTGTCAGTCTCTTCATTAGTCATCGCATTTACTGCATTCACTGAACTAATTACTTGCTTCGACATTCGTGGTATTGAGGACGCAGAGGAGTTGTTTACACCTTTTTGACCGTTAGGCATACCGACATCAGGTTTTATAATTTCTCGATACGAATTAACAAATGTTTCATTGGTGATCCAACAGTATTTATCATTGCAGTATTGTCATTATTGGGGCTAGATTGGGAGAAATGATGTAATCCCATCGGCCCACTGTCACAATGATATTCATTTTGACGACGACAGTCTCTTTTCAAATTAACGTTGTAATATTCGTCATTTAAACTTAATGTTGATGTTTTCATGACATGTATACGCGGTCGAATTGAGAACCTTCTCCTTTTTTTGAAGTCGGTTATAAATAACCTTAGTGTCGGAAGTCGGTGTTTTTGGTTATGTTTCTTTGTTTTTTAACACCGACTTTCAAAATTAAGGCTTTTTTATACTTTGTAGTGTTTTCTTTGGAAATTTATTATATTTTATATACCTATGTATATATTTTACTTTTAAGTGGTGATACTAGGACCACGTCTTCGTCTAGGCAGAAATCGAAATAAGCAATAATGCTTATAAAATAAAAACTACTGAGCTAAACTAAATCAAATTTTTACGGGACCAAATGGCAAGTATACCGCATCGGATCAGAAATCTCCGAGTAATCGGTGTAGATACATAAAAAAAAAATACCCACCGAATTGAGAACCTCCTTTTTTGGAAGTCGGTCAAAAAAGTAAAGATATAAATACAGAGATAGATACAGATATAGATATAGATATAGATATAGATATAGATATAGATATAGATATAGATATAGATATAGATATAGATATAGATATAGATATAGATATAGATATAGATATAGATATAGATATAGATATAGATATAGATATAGATATAGATATAGATATAGATATAGATATAGATATAGATATAGATATAGATATAGATATAGATGTAGATGTAGATGTAGATGTAGATGTAGATGTAGATGTAGATGTAGATGTAGATGTAGATGTAGATGTAGATGTAGATGTAGATGTAGATGTAGATGTAGATGTAGATGTAGATGTAGATGTAGATGTAGATGTAGATGTAGATGTAGATGTAGATGTAGATGTAGATGTAGATGTAGATGTAGATGTAGATGTAGATGTAGATGTAGATGTAGACGTTGATGTTGATGTTGTTGTGTGTGTGTATAGATATATATATAGATATATATATATATATATACAGATATAGATATATATATAGATACAGATATAGATATATATAGATATAGATACAGATATAGATATATATATAGATATAAATACAGATACAGATATAGATATAGAATATAGATCTAATCTTCTAATATATTAAAAATCTCGTGTCAGTGTTTGTTATCGAACTCCTACGAAATGGCTTGACCGATATTTATGATATTTTTATGGACCTATATTTGATAGGTCTGAGAATAGGTCGTAGGCTATTTTTTTATTTATATGGCAAAACAACGTCAGCTAGTATTAGTATAGATTTCTTACTAAACATACTGTCACATTCTTCATCCATTACGATTTACCTTTTATATCAAGAAGCATGCCTGCTCTATCACACGTTTCTTCATCCCTTATCTCCTCGTACCAAATGTGTTTTTACCTTGAAAGTGATCGTATTGCTATCCGGAATGTCCAGGAGATTGGCGCTCCATGTGTGCTTGTCTGGCACCGCGTCACGACTGATGAACATCTTTCCTGTAGTCTCCATTGATGGTTTATCGCCTGTTATAAAAGAAATGTATAAAGTGTAGTCAATTTATACCTACTTGTGTTTAGTTGTTTGTACTATAGAAATGCTTCATAGGGTTCCAGGTTTTCATACAGACGTTACAGACGTGACGGACCACTCGTGTGTCTGGCCGATTTAGTTGTTTGGAGTTCACATACTTCTGTGACCCAATCACGGACGCATAATGTACCTTAACAAATATTTTTTTAGTGTGACAAATTAGAAAATTATGAAAACAAAAAGTTTTCAATCTGTTTCATGTGACATTTCAAATGCAAGCGCCTCATAAGAGTGTTGAAACTAAAATAACATAGTTTCAGTATTAAAAAAACAATATTAAATAAAAAAAAATACATAAAAAAATGATTTATTTAAATTTTCTGTAACTATAACTATTTAAATAGCAATTCAAATTCTTAATATAATTAAATATTTAAGAATTCAATTTATCAATCAATCAACTAACTCTTTATCATTTTGACAATTACCCCTTCTCTCCGCAACTATTTCTAGGTGTAGAAGTTACCTTCAATCACTAATGTCAAATTCTTCCGTTATTGGTGACTTCCGACTGAGTGACTGACAGACAACGCACAGCCGAAACTACTGCTAGTCTATTCTGTAAATAACTATTTCGACATCGAGCTTCACCTGAGTGACATAAGTCTTTTACAAATACGAATTTGATATCTCACCTCGGATTCCGCTGTCGAGATACTTACAGAATAGCACTACTGGTCGTAGAAAGATGAAATTTGGCATGTAGGTAGGTTCCTTGGGTAGTGTAGGGGAGCACTAAGAGAGGATTTCCCGAAATTCCTAAGAGAACGGAAAAAAAACGGGATATGCGCGTATGAAGTCACGAGCAAAAGCTAGAGGGATATAATAAACTACATTGCTGAAGTGAGGTTTGGAAATAAAAGCTGCCAGATAATAGAAACAAATTCTCACCGATAGAGAACACAAACTCCACGATATCGTTGGCCTCATCATAAGGTCTCGTGAACCTCACCTCTCCGTTGAACGGCTGACCGCGTCTGACTATGGTGGTCGTCGGTTCCTCGTTGTCCATCAACTCGTATCTGAGGGTAAACACAAATTCGTTTCACAACAATTCTTATTTCACAGCCAAGAATGAATGATCAAATAAGTTGAATTACCAGTTTTTGAACGTCTAAAGTCACCAAGAAAAGCTCCTGAAAAGCCGGCTCTACATCACTACTACTGTTGAAAAGTAACATGATCCTTTTTTTAAGAATGGGAAATCACCAAGTGACTCCTTCCGATCCGAGCTTCTGCTCTTCCGATCTGGGAGTGTCAGACTCTTACTGACTAAAAAATGTAACCGACTTTCAAAACAAAACACTACAAAGTATAAAATAACTTTAATTTGGGAAGTCGATGTTTTTGGTTATTTCGTTTTTTGACACCAACCTCCGAAATTAAAGTTATTTTATACTTTGTAATGTTTGTTGTGGAAGTCAGTTACATTTCTTGTAAAAAAGTTTTTTATTTTTCACTTTTTAGTGGTACCTGCGTACCCATTCACAGCGTACCGGCGTGATGTTATGTTATGTAAATAAAACATACTAAGTGCTTTCGGTGTAAAGGTCTCGTCAATACGAATGAAATAAGCCCAAACACTTGGTAGTTCCTACATACCGATATGGAGTTTCCTTGACTCTCTGTCGTCTCCATCATCAGGTCTGATCCAAAACTTCATTTTTTTGCAGTATCACCCGATGTACACACGAATATCAAGTTTTTACCAAATGCATGCCTACAATTTGAAATCGAGTTGCCCTCGATTTCTCAGGATGTCCGTCATCAGATCCTGACGTGGGACCATCTCGGAAGCATACCCTTTCATATAAAAAACTGGCCAAGTGCGAGTCGGACTCACGTGCAAAGGGTTCCGAGCGAATTTAATTTTTTTAACATGTTATTTTAACACTACAGATCTAATAGGTTTTCCTGTAATCTTTAGGTAAAGATCTATTATCTCCATTTTTTTTTAAATTTTATGCTCAGTAGTTTCGGAGATAAGGGGGGGGGGTATGTTCATTTTCGTCTAATTTCTTGAATGACTTCAAAACCATTTATTTTAAAATTATGAAAAAAATATAATTAAGACCCACACAGTAAGCCCTTTCATTTGATATGTCACACGATATTGTTCAAAAAACTTTATTTTTAATTTTCTAGTTTGACCTCCAAAAGTGACCCCCATTCTATAAATTTAATGATTTACGTAACGCGTCCGTGTTTGGGTCACTGAAGTCCATATGTGTACCAAATTTCAACAGAATCGGTCCAGTGGATCCGGAGAAAACTGGCTGTGACAGACGGACAGAAGGAAGGGATCCGTTTTTTTTTTCGGAACCCCAAAAAAAAGATTTATCCAAATCGGATCTTAAACGACGAAATTATTCGCGAACACACATAAAAAAATATATATATACGCTGTCGAATTGAGAACCTCCTTCATTTTTAGAAGTCGGTTAAAAACTCATCCGTGTTCCTCCTTATGCCCTTTGCGTTCCGACTCGCTTAAAAATTGTAGAACAATGATTAAGTGTTAGCAATGACTCACTTGAAGGTGTTATGAGGCTGTGCGTTTTCCGGCGGATAGAAATAAACATAATCAACTTGCAGTGGCTCCATCTTTAGTTACAATCTGGAACAAATAATACAACACGATGAAAAAACTGCTACGCTAGTGGCGTAGCAGTTTTTTGAATTATTTATTTTATACTAAAATTATAAACCAATGAAAATAAAGTTCATGCACGAATTCGAGCTTCACTCAAAGGAGATCCGCAAACAGTCCTAATAAATTAGGCCTCAATAAACAAAAATGAAATAATTTGGGTTTTCAAGGAGTAATATTAGTCTTTAATCCTGTGTAATTAGTTTTTTTATATGACATGGGATACGAAAATTAAAAAATAAAAACTTTATTTCAGACAGTAGTCAATAAATCGCATTAACATATTTGTTTCCGCTCTTTTATTAGGTAATGAGTTTTAGTGATTTTAATATGAGGTGAAACTTACAGAATGTTGAATTTAAATTCCTTAGCTGCACATGGTCAGGGATTTTAAAGAAAAAAAAAAACCAATTCAAGTTAATTGAAAATATTTTATTAATTGTTTTCCACATCATCGGTTATTAATATACTATCGAGATGCTGGGCGGGAGGTACCACATTGTCTTGGTACCTAGCCCACCCTAAGTACCATATTATACATAAAATATGTGCACAGCAGCCTACTGTTCTCTTGCCTACATTACAATTGCAATAGTGTTGTAGTATTGCGTCCCTACCGTTAAGAGAGCCGTCGACCAAAATATAAACAAAGTATATTTTACGGCCTACATGGCGCGATTGTATTTTGCCTCTTAGCAGCCAAACACTATTTTCAGTCGACAGCTCTCTCAGTAGACTGCTGTCAACCTCTCTGCATACCTCAATTGTGAAAGATCCATTGGCTCTTATGTGCTCGCCGTAATAGGAACGTGCCTGTTTTATTTGGTACGTTCCTAAACACACCAATATCAGTTCATTGTAGGTGAGCCGGGGAAAATCACTGACATTATTGTCATCCACATTTATTCTTTGAAAATTCGTTCGTCTTCTATTTAAGTTATTATTAATAACTACAGTACTTAAACTATTTTCTGAGTACATTTTCTGATTTACTATATTAAGAATTTCCCCAGCATCATTCCTGTCTTCGATAAGAGGGTGAAAGGCATTAATCAGGGCAGCAGCTACAGTAAAATCTTTCATCAAATTGCGAGATGCGGCATTAAAATACTCTTGGCGAAAAAGCTTAAAGTCACGTTTAAACCTACCATTAATCACCTCTATGACCCAACGACATATTGTCACTGCCCTGGAACGATTAGCCTCTAGTGTAGATAATTGTGTTTCACCCTCTTGAACTGTGGCTGGTGTATAAACACGGTACCCACAATTGTTTAGTAATGACAGAGAGTCTCTAAAGCCCCTATCCAGTATAAAAACATCATTTGGAGCAAAAAATCTTCTTAATGGTTGATTTTCATCACGGAATTCTTTTAACGTTATTTCAGCATCTGATGTTGTTGCTGGATAGGGGCCAAGCACTTCGATAATATATCCGTCTGTGCTGACAATTATAAAAATTTTTACAAGGTTTCGATACTTGTGTAAAGAATAAGTATTTTTTTTTATATAAATAATTGGAACTCTTTTGTACATAAACATAAGTACCATCAGCTATCACAATTGCACTGGTTCTATTGTTGTCTCCATAAATCCCATTGGGAATCATAAGATTTCTCTGGGCAATTTGTTCTCTGGTTATGTGATTTACACCTAAGTGCAGAGGGACATAGTCTTGTACTAGGAAATCTCTAGCACGTGATATTAAAGAGGATGTTGTCCTTGTTGGTACTTGAATTAAAGAAGAGATTCTTTCAAATGAGTCTCCTGTTCTTAATTTGATTAAATATGCTGCTAGGGCAAGCGATCCATTACGCATTTGTGAGAGCCGAGGTACTTCATTAAGTATTTCAGCAAATTGCTGTTTAGTTCGACCAAACCAATAGTGGACTAAATGGTCTGGCATATTCTCAATATTATTAAAATCTATACTTAGAGGACTTGCATTTAATGTCATCAAGTCCTGTATTTGTAAAGCAGTAAACATGTGGTTGCTATTGTGAGGGGGATTATTCAAAAAATCCCATGAACCATGACTTACATGTCTGGAACATAAACGGTTATTCATAGGAACATAAAAATTGTAGTTTTTTAGAAGTAATTGTCTAAGAGAGAATGGTATGGTAAGACGTTCAGTGCGATGGCAGCCCGAGACAAAGCAACGATTTTGTGACTCTGCAGCTCTTGCATATAAAGGCATCATTATGTGATCTCGAACATTTGGTGGTACCTCAATAGTAGGCTCAGGAATAGGATTGTCACTGGATTCTCTTGATGTTCTGACTACATGTGGAGCTCTGTCAGCACGCTGCCAGCATGGATGACAAATAGAGCTTGTAGAAGTTACCTATAAAAAAAAACATGTTTTATTTATATTGTATCAAAAATCCTAACACCAACTCAGAAAAATAGTAGAATCAACGACTGCAGTAGAAAAAAAAATGAACTTGTTTATGTGGGAAAAATAACACTATGCAAACAAAATGACTATTTTGAAAATCAATACATATTACTATGGAAAAAAAACATTGAATGTAATTCATTTATGTGGGGATTAACAACACTGTATAAACAAGCCAGGACTAGAAACTTGTTTGTTACTCTTTAAATAGCTATATGTGCTGTCAGATTATTAAGTACTTACTTGTCGAGGGTGAATCTATTCTGTTATAACATCAAAAATATGGCGTTCACGCTGTGTTGAATCTTGTGTCAGTGTATGGGATCTCATGCGCAATAAAGATCTTCCACAACTAATGCAAACATGACGATGGCCAACATTCAAGTTAGATCCAATATTCGAATCAGCACTGGTTCCTGGCAATGACTGTGTAGCTACCATCCAGCATGAGTCGCACACATGGTCCGATGCAGTGACCTGAAATATAGATTAACTATAAATATACAAACGCTTCATTGCTACATATCTTTGGTACCAAAGTGATAAGCACCTGCGTATGCAGGTGCATAGATGGTGGTGCATTATTTGTTGTTTCCCGTTTAACAAGCAACACACAAAATGTAAGTATAGGTGGTGTTTTTTACTTGCGTTCGTTAATAATGCAAGCTTTATATAAAATTAAACAAACCAGTATATCATTTTATCCAACCTTGCAATGAGTGTTTAAGTCTAATAAGTAATTAAAATAACAATAAAATAACACTTACTTGACGTGGAGATATCCATTCTCTAATCACCGATAGTATGTCGATTGAGTTTAGCGAGTTCCTTCTCATGCGAGCAGTGGATATGCCACAATTGATGCAGCGGAGATTATCCATCGTAAACAACAGGTAACAATGTCAAAAGGCAAATACGGAGTCGAAAATGCGTGCAAAGTTCAATCGGTATTTCTGGAAGAACGGAGTCCAAGAACGAAATCGGGTCGGTCACAAAGGCAGTCACAATCGTCCAACAACACAGCAAGGGTCGGTAATTAAAAGTAGCACACAAAGTAAAGATATAACGTAAATCCACAACACGAGCGAGAAACGTTATGACGATATCTGGCAATCTGTTGTTGACAACCGATTGTTTGACAATTGACAGCCGTATCGAGTGTTGTAGTTCGCAAAAATGCAAATCGATTTTTCTAAAAAATCAGTAAAATAAGTTAACAACAACAAAAAAATACTTTATCTCTAATAATTGTTTCGCAATAAACTTATAAAAATACTTTTTGGAGTGAAAAGAAATATTAATCGAACATTATAGTACAAATCTTTTACCGCAAAAAATATTTTTATTTAAAAATGGCTTAATATGGTAACATCGGTTGTTATTAACAACTGCAGCACGAGGAATACATCAACTGACTTTTCTTTTTTATTAATTCCTTATTCCTAGGGTTTTTCGAGAAATGATAGAATAAAGTAGGGCTTATAATTATTTAAATATTTTTTCGAATGGTCTAATACTTTGTCTATCGAGGCCATGGTTCGCCGATCTCCTTTGAGTTTTCAGGAAACCAATATTTTTTCCACGGAACCCTAAGCCTCCGCTTTTCGTCTGTCCGTCCGTCTGTCTGTCAACGGGCTGTACCTATCTCAAGAACCTGAATAAGTACACAGGTGAAATTTTCACAGAGTGTGTATTTCTATTTTCACAGAGTGTATTTAAAAATAAAAGGGGCACACAAGAAACGTGTTTTTTCGATTACGGTACGGAGCCCTTCGTGTGGGACCGACTCGCACTTGGTCGGTTTTTAAATTTATATTTGTGTGGTAAAATGCACTTGATGACTTTGATAAGTATAATTTCGGCAAAAACGCATTTACAGTAAGCTGCTGACCTACCTTGAAGACAATGATCTCCTCAGTGACCGTCAATATGGCTTTCGCCGGGGACGGTCAACTGGCCATCGAGAGACATGGCGAAGCACTTGCCGTGTCGCTCGATATCTCGAAGGCCTTTGACAGGGTTTGGCACGCAGGTCTATTCAGCAAGCTTCCTGCTTATGGCATCCCAGCTGGTTTTTGTAGCTGGATATCAGACTTCCTGAGTGAATGGTCGATCCGAGTAGTCGTTGACGGCTGCTCCTCTGACCTCATGGCTATTGATGCCGGAGTTCCTCAGGGGACTGTTCTCTCTGCAACTCTTTTCTTGCTGCACATCAATGACCTACTTCAGCTTGGTCTTGTTGGGTACGCAGATGACAGTGCGGTTTCAGAGAGATAATTTGTCCAGCGCAACAACCAGCGGGGATGAAGTTCGTTCCTTGAGAGAGGCCATGGTAGAGCGAACAAATTTGACCTTAAGCCTTGTCACCCAGTGGGGTGATGACAATCTGGTCACTTTTAACGCCACCAAAACACAGGCGTGTCTTTTTACCGCAAAAAGGAGTCGTTTTGACCAAACTCCTACTTTTCGGGGTGCATCTGTTCCTGTGACTGATCGGCTCGAGCTCCTAGGCATGTAGTTGACATCCAGTCTCAACTTCGGCGCCACCATCGAGTACAAAGCCCAAACCGCTGCCAACAAGCTGGGCATCCTAAATAGGGTGAAGCGATACTTCAGGCCTGGACAGCTTTTAACCCTATATAAAGCGCAAGTCCGATCCAGCATGGAATATTGTAGCCACCTTTGGGATGGCTCAGCTAAGTATCAGCTTGCCGCGCTTGACTCGGTGTAACGCAGAGCTAAGAGGCTCATCGGTGACGAAAAACTGGTGGATGCCAAGCCACATAGCTTGGCTCATCGCCGTAAGGTTGCCTGCTTGTCGGTCTTCTACAGATTGTACTTCGGTGAATGTGAAGAACCTAGAACTCCACGACCTCATCCCACCATGTCCGATGGTAGAAGGGGGCCCTTCTACCATCGGACATCCAGACGCACTGCATCTTACCATCCCTACCTTGTTACTATTCCACCAATTCGCACTAAGCGTTTCCAAACGTCTTTTATAATGCGCACAGCAAAGGAGTGGGACTCTCTGCCTGCGTCTGTGTTTCCAAACGCATACAACCCTAATCTCTTCAAAGTTAGAGTGAACAGGCTCCTTCTGGGTAAGCTTTGTCTCTGTCATCTCTGACCTAGACTAGAGTCAAGAGCAAACCCTTCACAAAAAAAATATATATTTATATCTAACCGCAATAGGATACAGCATACCTAAAAACCACGGATATCGATATATCTAGATATTTTTGGTGGCTATTTTAAATAGGTAATAATAAATTGATATAAATAATAAACATTATTTTAATTTTTGCCTTTGTGACTTTGGTAACGAAGTGTGAGCGTAACAAGAACACACCAGAGGGCCTAGCACGAATATTTTGACGTATAGTAACGTTAACGTAAGTGAATTTTGAACGTGAAAAACTACAACCCCATAGTATTTTGATTTAATTTTTATGGGACACACAATTTATATCATTCAAAAATATGAAAATAGTATCTAATTCAAATAAATATTATGTGCGAAACGAGTATTGTAGCTATGCTAAAATTTTACGTTCCTATACGTCAAAAATATTCGTGCTGGGCCCTCTGATTTACACATCAGTGATGTTTTTAGTACCTTGCGAGGACTTATGTGTTAATCTTCACACATATGTCCTCGGATGGAATTTTTTTCACGCAGTGTGTATAGAAGTCCTCGTATGGGTAGCTTTTCCGAACAAGTGTATTCAGGTCCCCATTTGGATAGATTTTCATGTGTATTGGCTTTTAATTGTTTTATTGTCTGATTTTATAAAATCACTTCCTTCTCGATTAATAAATCTATGGATGCCTTAAACTACGTAAGAATGAAATTGGGACATGTTTCTATTGTAATAGAACTACCGTCCTAAGATGGTGACATTGCGGGATATCTTTTTGAGTTCAAATATTTACTTCCAGGCAAAATTTTATGTATGGAAGTAAATATTTGAACTCTAAAAGAACACCATTTTTTTGGATGTGACATCATCAAATGAATTCGAGACGTTCATTTCGTTGTGCCGTCGTCGTCGGCCCAAGCCTGGTCCTTATCGGACGGCAAGCTACCAATAGTTCGCCGAGCGCGGGCCCGAGCTTAGAATCGCCCTGCGACTCCCTAAGCCCTGCACGTCTCCCACGGCGGCTGGGGCGTGAAGACTGTCACTCCGACACACGTCTCGCCCCCTCCTTCGCTTGCATTACTGCTTTGCAGAAAAAAGTGACTATTTCCCATGCCCTCTCGCTCTATACAATAGATTGGACCAGGGACCCGGAAGCGAGATGTTGCAGCTGCCGATCGCAATTACAAGGACACGGCGGTACTACGCCCAAGCGGGGCAGGACTCCACCGTGTGCTCTACCGTGTCCTCCAGACGATGCACACAACGTTGATGGGCATGTCCTACCGCGTCCGGTGAGGACCTGCATCAGGCGGAAGGCGATGCCGTGGCGCCGCTCTTACCTCTTGTCTGCAAACAGGTGACCTTTTCGATGGCGCCGTGCTCAGCGCTGGGCTACGACAGTCACTCTTTGTATACCGCCATGAGATCGCTACGGAGCTCTCTTTGACATGCTGCGATAGCCGCGCCAACGGAGTTTTGCCTATAGAACCTCCACGCGACCTAAAAAACCAAACACCGCATGGCTCGGCCCTAGGGTCGTTGATTATGACTGGGCACTGCGAGATGCCCTTCCCAACGGCGTAGATGTTATATGTTACGCTGATGAAACCCTGGAAACGGCCCGTGGGCCATGGCATAATGGCATCAGCAAGCGGCAATACTGACCACGGCACGGGTTGTGCAGGTCGTCGGAAGGATCCGGCGTTTGTGTCTTGAAGTGGCTTTTTATAAGTCCAAGACCCTCTGTTTCCCCATAGAAATCTAGCCAGACGCCACTTTGGGATTTACATGTAGTGATCGGAAGCGTTTGCATTGGTATCGAATCGACCTAGGACTTGTCCTCGATATCCGATGGGACTTTGAGTTGCACATTCAGCGGCTGGTTCTACCTAATTTAAGACGTCCAAATGCAGTCCATGACCCACCCGCCATTTATAGGGCGCCCGGGTGGATGGAAAATCCAACATCCTGAAACGCGCGGCACTGCGAAGACGCGGATAGCTTAGGTTTATGAGTTAGGCTGGATGGGCGACATGGCGCCCTCAGTTTCCGGTTGACGCAGGTGCTTACTGGACACGAATTCTTTTGGAAGAACCTGCGTTGCATGGGTCGGAAGCGGATACCCGTTTGTCACTAATGCATAAATTACCCGTGAACTACTAGCTCAGAAGCCATCTATCAACAGATACTTCGTCTTTCGAGATATTCGTTATATTCATATCCCATCACGACGATACAAGTGACCGTTTAAAAATGTCTCACAAGGAGAAGATTACGGTAGCAGCTTCATATCACCACCATAATTAAATATTCCTATGTAATATCAACAAATAGCATACAAAGTTTCAAGAAGCTACAAGTAACCGTTGAAATTTTGTCTCACATGGAGATCATTCAAACAGCAGCTTCATTATATCACTATGATTATAAATTGCTATAAAATGTTAACAAAAATCACACAAAGTTTCAAGACGATACAAGTAAACGTTGAAGAATTGCCGACGATTCCAGCAGCAGCTTCGTAATATCACCATGATCATAAATATTGCTATAAAATGTCAACAAATAGCACACAAAGTTTCAAGACGATACAAATAACCGTTGAAAAGTTGTTTCCCTTGGAGACGATTCCAGCAGCAGCTACATAATATCACGATGTATTGCTATGAAATATCAACAAATAGCACACAGATTTTAAGATGATACAAGTAACCGTTGAAGAGTTATATCACTTGGAAACGATTCCAGCAACAGCTTCATAAAATCACATGATTACATATTGATATGTCACTCATACATTTTGAACGTTCTCAGTTATAAAATCATATATTAGGTCCTCTAATAGTACTTAAATCAAGAAATTGATGTGTGTAAAGATGATTCAAATATTATTATGGTAAAATTATGTCTGTGTTTAAAACTAGTTTCGGAAAACATTTAAAATGTCCTCGTTTTGTATGTGAATCGTCTAATAGCGGGTCCTCGCATTGTACAAATAATAACAAAAAAGTGTGTTTGCATAGGTGTTTCTGGTCAGATGTTTAAGGTCCTCGTTTGGCTCACACACAGGTCCTCGGATGGTACTTGCCATTACTTGTAGGAAGGAAGTTATTTTCATTTTACACACGATCTTATTAAAATTGACTATCGGTAGCATCCCGTTAATTTTATTATAAAGATAACCACCTAGATGGCAGAAGAAGTGCTTGGAGAATTGGGTTGAAAGGCGAATGTTAGGGCGATCTACGGGGCTATTTCGTCTCTTACCTTGTAAAGCTGAAGAGTGGTATGTTAGCAAAGAGTGTTGTTTTAATATTATGATTTTAATTAATAGTTGGCGCACTGTTACAACTTTCGCGTCTTTATATAGGAACTCAGTGGAGTAACGGTAAGGTAGAAACAAGGATACCTTCAGTATGGCTCTTTGCGCTCTTTCCAAGACAAAGAGTGTAGACTTCGGAGTGTTCATTTATTAATACGTATTCACTCCGACACAGTCATAACAGCCGAAGACGTCCACTGCTGGACATAGGCCTCCCCCAAACGGGGGGGGGGGTTTGCCATATCGCCACGCTTGGCAGGCGGGTTGGCGTTCGAAGTGTATGGTGTAGCGTTTTACAGAGGACGCTGCTGCCCATTCTCTGGTGAGTCCCTTAGTCGCTTCTTACGACACCCACGGGAAGTGATGGGATAGTGTTTTTCTTTTACAGCGCCATACGGCACCAGCCGACACCATGCGTCGAACACAGTATTGAAACCCAACGAAATATGTGAAAAGACTTCACCCCACGTGGCGGTATTGAAGAGTAGCGTGGTATCGTCTGCAAATATTTTAAACGTCCCTTTGGGGAGTGTGAGCATACCCAGGTCGTTGATATTAATGAGGAAGAGGGTTGGGACAAGTACACTGCCCTGGGGCACGCCGAAAGAGACTGTTCGTTTCTCGCTAATGAATTAATTTATCTTAACGGGGTACGTTCACTTAAGTAATCTGCGAACAGCTCTAGCCATGTTCTCCATTTTTCGGATAAGGATGGGCACATAAACCGTGTCAAATGCTTTAGCAAGATCTAGAAATATCCCTAGTACCTTTTTCCTACTGTCTAATTTAGTGACGATATAGTTGATTAGATCATGTACTGCATCAGACGTGGACTTGCCAGATCTAAAGCCATATTGTGTTGCCTATTATTTATGAGTCGCTCGAGTACCTTAGACATAGCTGGCAGCACTGCAATATGCCTATAATTATTGACACGACTTCTGTCCCCATTCTTAAAGATCGGGTGTACAATGGATCTTTTAAAAACCTTGGGGAATCTGCCTTATGAAAGCGCTATGTTACAAGTGAATGACAGAGGTGGTACGATCAATGCTTTATGCTTTTTAAGAAGGCGACTGGCAATTTTATCCCACCCCACCGCACAGTCATTACGAAGAGACATTAATAGTCTTTCAATTTCATCTTCATTTGCTAGTAATAGAACTATTGAATGCGACTTATTATTTAAAGGTGAAATAGAAGAATCTGTTGGGCCCGTAACTTTTTCCGCAAGGAGATTGGTAGAAAACCAATCTCAGCAAAAAAAGTCATTAACAGAGTTCACCGACAGTTGAGGAGTCGATGACAACCTTAACAATTCAGACGATGTTTCTTTCTTCTTCGTTCTGTGTGTTATGTTATTTATAGCTAACTAAAGTAGCTTAGAATTGATGCCTTAGCTATTTAATTTTTTTCATATTCAGATTTAATTTCTGGTGCTTTTTTTAGTTTTTAATGCAAATTGTCTCTGTGTCGGACACAACGATGAAGGTCTGGTGACATCCATGCCTTCAGAATCTTTTTATGATTTGGGACTTTGAAAGTTTTTGAGTTAGCGTCTACAACTAACTGCTCGTGATTGATTCGGATCATTGATTTTTTTACAACCGTTCTAAAAATTTTGTTTGAAACTAACAATATTACCGTTTCATGATCAGTTAGTGCCGAATTTATTAGAACTAAATTTCCTTTTTTCGTGTTGGGAGCCCATGCTCTAGAGGTAGGGCAGACAAGACTATGTGGGGTCAGTTTTACAGCGATTTGTTTCTGTCACTAAGTTTTTTAGCACACATGTTGATGTTTTAAGATCATATTTTAATTTTGACTTAAAATGCTATTTTACAGAAATGGCAATATGCATAGTAAAATTATTCCGAATAAAATTCTGCCTTCTTAAAAGTACGCCATGGACATATTATAAAACAATAATATTTAATTACATTACACTGAAATATAAAATTCCATGAAAAAATATACCGGACAAACAATTTTCGTTCAAAAATAATTCTGCTGTATGAAAAGTTTGTTAAATAAAAAAATGTGATCATGAAATTCATTGAATTGTGTTTCTGTGAAATAGGTTTCATTCAAGTAAATAGTCAGTGAAACAATAATATTCGACATAAAATTACAAGGACCAAATGTTATATGAAACATTTTCTGCGAAACGAAATTCTATGAAATTTCTGTCTGCGAAACAAGGGTACATGCAGTGTTTGTATATGTAAGCGCGAGCGCGCCCTGCGGTTCACCCCACCACTCCAGTAAAAAAACCTGTGGTCACTATACACGGTCGTTTCATTGCTAGCCGAGTACCTACGCTACTTACGTATACAATATCTGGCGACGAACTACCTGCGCGTGAAAATAAAATGTCTCAACTCATCGGGAGTGTTAACGAATTCGACTATAAAAGTCAGGATTGGCAAATATTCCACAAGCAAATTGACTAACCTCCTAAAATTAAACAAAATTGATACCGGGAACTGGAATTCAGTATTAATCGCACATCTATCTGATGAGTCGTACCGGCTGCTGAGGAACCTCGTGCATCCAAAGGAGGTAGAAACGGTACCGTGGACTGAGTTGGTTCAAGTACTCAACGGACATTTTCAACCGAAAAGATCGACATTTGCCGACAGGGCAAAATTTTATGATGCGATGGACGGTGAAAAAGTCGAAGATTGGGCGGCACGTTTGAGAGGACTCGCTGTGCACTGTGATTTCGGTACAGAATTGGATACGTTGCTACGCGATCGATTTATCCTAGGTCTAAAGGTAGGCCTGGAAAGAGATCGATTGTTCGAACAAGACTCGGAAGTCCTTGACGCTATCTAGGGCTATAGAAATAGCTCAGGAGACAGCATGTGCTCGGGCAGCGAGAGCTTGTGTCGGTGATGGCGGTGAGCAACTTATCAAGCAGGAGATGGTGTATCGAGTTGGCGAGCGTCGCGGGCAGGGCGTGTCCCGCCCGGGTCCGGCGCAGGCGGCGGCCCTTTCGGCCGCGCGATGCACAGTGTGTGGGTTGAAGGGTCATTGCGTTGAAAAGTGCCGTTTCAAAGGTTATAAGTGCATGATTTGTGGTGAAAAAGGTCATCTTAAAAAAGTGTGCAGTGTTAAAAAGGTCGGAAAAGTTTCGTTGCATAATTTGGATGCGAGCGACAGCGACGGACACGAGTGCAAGGAATGTGATTTGTATAACTTGAGGTATGTCCACTATGAACCTATTAAAGTGAATATCTCTATAGATAATAAGTTATATTCTATGGAACTAGATTGTGGAGCTGGACGCAGTGTGATCTCAGAAAGTTTTTATAAAGAAAATTTCCAATCTTACAGGTAGTTTTTTGTCTTTATACTAAACATAAAGGAACGCCCATTGGTTATTTCGACTGTAAAGTGTGTTATAATGGTATTAGGAAACAAATTTATTTTTATGTAATTTCTCAAGGTGGTCCACCATTGTTGGGTCGTGACTTCATGGCACAGTACAACATGAGTTTAGTTTCTATGTCGAGTAACAACAGCTTATCAGTTACAGCGGAATGTCAAGAGGTGCAGCAAGTTTTGAATGAATTTCCTGATATTTGGCGCGGTGAATTGGATCGTTTTAGTGAAGTCCAGCTACATTTAAAAGAAAACGCAGTGCCAAAATTTTTTAAACCACATCAGATACCGTTTGCTCTTAAGGACAAAGTCGTGGAAGAGTTAGATAGGCTCGTTAGGGTAGGTATATTGATACCAGTACAATTCTCAGATTTTGCCACGCCCATTGTACCAGTTCTGAAAGAGAATGGTAAAGTGAAATTAGCTGGAGATTTTTCGTGCACCTTAATTAAGGTATTAAAAATCGATAAATACCCATTGCCTCATATCGATGAAGTTTTTGCTAAGCTAGGGGGCGGGGAATATTATTCGAAGCTAGATTTAATCAACGCTTATAACCAATTATGTTTATCTGAATCCTCACAAGACCTAACAACCATCAATACACCGAAAGGCCTTTTCAAATATACGCGCCTAGTGTACGGCCTCGCTAATGCCCCAGCTATTTTCCAGCGTACCATAGAATCTCTGGTTGCAGGTATTGAAGGCGTATCGTGTTGGTACGATGACATTTGTCTCACGGCCCCGAACAGAACTCTTCATTTAGAAAGACTTCGTATTTTATTAGGTAGGATTCAGGACGCCGGTTTAAGGCTGCAAAAAGAAAAATGCTCATATTTCCAAGACAGCGTCACATATCTAGGTTTTAAAAAAGAAAAACATGGCCTTAAAACATGCCCGAGTAAGGTAGAAGTAATTTTAAGGGCCCCTGTCCCTACAAACGTATAGGCGTAATCAATTATTATAGTAATTTCATTCCTAATGCGTCTTCAATGTTAAGCCCGCTAAATGAACTGTTAAAAGACAATATTGAATGGCACTGGGACAAGGAACAGCAGTCTGCGTTCGATTCCGTGCGTCGCGAACTAGCTTCAGACCGTGTGTTGGCACATTTCGATCCGCGAGCGCGGCTGGTGTTGACCGTGGACGCGGGTCCCACAGGTCTCGGCGCGATACTTGCACATTTGTTCAGCGACGGTACGGAGAGGCCGATCGCGTTCGGTTCGCGTTCCTTATCACCAGCTGAAAAGAATTACAGTCAGATTATGAAAGAAGCGTGCGCTTTGGTGTTCGGCATTAAGCGTTTCCACCAGTACTTGTATGGGTGTCAAGAACCTTTCGTATTGAGAACAGATCACAGGCCGCTTCTCTCAATCTTTGGTAAAAAGGACGGCATATCCGTGACCACCGCCCTTCGACTGCAAAGGTATGCAATCATGCTATCCGCTTACAACTACGAAGTACAGTATATTAGTAATAAAAATAATATTGTAGCAGATTATTTTTCCCGCGCGCCGTTATCCATCGAATCAGCTGATCGCAAAGAGTCCGATGACCTCCCAATCGCTCTGTTGTTCATGAATGCAACTCAAGAGCCAGTCTCGTTCGAACGAATACAGCGCGCTACGGCCGATGATAAAAATATTAAAACCGTGATTAATTATATGCAGCAGGGTTGGCCGCGCAAGATTAGTTGCAGGCAAATTCAACCATTTTTTATGGGTAAAACGGATTTGCAGGTTATCGGGGGTTGCGTATTCCGTGGCCATAGAATCGTCATTCCTTCAATATTTCGCGAGCGTATGTTAGAAGAATTACATAGTGCGCATTTCGGTATCGTCAAAACGAAGAGTGCGGCGCGAAGTCGAATGTGGTGGCCGGGCATCGACGGCGACATCGAGCGGTCGAACAAATAGCCAATTAATAATTTATCTTGAACTATGCGAGGGTTAAAACTATTATTACTATTGTTGTGTTCGATAATACATTTCAACATTTTCTTGCAAGTGCGGACTGAATTTTCAGCTTGGCCGTTACCTACTAGCCGGATGATAAATCGGTGAATTTAAGTAATTTATTCCGTTATTTTTACAAAACTGTTGAAATTCTGTGGAACATATTGTGGGGCGCTCCAACTAGGGCTTCTGGAACGCCCCCGGAATCGATTCAATAAAACAGCCTTTAAGTGATTAAATAGATTATTATATTGAGCAAGTGCTCTCAAGAAGAACTTTTACAGAACCGTCATCTAAACAAATCAATCATTATATGTCAATATTTAAACCTATTCTAAAATCCTAATTCTTCTAAAGCTTTTTAATTATTAATTTGACGGAGGTTCCCGGAGGGTGAGCCATCCAAGGAGGTTGTATCACATGAGCTACGCCCTCACGAATAGAAGATGCTAGGAAAGTCTTCCTGTAATCTTTTATTCCAAGCTTTGGAAGAGTTAAGCACCTACCTAACCCTAACCAGGAGTCCCTACCTCTGGAAAGACTCTTTGCTGACAGGGGGGCATATGCTTCTGGAGAAGCAGCTTCAGTCATGTCCTGCGATAAGCATTATACTTTTAAATTCTTATGCGCCATTTACGCTGGACAATAACGCAGACATGCTGAAACCCTGCTGCAGCAAAACTTCCCTAAAAGCCGCAACACATCGCCGAACGTAAACAAAAGAATGTGGAAATTCACATCCATCCAGAAGGGATTGACTTCACGAAAGCTACCCTAACCATTCTACGCGGCAGCCAGACGGTTAAGAAGCGAAGGTCTATTCTGTCAAAGAATTAACTCCTAACATCGAACTCACTCCAGTAATCAAAGTCTGTTAGAAAATATAAGAATTGAAACTATTTGCCTCCATCGAACAGCTCAACCAATGGTGACAACTTGCCACCCCTTGCGAAGGCTATGCCCCGTATGCAAAGTTGGTATCACCGCCCATGGAGTCCTTCAATCGCGTTATAGTGAACGCTGAAACCTTAATACAAATATAAAACTGGAATAACTTCAGCCTAGCTAAATATCGTTATTACTCGCGACCTTCTCTTCTCCACCCGGCAGCATCATCGAAGTAGTCTATCATCATCCGTATTCCAACATCACATGAAAAAGAAAAACCGATTAATAAACTATTCAACATACCAAACTAAAATTATGTTTTGTTTACATAAATATGACATAAATGATTATAGTATTGACATCTGATTTGACATCTTGCTTTTTCCTACCATAGATCCGTTTTTTTTTTTTAATTCTTACGTAAAATGGTTTCAACCTATTCACATGGACAATATCTCTGAATCTCCTGTTGTTAGGTTTACTTATCACATAATTTACTTCTGAAACCCGCCTAATAATTTTGTATGGTCCTTTATACAACCTACAAAGTTTCGTGCTTCTACCTATATGTCGCCTAGGAGTATAAACCATTACCAATTGATTTACTACAAAATTCCTGACTTTAGCCTTCTTATCATAAATAGCTTTCTGTCGGACCTGCGCCTTTTTTATGTTATCTATGGCACAACGTGACAGCTGAGTTTTCAGACTATGACGTCCTACAAAATCTAATGATTGATCCTGTTCCCCAATATTTATCGTTAAATCTGTAAGAAACGATGGTTCCTTAGCATATAATAATACGTAAGGTGAAATCTTGGTGCTTGACTGCTTACTGGTATTATACGCGAAACACACGAGAGGAACATAACTACACCAATTTCTCTGATCCGTAGCAACATACATGGACAACATTTGGGTTAAAGTCTGGTTAAAACGTTCGACCAGACCGTTCGATGCGGGGTGAAATGCTGTGGTGAAGCGTGACTTCGCCTCGAAGAATTCAACAGTGTCCTTCACCAAGTGTGACGTAAAAACCGACCCCCTATCCGACACTATTTCTTTAACACCACCATACCTACAGAAGATTTCTTCAATTAGGAACTCACTAATTCTTTGTGCCGTTGCTCTAGGAACCGCCTTGCAGACTGCATATCTTGTAGCATATTCTACACTAACGATAATATACCGATTACCTTTCATCGACTTCCTAAAAGGACCTAGAACATCAATCCCTATTTTCTCCATCAAATGGTTCACCTGGACTGGCTGTAACTGTGCCAACTGCTTACATTTCTTGCGCTCCTGACATAACCGACAACTCCTCACATATTTATCTATCTCCCTCTCAGCATCCTTTATGTAATATCCTGCTCGAAATTTACCTAACGTCTTGGCTAGACCTAAGTGACCACCTGACCATGGATCATCATGCAATTCCCTTAATATCTCCTTCAGCAAACAACTTGGGATCACTATCAACTCTCGAACCCTATTCAATCTCCTTGCTTGTTTACATAATACACCATCTATGACACTAAAACCTTTGAGTGTACTTCCACTACTAGCTGCCAGTTTATCAAACCAACCTCTACAAAACTCATCTCGCAGCTGCTCTTCTCGCATCCTCACAACCTCTATCCTATACAACTGCATGCCGTCCTCTAACTGTTTCTCAGACAACTTTGACTCCTCCTCCTTTTCCTCGGCTAAGGGATTCCTACTCAAAAAATCTGCTATGACGTTGTCCTTCCCTGCACAATGCACTATGTTGAAATCATATGCCTGGATACACAGCGACCACCTAGCCAACCTACCATTCATATCCTTTCTGCTCCTTAACCAACATAGGGCTTTGTGGTCAGTCATCACCTGAAAAGTCAAACCCCATAGAAAATGTTTGAAATAATTCAATGCCCATACCAAAGCAAGACATTCTTTCTCCGTGATTGAATATTTCTTTTCCCCATCGCTTAGCTTCCTTGATGCATATGAAATAGGAAACATTACCTCTTCACCTTGCATGAGACAACAACCAACTGCTTCATCACTGGCATCTACATATAACCTAGTGACCATGTTTTTATCAGTTGAATAAAAATGCAGAATAGGTGGTGATTCCATAATCTTTATAATCTTTCGAAATGCTTCTTCTTCCTTACTACCCCAAACAAACGCTTTATTTTTTTTTAAAAGCTTTGTTAGTGGTAATACAATCTGTGCAAAATCACTAATAAACTTTCTATAGTATGAAAACAACCCTAAGACGGATTTAACTTGCTTTGCATTTTTTGGTGTTTTCAAAGTTTTTAAAGATTGTAATTTCTTATTATCGGGTCTGACACCATCTCCTGATATCTCATGTCCCAAGACTGTAATTTTATTATACCCAAAACTACACTTGCTTGGTTTTAAGGTAAGATTTGCTTTCTTTAAACGTAACATAATCTCTTCTAACGATTCAATAAATTCCTCAAAACTATTTCCCCAAACCAAAATATTATCTACATAACAAATGGCCTTTTTATATTTTATTCCAGCCAGTACTTTGTCCATGACTCTTTGGAAAACAGCTTGACTTGTTTTAAGTCCAAAAGGTAAAACATTGAATTCATATAAACCTGAAGAAGTAATAAATGCAGTTTTATGCTTATCTTCTTCACACAATCTATGTTGCCAATAACCTGAATTTAGATCTAAATCTGCAAAATATTTGGCTCCCGATAAGTATATCATAATATCCTCAATAATCGGTAATGGATAGCTATCTGTTATCACCTTTTTATTCTACTTCCTATAATCTACACAAAATCTCCACGACTGGTCTGGCTTCTGCACCAGTACTACCGGGGATGCATATGCACTTCTGGATTCCCGAATAACTTTATTAGCCAACATTTCCTTGACTTGTGTATTTATTATGTCTCGCTGCTTGGGTGAAACCTTATATGGTGGGTGATGAACTGGTATATCATCTACAGTTCTAATAGTGATTTCTTCTATGCTACAACTACCTAATTCAGAGGCCTTAAAAGCGAAGTTATCTCTGTATAAGGTAAGAAGGGTTCTCAGTCTGTTTCTTTTCTCCGAGCTTAAACCTAAATTAACATCAAGTTCAATATTTACATCAGCATTAGCTACTTTCGATAAAAAATTATCATCACAGTTTTTAACTAAATTCGAAAAATATAAATAATCAGTTTCCGATACAGAATTAAAACTCCCTTCTCCCTTAGATCCACGAACCTTCATAATGTTGTTATTTGGAATTATTTCATTATTATGGTCATGGCACACCACTTGCGATTCTGACATAGCATTTTGTTCAGTACATTTGTGAAAATTTATACAACATCTTCCCATTAAAGTAATACACCCATTAGAAAAATCGATAACTGCTTCGTATTTACGAAAGAAATCCTGTCCCAGGACTAATCTCTGGTTAATGTTTTTAATAATCAGGAAATCATTCACAAAGACACTAGAGTCCACTATAAAACTTATCGTCGTTTTCCCGACAACTTCTAAGCATGATCCCGATATTGACTTCACAAAATGATTTGCCTTGTCACTGGTATGATTTAGATTGAGATTCAACGCATATTGATCTGATATATACGAAATTGATGCTCCGGTGTCTATCAGAGCAGAACAGGCTTGATTATCTATTGTAATGTTAATAAATGGATTGAGGTCACCGCATTTGCTATTTTTCCTTAGGAGTTGATCTCTTTCGGACACAGCCTGCAACTCCACTTCATTATTTATCGACTGTGCCCTTCCGCGTTTAGGTGGGTAGCCATCAGAACGTGGGCTTCTTGAGCTGGGGGTAATTGGAAAACGGTTATTTCTATTATCAAACCGACGTCTCGGCCGCAAATTATACCTCGGAGTGTGATACGTATCCGTATCACCGGCTAGGTTTGGCGTCGATCCTGAAGCCGTCTGCCCCGGGCTCGTTGGTCTCGGTGAAGTTGGGTATCTCTGACTTCCGGCTGGAAAATGATCAAAACTGACCCGCGGAGGGTGCAACGAAAAATTTGCCCGGTCGGGCTGCGTCTCCTCAAATATTTCTTTTATTTGGTCAATGGTGGCACGCAACTCAGCTTTTGAGTTATATAATCGGGTCCCCAGCTTTAATTTATAATGCATATTTATCATTATATTAAGATTTTCTTGGGTATAAATATGCATTATAAATTAAAGCTGGGGACCCGATTATATAACTCAAAAGCTGAGTTGCTCTCAAGAAGAACTTTTACAGAACCGTCATCAAAACAAATCAATCATTATATGTCAATATTTAAACCTATTCTAAAATCCTAATTCTTCTAAAGCTTTTTAATTATTAATTTGACGGAGGTTCCCGGAGGGTGAGCCATCCAAGGAGGTTGTATCACAATATCTTAATATCATTTTCGGATACAATTTCGTTCGGGATACCGAAAACAGAAAACAATTCTTTTAATTTTAATATTAACGCACTAGTGGAGGTGCCGCAATTCATATGAATGCAATCTAGCCATTTAAAAAAAATGCATCAATAACAATCAGATAGACCGTTTGCCCTATAGACATGTAATCTATATGGATACGGTGCCAGGGAGCGGGCGGACGCGGCCAGGGTGAGGGGGGAGCGCGGGGCGGCGCGCTGCGCTCGGCCGCGCATACGTGACACGCCGCAGCTCCCCACCGCTCCAGTAATAAACCAGTGGTCACTATACACGGTCGTTTCATTGCTAGCCGAGTACCTACGCTACTTACGTATACAATAGTACACCACTGAATACTTTTATATAGATTACAAGGAAAACACAAAATTAACTAATAAATCACATTTTAATCTCTATCACTTTCTTAAAGGTATTTAAAATCTAATAGATTATAAATACCTTTATAAATTAATAAAAATACTTTTTTGATTTTAAAATTATATTGAAAATTAATGACCGATAAATTAACTATAAAAGAAAGTGATAGAGAATAAAATATGATGTATTAGTTAATTTTGTGTTTTTCTTGTATTCTATATAAAAGTATTCTGTATATTTCGATAGAATGAATACGTTGACCAAACAAACATTCGATATTTGGATCAGTCGATGTATTGAGTGAACGATATATTGAATGTTCGATTTATAAACCATGGCATTCGATTTGGCATAGTGCACCCGTTTCCTTTCTCTGAGTAATATGTTCGTTTGTTTCCTTATTTTAACAAGTTGCTAAGTTCGGTTCGGATTCAGAGTTATGCAAAGGCGAAGCGGAGGATTTTGGAGGTGAACGCATCATTTTTATTTATTAACGATATATTTATTTGTTTAAATATATTAGTTACGCCCAGCCAGCAAGAAAAAAGTAGGTGTTAGTAAATAATCGGTTTTGTTTACTATATTAATGACGCACCGTACTCACTCAGTGTTCGTATAACTTGTTTTGCTGCTCCTATGTATAATCCAACCGCGGTGTTCGCGAGGCGGTCGCTCGTTGAGTTTTTTATCACGATGATTCACGCGCCACACAGTATTTGTAAAAGTTTTTAGCACATCGTATTATTTAAAACTGTGATCGGTCACTTTATAAAAACAAAAACGGATTCATTTAGTAGATAGGCCGTGCACTAGGCTTCACAACGATATAACTTTAATGCCAACTGTATAATTATATTATTGGCAAGGATTTTTTATGTACGAGCACACGAGGTTCATGTGTTTACGCGCTTTAGCGAGCGGATGGAGTGAAGTAATGCTGCCTCCACACGCTTGGCAAACAGCGAACACCAAACAACAAACACGAACGTGTGGATAGGTGTTTGCTATTTGCGTGTGTGTTCGGCAGTGATCGGGGCCGGTGTCGGTTTTTGTGCACAAATGAAAGGGTGTTCGACAAACATGTTTGCGATGTATCCACACGCTTGTTCAGTTCTATTTTGCCGTCATAAGAAAAAGGACGTATCTACATAAAACGAATTAACCGATTTCCGACTTTTAGAAAACAACTTAAGGTCGGAAATCGATTAATTCGTTTTATGTAGATAACAAAAACCGACACCGATCCCGATCACTGCCAAACACATACGCAAAGATCAAACACCTATCCACACGTTCGGGTTTGTTGTTTGGTGTTCGCTGTTTGCCACTGTTTGCAAAGTGTGTGGAGGCAGCTTAAGATAAAGCGCATCAAACTTGGAAGAGTGGGGGCTGGTGACGTCACGTGTTAGTAAAAAGTGTACGAAAATGTGATGTCACGCGAATGTTCAAAACGTGTCCAATATTTTTCGGAAATCTATCTGACGTACTAATTAGATTTTTTCAGAAAAATTGAAAGTTGAAATTCTTTTAAATTTTGTCATTTCAACCGTATTTCATTGCGTGTGTTACGCTGTCGAGCAGTATTTTTTTTAACATATAAGCAATGGATCTGGCACTTTAAAAGAATTTGCGATTTTATGAGTTACGCAATTAGCTTGATAAACTATCTGAGAAGCAAAGGCATTGCTATTCATCTCAATAACACCATTAAAGCAAAAAGTAATATCATATACACGTGGCTCAATAATGTAACAGATGATATTATAAAAAATAAAGAACAACATAAACACATGGATTCTCGCCACGGGTGTACTGGGTTGCACGTGTGTCTAGAGTTTTTATAGCATTTTCGTGTGATTTTTGTTACTTTTGGAACTTGTTTTAAATTATTTGTGTTGTCCTTGTGTCCGTAACCAGGTTCGTAGTGTTTGTCGTACTTGAGCAGAGTTCCATCCAAAATGGATAGGAACAAACCACCCGATCCTGATCCTCCTGACATCCCAGCTTCCCTAACTCCTTTTCCTCCTACCCCGAACCCTTTATCACAGTTTGCAGAAGTGGTATGTAGTGTCTCTGAGATGGATGTGACTCAATCTCAGCAAAATACACGCAAACGTCCCGGCCACGATGAAATTATTTCCCCGTCACCTCCAAGCAAGCAGCCAAAAAGCCAAATAGGCCGTATTAGGTATTCGGTTATGGATAAAGCGCCCTATATAGTTCACGTCTCCCGCATCGAAGCACAGGCAAATGCAGGTACCACACTCCACCCTGTAAACTTTGGTAAATTTTTAATACTAAACAATATAGCGAACGTAGTTCGTGATGGAGTAAATAGAGTAGGTAGGAATCGAGTTTCTGTTGAGTTCACATCCCCTCAGGATGCGAACTCCTTCTTAGTTAACAGTCTGCTGACAAAACACAGTTACATAGCATCGATTCCTACTTACAATATCACAAGGATGGGTGTTGTCACCGGTGTTCCCTGTGATATTACAGAAGAAGAGGCTATTACCTATCTGTCGGTACCTTCAGGATGTGGCCAAATTTTAAAAGTGCGTCGTATTAATAGGAAAGTGCAGAGAGAAGGTATAACAGAGTGGAAACCTACTGAGACATGTGTAATAACATTTGACGGTCAAATTTTACCAAAGAGGATTTTCTGCTGCTACACGTCTCTCCCAGTTGAACAATACATCTATCCAACTGTTCAATGTCGCAAATGTTGTAGATTTGGTCATATTGCCAATGTATGTAGGTCAAAACCACGCTGCAGTAGATGTGGCCACGATCACCCCGATGATGGTTGCAACATCTCGGAGAGTGAGGCTTTTTGTGTGCTTTGTTCGGGGAATCACTTCGCTAATAGCAGGTCATGCCCTGAGCATGGCAGACAGAAGGCCATCAAGACTATTATGGCTGAAAAATGCATATCATATGCTGATGCTAGCAAAGTGGTTCCAGTGACTTCAAGCAATTATGCTAACGTCGCTAGAACCCCTGTTTCACACAGAAAAATTGTCACACTCAAGCCCAAGACCCATGCCCCACTTTCCCTATCCTATGACAAAGTCGCTCATCAACAAATAGTTAGTGTCCCCCAACCTTCACAGCCTAATGGCTGTGCTCTAAGTAATAATAATGTCCCCCAAAATAATACTGTATCTGTTATTGAACTTTTAATAAAGCTAATACCAATCATTATCTCTTCATCTTCCACTAATTCAAATTCACCGTCCAACGTTGCCGAACAACTTATTTCTCTTCTCTTACAAATCAAAAATGGCGTCTCGCCAAGTATTCCTTCAGTGGAATGTGAGGAGCGTGTGGCATAAAAAGCACGACCTCATATTCCTTCTAAACAAGTACAAGCCATTGGCTTGCTCCATAGCTGAGACTTGGCTCACTCCTAATCTTAGCTTCCGCATGCCACATTATAACATCCTCAGATGTGATAGATCCGATGGGTACGGAGGGTCGGCTCTTCTCGTCAATAATCGTGTCCCTTTTTCCCCCACATCCTTGCCCTCTCTCCAGGATAATTTGAGCATAACAGCAGCAAGGGTAGAGGGTATCACAGTGTTTTCAATATATATTGCCCACACTCACCCTGATTTTTTAGTTATTTTAAAAAACACTTTTTCTAATGTCCATGGACCATTGCTAGTCATGGGTGATTTTAACTGTCATCACTACAGATGGGGATCGGAACGCTGTGATGCCTTCGGCATTGCTCTGGTGGAGATTTTGGATGATCTAGATCTCTGCATATTGAACAATGGGTGTCCAACCCGTAGAACCCCTCCAGGGCAGCAGAAGAGTTGTGTCGACCTTACATTCTGTTCGGTTGACCTGGCAGCATCAGCTCACTGGGAATGTACAACTTTATCGCATGGTAGTGATCATTACCCTTTAGTTACATCTTTGGCTAACAAGACTTATTTAGAAAAAGCTTCTCCTCCACTTTTGAAATATAACCTGTCCAAACCGGATTGGACAAAGTTTAAATCATTACTGGAGGACAAAATTGACAATCTTCCAAATTTAAATTCATATTTACCAGATACTTCAAGTCACCACCATGCCAAGAGCTGCTATGAGAGTTTTGTTTCAGCCGTTACCTCCAGTGCAGATTCTTGCTTCCCTTTGAAAAACAGTGCCCAAAATAAAATCCCTTCACCTCCATGGTGGGATCCAGAATTCACTTCGGTTGTAAGAGCAAGGAATGAGGCCGAGCTATGTTACAATGCGGCTATGAATACCGAAAACCTCTTGGCATATCTTCAGTGTAATGCTAAAGCCAAACGTCTTCTTCGCAAGAAGAAACGTGCGGGTTGGATTAAATACTGCAATACCTTATCCCCTTCCACTCCAATCTCAGCAGTCTGGAAAAATATTAACAGATTTAGGCGAGGGTGTTCCCCTTCAATTACTTCACCCATAGCTAGGGAAACAGCTGAACTCTTTTTCGACAAAATTGCACCTCCATATGTTCCACTTCCATTTGAATGTAGAAATGAGCCCCTTCTTAGTCTAGCAGATGATCCTCTTGATTCGCCATTCACTTTGCACGAACTGAATGTGGTGCTTAGTCATGTCCAGGACTCAGCTCCTGGCATCGACGGTGTGCCATATTCATTTATCTGTCGTGCAGGTGAAAAGGCTAAAATTTACTTTTTGGGAATTTTAAATTTTTGTTATAGTCGTGGGTGGGTACCAGATCAGTGGAAGGTACAAATTATCATTCCCTTAGTGAAACCTGGCAAACCACCAGAAGATCCGAATGGCCTTAGGCCAATTGCTCTATCTTCAGTCCTTGCCAAACTACTAGAACATCTTATTAAAAATCGTCTGGAGTGGATAGTCGAATCGAGAAACTTACTGCCAAATTCCCAATTTGGTTTTAGGAAAGGGCTTAGCACAATGGACAGTGTCGGTGTCCTGATGACGGATATTCGTCTGGCCTTTTCTAAAAACCAATCCGTTGTTGCCACTTTCCTTGACATCTCCTCCGCATATGACAACGTACTTCTTCCCGTTCTCAGGCAAAAACTGCAACAGCTGAGTCTTCCGGCTAAGATGATACAATGCATATGTGGTCTCCTTGTGTCCCGGTCATTGGTCCTGAGAGTACAGGGAGAGGAATTTGACGAGCGGCAGACGTGGAAGGGCCTCCCTCAAGGCTCTGTCCTCAGTCCATTGTTATACAATTTGTATACGGCCGATATTGGGTCCTGCCTTAATAATAATTGCCAGATCTTGCAATATGCCGATGACATAGTTTTGTATGTGACAGAGTCCTCCATCGTTAACGCTGCCGCTTCTCTATGCCTCTCTTTGGATTCTTTGAACCAATGGCTTTTAAGCCATGGCCTGTCGCTTTCCGCACCCAAAAGCTCGGCGGTAATTTTCTCTCGGAAAAGACATACTCCACAGATATCAGTGAGCATTTTAGGCCGTAGTATTCCTATAGTTAATAAGGTAAAATTTTTGGGTGTACTTTTGGACTCAAAATTAACAGGTAAACCGCACATAAATCTCTTGGTCCAAAAATGTGAAAGGGTTGTTTCAATTTTAAAAGTCCTTGCGGGTGTTTGGTGGGGAGCTCACCCATACACCATGAAATTGGTGTACAACGCCTTAGTTCGTAGCGTCTTAGATTATGGAACATATCACCTGATTCCATGCAATAAAGGTGCTTTGGCGGGGCTGGATAAGGTTCAGTCCAAGTGTCTTCGGATCATCTCTGGTTGTATGAAGTCCTCTCCCATTAACGCATTGCAGGTCGAGTGCGCTGAACCTCCTCTGGCCCTGAGACGACAATATCTGGCTTCCCGATTTGTTTACAGGTTAATTTCCAAATCATCCCATCCTCTCATAGCAAAATTAAATGAGCTAGATGCTTTATGTAGAAACTCAAACTATTGAAGAAATAAAGAAATTCCATTAATCTTAAAAACGTTTCGACAATCTCAAAATTTAGTGTGCCCGATTTTCCAGTGTCCTAAACTTCCCATTTATAACTTCGCTTACGAAGTTATATGCTTTACCCCAAAAATTTTCTACAACATTGGTATATCCAAAAAATCCTCTGCAGCTAATTCGGCCTTCAATGCGGCGGTGGGCGAGCGATGGAATGATTACCAACTATTTTTCACTGATGCTTCGAAAATGAACGACGTTAATTACACTGGGGCTGCGGTTTATTACCAAAGCTCTAGAATTATTCTACAGTTTAAATGTCCTAAAGAGTCTTCCGTATTTACTGGTGAATGCGTGGCTATTTTAGAAGCTTGTCGCTTTATAGAATCACACACCAACATTGAGAAGGCGGTTATCTTTTCCGATTCCCTCAGCTGTTTGCAGGCGTTAGCTCAAAACCCTTTTAAGAGCAAATTACACAATCACCTTATTTTAAAAATTAAAGAATCTTTGTTGTCATGTGCCAACTGTCGAAAGGATGTTCAGCTAGTTTGGATACCTAGCCATTGTGGTATTAAGGGTAACGAATGTGTTGATGCCCTGGCTAAAAATGCGTGCACATCTGTAACGGCTGATCTCTCACACAATACCCACCAGAGTTACGACCTGCTGGCCCTGCCAAAATTGAATCTCCGGTGCGCCTGGCAAGAGCAGTGGAACGAGTCTAGCAGGAAGAGAGGCAGGTTCTTCTATGCTGTTCAACCCACTATAAATCCAAAACCATGGTTCTTTGGTTTCAAAAAGGTTTCCAAAACTGTTGTATCGGTTCTCTGCAGAATCCGTTTAGGTTTTTGCTGTACTCCCGTTTTCCTCCATAAAATCCGCATACGTGACTCGTCCCTTTGTGAGTGCGGATTGGGAGAGGGTACTCTAGATCACATATTTTTTGAATGCCCAAACAACGTCCCTCCCCTTGATTTGTATAGTCGTCTCCCTAAACTTAAGATCCCTCTCCCAATTAATTTCCTCTCTCTTTTAACATTTTCCTCTCCAGACCTGCTTGTGGGGCTGATGACTTTCATCCGCCACAATAACATAAAATTATAAGCCCTTCATATCTCCAATCCATTATATTATGTATCAAGGTGGCATGCAATATATATTTGATGTTTTAATCAACTATAACAATATTTATGTATGTTTATTTTTTTTGTTTGTTTCAGTCCCGTACTAACACAACAAGTAGTCCACTGTACCCATTGAAGAAACTTTTTACTTGTCTCTGCAGCAAACATTGTTTTCTCAAAAGAAAATAAATTATTGCACACTTGCTTCTCAAATATACTTTGGACATTGGCAGAATAGTCGACATCGGCTTTGTTTGCCATATATAAAAAATAGAATAGAACATAAACACATAAGGTAATTATGTACTCAACGAACATCGCGGGACAAATTAATATACAATCAGCCGTGTGTTCATTGCATAAGTTTTGTTTCTACTAACTGTTATTATGATCATTGCTATTTTAAGACAATGCTACATGGATTTGCAATTTGCAATGGAGTTAAGAAATGTATGGACCAACGTTTAGGTATTTAGACAAGGTATTAAGCTATCTTGTTGGTTGAAGAATCGTCTAAAACTCCTTATTAATGATTGATTTTTAACCGACTTCTAAGATAGAAGGTGGTTCTCAATTCGACCGCGTATATGTATATATATTTTTTATGTGTGTTCGCGCATAACTTCGTCGTTTATGAACCGATTTCGATGAATCTTTTTTTATATGAAAGGGTATACTGCTGAGAAGTTCCCATTGTTACCACGTCAGGATCTGATGATGGAAACCTTGAGAAATCGAGGGCAACTCTCGAAAATTGTAGGCACGCATCTGGTAAAAACTTGATATTCGTGTGTATATCGGGTGATACTACAAAACAATGAAGGTTTGTATCAGACCTGATGATGGAGACGACAGAGAGTCAAGGGAACTCCACATAATATAAACCAAAATAAACCCAATCACTTGGTAGTTCCTACATGTAGGAACTACCAAGTATTTGGGCTTATTTCATTCGTATTGACGAGACCTTTACACCGAAAGCACTTAGTAAGTTTTATTTTCATAACATAACATCACGCCGGTACGCTGTGAATGGGTACGCAGGTACCACTAAAAAGTGTAAAATAAAAAACTTTAAAAAAAAAGTATAACCGACTTCCAAAACAAAACACTACAAAGTAGAAAATAACTTTAATTTCGGAAGTCAGTGTTTTTGGTTATTTTGTTTTTGACACCGCCTTCCGAAGTTAAAGTTAGTTTTTGTAAAAAAGTTTTTTAATCGCTCAAAGGCCGAAAAATGTATATGACTATATCGTCACTGTAAGCACAACCCAGTATGTATGTAAATCGGGCTGGTCTCCGCAACTCCACGACTAAGCGCGTATTTTGCGTGCAGGTGGGACAAATGTGTAATTCGATCCACCCCAGCTCCCCAAGGAGGGACAGCAACGCCTTGGTGTTACCAACTATCTCACAGAGGCCTGGGTTTCCGAAGTACTTAGCCCTGTAATCCGCGACTAACGGGCAGTTTAGAAGCAGGTGTGCTGCTGTCTCATCCTCCTCCATGCAGGCTCTGCATAATGGGGTGTCACTGACTCCTATAGCATAGAGGTGTTTATTAAAAGAACCGTGGCCAGTTGTTACAGCTGTGACTGTACGCAACTGTTGTTTAGTCAGTCTTAGAGCTTGTTTTGTGAACCGGCCATCCTGACGCTACGTCGTTAACCCACGAACGTTCATTCGATCGTTATTTGTTGGAAACTTTCTGGTTCTTATCTCAAGGAATTGTGCAGAGGTAAAATCGTCTTCACCGCTAAATAATTAAAACAAAAAATATTCATAAAACTTTTCATTTATTATACAAAAAGCAATTTCTTAAAATATAAATAGAAACGTAACTCTTACAAAATAGATTTTAAACAGAGATAGTCAACACAGTTGTTCTAAAAAAAAAAACAGGATTACAATATTTTCTGAGATTTCAATATAAAATTCATAAAAATAAGACTAACACTACATACTCGTACTGCAAAATGCATTCCATAATAATGTGGTACATGCATTTTACAAATTAAACTTACTTAATATTTTATTGGCTTTTAAAACTATTGATTTTTTAACTTAAAATATATCTGTGTACCTTATCGTGGCGCTGCCTGGTAGATTATTATTATTGTTTTTAAATATTTTTATTTTATTTATTATTATTTCTAATGATTATAAAATGATTTGGAAATCTTACTAAAAGATATAATAATTATTATAATTGGCACTTACAACTCACATTACATCTAAAATAAACTCTTCAATTCAATTTCAAATGCTAAAACTACTGACTATCGTTAAAATCAAATCATTTGAAAATGCACAAATTCTTAAATATTCTTACGTATTTTGAATATTATATAAAAAAAAAATCATATGTGGACTAGCCCATACAAACAAAAAAAAATTTGAGATATACCTGACTAACATATTCGTAAAAATTTAACAGTACAACAGTTACTTTTACAACACAAAATAAGCCTTAATTCCTAAGATATAAGGTAGCTTATCCTTCGAACACTTCACTGGAAGCTGCACCATTGATGTCCTTCAATTCAACCGATTTGAATGTCGCCACGAAATTGATTTTACCAAGTTTCTGCAATGTAAAGAGAAAATATTATAGGTAGGCAAGCAAAAGTTATATTATCTAGGACAAGCATTTTGTGGCAGCGTAAAAACTCAAGGTTTTTCCAAGTAAGACGGTATTAAATTTTTTATTTTTTCTCCACGTCCATGCATATTTCTAAAGGTATAGGTGAGACAAATATGTAATTCGATGCACCCCAGTATATAATGTGGCTAGGTAAAGAAGTCACCAACAGCATTGGTCACGATCTTGGTCCACACATATATCCTAGAAACAAAGCTCATAATTTATCATGTACTGATGCCATTAATGGCATTCACACCCTTCAAATCCGACGTCTTTGCAAAAATACTGGCCATTAACATGCTTGAGAATTGTCTGGCTGTTCAGAATTTAAATTTAATCACCACAGAGCTTTGTGTTTGTAAGGAGTTATTCACATCTTCTACTTACATTAGGCTGAATAGGTAGCTCAGCGGTGATAGGCTCCAGTGGGTTCGCATCAGAAGCCTGAAGCTTGAGCGTGCGTCCCAGAATGCCCGATGACGTCAATCTGAACTCGCAGCCAGTGAGCTTGCGGTCCAAGGGGTTGGTGAACGAGAGGTATGCGACTGTTGGTTGGTCGAGGATTAAGTCGTCATTGAACTAGAGAAGAAAAAACTTGATTAATAAGTGTTTCAAGAGCCGTGATCACAGAACTGATGATATTGTTTTATGGATATAACCTCTAACTGAAGCTTGGCATCGCATCTAACAGGTATAAAATAAATTTTGTATGACGAACACGAAACATATTTTGTAGGTATATTAACTGATTTTTGACCTACCAATTCTGCGGTCACACGTTATTTTATGGACCAAAAACACTGCCCGACGATAAAATAACAGGAAACTCAGGTACATCAACATTTTCCTGTTCTCTCGATTGAACAAAACATCGTAGACATTTCTGAGAGACATGACCTGCTGCTGGAAATTGTCATCAGCCGGTTCTGGGCATCTTGCATCCACAAGATTCTTTCGAGCAGGATGTTTCCACCAAGTGCGGTTTCTTGGTCATCATTTACATATTGTTTGCTGTTCCCAATAATTCACCTTCAACCAATGTGCCTAGCCTTTTCCCAAATATATTGCGGTTGATCCAGTCTAATCAGATGTACCTGAGTACCAGTATTATACATAGAGCGACTGTTTTTCGGACCTTCGCAACCCAGTATTTGGGTAACACGATACCCCTTGACAAGATGGGTGTCAGATTTTCTGGACCCAACTCACCTTAATGTTAATATTAGGCTTGATGACTTGGAAGTCGTCGTCATCCGCCCAGGACTGCTTGGTCTCGTCCACGATGGCCATCGCTGATATCTTCATGTTGCAGTACTCCACCAGTTTGGGTAGATAGTCGTCTGATTTCACTAGGATGCTGATTTGTTCCTCTGTAACAAAAGAGCTTCGGTTAATAATAACTGGTCAACATATTTATTTCTAAAGAAAGGTTTTGCCCATTTGATCACAAAGGCAGTTGGTAGGTTTGTTAAATACAGGATAAGATCGTACCTAATGCCAGCTCAGAACACTTCGCGAATCGCTGAGCAGTAGTAAATTCATGCGATACCGGGGCTGAGAGGTACGTGACCCTCACGTACACCTTAGCCTTTTTTTATTTATTTTTTCAGGATGGAATATCATCAAATGACTCCTCCCGCTCTGGGCGGAGCAGAAGGAAGTGTCAGACTCTTACTGACTAAAACCCATCGGTGTTCCCCCAAATGCCCTTTGCGTTCCAGGGCCACGGTGTCTTTCGAACAAATTCCGCAACCCTGGCAGAGTGGTGGGGTATTCCGCTGAGAAAAGCTAACTTCAAATACATCATTAAGTTTGTATAGACATATACTTATATCAGTATCATTTCAACCGCCAGGTAATCTTTACGGTGTCTCTCTCCAGTCAGTAGATACCACTTCCAAAAGAAAAACTTGCTGACTGGAAAATCTCACCTGGGAAATCATTTGGAACACCTTGTTCTGGCTCGACAGGCGATTAAAGACCTTCATAATACAGACTACAGCATACAGAGGCTTTGTTTGCAAGACATCTCGGGAAAACTATTTTGTAATATAGATTTTGAAGTTAACGGTGCATTCACTATTTGAACTTACTTTTGCCAGGTCCAACAAACATCTTTCCTTCGACCTTCTTGACGACGCCAGCTCTTACTCCGTTGTAGAACACGCTGTTAGTTGACAGGGATGCCTTGATATTGCGACCCTGGAAGAATTGCATAGGTCAGTTATTACGTTCTGAAAATCTAAGGGTCGGAATTGTTACCTAGCCATCAGATAGATAGATTAATTTATTATTTATTGTACACCAAATCTTAATACAGAAAAGGCTTAAAATAATATAATAGGGGTAACATTGGGCGGTCTTATCGCTAAAACCTATCTTCCTTAGACTGATATAGCAGGGAAGGAGCAATCTAATCGGAGCGTATCCTACGCCCAGATTAGATTGCTAGCACACACTAGAAATTGCATATCTGCTGAAAAGTAAAATGTAAAATCTAAGGACTTTTAGCTTAGCGCATTGTTAAAATCTTTTGTAAAATGTTTTTTATCACTAAAATGAAGCCTTCTGGTTTCCATCATAACTAAGCAAAACCTTCTCAAAATCAAAAGGTGATATATATACATATATAGCGATATCAATGTCGCCACAAGAAAAACTAACGAAGCGAAATTTGTACGGCAACAAAAAGAACCGCAAAGCCATATATTCCACCAGCAGCGCACTACTAAATAAATCCTGCGTCGCGGTATCAGAGTTTTCCACTGGATAAAACATCCATCCGACCGGAGGATCCTCCCTTTTCAATTGAGGTTTGCGGGACTTTACACTCTGTTCCGCTTACCCTCTATGGTACAAAATTAAGCAGCATAATAAACAAAGCATTGTCTCTTACATTTTCCGAAGTATTCTCGATATCGACAGTGACCCTGAAATCTTTTCCAATAGGCACGGTATCCACATCACGTAGTTTGAAAGTGATATCATTCTTCAAGTTGCTGGCTACAGAGTAATATCTCTTAGCTCTTTCAGAGAACCTGACTCCGTTCATGAGAGCAAGTCGTTCAGAGGCTGTGCCTTCTCTGAACTTGTACTGCTCTGTGATGTCTTCTCTATCTTCGTCGCCGTTGGGATCGAACACGTATGGTTTCTTTGTGAGAACCATGCGGCCGATGCTGGAAAGAAAAGGTTTTTTAGGATGGAAAGCAAAACCGGCCAAATCCGAGTCGAACTCGCGTGCAAAGAGTTCCGAACGAGAAAAAAATGCAACTCAGAAAAATGTAGGAAATAAAATATGCTCCCAAGAGCACTTTTTTATTCTTTTTGTTTTGTTTTTGTGTGTTGTTGAAATTCAATAGAAAGAAGAATTTGAACTTACTGGTAAGTATTGCTGTCCACCATAGCATATCCAGTCTCCTCGCTAGAATCGATCCTCCACCTCATCAGATCAGCGTTGACGGAAGCCAGCATGAACTCCACATCGTAGTTCATTCCGATGATTCCTTGTTTGATGGCTTCTAAGGGTGCTGGGCCGCACTGGTACATGCCCTTAGACGTTTCTTGAGGAGTCGCGTCGATAGCTTGCCAGCCTCCGTATCCTGGGAAAAATAAGGAATTAGCAATATTGTGGTAAAAATAAAACGCCTGTAAATTATGGAATTGTATGAAAAGCAGTTGGGTTGTGGAAAGGCATGTGCTTTAGTACTGGTAAAGCTGCTGTAACTGCCGTTCACACAATTCAGAAGTGATAAAGTATGACAAGGTTTTTTTTATTTGTCTTTAATTTAAGACGGCCATCGCTGCTAATACGATAGCTATCCCGCGTGCTGTGTTAATGGATAGCTACGCTTTTCGTTAGTTTTCTATTCCGATTGCCGCGTTTTTGACATTTACGCTTTGGTGCTTCCACCTATAGTTCCTGCACGCTTCGTTTAGGGAAACGTGCACGAAGTAAACTATGCCATCTAGCGTTCCAAGTTTGAAACTATAGCATCGAAATCTGATAAATACATGTTTGTGAATACAAAACACAATTATTTCTTCTTTATTAAATCTTAGCTAAGGTAATTCAAATAAAAGAAAAGACAACTTACCAGGAACCAAATCAGGCCTGGCCATCCATACGTCGTTCCACACATGGTAGTTCCAGATGGAGTCAGTTTGCTCCGGTACAGCGTTGCTAGGGTCATAACCCAGTTCCTCCATGGTTTCCGAGTAGTACTTGTCCACAGTCAGGGTGCTGTTGGCGTCGTGAGCTGACACCAGATTGGAAACCACGCGGGATGGGATGCCTAGGGCACGGCATACTGGAAAAAATGAGTTGGTTAGTAACAAAGTTGAGAAGTTATTTTTTGTCAAACAACAACCACTTATGTTCCGGTTTGAGAGATGCTGGTCAAAAAACGAATAAAAGTATTCTGTTTTAGAATAATCTAGGTCCACACTAGACAAGGGCAGAACAGACAGGGTACTTAACAAATATGTCTGTGGTACTATTAAAGTAGGTCCATTTATTTTTTTATAGGCTCTCGTTTGACCACTATCACACCTGATGGTAAGCGAAGATGTGGTCGAAGATGGAACACGCTTGCCCAGAAGTAACTTATTCACTCTTGACTTAAAGACTCCCAGGTTGAAGCTATCAGGAAACACAGACTCCGGCAGGGAATTCCACTCCTTAGATGCACGCACTATGAATGTGTTCCCAAAACGGTTTGTGCGTGTGGGTGGGATGTCCACCATGTACCGGTGGCGCATCGCCGTTCGTCTTGTGGTCCGATGATGAAACGGGCTTGGAGGAATTAAATTATGCAATTCCGTCGCACATTCTCCAAAATGCAACTGGTAGAAAACCGACAGGCCAGCAACTCGTCGTCGATGCTCAAGACTTTGGAGCTTCGTCGCGATGAGCCTTTCATTGCCGATGATCCTCTTGGCTCGTTTCTCAATTGACTCAAGGGCTCTCGACTGTTTTCTCCTCCAATATTGGACCGATATAAAAGATATTTCACAAACTGAATAAAAATGATGTATACTGTGTCTCTATGTTTTCTTTTTTTGATTAATATTTGCCAAATTTGTACACTAGGGCTCTGTTGACAGCGATTTATCGGACAATATTGAGTTTGTGAAATATCTCTTAAATCGGTCCAATATTGGAGGAGAAAATAGTCGAGAGCCAAACCTCGAATTATGACTTTTTACATACAAAGTCTCGCCGCCAGCATGTCCTCTTAAGAAGGAGAAACTACCCTACCCGACAACCCTTAACAGAAGGCGGTGTGAGAAAAGGAGAGCCGACTCCTCCTAAAGTGAGAACGTACGTACATTCTGCTACCAAGTGACTTTGGTGAACATCCTACGAACAGACACCCCCATGTGGTTGTCAAGTTTCAATATTTTTACTTGTTCATAAATTTGGTAAACTTCCAGTTACTATAATGTCAACAAAGTACTAACACAAATAAAAATTGGTTGCAGTTTGCAATATTAAAATTAAAATAATGAGTGGCATGGGGTAGCTTCCTAAGCTTGATATGACTCTCCAGTAAAATATTTTTCGGAGTTGTTATTTTGGATCAAGTCCAAAGTCCCAAAAAATTCATGATTATAATATTCAAAATTGTTTCAAAAAACATCGTTATTTTTAAAACGTTTATCAAGGCAGTGGAAAACATAGATAACCCTCCGTATCTTAATGAGCTGTCCAAATATTAATTTATCTGTGCAATTAACATTTTCTGGCTATCCACGTAGAAATTAACTGCTTGAAATGATTTATAAACTAAACTAAATGCACAATTTAATGGTGATGAACGATCCGATTCTCCGAGATAGTCTGAACTTAAACGCGAAAGTAATAGTTACGTTTGCACCGTCCTTGGTACTACCTATCTCTTTTGTTTCTTGGCTTGGTGCCAGTTTTTGCTTCACTTCGACGCTACCGAGATGTAACAGGAAATTACTATACAAATAGTTTCTAAACAGTCTAAAAACCTAACTAAACGTTTGGTGTAAGATGCCCTATGCAAAAAGGCCTATGACCATTTGCAGATCTCTTGGTTAAGGTGCTCATGCCCCCCCCCCCCCCCAAAAGACCGAAATATATTTGACAGTCAATATCCTAACGAAGTCCTTGAGGATTTAATGAAAAGTAATCCAAGGAGACTGGTTCGCGTTAAGATAAATATTTCTTTTTGTGCTTTTATAGTCTTGCTACTTTTGTTACCTGTTGGATCCGCCGCTGTCACTCCCCCTCCCCGCTGCCTCTTTCACTTCCTGGTTTAGGCACATTAATTTATAAGTTTGGAAGAAGCGATGGCTCAAAACTGCTCATCAAATCTCTGAATGTCTTATACCTACTTATTTATTTCTGCCCTCCCAAATATGTGGAAGACCGATGTTTTATTTCGCTATCCACATGTTATTGCCATAAACACCCTAGATCACAAAAAAATGAAGATGTCTGTCCAAAAAAACATTCAGACGAATTGTGATCATCCTTTCTTTTAATCGGTTAAAAAATGCTACTTACCAGCAGTAACAACCCCAGCAAACACCCAGCACTGTCCATAGGGTACAGGTTCCTGAGTCTCCAAGAACTGCGCCAGGATGTCCACGGAGCCGGTCCACTCGGAGGGGGCTGTTCCATCGTCATAGACGCCATCCCAGCGACCCACTAGGACACCGCCATCGTCGTTAGAGTTCACTATGCGGGAGATGGCGCGTGTCACCTTGACGGGGTCACCACGACTGGAAAGAAAAAAGGGTTTTTGTTAATGTATGATGTTATGTGAAAGATTTAAGAAGGTGATGGATACGATTGTATATGAAGAAGCTAAAGAAAATAAATTATTTAGTCAGACATTGAACATTCTGTAGACATAGTCTCTTCAGTTAAAGCTTGAAACAAACTGTTTAGATGTTAGAATGCTGAATTAATACATTTTTAAACAGAAAACAAATCAACGAGTATCATTATCTATATAAGGAATCCACAGAATTAACAATCCGGCAAGGTTAAAAACACATCAACATCTATTTAAATAATCAAATTCTAAACTATTCAAAGCCATTGCTATGCTGGAAGCTGAACAACAGAACGATATTTCAAACGCCTCTAAATTGCCGGCATCCTTTCACCTCCGTATTCATACAACGTCGACAATTTAGGACCTGGTCACGTACTACGACGGCAGAATCATAGAACAGTCTTCAGAAACACTGCTAGTTTTCTAGGAACATAATTAAGGTGCATTTCCATTACTGCGTAGGTAGGGTATGGTATGGACCGTACAGGCTGCCTACGGACATTAACTGCGCGTCTTGGTTTCAGTGTTACCTACCACAGCAGTTGATCGATGGTAGAATGAATCAGTCAACGTCGATTGACAGTTTCTACAACACGAAAAGCTACCATATTAAGAGGTAGGTCGACTTTCCTAAGTCGTGTGCCCATGGGTCGCAATTTCATACGATGCTGTGTAGGATTTTATACTCATGTGCCTTCTCAAGCCTTGGGCAACAATGGAGCTGCGCCTTTAAGGCTTGAATTTCTCTGTTATTTTATTTGTTTTCCTCGATATTTAAATTCTAAATCCTCGTCTAGCCTGCCTATCCCTGTCTCGTTAGTTGCATATTATGTCAAGTAAAACCTAGACAATTCATTCAGAATGAAATAGTGTTACAAACTGTTGTTGAAGTGTTGCCAATTTAATAAATCAGTCATGCCATTACAAATTTTCTATGTAAATTTTATTTTCGATGGTGATTATAATCGTTTAGTTGAAATGCATGATTAGTTTCCTGGTGATTAATAAATTATATTACATTTACAAGAAACGTCATTCTTACTATAACGTGATTTTCTTTGTTACGCATTCAATATTGCCTTTAATACATTGATATTTAAAAAACCCAAGATATACACTCAGCATCTCAAAAACGTCCGCAAATAATAAACGCAATATGTATTATTATGCGTAAGTATGAAACATTCTCGCATCGCTCGCCATATTGCACTGCTTTGTAAAAACAACTTTAAGCGATCCGTGTAAGGTTGAATTTGCAAAAAAAGTTGCGCATCACTCGCCATACTGAACTGATTTGTAAAAAATACTTTAAGCGATCCATGTAAGATTGAATTTGCAAAAAAATTGTTTATAGTATAACTACACACAACTCACACATGACACTTGATACATGTCAGTTTTTGACGACAGTTTCGAGTGTTGCATTTGTTCGAGACTGTGCATCTTGGGTTTTTTTATATATCAATGCTTTAATACATTATTTTGCGAAAATCTATATATACGTGCGAAAAGCTGTAAGAAATAATCATAAATGGCTGGAAATTTGGCCTGTTCAAAATCACGCATGTTTTCAATATTACGCCTGCTCAACTCTTTATTTCACAACTAGCCCTTCGCCCGCGACTTCGTTCGCGCAGGTTTAATATTGCAATTTTCGTAGGGATCTCTATTTTTGTTTTCAAATAAATTATAGCCTATTTTACTTGCTGATAATATAGCTTTATATTGGTGAAAAATTGTTAAAATCGGTACAGTAGTACCAGAGTCTATTCGGTACCTACAAACAAACAAAAAAATCTTTCCTGTTTATATAGATTTGTTTTGGGTGGGCTAAACTCCTAAAACACCTAAGGAAACAAATAAATCTGATGACCAACTTGTAGTAGCAGTTTTGATCCAAGAAACAATCAAATGATTTCAATTTTACTTACTGGTTGAAAGGCACCTCAGCCCTATCCAGCATGAACATGCAAGCAGGTAGAACAACTGCGTCAAACTGGCCGTAGAGCCAGGGTTTCCCTCGCGTAGTCTTGATGGGTCCCACCCACACCTTGCCCACGTCATTCAGGACGTACTCCTGTAGGAGGGGCTTATCTTCCATGTAGGTCTGGTCATCTGGAAAGAGGAGAGGGTAAGTATGTACGCTGACATTCAAATAAACTGTACTGGTGTTTTTTTAGATGGGAAATCATCAAATGACTCCTCCCGCTCTGGGCGGAGCGGAAAAGAGTGTCAGACTCTTACTGACTAAAACCTACCCATGTTCCTTCTAATGCCCTTCGCGTTCCAGGGGGGCTACTCTCTAAACCCGAAGTCCGTAGTTTCGGGCTTAGTTGCGGGCGTACTCTACTCCGTATCATCTACAGATTTATGATTAGTCCCGAATCCGAACTAAGAATGAATGACAATACAATTTGATAGTAATTGTCAAATCGTTTGTCATTAATTCTTAGTGGATAGGTGATATGGAGTAGAATACGCCCGCAACTAAGCCTGAAACTATGGGCTTCGGGCTTAGAGAGTAGCCCCCCAGGGCCGCGGGCTTATAACCCTTTCGAGCTTATAACGCACAACGATTTCTATCGATATAATTATCACAATCACCAGTGCATTCATATTTTTATTTAGTAGGCACAACATGCTTTGTTCTCATCTCTATTAGCTGTCTATTTTTAAGTCAAATATGTTTTAATATTTTAGTCCAAATGCAAAACTATAAAATTTTTAGACAACGCAACGGTTGCAAAGTCAAATGGAAAGCTTAAAACATTTTATATTTTTATTTTACTCTCAGTCGCATTTGATATCCTATCTCATAAATACATTAGACTAGCAATGCATTTACAACTCTCTTTATTGTTTTGCAACTTATTTATAGTTTAAATCGAGAAGATTGCATTCTAATACAAAGAAATGTAAATTGGTAACCAGCGCTTTTTATTTGTTTTTCTCTTGAGAGACTCTTTTGAGTTGATTTAATAAAATAGGCTTTTAATAAAATCAGAGCGTCAACAGCTTTGTCCGACAATCTGTTTCTGATTTTGTAATGCCACCGGACAAGGAAAACACTCTCTCGTTATCAACATTTGTCGGTTTAATTGTGTTTAAGGCTTTATACAGTAGTTCCAAATTAACAATTTCGACAATCTTGTCTTGTCTCGTGTCTCGACCCTAAAGTCCCAGGACTCGAGACAACTAAAATTACGAAAAGTCCCGGGACTTCGAGACACGAGACTTCCCGGGACCCAAACCTTTATTCGAACCAGTGAGAGACCTGACCTTCCTGAGATTAGCGCGTTCATGCAAACAAACTCTTCAGCTTTATAATATTATTATAGACAACTGCAAACATATCCATAGGAGAAAAAAAATCTTAATCTATTGCTTTATAAGTACCTACTATGTTCGAAAGATCAGTCGACAGCTTATCTAAACACGCAATGCAGTACAGAAACGCACTCCTATTACGACGGTGAGATTGTTAATAAATTAGGTTGCTGTTTCACTTACCAGGGTTCCAAGGGTTGAAGAGGATGTAGATGTCCTGATCGAAGTCATAGTAGGCCCGCTCGGGGGAGCCTCTCTGCCACGTGATGACTCTCAACACCCAGGCACCGACAGGGGCAGTTACCGGGGTTGATACCTGTGGAAGTTACGACAGATTATAGTACAGGTAGAACCTAATGACGGCTTGGAATACTCAGTGATTCGCTGCACAGTATAGGTACTGTGGTACAGCCGGTTACCTCTACGGTAGTACCACTAGAAATTACGAGAAATTAAAGAAAGATTGGATTCAAAGAGAGATTCTTACTTCATTCGAAACTATTCTAAATTCTAAACTATCTTTTTTTATCTTCTTATCGTGTGGGCAGTAAGGTCTAACGACCTCACACACCCTAGCGACAGAGTTTCTAAATCACCTCAAGGGCCTCTGACATAGTTTATTTGACGACCGCAATTTGGCGGCTGGGACTATCAAGCCGGTGGCCATACGTGCCTTCCGAAGCTTAAGAAATATGCTTTCCCGTGAGAATCGAACCCACAATCGGGTCACAAGGCAAACGCCTAAACCACTCGACCACGGAGGGAATTTTACGGTGGCTCTCTTTATTAAATCCTCAAAGCTTTCTCGACTAGTCAATGCAACCAAAGTGGTGCATTACATGAGCTTCGCCCCTACGAATAGAGGATACAGTACCAAAGTATAGCAAATTCATTTAACAGCGGATATGACGAGTGAGGTATAGGCGAAAAGCGGACTTCACAGGTCAATAAATTTGAAGCGACGACGTATAAAAATGGGTAGACTTTCAGATTCTGTTGAAACGCTACGCTAGCAACAACAGAAGTTGCCACTAGATCGACGATAGATTACGTTAAATTTAAGGTAGTTACCATGTTTCATTTATGGTGTCGGTAAGCCATATGGTGTCGGCCGGTGCCGTATGGTGCCGTAAAAGAATAATACCATCCCATCACTTCGCGTGGGTGTCGTAAGAGGTGACTAAGGAACTCGCTAGAGAATGGGCAGCAGCGTTCTCTGTAAAACTGAACACCGTACACTGCGATCGCCTGCCAACGTGGCGATTATGGTAAACACCCCCTTTTGGGGGAGGCCTATGTCCAGCAGTGGACATCTTTCGGCTGATATGATGATGATGACGATGTTTCATTTATGGTCAAAATACAGCGACAGTCTAAATCAGTCTTTTTTCTTTACCCAGAAAGAATTCTCAAGAGCTACCTAGAGTAAAATATTGAAACATTCCTGTTATTTATAACGGTTTTGTAAGAAAACATAATTATAAGATACCTAAGCTATTCGCATAAAGATTTATTAAACTGCAAGATAAATAAATACCAATGCTTAATTGTACATTTTCATCACGTCTTCTAAGTAAAATTAATAGTTTGTATCATCATAATAACCAATCTCAGATTCGCATGTTAAACCTATACCTAACGCAGTTAATGTATTTGTATGAACATCATCTTCAATATTGTAAGATATTTGGCTTGCGATTCTCAAACTGCTACCTAGTTAGATTCTTAGGCTTAAACTACAGCAGAGATTCTTACATACATCACATAAACTTTGCTTCGTTTACGTTCAAGCATTCGGTCTTAAATGCATTTGAATCTCACACACACACACAATACATACACACAACATTACATTACATTATCACATTCACATTTCACTATCATTATTTACATTAATGTACATTTAGGTGCGTTATGCAATTCGGAAGTCGTTATTTTAAGCAAATCGTAGGCAAAGGGATGGCAGTTTGGAGGAATGCGGAACAGAGAGTAAAGTCCCGCAAACTTCCATTTGGGAGGATCCTCCGACCAGAGGGTTGTTGTGTCTGGTGTGGGCAACTGCCCGGTAGTTGATATTCGGGCCGATGTATGTATATATTCAAATTGTACGGTAAACTCTGATTGCGCAATGCAGTTCGCTGCTAGTTGAATAGATGACGTTGCGGTTCTTTTTGTTGCGATGTAGATTTGCTCCGTTGGTTTTTCTTGTGGTGGCATTGATGCAGCTACAGCAGTGTCTTTGCCGAAACACGTTAAACAATTTGACGTCGTCCTAATTAGCTAACGAACGCGCAACGATTTGCAACCTTCAATTAGGACACTAAAGAAATGTATGTGTTTAATCTCGTGCGACGAAATCTGCATCTTTAACTCGTACGATAGTGAGCCAGAAGAAGAAGAAAATTGTAAGTTGTACAAACATCCAAAGCTGTGGAAGAGCGGAGTCTCCTAACACAGGCGTTATCACGCTTAAAAGGAGGCTCCAATCATAAACTAATTTAAACTACTTGGTACAGAAATAAACATTTTTGTATTTTTGTATAAGCCGCTGGTCAGGCAACGTTTTCCAGTAACATATTCTTGGAAGTTTTCATTTCTGCCTGGAAAATGCCTATTCCTAATTATAATGCAAAGGATTTACTTGTTTTAGCTATGGTTACGCAGTTGAGCATCACAGTTTAGACAAACCGGTCTTGACCATTAGTCGAATGCTCATAAATTGTTATTTTAAGCATTAATATATTTATGTTTCTAATGTTTATACCTACGTTTATTATTCATTGAGATGCGATAGTAGGTGGTTGAAAAAGGTACTTAAATAGGTGTTCATTAGTTTTTTCAAGAAGTGGGATATATTGAGCTATCTGAAATCCTTGTGTTCCAGCACAATAGGCTGAAATTATTTCCACTGTGAGACACAGGGTCGGTTAACTAATTAATGTTAAAACGTCTTAAACCCTTTAATGCCAAAGGTTTCGAGTCTGGTAGCGATTGACGAATACTCAATATAAAATTCAGAAATCGGAGGACAGTCTTACTGTGGGAGGAAGGGGGTCGTTGCCCATAATCCGCCATGCGAGCCCAGAGCGGGTTTTAAACTGAATTGTTAAATAAAAAAATATTAAAAAGATCCTCGACCTTTCTAGAATAGGAGGAGCTCGTGGCTAAAGAATAACCGATCTTCAAGGTTAAGCAACTCTTGCCAAGGTTGATCTGTGGATGGATGACCATCTTAACATACCGAGTTTTCTCCGTGCCTCGGAAAGCTCGTTAAGCTGTTGGTTCCGGCTGTTATTTATAGATCTTTGGCAGTCGTTACGGATTGTCAGAAGCCAGTAAATCTGATTCCAGTCTTACCTAGAAGTACCGTGTTACCCAGTTAATGGGTTGTGGAGGTCTGGTAGGCAGCCGCTCCATGTAAAACACTAGTATTCAGCTGAATCCGGTTTGACTGGAAGCCGACCCCAATATAGTTGGGAAAAAGCTAAACAAATGATGAACCTTTCTAGTATTGGTAGGTAATTAAAACCAAACAGAACATTTTACATTTAAACTCAAAGCTTGAATAACCAGACAAAAGTAATAAATATTAAAATTAATTGGTATGCACGTATTTATCTGGCGAATATATTTATAAAATAACTTGTTTTACCTAATCAAGCATTAGATATTCCAGTACCATCGCATATTATACAAAATTGGCTAACAATTTTTATTGTATAAAAATTAAATAGATTGAAGCGATATTTTTTACTGTCACATTGTATTGGGTTGGCTCTAATCTGTAATAAACATAATTTTTAAATTATGTTTAACATGTAAAAATTTGAACGTTTGGTTGTTTGTTATTTGGATGAAACTTGGGTTTGTAACTAGGTATAACTTAAAAAACTGGCCAAGTGCGAGTCGGACTCGCGTGCAAAGGGTTCCGAACGAATTAATTTTTTTTAACATGTTATTTTAACACTACAGACTTCTAACAGGTTGTTCTGTAATCTTTAGGTAAAGATCTATTATCTCCATTTTTTTCAAAATTTTAGGGTCAGTAGTTTCGGAGATAAGGGGTGGGAATGGTCATTTTTCGTCTAATTTCTTGAATAACTTCAAAACAATTTATTTTAAAATTATGAAAAAATATAATTAAAACCCTCACAGTAAGCCCATTCATTTGATATGTCACACGATATTGTTAAAAAAAACTTTTTTTTTTAATTTTCTAATTCGACCCCCAAAAGTGACCCCCATACTAAAATATTTAATAATTTACGTAACGCGTCCGTGTTTGGGTCATAGAAGTCCATATGTGTACCAAATTTCAACAGAATCGGTCCAGTGGATCCGGAGAAAACTGGCTGTGACAGACGGACAGACAGACAGACACCCGAATGATCCTATAAGGGTTCCTTTTTTTTCGGAACCCTAACAAGAAGGAGGTAAGTACTATCTATCCAAGTTAAGCGCCAGTTACACGATGCGAGTTTCTAACCTCGAACATACGATTCTCGTAAGAAAAAAAATGTGATCACGTAAACTTCATATACGATATCGTACGTGAAAGGGTGATAATCGCCTCGCCTTTGAATACTAGATTTCTCCGTGTAAACAAAATTGAGAGCAAGAAAAGTAGTAGTGAGTAACTATCATGTGTGCAATTAGTGAAAGCACGGAGATAGATTAAAGTCTAGCTACCTATATACATCCCAGGAGTATGTTCCTTAAACGTGCGGATGCGATAATCGTCTCAAGATTATCGCCTACGACAATTGCATACGACTTTTCGCCCCAAAACGTTCGATAAACTCGCATCGCTAACTTTCACGCGGGGAAGCCGTTGGCAAAAGCGTGCAATTATCAAAGTGTACCTACCTATTAATTGTTTTAACATAAATAATGGTATGTCAGCTCCAAAATACCTACATACATTAAAATTGACCGATGTTTTGACGCAGCCTGGCCAGTCAGTCTTGTAGAGTCATCATAAAAGTAAAATGTTACTCGAACTAAACTTTCAAAAAGTTAAGAAAATATATTTAGATTTTCGTCTACTTTTGTTGCTGATCTTACCACAGCTCTTAAATAGACTATTAAAATAATATTCCAATTTAGATTCACTAATAGTAACCAAATATAATTCGATTGCTAGCCAGACTACGTGCAAATATTTAACTTTTTTGCGCAGATGCAATTTCATACGTGCTGAAATTAGCATAGCAATTTTAGTAAAACAAGTTTTAAAATAGTCAGTAATTTCGTGGCTAGATTGCTGATTTCTGTCTAAATTATATGCAGCTAGACATACCTATTACTAACATAATTATGCATTACTAGCTGACCCGTGTCCACTCCGTTGGGCGGTAATTTTCGGGCTAATATACCTACGAGCTTCTGCCAGCGGCTTCCCCCGCGTTGTACCTAGGGAACATACTCCCGGGATAAAAAGTAGCCTATGTCCTTTCTCAGGCTCTAGACTATCTGTGTACCAAATAGTAGTTTTGGCGTGAAAGCGCGACAGACAGATTGACAGAGTTACTTTCGCATTTATAATATTAGTAAGGATTAATAGTTTTATTTTTATTTCTAGCAAGTTTTTTTTTACGACATTATCAGCCTCTAGTTTAGCCGCACTTTAATCGATTCGAATCAGTAATTCCTATGATTAGTGCGTTCAACCAAACAAACAAACAATGAAACAAACTCTTCAGCTTTGTAGGTATAAAACTGAAGAGTTTGTTAATCTAATAATATAAACTTATCTAATCTTCTAATATATTAAAAATCTTGAGTCACAGTCGAACTCCTCCGAAATGACTTGACCGATTTTTATGAAATTTTTTGTGTAAATTGGAAGGTCTGAAAATAGGTCATAGGCTGTTTTTAGGGTTCCGAAAAAAAAAGGAACCCTTAAAGGATCACTCGGGTGTCTGTCTGTCTGTCTGTCCGTCTGTCACAGCCAGTTTTCTCCGGATCTACTGGACCGATTCTGTTGAAATTTGGTACACAAATGGACTTCTGTGACCCAAACACGGACGCGTTACGTAAATCATTAAATTTTAGTATGGGGGTCACTTTTGGGGGTCAAACTAGAAAATTAAAAAAAAAAGTTTTTTGAATAATATCGTATGACATATCAAATGAAAGGGCTTACTGTGAGGGTTTTAATCATATTTTTTTCATAATTTTAAAATAAATGTTTTGAAGTTATTCAAGAAATTAGACCCCTTATCTCCGAAACTACTGAGCCTAAAATTTTGAAAAAAATGGAAATAATAGATCTTTACTTAAAAATTACAGGTAAACCTATTAGAAGTCTGTAGTGTTAAAATAACATGTTAAAACAATTAAATTCGTTCGGAACTCTTTGCACGTGAGTCCGACTCGCACTTGGCCAGTTTTTTTTTAGTTATATGGCAAAAAAATAGTATAGATTTCTTACTAAACATACTATCAGATTCGTCATCCATTACGATATGCCACGAAGTTATATGTTCACGAAGTACGTTTGATCTATCACACGTTTCTCCATCCCTTATCTTCTCATACCAAATGTGTTCTTACCTTAAAAGAAATAGTGTTGCCATCTTGCACGTCCAGAAGATTAGCGCTCCATGTGTGCTTGTCTGTCACCGCGTCACGTCTGATGAACATCTTGCCAGTAGTCTCCATTGATGGTTTATCGCCTGTTTATAAAAAAAATGTATAAATAATCAATTTGTACTTGTGTTTAGTTTCGTTTGCACGATAGTGCTTTATAGGGTTTCGAACGTCCATATCAAAACACGAAACCTAAATAGGATCACTCGTATGTCTGGCCGATTTAGTTTTTTGGAGTTCACATACTTACTTCTGCGACCCAAACACGGACGCGTAATGTAAACAAATATTTTTTTAGTGTGACAAATTAGAAAATTATTAAAACTTTCAAACTGTGCCATGTGACACTTCAAATTCTATTCTTATGAGTTCTAAAGTTAAAATAACATGGTTTCAAAGATTTTTTTAAGACAATAGGTGAAAATTCAATTAATTAATCAATCAATTCTGTATTAATTTGACCATTCCCCCCTCACTTCCGCAACTATTACTAGGAGTGGAAATGACCTTCAATCAATAATATCAAATTCTTCCGTTATTGGTGACTGAGCGACTGACAGACAACGCACAGCCAAAACTACTTACTGGTCGTAGAAAGCTTAAATTTGGCATGTAGGTAGCTCCCTTGGGTAAGCTAGTGGGATATATAATATACTACTTTGCTGAAGTGAGATTTGGTAAAAACTGACTGATAATAGAAACAAAATCTCACCGATGGAGAACACAAACTGCACGATGTCGTTGGCTTCATCATAAGGTCTCGTGAACCTCACCACTCCGCTGAACGGCTGACCGCGTCTGACTATGGTGGTTGTCGGGTTCTCGTCGTTCACCACCTCGTATCTGAGGACAAACACAAATTCATTACATAACTTAACAATCCTTATTCGAAGCTAAGAATCAAAATTAAAAAAAAAGAAATAAAAAAAAACTGGCCAAGTGCGAGTCGGACTCGCGTGCTAAGGTTTCCGAACGAATTTCATTTTTTTTTAACATTATATTTTAACACTGCAGACTTCTTATAGGTTTTCCTGTAATCTTTAGGTAAAGATCTACTATTCCACTTTTTTCAAAATTTTAGGCTCAGTAGTTTCGGAGATAACGGAGGGGGAATGGTCATTTTTCGTCTAATTTCTTGAATAACTTCAAAACCAGTTATTTTGATAAAAAAATATAATTATAATCCTCATAGTAAGTTCTTTCATTTGATATGTCACACGATATTTTTCAAAAAACTTTTTTTTGAAATTTTCTAGTTTGACCCCCAAATTTCACATACTAAAAATTTAACGATTTTCGATTTTCGTAACGCGTCCGTGTTTGGGTCTCAGAAGTCCTTATATGTACCAAATTTCAACAGAATCGGTCCAGAGGATCCGGAGAAAACTGGCTGTGACAGACGGACAGACAGACAGACGCCCGAGTGATCCTATAAGGGTTCCGGTTTTTGTTCGGAACCCTAAAATCTGAAAAGGCACATCTCAAATGTCTTCTCCTTCTTTTCGAATCGTTGGATATCTCCCTAGATCGTTTGGGTCCAGTAGGTGGCTACGTTAATTACAGCATCGGTGGCATTCATCAAATCCCCCATAGTACAGGTGTATGGGTACTTGGGCACTCTAACATGTGGCTTATATTCTGAACCGCACCGCACTCACATTGAATGTTAAAAGTAATAAAGGGTAGCTCCTGAAACGCCAACCCTTCATCACTAGCACAGTTGAAAAGTTACCATGATGCTAGCCACTGGCCTGCACCTCTGAAGACCTAATTCCATGTCAATTATTTATTACTTACCTACCTACTTACTTATTGTTTTTTTTTTTACAAAATTGTAATGTGTTTTTCACAAGTGAAGTCTAATTTGACATCAGAATCACTCAAGAAAGTTCAACTGGTCTATTCTGTTTCTATACAAATTGAACTGTAGTTATAATTAAGTAATTACTTTGATAATAAACAATGACTTACTTGACGGTGTTATGAGGTTGTGCGTTTTCCCGCGGGTAGAAGTGAACGACATCTACTTGCAGTGGCTCCATCTTTATTTAAAATCTGGAACAAACAATAAAACTCTGAAAAATCAACTACGTCATTTCTTAATTTTAATTCTTTATTTTACACCGAAACTAGTTGTTTTAAACCAGGGAAAAATGCAGTTCATGTACAAAAAACTCTAGCATCACACAAAGTTGAGTTTTGAGCAAAATCGGACCACAAGACGAACGGCGATGCGCCACCGGTACATGGTGGACATCCCACCCACACGCACAAAATGTTTTGGGAACACATTCATAGTGCGTACAGCTAAGGAGTGGAATTCCCTGCCGGAGTCTGTGTTTCCTGATAGCTACAACCTGGGAGTCTTTTTAAGTCAAGAGTGAATAGGTTACTTCTAGGCAAGCGTGCTCCATCTTCGACCACATTATCGCTTACCATCTAGTGAGATAGTGGTCAAATGCGTGCCTATAAATAGTTAAAAAGAAAAAACATTTTTTTTTTAATTTTTATTATGCGGTAAAGAGCACTTGATGACTTTGACAAGTAAAACTTCGACAAAAACGAATTTGATAATCTAACCGCAGTCGGATACGTACACCGCATATAGACCACGAATATCGCTACGGACTCTAGATATTTTAGTGGCTAGGTTAGTTAGCGATTTTGTGGTTTAAATTGACTTTGTGGCCGCTAAAAAAGTGTGAACGTATGAATACAAGTCTAATAATATATTTTAGTTACCTAGTTTTTTTTTTATTTGAGATGGGTTTGCTCTTGACTCTAGTCTAGGTCAGAGATGACAGAGACAAAGTCTACGATGGAGCGAGCTTACCCAGAAGGAGCCTGTTCACTCTGACTTTAAAACGAGGGTTGTAAACATTCGGAAACACAGACGCAGGCAGAGAGTTCCACTCTTTTGCTGTGTGCATTATAAAAGACGTTTGGAAACGCTTAGTGCGACTAATACATTAAAACTTTATGCTCTAGTAAAAAAAAACTAATTTCAAAGCCGGACTTCCTGCCTCATCCGATAATCTCTTGAAGAAGTTCGAATAATATTAACCTATGCAGCACAACTCTCTAAAAAACATCTAATCGGTGACAACGAAAGGTGAGGATGGGAAATCATCAAATGACTCCTCCCGCTCTGGGCGAAGCAGAAGGAATTGTCAGACTCTTACTGACTAAACCCCATCCGTGTTCCTCCTAATGCCGTTTGCGTTCTAGGGCCGCGGTGACTCTTTCAAGCCAATTCCACAACCCTGGAACAATTTCCTACCTAACGCCTTAGTAAATTGTCAAAGCAATTACTTCCCAAAGTCGTGCTAATCTTAGTCCCACAATTATGAAAATTAGGCGTGAATCTGTAAACATTTTACTGCTACATAGGTAGTAGGTAAAATTAGTACGTACTAAAATTATATTAGTAACCAACAACTGTGTACAAAATCAGCAATGGTTTCACGAAAGTACAGTCAACAAAACAGTTAAAAATATCAGAAACGTTTGAACACTGACCCACTGCCCTTATGAGGTTGGATAGACTTTGTATGTAAAAAGTCATAATTCGAGGTTTAGCTCTCGCCTGTTTCCTCCTCCAATATTGAACCAATTTAAAAGATATTTCACAAACTGAATAAGAAGGATGTATACTGTGACCATTTGTTTTTTCTTTCTCATTAATAGTTGCTAAATTTGTACACTAGGGCTCTGAAGACAGCGATTTATCGGACAGTATTTTCGCATTTTTTGAGGGTTCTAGTGCTTATACGGTTAATATATCATCAAAAAAGAAAACATAGGGACACCGGGAATATTCTTATTATTCAGGTTATGAAATATCTCTTAAATATCTTCTTCTAATATTGGAGGAGAAAACAGGCGAGAGCCAAACCTCGAATTATGACTTTTTACATTCAAAGTCTCGCCGCCCATGTTCCCTCTTAATCTATCTCCTTTCGTTCAGATCCTTCCAAAGGTTGTCTGTAAGAGATTGCCTCGTGCGATAAGACCGCTTATTGTGCTCTCGTTTTTATAATTTTTTGTCCTGTTTCTTAATATGAGGTGTACAAGAAAGTATATCTACACTAATATTATAAAGAGGAAAGATTTGTTTGTTTGAAATGAATAGGCTCCGAAACTGGACCGATTTGAAAAATTCTTTCAGCAATGGATAGCTACATTATCAGGGAGTAACATAGGCTATATTTTATCCCCGTACTCCCACGGGAACGGGAACTACGCATGTGAAACCGCGTGACGTCCACTAGTAATCAATAAATATCGTAACCCAAAGCAGGAAGTAACCAAATATGGACCACTGTTATTGCATGAGCAAGTATGTTACCTAATTCTTCCAAAGCATTTTTTTACAATCAACCAAAACCATATGGCCTAATAATTGTAGTCACGCACATTTTATTAGCCAAAATTGGACTGTGACAGATGTATCAAATAAAAACTTAAAATACAGCTGTTGTAGATATACACATTATTCACTTACTACATTTTGTGTGGTATTTTAGCATTAGCAGCATAGTTCTGCTGAGTATTTTCGTCACGAACTAAATAGTATTGCTGTATTTGATTGGAGTCGGAAACCATGTCGAATGCATTCGCATGCCGTGTCCAGAAATAGCAGACCATTTACATACTATGCCTATGTCGAGTATGTCTATGATGAAAGTTCAAGACGCAATGACTGTGAGATGTGTCAGATTACGTATGTTGAGTTAAGACTGTAAATGTAAATCCTAAATAAGATAACATGTAAGCACACATTAAAACAACCTTGATACAAATTTAAATAAACCCTACTCAATACTAATTTCTATAGAAAGTGCACCTATTTGTGGGAGCTAAAGTCTGGTTAAAAGTTAAAATGGTCAAAAAATCAAATTATCACTTTTTCGATGACTTGGTCAAAATTTTTTTTTAATTTTTTAAAACTGTATTTATACAAAGAAAAGTTTTTCCAGAAACAAGCTCCCCACTAGATAACAGACAAAAAAAATGCACCATACATCGATATGTAAGTAGATAACACTGACCAAGACATTGGCAGATTAGTTAATGTCAATAAGCAAATACGGCTCCAAAGGTTAAGACGACTAGTTTGGAAATACACCGTTCAGGTTGTTGACTCGACAAATCCGCACTTGACAATATATCAACAGTAACAAGTAGAATCGACAAATTACTATATCTTTACTGATGTGTCCTGCTCAGATTTAAAGAGTAGGAACTCCATGCGACAAGTCTTAAATTTTGGGACAATTCTACTGAATATTACCCCTTTCACTATTAAAAATATAAATAAATAATGAAAATAATATTTATGTTAGTCTATAAGGTATATATTTATGGGCCAAAGAAGCCTAAAATAAAGAGGTTATCATATTTTTTTTATTATAGCAGTTTATATAGATTTTACCTAAAACTATTCTTGTCTATGTATATTTATCATACTAGTTTGAGAACGAAGAATAAAGGGTCCAATTATTAAATCAATTTAAACTTTAGTATTTTTTGCATTTTCGAAATATCGATACCACGTTGACTGATAGAAAAAATAAAAAAATAAAAATCCACAGAGCAGACGTGCATTACCTACCTAAATGGAAAATGGAGATACCGAGTTTCGCTTGTAAACTTACTCATAATTTATCGTAATAATTACCACATTATCTAGCTAGTGTACTTGTGTCGATACCTATTAATTTCCAAGATTGAGATTTACAAAGTGTTTTCAAAACGTATATAGGTCAACTAACATCATCTTCCTGCCCTTGTCCCATATTATTGGGGTCGACAACACGTTTTTTCTTTCATTCTATCCTATCAGCCGTCACGCTATCACTAATTCCCTTTTCTTTATGTATGTACGTCAACTAAGCTGAAGCTAAAACCGAAATCCATCAACAAAGTCTGTCAGTTCTAGAAATAGCCACAAAACACATAGTTTCCAAATCACATAGTTACGGTCTATTTTGTAAACGTCATAAACATTATTGCACCAAACGTCGATAAAATTTTACAAATAATATGTTTTATGGTCTCCAGAACATTTATTCTGGTACCAATTTTATTTCAGTTTTGGACGCTTTTCAATGTCATTTAGTGAATTGTTATGTGATTTTAATATGCTTTTTGAGATGTAGAGTCAATAGCTATGTACCTACATGATGTGATTTTTTCGAAATAACATAGCATTAATCCATTCACGCTCAACTATACAGTACGCATTACCGTTGTTTACCCCTCCGAAGTTAGGTTTTAGTGACGACCGCCTAGCTGCAATCGCGTTAACAAGTGTTACGTTCCTAGAATTTTATTTTGTTTATATACGTATTATATTATAAATAAGTAACAAAGACTACCAGTAACACTAACAATATCAAAAAGTAACACTACAAATACATACACCACAACAAGTGCGAGTCGGACTCGCGTGCAAAGGGTTCCGAACGAATTTAATTTTTTTAACATGTTATATTAACACTACAGACTTCTAATAGTAGTTTTCCTGTAATCTTTAGGTAAAGATCTATTATCTCCATTTTTTTCAAAATTTTAGGCTCAGTAGTTTCGGAGAAACGGGGGGGGAATGGTCATTTTTCGTCTAATTTCTTGAACGACTTCTAAATCATTTATTTTAAAATTATGAAAAAAATATAATTAAAATCCTCACAGTAAGTCCTTTCATTTGATATGTCACACGATATTTTTCAAAAAACTTTTTTTTTTAATTTTCTTGTTTGACCCCCAAAAGTTACCCCCATACTAAAAATTTAATAATTTTCGTAACGCATCCGTGTTTGGGTCATAGAAGTCCATATGTGTACAAAATTTCAACAGAATCGGTCCAGTGGAACCGGAGAAAACTGGCTGTGACAGACGGACAGACAGACAGACAGACAGACACCCGAGTGATCCTATAAGGGTTCCTTTTTTTTTTCGGAACCCTAAAAACACACAAAAAACAAATCAAATAGGAAGAAATAACCAAAATAATTAATTATAAACAATAACAACGTGTAACGCTTTTCGCATCAACATTCGTATTGCATTGAGCAAGCGGGTCACACGTATGCATCGAACGAATACGAGCGAGTGAGATGCCATTACACCCGCCATCTTGCGCAAACACGCGCATGCGCTGTATTATGTTTTTTGCCAAATTGACATTGTGCGCACTCGATTGCGACTTACTTCGGGGAGGTAAAGTTGCGTGACGGGAACTGTACTTAATATTAATAAGACGTAAAGTTTGCGAGTTTGTGAGGTTGTAGGGGGTAATCTCTGTATCTACTGAACTGATTTTGAAAATTGTTTTACCAATAAAAAGCCACGTTATTTGTGAGTGCCATAGGCTATACATATATTAACCCGAAAAATACCGCCCAACGAAGTGGGCAGGGGTTAGCTAGTATTCCTATATAAAGATAAGGCAAATAATTATTGTTGTAGTTGTTTGTTTGTTACATATGTTTAAGTCCTCTGTAGTAAGTCCAATTGAAAAAATCTATTTACTCTGTCCGACCCAGAATTCGAATTGTGTTCAGCGGTAGTGCCTGCGAATGCACTAGTTAAACAATGCAGTCATTTTAAGAATTCAATAATCGTATGTATAAACAGCTGACAAACAGCTGATCAACCGTGTGACCTCATAGCTTCCTGATCGCTCACAAACTAAGCACTGCACACAATATCTAGAATTCTTAAACTAGCTCAATCAAATCGTATACAGGATGTTGTAATGATGCAATTGGGATTACTTATTCTCGATTATTAGACAAGAAGGTCAATTCTTCTAATATTTAGCAATTTTCTTATGAATTTTTATTTTCGCATCTCAGTCAAATCTGTCATAAAATCCTTAATTTCCATACTTTTTTGATAGATTGCGACTGATATGCGCGAACGTAACGTTCGCACTCGAAGCATGTGTAACTATCGTGTGTAATGGACAGGTGCAGTCATATTTTAAAATTCTCCTCATGACACTGTACAACTTATTTTCAAGTAAGTCGTAATCAATTCATTAAAATCGTAACTCCATACGATCATTTTGATTAGCTGATGATATCTTTGTTTAGAAATTTTTCATCTGGTATTGACAATAACTTTCTTGAAGAAAGTTGTTCATCTACATAGTCAGAAGCAGTTTTTTTTTAATATGACTATAGTTCGTTTTTTAATCCCAGAGACTAATTTTGACACGTGCTACTGTCAAAATCCAAATTGAAAAAAGAAAACTATCACTTGAAATGTCAAATTCTCTGGGATTAAAAAACGAACTATACACCTTTCCGTAACACCCTGTATAACCGCACAGCCGAAGGTGAGAATCCCGTCCAATAATAGAGTATGATCACAATTGCATCATTGCAGCGAATATCGTAGATTGAAAATGATTCGTTGCATCAGTATGTGTAATTTATATTTATAAGCAGATCCTAGATTCGGTTTCATTCAGTTGATTAGTCAAGTCGTGTCTGGATTTTGATAGAGTATTTCGGCAGACGGCCTCGTTTAACACATGGTGACAAGTCACTACTTCTGTGTCCCTAGTGCGAGTTTTTTAACCCACTCGATTGCGTTAACCTAAACGTCAATTTGTACTTAACTTGAATAAGGTAAAAATACCTGAAAACTTCTTTTTTCTATACGATTTTAAATCTATACTATCAATCAATATATGTGTATATAAAATTCTTCCGTTACTGACTGACTGAGTGATTGACAGACAACGCACAGCCGAAACTACTGGGCGTAAAAAACTGAAATTTGGCATGCAGCTTACTTGGATAGTATAGGGGAGCACTAAGAGAGGATTTCCCGAAATTCCTACGGGAACGAGAAAAAATGGAATATGCGCGTACGAAGTCGCAGGCAAAAGATAGTAATATTATATTGCTGAAAAAAATGTTTGTTTGGTTGAATGCTCTAATCTGAGGGACAACTGTTTCGAATTGAAAACATTTTTTAGTGTTGGATAGCCCATTTATCGAGGGAGGCTATAGACTATATACCATCACGCTGCGACTAATAGAAGCGGAGCATTTATGAAAAATATGACACGGACGAAGTTACACTAATAAGCCAATTTTTACGTGAACGCCATCGAGTAGGTTAAAAACTCTTACTAAACTCTATGAGCACGATTCGATTGTGTATCTACCATAGTAGGTACACCTCTGAGAAGCCCTTCGGGGAGTAGAAACAGGCGTGAGGTTTTGTATTTAAAAGGCTCATTAAAAATTGTATCTATTTTATTGTTTGTAATTTTTTTCTTATTTTTTTTTGTTTATAGTCACCTTAAAAATAATTAATGTTCAATTTTATCACTCCGTAAGATATAATTGTTATTTTTTTTTATTGAAGGAAAAGTCATCATATCATTCACTATTTTATTGCATCGTAGGAACTCCGCAAATCATTGTTGTCAGAACAAGTCTCACTTTTTGACATGTATTTTTTTATTTGTCTTTTGTTTTTCTTTATCTTTTCCAAGCAGGCAATAATGAGTTGGTACGTTATGTTAATGAATGAATATTTTAACAAGAATTTTAACCTTGAACTTCAAACGTACTTTACATAATTCTGTTGACATGTGCGTACCTTCGTTTTTAGGCAAACAAAAAAAAACGGTTTTCCCATAATATTTGTCTCTTTGAGCTCTTCACTTTTCCCATAAAAGGCTCTCCGTATAATTATAATATTTTAAAATGTCATCTTCAATGATAATATTCAGGTAATTTATTATAATGGTCCTTTTGACCGATTCCAGTCATGACGCCCAGTCTCAACGCAGATTAGTCATCAGTTTGTGCACAAACATGTACTCCCTCTTCCATCACTCTCTTAGTCCGACCATCGAAGCAGTTAACTCCGTTTTTATTTATTTTGGTACAACTCATTATCTACCCAGCCTTTTAACAACTATATTGGGGTTGGCTTCCAGTCAAACCAGATTCAGCTGAATACCAGTATTACCAACCCAGTAACTGGATAACACAGTACTTCGGCAAGACTGGTGTCAAATTTTCCGGCTTCTGAAAATCCGTAACGACTGCCAAAGATCTACAAATGACAGCCGGGACCAACGGCTTAACGTGCTTTCCGAGGTTCGGTTTTAGCGGATCCAGCATTGCTCCTGCAATGCTGCAATGGAAAGGATTGACCCCAGTCAATCTCTCCCCAAACGGCAATGCTCGATCCGCCCCTAGGTACTCAGCTGAATACGGTTAGTCTGGCAGTTCTGATAGGCATTCGCTGTATGTAAAATACTAGACTCCAGCTGCATCTAAACTGCCAGGGTTGCGGACTTTGTTCGAAAGATTCACCGCGGCTCTGGAACGTAAAGGGCACTAGGAGGAACACGGATGGGTTTTATTCAGTAAGAGTGTGACACTCCCTCCTGCCTCACCCAGAGCGGGAGGAGTCATTTCCTGACTTCCCATCCTTAAAAAAAAGGTAGACACTTAAAATTAATTAAAATAGTGAACCGAAACCTATGTTTGTTTTGAAGTAAACTACTCCTCGTTTTATGACTGACCTTTATAGCTTTATTAAAGCTTCAGTAGCTTTCATTGCGGATTAATTTCTGTTATATTTGATAACAATAAACATGTCTGAAATGAGTATATAACATTGTTGCCATTATGGGTAATGCCTAAATGAGGTTGGCAGAGTTTTCTTCTTAACTAACTAACAACATAATCAATGTTTAAAATTGAGCGTAAGATTAGTTTTTTTTTTCATTAATTATTTGTTTTTAACGAATAGTTATTTTTACAGTTGGTCGAGCTGTGTATTGATCGAAAACGCATTTTAAACGAAATTAACCTACAATTTGAAACCATTGAGTAGTCACGTCAACATTGAACAAGTTGAAAGAAGTAGCATTTCCTATGTGTGCTAGAAATATAGAAACTAAATGAAAAACACTTTTTTTGTAATGCATCTGACCCGTTTACATTATTCAGTAAATTATTCGCTGTTTATTTACTCTAGTTACTATAATTTTAGTAAAGCAAATACGCAAAATAATTTATTAATAAAATACACACGCGTTTTATCCGTTACTAATAAATATGAACTTCAAAATATCCTTATGAGTTCAAATTGTACAATCAATTTGGCTAGGTATGTTTTTCATCTACTATTTTAAGGAAAACACACAAGAAATAAATAGTCAATAGTTACAACGTACTTAATTAAGCATATAAATCTTGAGAACCCAATTAAACAACATTATATTTTCAATAAAATTTAACGAGTTCCATGTCTGTTACTAATTGAAATAATAACTCGATTCTTGCTAATGAATCTTGAAGATATGGAACATAATAACAGGTAGGTATGAACAGTTAGAAAAACACAGCATAAATTGCATTCCTACAAAAAAATACTTTTGTTAACGATATAGATAATGACTAAAGCGTTGTACTATCAAGAGGTCGCGACTTCGAGAGTTCAATTTCATCTCCGGTTGATAAGAACCTACGTAAGAAGTTGCTAACCCAAAAAAATATCTGCTGGGTGCATAGCCGTCGTTAGCAGTCAAGTTGGATCAAATAATATTAGAGTCTCAGACTAGAGTAGCTCCTGGATTGTGAAGTTAAAGAAAGAATCACCGTGGCCCTGGAACGCAAAGAGTATTTGGAGGAACACGAATGGGTTTTAGTCAGTAAAAGTCTAACACTCCCTTCTGCTCTGTCCAGAGCGGAAGGAGTCATTTGATGATTTTCCACCCTTAAAAAAAGACTACAGTAGCTATCGCATAATTTCCAATAAGAATAACATTAAGCTTTAAATGAGATTAAAATTAAAAAAAAAAAAAGAATAATAAGAACCTGAAGTAAATAATTCACTCTACAGTATTTTTTTATATTTTTTTACCTGCTATATAAGAATGATTTATAATTAATTAAAATTCTAGTTCTTAAAATAAGCAGCTGTGACAAACAGAAAGACAGACGAAGTCGCACCGTTAGAATTTCTTTTATATATTTTAGTACGGAAACTTAAAAACGTATTATTTTTGAGTTTTTCTCTCTATTAGAGACTGTTTAAATTTGTAGCAATAATGTTCTTGTCACTGTCGCTATCTGCAAAGAAAGTATTTTTAGGCGTGACACGTAAGTAAACAAACTAGATAGCTGTTTCGGCATAATTGCACATTAGCTAACCTACGGCTTTATAACATGAAGCTTTTATAATACCTAAAATAGCAAACATTTTATATGTAAAATGTAAACCCATTTTATAAAAATTATGTGACAGCATCTCAGATAATTTTATTCAAAAACTTGTTTTATTTTAAATTATAATATCGTAAACACAGTAGAATTGCTAAAATATATCGCCTAGTGTCTATTTTATTTACTACGCAAGTGAATTATGATGAAAATATGTACATCTACCTAATAATTTGTCGCCGAAAGTTCATAAACTCATGTTTATTTTTATACCCTGCAAAAATAGATCGTTCTGCTTGAATAGACTAGAACAATAATAAAATAATCTAGACAGATTCCTATGAACCTACCTACAATATTCAGCAGGTATAAAACCCTCGATAAATAGTTAAACTCATTTTTAACCAGTCTTCTAAATAAAAATCCCGAGGTAAATACTAAATTAAAAAAAACGAACCTTCTAAAATATTTTCTTCAACAAAATAAATGCACAACACTTAACCACAGCACTCACTATCAATTACGGTACGCGAACTCGTAATTACGATTTTAAATAAATTAATATGTATTATAAAATGAAGCCGTGCGATGAGCAAGCCCAGTTCGACTGGCGTGAAATGCTCGGCGCTCGAGTATGTATATGTCCGCGATCGACGGCGGCGCCGGCGACGATAGGACCTCCACGATTTCGGGAAACCTGTGACTAAAAGTCTAGTCGCTTTTCATGGAAGAGTATTAATAAATAATAGGGAAAACCCTGCACCTATGATCTAAACTAAACGTCAACGCCCTTGAATCCTATAACATGAAGCAAAAATCTAACAACTGAAATCCACGTAAGTCTATTTCAGGGAATATAATAAATATAACATGGGAAAAACTAGGTTCAGTTAGTCTAGGTCAGACCTATGACCTAAACAACAAAGCCCTTAAACTCGTATATAAGTGTTTATTTGTAAATATAAGTAGGCGTCTAAATAAGTGTTGGAAAAAAATAATTACAGAGATAAACACAAAAATATCAAATACGAATCAATTTACAAAATATGTCCAAAAACAAAGTTTACAATTTATTACGTCGACAAGTCTAGGTACTGTTATCCAGACTATGTTTTATTTCAGCGATTTCTTATTTCATGTTTTGCATTTTTTTTGATCTAGCCAAAAATGTGTGAATAACATTTACCTTTAAAAAATATGAAAGCTTGTGTAAAAAACCATCCTGTCGATTAAAAATGTCTTCATAACTACAATCAATTAATTTTTTATTATCAAAAATAATACACAAATTATTATTAATATAATAGTAAAATAAAAAAAATCGAAAGAATATTTTCATAAACATAGACTGTCCCACTAATCCACAAAATCATGACCACTATAATCTGACGTTATATTTATCACCAAATTCACAGTATGGCTATAAATACCTACTATTACAATGTTACGTATCTGTGTCTACCGGCAGTATTTCCCTAAGGCCGGCCTAGCAGAGGTCATATCGATCTAATACGTCATTCAATCAAACGGCTTCTTTTTATTTAAAGCGACGACATACGCCAGCGACCTTGAGGGAACAAAACGCGCACTATTATTGTACTTACCTTATTATTCTAAGACTTAAAAAAATAGCCGTATATCAAAATGTAGATAGTTAAATTGTCTTTGAGATAGTGTAAATTTCATTAAAATACGCCCGGCGGTTTTGGTCCGATTTTTGTTTTTATGTCCGTGTTAGACATAACTTTACAAATTAATTACACCATGTTGAACGAATAAAACTCAAAGTTTTCATATATCACATTATTAAGAAAATAGTCTAAAGTAAGATACATTTTTTCCAAAAAATTACAACTAGCCGTTTAGACGTGTTTCTCATTTCAAAATCAGACACTCTTTGATGTCTCCGCCTTAAGGTTGGGAAATCATCAGATGACTTAGGAGTCATCTGATGATTTTCCAACCTTGAGCGGTAGGCCGGTCTGGGCGGAGCGGAAGGGAGTGTCAGACTCTTACAGACTCAAACCCATCCGTGTTCCTCCTAATGCCCTTTGCGTTCCAGGGCCACGGTGACTCTACGCCTATCAGAACGCCCAGTCTAACTGGATTCAGTCTAACCGCATTGCCGTTTGGGGAGGGATTGACCCCATTGTGGCTGGGTTTAAAAAAATTAAACAATTTGTTTTGCTAAACGCATATAACATGCCTCCTTTGATCACTTTTCATAAATTCCTCAATGACTTCGTTAGGTTATAGACTACCAAAGAAATCTAGGTATTTTGGGGAGAGCTTGAGCTCCTTAGCCACATTAGAAGATCCAGGTCTGGTCCGGGTCTGGTCTGGTCTGCCCTGGATCTCCCAATGTGAGTAGGTACGATTAATTTACTATTATGAAGTATGTGCCCATCTGACCTCCACAGTACCTGGGTACCACAATACCTACCGTATCAGATTTTCTGGTTTCTGGCTACCGTTACGGCTGTTAAAGATCTTCAAATAACAACCGGGACCAACGGCCGAACGTGCTTTTTGAGACATTAAAGAGTCCTGGTATGTAATGAATGCACACCCATCCGAAGATCGACCTCGGCAAGCGTCGCTTAGCCTCGAAGATCAACCCGTGCGGCTGTTAGATATAATTTAGCCACGAGCGTCAATAACTATATCTTTTACTACAAAACGCGTCATGACTATGACGCACTATGACGAATATGTTCGTATTAAGTTCCAATTAGCGCAAAATTAGTTCAAATAATAATGGAATTATTTTGGTTCACCAGTTCGGGGGCGTACCTAAAAATGACGTTGTCATGTTTAGGTGCAACATTTTGTGTCATGGAATAACTTGAAAACAAATTATCTGTAACTAGAAGCTATCTTTTGTCCGGTTGAAAAGAAAAACAAAAAACCGGACAAGTGCGAGTCGGACTCGCCCACTGAGGGTTCCGTACAAACTAGGTACATAATTATTACTTTAAAATAAAGACTATGTCTTTATTAAAGACTATATTTTTTATGCTTTAATTACCAATGGAATTGCTTTAAATCTCCGTACCAAGTGAGTCACTGAGATTTTATACAATTCCATTGGTTAAAATTTCTCCGTTCACTCCGCCTCACGCCTCACTCTGCGACAATGGACGCCTTACGCTTATTTTATGAGACGTTCGCATATTTTGTATCGCAATCGCAAACTGTTTAAAACTTCTCTAATTTCCCTCCAATTTACCAAGTTTTAGGCATTGATAAAAAAAAAGATTTAATTTTAAAAAACAATAACTAGGTACCTAAATACCACTAATTGTTTAATTCCTCTTTATTATTTTTACGTCATAATAATAATTATTGATAAATGTTTACTATTTTATTAATGTCAATGTCAAAATCGTCATCGCATTGTTTCCTTATATGAATTAACTAGCTGACCCGCGCAACTTCGACTGCGTCACAATTTTCATTACTGCTCCGCTCCTATTGGTCTTAGCGTGATGATATATAGCCTATAGCCTTCCTCGATAAATAGGCTATCTAACACTGAAAGAATTTTTCAAATCGGACCAGTAGTTCCTGAGATTAGCGCGTTCAAGCAAACAAACAAACAAACAAACAAACAAACTCTTCAGCTTTATATATTAGTATAGATTTTAAATACATACTTTATTTATGTGACTTGGTTCTTGTAATGTGTGGGAGGGAATTCCTCGTGATGATTAAGAATGGTTATCGACATCACCATCAACTGACATACCTATACAACGTGTTACAGAATAAACACAATAGGTACCTCTTAAGGGGTCATTGTACTCATCATTATGAACAACTTTTACTATGGGACCAAACCCGAAATAGCAAAAAAAAATCAGCTGTTCAGTAAATTTTGTCGAGTTATGCGCACATAAATGTATAGGGGAGTCGACTTTTTTTCACGATTTCAGTGTTGGTGCCATAGTGAAAGTTGTCCATAATGATGAGTTCAATGACCCCTTAAGAGGTATTGCGTTTGTTCTGTTACAGGTTGTATATCCTTATACGAAGGTAACAGTCACTTTCATATAAGTTACCTTCGTATAGGTGTACTTAACTAACATTATACCTAGGTATAATGTTAGTTAAGTACACACATACAGTAGCTGGCCCGCGCAACTCCGTCTGCGTCACATGTTTCATTAACGCTCCGCTTCTATTGGTTATAGCGTAATTTTATATAGCTTATAGCCTTCCTCGATAAATGGACTATCCAAGACTTAAAGATATTTTTCATTCGAACCAGTAGTTCCTGAAAATAGCACGTTCAACCAAACAAAAAAGCAATAGAACATCACGCTAGTATTCCCCAAAATTTAGCCAGAGGTATACAGGCAAAAATATTAATTTTTCCACAGCACTTCCAATGTTTATTTCTAATGTGTGCATCATAATTTTTTAAGCTTTTGGCATTCTTACGAGTGTGTTGTACAATAATTGTCTATTCAGCACACTCACAACATTGTTTAAAAGTAGTTGAAAGTTAGCTGCCTGCATACCGTATAACTTTGTTGACTGTGCCTAGGCCCTCATTTCGTCAGCTGCTCTGTTTGTAAATCCCATGTTATATCCTACTTACCTAAGTAACACACATAATGTGAAAGTGAATTTAGTTTGTTAATTACGATTACAATTTGGTGAGTGTGCCCAAGAACTCCTCGACCTCATCCCATCGGCCCCTTTCTACCATCGGACATCCAGACGCACTGCGACATACATCCCTACCTTGTTGCTTCCACTAATTCGCACTAAAAGTCTTTTATAATATGCACAGCAAAGGAGTGAAACTTTCTGCCTGCGTTCGTGTAGTCAAACGCTTACAACCCTAACCTCTTCAAAGTTAGAGTGAACAGGCTCCTTCTGGGTAAGCTCACTCCATCGTTGTATTGTATTTACTTAATATAAGTATTATTAGCGGTCAATATAATGTACATTATTCTACTAGTCAAGCCCTTTCATTTGATACCCATATTGAGGGAGTCAAATGTAATTCGCCATTTTGTGGTGGCGGCCATCTTGGATATGAATTTGTCATAGTGTATAGTATCTTACTAGTCAAGCCCTTTCATTTGATACCCATATTGAGGGAGTTGTGAAAAAATATGTAATCCCCTTATTTGTGGCGGCGGCTATCTTGGACTGATTTTCACCCAACAGTCAGACAAAAGTGTTCTTAGCTATCTAAGAACACTCCAGACTAATTCACCTTTCAAACAAAAAATACAAAATGAAAATCGGTTAATCCGTTCAGGAGCTACGATGCCACAGACAGACACACCCACACACAGACACGTCAAACTTATAACACCCCGTCTTTTTTGCGTCGGGGGTTAATAAAAAAAAACCGGCCAAGTGCGAGTCGGACTCGCCCACCGAGGGTTCCGTACTTTGTAGGTACATATTACTTTAAATAAAGACAATTTTTTTTATGATTTAATTTCAAATGTATAGTTTTCAGTCTTTTTCCTATATTTGTAGTATAAGACATAATTTATTGCCAAATTTCATAGATCTCTAGGTCAACGGGAAATACTCTATACATTTTGATTCCCTTGAGTGTCGAAATATACGTTTTTTGTGGCATAAACGGCCGTATCTTTTTTTACGTTAACTTGTAACTTTGATTTGATGACAAGGGACCGTAGACCTGAGTATATGGTTTTAATTTCAACTCGATACCTCCACACGTTCCCGAGATAAAGGGTCTTGACAGACAGACGGACGGACAACAAAGTGATCTTATAAGGGTTCCGTTTTTTTCCTTTTGAGGTACGTAACCCTAAAAATAAAAAACTCGATTACTGAACCAATGTTGACAAAGTTGGTGCAGAGATAGATAGATGGGACCCTGGATGCGGTTATAGGCTACTTTTTCTTTACGTTCACCTATACTAACGCAAGTATAGCCGCGGGCCAAAGCTAGTCATAGGTATATTTTTTGGGATTTTATTCATGCAGTAGTTTTTTGTTGTGTTGACAATTAACTATCTTTTTGCTAAATAAATTGGAATGGTAAAGTTCCCTTCTAAAAGAAAAGATAACAATATTCCTTAGGTAAACAGGCATCTTCTGCGCACGCTCGCCCCGTCATAGACCTCATCCACCCCTTTTCATCAGGCGTGATTGCAGTCAAGAGCAAACCCATTCTTCAGGAAAAAAAAAACTGAAAAGTCAGCTGCAATATTCCAATAAAGGCTTAAACTATACCTAATCCAAAAATGTATCTACTCAGTAAAAGAATATTTAGAGTCTAACGATTTTCTCTCATGTACAAAAATGGCGATCTGTCCTATACAAACAATAAGACGTAGTCTATCCTTAAATTATAATTATGACATGAAGTATGGCTGGAAATTGTATTGAATTAATTATAATTAATTCAATAATAATTACACTAGTTTATATGGTTTTTATACCCCAGTTGAAAGTTGTTAATTATTGTTTATTTAAAAAAAAATGGAAAAAAATCTTGGTACAAATGATAATAAAAAAATGGCTAGTTTTCGCCTTCTTTTCATAGTTTCTGGATCGGTTACTCTTATGATGGACCAACAGTAATCCCCTTTCATGATTTGATCCCTAACTAAATCCTTGATATTGTTCTTCAAAAATCTTTGTAAAAATGCTCGTTTTGTTCATCACTCATTCTCCCTAGGTTTTCAGGAAAAAAGTCCAAATGCAAGTGCAGAAAATGAATTTTTTTCAATGACATATTTCGGCCTACAGCTTTCGCAAAACAAGGTGAGGTACCCACTTTTTATCTTGGTTTGCAACAGGAAATCCAAAGTAAAGAAAATATGCACTTTTTGACAAATCTACAATAGGTCTTTTCTTTTTTGTTGAAAATATAAACGGTCCAGGAACGTAGCTAAAACGATCAGAATTTTTTTTCACTTCTACTCGACATTTCAATTTAATTTGTATCAAGATATTTTTGTTTTATGAATCGAATGAATACTAATACTAAAATCACCACATAATTGAAAAAAAAAAAAAATTGGCAGTAGAAAAAAATTTTTGCTAACATTTTTAGATTTTAGGGTTAACTTTTTTACATACATTTCTTTCGGGGTATATAAAAAAGATAAAATTTGTAAACTAGTGTTATTATTGACATTTCCATTTTCACGGCACCCTACGGCACCGGACACCATCCCATCACTTCCCATGGGTGTCGTAAGAGGCGACTAAGGGACTCTGTAAAACTCAACACCATACACTGTGATCGCCAACCCGCCCGCCAAGCGTGGCGATTAGGGCAAAGCCCCCATCTTGGGGGAGGCCTTTCGGCTGAAACGATGATCATGACATTTTAATTTTTAAATTATAATTATGACATTGAATATTGCTGAAAATTTTATTAAATTAAGTTTATTGACATTTTCATTTTTATCCTATAACTAATTATAATTATGACATTTAATATTGCTGGGAATTGTATTGAATTAATTATTGACATTTTAATTCTGATATAACTATAATTGCTTAATTTAATTGTATCGATATAAAAGAAAATAACTAAGAAATAATAATGTTAAATGCATGCTAATTTAGGATGGAAAGGGCAGGCGAATAATATTGCAATGCTTGTAAAAGGCTGCTAAGTCATAAGTACTAACAAAACATAGCACCATTGTACACTTAGTTCGCAATAAACGTTTTGACTTAGCCATATCTATACTTCCATACTCTATGTATCTTCTATCCTAATATAACAAAAGAGAGAGCTGAAGAGTTTGTTTGTTTGTTTGCTTGAACGCGCTTATCTCAGGAACTACTAGACCGATTTGAAAAATTCTTTAAGTGTTAGATAGCCTATTTATCGAGCAGGCTATAGGCTATATATCATCACGCTAAGACCAATAGGAGCGGAGCAGTAATGAAAATTATGACGCAGACGAAGTTGTGCGTGTCAGCTAGTGTCTTATAATATAGGCCGCCAATGAAGCGCCTACAAAACCGCGGTTTTAAAGTATCGCGGTTTGGCTCGTTGGCTCTTCGTGCATGTTTGAAATCATAAGATCGCTCGCCAATGAATCACCCCCTTCATCAGACCGGCACTCCGCATTGCGCAAAACGCCTTCATGGACTTCACCCCGATGACCACAGACAGAGAACATTCTCTAAGAACTGATTTGGATTTTGCACATCCTAACTGCTAAGGCCTAGGTATGATGCGTTTATGACTAACGAAGTAACGCATCGTGACAATTCTGACGCAAGCAGGAATCACGGAAGGTATCACGATCATTGTGATTACTCAACTGTTGAGCTCGCGATTATTCTAATATAATAGTTATTTCCCGCGGCTTTTCTTCCGTTGCCTTTCCCAAAGGAAACTTGTTTTGTTGCTTAAAAGGATGCTATACTGTAACTAGAATAAGTTATTTAAGTTGATGCATGAACAATTTTTTTTAAAACCACTTAATCACACTGCAAAAAAACTGTACATAGATTATATCGAAAATTATCGATGCCTTAAGACCAAAAAGGGATAAGCGACATTTTTTACAAAATTAAGGAATAAAGCCGAACGCCGAGCCGAGCCTGTCGCTTATCCCTTTTTGGCCGTAAGGCATTGATGTCTTCTCTTGGGACTTGAACCTAGTCCATTAGAGTGGTGATTATAACACATCAAAGCATGAATTATTATTTTGATATCCGACTTAAACTAACCGGATAGTCAGCGAGTATAAATAATTGCCTTTATGTATATGTAAGTTCGTTGACTTTTTAATCAATATTTTGCCTCTCATAAGGAAAACGTAGACACCTATATCTAAGTACATAATTATTCCGCAAATGAACAAAATACGAACCACCTGATAATATTACTACACAGGTACCTAAGTAAAGTAACATCACGCGTTTTCCCTGAACGTTAAGGCAGAGGTGTTAAATATATTACCTACTTAAATAGTTACATTTATTTTGCAAATAGGTTAAAATTGGCAAACATGTCAATTTTTTTTATCAAATTTAACGAGATAAGACCGGTCTTATATTAAAGAATAGATTATTTTTTTGATTAACTTTAATTTCATTATTACCTCCAAAAAGTTGGTGGTCCATAGCAAAAAATAAATTTTGTTACATGGTCTATTGTGACTAAAAGGTTAAGAATTACTGGTCCAGAACCTCAGGTCAAAGTCTCGTTTAAGGTGCGTACAATTTAATTGTTATTTTAACTTTATTTCGGATTTTATAGAATATCCATAATAGTGTTAGTAAGTACTTGAGAGAAAGAAAGAAAAATGTTTATGTATAAACTCGCACAAAACATACAGATGTAAAATTAATTAAAACTAAAAGTAGTCTAATACTAAATCAATAATAATGTTAGTCAGTGCGAGGCCAAAAAGGTCCCTATCTCAGCATAGGCTGCGAAATTTGAAAATAAATAACACAGCGCTGGTTTTATGATAGGGCCTGTGATGCCACGGACGCAGTTACGTAACACATCTACACTAATATTATAAAGAGGAAAGATTTGTTTGTTTTTTGTTTGAAATGAATAGGCTCCGAAACTACTGGACCGATTTGAAAAATTCTTTCAGCAATGGATAGCTACATTATCAGGGAGTAACATAGGCTATATTTTATGCCCGTACTCCCACGGGAACGGGAACTACGCGGGTGAAACCGCGTGACGTCCACTAGTACTAAATATAATAGATACAGATTAAAAAAAACAATACATAAAATAGACACAGTCAATAAGAATTAACAATAACATCGACTCACACCCAAAGGCTTACTTGAGAACTATGTAAGTAAACCACAAACATACAAAAAAAACGAATGTAATGGTCAAAACACATGAGTACTATGAGTAGATAACGTGTGGGTTCAAGTCTGAAGCGGTCTTTTAAGGAAAGCACCTCATAGATTCGAATTTTCAGTGCAAGCATTTGTCAGTTATTGTGCCTTCATTAAGAAGATACTGTTGCCATAAACCCACACCAATCACACTCCTGGGGAGCTACTCTCTAAGCCCGAAGTCCGTGGTTTCGTGCTTAGTTGCGGGCATATTCTACTCCGTATCATCTAACCACTAAGAATTAATGACAACACGATTTGTCAGTTACTGTCAAATTGTTGTCATTGTCATTAATTCTTAGTTCGAGTTCGGGAGTAATCGTAAGTCCGTAGGTGATACGGAGTAGAATACACCCGCAACTAAGCCCGAAACTACGGACTTCGGGCTTAGAGAATAGCCCCCCTGGCTAAGTGGCTAATAAAAGCAGAAATAAAAAGCTAATAACATTCACGAGAAAATAAAATAATCAGCCATGATTTGCATAGCCATACCAAAATAAATTCTGAATTGATAAAAAAAATCAAACGGAAACTAGAGATATAAATAAAAATTCTCCAGCAGGAAAAAATACTAAAACATAAATCTAGACAGATCTTTGGCAAGACATCAAAACTTTTTGTTGTTGCCTACGTAGTCGAGCACAGAAACATCCAATCTGGACATGAGTGCTCAATAAAATTCTGGATTCATAGACCACAAAAATACAGGCCATTAAAATTGTCTATAAATCTGTTTGTTATTCTGGAAAAGAAAATCGGACTATTCTGTTTGTTTTTTGTTTAACAATGATAGTTCTCGGTAACCGCAGTGTGAAAAACAATTCGCAAATGCTAATTGTGAAGATTAGATGCTTAATTATTTAAAAACCAGCAGCCTAAAAAATAAAGTGGACACGTACTTTTTGGCATTTCAAATCAAAGACAAATATAAAGTGAATTAAACTTGAAGAGTGGGGGCTGGTGACGTCACGTGTTAGTAAAATTATATACGAAAATTTGACGTCACGCGAATGTTCAATACGTGTCCAATATTTTTTGGAAATCTATCTGACGGACTAATTGGTTTTTTTTTCAGGAAATTGAGTATTTTCCTGAAAAAATCCAATTAGTCCGTATTCGTGCAATAAATGTCATTTCAACTGATCATTGCGTGTTTTACGCTGTCGAGCAGACGATTTTTTTAACATAGGTACCTACCTATAGAGCAATGGATCCGGCCCTTTAAAAGAATTTGCGATTTTATGACTATGAGTTAGGTACGCAATTACCTTGATGGATTATATGAAGAAGCAGAGGCATTGCTATTCATCTCAAAAACAAAAAGTAATATCACATACACGTGTTTCCACAATCTAACAGATAATCTTATAAAAAATAAAGAACAACATAAACACATAAGGTAATTATGTACTCAACGAACATCGCGGGACAAATTAATACACAATCAGTCGTGTGTTCATTGCATAAGTTTTGTTTCTACTAACAGTTATTATGATCACTGCTATTTTAAGACAATGCTACATGGATTTGCAATGTTGGTTAGAGATACCTTTACGAACTTTTATATGAGACACCTATATGGAAAAGCTGTTATGCTGCCTTTCGGATGAACTAAAATTATTGATGTTAGTCTAAAACTATCGATGATTGATTCTAATCATAGGTCTATTAATCTAAAGTCGAAAAATTGATGGATGATGCTAAATCGCCACTGCAAGCACAGCAATATAAGTATATCATGTACCTATGTTCTACCGAGGAATTGGAAAGAATTAACTTTGGCATTATTTAAAAAAAAACTACGAAACTTTTTAGTAGACAAAGCGTATTAGCAGAATTTTTAATGGAGAAAGGAATCTCTTGATCACTTTTATATTGTCTGGAAATTAGAAAAATATGACATTTTTAATCATTTATTTAATTTAATTTTAATTACATTGTAATGAAATTTTAATCGTATTACTTAATCTTTATATTGACATTGTTATATTTATTATTGTATTATGTACTTTTAATAATTAATGTATTTTGTACTTTTGCATGCCTTCTGGAAAAAAATGTCTGTTGCTAATTATATTTTTATGTCACCGTGTTTTGTTCCCATATTTGTAAAATAAATATCTTATCTTATCTTAACAAAATATCTAAGAACATCTTCTTTACATAAAACTTTAGCTATTGCTAAATCCTAGGAAGTTATATCTATTATCAGATACTATAGCAACCCGCCCCGGTTTCGCACGAGTAACAAAAGTTCAGTTAGGCATAACTTTCTTTTTTCAGGATGGGAAATCATCAAATGACTCCTCCCGCTCTGGGCGGAGCAGAAGGGAGTGTCAAACTCTTACTGACTAAAACCCTTCCATGTTCCTCCATTCCCTTTGCATTCCAGGGTGATTTCTGCTCCGTAAACTAGTAAACCATTAAGAATTAATTCATTCTTAGTTCGGCTTCGGGACTAATCGTAAGTCCGTAGGTGATACGGAGTAGAATACGCCCGCAACTAAGCCCGAAACTACGGACTTAGGGCTTAGAGAGTAGCCCCCAGGGCCACGGTGACTCTTTCGAAACAACTCCGCAACCCTGGCAGAGTTAGGCATAACTTAAGCTGTTTTTGGAAAACCGCAGCACTGTCATGTTTTACGAAAGCTCATGGCTTATTACATAAAAGTATCATTCAAAACTTATTATTAAAACAGGTCAATGAATAATTAATGTTCAATTTACGAAAGAGGAAACCATTATCGATCTCTTACGAACTGGTTTTTGACAAAGATGGTCATGGCATGGCTCATGGCGAATTCGGTCATTGCCATCGGGTATTGGATCATGGGTGTGACCTTTTTGGTGGTTTACTTGATGAAACTAAGTCTAGAGTGAATAGGTTACTTCTAGGTAAGTGTGCTCCATAGTCGATCACGTCATCACTTACCATCAGGTGAGATAGTGATCAAACGTGAGGATAAAAAAGTAAAATAAAAATCTAATAAGTTATTGAACAGAACCGGTTGTTGTGGCGACACTTGGGGGAGGCCTAAGTCCAGCAGTGGAGGTCTTTCGGCTGATATAATGATGAAGAAGTTATTGATACAGCAGGTATAACGAACGGCGTTGCACCACCGGTACATGGTGGACATCCCACCTACACGCACAAAACGTTTTGGGAACACATTCATAGTGCGTACAGCTGAGGAGTGGAATTCCCTGCCGGAGTCTGTGTTTTCTAATAGCTACCTGGGAGTCTTTAAGTCAAGATTGAGTAGGTTGCTTCTAGGCAAGCGTGCTCCATCTTCGACCACATCATCGCTTACCAACAGGTGAGATAGTGGTCAAACGCGTGCCTATAAATAGTAAAAAATAAATTAAAAGCAAAAAAACTTAAAAAAAGCTTTTATTTAAACGCTCTAAAAAGAAAGAATATAAACTTTTCCTTAAAAATTTTTACTATCAATTTATAACCTCATTATATACAATTTATATGATCATAAAAGCTTGTCGCGAGGTTTAATTACCTTTCAGTATTTAATTAAATTGAAAAAATAATAAACTTAGCAGATCAATTTGCATAATTAAATTGGTACTAGTTTATTTACAAATCGTGCGACAAGCTTTTATGAACATATAAATTGTATATAATGAGTTGATAAGTTATAGTTAAAACTTTTAAGGAAAAAAATATTTTCTTCTTTTTAGAGCGTTTAAATAAAAGCTTTTTTTTTTCAAGTTTTTTGCTTTTAATTTATTTTTTATTTATTCGAGTTACTCTCAACCATCCCTTTGCTTTGATACCCATATTGTAGAAGTGCATTAAAAATAACTACTCCGCCATCTTGGATGGTCCGCCATATTGGATTTAGATTGACGCCAAATTATTTTTCGAGATACTCTCAACAAGCCCTTTCATTTGATATCTATATTGTAGAAATGCATTAAAAATAACTATTCCGCCATCTTGGACGGTCCGCCATATTGGATTTAGAATGATGTTACACACCATATCGTGCATTGTCATCCAAACTAAACGTTTATACAAAATTTCAGCTCAATCGGTTGAAGATATCTACTTCAAAATTGAGTTCAAAGATTCCACCGAACAAACATACTTACATAGGTACATACATTGCAAGTTAAATAAAAGCTTTTAAAAAAGAGGTAAGGAAAAAGCTGCAATAGTAAAGATTTTATAGTAAAATTTTTCTGAGACTATCTGGAAACCTCTTTTTCCGTATGATTTATGTGAATAAACTGGCCTAGGCCCTACAAACAAGTTAATACATTTAAAAGACCAAAAACGAATTACTTAAATTGAGACCACAATCTTGTGGTCCGAAAGTAAGTAAATCGGAAACAGGTTTTTACGACGCCAACACTTATTATTGAGGTATTTATGTAATTCTAGAAAATTAATATCGTAATAAATGGACCCGTATGCATATAACTACGGATCTGATGCTGCAGGAAAGTATATGAATTAGTTTTAAGGAAATTATACTTAATTACTACTAACATAGTTGGGAACACCCAAATACTCCGGAATATTTTTTTCCGAATTTCGATATTCCGATTTTCAAAATTCAGAATTTCATAATACCTAAGATTTATAACGTCTATTATTAGAAATCACGAAACTTATATTGATATGTCGGAATTATAAAAAAAAGGATAAATGATAAATTGGAGTTGTTATATTAGGAATTTTGAAACATTCGGAATTATGAAAATCGGTATTTTGAAATTAGTATTTGTGACTGTCGGAATAAAGTTTTTCGTATTAATGTAGTGCACTCAACATAATAACGTAACCTATATTACTAACAAAGATATATGGAACAAGTGTCCGAAATAATGATTACAATAATAATTGGCACTTCGAACAAGATTCAAATCACATGAAAGCAGTTTTATAACCTCGACCAGACTATTTAAGATTTCGCAGCCCAAATTGCCGAGTTCTTTGTATATGCTAATCTTAATCGTTTTCACCCCACAGTGACTCTATTTAAGAATCGATAAGATGGGTAAATGCCTACCTAATTAATTTTTCTGTAAACATTAATGTAGATATCGAATATCTGAATCGCTCAAATATGGTATGATCTCTTTATCCACTTATTATTTTTTGCCACAACACCGAAGGCCGTTTCTCACTTTCCGAAGCAGCTTACCTTTGTTGTTAAAATACGTATTCAGCTTAATCGGTTTGACTGGAAGCCGACCAGAATATAGTTGGGATAAGGCTAGGCAGATGATGATATGTGTTAATATAATTTGCTTGCGAGTAACCCTGAATCATTTGGCGGTTTGAATTAGTTGACGGGGTGTCGCTATATTCGATTTTTTTAACTTTCGATGCGGTAGTACGAAGAGAGTGTACCGTGCGCTCGGGGAGAGGGATGTTAAACCACGCCACGAAATTATTTACTTAGGCTCTTAATATTGCACATCATTCGTTCACCATTCACTCACGTAAACTACCGAGAAGCTGTCTGGAATGCCAAAATGTTTACTGATTGCCGGTAAAAGTCACTTTTGATAGAGTCATACTTTTTGAGTTTTCTATAACATCTCGCACTTTCTTAAGAAGCGATCAAATAAATTCAAGTGGCAATACAGCAGAACTCTATTGTATGACCTACTACTACATATTATTTATTACCCATATTTGCAAATAAATGCAATGCTATTCTATTCTATTCTATTCTAATACACATAACAATCTCGGCGACAATCAATGTCAAAAACATACAAAAAAAACGGGACAAGTGCGAGTCGGCTCGCCCACCAAGGGTTCCGTACAATTTTGTAGATATAAATGACTTTAAATAAAGACTAGGTTTATTTTTTTACGATTTAATGTGTAGATAAATGTGTAGATTTAAGACTTTCCCTAAACTTGTAGTATAAGACGATCATCATCATCATCATATAAGCCGAAAGACGTCCACTGCTGCACACAGGCCTCCCCCAAGATTTGGGGGGGTTTGCCATAATCGCCACGTTTGTCAGGCGGGTTGGCGATCGCAGTGTATAGTGTTGAGTTATACAGAGAACGCTGCTGCCCATTCTCTAGCGAGTCCCTTACCAGACGATATGACGATATTACTTGCCAAATTTCATAGTTCTAGGTCAACAGAAAATACCCTATAAATTTTGATTCCCTTGAGTGTCGAAAATATACTGTTTTTGCAGCATCAACGGCCATATCTTTTTTACGTTAACTTACAAGTTTGAATTTTTCACAGCTTCAAGTGACTGTAGATCGGAGTATATGGTTTTAATTTTAACTTGATATATCCACGCGTTCCTGAGATAAAGTGTCTTGACAGACAGACGGGTGGGCAACAAAGTGATCCTATAAGGGTTACGTTTTTTCCTTTTGAGGTACGGATCCCTAAAAATAACTAAACTTAAACATGTCAAATTCGAGGTGTTTTCGATAGTTAGCGACTGCGATATGCTTCTTGAAAAAAACAAAAATTGCCCCCTTAATAGAATATCACTTTGTCTACCAGCCTTTGCAGACCCAGGTATTTTCATCATTTCAAATTCGGTAGTTCTAACATTGGTTCTAACGAATTCTATCGTCATTAATCTAACTTCGTTCTGACAGAAAAATACTAATCTATTCAAATTCAAAGCACTAAATAGTAAACGTAGCGTACCCCACGTAACACCGTTAAGTCATAGTTTATTAACAGTCCATTGACAGACATCATTGGCATCACAAATGGACACGCACGCGGAAGATTAAGTTCCCCACAAAGGTAAGCCCATGCCAAATGAATATGATAATCATTATACACGATTGTTATTATCACACCTCACAATAGATTGAGTACTATCGAGATGAATCATTATAGGTACATCATGAAGTTTGATTACCGTGAAATACTTTTTTGTGATGATTGGTAAGCACCACAAAAAGTATTTTATGGCATAATTAGTAAGTACTTAGAAAATTTTGTTTTAGTGTTAACTTTGTAAATAAAAACGTTTTGGGAACACATTCACAGTGTTTAGTTCAGGAGTGGAATTCCATGCCGGAGTCTGTGTTTCCTGATGACTATCTACAACCTGGGAGTCTTTAAGTCAAGAGTGAATAGGTTACTTCTAGGCAAGCGTGCTCCATCTTCTACCACATCACCGCTTACCATCAGGTGAGATAGTGGTCAAACGCGTGTCTATCAATAATAAAAAAACTGGCCAAGTGCGAGTCGGACTCGCGTGCAAAGGGTTCCGAACGAATTTAATTTTTTTAACATGTTATTCATGTCGTGTTGTTATTTTTGTTTGTTGTTCTTTAAATAGGTTTATCTGTAATATTAAGGTAAAGATCTATTATCTCTATTTTTTTTTTTTCAAAATTATAGGCAGTAGTTTCAGAGATAAGGGTAATGGTCATTTTTCGTCTAATTTCTTGAATAACTTCAAAACCATTTATTTTAAAATTATGAAAAAAATATTATTAAAACCCTCACAGTAAGCCCTTTCATTTGATATATCACACGATATTGTTCAAAAAACTTTTTGTTTTTAATTTTGCATGCTAAAAATTTAATAATTTACGTAACGCGTCCGTGTTTGGGTCATAGAAGTCCATATGTGTTCCAAATTTCAACAGAATCGGTCCAGTGGATCCGGGAAAACTGGCTGTGACAGACGGACAGACAGACACCCGAGTATAAGGGTTCCTTTTTGTTTTCGGAACCCTAGAAAAGTATCGAGTGTTTCAAGAAAAATCGCCAAAAAAAATCGTTGTATTTGAACCAAATAACCAGTTATGTAATGGTGTAAGGATGTAGTAATATAGAAATATATATATATAGAAATATTTGTATGAGTCAGAGATGTGATATAATTCAGTGAACCTACTTAGTATCTTTCTTTTCTGCTTTCAGTAAGAAATCTTCAAGAGGCTTTCGGACTTTGGGTACTTATAACAATAGGGAGAGAGGGAATCTTACCGCTCTAAACCCATTCCGGTTGTTACCATCAACAAATCACTACAGCCCCATGTCCTCTTAAAAGACCACCCTTTTTTAAGGATGGGAAATCAACTAATGACTCCTCCCGGGTGAAGCGGAAAGGAGTTTCAGACTCTTACTGACTAAAACCCATCCGTGTTCTTTCTAATGCCCTTTGCGTTCCAGAGCTGCGGTGGCTCTTTCGAACAAATTCCGCAACCCCGGTAAAAGACCACCCTTTTTTTTAAGGATGGGAAATCATCAAATGACTCCTCCAGCTCCGGGTGGAGCAGAAGGGAGTGTCAGACTCTTACTGACTAAAACCTATCCGTGTGCCTCCTAGTGCCCTTTGCGTTCCAGGGACGCGGTGACTCTTTCGAATAAATTCCGCAACCCTGGCAGGCACTGACCCTAGCGGGCCCCGTCTACTATGCTGACATCTCCTTGAGGCGCGCGTGGAACACAACACGCCGTCGACCCGCGCCTGGTTTTGATCGGACGGCGAGCTACCCAATGCTCGCCATCCGCAGGCTCGCGCCTACGGTGGCCGGATATCGCCCTGCGACTCCCGATGCTCGGGGTGTCTTCTTCCGTTGAAAAGACCACCCTGGAACGTCTTTTGCGCTACACTGTAACGGCATACCCTTATGGAGACTGTAAGGGAGCCTTACTGATCTGCCAACTTGTGATTCAACCATTAAGAGCCTCATCGAATGACGATGCACAAGTAACTGCACTGGCCAATCTATTCATACGTCATAAGCATAGTACAAGAGAGATGACATTAGTAACGAACCGAATGACGTCAAAATAAATTGGTACCTCGGACTAAAATGGCAGTGAGCCATAAATCATACAAACAGTTTCCAACAACTTCTTTCCGGTGGCATTAGTTTAGTAAGTAGGTATATTGAGATACCCTTCACCCATCCCTGGGCACCATGAAGCACCTCAAATGACCTGTATCAGGTTCAGAACGCCTAGCACGATCATTTTCACGTATGGTAACGTTAACGTAACTGAATTTTGAATGTGAAAAACTACAATCCCATAGTATTTTGGTTTAATAATATGGGACGAACACAATTCATATCATCCAAAAATATGAATATAGTATCAATTCAAATAGATATTATGTGCGAAACGAGTATTGTAGCTATAGTAAAATTTTACGTTACGTTACTATACGTCAAAAATATTCGTGCTAGGTCCTCAGGTCAGGGGGCTACTCTCTAACGAAATCCGTAGTTTCGGGCTTAGTTGCGGGCGGGCGTATTCTACTCCGTATCACCTACAGACTTACTATTAGTACCGAACCCGCACTGAGAATGAATGACAACACGATTTCACAGTAACTGTCAAATCGTGTTATCATTAGTTCTCAGTGGTTAGGTGATACGAAGTAGAAAATGCCCGCCCGAAACTAAGCCCGAAACTACGGATTTCGTTAGAGAGTAGCCCCCCAGGTTCAGAACTACTACAATCCCATATCTAGTATTTTGGTTTAATAATATGGGACAAACACAATTTATATCATCCAAAGATGTGAATATAGTATCAATTCAAATAGATATTATGTGCGAAACGAGTATTGTAGCTATAGTAAAATTTTACGTTACGTTACTATACGTCAAAAATATTCGTGCTAGGTCCTCAGGTCAGGGGGCTACTCTCTAACGAAATCCGTAGTTTCGGGCTTAGTTGCGGGCGGGCGTATTCTACTCCGTATCACCTACAGACTTACTATTAGTCCCGAACCCGAACTGAGAATGAATGACAACACGATTTCACAGTAACTGTCAAATCGTGTTATCATTAGTTCTCAGTGGTTAGGTGATACGAAGTAGAAAATGCCCGCCCGAAACTAAGCCCGAAACTACGGATTTCGTTAGAGAGTAGCCCCCCAGGTTCAGAACTACTACAATCCCATATCTAGTATTTTGGTTTAATAATATGGGACAAACACAATTTATATCATCCAAAGATGTGAATATAGTATCAATTCAAATAGATATTATGTGCGAAACGAGTATTGTAGCTATAGTAAAATTTTACGTTACGTTACTATACGTCAAAAATATTCGTCCTCAGGTCAGGCTCAGTAAATGAAGAAAATCTTAAGGTGCTACATCTACTATACAGAGTCGCTATGTTTATTTCAATTCGGATAGGATGAAGAACGTAAACGCGCTTACTACGGCCCAATTCTTTTTCCTGAGGAAATGCTTTGTTTTGAATGGAACAGATGTGAATGAAACAATATCTATTCACTCCTGGACACCACAAGCCACAAATGACTAGTTTCAGACTCCAAGTACCTAAACAAGGATAACGGTGACCCACCTCCCACACTAAGGCGCCATGTTTATCTCTTGCGTAGTCATTCCCATAGACCAAACTGACTCATAAACAACATTATTATTAGGAATAAGTCATGTTCGGGCAATATCTTTATGCTCATTATCACCATCACCATCAGTCTAAAGCATTCCACTGCTAGACATAAAACAAACAACAACAACAACACAACAACAATAACGACAACATAACCAACAACCAACCAACATAAACAATTTTTCTTTCTTTTTTCTTTTTACATCAGTCACCATGCGAAGATCGTCGCTTCACCTAGATTGATGGCGCCCCACCTTCCGCTTACCGATTCGCGGTCTCCATTCAAGAACACGTATAACTTAATAGTTATACAGATTTCTATTAAGTTGATGCTGAATTTAGTATCTAATGTACAGACATTCGATACTAAATCCAGCATCCTTTTCTTGGGGCCATACTTTGGTTGGTATAATCTTGACACCATGAAAGAGATAAAGGACTATCTCAGGCAATGAGTCAAACTAAGGAAAACCCAACTTTGCTACATCTCCCGCACTTAGGCGCCATGTTTTTCTCATATTACACCATAATGACTCATAAAAAATAGTTATTAATAGCAATACCCCATGTTTGGCCAATTTCTTTGTTACTACATTACTAATACATACTATTAATCATACTTATGCGTCGCACTAGATCCGCCTACGTTAGGCTACAATCATCAGTCATTCAGAAGAAGGGTGATGATTGAATCATCTTGGAATAAAAACGTAAACAAAAAGCCTTTAATAAGGTTGGTGTACCTGCGTAGTGTCAGGTTTTTGACTCGGTGAGTTAGTTCTTTGAAGAAAATTAATATGAATAAGTTCTTAGGTACTGCAAAAAACTGTGGGGGTTCACCGAGTAAGATTTTTGTGTCTACTTAGGTAGGTTTGAGTTCTCATCATGTCATCAATTACAATATTTACAAACAACACATCATACTTTTATACCAATTTTGACCACTATCTCACCTGATGGTAAGCGATGATGTAGTCGAAGATGGAGCACGCTTGCCTAGAAGTAACCTATTCACTCTTGACTTAAAGACACACAGGTTGTAGCTATCAGGAAACACAGACTCTGGCAGGGAATTCCACTCCTTAGCTGTACGCACAATGAATGTAATACACCAACTTATGTATGCCTTTTCCCATGGGGAGTATGCAGAGACTGTAGACCACCAGCTGCTACGATCTTTAGGGACATAGATACCTACTCTTTTTACATTTACGTTATAACATTGTGGCTAGCATTATGGCTAGTGCGAGTTTTAAAACGTCCCCGATTGCGTTAAGAGGAAATGCTGGCGGCGAGACTTTATATGTAAAAAGTCATAATTCGAGGTTTGGCTCTCGACTGTTTTCTCCTCCAATATTGGACCGATTTAAGAGATATTTCACATACTAAATAAGCCAGCATTTCCTCTTAAGAGGGGACTCGGGTCGGTAAGTAACTCTTGGGCCTTTCTCCATACAAATGCGTTCCGCTGTTTTCTTTGTGGATAATGCTGCTAAAGCAATGATTTTTTTTTTCAAAAAATCTAGTTCGAATTAATACGTGCCTCTATCATTTTTTCCAAATCATAATTACTTAAAGAATTATGACAATCGAAAATCCCGAAAAAACAGCCCGTTTTTAACGCCATGTTCAGATGAATGTCAGACAAAGAAAAGTTTTTAACAAAATAGAAAACAATAGAAGCATAAATATAGTCTTCCTCTAAATTTTGATATATGATGTTTTATATCAGTCCAGTTTTGAAGAAGAAAACTGCGGAATACAAAACGTCTTTTAGTTAAGGTTTTTATAGGTAAAAATCAGCCTGAGCTGCAATGTCGCTTTCGCGATAGGGCACAGTGCGACGCATCGGCAATAGTTTCTTCAAATACCTATTTTCAAATTCCTCGGGACTAGAGTCCCCTCTTAATGTAACTTCAAATTGTAATACAAAATATAAGCATCGGCGGGAAAACTATTTTTTCCTGTAAAGTTTCGCTAATATTACGTTAATGCCTATCTGAGTACTGTAAGTAGTCTGGTCATAGAAGCACGCTGGTTGTGAGTAAGTACAATGACTCACCTGATCTAAAATTACAACAACTTAGGCCTCCTGCTCTTAAAATAGGCCGGTTTACCTCGTGAACTTGGTATGTGGTGCCTACGTGAAAATTCCGAAAATTCAGTGTAGTAATCGCAACTGTTGGTCATTTAGGTATTATTTCTAGTTGAACTGGGACATTGACAAGTTTTAAGATACGCAAATAAATGATATTGGAGCACTGGGCCTTTGGGCGTGGGTCGATGTTATTGTTAATTATTTTAGACTATGTGTATTTTATATCTTGAATTTTTGCATCATTTACTTATTTTATCTGTATCTATTATATTTAGTATGTAATACGTAACTGCGTCCGTGGCATCACAGGCCCTATCATAAAACCAGCGCTGTGTTATTTATTTCTAAATTTCGCAGCCTATGCTGAGATAGGGACCTTTTTGGCCTTGCACAGACTAATTTATTTTTGATTAAGTAATACAATACTTTTAGTTTTTAAATAATTTTACATCTGTCTGTTTTGTGCGAGTCTCAAATAAACATTATTCTTTCTTTCATAAAAGCGCATTCTGGCTTTTTAATTCACGATTAGGCATCTAACTAAATTAATTCGTCAAAAATTCGTCCTCATCGCTGTCGACTGGAAGAAAGCCCAAAAGACTGGCGGCATTGCCACGTTGTATGGCAATGCTTATCCTCTGTCCGGCGTTCCAGTCCTACTAGAACCCAATGACCTGACACGTGACGATCGCAAGCGACCGGACGGTATGTCTTTATATCCATGGAAGATGGGTAGGCCTTTAGTGTGGGCCGCTACTTGTGTCGATACTCTTGCGCAGTTGCGCCATACCATCTTCCTAGCTCGTCGTGCTGTGCTGGTGTTGCCGCTGCAGCTGCTGAGAACCCTAAATGGTGGAAATATAATAACCTAGTTAGCAATCATATTTTCGAGCTGTTTGGCGTATTATCTCTTGGACCGTGGGGTCCGAGTACTCATGCGTTATTTAAAGAACTTGCATTAGGCATCTTGGATTAAATACCTATCTAAGAGTTTCTTAAACAATGCAATGCCAAAGCTTTAGGCGATGGATAGATTACAGAAAGACAATGCGAGGTATACCATGCTGCCGTGGTAGAACTAAAATGCCGTTATCCGATATCTGATCTTTTTTGAACTTTTGAATAGAATAGAATAGAATACTCTTTATTATGTACACCATATAAGTTACAGAAAAGATAGATGAGAAACATTACATAGGGTGACACAATGGGCGGCCTTATCGCTAAAAGCGATCTTTTCAAGACAACCTTTGGATGGATTGTAAAGAGAAAAAGGAGATACAGTATTGTAGGTGGTATTAGGTATACTATTTATAAAAACATCAATACATACTAAAAAGATAAATTTATACAATGATAATTGTGAAACAATAGCAGAGAACTCTAGTAACAGACGCTTTAAAGAGAGATAGTGGCTCTTGAACAAAGTTTTAAAAATGGACAAAGATTGAGCCCGCCTTATCGACACAGGCAAGGCATTCCATAACCTCACCGCTTGAATCGTGAAAGAATTGTCATAGAAGGTGGTGGAATGCGGCATTTCTAGTCTCAAGTTTAAAAAAAAAATATCGATCAATGTTTGCGGATTTCCAAAGCTATTCAAGGTATTGAAAATTCGCAAACACTGATCGATAGATTTTTTTTCACATTAATATATCATCAAAAGTTCAAAATCGACCAGATGTCGGATAACGGCAATTTAGTTACACCACGGCAACAGGATAACTATAACAATGAGAATAATTGATTGCATTACAGTAATAACAGCATTAGAGTAATATAAACGTTCAATTACAGGCGTAACAGACAAACCATGTAATTGACTCAGAATTAAATAATAAACACCAGAAAGGCACAATATCTGCAGGGTATTTTAGACCGAAATGTATAATGCGTGAAGGCGATAATCCATTGGATGTATTGGGGATGTAGATACGTAGCTGTGTTGCCTATTCGTGTGAGGAAAACCACGAGGTTTTAAGATAAGGGTCAGGTGCTAGAGTATTTGCAGTATTGGGTCGAAGGAGTCACCGCGGCCCTGGAACACAAAGGAAATTAGGAGGAACACGGATCCATAGGTTTTAGTCAGTAAGAGTCTGACACTCCGTCTCGCTCCGCCCAGAGCAGATGAAGTCATTTGACGGAAAAAACTGGCCAAGTGCGAGTCGGACTCGCCCGCCGAGGGTTCCGTACAAATTTGTAGCTACTAAAAACTTAAAATAAAGACTACATTTTTTATGATTTAATAATAAACACCAGTTAGTTTTAGTTTCAGACTTTTCCATATACTTGTAGTATAAGATGGTATTACTTGCGAAATTTCCCTTCGAAATACCCTATACATTTTGATTCCCTTGAGAGTGTCGAAATATACATTTTTTGCGGCAAAAACGACCGTATCTTTTTTTAGGGTTCCGAAAAAAAAGGAACCCTTATAGGATCACTCGGGTGTCTGTCTGTCTATCTGTCTGTCTGTCCGTCGGACACAGCCAGTTTTCTCCAGATCCAGTGGACCGATTCTGTTGAAATTTGGTACACATATGAACTTCTATGACCCAAACACGGACGCGTTACGTAAATTATTAAATTTTTAGTATGTGGGTCACTTTTGGGAGTAAAACTAGGAAATTTAAAGAAAAGTTTTTTGAACAATATCGCGTGACATATCAAATGAAAGGGCTTACTGTGAGGGTTTTAATTATATTTTTTTCATAATTTTAAAATAAATGGTTTTGAAGTAATTCCAGAAATTAGATGAAAAATGACCATTCCCCCCCTTATCTCCGAAACTACTGAGCCTACAATTTGGAAAAAAAATGGTGCTAATAGATCTTTACCTAAAGATTACAGGAAAACCTATTAGAAGTCTGTAGTGTTAAAATAACATGTTAAAAAAAAATTCGTTCGGAACCCTTTGCACGCGAGTCCGACTCGCACTTGGCCAGTTTTTTTTACGTTAACTTAGGAGTTTGATTTTTTCCCAGCTGCAAGGGGCCATAGACCTGAGTATATCGTTTTAATTTCAACTCGATACCTCCACGCGTTCCCGTGATAAACGGTCTTGACAGACAGACGGACGGACAACAAAGTGATCCTATAAGGGTTCCCCTTTTTTCCTTTGAGGTACGGAACCCTTAAAAAGCGGTAGAGTTTACTATGTTAATTTCGTGACACAGTTTTCTACACGTTTTGCTACTGTCAATATTCAGAGTAAGATTTAAAATATACAAAGGTAAAATTCATTATTAAAAGTCTCTAGAAGTACCTTATCAATCCTTTCATGAAATTCTTTCATCATAAGTTTTTTAACCCAGAAAAATGCACGGATCGTGTTGTATAGGTTGGAGAGAGCGAAGCCAAGGGACAAGCTTGTTATGTATTGTCACTGGGTTATTGCAAGTGGAGCTTTTTGTATTTAAAACTATTTTTTCAAAATAGGAAATACACCCTGCGATTTTTTATTTTAAAAATGATATATATACTTAGTAGCCCTAGTAAACAATCATGAAATTATTTTTTTTATACCTTCATCAGCGATGAATTTATAAGGCTTCAAAGATTACAATTAGAAAGAGAAGTCCGATATGAATTTTGACGTCAAAGTCAATGACGCCTATACAGTTGCCACAGAAAACAGCGTTTTCGCGAGAGGGACAGATATATTTATTTAAAATAATTATGTCTCGTTTGTTTTTCGAGCAATTTTGATTCTGTTTTCACTGTTATTATTATATTTTTAACACGTACCTGTGTATATTTTTTTTGAACTGTATAGATAATTAATCTTTTTTTCATGCATATTCCATAATAGGACCCTCAACAATCACGAAAGATGTTTTAATGATATTTCTACAAATCATCATTATCATCTATACTAATATATAAAGCTGAAGAGTTTGTTTGTTTGTTTGCTTGAACGCGCTAATCTCAGGAACTACTGAAAAATTCTCTCAGTGTTAGATAGCCCATTTATCGAGGAAGGCTATAGGCTATATATCATCACGCTAAGACCAATAGAAGCGGAGCAGTAATGAAAATTGTGACGCAGAAGAAGTTGCGCGGGTCAGCTAGTAAGTAATATATAAAGGTGAAGAGTTTGTTTGATTGTTTGCTTGAACGCGCTAATCTCATATCTTTATCAATAACGAATCGTGCTACCCACCAAAAGTCGATTTAATTAGACTTTTTACCGGACAGAACCAATATTTTTATTGAAAAAGAGATGCAAATATGACCATCATAATAGCGATATCGATTTTAATAAATAATGGAGACACAGTGTCATTTAGCACAAATCCTGACAAATCGACACGCAATAATAACACGCATAGTTTATAGTGATATCAAAAAGGCATTAATTTAATAAATATCTCTATTAGTCTCCATCGATGTATGGTATGTCTAGTTGTTTTATAAAGTCGTTTTATAATGCCAATGGATCTTTGTTATCTGCAAATTAATGAATTAGGTAATTTAAAAAAAAAGCTGACTGCGAGTCGGAAAATCGTTCGGAAACCTTTGCAGGCGGCAAAGGTTTCCGAACGATTTTTTTTAATATGTTATTCCAACACTACAGATTTCTTATAGATTATTCTGTAATCTATAGGTAAAGATCTATTATCTTTATTTTTTGAAGTGAAAACTTCTTTAGCGGCGTTGAGCACTTTTTCTGTAATGGGTATAAAATCTTAAACTCGCGTCAGGGTCACGTGACCTAATCGCAAAAAGCGTAAGACGGACTCGCGTCAGGGTCACGTGATGCGAAAAAGCGTAAGATCGAGGGGAAGGGAGAGGAACTAGTATCTCCCACTCTTTCTACCGTGCCTGAGTGTGCTGCTCCGCTTAGGCGGCACAGGGCGCTTGCGCGAATGTCCGTCTGTGTTTATGTACAGCGTGCCACGCGTATCCAAGGATACGAAATTACGGAATTACGAAATTATGGATGAAAGTTGATTTTTCTAAGAGATAAAAATTAATGTAATATATAAATAAATAACGATATAATATTATGAATAATAACATGTAAATTGTCATATTTGTGTACGATAGCGCAATAAATAAACATTGTATTCTACCTCATAAATGATAGTATTCTTGTACTTATAATTAAACACAACGTTATTTTTTGTTGTTTTTATGGTTCGTTTTGTTTATGTCAGGAACTGTGTCAAGATTGACATCTGTCACTGACAGTCGCTGTCGCGGCCACACGTCAGTGTCTTTTTGTTTATTTTGTTGTCGGTGGTTTGTCTATGATGTGACCGCGACAGTAAGGATGTATTATTTACATGTTTTCACTTCTGCCGGCACTCCCGGAGTGCTACCGGTGTTTTTTTTCAAAATTTTAGGCTCAGTTGTGTCGGAGATTCGGAGATCGGGGGAATGGTTATTTTTCGTCTAATTTCTTAAATAACTTCTAAACTGTTTATTTTATAATTATGAAAAAATTATAATTAAAACCAAAAATTTCATAATTTACGTAACATGTCCGTGTTTGGGTCACAGAAGTCCATATTGTGCACCAAATTTCAACAGAATCGGTCCAGTGCACCCAGAGAAAAACTGGCTGTGACAAAAGGACAGACAGACAGACACCCGAGTGATCCTATAAGGGTTCCGTTTTTTGTTCGGAACCCTAAATAATGCGTTTTTACTTGTTTTTATTTTGTTTTTAACCCCCGACGCAAAAACGACGGGGTGTTATAAGAATGACGTGTGTGTGTGTGTATGTGTGTGTCTGTGGCACCGTAGCTCCCGAACGGATAAACCGATTTTGATTTTGTTTGAAAGGAAAATTAGTCGGGAGTGTTCTTAGCTATGTTTGATGAAAATCGGTCCAAGATGGTCGCCGCCACAAAATGAATAACATATTTTTTCACAACTCCCTCAATATGGGTATCGAATGAAAGGGCTTGACTAGTAGAGTACTATACACGATGATAAATTTCAAATCCAAGATGGCCGCCACCACGAAATGGCGAATTACATTTTTTTTACAACTCCCTCAATATGGGTATCAAATGAAAGGGCTTGACTAGTAGAATAATGTACACTATATTGAAGAAGAGTTTAAAAAGCATGAAATAAAAATTAAATTAAAAATTTAAAAAACCCCCGACAAAAAGAAAACTTTAAAAAGTAAAAAATAATTTCTATTGATCCTTTTACTCTAATATAGGTACGATTTTTTGGGCCAAGCATCATCGCGTCGGGAGACAGCTAATAATACTTATAATTAAAAACACAAAAGATTTGCGGTCATGCTGGTGTTTATATACTAGGCTTCTAGTTTTACGAGATGCTGACTCATCATCAGCAACCTTTTTTTTGGATGGGATATCATCAAATGACTCCCCGCTCTGGGCGGAGCGGAAGGGAATGTCAAACTCTTACTGACTAAAACCCTATCCGTGTCCCTCCAAATGCCTCCTTCGACAACAATCATCAACACCCTTCTTCCAAGATTTTTGAGGCCCCTTTCTATTCATTACATCTCTATCAGATAAATGTTGCTTACTAGGGTTGCCAATTGCATTCATATAAATATAGAGGACTAGCTGGCCCGCGCAACTTCGTCTGCAAGACAAGACAAGACAAGACATTTATTTGTAGAAACATGAGTATACATAAAATAATAATAATAATAAATCTTTATTTTATCTTTATCCATATTCACAAATAAAAATAATTATGATAAATATACAAAATTAAATCAAATTCATTTATTAAAAGTTCAACTCATTAAAAATTAAAATGTCAGTTATTTAAAAAAAAACAATAATAATAAATTAAAAAAATTAATAAAATTTTTATAGAAATAATTAATCAATTCATTTAAAAAAAAATACAATTAAATATAACAATAAAAAAAATGTCAATGGTGTCAATAAATTAGGATTAAAAAATTTAAAGAATAAAATTACAATTAAATAATACCATAATTACAAAACAAATAATAATAATAATAATAATAATAATGAAAAGGCTATAGCCTAGGCTATAGATCATCACGCTAAGACCAATAGGAGCGGAGCAGTAACGAAAATTGTCACGCAGACGAAGTGGTGCGGGTCAGCTAGTTGTATTATAAAGCTGAAGAGTTTGTTTGTTTGCTTGAACGCGCTAATCTCAGGAACTTCTGGCCCGATTTGAAAAATTCTTTCAGTGTTGGATGGCCCATTTATCGAGGAAGGCTATAGGCTATATATCATCACGCTAAGACCAATAAGAGCGGAGCAGTAATGAAAATTGTTACGCAGACGAAGTTGCGCGGGTCAGCTAGTTGAATAATAAAATGAAATAGCACACTCGTTACTAATAAACATAGACGTATGTAATTAAGGGCAATAAGTAGTAAGTCATTCGTACGGCCTTTCCGAGAAAACCCTTGCACAGTTATTACCGAGGAGCATGACTTATGGGCGAACGGACAGGACGCATGTTCTTGACACACATCCGAGAATGCGATCATGGGCGTTTAAGGGATATTGTACGTTGCCGATGTAGTTCTGTAGCTAGGGATACCACGCTTTGAAAACGAGAACCGGGATATTTTGGTAAAGCGGGAATTATTGAAATAATAGGTCGATAGTCTTTTGTTTTATTTTATTTTAGGGCTCCAACCATTGATGTATAAAAAACCCAAGATGCACAGTCTCGAACATTTATGCAACACTCGAAACTGTCGTCAAAAACTGACATGTATCAAGTGTCATGTGTGAGTTGTGTGTAGTTATACTATAAACAATTTTTTTTTTGCAAATTCAAACTTACACGGATCGCTCAAAGTTGTTTTTACAAAGCAGTGTAGTATGGCGAGTGATGCGCATTTTTTTTTGCAAATTCAACCTTACACGGATCGCTCACAGTTGTTTTTACAAAGCAGTTCAGTATGGCGAGTGATGCGAGACTGTTTGAAACTTGCGCATTACGCGCTTGTTTTTTGCGGACGTTTTTGAGATGCTGAGTGTGTATCTTGGGGTTTTTATATATCAATGGCTCCAACCTTACAAGGAAAAAGGCATATTTATAATATCACTATCCGACTCTCTCTGAGGAGTTTGCAAAGTGATAGTTTTTATTTTGGAAATATTTTACACACAAAATACAATTACCAAAAAAATGTGTTTTGGTCCATTTGTAACAGATTTATTTCGTAATAAGCCAGTACATTTTGCTTCCCCTGGTGAATCACTAAACTGAGGTCGATAAAACGACGTAAACATGGCATTCCTCCCAAATATGGACATTGAAGTTAAAGTGTGTCGAATAGCTATGATTCATTTGACAGCAGACATTGCCGAACTCAGAGCTGTTGTAAAAAAAATATAGCAGTGGCCGTAAACTACAATAATCGTGCCAAAACTAAGACACACTAAATAATACAAAACATAGCAACCAATTGTTTTGAACCAGAAATAAACCTAAGAAAACATACGCCTGGCGATCGTCACGTTCAGCCCGCAATTTGTAGCAACAAATTGCTGTACCATACAAATTTAAACTCAATGTCAATAGGACATTGAGTTTAAATTTGTATTTGCTCTAAGTAGGTACAAAATGCTATAGAAACTTCTTACTACGAATTAAACGTTCACGTTCATCCCGCAATTGTAGCAACAAACTGTTGTACACATAAATTAAAACTCTATAACAAGTTGTGTAAAGTACGAAATACTATAAAAACATTGTCACACTACGAATAGTGCGAATTAAACGTAGTATATAGAGTTCGTGGAATCAAAGATGGCTGATTCATTTTTGGCGCGTCAACTTTTCGTTATTTATCCTCAAAGGGTTTTGGGTCATGGTCAACGTGGTCTACTTATTTTTAAAATAATTATTGTTTGTGATTAACGATGGAATTTTATGAATGGAGTTGTTTTTGTCGTCATTCTTTCTTGGTAATGTTTGAGGAAAGTAGGTATATGATTTTAATTGGGTCAATATGTGTTTGTAAGTTGAAGTTGTTACGTTGACTTGACTTGGTATAGAAATTTTCGAAGGGAAGTCCAAAAAACTGAGAGTTAAGATTGTCTTACCTTTTGTTGTTCATGGCTAAGAAAAGATAAGGAGCAAAAGCAAACAGCCCGACCTAAGAAAAGTGAGAATTCAATGATGAATGTCATAGTCCAGTGCAACAAAACCCTGTTATAAGTAATGGATGAATTTAAACGGTTCCTAGAATGGAAGACCTGGCTGGTGGCTATGGTAGAGCTGTTAGAGAAATGCCACGAGAGCCCGATCGACCGCCGTAAGTGGAGGTGGAATGGTCACACGCTTTGAAGGGATCCCGATCACATTCCCAAACAGGCTATGGACTGGAATTCTCAAGGGAAAAGGAACTCCGAATCCGAAGGCCGACCCTGTCAAACCTGGCGACGGACCGTGTTGGCAGAAGCGACGAGTATCGGAATGACGTGGAGCGAAGTGAAGCGTAATGCTCAAGACCGTTCGCGATGGAAGACTACTGTGGACGCCCTCTGCCCCAGCTAGAGGATATAGGATCTTAAGTCAAGTACCTGTCCCGTTCTCTGGGGATAATTATTAATTCAATATTTTACGTGGACGGAGACGCTGGCAGAAGCTAGTAGATATAAGTATATCTACTTACTTTTTTTAAGGTCCTACCCTACCGCACTCTGTAAGAATTAAAAGACAATGTCCAAATTCGCCCTGTGCAACAAAAGTATCGGACATAAACGATAATTCATGTTCTATTTTATTATATCAGTTGCAAATACTTTTGTAACACGGACTAGCTGCAAGCCAAAACGAACATAAAAAGTATTTTCGCGAATAATAACATGAATCGCCGCCATCTTCACCAAACGTCATGCATGTCAAAAAAGATTAGGGATGTCCACTCGATTGTAATCAATCGATTTAATTTTTATAGAACTGTAGTGTAATTATTTTTAATATTAATCATATTCTGAATTTATTTCGAATAAAGAGCAAACAGAAGATACAATAAAAGCATTCAATTACCATTCCATATATTATTCCCTAAATGTATACTTAATTCAAAAAATCCTACTGAGTATAGGTACTTTGTGCATGAGGTCATACTCGATTTTAAATAGATAGTAAGAATAATGCTGAAGTGATCAAAACCTTCGTAGTTCACCATGATTCAGGGTTTTCTTATGATCGTTTAAGAAAGTGTGTGGTTTACTTTTAACTAAACAATTAGGTATTTACGACAATTAATATAAAAATAACTTTCCTTTTGGGCTTCGCCGCAATCGAATAAAAATACTTATCGTTACTGAATACATTAAGTAGGTAGGTACTATAAATGTTTTTGTTATGTTATACAAATGTTATTAAGTACTAGTGGACATCACGCGGTTTCACCCGCGTAGTTCCCGTTCCCGTGGGAATACGGGGATAATATATAGCCTATGTTACTCCCTGATAATGTAGCTATCCAATGCTGAAAGAATTTTTCAAATTGGTCCAGTAGTTTTGGAGCCTATTCAATTCAAACAAACAAACAAACATACAAACAAACAAACAAATCTTTCCTCTTTATAATATTAGTGTAGATTAATATTATAAAAAGTATCGAAGAGTGTTTTTATAAGTAAAGTCATCCTTGTAACAAAATCTTAGGGAATATCGATAAGTTGTATCGTATTTTTACACACACTCCAATTTTTGACGTCACTAAATTGTCACTAGACTGACTGTCTGTCACCCATCTGTGCTTTCACTGTTTACATTAGCGTCGCTTGCTCTTTGTAATTGTGTCGGTGTGTTTTGATGACTTTCGGGACTACTAACATTCCGACTTGGCTATTATAATGGATTGCTTTCAAAAACGACTTACCTGGCTGTGATTTTCGGAGTACCGCTCAAACGATAACTTGGCAGTCATAAATGGACTAACGCATACGCTATGGAAAGTCTATTTTGTGTAAATTGCGGCTCTGCTGGTGGTTCCATGTTGTTGGAAGATGAACAGATTCGTCATTGAGTACAACAATGGACTGCACCTCTTTTGGTAATTATATTATTTTTTGTTGTACCTATATTATTCTGTTTGCGATCTCTCAGAATTTTTTTTACTATTAAGTTTCTATACTTGACCTTACACATTATGTTTGCAATTATCGTTTTCACAAAAAACAAAAAGAAACAATTTATAAACTATTTTGGTATATTCATTATAATAGAAACAATCTGATAGGTAAATACTCTGTAAAAATACAATTGAACTAAGTATGTTTTTTTTTAGGTTCAAGCTCATGATCTCATATGCACCACTTTTTGGACAAGAGCTCAAGATATGACTAACACTTCAGTAACAAGTAATGTTGGTAGAAACTGTGCACTCTGCAATAGAACGTTGGCACCTCGGGCACGCTCACATCATCTGATTGCTCTGAGAACTGACACTCAATATAATGTGAATATCAGAAATATCATCATAGAAAGACTTATGCCATTGGAGGTACTATTATATATATTATTATTGGGCCATTTTTGACATTGGATTTGCAGTGGGTGCCATTGATCTGAATTGCTATTTTTTTTGTTTAAGATATGTGCATCACATTATATTTGCCATCCTTTTTGGCAAATATGTGATCGTGCTGCCAGGCATTATTCAGCACCATCTTCATCAAGGGATACTCCTACAACAAGCAATCATCCGGGTTGTGCCAATTGTGGTATTCACTTCAATAGACAAAGACGGCATATTCTCCATAATTATGCCATTCTTGTGCAAACACAGCAATGAGTTGCACCACAAATAGTATAATAACTTTAACTTCCATTTGTAACTATTTATATTTATAATGGCTCTGTATAGAAGAGAAAATATAAAATAAAAATGTTTATTTTATACTTATCACATGTTTTTATATTACAGGTGACTGCAAATGATTACATATGTGATGCTTGTCATACATTATTTGTTAATAGAGTTACCACAACATCACAAGATTTGCAAGAAGTATCAATGGTTGGTCATCAACATGATCAACGTGTGGTATGTGGTTGTTCACTGGCACAAATCCAATGTTACTCCGTATAAGCAGAAAGTATCAGCCACATTTTAGATTGTGCGAAATTGAGTTCAACCCTGAGAGGTGAGAGACGTTTTTGATTGGTTAACTCTTGCAAGAAATTAGGCTGTGGTAAACATCAGATACCCATGCAATAACGGTCTTTGACCCTCATACATTTATTGACTTTCCAAATAACAATAACAGAAATAATGACATAAAGCTGTCCTGAATCTATATCTGAAACTATCTATGTACTTTATTGCATGTTTATCTGGTGCCGACCATAGTATGCTTAAACTTGCCTGATGCGCTATTTTGTTTAGCTAATAGATCTTTTCTGGTCAGTTATAGTCATGCAACATTTGAAGTGTAAATTGTTTTATTTATTGTACTATAAATGCAATGTGTAACCAACAATATTTTTTTTTTGTTGTAGATTCAGCCATCGGATTTGAATGAACTACAATTAAATAATTCCGAAACCATATGGAAATTACGAAGCAAAATTCACAGCCGCCATATCAGCAATAAAACATATTTTGTTTACATAGTAATTGATTCAGCTCAAATTGGTCGACAAGCAATCGTACAATATTGCTGCGCATGGTGCTGCGCCCATGTTGTGACCATTATTTGGTATTAAAGCTATGCAAGACATCAAAATAATATCGACCCCTGCACAGTTTTTAGACTATATTTTAATTTCCAATTTAGATGACCAATAAACATGAAATTAAAATCTGTCTTTTATTTCTTATTCAAACATAATCAGTAAGTTAAAGTAGGACTGTAGGTTTAACACAACTTACCGGCTACCTAATTGGTAAGGCTGGTTTCATAGTCAAGCGTTTGAACAGCGCGCAATGTTTTATATATAGGTACATTAATATACACAAACATTTAATCTCACTCCAAAACCAATGCAAAGAATATAGGTATCCACTATCTACCTATGTTAATTAGATTCTATGCATTTAAACGTTGCACTTACCTATTTACTTACACTTAGGCTTTAAAAAAAACTGCAAAGGTACATAATTACATAGGTAGGTACTGAAAATAGCTAAATGTATTATGATTTTGTTAATCAGTTTCTTAAAGATCACTCGGAGTTATGAAAAACTATATCTAATATTCGTTGTTATGGTTAGATTATAACCTCAAAATCGGATACTTTATTGGACATAAATCTTTTCTGCAGCTAGTCCGCTATGAAAATAAGATCTTATAGGAGTTTACTAATAATCAACAATACAACACATAATTTTCCGATGCTCCTGGCTCCAGGGCGAACAATGTATGGGCGCAGAGCAATCTCCTTTATACTTTTGGAAGAAAAAAACTGCCTGAGCCTATCGAATGTTCCGAGAAATTGCGACGAACACAATAATTATAAAGCCATTAGCTGTGGATATATTCCTTGATTGCGCATTACTTTGATGGCAGACTGAATACTTCGTTGAGATAAATGCTAAAGAATCTACTAATCGCTTAACTAAGACTGGAAACGTACTTATCTATCCAGTAAAATTCTGTAGGAAACTTGTTTACTGTATCATGTGGTTCTGCAAGATATTTACTGCTAAGTATGGTACCTACTTCACCATAAACTGATAACCACTATACGCTTCTGCATCACCCAAACGAAGACTGGTAGACAATTCCTAAAGCATTAAGTCCGTCTCCGTATGGTGTGCTCCGTATGGCGTCGGCCGGTGCCGTAAAAGAAAAATACCATCCCATCACTTCCCGTGGGTGTCGTAAGAGGCGACTTAGGGACTCACCAGAGAATGGGCAGCAGCGTTCTCTGCAGAACTTAACACCATACACTGCGATCGCCAACCCGCCTGCCAAGCGTGGCGATTATGGCAAAACCCCCATCTTGGCGGAGACCTATGTCCAGTAGTGGACGTCTTTCGGCTGATATGATGATGATTAAATCCGTCTCTGCACTTTATTTAATTTTATTTATTTTATTTTATTAATTTTAGAAAAACTTACAGCTAATACAAAACAATATAAAGAACAAAAACATGAACATACATTTATTTAAAAATCTTATTTGAATGCGACAAACATCGGCATCCTAAAAACAGAAAAATTGCGTTCCTAAATATTTTTAAATTAATATACCAGACAGATTTATTTTCCTATATTTATTAGTTCTCTTAAATCTGAGGTATGTATTTGGCTTTTAAACCTGTTCCAAACTAAACTTGTTCAATTTGTCTGCTAACAATCATATTTGTAGATATATTATAATTATTATTTAAATTATTCTAAGAACCGGCATAATTAGATTCAATGATTTTATTTGGATAACCATAAATAATTTGGCAATATTCTATTATTATCTATTTTATTTGTGTTTTTCTGTCAAAAATGCATTTATTAGATATTTATCATAGGTAATTTTATCCTGGAATAAGACTTTCAGATGAAAACCAAAGATAATATAGAAAGAATTTCTAAGAACTATGTAGTCCGACTTGACTCTACCTAGAATCATTAAAGTTTTTTTTAGTTTATTTCTCTCATAAAGATACACTGTTTCAGTAGGTAATTTATTCATAACATACATTTTTCCGAACCTAGTTCAGACTGGAGTCTGAACTAGGTTCGGAACCTGTATGACAGATCTCCAGGCTCCTTTAAATATTATCATTTTTACGGCATCAATCAGATTAAACATATAACACATTTAGCTAACAATTTTGATAGAGAGGTAAGTCTGTATATTAAAAGTGTCGTTGACAGTTGACACGATATACAACCTGTAACCATTGATAAATAAAAACCCAAGATACACAATCAGCATCTCAAAAACATCCGCACAAAACAAGTGCGCTAGTTTCAAACAGTCTCGCATCGCTCGCCATACTGCACTGCTTTGTAAAAACAACTTTAAGCGATCCGTGTAAGGTTGAATTTGCAAAAAAAATGTTTATAGTGTAACTACACACAACTCAGACATGAAACTTGATACATGTCAGTTTTTGACGACAGTTTCGAGTGTTGCATTTGTTCGAGATTGTGCATCTTGGGTTTTTATACATCAATGCCTGTAACAGAATAAACGCAATACCTCTTAAGGCTTGTATACATGCCAATGACCTTGTGCATATAAACGGAGCATACTACACCTCTACGCGCCACTCAACTAACCGCATTTTTAATTTATTATAAAAAAATAACACATATTTTAAAAAAGTAACAAAACCAAATTATTTTCGTTTATATTGCAAAGCAGTAGATATTTTTTTTGGACTTTTGTTAAAAAACGAAGGAGTAAAATGGTTTCATCTCAACGATTTGGAGGTAATTTGGTGATTTTTTTTTCTTATTATGTGATACCGAAAGTTACTTCATCTGCACGCTGCAGCATGCAGATGAAGCAACTTTTCATCGGCTGTTTTAAGCATTTCTCGAGAGAGCAGCCTTAAGGGGTCGTTTATTCTGTTACAAGTTGTTGTTGGTTGTTTTTGTTTTCATGTTTTCATAGCGACTGAGCCGAGTAGATATGCTCCAAACTAACTTTGAATATGGTTCGTTGAAAACCCGCGTCAGGCAACTACTAATTGTCAGGCATTTTTCTAAACTGAACCTATTTGTTGCAACCAAGTTTCAACAATTTTAATGTTTTAAAATTAAGGCTCTATATTTTTCTTCTTACATTCTGTACGTTATCTCTGTGTACTAATTCAAAGTTTTTCATTATTGTCTTTCAAAACGAAAATCCTACAGAACAAAACTACGTTATTAATAAACAAGCAAGGGAATCAAGTAATGATTTATTTATATCTGTTTAGGAGGTAACTGTATTAAAGTGTAACGACAAAATGAAATATTACGGTAATCATAGACTATAACGTATCATTAGGGCCAAGCGTATAATTCGATATCCTAGGAACGCGTACAGTCGCTGACAAAGATTTTGTAGTATTGTTTTATTATAAAACTTTATTTAGAAACCTAAGGGGAGCTCGTGCTCTAATAAATATAGCAACACAGGTTCAATTTCTAGGTGAAGCAATTCTTTTTTTTAATTGAGATGGGTTTGCTCTTGACTCCAGTCTAGGTCAGAGATGACAGAGACAAAGTCTACGATACTGCGAGCTTACCCATAAAGACCTGTTCACTCTGTCTTTAAAGAGATGAAGGTTGTAAGCGTTCGGAAACACAGACGCAGGCAGAGAGTTCCACTCTTTTGCTGTGCGCATTATAGAAGACGTTTGGAAACGCTTAGTGCGAATTGGTGGAATAGCAACAAGGTAGGGTTGGTAGCTTGCAATGCGTCTGGACGTCCGATGGTAGAAGGGGGCCGATGGGATGTGTCGTGGAGTTCTTGGGCACACTCAACGAAGTACAGTCTGTAGAAGACCGTCAAGCAGGCAACCTTGCAGTGATCCAACGAGCTACGAGCCAAGCTGTGTAGCTTAGCATCCAGTTTTACGTCGCCAATAAGCCTCTTAGCACTGCGTTATACCGAGTCAAGCGCGGCAAACTAGTATTTAGCTTATGATGCTTGCCGAGATCGGGCCGTAGGTGGGGACTATCCGATACATAGGAAGTTTTTTCCGTGTCTCGGAAAGCACGTAGAACCGTCGGTCTCGAACATTTGAACGTCGTTAAAAGTCGTAGAAGCTAGAAAATTTGACACCAGTGTTGACCAAGGGTGTCGTGCTATCCAGTTACTGGATTGTGATGGTCAGGTAGGCAGTCACTCCATTTAAAATAATGGTATCCAGCTCAATCCGGTTAGACTAACCATTGAATGTTGGAGAATTTGATTTGTTTCTATTATAAATCTTTGTCTGGACTGAACTTATTACATTTTGATGTATGAATTATATCAGATGTTGAAATGACACTTTTCTAATCAAGTGACATTCTATCATCAATATCATGGCGTGGCGGTAGCGATTGGCAGAATGACAAATACAAAAACTGTAGATATGTCACGTGGACCCCTGCTTGTTGTCATTTCAACAGTCTCTCTAAAAGAATTACACTTTGTCTGGAAACTCACTGTAAAAAAAACAAAAATATTTAAGGATATCAACACTTTAAACAACCACAACATAGTACATTGTTATCTTAGGGCTGAAAGTAACTGATTTAGTCCCAAGACTGCGTTTGGCACCCGAACGTAGCGAGGGTATTGGCACCCTCGCTACTAGTTCGAGAGACTAAATAAATTTTTCACTGTGCTTTTCATTACGAATACAAGGAAACTAAAAATAAAAACACGGGTTAGCTAAAGAAATAAATCTATATCTGAATCTAATGAACTCATCGACGTGTTAATACAAATCTCTGTAATACGTAAAAAGTATGAAAACTTTACACCTCGAAAAAACAAATGAAGATCGGATTGCCGCTTTCCCGTCTATTTTGTTTTTTTTTTCTGTGACCGGCCAGATATTCTGCCATTATTTTACATTTCCATCATTGAAAAAATGGTAAATATTTTGCCCAAATCTATGTTATTTTAAAGAAATAGTTGAAAGTAAATTATAATAACGTCATTTAAAAAATATAATCTTTAGTTAATACTCATTTTTACGTTAATTCAATTTTACATCGCGCTGTAATTGACAGGCTGTATAGAAAGTTAGGACATGTTTCAATAGAAATATTCAAAAAGTTTATAATTTGACGGCTGTCTGTTGAAAACGATTCTCCCTAGGGCTGAAAAATAATACTTTCAACCCGCTCCTCAGGCAACTTCAGGCTTACTTTCCGAGTATGAGTAATGAAAAATCATTTCATGAGTGCAATATCATTATCATGCAGTTTATTAGCGATGACCTAAGGCATTGCTCAGGGACTGGCCGGTTTAAGGAACCTGCGTAAATGATGAGCTAATAAGAAACCTCAATTAAAATAGGTACTTTTTTCTCATCCGATTTAGCAGAATTCTAAACGGAAGTTAATAAAAAGGGTCTTAAGAGGTAATAAGATGACGACGCGTTTTTTCCCTTTGCGTTTAGAGATGACAATTGCTTACGTAGTAATTCTTTATGATCGAATGATCCCAAGAGTTTCTATGTCCAGTTTTTTTAATAAACACAACCACGACATTACATGTGTTTTGTATAATATTCCTGTGATGTAAACGTACTATACTTAGGAATTTAATGGTGCTCAATGAATTGAAATAACAAAAAAAAACTACTTTTTTGATTAAGTGTCATAAATACTTACTACTTATTAGTCCCTTATGATTGGTACTGCAGGGACCTCTTATAACAACTTATTAAAATTTAAAAGACAGGCAGAACCCGGTCCCCGTACCTTATCTCTTTTTCAGAGCTCTAATTGCTTTAATTTAACTTTATAGAAATCAGAAAATTAAAGAAAGATTTTATTATTCACTACGGTTTTATGTAATAGACTACTTTTAGTTTTAATTAATTTTACATCTGTCTGTTTTGTGCGAGTCCCAAATAAACATTTTTCTTTCTTTCTAACAAAAACCTTTCACTGTTGGCCTCGACTGTATCTCTATCGCATTGCAACCTACTCGAAGCCTGCTCGCATATTAAATGCTAATGTCAATATAATGCCCTCTCCATACATGATATTCATCCCTCGACTCTATTATTTCAGAAATTTTCGTGAAAAATGAACGTCAAAATTGTATTTCTAGTAAGTTTTTCATTTGTTTTAATAGTAAAATGTGATCATAATATTGATGTAATTTTGTCGTTTGTGACTTTGGATAATAGGCCTACATCTCTGTTGCTACCCTATTTATGTTGGAGTCAACGTAAGTGTTCTGTTTTCTAAATATGGTGGTATTTTTACCATATCTTAGTGGTAACAGCTGAGTTTTCATATCATCAACTTTTACTTTGCGACTTCTCACACGAAGAGTTCCGTACCATAAACCAGAAAAAACACGTTTCTTGTATGGAAAAACAAATAATAAAAAAATAATTAAATCTATATATCAATACTAACATATAAAGCTGAAGAGTTTGTTTGTTTGTTTGCTTGCTTGCTTGCTTGCTTGCTTGCTTGAACGCGCTAATCTCAGGAACTACTGGCACAATTTGAAAAATTATTTTAGTGTTAAATAGCCCATTTGTCGAGATATATATCATCACTCTAAGACCAATAGGAGCGGACCAGACGAAGTTGCACGGGTCAACTAGTTCTAGATAATAAAAGAGGGCTCCAATTTAATTCAATTTTTATTGTTTGTTTTTATAGCGGCAATAGAAATACACCTCTGTAAAAATTTCAACTATCTTCTTATTTACGGTTCTTGAGATACAGCCCGCTGACAGACTGACGGACGGACAGCGGAGCCTTAGTAATAGGGTCCCGTTAGCCTTTCGGAACCCCACAAATGGTATGCCTATCTTATGTAAAAAATAAAATTGTTTTACATACATTGATATATAAAAAACCCAAGATACACACTCAGCATCTCAAAAACGTCCGCAAAAAACAAGCGCATAGTGTATAATTGTGCGCAAGTTTCAAACAGTCTCGCATCGCTCGCCATACTGCACTGCTTTGTAAAAACAACTTAAAGCGATCCGTGTAAGGTTGAATTTGCAAAAAATATGCGCATCACTCGCCATACTGCACTGCTTTGTAAAAACACCTTTAAGCGATCCGATTAAGGTTGAAATTGCAAAAAAGTATAAAATAAAAAAAAAAATAGTTTAAAAAATAGGTTAAAAAAATGCCTTTATAGTTTTATAGGTGTGCCAGGCACCCACATGATATACAGGCATGCGACCACGGCTTTACTTTCACCATTTTTGTACCTCTCTTGATTTGTTTCTGAAATATTTTCTTGTTTCATACTTTTGAGATCACTTTTATTTTTCTGTAGTCGGGTTACAGTTTTTTAAACTATTTTTTTTATTTTATACTTTTCCGTTTTAAAAATCGTTTTTATTTATAACTGCACGTCGCTATCATTTTAATTATGTACAAATAGCTATGCTCTCGACTTTGTTGGCATGGGTGGATATGGGCGAAAAAATGTGATGGTGATGCATAGATAAGATGTAAAAATTTCTTTAGTTTTTTCTTGCTGTTTTCTACATTTGCGGGTAACACTCAACCGTTCGTTGACTTTTTTGCTACGGTCGGGTGTCACCCCTTAACAGGGGACGCTATGAAACCTGTCCGAGATGAGGTGCAAAAAAATTCGAAAAATGGCTTGTGACTTCCGTCACCCCGCAAGGCATAAATATTTCACGGTGCTCCAGGTGTCAGCCATGCTAGCTACGCCACTGTTACTGAAGTCGGTCCGTGGATGGTTGATCGTCTTATCTTATCATACCAAGACTCTTGCGTGCCTCGGAAAGTACTTAAATCCGTTGGTCCCGCCTGTTATTTGTAGACTTTTGACAGTCGTTACGTTACGTTACGGATTGTCAGAAGCCAGAAAATCTGACACCAATCTGACCAAAAAGTACCGGGCCACCCAGTTATTGGCATGTGGTATTCAGCTGGATCCAGTTTGTCTGGAAGCCGAACCCAATATTTTTGGGAAAACGTTGGACAGTTGATGAAGATTTAGGACATAGATACATAACCAAAACTTTATGTCTTGTCTTAAAACTCAAAACTTTGTCTTGTCTTAAAAGTCGCGACGAACCTATCACGGGGCTTTGCCGTCACCACGGGTGATAAGCCATTAAGGCCTGCGGGTGACTTAATGTTGCCAGGTTTCCGCATAAAACCGGAAGTTTAATTTTCACTGAAATTAAATGAGTCAAAGTTCTTTAATATACAGTATGTTAAAGAACTCTGACTCATTTAATTTTGTTTATCTATTATAAGTTAAAACGGTTTAATGTTGCTACTGGTCATACAATCTGGATTTACTTACAATGCTACTTAATATTAGTCAGTAATCTCAGGAGACTGTTCGCAAAATTCGCGCTTTAACGTAGAGTTGCTGATACCAAGCAGAATTATAAACATACATACTTATTATTATTATTTGAAAGATACAAAATCATAAGTAACTTAAGTTGTCAGACTCTTCATCCCATTTAATACGGCTTATTATCAATAATGGTCTCTGAGAATCTTGGGGCTACATGACAAAAGCCACGCGAGTCGATCTTCTCGGTTAAACAACGCATGCTAAGACTCCTCCGTACCTCGGAAAGCAAGTTAAGCCGTTGGTCCCGCCTGTTATTTGTAGATTTATGGCAGACGTTACGGATGGTCAGAAGCCAGAATATCTGACACCAGGTCTGCCAAGAAGTACCGCGTTATCCTGTTTCTGGGTTGTGGAGATCTGCCGTATCACGTAAATTACTGGTATTCAGCTGCGGAACGCTGGGAAAAGGCTAAATAGATATTATATAAATATATCTATCGGCTGTTCCCTGCGACTATTTACATGAACTGGTAGTACGATTTTTGTTCAATAGATGGCGTTACGTTTATGTATTTGCTATACGTAATGAAAATTTATGTTAAATTCACATATATTTTGATAGAGCGAACCGATTCGGATGAAACAAAACCTTAATTTTGTACTTTGAGTCATAAAATTACAATTGATATAAAAGTTATCTGCATTCGTTTTATACTTTCCACGTGTTTTGAACAACTAAACAGACAAACGGTCAAAAAATTAAATACTGGAAATGGTTTCTGTTGGTACCTATTCCTGGCTACTTTATTTTATTTTAATGTACAACAACAACTCTTCTACAGATTCTACATAGATTACTTATAATACATACATACTTAGTAATACTCACTGTCGCTTGTTTGTTCACAATTTATACATATTTATTTACTTAGACAATACAATATTTGTACATATTTGATAATGAGTAATAGTTAATGAGATAACGGCGCCGCAGCGCGCCTGCAGTATACAATTAGCATTTATACACGTTGCGTATGAGTTGCTATCACTTTTTGGGCAGGCGCTCACTCGACGAATTTTAGCATCTTTAGCTATGGAACACAGTGAGAGGCCCGTTTTACGGGTCGAGAGGTTGCCAAGGGCAGGGTCGTGACGGCCCACCACGTCCCGTTACGGGGACGCAGCGACATCAGAGACGAAAGCATGGCGTGATTTATTTCGACGCTAACACCATCTATCGAGCTTCGAAAAAATCCGAAACATAAATATTTCAGTTTATTTATTTTTCCTCTAACGAGTGGCATAACAAATCGTAAAGATTTCAAAGATTTGATTAACTTCACGTTGGTATCACGTTGATCATGTTTTTCACTAAATTGTACAGCTACGTCTCACGAAGTGCAGGCTCGCTTTTACTTGTTTGTTAGCAATTTAAACATATACATTTACTTAGACAATATGATATACATACATATTTGTAATGTGCTCATCAAGACCTTTCTTTTGATACCAAACATGTCACAATTATCTGAAATTATTTTTTTTCGTGGACAGAAATTTACGTGTGAACTCCATCACAATACATTTAGGAATAATTTATATAGCCTATGTCACCCGGAACGTTTTTAAGAATCTATTGCTACCACAATCATAAAAATCGGGTCAGTGGTTTAGGCGTAAGAGTGGAACATAGTTATATACATACATACATACATACATACATACATACCTACATAGACTGCTAAAATCATTACCCTTCCTTTTGGCTTTGCCGTAGTCGGGTAAAAAAAATGTTTATAGTATAACTACACTCAACTCACACATGACACTTGACACATGTCAGTTTTTGACGACAGTTTCGAGTGTTGCATTTGTTCGAGACTGTGCACCTTGCGTTTTTTATATGTATATCAATGTTTACATATTTTATCTTTGCCACTTTCTAACAACGCGCCAGTCATATGTTATCCCTCTCCTAGCTCCCTTAGTTGTTTGGTAGAGAATACCTACGGCATTAAATACGCCTACATAAGTGTAAATGATAATAAAAATGTTTAAACATAGAAGATTTTTTAAAGGATCATCAAATGACTCATAGATATAATAATTTTATATTTCTATGGTCAAACTCTTACTAACTAAAACCCATTCGAGTTCTTTTAATGCCCTTTGCGTTCCAGGGGACTCTCTAAGCCTGTATTCTACTCATCACCTACGGACTTATGATTAGTCTCGAACCAACACGATACACGACGAGGACGAGAACGAGGATGAGGTGATCGTGACACAGATTAGAATACGCCCACAACTAAGCCTGAAACTACAGACTTCGGGCTTAGAGAGCATTCCCCCAGGGCCGCGGTGACTCTTTCGAACAAACTCCGCAACCAAGATCAAGAAAATGGCATTATCATTTTCCCATTTATTTCAATCACAGTGGGATCACCCTAAAGACTGAATTACTGTTTGACAAATTTGGTCTTCCATTTCAGATGCTCTTAAATCCCTGGCGAAGAGTATGTGCAGTATTGGTTTTAGTACTGCAACTTCACTTCAGTATAATAGAACTGAGTTTTATTTACAATATATTCTGATCATTGCTGACATGGAATGTCCTGGGACGGATAGATTTCTAGTCAAAGTAAGTACCAAAAACCACATTTTTTGTTGACGAGAGTGCCAGATGTATATGGCCTTGAATATAATATAATCAAAATAAGAATACATAATTTTCTTATTTAGGTTTAGAATTTTTCACCACCTTCTTTTTTTACGGATATGAAATCATCAAATGACTGACGAAGGAGGAGGAGGACTGAAGGAGTGTCAGACTGACTAAAATCCATCCGTGTTCCTCCTAATGCCCTTTGCGTTGCAAAACATTTATTTCGAACTAAGTGTACAATGGCGTTATGTTTTGTAAGTAGGTACTTATGACTTAGCAACAAGCATTGCAATAGGTATTATTATTTTTCGCTTGCCCTTTCCATCCTAAAGAACCACAAGATAAGTTTAAAATATACCAGATTCTAAATTCCAATCCTTACTTTTAATATTATAAATGCGAAAGTAACTCTGTCTGTCTGTCTGTCTCGCTTTCACGCCAAAACTACTGAACCGATTTAAATTAAATTTGGTACAGAGATAGTCTAGAGCCTGAGAAAGGACATAGGTTACTTCTTATCCCGGGAGTATGTTCCCTAGGGACCACGCGGGCGAAGCCGCTGGCCAAAGCTACTTCTCTATAAAATAAAAAATCCGGCCAAGTGCGAGTCGAACTCACGTGCGAAGGGTTCCGAACCAATTTCATTTTTGTAACATGTTATTTTAACACTAGACTTCTTGCAGGTTTTTCTGTAATCTGTAGATAAAGAACTATTTATATGTATTTTTTTTTTTCAAAATTTTAGGCTCAGTAGTTTCGGAGATAAGGAAATAGTAATTTTTGGTCTAATTTCTTGAATAACTTTGTTTTTAAAATTATGAAAAAAGTATAATTAAAACCCTCACAGTAAGCCCTTTCATTTGATATGCCACATGACACAGTTTAAACTTTTTTTTTTATTTGTCTAGTTTGACCCCAATACTTAAAATGTATTTATAATTTACGTAACGCGTCCGTGTTTGGGTCACAATTTCAACAGAATCGGTCCACTAGATCCGGAGAAAACTAGCTGTGACAGACGGACAGATAGACAGACACCCGAATGAAAGACAAGGGTTCCGTTTCTTACGGATGTCCGGAACCCTAAAAATTAAATAAAAATTTTGCTGACCAGTATTTAAACTATAAATGTTGTTATTTATTTGAATAAGCCGGATGATGTCTTTTGTATTGGAACAACAGACATCATCCGGCTCAAGCGAAATAATTAAAAACAAAACACTGTCTAAAGTTCTAAAGATTTTCTTTTGAACGAAGAAGAAATAAAAGAATAACTTCCTATGAATAAGGCTATCCTTATTGAGGTTTATCCACACATAATATCCGGGCCATGCCCGAAACAAAAACGATGAACCGTGATCTGACAGGATGCCAGAGGGCCTTCTGTATCAACCACAAAGTGTCACTGTGTTTCAACCCCATAGTATTTTGGTTTAATAATATGAGACAAACAATTTATATCATCCAAAAATATGAATATAATATCTAATTTAAAGAAATATTATGTGCGAAACGAGTATGGTAGCCATGGTAAAATTTTACGTTACGTTACTATACGTCAAAACATTCGTGCTGGGCCCTCTGGTCCTACAGTGCGATTCCGTAAACATCTCACAGTGAAGTGAACATGAAGTGAGCAGTCCATCCGTACAAATGAGATGGAATGACATTTCACCTCATGCTCACTCCACCTAAGTTGATAGAATAGACCGGCTGATGGACGGTTCGTCCACGTCCCGGGCGCGGATATGCGTGGATTCACCTTTATGTTGTTTTTTCAGGCAAGCAAAGAGGGTTACTTCAAGGCACCATACCGTTGGCTGTTACTAAACTACGAGGACTCAGAAGCTCTGGATGATGTTGATATCCTGGTAGACAGCGACATGGTTGTGGTGAAGAAGATTAGCAGCGAGGAATACTTGTTTGTGGAAGGTAAGGGCGTCAAAGGCTTTTTACTAACAGTCCAAAATTAATGTTTATCAAAGAGAAGTAGAGGAACTCGAGGCTAAATAATAACAGCCGCTCGAGTTGATCTTCTAGGTTAAGCAACGCTTGCCAAGGTCGGTCTGTGGATAGGAGAAACCAAGACTCCTCCATGCCTCGGAAAGCACGTTAAGCCGGGACCGACGCCCCGGCTGTCATTTGTAGATCTTTGGCAGTCGTTACGATTATCAGAAGCCAGAAATTCTGAATCCAGTCTGGCGAAGAGGTACCGTGTTATCCAATTACTGGGTTGTAGACAGTCGCTGCACGTAAAATACTGGTATTCAGCTGAATCCTGTTTGACCGGAAGCCGACCCCAATATAATTGGGAAAGGGCGAGGCACTGATGATGATCAACGAAAAGAAGAGCGCTTTTTGTGAACTTTCTAAACCTGTGCTCATCTGCTGTGTTGAGTGATGCTGAAAGCCCTAAAAATTGGGCATCTGACACAATCAACTGGCTCTTAACTGCCTCCGTGGTCGAGTGGTTTAGGCGTTTGCATTGTGACCCGGTGGTCGTGGATTCGATTCTCACGGGAAAAATGCTTTGAAAAGTTGTTTCCAGTTTGGCTAGGACATTGCAGGCTTGAATCACATGATCGTCTGATAAAAAGATGATTACGTGTTTCGGAAGGCACGTATAAGCCGGTGATCCCGGCCGCCAAATGGCAGTCATCAAATAAATCATGTCAGAGGCCCTTGAGGCGGTTTAGAGACTCTGACACTAGGGTGTGTGGGGTTGTTAGACCTTACTGCCCACACGATAAGAAGAACTGGAAATATATCTATATAATCTTAAGAAATATATCTCTAGAAACAAATTTTTTTTTCACTGACATAATCACACTATCTTCCTTCATGAAAGTGTATTTCCATTACCTATACAAATTCTTCATCTTTATACTATATATCTTTAGTAATGCGATAGGTGGAAGTTTCTCATAATCAGCAGTGAACTTTGAAAGGAATTGTCCTATAATTGTAATGAATTGCATTTACCATCTGTCATGGAATCATCGTTACATCCTTATCCTACGCAAATTCTTAGCGTGCCAAACCTTATTGACGATAGAGTACGCTTGTACCTATAGAAGTAACTTATTCACACTTGACTTATCATAGTTTTAGTTATCAGGAATGACAGACAATACTTCATCATTATCATCACATTGTACTTCGGCGAGTGTGCTCAAGAACTCCACGACCTCATCCCACCGGCCCCCTTCTACCATCGGACATCCAGACGCCAGTCATCTTACCATCCCTACCTTGTAGCTATTCCACCAACTCTCTGCCTGCGTCTGTGTTTCCAAACGCTTACAACCCTAATCTCTTCAAAGTTAGAGTGACTAGGCTCCTGTTCACTGTTTTCTGGGTTAGCTCGCTCCATCGTAGACTTTGTCTATGTCTTCTCTGAACTAGACTAGAGTCCCATAACAAAAAAATATTTAAAAAAAATGTCATATCAGCCGACGACGACGTCCACTGCTGGACATAGGCGTCCCCCAAGCGTCGCCACAACGACCGGTCCTGCGCGTCTCGCATCCATCGGCTACCCGCGACCTTCACCAGGCCATCGGTCCACCTTGACAATACTTGCAATACCGCTACAGCTAATAATTATAATAGCTTGCCGGACTTAATGTCATTGTTGACATTAAGTCCGGCAACTGAATATATTACTTCTATCCAGGCCAGCATGCTCCATCTTCTACCATATCATCCCTTTCTATCAGGTGTGATGGTGGCGAATTGAGAACCTCCTTTGTTTTGAAGTTGGTTAAAAACAGTCGCCGAACCAAGGAATTTCACTTCGTGTATTAGAGGCAACACCACATCATGAATCAAGTAGTAGATTATGACAACTACAACCTGTAACAGAATAAACACAATACCTCTTAAGGGGTCATTGTGCTCATCATTATGACCAACTTTCACTATGGGACCAACACTGAAATCGCGGAAAAAAAATCAATATGTCATAATGATGAGTACAATGGCCCCTTAAGAGGTATTGCGATTATTCTGTTACACGTTGCATATGGTTGGAAAACCCTTGTATCACGTCAATTCCTAAACAATATACTTAATAGTACAAATAAATTGCTGGAAAAAACATTATTTGCATCTCATGTCAGCAGACAAAGACCCATAAATTTTTTCGCGTGTCTAGGTATACTAGATGTCTTAGTATTTGCATCATTCTAGTATCGATAGGTTATCTAAATAAAGAAACTTTAATAAATACGTGGTTTGCATATTTAGTGCTAGTCACAAAAACTGAATTTCCCAGCGAGCGCAAAAAATCACCTTGCAGAACATACCTACTTTATGCCTATACTAGCTGACCCGCGCAACTTCGTCTGCGTCACAATTTTTATTACTGCTCAGCTCCTATTAATCTTAGCGTGATGATATATAGCCTATAGCCTTCCTCGATAAATGGGCTATCTAACACTGAAAGAATTTTTCTAATCGGACCAGTAGTTCCTGAGATTAGCGCGTTCAAGCAAACAAACTCTTCAGCTTTATACATTAGTATAGATAGATATATGTAGTTGATATTTACGTTCTATAGCTATACAGTATGATTGTTTAAAGTGTATCTTCATGGCCAAATCCGAAACTATGAGGAATATCGAAAAACACTGTAAGGAGTTTCGAGCCTGATTTTGATGAAATCTAAAACTGCATCATTGGATTTTTGTAAAATCGTTATTCCTACCCAGGAAACGAACCGGTTGATTTTGAAAAAAAAAATCACACCCTGTATTATTACACCATCCGAAAGTGTAGCTAATAAGAATCAAAATCTGGAAAATAATAACACATGGCAAACTAAAGGAAAGCTCTAATTTTTAACACATTTTGGCCATGAAGGCACACTTTAAAAATTCATCCTGTATATGTTCATCGCACTTGCCGCGGTCGTGTAGGACATAGAAAGGACATCTTAAAAATAAACGCAATTTTATAACTTTTTAGGGTTCCGTACCCGAAGGATAACTAACGGAACCCTAAACTAAGCCCCCGCTTCCGTCAAGAACCGTAATAGGTAGACAGTTAGAACTGTCACGTGAGTGTGTATTTCTATTGTCGCTATATCAACAAATAATAGAAATTGAACTAAATTAAAAACTTTTTTACGTAAAATATAACCGACTTCCAAAAACAAAATACTACAAAGTATTAAAAAAAATATAACCGACTTCCAAACAAAACACTACAAAGAATAAAATAACCTTAATTTCGGAAGCCAGTTTTCGGTTTTGTTTCGTTGTTTTTAAACAACGACTTCCGAAATTAAGGTTATTTTATTCTTTGTAGTATTTTTTTTGGAAATCGGTTATATTTTTTTGTAAAAAGTTTTTTATTTTTCACTTTTAATTGGTGATACTTGGTCGGCGTCTTCGTCAACGCAGAAATTGAAATAAGCAAAAATGCTCATAAATAAAAACTACTAAACCAAACTGAATCAATTTTTTATGGAACCAAATGGCAAGTATACTGCATCGAACTAGAAAAAGAATCATAGAAATCGGATCAGAAACCTCGGAGTAATCAGTGTAAATACATAAAAAAAACCCACCGAATTAAGAACCTCCTCCTTTTTTGTTTGGAAGTCGGTCAAAAATAACTTCAATTTCAGAAGTAGGTGTTTTTGATTATTTAGTTTTTTAGTGGTACCTGCGTACCCATTCACAGCGTACCGGCGTGATGTTATGTTATGAACTGGGGCCTATTTAATAAAACTAACTCAGTGCTTTCGGTGTTAAGGTCTCGTCAATACGAATGAAATAAGCCCAAACACTTGGTAGTTCCTACATACCGATGTGGAGTTCCCTTGACTCTCTGTCGTTTCCATCATCATATCTAATCCAAACCGTAATTGTTTTGTAGTATCACCCGATATACACACGAATATCAAGTTTTTACTAGATGCGTGGCTACAATTTTCGAGAGCTGCCCTCGATTTCTCAGGGTTTCTATCATCAGATCCTGACGTGGTGGCAATGGTACCACCTCAGTAGCATACCCTTTCATATAAAAAAGATTCATCGAAACCGGTTCATAAACGACGATGTTATCCACGAACACACATAAAAAAATGTATATATATATATACGCGGTCAAATTGAGAACTTCCTCCTTTTTTTGAAGTCGGTTAAAAATTAAAGGCGGTTCGCATACAAGAAACGTGATTTTTTTTCGATTTAGGGTACGGAACCCTGAGTGTGAAAGTCCGACTCGCACTTGGCCAATTTTTGTTTTTTTCGCACTTAGATACGTGACATGTAAATTCATGATTAGATTCCAATTCGTCTGAATCAAATTATTTGATTAACTCAAGGCACAAACAAGGATATAGGATGATTCCGTTCTTATTAGATTTTTCGTCTTCTTTGCTGTTGTATGCCTACATTCGACATTACTTACACACATAAATTCGTTCACACATAGTTTCTTTTAACGTGCAGCTACTTACATTTACAAATAAATGAATCACTCCATCATCACATCAGTCGAAAGACGTCCACTGCTGGATATAGCCCTCCCCTCCCCCAAAGTGTCGCCACTATAACCAGTCCTGTGCGTCTCCCATCCATCGGCTACCCGTGATATAACTTCATCACTCTCGGATGAGTACGAGTAGCACTATCCCTTTCTCACGACGGAATGATGAGTACATTGGCCCGTGCTAGTCAGAACACGGCACACATTCTCCTTTGTAAGAGGCATTTCGACTCGCGGACCCAGTACCTATAGTCCTCCTAACCGATTTCGGCTGCTCTGTCGCAAAATGACCACTTCTCAAAATGACAACAGATAGCAAAATTTCCCTTTCTCAGAATGTCCCCTTCGCGAAATGTCCCCAAACAGGCATTAATTTCTTTCATCAGTAAAAAACTAGTCAAGAGCCAATAGGTGTACAACACAGAGGGGTTCTGTAGTAATGTTTAATCAGTAAAATGTGAATGTGCATGTACATATACTAAATAAATAATAGAAATCGAAGTTTGTCAGTTTGTCTGTCCCTCAAAACATCAATTTGTACAAATAAAAAATCAACGAATTAAACTAAACCCAAATAAAAACATAAAAAATTAAATGACTTGATTACGTAATGGCGGCTAATCTCCTCAACCAAGGCTAGCCATCCGCGCGGGACATATTATAGTGCACAAGTGTGTGCGCAAACACAGCTGCACTACCTCTTCCATCACTCTCATATTCCGATGGGACGGCAACCCGACACGACCCAGATCTGGCGCAGAACCAACGGCTTAAGAGGAAATATGGGCGTCGAACCTTTGTATGTCATCATATCAGCCAAAGATGTCCACTGCTGGACATAGGCCTCCCCCAAATGGGGGGGGTTGCCATAATAGCCACGCTTGGCAGGCGGGTTGGCGATCGCACTGTATGGTTTTACGTTCTACAGAGAACACTGCTGCCCATTCTCTGGTGAGTCCCTTAGTCGCCTCTTACGACACCCACGGGATGTAATGGGATGGTATTATTCTTTTACGGCACCACACGGCACCGGCCGACAGCATACGGCATACGGGTCACAGTATATATCCTTCTTATTCAGTTTATGACACTATCTCTTAAATCGGTCCAGTGCAACCTGTAACAGAATAAACGCAATGCCGCTTAAGGGGTCATTGTACTCATCATTATGAACAACAATCACTATGGGACCAACACTGAAATCGCGAATAAATTCGACTCGCATACATTTCTCGACTCGACAAAATGTACTGAACAGCTGATTTTTTTTCGCGATTTCGGAGTTGGTGTCATAGTAAAAGTTGTTAATAATAGTGAGTACAATGACCCCTTAAGAGGTATTGCGTTTATTCTGTTACACGTTGTATTGGAGGAGAAAATAGTCGAGAACCAAACCTCGAATTTGAATAACAGAGAAATTCCTATCGGAAAAACCCAATAACACTTTTTGCCCGATCTGGGAATTGACCCCTGCTAGTCTATTCTGTAAACAACTATTTCGATATCGAGTTTCACCTGAGTGACAAAACTTACAAAATGAGTTTTATTGCACACAGCATAAAGGTCTTAATTTGAAACTCGCCTCAAATTCGACTGTCGAGATACGAAAATGTTGTTACAGAATAGCTCTACAGGACTCCACGCTCGGTAGTCGCACGACCGTGAGACCAACAGAGCAACGGACCCAGTAACACATACTTGGAGACTCATTTTTTAAGTAATTGCAGGATAAATATATAACACAAAACACAAATCTTTGGTAAGTATTTTAAAACAACCTGTAGCAGAATAAAATGTAATTAAAGTATTTTTTGCTAACTATTTATCCACCTAATGATTCTTAGCACTTTTTATTTCAGTCTTTGAATGTCAATTTGGTGTCACGTCTCTTTATATTAAAATCCGCAATAATTGATCAATCTATCATCATCTGCCTAGCCTTTTTCCTACTATACTAGGGTCGGCTTCCTGTCAAACCGGATTCAGCTGAATACCAGTATTTTACATGGAGCGGCTGCCTACCAGACCTCCACAACCCATTGACTGGGTAACACGGTACTTCATGGCAAGACTAGAGACAAATTTTACTGGCTTCTAACTATCCGTAACGACTGCCAAAGATCTACAAATGACAGCCTGGACCTTTTCGAGGCACGGAGGAAACTCGGTATGTTATGATGGTCACCCATCCACATACCAACCTTGGCAAGCGTTTCTTAACCGTGCGGTTGATATTATCTTGCCACGAGCTAATAATTGATCAATCTATACTTAGAAATAATTAATTTATATCTACATATTCAAATCACAATTCATAAATAAATTAGTGCCGCAAATAAGCAAAATACACATTTCATTGCTTCTGATAGAATCCTAAAGATGTCTGGATAGCCTTAGCTTCGACCTGAATTGAACTGTAAATAAACCAGATATTCTGCTTATGTTATATCTAAACTTTGTACTATTAACAGCTTCCATTGTTTGCATGTAATCTCCAAAAGTACGATATTTTACTCACTGATTGAAAGCTTCACGTGAATGACATCTATGCCGCCGTACGCTATATTATATTATCTGTGCCGCCGCTTTGATTGAATATAAATAACAGTTCGACACAACCCAACAAGTAAACAACTGTATTTATTGAAGAACTAGCTGTTGCCCGCGACTTCGTTCGCGTGTATGTTAAAAAATAAAATTATGTCGCTACGTAAGATCGCTGTGATCAGATATACAAACAGTCAATAACTAGCATTGCTAGACCGCGCATTGGCTTCTAATAAATCCGTTGATGCCTAACACACGTAAACCACCTTACCGCGCGGGGCACCGCTACGTAATCCGTGCCGTGTGAAAAGGGCCTTATGCAAGGCACTGGCTGTATCCTCTCTTTTGTTGAAAATGCCGTCCAGCCCTAGAAATTTTTCGTAATATTCGTAATGAGAAACCTCTGTACACAATGCTGATGAAAGTTGCTAGGGTCATTAACACGCAATAGAGCTACAAAAAGTTGGCCATGGGTATACCAACCAGAAAAGAAGTCTACCCCCGCAACGAATGGAGTAGAGGCTACGTTATCCTCATTTAGACTCCCATTCGGTCCGTTGCGCGTAAGTGTTCTGGCTAAGTTAGCTAGCCTAGCTCCACCCAAATGCACAGAAGCCTCCTGGGTGCTCCACAGGTTTCACGGAGCGACCTCACCATTCCGAGGATTTGTTCACGTCGGGAAGCAACGGCCTCATTTCCAAGATGAAGTGGGCGACTGATTTCTCGGCGTCGAAGCAACCTCTGCAAATTGGGCTGTCTATGGCGCCTTTGTTGTAGAAATGTTTTTAGAGGGCAATGACCCGTGATTATACCTTTTATTATTCGGAAGGTTTATGCGGAAGGTATTTCTACTTTGGCTGAGAAGTAGTTAAATCAGTCGCGTGTATAGTGTATAAAAAATAAGTCAACAATAATTTAAAAAAAGTTGCGAAAACTGGGGTTTGAACTTACACCGAATCATTCGGCAGCCAGTCACCGTACCGCCAGGTCTATGAATTCATATGACGTTTGGTTTAAATACCCGATATTATAATAAGTTATGGTAATTGACTGCTTAGCTCCTCGAAGATATAGCGTGATGATTACAATTGACAGACAGACAAAAAAAATAAAAATGCTCTTTTTGTGTTCTACAGCTTTTTTTTGATCAGAGATGTTATCCACACCTACTCGATTTTTGGTCTCTACTGTTTTATTATATGAATAGATAGTTGACCCGCGCAACTTCGTCTGCTCCGCTCCTATAAGTGTTAGCGTGATGATATATAGCATATAGCCTTCCTCGATAAATGAGCTATCTAACACTGAAATAATTTTTCAAATCGGTCCAGTAGTTCCTGAGATTAGCGCGTTCAAGCAAACAAACAATCAAACTCTTCAGCTTTATATATTATATAGATATAGATATAGATTTAATTCGTTTCTACAGGAATCGTTTCTCCCTCAATAGCCAGTAAAATAATGAACACTTGCTCTCCAATCTACTTTGGACATTGGCAGAATAGTCGAGCTTGCCATATATAAAAGTATAAATAGAATTGAACAGTCTGACACTAACCATCGGGTAGTTATCCACCAGACACAACAACCGTCTGGTGGGAGGATCCTTCCTTTTCAATGGTGGCGGCTGGACTTGTCTCCCAGTTCCGCATACCTCTACACACGTTCACCATCGCAGAGTATCATATACTACTTTGTATTCCAGAAAAGTGTACAGTAATTCTGTAGAATAGGCCACAAAAACGAAACCTAGAAAAGAGCTAGTTTGCTATAATTCCAATCTACACTAAGCAACAGTATAAATATCTACCTAAACAGTTGCAGATTTCGATCAAATCTCTCTTCGTCCTTAGAAGGACTGAACGCTTGTCTTCATAGACAGCTGCAAGATTTTACTACGATAGCATAAATTTATGATAATTAATCTATGTCTTCTAAGCTTAAATTAATAGTATCGGAAATCTTTGACAATCCATTAAGATTCATATCAATTTCTTTCAATATTATTGAAACTTATTCATAATTTTAGTGTAAGGAACAAGATGTTGGTAGGGACAACGTCATCAATTTGTTCTGCTTACCCTCTTTTCTATGATTTTTTAATGCGTAAGATGTTCCAAATAGGCTAAATTTCTATCCTATTGGGTATTCTTACGAACAACACGTATCTGGGTCCTCTTATTTTTAATTTCATTTAATTTTTATTATTTCAACTGCCAAAATAGATAGGTAGTCAAAGGTAGTGATTTTTTTTTATGTCAGTGGGCTGTATCTCAAGTACCATTCCTGTCATACAGCCCACTGACAGACGTACGGAAGGACGGACAGCGGAGGCTCAGTAATAGGGTTCCATTGGCCCTTCGGGTACGAAATCCTAAAAATAAAGACGATACAGTCCCTTGAAATTTAGAGTAGTATACGAATTTTTTAAGTCTATTATTTTTCTGTCACTTTTTAAGTCCTAGATAGATAGAGAATAGATGGTAATCACATTATCATCGTCACGTTATAAGTCACCTGTAGGTCAGATCATAAATTTCTTAATCTGAACATGTGTAGCTACCTACTATCGCAGTACGCTGATTGAATACTAAGTAGGTTTAAGTAACATAGGTATCAATTTTATTGATAGTTTTATTACAAAGACTAGTTGACCCGCGCAACTTCGTCTGCTCCGCTCCTATTGGTCTTAGCGTGATGATATATAGCCTATAATAGCCTTCCTTGATAAATGGGCTATCTAACACTGAAAAAAATTTTCTAATCGGACCAGCAGTTCCTGAGATTAGCGCGTTCATGCAAACAAAGAAACAAACTCTTCAGTTTTTATATTAAAGTATAGATTGGTATGAATAGTAAATTTTATTAATCGCTAAGTTAAATAATGATGTTTCCCGATATACTACAGGTGGGTACAAACCGGTGTTACAGGACGTAATGTACCATTCGCAGCGAGCATGTAACATAACGCTGTGTCTTAAAATCCGCGTAACATGCTCGTTTCGAACTCTTTGCTCACCCGTGCTTCAGATTCGCAAGACACTCTCAGTCAAGATGTCAGACTTGTCGCGACGTAATGATTGAACTGCGTAACATTCAAAGAGATTCGCCACTCGAAACGAGCAACGAGCGAATCGTTGCTCGCGTGTTCGTGCTCGTTTCCACGTACTGACTACGCGAATGCTCGCTTTGTAACATGTTACACTACATCCCGTTACACGTCCGGTACCCACCTTAATAGCTTTTAAGATATTTCTTCTCAAACGTGTGTGCCTGTCTATCGAAAATGGTGTAACGTGTCTATCTCATGTCAAGCGCCACTCATGGTGTCATGATGTTCTAAATTAGGTAGGAACTCGACATCATTACTGGGTATATGTAACAGCGCGGAAACCATAAAGGCACGTCAAAACGTCGCTAATGACGCCTACGCACGCACCATAGAGATAAACCAGTTGCTTAAACCATTACCATTAAATTTCCATATCTTGATATCGATTCAGAATGAATACTTGACAACATTCCTTTTGTTTATTGTTAAAAATCTTACTTTTAATTTCACCCCGTTTATGTAAATTCGATTTCGATGATCTAAAAAAAAATTTGAAATTATTCTCAATTCATCCATATTTTGTTTCAGCATACAAAATATCGGAAAAGTCCGAAGTTATTTTCACGAAAAGATCAATATGGAAAAGAACCAGACCACACCAGTATTCCGATTTCGAAAATACCAGTTCAGAAAACCAATACCTGATGGTTCAAAATACTAGTTTATCAGATAACGGGAAACTAATAATACCAGTGCTGAATACTGAAAATACCAGTGCTGTTCTTCTCGAGGGTCCAAAGGCGTTAAAAATAACAGTTACCAAGTATGGTTGGATGGAAGACTACAGAAGTTCCATTGTACTGTCTTCCCGAAGATATGACTTGAGAGGACATATTCTGACTATGTCGAATGTTATCACTGACAGCAATGAAACGAGATTGCATATGAATGATAGATTGTAAGTATTTTTTTAAGTTTAATTACTAAATCTGTTAGTTAGGCAGCTGCTTGATGTAAAATACTTACTTGCATTCAGCTGTTTCGGTTAAAATGCAGGCAGATAATGAAAATCTAGGAACGAGAAAGAATGATATCGTACATACTTTGTAGGCTCAAATAAAAGTCATTTATTCGAATAAGGCTGTGTACCGGCAAATTTTGAACGTCAACGTTTCCATAAAGACATTAATATAGTCCCTCAAAACACCCGCCCGTCACAACTTCCTAGTGCTTTAGCTGAGAAGAAGTAAGTAGAGCAATAACGGCTGTGTTTTAAAACCAAACTGGTAATGCAGCAATTGGGTAATAAGTATTATTGATTAGTAGAGATTTGAGAAGTCAATACGTATGCGAACTTCCCACATTCTTTGCAAGAAAATATTATCTACCTGGATAGGTACTTGACAAGGAAATGATTAAATTGTGTCTTTAGAACCAGTCATATTAATAATAATGTTATTATTAGTTCTTCTATTATTATGCAAATTAGGGTAATAACGTGAGTACGTGACACTTTAGAGTAGACATTCGAGTTTGAGTTGCTATTCATTTGCATAATAATGTAATAATTTAATATTTAGGTAGGTATTTATCGCCGGTTATAACCTAGGTATGTGTTCACGTTTGGTGACACGCTTTATAAGAAATCGATTGAATTAGATAAAAAAAAGTACTGGAAATAGACCGGTACGTACCTACACAAATAAATCAAGGAGAATACCAGACGCTAATTTATACCAGTTACACTGGTTACAATATACATATTTTTGGAACCTAATATTTTGTAACCGGAATTTTGACAATTTCTTATCAAACTTTTCCATCTTTGTCCCGCACTACCATATCGTTATTGCACCATGTTAGAATAATCTTACGCCGTTTATATAAGTTACTTTGTGCACAAAACCTAAAACAACGCAAATATAACAACCATATTAGAAATAATATCTTGGAGCCGGAATAATACGGGATTGAAACACTAGAGCTGGGATTCATACTGGAGCTGGGGTTCGAGTGCCAAATAATGATGATGTGGGCGAGTTTTCCGATGCTCAACGAGATTTTCCCCGTTTGTACATTTTTTTTAATGCTTGCGCATTCCATGTTGTCTAATTCCTAACTAATCCTACCGTAATAATATTATAAATGCGAAAGTTTGTGAAGATGGATGGATGTATGTTTGTTACTCTTTCACGTCAGAACGCCTGAAAGGATCTTCATGAAATTTAGCACAGAGGTAGATTATAGTCTGGAATAACACATAAGTCTTTATATATCCTTGGAAAATGTTCCCTAGGGAACACGCGGGCGAAGCCGCTGGCAGAAGCTAGTATTATAAATGCGAAAATAAGTTTGTTGCGCTTTCATGGCTCAATCACTGAACAGATTTTGTTCAATTTTGATACGGGCTTATGTTTCGTGAAAATCTATATAGACGCGAGCGAACCTTCGGACAGAAGCTAGTCTGTTAATAAATTAATAAAACTTGATGCAATACCTAAGCATATTATAATTAGACGTGAACATGACAAGGGTAATATCATCCGTGCTGATCTGCACGATTCGAAGAAGCAGCAACTGTGTCATGTTATCATGTATGAAGGAGCTATGATGAATAGATTAGGTACATTATTGTTATTATGAACCATAACTTGTTGTTATTAGCGACGCTGAAAGGATGCAAGGAAGTTGCTTGTTTTTTTATTTGTTATGGGTTTGCTCTTGACTCTAGTCTAGGTCAGAGATGACAGAGACAAAGTCTACGATGGAGCGAGCTTCCCCCGAAAGAAGCCTGTTCACTCTGACTTTGAAGAGATTAGGGTTGTATCTAAGCGTTTGGAAACAGACGCAGGCAGAGAGTTCCACTCCTTTGCTGTGCGCATTATAAAAGACGTTTGGAAGCGCTTAGTGCGAATTGGTGGAATAGCAACAAGGTAGGGATGGTGAGATGCAGTGCGCCTGGATGTCCAATGGTAGAAGGGGGCCGGTGGGATGAGGTCGTGGAGTTCTTGGGCACACTCACCGAAGTACAGTCTGTATAAGACCGACAAGCTTGTTGCTGATGCAAAGAATCCTAAAAAACTCCCACCCCTCAGGGCAAACGCCTGCCCCTTTTAAAACGATCTTGCTAATGCGATCCAGTCCTTTTGATCGAAGTCAAGCTTTTCTCGTCGTCTTGAGTTAGGACTTTAATCTACGTGTGTGCCAAATGTCATTAAGATCCGATCAGCAGTGCCGTAAATAGGGCGGTGCCACCGGTGCCCATGTACCGGGCGTAGACTCTGGGGGCCGTTAGGCAGGACTATTACTTTTAGGACGGTATTTTTCGGGTTAATATATAGCCTACGACACTCACAAATACCTTGAGAAAGAATTTTCAAAATCGGTTCAGTAGATCCAGAGTTTACCCCCTACAACCTCACAAACACACAAACTTTACCTCTTTATAATAGAAGTATAGATTGAGTATAGAAGTATCGATAATTAATTAATAATAATAATTAATTATTATTTTTAATAATTAATTAATAATTTTATTTCGTGAACAACAGGTATTAGGTACAAGCATTTTGTGGAGGCCTTCTTTTAAGTATGGAGATACCTGTAACAGAAGACCCCACTCTTCCATATCTATGTACATGTATATAGAGCCTGTTAAGAACATTGGCAATCAAAAACAAAGAAGGTACAATTATGAAACAAAACTAAAGTTAAATTAAAATAGTTATTTGATACTCTTGCGCCATCCCATCTTCCTAGCTCGTCGTGCTGTGCTGGTACTGCCGCTGCGGCTGCTGAGAACCTCAAGCGGCGGAAATATAATAACCATGTTGGCAATTATATTTTTGAGCCGTTTGGGGTTGAAACTCTTGGACCGTGGGGTCCGAGTGCTCATGCCTTATTTAAAGATCTTTCTAAACGCTTAGTTGACACTTCGCGTGACCCAAGGGCTGGCTTTTACCTCGGACAGAGGATAAGCATTGCCATACAACGTGGCAATGCCGCCAGTCTTTTGGGCTCACTTCCGTTGGACAGCGATGCGGACGAATTTTTTGACGCCTTATCTTAGTTAGGATATTTTATTTTAAGTGTATATATTTAGTACTTTAATGCTGTACCTAGTGAATTTCTAAAATAAACATGTTATTTGATTATATTTTATATATAGATGTATATTTTATTGTACACCTGAAAACACACACAGGACAAACATAAATTCGTGCTATTGGGTAGTAGTCGTTCAGTAGTGATATTCTGTAAGAACATTTTCGTGTCTCGACAGCGGAATCCGAGGTGAGTATCAAATTCGTATTAACATAAGAACTTTATATATGTTCTTTATATGTTGTGTTTTACTCAGGTGAAGCTCGACATCGAAATAGTTATTTACAGAATAGACTAGCAGTTCTTTCGGAAATTCCTGTTTAAATATTTCCTGAGACAATAATCATTCACGAAGAAATAGGATGTGTCAAGTTTTGGTTCAACGCCATATTTAATTCACTAATAATAATAAAGTGGTAATCTTGCTTGTTTGTAGGAGGTAGGTAATCTGAAGAATTGCTAGTCAGATTACAGTATATCTTTTGCCAAAGGTAGTTCGCAAAGCCGAGGGAAATATTAAAACTCTTGTCATTAGAAAAATTACCAATGTAATTTTATCGCGTATTAAAGCCAACGTGTGCGTCAAATAAATTTTACAACGCGCAGGTCTTGTAAATTTTATCAGCGGTCAAATATTCTTCATCAGAACATAAATATGCTAATGGACCACACATTTGCTTAAAACGCAGAGATATAAAATTATATTCGTATTATTTATATCTAGCCTTCACCTGCTTCGACAACTTACTTGCAGTTCAGGTTTTGCCAATATCCTTAAGATTCCGCAAGACGTAGTAAGTTGTAACGCAATAGAGTATTTCTATTTAAAACTATGAGGAACTTAATTTTCCATTAATATTCCTAGAAAAATAAAATTCAAAGTATTTAATTTGGCATGGGCATTTATATAACGTTAAATGCTTTTGCTCAAATTGGTCGTCCTATGGAAAAGTACGAGCAAGAAATTCTATGATGGTCACAGATAATACTAGCGTCTTAAGTACATCGGCAACAGCGGCGGCGCGTTGTGTTCCACGCGTGCCTCAAGGAGATGTCAGCGCAGTAGACGGGGCCCGCTAGGGCCAGTTCCTGCCAGAGTTGCGAAATTCGTTCAAAAGAGTCACACGGATGGGTTTGAGTCTGTAAGAGTCTGACACTCCCTTCTGCTCCGTCCAGAGAGTGAGGTGCCATTTGATGATTTCTCATCCTTAAAAAGGGAAAATCCCGGGAGATTTTCACGTTATTTAAATATTGTTTTGGCAGCAGTGACGGTCTCTAATTTTATAAAATTGAAATTACAAAACAAACCTTGCTTTCTTAGAAAACCAATAACATGATACTACAGTGAAAATCCCTATCACATTTTTGTTTCGATTCACCCCCCCCCCCCCCTATACTGATTCACCCCGACCGACTACTATAATATTTATTACTATTTGCAAGTTCCTGCCAGGGTTGCGGGATTTCTTCAAAAGAGTCACCGCTGCCCTGGAACGCAAAGGGCATTAGGAACACGGATGGGTTTGTGTCTGTAAGAGTCTGACACTCCCTTTGATGATTTCCCTTCCTTAAAAAAAGTTACATCATCAAAGTTCCCTTTGCTTAGGTTATGGGTAAACCCCCAAGTCTACAGTGACTGTCTAAGGTCTTATCTGCTCGACTTAAGAGGGAATTCGGGCGGCGAGACTTTGTATGTAAAATGTCATAATTCGAGGTTTGGCTCTCGACTATTTTCTCCTCCAATATTGGGCCAATATAAGAGGTATTTCACAAACTGAATAAGAAGGATGTATACTGTGTCTCTATGTTTTCTTTTTTTGATTAATAGTTGCCAAATTAGTACACTTGGGCTCTGTTGACAGCGATTTATCGGACAATTTTGAGCATTTTGGGCTTATACGGTTAATAAATCATCAAAAACTTTTCGGAAGTCGGTGTTTTTAGTTTTTTCGCTTTTTGACACCGACTTCCGAAATTAAAGTTATTTTATACTTTGTAGTGTTTTGTTTTGGAAGTCGGTTACATTTTTTGTAAAAAAATTATTTTTTTTCACTTTTTAGTGGTACCTGCGTACCCATTCACAGCGTACCGGCGTGATGTTATGTTATGAAAATAAAACTTACTAAGTGCTTTCGGTGTAAAGGTCTCGTCAATACGAATGAAATAAGCCCAAACACTTGGTAGTTCCTACATACCGATGTGGAGTTCCCTTGACTCTCTGTCGTCTCCATCATCAGGTCTGATCCAAACTTTCATTCTTTTGTAGTATCACCCGATATACACAAGAATATCAAGATTTTACCAAATACGTGCCTACAATTTTCGAGAGTTGCCCTCGATTTCTCAGGGTTTCCATCATCAGATCCTGGTGGAAATTGGACCACACGGGAAGCACCAGCTTTCAAATTAAAAAAGAATCATGAAAATCGGTTCATCCAGTCGGTTAGTATGAGGTAACAAACATTAAAAAAAAAATACAGTCGAAATGATAACCTCCTTTTTTTGAAGTCGTTTAAAAAGGAAAACATAGGGACATAGTATATATCCTTTTTATTCACTTTAAGAAATATCTCTTAAATTGGTCCAATATTGGAGGAGAAAACAGTCGAGAGCCAAACCTAGAATGATGACTTTTTACAAAGTCTCGCCACCAGCATTTCCTCTTAATGGGGTTTGTCTGGGTCTGAAAAAACTAGATGTAACAGTCCTGTTCTAAAAAAAATGATTTTACCAATACTTTGTATTGCAGTCAAACTTTTTTTTTTATTTATATGGGTTTGCTCTTGGCTCTAGTCGAGGTCAGAGGTGACAGAGACAAATTCGAACGAGCGAGCTTACCCAATAGAAGCCTGTTCACTCTTACATTAGATTGAGATAGAGATAAGGGTGGAATGTGTTCGAAAATACAGACAATGGTAGAGAGCTCCACTCCTTTGCTGTGCGCGTTATAAAAGACGTTTGGGAATGTTTCTGGATAAAAACTAACTTTGTTCCAACTTGTGGGAGTCCTTCCAAACTTCCAACGCTGCGACGCAACGGTCACACTTAGTAGGCTAGAATTTCAACCATTTCTTTATAATATACCTATACATATCTAACCAAGTATATAAAACTTGTCGGTATAAGATGCGGCCTACTTCCAACTTGGTCGTTTCATAAACTTTTATCTCGCAAAGTTTCATTGTCATCTGTCGAGACGTGACTGCGGGACTAAAGACGCGACGTCCATAGTAATTTATCTTTCTGGTCTTATTTATTAAATACTCGTACATTGACCACAGTTATGTATGTTGAACGCATTTTCCTTTCTGAGGAGAAAATTCCTATTTTTAAGGAGAACTTTTTATTCGCATTCACATCGCAGTCAAAAACACTGCTAACTACAAACTGCACTGCCTGCATTTTGACAAGTCTTTGTGATTAAAGCTGACTGTCCACTGGAACGGAGAGGAAAGGAGCGGAGTGGAGCCGTGCCAATATTAACCAATGAAATTGCATAAAATCTCCGCTCCGCTTCAGTGGACAGGGATTTGCGGACGAGAGAGATTTTGGAAGCGGAGCGGAAAAGCGGAGGGGAAGCGGATCGAGTAAGCGGCAAATCCCAGCAGCCCAATAGCGCCTGCTCAAATTACTCGTCGCGTGAATTCGCTAACTAGCTCTTCTTAGTCCACAACTCCGCTCCTCACTACCTCGCTCCGCATCAATGGACAGACACAGTTCACAACTCAATTCCGCATTACTCCCGCTCTCCGCTCTGCTGCCTCGCTCCGCGTCTATTGACGCAGCCTTCTTGTTGCAGATCATATGATATTGCGACTAGCATTTGAAATTTTACGACGTAAAGTGTTTTTGACGTGTATGAGTGTAATAAAATATGCCAGCTGGTAAATTACGTCATTATTTCTTTAGAAAAGGTATCGTCAAATTCGGTCGGGTGAATAGTTACACGGAGGGGTGAATCGAAACAAAACTGTGATAGGGATTTTCACGGTAATATCATGTTTACTGATTTCTAAGAGCGCAACGTTTTTTTTTTTTTGTAATTTCAATTTAATAAAATTAGAGACTGCTGCCAAAACAATATTTTTTATATAACGTGAAAATCCCCTGCGGAGTTTTGTTTCGATTCACCCCCTTTTTTTGGATGAGAAATCGTCAAATGACGTCTCCCGCTCTGGGCGGAGCAGAAAGAAGTGTCAGACTCTTACTAACTAATACCCATCCGTGTTCCTCCTAATGCCCTTTGCATTCCAGGGTTACTCTGTTGAACAAATTCCGCAAATCTGGCAGTTCGATTCACCACTGCATTCGTATTCACCCCGTTTGTAGGTTACGAATCTGAAAACTCCTAGGTAGGGTTGGATGTTGAACAGTGTCCAGCTCTACTTTATGTCTATCACCTTACCCCACCCACCTGCTCCTATCGTCTCTCAAGCGTGGAGATGAAATTCGATATCTATCTTAGTTGAATCTATTTAGTTAAGTCTATCTTAGTTGAGTCTATCTTAGTTGAGGCTATCTTAGTTGAGTCTATCGTAGTTGAGTCTGTCTTAGAGGAGTCTGTCTTAGTTGAGTCAGTCTTAGTTGAGTCTGTCTTAGTTGAGCCTATCTTAGTTGAGTCTGTTTTAGTTAAGTCTATCTTAGTTATCTATGTAGAATCGGGACAGATGGGCCAGGGTCGTTACGCAGTGGGAGCCAGAGGACGGGCGTCGTCGCCGAGGAAGGCCTAGTAAACACTGGCGTGACGACTTAGAAGCGTTCATGATGGACTGGTCGGAGAACGCAATACACCAGGAAGAGTGGAAGGCTATGGGGGAGACCTTTGTCCAGCAGTGGGATAATATTGGTTGAAAAAAAATCTTAGTCAAAAATCAAGAGTCGGACTCACAAATACACCTTCCCCCCAGGAATCTCCATCAAGACTCCATAACGAAGATGTCGTACGCCGTGGTGAGCATCTGCTTCCAAATGCTGAACGCGACAGAGAGGCTCATGTTTACGCACACCTGGGGTTATAAGGACAAGAACGGGCAATGGCAGGGGATTGTCGACCAGTTGCTGAAGAAGGAAGCTGATCTAGGTAACGTGGTTTATCAATGCTAATTTTTTTTTTAGAGTTTCGAACGTCCGTATGAATACTCAACGAACTGAGAACCTCCACCTTTTTTGAAAGTAGGGTAAAAAAACGGGTGCCTTAATTGGACCTCTAGTGCGCCTTTCTGTCCGTCTGTCTCAAGACCGAGTCAGTTAAAATTTGATACGCATCATGAACTTCCGTTACTGACTGAGTAGCTGACAGACAACGTACAGTCGAAACTACTGGTCGTAGAAAGCTGAAATTTGGCATGCCTTGGTGTACAGGAGCACTACCTAATAGAGGATTTCCCGAAATTCCTACGGGAACGAGAAAAAACGGGTTATGAGCGTACGAAGTCGCAGTCGAAAGCTAGTGACCTATAATAATGGGCGCCATCTTTCTCTGTGCTATATTTTACGAGTTACTACTACATAGGTACCTTCATAACAATATATAGGTTGGTAATGGTTAGTCACTTAACTATGCTAAATGAAATTGTAGTCTAGTAACACTTTCAATGTGCCCAAATCTTTAAAAAAAAAACTTGATTAATTAATAAGGTATTATTACTTATATAATATAAATAAAGATACTGACTTAGAGTCACCTTGGTATTGGTACAAAATAAACTGCAGATAAATAATTATTTATTATTTTACGATGTAGTAAAATAATCAAAATGAGTATGCAAAACATGCTGCATTCAACACAATCATTAATTAATATAAATCTCGTTGCTATTTTAATTTGACATTGGTCTTTAATTTACCTTCAACAAAAAACTTCAGAAAAAGTATTAGTAGGTACCTATTTCGTCAAATCTTACATCATTTGCAAAAAACTGTTCCAATCATATTTGAGTTTTTAATACATACTGTTAATTTCGTTTGCTAAATTCTTGATGTATTTAGCACTAGATTCTCCACCGTTCATTGAACTTTACTTTTTGCTAAATGGCTGATTAATCACCTTTGGCAGGTGGGATGATAAAAATAACTGTATCAGTATTATTAAGCTGGACTAGTTTTAAAAATATAGCTAATCTAGTTGACTAGAAAAAAAGTTACCGTTATGAAACTAGTTTCTACTAAGCCGTTCGTTCGTGACGGTTAATTAGAAACCACCATTTTTTTGCCTAGAAGTGACCTATTCACTCTTGACTTAAAAATTTTCAGGTTGTAGCTATCAGGAAACACAGACTCTTGCAGAGAATTTCATGCCTTAGCTGTACGCACAATGAATGTCTTCCCAAAACGTTTTGTGCTAGTGGGTAGGATGTCCACCATGAAACAGCAGAACATCGTGAGAACATCGACATGTCCATGAAACAAAAAAATCTTAGATGTAACATCTTCCAATGCTTGCCTATATACCGTGTCCGCGGGGTACCCACATTCCGTTTCCGCGGGGTCCATTAGCTCTCAAAGAGAGAACGTTTGTGCAGCTGAGCCATAGCTGAGCTTATTTTTGTCGTTCTGAAAGTGCCAAATCATTTACTTATCATCGAAACAGGCCTACTAGTGATGAACCAAAGGCCTCCCCAAAGATGCGCTATTGGATTTTGACGAGATCAGTAGTTGTTTTGATTTGAGTCTAAAAGTAATTTAATTACCAGCAGTTTAATAAATAGGTCAAAACTCGGAAGTGCTGATTCGATTTCGAAAATTCTTTCACAGATAGAAAGCTACACTATCGCTGATCTAGGCTCCTTTTTATCCTGAAATGCCCCGCTCCTGCGGCCACAGGGGAAGACTTTACTCTTTTATTAGTGTGATCATCTCCCCAGGAACCCTAACAATCTTCACTCAAGAGCGCATGATGGCGGTCGACTACATTGCCATGGTGGGGTCCACGGCCGTCCGCTTCGTGTTCAGAGAGCCCCCTCTCTCCTACATTTCCAATATCTTCACGCTACCCTTCTCGGGAGCCGTGTGGCTCGCCATCTTCATTTGTGTGCTGGGCTGCTCCATCTTCTTGTATATAGCTTCGAAGTGGGAGGCTAGTATGGGGATGGTGAGTAGTATTTTTCAAAATTCTGTTTTTACTTGGAAGTGGTGAGAGGTAGTACGCTTACAGGCTATATTTAGGTCTTTAGGGCAGCATAACATGAGCAGGGGGCTATTCTCTAAGGCCGGAGTCCGTAGTTTCGGCCTTAGTTGCGAGCGTTTTCTACTTGTCACCTAACCACTAAGAAACAGCAACTGTCAAATCGTGTTGTCATTAATTCTTAGGTCGGGTTCGGAACTAATCGTAAGTCCGTAGGTGATACGGAGTAAAAAACCAGCCAAGTGCGTGTCGGACTCGCACACGAATGGTTCCGTACTATTAACGTTAATTTTTATTATTTGTTGCTATAGCGGCAATATAAATATACAATCTGTGAAAATTGTAACTGTCTACCTATTACGGTTCTTGAGATACAGCCCGCTGACAGACAGACGAGCGGACAGACGGATGGACAGCGGAGGCTTAGTGATACGGTTCCGTACCCAAGAACCCTATCACTAAGCCTCCGCTGTCCACCTCGCAACTAACGCCGTAACTACGGATTTCGGGCTTAGAGAGTAGCCCCCCTGATACCAACTTAAGGAATACCTCAGTAACATAGTACAATGAGAAAAGCTGAAAGCGGAAAAGAGGAGTAATAACTAGCTTTTGCCAGAACTTGAATCAGTTTTCATAAACAAAAACATTTGTGTGTGCTGTAGGTAAGGTTGCTCTGAGACAGGTTTGTTAGTCCACAATCAGTGGAGACTTAAGATTCAGATTGTTTTCATTCTAATTATTCCAGCATCCCTTACAACTTGACGGTTCTTGGGCTGATGTGTTGATCTTGATCATCGGAGCGGTTCTACAGCAAGGATGCACTTTGGAGCCGAGATATGGCGCAGGTTTGTTAATAAAAATGCTTTACACACTTAATAATTTATTTGGTATAATAGAGCTGTTCATATATTTTATAGTTAAAGATTTTCATACTACCTTTGCTTCCTCGAAGTCCCTCGTGGAACACTAACATACTTGTACCTTTCCTACGGGGAATATTCGCCATTTTTTGTCAAATAATTACGAGAGACATAAGGTTCTTTTAACAGCTTAAACTTACAAGATGTCTTGAGAGAAATCCCTCTGAATTTCTCAGATCCTGGAAACTAACACCAATCTAAATCTACCAGGTCGCTGCGTCACCCTGATCCTGTTCGTAGCTCTAACGATCCTGTACGCAGCCTACTCCGCCAACATCGTGGTGCTACTCCGAGCCCCCAGCTCTTCAGTCAGAAGTTTACCTGATTTGCTCAACTCGCCACTCAAGTTGGGAGCTAGCGACTTTGAGTATAATCGGTACTTCTTTAAGGTAAGGAGCTGGAATTGACTAATTGGCTAAATTGGGATAGCTGAATGCTTTATTTGATTTGTATTTGGTTAGAGACTCTACTCTTATGAAAAATACAGTACGGTATGAAGTAAATATGATTAGAAGTATTTTTATTGGAAAGATTTAGGATAGTTAAGTTTTTTAATATCAGCGACCGTACCTATTACGAAATGCGATCATGATTCCGACGTGAAAAAGAGATAGCGCTATTCGTTTTGTATCGGTCCGTCTCTCTTTCATACCGGAATTATGATTGTTTAAAGTGGTGGTGTTCATAGTGGGTTCCCGAGCTGTGGCTCTGTCTCGCACACGAGCTCAAGCATTATTCTCTATTATTTTGAGGCCTTTACCCAGTACTGAGCAAAATGGCTTGTTCAAAAAATAACTTACATATTTATTGTTCCACTGCTGAAATAACAAAACAATGGTGCCATTTTCAGAAACTCAACGATCCGATACGCAAGTCGATTTACGAGAAGAAAATTGCTCCGAAAGGCAAGAGGGCGAACTACTACTCCATGAAAGATGGTGTCGAAAGGATTAGGAAGGTTTGTAATATCACTCGTCATTTTTATTTCTTTATGGATCTTCTATACACAATTCTTTGTTTGAAATAGACCAGTTACAGGCAATTTGGAATTGTCAAGGTCTGTCAGTCAAACAGATGAAGCTAATTCTGCCGCGTTTACAACAAGAGCAGCAAGTTGTTCTGCAGCAAAACACACTTACCGACCCTATCTCCAGCGCGGCAGTTGCACGTTCCAAATAGTAGATCCTATGGAGAAGAACGTGCAAGAAACTCCATGGACACTCTTTTAAATTAGTGTTTACAAAATGATGGTTACACTCGTTTTGAAATAATTAATACGTGAAGTTATACAATGCAAAGATAGAATTACAATCTTCAGCTAGTCCAACAACAATAGATATACAGTTCTGTCTGTGCCACAAAGCAATACAGACAATTAATTTCAGTGTGATAGAATTTTTTTTTCTACTGTATATAGGCATACGTTTGACCACAATCTCACCTGATGGTAAGCGATGATGCGGTCGAAGATGGAGCATGTTTGCCTAGAAGCAACCTATTCACTCTTGTCTTAAAGACTCCCAGGTTGTACCTATCTGGAAACATAGACTCTGGCAGGGAATTCCACTCCTTAGCTGTACGCACTATGAATGTGTTCCCATAACGTTTTGTGCGCGTGGGTGGGATGTCCACCATGTACGGTGGCGCATCACCGTTCGTCTTGTGGTTTAATTGAAAGTGGATTTTTTAACCGACTTCTAAAAAAGAAGGAGGTTCTCAATTCGACCGAGTATATATATACTTTTTATGTGTGTTCGCGGATAATTTCGTCGTTTATGAACTGATTTTGATTAATCTTTTTTTATATGAAAGGGTATGCTACCGAGGTGGTTCCATTGTTACCACGTCAGGATCTGATGATGGAAACCCTGAGAAATCGAGGGCAACTCTCGTAAATTGTAGGCACGCATCTGGTAAAAACTTGATATTCGTGTGTATATCGGGTAATACTATAAAACAATGAAGGTTTGGATCAGACCTGATGATGGAGACGACAGAGAGTCAAGGGAACTCCACATCGGTATGTAGGAACTACCAAGTGTTTGGGCTTATTTCATTCGTATTGACTGATTAAATAAAATTTACTTAGTGCTTTCGGTGTAAAGGTCACACCGAAAGCACTAAGTAAGTTTTATTTTCATAACATAACATCACGCCGGTACGCTGTGAATGGGTACGCAGGTACCACTAAAAAGTGAAAAATCAAAAACTTTTTTACAAAAAATATAACCGACTTCCAAAAACAAAACACTACAAAGTATAAAATAACTTTAATTTCGAATGTCGGTGTCAAAAAACGAAATAACCATAAACACCGACTTCAAAGTCTGTGCAGACAAAGGTCTGCGTCGTATAACCATTGGATTGACGAGGGCGAGCACGGATGACAAGGACCTCCTCTGTGAGAACTAAAAATGTCTTTAAAATAAAATAATAACTACCTTTAATTCTTCGTATACAAACGACTTTTTGGCATTGTACTTTGAATTTGAGGAAGTTATTAAGTAAATATTTCAAATGTGTGTTGTTTCGACACCAATTAAGTAGCATAGGACAAGAGCAGGAAGAGATTTAAATAAAGGAACTAGTCTAAAGTCGTCACAGTTACAGATTTTTTTATGTAATCACTTACTACACTTACAAATAAAATACTGTTATTATTACCTATTTATAATTCACTAGTGGACGTCACGCGGTTTCACCCGCGTAGTTCCCGTTCCCGTGAGAGTATGGGGATAAAATATAGCCTATGTTACTCCCTGATAATGTAGCTATCCATTGCTGAAAGAATTTTTCAAATCGGTCCAGTAGTTTCGGAGCCTATTCATTTCAAACAAACAAACAAACAAACAAATCTTTCCTCTTTATAATATTAGTGTAGACTAGCTGACCCGCGCAACTTCGCCTGCGTCACAATTTTCATTACTGCTCCGCTCCTATTGGTCTTAGCGTGATGATATATATAGCCTATTCCTCGATAAATGGGCTATCTAACACTGAAAGAATTTTTCAAATCGGACCAGTAGTTCCTGAGATTAGCGCGTTCAAGCAAACAAACAAACAAACTCTTCAGCTTTATATATTAGTATAGATTAGTATAGATGGTATAGATAACATACAGTTTTTTTAATAACCTACCTACGTTATTAAAAAAACTGTAGGCTACGGCTGCGACAGTGGTGTTTCTTGAAGGTTATTTTATTTTTCATCTTATAATTTCAATTTAATTTAAATTTTGACATTGAATACTTTCTTTTTGTTTTTGTTGTTTTGTTAAACTTATTTTGTACGCCTTAAATGGCAAAACATGTAGCAACCTCATCATGATTTATAAGATCTGTATGCTGTACTCATGTTTTACAAAATAAATATATCTATCACCATTCTACATTACGTGTTAAACAAAATAAACGCAATACTTTTAAAGGGGTATATTTTTTTCATCAGCATCAACAACTTCTACCAGGGACCAACACTGAAATCGCGCATTTTGTCGCGCGCATTTATGTGCGCGACAAAATGTACCGAGTGCATGATTTTTTTTTTCGGAACTTCGGCGTTGGTCCCATAGGTAGTTAAAATTTAAATGACGAGTACAATGCCTCTCAAGAGATATTGCGTCTATTCTGTTACACAGTGTATTTGCGTATCTGCCTACTGATACGGGTACCATTCATTCTCATTCACTAGCCAGCTGCAGATGATAGGTTAGCATTTCCTTTGTTATTTTTTTAATATATGAGTATTTATCATCACTACCAAAATCAAGTCAAGACAAAAAAAAAAGTAAAGTCAAGTCTAAAATAAAGTCGCTGTGTCTCTATCTGTTTCGACGCTTACTTCTTTTTGACCGACTTCATAAAAACGAGGAGGTTCTCATTTCGGTGGCATTTTTAGGGTTCCGTAGCCAAATGGCAAAAAACGGAACCCTTATGGATTCGTCATGTCTGTCTGTCTGTCCGTCCGTGCCACAGCCACTTTTTTCCGAAACTAGGTATAAGAACTATACTGTTGAAACTTGATAAGTAGATGTATTCTGTGAACCGCATTAAGATTTTCCCATAAAAATAGAAGAAAAAAAATGAGTTTCAGTTCTAAGTATGGGGGTTCCCCATACTTAGAACTGAAACTCATTTTTTTTTCATCCAACCCATACGTTTGGGGTATCTATGGATAGGTCTTCAAAAATGATATTGAGGGTTCTAATATAATTTTTCTAAACTGAATAGTTTGCGTGAGAGACACTTCCAAAGTGGTAAAATGTGTGTCCCCCCTGTAACTTCTAAAATAAGAGAATGATAAAACTAAAAAAAATATATAGCATGCAAGCTTCCACCGAAAATTGTTTTGAATGAGATCTAGTAAGTAGTTTTTTTTAATACGTTATAAACCGGATGCCGGAGTTCCTCAGGGGTCTGTTCTCTCTGCAACTCTTTACCTGCTGCACATCAATGACCTATTTCAGTTTGGTCTTGTTGGGTACGCAGATGACAGTACGGTTTCAGAGAGATACTTGTCCAGCGCAACAACCAGCGGGGATGAAGTTCGTTCCTTGAGAGAGGCCATGGTAGAGCGGACAAATTTGACCTTAAGCCTTGTCTCCCAGTGGGGTGATGACAATGTGGTCACCTTTAACGCCACCAAAACACACGCGTGTCTTTTTGCCGCAAAAAGGAGTCGTTTTGACCAAACTCCTACTTTTCGGGGTGTATCTGTTCCTGTGACTGATCGGCTCGAGCTCCGAGGCATGGAGTTGACATCCAGTCTCAACTTCGGCGCCACCATCGAGTACAAAGCCCATACCGCGGCCAAAAAGCTGGGCATCCTAAATAGGGTGAAGCGATACTTTAGGCCTGAACAGCTTTTAACCCTATATAAAGCGCAAGTCCGATCCTGCATGGAGTATTGTAGCCACCTTTGGGATGGCTCAGCTAAGTATCAGCTTGCCGCGCTTGACTCGGTGGAACGCAGAGCTAAGAGGCTCATCGGTGACGTAAAACTGGTGGATGCCAAGCTGCACAGCTTGGCTCATCGCCGTAAGGTTGCCTGCTTGTCGGTCTTCTACAGATTGTACTTCGGGGAGTGTGCCTAAGAACTCCACGACCTCATCCCACCAGCCCCCTTCTACCATCGGACATCCAGACGCACTGCATCTTACCATCCCTACCTTGTTGCTATTCCACCAACTCGCACTAAGCGTTTCCAAACGTCTTTTATAATGCGCACAGCAAAGGAGTGGAACTCTCTGCCTGCGTCCGTGTTTCCAATCGCTTACAACCCTAATCTCTTCAAAGTTAGAGTGAACAGGCTCCTTCTGGGTAAGCTCGCTCCATCGTAGACTTTGTCTCTGTCATCTCTGACCTAGACTAAAGTCTAGAGCAAACCGTAAACCGCAATTTACCTTTCATTCAATCAAAAAAAAAAACATTTTATTTCATAAACATAAACCTTATGCATAAACCGTGAACCATTTTTTTCTAATAATAAATCAGTAATAGGTGCCTAAGTAAATAATAATTATTAAGTTACAACGAACTACAAGAACTTTTATAATGTGTTACTTGATGCTACGGAACCCTTTATGGGCGAGTCCGACTCGCACTTGGCCGCTTTTTTTATGGTTGTTACCTCATAACTCAGTCATTTATGAACCGATTTGAAAACTTCTTTGTTTTATGTGAAAGGATATATGTATAAGTACATATCGCACCCTTAATAATATAAGGGCTCAAATCAAAATTTTTGTAAAGTTGGATTTTGAATGCTAAGGGCAAAAAACGAAATTGTCTATCGGCTACCGCTGACAGAGAGAGAAAAAGAACATTAATGACTCGGTAACTATATATGTGTCTCTCTCACACTCCCCCCGCTCGTCTCGTCATATTATTATTTATTTTTATTGATGACTACTTATAGTCTAGGTATCGAAGAATAAATCTGAAGGTAATCACATTTATAACTAAAGTACTAAGCATTTTATTAAAAAAATAAGCTGGAATGTAACAATTCAGAATCTTTAAACACGTATTCCCAAAAAACTACTTTTTTGTTTTAAGCCTTTATATTACTAAGGGTGCGAATTATATACTTCCCGATGGGTCCCACAGAAATTACAGCAAAATCGGTTTGTTAGTTTGGATTTTAAATCAAAATAGCTGGTACATTCGTTTACTTGGATGACGGTTTTTCGTCATCCAAGTAAACGAAATTGAGTATTTTGCTTTCCTGCGATTTTCCAGTGGTGTTGTTAGGTGTGGGGTACCTATCACTAGAAAGTGAGAGTCGGTGTTATTGGTAGTTCCTTCGTATTTTAACACTGACTTCCGAAATTAAAGTTATTTTATACTTTGTAGTGTTTTTTTTTATTTGGAAGTCGGTAGAATTTGATTGTTAAACATTTTTAAACCACGCACTATATTTTGACACGGTTCTCACTAATAGAATGTGCGACAAACATGCGGCAAACGAAGTTTCGATAAATATGACGAAGGTTAATGTAGGTCGCTATTTTAAAAACAAATGGTATTGAATTGCGTCAGGGTCATGTCGAATTACTAATTAGGCAAGTCTTTTTTTGTGTGAGTGCTTTCTTGATAGTGTTTGTATTTTAAAATATCCAATTTCTTATACTGTATCTGTACAAATCACTTATCTCACTATTCTGTCGTTTTGCTAGTATCCCAGATAGTAAAGAAAAAACGTACATATAAGTACTCACCTATATACCAGCCCCTTATTTCGACGCAAGCTTCACAAGACGAGGTGGCCGAGAGGTTAAGGCGTTGGACTGCTAATCCAATGTGCTCTGCACGCGTGGGTTCGAATCCCATCCTCGTCGAGCACTTTTTATTTCCTAAAAAACTCAGTGTAAAGAATTAAATGATAATATTGATAAACATTAATTTATCTTATCGAGTAAATTAATATTTTTCTCTGCACGCGTGGGTTCGAATCCCATCCTCGTCGACCACTTTTTATTTCTTAAAAATTCAGAATAAAGAATTAAAAGATAACATTGATAAACATAAATTCATCTTATTGAGTAAATTAATATTTTTTAAAGTTAATTTTTTGTCATTTGTTTAAGAAAAAATTGAAAGATAAGAGTGGAGTTCGGTTTTTGAATTGGATAAAGTGCCAGTAGCGCCACCTATTGATATGAGAAGGAAAATTAATATACAATCAACTTCGTTAATTACGGAAAACAATACATTATGTAGTTAACTAATCAATTGTCTACATAAAAAGAAATAGCATAGAAATTGATTATTCCCGATAGCTAAAACCTGGAGATCTTTAAGTCAAGGGTGAATAGGTTACCTACTTCTAGGAAAGCGTCCTTCATCGTTGGCCACATCATCAACTTCAATCGAGTGAAATTGTGGTCAAATGCGAACCTAACAATGATCCTAATATATAAAATTCTTCTGTTAGTGAGTGACTGACAGACAACCTACAGCCGAAACTACCGGTCGTAGAGAGAATTTCCCGAATTTCCTTCGGGAACGGAAAATGCGCGTATGTCGCGTGCAAAACCTAGTAAAACATAAAATCTCTTCTTCTGTTCCAGGGTCTATTTGCGTTCCACATGGAGCTAAACCCTGGCTACCGTCTGATCCAGGAGACGTACCAGGAAGACGAGAAGTGCGACCTGGTGGAGATTGACTACATTAACGAGATCGACCCCTGGGTGCCGGGACAGAAGAGGTCGCCGTTCAAGGACTTGTTCAAGATCAAGTGAGCTCTAATGGGGCACCTAATTGCTGACCTAATCATAAATACTATGTATGTTTGTTTGTCGGCACAACGGTTTATCTAAGTTGTAGCGGTAATGTCGCCACAAGAAAAACTAACGAAGCGAAATTTGTACGGCAACAAAGAAACCGCAACGCCATCTATCCCGCCAGCAGCGAAAGTAGCGAAGTACTACAAACGAAATCCTGCATCGCGGTATCAGAGTTATCCGTGCGATGTGAACATAAATACAACAGTCCGAATATCTACTATCGGGTAGTTGACCGGACACAACAGGGCCCCAAGTCTGCTATTACAATAGTGTCAGAATGGTCTATCATTGATTTCATAATGGTTGATTTTGACAAGATTCTATGCCATTTCTTTCAATGGAGTGGCAGTGGTTGACCACTGGAAAGTCATAATGACGCTTTTATATCCAGTGGTCAACCACTGACACTCCATTGAAAGAAATGGCATAGAATCTTGTCAGTGGTTGACCACTGGAAAGTCATAATGACGCTTTTATATCCAGTGGTCAACCACTGATACTCCATTGAAAGAAATGGTATAGAATCTTGTCAAAATCAACCATTATGAAATCAATGATAGACCATTCTGACACTATTGTAATAGCAGACTTGGGGTCCAGGACTACTCTCTGTACCTTATACCTCTACAAAGTGATTTCAAAAGATAGCCCGCATTTATCAATAAGATGGGGTCCTTATTTGCCAAGAGCAAGCACTGTAATTAGGCTACAAAATTAACCTAATCTAGAACACTTCCCCTCACTTTTCCCTTCAATTCTCCTTTATACTCCTCCAGAACAAGCTTGGGATAGTCTGCTTTAATTAGCCTCCATACATAGCCTGCTGGTAACTTTATTGTATTGGCCACAAACATAGAATTCTATAATAATTCACGTATAACACTTCCTTTTATCATCCTCAGCTTCCTCAAAATCCGAGAATCGGGAGTCCAAGCAAACGTCCACCAGCGCCTCACAGTGCCCCGACCTCGCTGCTCCGGCCACGTCTCCACATTCAGCAGTGTGGGCATCACTGACATGTACCCCGCTATGCTGATGACGCTGTATGGCATGCTGCTAGCTCCAGCTGTGCTGCTGCTTGAGATCCTGTACAAGAGATTGTAAGTAGTAGTCCTCTAGTGGCTCTCTGTGCGGTCTCCAATATTCCCAAAGCATATGGATCTCATTACACAGCAGAATTTGAGCCTCTCTGGTCCTCAATCCAGTGTGTTTAAAGTCAAGGAACGAAGAAAAACAACTGCTATCTGATAAAACATTCTTGAACCTTAATCTCTATTTGATTAATTTCCAGATTCCAGAAGCATCCTGCCCGAATCTTTTTGCTATTTAAATATTTACAACCTGCGGAATGCAGGTTGTAAATATTTTATGTATACTCATGTTTCTAAAAATAAATGTCTTCTCTTGTATTGTTACAACTTATTTTTCCTTCTTTCATTTCAGAATGACTATCAGACAACAGAAAAGAGGATTGTATGTGGTTGATGACCACATCCCGTTCCGGCACTGACTAAGATTTCTAGAACAGCATTGCAATATCGTGTTATTACATCACGAGCTTTTACTATGAAATATTGCATCCAAGAATGTTTCTCATGATTTTCTATTAGAAGAGATGATAATATGCACCTATGACCTTGGTATAGCAACCAACACGTAGCAAGAATGACGCGCTGAAAAGCCACGATCCTATCCAGGGCACCGGATATTGATAATTCATTTCAATGGTACATCGACAATTCGACACTCTTCATTTGATCCAGTTGTTATGGACAGCTAGGTATAACCACAAGAGCCAGCAAAAAAAGTCTTAAGAAACATATGGAATATCTATTAATAATAAAACTTTTCTAAAGATCGTTAGATAGAAACAAAATCACATCACATAAATAAAATTATCGAAATGTCACCGAATTCAAATTAGAGATCTAACGATATTCACAATAAAGATAATACAAAAGTCTTGTGTTTTATTCATAGTCCACAGTTTCTTTTTACATTTTCAATAATATATAATAGCGGCTTTTGATGTCACCATTTCAAGTGGTTCGTCAAACAGAAGCATGTCATGTAATATTCAGATGAAAATGTTAAGTAAATAAGCTGTATTATGTTTAGTGAAAACCTGAACTTGGCTTCTGTACGACAAGGTGAAGTGCCCTGACTTTGTTTGTCGTTTTAAGTTGATTTTGTATCTAGTTTTTTATTGCATTTTTACTAATGAAGTCGGGATTACATGATTGTAGGTGCGTATATGTGTCGTGTCATGGCGCCTTCTAACGCCGTTGATTGTTTACAAAACTCGTCTTTATTGTATTGTAAGCTTGAATAGTTTAGTTTGATTGATATATCGATAAACTACGATACACCCCGACACAGTAATGTGTCCCTAGCTTAAAGAATGGTTTCTTTCACTGTCGATGCAAATGTCTTCGATAAAATACACAGTAGGTACTCTACAAGCTTAACTAACTTAGATTATTACGAATGATATCTTCTTTAATATTTAGTTGTTACATGAATACTCTTGGAAAAGCGTCTCGGAACTTTTTCTTAGTACAGGTGCTTTCTTCTAAAGGCGATTCCCTCATGAGGATCATCAATTTATCTATCCTATTTTTTCTCAGTGCTGGGCAAAGGCCACGCTCTCCCTTTTCCACATAACTCTGTCCTTTGCAGGTCACGGGTCATTCTTCTCGGTAGGAGTCGAGCTTGTTTTTTTTTATTTGCTCTTGACTCTAGTCTAGGTCAGAGATGACAGAGACAAAGTCTACGATGTAGCGAGCTTACCCAGGAGGAGCCTGTTCACACTGACTTTAATAGATGAGGGTTATAAGCATTCGGAAACACAGACGCAGGCAAACTCCACTCTTTTGCTGTGCACATTATAAAAGACGTTTGGAAACGCTTAGTGCGAATTGGTGGAATAGCAACAAGGTAGGGATAGTAATTTGCAGTGCGTCTGGATGTCCGATGGTAGAAGGGGGCCGATTAGATGAGGTCGTGGATAAGGTTGTTCCGCCATCTTTGTATTGTCAGGATCTTAGTAAAAGTAAAAATCCTTACTAATCCTTACTATCCTTACTAATATTATAAATGCAAAAGTAACTCTGTCTGTCTGTCTACCGCGCTTTCACGCCAAAACTACTGAACCGATATAAACGAAATTTGGTACAAAGATAGTTTAGAGCCTGTGAAAGGACATAGGCTACTTATTATCTCGGGAGTTTGTTCCCGAGGGACCGCGCGGGCGAAGCTGCTGGCAGAAGCTAGTCCTCCATATTTGTCTTCCCTACAACATTATTTTTGTAGAGTTCAAGTAGCTATGAAAAATGTGTACCTACTGATGGAAATTGGACACTTTACTGTAGACAAACAAACCATTATTTTCGTCGAAGGTATGACGTCACAGCGTTGTGGACATTATCTGAAATTATCTTTGTTTGAAGACCTGTCAGCTCCAATTGCTCTCAATTACACCCTAGAAAAATAACCAAGGTTTTTTAACCGAAGTTACTTAAGTCATTCCAAGTCTTCATTTAATTTTAGACCTTCTCTTCGGTGCTATATCTTTATTCATGAAATATGAAGACAATTTCATTTGCTTTTTTATTGCTGATTTCAAGTTTGGTTTACGCAAAAGATGTGGAAACTATCAATTTTATAAAGCTGTTTATTCAAAATGATCAGAAACCTACGCATTTGATCTACGGTGGACTGTGCTGGAAAAAGAGTATGTAATCAAGGAAAATGCTAGAAATAGTTTTAAAAACAAAAGCTACCAATAAGCAATTTTCTAAGTCTGACTGGTGAGGGTCGCGTAACTGGATGCGAGACGCACAAGACCAGTCGATGTGGCGGCACTTTGGGGAGGCCTGAATCCAGCGGTGGACTTCTTTTTAGCTTCTTCTTATAGTGTGGGCAGTAAGGTCTAACGATCCCACACACCCTATTGTCAGAGTTTGTAAACCACCTCAAGGGCCATAGTTTATTTGACGACCGGCATTTGGCGGCCTCCACTGGCTTATACGTGCCTTCCGAAGCACGGAATCATCTTTTCTCTTCAAGCAATCAGGTAATTCAAGCCTGCAATGTCCTAAACGTTCAGCTAGTTCTTTAAATAAACCGTGAGCATTCGGATCTCACTGTCCAAGAGTTTCAACCCCAAACGGCTCAAAAATATAATTACCAACAAGGCAACTATATTTCCGCCGTTTGAGGTTCTCAGCAGCCGCAGCGGCAGAACCAGCACAGCACGACGAGCTAGGAAGATGGTATGGCGCAAAAGTATCGACATAAGTAGCGTCCCACACTAAAGGTCTACCCATCTTCTAAGGAAATAAAGACATACCGTCCGGTCGCTTGCCAGAGTAGTTTTTTTTTTTAAATGTACTTAAAAAACAGAAAATAATAATTCTGGATGGCATACCCACCATTCACTATAACTTTCTAATGGTTTTATGAAATGCGTTATATTACTTGCAGACGTAATAAACAGGCTTGTTATGGAAATGTCCAGCATTGGAGTACGAACGTCAGCGTCTTTTAAACCATTGTCCAAATATCAAGAACATGCTATATTGTATCTGACTGATTTGGACTGTGCTCAGGCGAAAGCTGTTATTTCTTATGTAAGTATCTACATATTCAAAATACTTGATGGCCTAGTAGACCGGGGCTAAATGAAGCCTTTGAAAATGGTTAATTATTATTATATTATTATCTACCAAAGTCTAGCATGCCCTCAGACGTTTTAGCCCTGTTACCGACCAACCTTCCTAACTGCAACGACCTAGGGGAGCACTGAAAATCAGGGACCTTACCATGAAGTCTCAATGGCACCATGAATTAGAAGAAAGGGATAGTGTTATGCGTCCTGTTTAGTATCCGCCTCACTCCCACGCTGGCACCAGCTAGTCTATTCTGTAAGAAACTATTTCGATATCGAGCTTCACCTGAGTGATCAAACTCACAAAGTGAGCTTTATTGCACACAACATAAAGGTCTTCATTTGAAACTCACCTCGAATTCTACTGTCGAGATACGAAAATGTTGTTAGAGAATAGCACTACTGGTTAGCTTGATGTAGGTACCCAGCAAAAATAAACGAATCTATATTTATCTTTTGCATAGACAGTCTGGATCATTTTATACACATTTTACCCAGGCCTTGACCAAGGAACTGTTCCAATTTACATACCGCTGGCTGGTCCTGGTGACTTCTCCTGAACTGCAGGAGTCAACGCTGACTCTGATGAAGAACGGACCAGTCCTGGTTGACAGTGACCTGGTGATGGCTGAAAGAGTTGGTAACCAGTTCAAGATGGTGGAAAGTAAGTACTTACCTACATAGGAGTTTAGCCAATGTAGGAATATTTTATTTATCGAGACAGAGACACAGAAACAGCCTTAAATTTTAAATCTCAACGACAAACTCGGACAAGCATAATTATTTTTATACATATAAACAGAAAATCCCGAGGGGTGTGCAGATGCAAGAAGTACCTACAGGAGCGCGCGTTCAACGGTTAGGCCATGCCGGTATTAATGTACTCTTTCGGCATAATCAAATAGACTCAAACTCGAACTCGACGCCCTGGATAGGAGGGTCCGTACACTGCTGACCGCAAACCAGAAGCATCACCCACGATCGTCGGTGATGAGACTGTGCATCCCGCGGAAGTGTGGAGATCGAGGCTTTTTAAATTCTAAGACTCTCCACTCTCACAACCGCAGTCTTGGAGAATATCTTCTCAAAGCTGATGCACGTAAGCACTGAGATGTGGTCGCAGTGGACAAGGGACTCACCCCGTTGTCCATGGCTAAAGAGAACTGGCGCAAACCTGTGACACTTATAACAGATGACCGTAAGGAGGTATGGAAGTACAGGTCGTTGTGGCGACTCTTAGGGGAAGCCTATATCCAGCAGTGGACGTCGTTTGCCTAAATGATTATTATGACAATGAACTGATAAAATTACACACTTTTTCTTTCTTTAGTATCACTTATGAAAGGAAGGAGTGTCTGGAGAAAGCCTGAACTATTTGAGCAAAAAAGAAATAAAAAATCATTACAAAAAAAAATGGTAATCAAAACCAATAGACTAGAAGATATTACAACATTCTCAAATCCAGAAACATTTCTAAGTTAAAACTCACTTGCTTTAACATTCCACTGATAATTCTGCTCTTCCTCCAAGTGCACAGACCAGGTCACAACGGCTCCATGATATCAACCTTCCGTGGCTACTACAACGGCAGTCTGGTGGACGTACGACCCCACAGAGAACTGTACCGAAGACGAAAGAACATGATGGGACACCCCATCATCATGTCGAACGTCATCCAGGATAGCAACACCACGCGGTTGCATCTGCCTAGGGAGGATCGGCTGTAAGATTTCTCACTGATTTTTCTTAGTCTACAAGGTGCTGGGTTTTAGTCAACCATCAAACATTGGTCTTCGGAAATATAGTTCGTTTACCGGAGTGTAATTGACTCCAACTAAAAGACACTTACGGTCCTTCAAAAGTACTTTATTTCGACTTGGTCTTTTGACAGCTTCACACTGGTAAGGCTGTATTTTGTGTCAAAAGCAGGAGGCTGGGGCAATATTTCGTACACCTATCTTGCGACAGCCAGGGGCCGTATTTTTTTTTCTTTTTTCATATTATTCGTATAAAGGGGCTTTTACGCATAGCGTATGCCAGTCCCATCGTATCCTAAACATTATTTTACTATCACAAGATGTGAGTCATGAATTGGAACAAACCCTTTACATCGTCGCCATTTGGTTGGGATAGAATTGTGTGGAACATGCCTACATCAGTTCTGTTCAAATTCAGGAACCCTACTAAGTTATTTCTACGAGACTCATACTGGACTCATTTCATCAATAAATGTTGTAGGTCTTCGACAAAAGAGCCGAGCCGATTATGACGTACTAATGCCACATCATAAAGCTGTGAAAAAAGGGAAAGTGTTATGCATCTTGTATAACTCCGTCTCCCTCCCACACAGTTATCATGATGGTTTTAAGATGTCATAATAGGTACCTTGGTCAGTCAAGATTCACCGGCAGTGTAAACTTAGGTGATTTGGTACTTAGCTTTCACCTGCCAGAATAATGACATCATCGCTGAAACCAGAAAATAAATACCCTCATTCCTACCTAGACTTTTGATATGCCTTATTCTTATCCCTATTTTTATTGTTTGTGTGGCCCAACAATTACCTACGGTAAAATCGTACCTGTGCTGGTATATTCACGTATGCACGTGACTGGATATGCGGCATTAGATGGATATTCTGTGTAGAAACGCTGCATGAACACTATACTTACATCTGCTTTATTACGTCCATAGCAGAGCATCATATCGGATCCATTTCTTCCCTTTCAGTGAGCTACAGTACGATTCAATCACCAAAGCCTGCTGGTCTGCCGCAAAGATTGGCTTTGAGATGATAAACGCGTCGGCTCGGTACATCTTCAGTTACCGGTATGGGTACAAGGTTAATGGGCAGTGGTCTGGCATGATCGCTGATCTGTATGCTAACAAGGCTGATATGGGTAAGTGGAAATGTTGGCTTTTCCATCTCCACAAAGTTGCTGCCTATAAAACAGTCATCAATCAAAGTCTTCTAGACTCATAAGCTTAATGTACTACGCATAGCTTGAGAATGACCGGACCGATCTGGCTGATTTTCATTTTAAAATTATCGCCATTTCATCATACTCCGAATAAAGCTTAGCTTTAGTGGGGAAAAAAATGTCAGATATCTTGCAAACTTGAATAAGTCTGGAAGCGCTTTGTCAATGGGATGTTTGTTTGAAATATCAAATTAAATATTCTCACAGGACGAATCACACGTCTTCGGATCATCTTCTTGAATTAGTTTAGTTAAACAAGATATTATTGATTATTTGAAGCTAAACGTTTCTTTTAAATAGTTGATCGTACCTTGAAAGAGACGTTGTTAAGAGCAAATGAGGGCGGCGAGACTGAATGTAAAAAGTCATAATTAGAGGTTTGGCTCTCGACTGTTTTCTCCTCCAATATTGGACCGATTTAAGAGATGTTTCACAAACTGAATAAGAAGGATATAATTATACAGTGTCCCAATGTTTTCCTGTTTTGATTAATATATAGTTGCCAAATTTGTACACTAGGGCTCTGTTGACAGCGATTTATCGGACAAATTTGAGAACTTTGTGAGGGTTCTAGTGCTTATTATACGGTTAATAAATCATCAAAAAGGAACATATGGACACAGTATATATCCTTTTTATTCAGTTTGTGAAATATCTCTTAAATCGGTCCAATATTGGAGGAGAAAACAGTCGAGACAAAAAACCTCGAATTATGACTTTTTACATACAAAGTCTCGCTGCCGATGTTTCCTCATAGGACGATTGCTCACTTAGGTAGTTATAGCCAGCAAAAATGACTGCCGACCGACAGTCACAGTTACATACACAAAGTTTTTGTTTCTTCAGTATGTAACTGTTTTTCCACAGGCACCAACTGCGTCATATTTCGAGACCGTTACGACGTGGTAACTTACACTGACCTGGTGGCTCCGATGAGGATGCTGTTCATCTACCGACAGCCTCCTTTGGCTTATGTGGCCAACGTGTTCTACTTACCTTTCTCCACCAGGGTCTGGGTTACGATAGCCGTGTGTACTGCTATTGCGACTGTTACCCTGTTCCTGGCTAGTAAGGTGGAACTCGTTCTGACGAAGGTAAGTGGTCATTTGGAGAAGACTTATTTGAAGCCGGATTAATAAACCAATCTGAATACCTCAAGGTTTGCCAACGTGCTATGGAGCGCAATTTACAAGGTATTAAATTAGCAAACCACGTTCGAAACACAATACTGTGCTCCAAAACGCAAAACGTGAACCAAAAACGTGAAAAAGCTGCTCAACTTAAATGGGACTGGGCAGGACATGTTTGCCGGACAAGCTGGTTCCGTATTACTTAAAATACTGGATTGAAACCCAGAATCAGCGGGACGAGGCCTCGAGAGGCTGTGAAGGAGATGGCGGGCCGACCTGGTGTCTTCCTTATGAATTGGAAGGAAGAGGCACTACACCGTGTGCATTGAAAGGAATGGAGGCAGGTCTTTGCTTAGCATTGGGACAGTACGGGCTAGTAATAATACTAATAGCTAGTCTGAAAGCAAAATCAAAATCTGAATTCTTGTTATTTATAGCAAGGATAACATAAAATTCATCCATGATCAGACATGCCTCCAACTGTATTGTGCGGAATTGAAAGTGGAATCTGTGACCCATGGCGTAAAGACGCTTTTCGAAACCAGTTTTTTTTTAAGTGAAGCAGTAACGAAAAAGGAGGCTATTGTTCTTTTCAGGCTACCACACAACAGCAGCTGGACGGAGGAATATGCGATGCTCTATTGTTGACGATGAGCGCAGTCACTCAACAAGGGTGTTACATAGAACCCAGGAGAGCACCAGGTATAACCAAATTCTTACGGGATTACGTGCGTAAGACAAGAGTGTCTAGACTGTATGGATGTGTTCAGTGTCGTACTGCAATGCCATTCAATATCATCTCACTGTGAAAACTTCATTATCATCATCATCATCATCATATCAGCCGAAAGATGTCCACTGCTGGACATAGGCCTCCCCTAAGTGTTACTACAACCACCGGTCCTGTGCCTCAGCAGATCATCGGTCCAGCTTGTGGGAGACCTTCCAACTCTGCGTCTTCCGGTACGCGGTCGGCACTCCAGAACTTTTCGGCCTCATCGACCTTCTGTTCTGCGAGCAATGTGCCCTGCCCATTGCCGTTAAAACTTAGATGAAGTGAACACAAAGTGGGCTGTCAAACCATCAAATGAAAGAGGAATGACAGCTTACGCAACCTAAGTTTTCATATTTCCGGAATCGACCAACTGTTCTTACTGTACGCGCGTATCGCCCATATTGACGTGTCATTTACAGGTCGCATGATGTTGTTCGTGCTGTTCACGGCGCTGATGGCGCTGTACGCATACTATGTTGACGTGTCACACTGTGCAGGTCGCATGATGGTGTTCGTGCTGTTCACGGCGTTGATGGCGTTGTATGCGGCGTACTCCGCCAACATCGTGGTGCTGCTGCAGGCGCCGTCCGACTCCATCCGCAGCCTGCCGCAGCTCGCCTCCGCTAAGATTACGCTCGCCGCCAATGACGTCGACTACAACCATTTCGTTTTTGTACGTGGATCTTACGTTACCTTATACAGTGTGTTCAAGTGCGTGGTCATATTTAAAGTTGATGTTCGGTATCTATGATATGACTCTGCACTTCTGAAAACCCTGTATTTTCAAAGAGAAACGCTTTAGGGAAGCTAATGACACTGTCTTGTTTCCAGAATCAAAGCAGGGAACCTCTACACACTTCAATACGCGACCGAGTCTTTCCAGAAAATGGTAAAGCTAAACTTTACAGTCTCGCTGATGGTGTTGAAAGAATACGCAAGGTAACTAACTAGCCTTCTTGAACTCACTTGATCAAACTATCCCTTAATTCAGAGTTAGTTGCCAGCACGAAGAATATTTCAAAAAACTAATAAAATATTTCATTTACAATGGCCCTGGGTTCTCCATAACGGGTAACTCTGGTTTGTACTGATTAATTAAGGCCCACCAAGGATCCATAATTCTTACACCTTAACTTATCTTAGAATACACGCCAGTCTAGATTCTAACCAATTGCATTCATTGACCTCTTCAAGTCTTCAGATTGGTCCTTGGATTCGATTGGCCTTTTTGGATCGACAAGCAATATCCACAAAACATTTTCTAAACACGATTTAACTTTGCCTCACTGTCTCCTTTCCCAGGGTCTTTTCGCCCTCCATTCAGTAGCAGAGCCAGTCTACCGTCAGATCGAAGCCACGTTCCTAGAGAATGAGAAATGCGACATAGCAACAGTGGACTACCTCGTGACCTTCGACTCCTTCACGCCTGTCAGAAAGGGATCGCCATATTTGGAGCTCATTAGGGTTGTGTTAGTTTCTGCTTCGTATATTTTGCTATCTGTGAACCTTTCCTTAATTCTGATCTTGTGTAAACGTAAATCGTATCTCTAAATGCCTGTCGCTTCAAAGTTGCTTGAAAAAAACACAAAATATTTTATTTCACAACACATTAAACTTCATTATAAAACATCAGGAACCAGCAATAAACTCCACGGCACGACATGTTCCATAATTCACTCCTACGCTGTAGACTTTATTTCCCGGTCAGCTAATTAACAACCAAAAGCTTTATCTCCTACTAGCTTAAAATGCCACAATTACATATGTAACTACTAACATTTTCGTTTTCGAAACTCCTTGTTTTTCGGAATACCACACTAATTTTAATTTATTCCTCATTGGTACCCCGAAGACCCAAATTATTTCTGCTTCGCTCACAGTCATAAACAAATCCGAGAGTCCGGCATCCAATCCGCCATCCGCAAGCGTTACCTGGTCTCCAAGCCTCACTGCATCACTAAGATGTCCTCCTTCAGCAGCGTCGGTCTGATGGACATGCGACCAGTTCTGATCCTCATGCTGTATGGCGTCGCCGTCTCCGTAACCATCGTGATCGGAGAGATAGCTGTGCATAAACTGTGAGTCTCTTTGATACTGTTAAAAATGCCTTTATACGCAAAAAAAATATAGGCTTTTGTTACATTTTTTAGGACTTCTGGGTTAGGCTGCGTTTCCACCAAAGATGTGCGAGGATGCGTAGCGAAGGATGTGTTTGTTAAGGACCAATAAAAAATATTTTTTCATTTTTCTTTATCAATGTTATTTTAATACGTTACGAACTCAATCGCTAATAAACCTAACTATATACATATGAATACACAAAAAAAAAAACTTTTTACAAAAAAATAAAATCGACTGCCAAACAGTAAGAATAAAATGGAAGTCGGTTATATTTTTTTTTAATAAGTTTTTTTATTTTTCACTTTTATGTGGTGATACTTGGACGACGAATTCGTCTACGCAGAAATTGAAATGAGCAAAAATGCTCATAAAATAAAAACTACTCAACCAAACCGAATCAAATTAAACTACTTGCCATTTATGGGACCAAATGGCAAGTATACTGCATCGAACTAAAAAAGAATCACAGAAATCGAATCAGAAACCTCAGAGTAATCGGTGTACATACATAAAAAAAAAATACCGGCCGGATTGATAACCTCCTCCTTTTTTGGAAGTCGTTTAAAAACAAATACACTCAGGCGTCGAAGAATTCCTCCGCATCGCTGTCATCCGGAAACGTGTCCTGAAGACGGGCAGCATTGCCACGTTGAATGGCAAATTCTTTGAGCAAAGAACGAGCCAGCCCTCTGGTCACGCAAAGTAATAAAATCGCTTGTGCTGAGCGAGGATAGGTAAATTAAGCGATTCTATTGGTACTTACTAGTAATAAACACATCCCTTGAGGCTCTAGACAAGTGACATTCTTTCAACGGTAGCGTGACGAAGGCGATTGTCAAAACGTCAAAAATGTATGGGATTGACAAAAGCTGTCGAAATGTCACATTCTTACATTTTGGAATTTCGACAATCGCAGTCGCTAATAGAATTACATTTTGTCTAGGGCCCCTAATCCCTCGCTACGCATCCTTAAGGTCCTTAAGGGTCGTAATTAAGCGATTCTATTGGTACTTACTAGTAATAAACACATCCCTTGAGGCTCTAGACAAGTGACATTCTTTCAACGGTAGCGTGACGAAGGCGATTGTCAAAACGTCAAAAATGTATGGGATTGACAAAAGCTGTCGAAATGTCACATTCTTACATTTTGGAATTTCGACAATCGCAGTCGCTAATAGAATTACATTTTGTCTAGGGCCCCTAATCCCTCGCTACGCATCCTTAAGGTCCTTTGGATTCCATCTCCGTATTCTGACTACATAGGCTGCGTTTTCACCTGTGGCCTTAGTGTGAGTTTTTTAACGTTCTCGATCGCGTTAGCGTAAACGTCAATTTGTATTGAAACTGAATAAGCGCCATCTGGTGACACTCACGGACAACCTGTTTTTTTTTTGTTGAGCGAACGCTTATCGAGTACGCTTATCACACTAAGCCCTCAGCAAGCAACTCGCATGCAAGTTTCGATTATTGCGGGGCACGGTCGAGCTATTGATCACGTTATACTTCGGTAGCCCGCAATGTAATGTAACATGCGTTCGGGTTGGTTGCTGGTAAAAACTTGGCTTACTATGTATGTAACTAAGCCAGAGGGGTGACATTTCAAGTAGTTACCTAATCATTATTCCATTGCGAAAAAAGGAATAGGTAGTGACAGTCATTCTTGTGTTTTTCTCGAACTGGTCAAAAATATGATAAGTATATAGGCACTATTCCTTCACAATCAGACCCACGCGCAAGGAAAAGATGGCAAGTCACGATAGCAATTACATTATATGAAATATGGCACCTGACCGCACACTCACACAGAATATACAGGTTCAAAATTTGCATATAAAGGTACTTTACAAAACTGTTTGCCTGAAAGTTCTCGACCCGGAACTATGTGAAGAAACAAATTTATTTTTCCCTATAACATCTCATGGATTAAGTATTTATTATTTATTGTTTCAGAATGAATCGTCACAAGAGGATAACCAAAGTGCAAATGATGAAGACCATTCGTTAATTGGGATTTCGCTTGCTCTACTCTTACTTGGCTCACGATTTACCCTGAATTGTTTAACCGAATTAGAAGTCGGAAAAAAATTGTTGCCCCAAACCCTATGGACCTCGAGCCCCAAATTTTGTCATACATTTCCTCCCGGACGAAAACTTGTAAGATGGTTAAAGGCCGATTTTGCAATAGTCAGATAAATGATATCAGAGGAATAAAAATGGCGGTTTGACAGCTTTTGCATTGAAAATGTGTCAAATAGCCATATTTATTCTTCAGTTAAAAATTATCAGACTATTGAAAAATCAGCCCTAATACAGACAAAATCGAGCGCTTGGCCCGGACTAAAGCTATAGACCGCGTTTCCCGTGATTTATAGTGATTGTAGCGCTGTATACAACAATTGTTTAAAAATATTGTTTTACATTTAAATAGACTTCTTTTTTCAAGCAAGGTATCATAGTTGCTTTAGTTATTAGGTAATTTTTGTTTGAATTTGGATTATATATACATAGAAATAAAATATATAATTTCGGACGAAAAATTATCAGTAACTCTCTGTTTTACGGAATTATTTTTGGTGTATTACTGTATGAAACATAATAAATTGAATAAAGCACTCCAAAGTAGAAGGTACAGTTGTACCATAAACATTTTTATTATTGGTTAAGTTATTATGTCTTCGATGTAACAAAGCATCTAAAAATGCCTAAAATAAGATTTTATGAAACATCCGTTGCAGAGACAAGGTTTTTACTAATTTACGTAAACAAATTGAAATATTTATTTAAAGCACCAAGAAAAAATATCAAACTTTCTTGGCCATATATTTTTTTTAAATTTGTGGCTATATATAAACCATAATTACTCATCAAAACTCGGGTCAAACGCTCAAATCCAAGAAAAAATGTAATAGCCCTCTTATGGACCTCTGTGATCGTCAGCTGCGATTCGGTGGGTGGGTTAAGCAGCTGCAGCTTCCCAAACAAGTTGAAAAAAAAGTCAGATTATAGCTAACCCAATATCTTGCAGAAAACAATACGTCAACCGGCTTTATCTCGGTGGAAAGGTCGTCAGCTGGTCACACAGAAAGAAAGAATTTACATCTTTTTAGTAAAAGAGGCGACAGACATAATTATGGTACCTACTAGAAATAGTGACCAATTAGTTCAACCAGGTTTCAGACTGGCTAAAATAGCCTCATCTTTCATGGGGTACTGTTTAAAATTTTATATAAGATACCTCCCCATATATTAGAACTAAATGAGACAAAATTTAAATCTTGCATTAAACGCACACTATGCAGGTAAGCATATTATAAGTTGGGGGATCATATTGAAGATAAAAATGCTCGGCTGAATGCAGCTAGTCTATTCTGTAAACAACTATTTTGATATCGAGCTTCACCTGAGTGACAAAACTCACAAAATGAGCTTTATTGCACAAACATAAAGGTCTTAATTTGAAACTCACCTCTGATTCCACTGTCGAGATACGATAATGTTCTTACAGAATAGCGCGCAGAATAAACTGTTAGCATTTGGAAACATTGTTGGACCGGATGAAGATTACCAATATTTGCATTGTATAGACTCAATTTATTTAGCTTTGTATAATTTCATCCATTTTATCGGCACATGTGTGAGCACTATGTATCCACTTAGCGCTCCTGCACAATGCCGCCACCGCGCCGTCGCCGCGCCGACACCGCGCGCGGTCTTCGTCTCGCCACCGCCCATCTATTTGATTCATTCCATTACCGGCCGCGTACGAACGTGCACGCCGCGAGATCGCACGTGACACAAATATGTCTAATTTTGTGAAAAAAAAGAAGTTTGTGCTTGCTTACTACATGTATAGAAAATGGCAAAAAGAACGTCGAGTCGGAAAGTTGTGGGTACATCCTATGCTGTCGGCACGGGAGCAATATGGTGAATTTCATACACTTTACGAAGATCTCCGAAAAGACGAGGCCAAGTTTTGTGATTATTTTCGAATGAATTACAAGACATTTGATAAATTATTAGATTTATTAAAGAACAAACTGCAACACACAAATACAAATATGCGAGCAACTATATCTGCTAAGGAGAGATTGGTTGTTACATTGAGGTAAAGTATTTAATTAATTATTCTGATTTAATGTAGAAAAATCAAAATCAATCAAGCTTGATGTAGATGGACTTGGGATGCTTTGTAATGAATCGTTTTCAATGCTATAATTCGAAGCCTGTGATTGAACTCTCGTACTGGGTCCAGCAGCAGTATTGTAACCATAGTGTGCCGGGGAGTCCATTGCATCTGTTGTGCGTGAATGATGTGGAGCGCTATAACTATTTTTATATTGAATATTTCTTATAATATTCAATACTTGATACTGGAATTCAACAATGTCTTCATCTTTGAAGCGTTCCACGGTAGGAGCTATAGCTTTAAAAAAAGACATCATTCTACTATCGTCATCTTTTTCTAACGTTTCCATAAACTTAATCATTTTCTTATCTACAGGATTTATTTCTTCGTTTTTCTTTCTTTTGTTGATATTAGTAACTTCAGTTTTTTTTTCTTCCGGCATGTTTGATCCAGATTGGGGTGGCCGTGGGGTAATTTTTTTCAAAAATTGTAAATTATCATAATATTGATATTTATGTATTGGTTTTGCACCTGATCCAGATTTTGATTCACGTATCTTTTTGTCGCATTTCATCCACGCGTCTCTTATATTTTTCCATTTCTGAGATAATATTTTACCTGAAATAATTAATATTAATAATTCATTATATTTTTATAATGTTTTTTTTTTCAATTACAGATATTTAGCAACCGGAACTTCATTAGCCGATCTTGAATATCGATTTAGAATTGGAAAATCAACTTTAAGCGTAATCATACGAGAAGTATGTTCTCTAATATGGTCTGAACTTTACCCAAAATATATGAAAATGCCATGTAGGAACGATTGGCTAGCAATAGCAAATAAATTTGAAGTTTCTGCTAATTTCCCTCATTGTGTCGGTGCTGTAGATGGAAAGCACATCAGAGTAATTAAACCAAATAAAAGTGGATCGATGTTTTTGAACTACAAACATTACTTCTCGATTGTATTGATGGCAGTCGCCGATAGTGACTACAACTTTATTTATATAAACGTCGGTGCTTATGGAAAGGATTGTGATTCAGGTGTTTTAAAAGATACAACTTTCTGGCACAACATGATCAACAATACTTTGAACTTGCCAGAACCTGCTTCCTTACCTAATACTAACATTGTCTTGCCATATGTATTTGTAGGCGATGAAGCATTTGCACTACATCAGAATTTACTGCGCCCATATAATGGTCAACAGCTTGATACAGAAAAATCCGTTTTTAATTATCGGTTAACAAGAGCGAGACGATATGTAGAATGTACCTTTGGGATACTGGCCAATAAGTGGCGAATTTTTCATCGACCTTTAAATGTGTCATTGGATTTGGCTGTTGATGTTGTGAAAGCTTGTTGTTTACTGCAGAATTTTATACACAAAGAGGAGGGCGTAAAAGGGATGCAAGAATCTCTAAGTGGGTGTGGATTAGAGGAGTTTTTGCCCTTTGATTCAACAGAAATAGTTCCTTCAACAGCTAATGATATACGTGACAAATATAAGGAGTATTTTAATTCTGAATATGGCAATGTACCATGGCAAAATAACTATTGTTAATATGTAGCACGAAACGTGTTTATATCTAGCGGGAATACTTAAGCAACTACTTTACCTGGACTTTTAATTTTATTCAGTAACTTCGACAGTTCATAGAAAAATAATGATACCATACTACAACTAATAGTGTTGGATAATGAACGATTTTGCGTAAGGAACGATATATGAACGAATGATAAAAATGGTTTGATTTAAATAAAATTTTAAATATTGATTTAGAACATGTGGGAAATAAAATTATTATTTTTTATTTGCAAAAGTAAGTTCCTTGTTTTATTTCTCCTCATATAAACAAAATAGAAGTCATGTCGTTTTACTTTATAAAAAAAAACCGAAACAAAATTATATAAACAATATTTAAACCTTTTAACCGTGTTTTTAAAATAGTTTTTAAATATAAGACAAAATGTGCTTATAAGTACATTCTTAGGTTCATTCTAACTCCACCTCACTATCGTTTTTTTTTATCAAAACTTGTTAACTTACTGAATAAAATTAAAAGTCGGGGTATGGCAGCAAGTGATTGCTTGTTTAATTTAGGTATCTATCACTCTAAACTGCTCACGAGATATACTATCCAGAGTAGTGTGTGGATAGTTCGTAAGTAAAACAAAAGTAAAATGACGGATGAATTTCGTGTGTAATGTTGTTTAATATAGGTACCTACGTATCTACATTAAACAAGCAATCACTTGCTACCATACCCCGACTTTTAATTGTATTCAGTTAGAAGTATATAGAAGTACCCTCTGTTGCATTACAATTTAATTAAAAAACATACTGATCATATCTTGTCCCAAAGTTCCTTTAAGTCAGAGCCTACTTATATATTTTGTCAATTGGCCCCACTAGATAGAAACACATTAACAAGAATTAATAAAATTTTGTAATAAGATACTTACCGTATTTACTTTTCTCCGTATCAGGTAGTTCTGCAAAGTTCTCATTCATTATATGGCAGATATCAAACCAAGCTTTTAAACTTTTACGCTTGTCTTTATATACTTCCAAAGTTTTGTCCCATAAAACTTCTCTGTCTTCCACTAAACTTATAAACGTTTCGTAATCAAAACTTTCCATGATAATTTCTTAAAAAGTTATCACGTGCATGTTCATACGCGGCCGGCAATAGAATGAATCAGGATAATGAAATAACTGGGAACGTACGAAGTTTTAGGTGTGTTTTTGACTTGAATGTACCCTGGCGGTTGGGAGTGTCACTCAAAGGAGAAATGCTCACTCAAATGTCTAGCTATTTATTGGTGGCATATGCGTTGAATCATTTGGCTCCCTTCAAAATGGTTGAGCCGAATGGTGCTAGCGCATGCGTCATGTTCGTGAACGGGCGCTGTCAGTTGGGACTGGTCATTTCTCAGCAGCCATGGTTTATTTTAAATATTTCTTTGAATTGTTCCTTTTTTTCCGGACGCTGTTATCCTGCTCGTGTTTTACATCGTTCTCACATATACGTATCTATAATTTCAACATGATGTAAACAAAACTTTGTAACAATTTATTATTTTTAAAAGAGTGTCCGTGGAGTTACTTGCACATTCTTCTCCATAAACATCTAGGTAGCTTTGGAACGTGCAAATAGCTTCATCTTTTTGGACCGACCGACCTTGACAATTCAAAAGTACCTGTAAATTGTTTATTTGAAATAAATATTTTGAGTTTGAGTTTGAACACGAACATGTGCAAATATTGAGGTGGTAGATAGGGTTTGGGAATTCCCGACAATTTCAGAATCCCGGGACATGTAACAGCCTACAATCAAATCCCGGGAATTCCCGGGAGATTTCAGATTTTTTTAAGAGGGGTAAGCCTTTTCTGAAGAATTTTAATTGAGTTAATTTCTGGTGAAACGTATTAAAAAGGCAATTTTTGTAATCAACATTTATTCAACAGAAAAATAAAACTTAATAACTTTAATGTTAATTTCAGTCTTAATAATTGCTTTGTTTATTTCTTTTAATCACGCACTTTTAAGCAGATAAATCTTATACTTATAAAACGAACTTAGTTAAAAATTATACTAATTCTTAATAACTTTACCTAGTTATTCTAATAACTAATCATTGGTCATAATCACAAAAACAACATTGTTAATTCCCATAATCACAGATTTGTTTCATAATTTAATAATCTAAATATAAATGATAAAATATACGTATAAATCAGTCTTTTAAATAATTAATCAACTAACAAATTAATTAGACTTCTTTGCTGATTTGATAAAATAGGCTTTTAAAAAAATCGGAACGCCGAGTAACAATTTCGACAATCTTGTCTCGTCTCGAGTCTCGACCAAAAATTCCCGGGACTCGAGACAGCTAAAATTACGAAAAGTCCTGGGACCTCGAGTCACGAGACTAGTGGTGGAGGAATATAGGTACTTGGGTTTAGTCATAGATAACAGCTTCTCATGGAAAACACACATCATATAACTATGTGACAAGCTCAGATACGTGTTTGTGAAATTCCACCACCTTAGTTTTGTGCTGGATAGGGCAACATTGTTCATGTCTACTATGCGCTGGTGGCATTGTTTTCTTATGGGCTGGCATGCTATGGTATCACATTTATAGATAAATAAAAAAAAAATACAAAGCAGATTCATGAAACTACTAGTAGATAAAAACACAAAAAAAAACGTTGTAAAAGTAGTAATTACGAAAGTTATTTTTGAAAAGTAAAATGCTGCCGGTTCATGAGAGGGTAGTGTTATCAGTAGCTTTGGAACAGTATGATAGTGATATAATATTTAAAAACAATGTTTTAAGGACGAGATCTCAAAGGAACAATAATATGAAAAGGTTTGTTGTACCCACTTGCAATAATGAGGGCTACCGTTTTTGTAATCACCAGATGGCCCCACTGTCGAGTGAGGTTCTTAATCATAGCATTAAAGTTGTTATTACGCGCATGTGAACAAAGTTAGAACGAAAATAAAAAAATAATAATCTAAACAAATAAGTAAATACAGTCATCATCATCATATCAGCCGAAAGACGTCCACTGCTGGACATAGGCCTCCCCCAAGCGTCGCCACAACGACCGGTCCTGTGCGTCTCGCATCTATCGGCTACCCGCGACCTTCACCAGGTCATCGGTCCACCCTGTAGGAGGCCTTCCAACGTTGCGTCTTCCGGTACGCGGTCGCCACTCCAGAACTTTTCAGCCCCATCGACCATCTGTTCTGCGAGCAATGTGGCCTGCCCACTGCCACATTAGTTTGGCGATCCTTCGGGCTATGTCGGTAACCTTGGTTCTCTTGCGAACCAACTAATAGTGAATTTTGACATTTAAAACCTCACGCTACGCTAGCGTCTCTAGCGGCGAATTATAGCCCTCATTATTTTGGTCAAAGATGTCGAAACTACTTGGTTCAAAGTATTTTTAATAACCTTTCCGGTCGATATAAATAACTGTGTCACAAAAGCGTCTTATAAAAATAAAGTACATAAGTACCTATTCAATGTATATTGTCAGAGCCTCAATGTGGAGAAAATATAAACTTGTACTTCTGTGTTTATCTGTTGCATGTGCTAGATAAAAGGAGCTACATCTGCCAACGAACTGCTTTGCAGTTTGGCAGAATATATTCTATACTCTATACTTACTAATATATAAAGCTGAAGAGTTTGTTTGTTTGTTTGTTTGCTTGAACGCGCTAATCTCAGGAACTACTGGTCCGATTTGAAAAATTCTTTCAGTGTTGGATAGCCCATTTATCGAGGTAGGCTATAGGCTATATATCATCACGCTAAGGCGTGTCTTGTGACGTAGACGAAGTTGCGTGGGTCAGCTAGTTAATGATATAATTGTACAATTAATGTTCGTGAATAAACACTTTTTAATATTTTTTATTCACGTAATTTTTTTCATATTTTCAGTCATTTCGTCCCGATTGAAAATTATGTCAGATTATAGCTAACCCAATATTTCGCAGAAAACAAAACGTCAGCCGGCTGTATCTCGGTGGGAAGGTCGTCAGCTAGCGCCCTAAAGGAGGCATCTATCGCCTACTTAAATTCACCAGCTGACGAGTTTTCCCTCGGCATCTTGCCAGCTGATTTATTTTATTACTTACAGGATCATATTAACTATCAGCTGACAATTTTTTTTCCGGGAGGAAATGACGTGTCTAAAGTAATTCGACTTTAGGGTAGGGTGGTCTAAGACTGCGCGGTCTGTAAGATTGCGCAGACGTCGTAGCTCAGAAGCAGAGTGAAGTTCGTAGCTAACGTCAGTGTTGTTTGAACTAGCACGGTACTGTTATCGCTCCCAGAATATATTTGGTTTACCGATAAAATACGACGCGCCAGGTGAGTTTGAAGTTTTTATCACTGTTTGATCTTATTTTTCTTCAACTTGAATGTGTTGGAAATCAATAGATTGAAGTAAATCAAAAGTTATATTGTGAGATTTAGCAAGCGAACACAGTCGGAAGACAGTGCCGACGACATTAGTTTAGGCCATTCTGCATAGATGGCGACACCAGTATGAGCAATTGGAAATGTACGAACGTGTAAGACTGCGCAGAATACGAACGTGTAAGATTGCGCGCGCAGACTTACACAACTTTTTTTATTATTCTGTTCTTCATAATTTGCATCTTAAAATCAGTCTATGAATACGACATTTCGTATTTACAGAATGACATCGAGAAGAAAACGAACATCTGAGCGATCGCTTTGCTCCCAAGAAATAATAGAAGAAGCACGTAAACGGGTAGCAAAAGGCGAGAGTAAAAGGTCTATAGCTAGTGAACTTGGCATGGCTGAGTCTACCTTACGACTACGATTGAATAGATCTCATTCAGCAACCAATCTTGGAAGATACGACACCACTTTCTCAAAAGAAGTGGAGGATGAGTTTTGTGAATATCTAAAAAAATTAGACGATATGTTTTTTGGAATGACATCTAAAGATCTCAGAATACTAGCATTCGAGTACGCGGAGAAAAATAACATTCCTCATAGATTTAACCCTGAAAGCAAAATGGCTGGCAAGGAATGGTTTCGTAGTTTTATGAAGAGACATCCGAATATATCACTGAGGCAACCAACTTCTACAAGTGTCGCCCGCACTATGGGATTTAATATGCCTCAATGTGAGAGATTTTATATCAATCTCACAGTTTTCATGGATAAGTACAACTTCGCTCCAAATAATATCTACAACATGGATGAAACAGGCATTTCTTCAGTACCAACCAAGCCCCCGAAAGTTATTTCCACTAAAGGCAAACGTGCAGTAAAAAAGATCTCTAGCGGCGAAAGAGGCACCAATGTCACTTTGGTATCTGCAATGAGTGCTACCGGCCATTTTTTCCCACCGACATTCATTTTTGGAAGAAAGATGATGAAAGCTGAATTGCTTGATGGCTCACCACCTGGTTCTATAGCCATGTTATCAGATTCAAGTTTTATTAACACGGATTTGTTCAAATTCTGGTTGTCGCACTTTAAAGACCATGCAAAACCAGCAAAAGAAAAACCCGTGCTATTAATTCTTGACAACCATGTATGTATGTATGTATGTATGTATGAAAATCGGGCTGGTTTCCGCAAATCCACGACTAAGCGCGTATTTTGCGTGCAGGTGGGACAAATGTGTCATTCGATCCACCCCAGCTCCCCAAGGAAGGCCAGCAACGCCTTGGTGTTACCAACTATCTCACAGAGGGTACCTGGGTTACCGAAGTACTTGGCCCTGTAATCCGCGACTACCGGGCAGCTTAGAAGCAGGTGTGCTGCTGTCTCATTCTCTTCCATGCAGGCTCTGCATAGCGGGCTGTCAGTGACTCCTATAGCATAGAGGTGTTTATTAAAAGACCCGTGGCCTGTTGTTACGGCTGTGACTGTACGCAACTGTTGTTTAGTCAGTCTTAGGGCTTGATGACAACCATTCGTCGCACACAACCATTGGGGCCATAGACTTTTTCCGCGATAACAATATAATTGCGTTAACTTTACCGCCTCATAGCGAGAGTTTCAAAACTACGGGAATATGGACATATAATCCTAACGTTTTCACTGAAGCTGATTTTTTGGCCAGTTCTGTGACCGAACGAGAAAACGAGACTGATTTTACTGCAGAAGATGAGATACGCCAAATACAAGCTTTGTCGCAAGAAACAGCAAATGTTGCAATGAATGATGCCGTCGTTGTGAATCAAGATGAAATCGTGCCTGATTCATCAGTTGAAATAGGAGAAATCTCACCTAAAACTACTGTTTCTACATGTTCTCAGCAAGTACCAGTTAAAATATCTGACATATCTCCGCTACCAAAATCTCAGGTTAAACGTTCATTCACAAAAAAAACATAAAAGGTCCGAGGTGATTATTAGTTCGCCTTACAAAAATGAATTGCAACGTCAAATTGAAGAAAAAAAAACCCTTCAGTAAAAAAAATTAAGCTTGAGGGAACTGCAAGTACTAGTCGCAAAAATATTGAAAAGTCTAAACCAAAGACTGCAGCAAAACCAAACAAGTCAAAAAAGAACATCGAAAAACTTTGGTATGCCCAGGCTGTGGTGAAATTTACAAAGAACCAATCATTGAAGACTGGATTGTATGTGTAGTTTGCAATGAGTGGTGGCATGAAGAACGCACAGCACATGTAGGTGCTGCAGATTTTATATGTGATCTGTGTCAAGAATAGAATCTCACTCTCGCGCACTCTTACAATGCCCGCGCATTCTTATCGAACTCACTGCGCAATCACACGCAATTACACGCAATTACACGACTGGGACTGTAAGAATGCGCATTTCCCATTTTTTGATTTTGCTTTAATTGCTCTAAAACTGTTGATCTCACGTCAAAGATTCTTTAATATAATTTTACTTAATTACTAAGACATAATTATAAACAAATAAAGTTGATTTTCGTAAAGCTATTCCTTTTGGTTCTATATCCTCTAATAAGTTAAGTGCGCAGTCTTAGACCACCCTACCTATGCCTCATGCTCCGACTGAAAGATTAATCTTTGGAGCCTTTATTTATTTATTTTTTTAATGAAAAGCACTTCTCACTGTTTTCTGAAAGATATTGGGTTAGCTATAATCTGACATAATTTTCAATCGGGAGGAAATGACTGAAAATATGAAAAAAGACATGTTCGTGTGACCAGCTGACGACCTTTCCACCGAGATATAGCCGACTGACGTTTTGTTTTCTGCAAGATATTCATCATAACAGTCGAAAGTCGTCCACTGCTGTACATCGGCCTCCCCCAAAGGAGGGGTTTGCCATAATCGCCACGCTTGGCAGGCGGGATGGCGATCGCAAAGTATGGTGTTGCATTTTACAGAGAAAGCTGCTGCCTATTCTCTGGTGCGTGCAAGACATTGGGTTAGCTATAATCTGACACTATTTTCATTCGGGAGGAAATGACTGAAAAACATTTTTTTTTTTCAACGTGTTTGGAAGGCTAGAAGAGCTACATAATAAAGCTCTCCCATCTTACAAGTTATCGTTCGGAAGGAACTTGGTCATGGAAATCTGTTGCTGAATCTCTCGCGGACCACTAGCTTTACATAAGGCAATCTCACTTTAGGGAAGATCAGTCTGTGATTCATTACTAAGTACCTAGATGTGCCTACCGTAGTAGTTCTAGTCTGCACAATTTTATTAACTGTTAAAAGATGAAAACAAAATAAAATAGCGATATTCTGTTTTTATTGTATTTTTAGGATAAAAGTTACAATATTCCCGCTTAAAAGTTACCTCCATAAAACATTGAAATCTCCATAAATTTACATTGAAATCCCAACACGAAAAGGTGCTTCCCCTAGCGAACTCGTTTCTTTTCGGACAATTTCTGGGTACGCAGCGCATTCATTGATTTCCGTTGAGCGTCGGTTCTTCTGTGCCTTAAAGGATGCTTTTGGCCTATGCCTTTGGGGCCTAATTCCATTTTGTTACCGTGTACATGAAACGGTGAAGTTTGAGGAGACATCTTAGCCTTACTCTTCTGACTTAGGTAACTCTTCACTTTTAGTTTCGGGGGCGCGGACGATATTGGATTATTGTTTTTTATCCTAACGTCGTACTGGATTGCCGGTGATTTATTTGGAGTAATTCTACTCTCTTCGGTTTTACCGACAGCAGCAAGTATTGCTCCCCCGGAAAGATTTGAAACCATAGTACGAAGTTCTGACAGGGTTTGCCCATGAAAATCCACATCTTGCTGTAACTTGTCCAGTTTACTTTCAAATTGCTTGAAAGACGCCGCGATGCGTTGGAAAGCGTCTAACGGTCGTGTTTTTTGTGTACACATTTTTATTTACTTTTATTACCTACTCTAGAAATTTAAAATACACTATTTGATTTTGGATTTTGTTTTATCCAAAGTTGTCATTTTATGACACATGAAAAATCGAGGTTTAGCATAGGTAGGTTTTTATACCTACATCGATTTTTCTTGAACCAAAAATCGAAAACAAACTATTTTAATTGAGAAATCGCTTTGGTTAGTCAATGTGGCGGAGTGGGGGGATATAATTATTCAATTTGCAATGGTTTATTTTCTTTTCAAAATTCAGATATTAGTTGAATCATCTGGACAATCACTGAGCCACGAATGTTAAGCGCCTATATTAAATAACATAGCATTCTGCCGATAAACTAATACTTCTGGCTTTCCCTTTCATTCAAGAGTGTTGAAGACTCCACTAGGTACCAACTGCATCAGAAATTGCTTAAGAAAATCTGCACATTTTAGACGAATTCTAATAGGACCTATATTGGAACGGCCTAGCAAAAATAAATTTTATGAAAAAAAAGTTATTATAAGTTAGTTTGCATTGAACATAACGTGAAATGGAACACAATTATGAATATTAATTTCTTTGTACGCTGGTAACATTAGTCCGGCTGTCAATTTCGAAAGATACACGTTCTGCAATGGGTGACACTCTGGCTGAAGAAATTCCGAAACTAAACATTGACGCAAAGGCAGGGTTTTATACATTATAATTTAAGTTGAGAAAGTTTAATTGTACGTTATGTAAGTCATGATAAAGTTTATCGGCATCCGTGGAGGCTGTGTGGTCCGCTGCAAGGACTACGCATATGCCACATGGGTCTGTAGGCCTTTCATCAGCGTTTTTGCTGGATTGATATCATGCGGTTTCCTTTGCCCATGTATCTCTTTTTTTTTTAATCCTAACCATTGATATTTGTTGTTATTTTTGGCCGTCAAACTTTGTAACTTATGATAGAAACTGTTATTTATGTTTTTATTATCCCATTAAAAAGTACACAATAGGTTATTTAATGAAACAAACTAAATTGTCACACGCACCTGTGTAATTTATACGATTTTATATATTACCATACACTAAATGCATTTAGGTGACCTTGTAACACATTGGTACTTATTCAAAAAGATATTTAACTGAATACTTAATTAGTTTACTGTGTCAGTATTCATGAAACTAATGAATCACTATCACACGCATCTTATCTCTCTGTTATTATTTACTAACCTCTTCACAAATACCAGTTGTGAAGTATTATTGTCATAATCACTCACTTGACCACCATATTGTGAGCAAAATATTAATATTTTTTTTTGTAACTTTCATGTAATATGGTCCTAAGTTAGCTTTTCTCTTTGCAGTCAAAGACCAAAGCAATGAAGGAAAAAAAGAAAAAGCCTGATGAGGGTTCCGGAGGAGCAGCTGAACTGAACCCATGGCCTGAATATATCCAGAAGCGCATCAGTCTCTGGGATAAGTACAAAATCCAGTACGAGGAAGAGATTGCAAGCAAACCTGATATGAGCATAGTGGTGACATTACCTGATGGCAAAACTGTAGAAGCTAAAGCATGGAAAACAACTCCCTATGATGTTGCAAAAGGAATTAGGTGAGTTATAAAACATTTTTTTTTTTCTATCAACAATTTATTATCTTTATTGACTAACAAAGCAAAAATTATCACCAATGATTAGTTTTAATATAAAAAAATTAGGTAGTTTGCAATGTTCAAAAACAGGTTCTCAATAGAATAACAGAGTGGTAAATGGACAGTTTCTCAGCTACAAAGATTAAATACAAAAATTATTTCAACTGGAGTAGCTAAATGGCAGATTTTGTGTTGATATACAGGATAAAAAACATTAAAAAAATCATCCCTTCAAAATATTAACAGCAGCACATCAGAAACTACCTACAGGTAACTGCTGATAGTGCTGCGAGTATTTAAACACAGTAGATTTTTATATTATTGCCAATTAACATAAAAAACTAAGATGAAGAAAATGTGATTCATGTCTAGAAACAAGATATGTTGCATATTGCAATAGGCTTCATTCCCCCACTAAGCCTAATGCAATAGCGTGCATCTATTTCATCATTCAAACTCATAGGAAATGAGTCATGCAACATAAAACTGTGTGTTGATATTCTACTTCCTTTTATGATATTGAACTTTGATTAAACTGAAATACAGGAGAATCTAGATAACAGTTGTTTGAAGAAAGTGGATATAAACATGATAAGAATGATTCCCCAATACTAATTAACTTGGTGGTAGTTGCATGAAATAATGTGGCGAAATTTTAACAATAGGGAATATGCACGAAAAAAATATTTATTATCTATACAGTTTATCTAAAAATATACACAAATATAATACTAACAGTGAAAATAGAATCAAAATTGCTCGAAAAACAAACGAGATATAATTATTTTAAACAATGTTTCTGTCCCTCTCGCGAAAACGCTGTTTTCTATGGCAGCTGTATGGGCGCCAAGAACTTTGACGTCACAATTCATATCGGACTTCTCTTTCTAATTGTAAACTTTGATGCTTTAATAAATTTAAAATGGCAATATTCTCACTGTGCTATGACATCAGAAAGTGCCATAATTTTTTTGCCATCGCAATATTATGATACTAGCTGACCCATACCCACTTCGTTTCGCGGTATTTTTCGGGTTAATATATAGCCTATGACACTCACAAATAACGTAGCTTTCTATTGGTAAAAGAATTTTCACTATTGATTCTGTAGATCCAGAGATTACCCCCTACAACCTCACAAACTCACAAACTTTACCTCTTTATAATATTAGTATAGATGGGTTTGCTCTTGACTCAAGTCTAGGTCAGATTTTTTTTTTAATTTTTGTTTTACGAAGTCTAATAAAAGCCGACTAATCGCCGACTAGTCGATGACATTAAAATGACACCAATAATCAATAGTCAATCTCTACTTGTTTCCTAAGTCAGATTTGTCCATGTCACTACTATTCCCTATCACAATATTACTAGATCAGTGTATATAATAACTAATTACTTATTTGCCTGCACACAAGCGAGTGGTGGAGAGAATAGTAAGTACTTCATCTAAGGGTGGTTTCTTGAGATGGCTTTAACTGGTAAATGTCTATATACCGCCTGAATTAAGAGCATGGTTGATGTTGAGAATTTGATGTATTGTATGAAATATATATATCTGAAAATGCTCCACAAGCAGTAGGTGCGTATAATGCCTGTAAAAAATATTAAAATAATGAAGTCAAATATATTGAAGCATGCTTAAAACTATGTATTAGCTGTATACAGCATGCTTCTATAAAATATACTGCGCTTTATTGGTGTTCATAATAATACAATTATTTATTCAAGTGCTTGATATTATGGTAATCATAATCCTGGTAGATATTACCAAAGCATACTATTAATGAGCATATTTATTCATTACCATTTTAACAACTCTACTACATATAATATTGCCCAACCATTGCATACAGTAAAAAAAGGTAGTTGAATGCGTAACCTCTTCCTTTTTTTTAAAATGGTTAATAATACGAAGCCTCTGGATGGATCAAAACCACAATCTACTCAATATCAGCTTGAGAAGATCCCAAAATCAAAAGTATTATCGAAGTTGGTTAAAGTTATATAAGCTTTTGGTTGAACTTCAGCCATATTCAATTCCAACCCTGCTTCAAAACAATCCCAGTACAAAGCCACTCCAGTTCCACCCTGCTATTCCACCTCCGACCCTCATGATGACTGTCCTCCATCGCAGCCAGGGCCTGGCTGACAACACCATCATCGCACGGGTGAACAATGAGCTCTGGGACCTGGATAGGCCACTGGAAGGTGACTGCAAGCTGGAACTTCTGCGGTGGGACAATACTGAAGCTCAAGCAGTCTTTTGGCATTCTTCTGCGCATATGCTGGGAGAAGCTATGGAGAGGGTGAGAGTTTTATTAACTGTGCATTTTTATTTTTTATTTGTGAAATAGCAGTGTAATTCTGTAACCATGTCAGCATAAAAATTTTGGTGAAGTGAGTGTGAAGTGAATTGAACGCAGGGGGCACTATAGTCTGGTTTTTTTTTAACAAACGTGTACTGAGTATGTCTCTGGCACATTTCCGATATTGACAGAGTGAGATGGATCATTGGTCGGGGTGGGGCCAACGCCTTTGTTCTTGTTTTGAACAAAGGCGAATTGAATGGGACGGACTTTATGTTGATTACGTGGACCAATAGAAACGCAGTAAAAATTTTCGGTACTCGTTTGTTAAGAATAAAACAGACTATAAGAGGAACACGGATAGTTTTAGTCAGTAAGAGTCTGACACTCCCTTCTGCTCCGCCCAGAGCAGGAGGAGACATTTGATGATTTCCCATCCTTAAAAAAAAAAGGTATAATTTGATGTGTCGGTATAATTTATTTATTTACCTTTGTTTCTTTTCCGAATCAGAAATTTCAGCCGGTCTATTCTGTCAACAGCTCACCTTGTAATCTTGGTAGGTATAGTGAACATAAAGTGAACTGTCATTCCATCTTGTTTGTATAGTTTGCCAGCTCACTTCAGGTACACTTCACCTAAGTTAACACTGAAATGTTTACAGAATCGCACGGCTGTTCTTCTTACTAAAGTTTGAATACCTAAATATTTTGTACTAGTTGACCCGCGCAACTTCATTGCTCCGCTCCTATTGGTCTTAGCGTGATAATATATAACCTATAGCCTTCCTCCATAAATGGGCTATCTAACACTGAAATAATTTTTCAAATCGGACCAGCAGTTCCTGAGATTAGCGCATTCAAGCAAACAAACTCTTCAGCTTTATATAATAGTATAGATAGAAGTATAGATAGATGACGCTATAATTATAATTAAACTAAAAAAAAACCTTTACAAGTTATCATTTTGATTGTCTGGTGATATAGATAGAGCCAACAATAATTTTATTGACGGCTTATTTAATCATGATAATTAGTAGTCGAGATTGTTGTCAACAATTATTAAAATAAAAAGTATTGATGGCATGGCTGACTGATGAACATTTTGAAATGAAAATGTAACCCTAACAGTTCCTAACAAATCATATTTTAAGCAGTCTGATGCAGCTGCTGGCATAACATTTGTGATTAATCTAAATGAAATAAGAGTAGATGGGTTTTTGATAAAAGTATTTTTTTATGGGTACCAAGTACGAGCAGTCGGTATTTTATTTTATGTTTTTTTTTTCTTGTCAAGTGTGTCAATGAAATCTGAATATATCCCATCGAGGTTAGCATTTATAAGAATACAGTATTATCTATGATAAAAAACTTTTTACAAAAAAATATAACCGACTTCCAAACAAAACACTACAAAGAATAAAATAACCTTATTTCGGAAGTCGGTGTTTTTGGTTTTGTTTCTTTGTTTTTTAACACTTTTAAGTGGTGATACTTGGACGACGTCTTCGTCAACGCAGAAATTAAAATAAGCAAAAATGCTCTTAAAATAAAAACTACTGAAACAAACTGAATCAAATTTTATGGGACCAAATGGCAAGTATACTGCATGGAACTAAAAAAGAATCACAGAAATCGGATCAGAAACCTCGGAGTAATCGGTGTACATACATAAAAAAAAATACCCACCGAATTGAGAACCTCCTCCGTTTTTGGAAGTCGGTTAAAAACTAATGTAATTTTTTCATCAGGTATATGGGGGCTGCCTCTGCTACGGACCTCCGATTGATGAGGGCTTCTACTACGACATGCATAGCAATGAAAGAGGGGTAAGAATCCACCGTTTATCATTTTCCTCTGACTTTCTTTTCCCAAATATCATCATCATCATCATATGAGAACAAAGGCCTCCCCCAAGCGTCGCCACAACGACCGGTCCTGTGCGTCTCGCATCCATCGGCTACCCGCGACCTTCACCAGGTCCTCGGTCCACCTTGTGAGAGGCCTTTCAACGTTGCGTCTTCCGGTACGCGGTCGCCACTCAATAACTTTTCGGCCCCATCGACCATCTGTTCTGCGAGCAATGTGCCCTGCCCACTGCCACTTCAGTTTGGCGATCCTTCGGGCTATGTCGGTAAGCTTGGTTCTCTTGCGGATATCATCATTCCTAATTCGATCACACAAGGAAACTCCGAGCATTGCTCTCTCTTTGGGTGACTTTAAGCCTTCTGACGAGGCCCATTGTGAGACCTCAATTTATGAATAAGCAGGCATGTTTATGTTAGTTCACATTGCAATACCTAATACTTCAAACGACTTGTATTACTTTTATCATATTATCGGTATGTCCCTATTATCTACTCATCAATGCCGGTAAATCGCCAAACAAAGTTGACACGTACATGACAAGATTGCAACAATATCCTTTTAACTAAACTGTGTAATATTCTGTGAAAAAAGAATAGATAAACCAATCATTGAGTTAATATACAACGTAACAGAGTAAACGTTATTACGTTTATTCTGTCCTCTTAAGGGGTCATTGAACTCATCATAATGAAAAACTTTCACTATGGGACCAACCCTGAAACCGCGAAAAAAAATCGACTGCTGCATACATTTCAATGCGCATAACTCGACAAAATGTACTGAACAGCTCATTTTTTTTTTCGCGATTTCCTGATTGGTCCTATAGTAAAAGTTGTTCATGATGATGAATACAATGACCCCTTAAGAGGTATTTGTTTATTCTGTTACAAGTCACTTAATGATTGGTTTGAAGTAATCATTAATATTCTGATGAGTCTTGTGTCCCACTGCAAGACAAGCTTTCCTTCCCTCTATCCATTTTTCGCTATTTTGCAATCTGAGCCTAATCCAACTCGCTTGCATAGACTATAATTTTATCTTTGTTCCAAAGTTCATCCAAATCCGTTCAGCTGTTCTGACGTGAAAGAGCAACAAAATCCATACATCCGTCCTCACACTCTTTCGCATTTATAATATTTTGTAGAATTATGTCATAAAATACAAACAGGCAAAATCAACAGTACGTCTTTCCGCCTCGCTGCCTCCCTACGTCTTTGCGCTCCTTGTCCTAATCGCTGCCACACTGGCGAAGTTGTCAATATTTTGCAATCTGAGCCTAATCCAACTCGCTTGCTGTACGAAGTCGGACTGGTTTTCGCGACTCTACGTCAAGCGTGTATTTTGCGTACGGCCCACCCGTACGCAAATATGTCATTCGATCCAGCCTAGCTCCTCAAGGAAGGCCAGCAATGCCCTTGTGTTACTATCTCACAGAAGGTGCTTCTCACTTCGAAAACCTAGCTTCCCGAAGTTCTTTTCCTGTATCCAGCGACAAATGCGACAGCTTGCGACAGGAGGCACATGGGCTGCGGTCTCGTCCTCCTCTATGCAGGCTCTGCTGACGGGGTGTCTGTAACTCCTATGACATAGAGGTGTTTATTACAGGAGCCGTGGGCTTAACACGTCACTGTCTCATGACGTTTGGGACCCAATCTGTGGCTGTGACTTGTCGCTCAATTCAATCCCAACAGCATACGGAAAAATTAACTGCAGATTAAGATTTCAATCCCACGATTATTAATTAATACCCTTATACTGTCCGACAGCTTTGAAAAGGCCGCCCTCCATTCGTTTCAACAGTCACGATTATGCGCCTCTAACTTCAAAATTTTTAAATAAAACTTTAGATCGTTCCACCATCTCCTTTGCGATCCGCCTCGGCAGACGCTGTTTCAGGGCACCAATCTTGTATCTTACGGACCCACAGCTCCTCCGGCTTGCAGCAGACATGTCCTGCACATTTAAGTTGGGCAGTCGTTTGTACCATATCAAAGATTTGCTAATAAATTACTTTTTTTTCTACAGGTTTCTTCAACCGACTTCAACGTCCTAGAAGGCTTAGTAAAGAAAATCGCAAAAGAAAAGCAGCCGTTTGAACGCCTAGAGCTGACCAAGGAGCAATTGTTAGAAATGTTTGACTACAACCCTTTTAAAGTACGCATCCTGAATGAGAAGGTCAACACTCCTACAACTACGGTGTACCGATGTGGTACGCTCATTGACCTGTGTAGGGGACCCCATGTCAGGCATACGGGGAAGGTCAAGGCATTGAAGGTTACCAAGGTATGTTGTCCTTTCAGCTAATAATTTGTAATCTAGTTTGCCTGCCTATTGTATGTTTAGTGTATTGCAATTTCAATTTTTTTTATATACTAACTGTCCCCCGCGGCTTCGCTCCCGTCAACTGGCAACTTTCTTTTTTTTTTCATAAGAACCTTTTCCTGACAGTAAAAAACAACAAAAAAAGAATGAGTGTAATCGGTACAGCCGTTCACGCGTGATGCCGTGACCTAGTTACATAGGGATTCGTCTTCTAATATATAAAAAACTCGTGTCACGGTGTTTGTTACCGAACTCCTCCGAAACGGCTCGACCGATTTTCATGAAATTTTGTGTGAAAATTCCCTATTCCTAGATATATACCCTCGCGTACTTTTTTGTATATATTGATGTCCTGTATAAAACTGTAGTACATCACTTTGCTCTATTGTCAATAGTTTCCGCAGCGTACGCGATGTAAGGATCTTTTTTGAAAATATTCTATAGCCTATGTTCATCAGGGAAAGTGTAAGATTCTAATGATGAAAGAATTTTTCAATTCGGTCCAATAGTTTCGGAGCCTATTCATTTCAAACAAACAAACAAATCTTTCCTCTTTAAAATATTAGTGTAGATTTATAAACGCTTGCAACTTCGCCTTCTATTGTGTCTTTGTAATTCTAGTGTGGAACACAAAATCGGTCAAATAACTTAATGAATGTCCTTTTTAGTACTCACAAGCCTACTTAACTTTATATAATCGGAATGTATTTCCTCCAGAACTCATCCGCCTACTGGGAGGGTAAGGCAGACGCGGAGACGCTGCAGCGAGTGTACGGCGTGTCGTTCCCTGAGCCAAAGCAGCTGAAGGAGTGGGAGCATATTCAGGAGGAGGCCGCCAAGAGGGACCACAGGAAGATCGGCAGGGTACGTGTCACTTTATCATTTAGTTGAAGTACATCCTTTACTTAAAAATCGTTTGTCGTGTTATAACGTTAAAGGATGTTAAAAAATAAAACTTTAGCGGATGCAATTTTTTTTTTTTGTTATATGAACTTTATGGGTCGGAAATGCGAGGGGGAACTTCGTATGAAAGTCTTTGTTGTTTGAATCCAACAATTCATCGGCATAAAAAAATACACACACACACAACACAACATACAACAACAAACAATGAAAATGTTTGCATTCCGAATCTATACTATTATACATATAAAGCTGAAGAGTTTGTTTGTTTGCTTGAACGCGCTAATCTCAGGAACTCCTGGTCCGATTTGAAAAATTCTTTCAGTGTTCGATAGCCCATTTATCGAGGAAGGCTATAGGCTATATATCATCACTCTAAAACCAATAGGAGCGGAGCAGTAATGATAATTGTGACGTAAACGAAGTTGCGCGGGTCAGCTAGTGGTGAAATATGGCAGAACTCTGATGTATACCTACTACTACCTACTTATGTATTACCCATATTTGCAAATAAATGCTATTCTATTCTATCACTTACTCCATCTGAGTGAGGCCTGTGAGTTGTTGGCCAATATGAAAAATTTGGTCCTGGCTGGAGATAAACCAGGACCAAATTTTTAAATGCCTGGTTGATGGCAATAGGCTCGCCCCTATTACATGGAAATTCACATAACTGGCGTAATGTGGGTATATCTATACTATTTGCTACTAGCTGTGCCCCGCGGTTTCGCCCGCCCACGCATTCTCTTATCGCATCGCATGGCTACAGCGGCGGTTTCTCACCGATATCATTTAAAATATTTACTGATCAAATATACCCGAAGGATCGCCAAACTAAAGTGATAGTGGGCAGGGCACATTGCTCGCAGAACAGATGGTCGATGGGGCCGAAAAGTTCTGGAGTGGCGACCGCGTACCGGAAGACGTAACGTTGGCGCGGCCTCCCACAAGGTGGACCGATGTCCTGGTGAAGGTCGCGGGTAGCCGATGGATTCGAGACGCACAGGACCGGCCGTTGTGGTGACTCTAGGGGGAGGCCTATGTCCAGCAGTGGACGTCTTTCGGCTGATATGATTACTGTCTGACCCGTGCAACTTCGTCTACGTCACATTTTTCATGAATGCTCCGCCAGTGGCGTGCCTAGGGTTTCAAAATAAGGTAAGCCCAATAAAATTTTAACCGATTTCAAAAAAAGAAAGTTCAGTTTTCGACTGAGTATGTAGGTACCTACGTATGTATCATCGCAATTTTCTCATAAACTGATATAGATGTCTCAATTCGTTGTTTACCAAAATTACCGAAAGAAACCATTGCACACAGGTGTTTATGGGAATTTGCGTGCCTTTTAATGGCGCCAGATATGTTATTTAAATCATTATAACCAGATGTATTCCAAACGGAATCTTCATTCGAAAAAAATATGCAACACCAGCAATACAACTTATTAGTGTGCGAACAGCCAACAATCCAACTAGTTTTATACACTGATCTATTAAATTTTCGTTTATGCGATTTACTAGTCTGAGAAATACACAGATAAGGCGTCGGTTTTAATGAAGAAATTAACTGTTTTTTTCTGAGCAAAGTTTAAAGATTTTACCTTATCTTCGCCAAACAAAACTTGAACGCATTTTAAATCCTCACAAGGTACAATTACCTCCATTGTTGTAGGTAAGTCACCAAAACAATTGTATCACTGAGAAAATCTAAGAAAACACACAAAAAACTTTAACAACATAACTTTTCCCAGTCAAGCAAATGAAACTGAAGTGAGTTGCACTCGGGTGTCGAGAACTACTTACGCAGAGTTGCAGTGTTGTCATTTAGGCAAAAAAAGTCGCCAGGTATATGAAAAATCTAGCTAGATGTCGCAATTTTTTTATTTTTAAGATATTGCTTGAATATTTAATTTCGTTATTTTAAAAAGTCGCTAGTTTTTATTGTTGCTAAATCTTAAAAAATGTCTCCAAACTCGTAAAAAATCTCCAAGATCTCACAACGTCGCTAAAACGGCAACACTGCAGAGTTGGCAAGGTGACAAGGTCACGCATACGCGTGCAACTTCATACGCATGCACGGCTTAAGTCGTCCATACTGATCGATTTGTAGATGCACAAGTTTCATTAACTCGTTATACGGCACATCGCTATAAGTGCGAAAGTGACGGAGATAGTATTTGAAAGCCCGGCAAAAGCCGGTACGTGTAAGCGAGATAGCTATATGTAGATGCTGCAAATGCGAAACTCTGCGCGCGAACAATCGCTATGTGCAGTGTGGCATAGGTAGATACTTTGTGTTATTTTGATAAGAATTAAGCGCGCGAACTTTTAAATAGTTCGGGTTTGATATTGATTCTCTATCGAGCATTTTAGTAAGGCATGCCGGGCTTTTGGGCTTATATGAAGGTACCGCCACTGTGCTCCGCTCCTATTGGTCGTATCGTGCTGTTAAGCCTTTAGCCTTCCTCGATAAATGAGCTATCCAACAATAAAATATTTTTTCAAATCGAACTAGTATTCCTGAGATTAGCGCGTTCACCCACACAAACAAACTTTCAGATTTATAATATTAGTTCTTATATATTTTCAAACAATTGCAATTATTTAGTTGTTTTATTTATTAGATGTTCAATCTGCCGCTTGAAAAGAGGTAAAACTATAGCAGAACTATTTTATTTCTTTATTAGTAGCTATTTTTAGAAGAAATACAGACTTTGTACTTGTATGCACACTAATTAGATCTCTATTGTTACAGGAACAAGAGTTATTCTTCTTCCACGAGCTGTCGCCCGGTTCGTGTTTCTTCCAGCCGCGCGGCGCTCATATATACAACACACTCGTCAACTTCATTAGGGAACAATACAGGTATGTCATAGTAGAATGTTAATCTTCTATCATATAAATTGACGTAAAGGAATTGTGTTAGCATCTGTTTCTGTATATCTGCCTAACCATTTCCTATGTTGAGATTGTCATCCAGACTACCTGATCTCCATAACCCAGTATCGGGATATCGACACTCGTTGGTAAGACTGGTGTCAGATAATACGTTTTTTTTTTTTTGACGTGATAACGTCTTATAAATCGATGAACGCCAGCTGCGTGCACGAAAAAGTGTCACGTTCCGCAAGCGAGAGCGCGATACAAGCTATAGAGAGGCACGATCGGCCTAAGCGTTCGGCTTGTTCGTTAAGAATTCAATTGTTTTCTTATGACGTTATCACGTAAAATTATCGTTCGGAAACCGACTTTACAGACAACCCATTTTTTGCTGTAACGACAGTCAAAGATGTACTGGTGACAGCCAAGACTAACGATTTAACGACAAGGAAGGGCCGACCTTGACAAGTATTACTTAGCCTCTAAGATCGACCCGTGCGGCTTTTATTATTTAGCTACAAGTTCTCCAATAATTGTTATTAACCATCTATAACTTTTATTTTCTTCTGCACAGAATCCGCGGCTTCCAAGAGGTGGTAACCCCGAACATGTTCAACTCCAAACTGTGGCAGACATCTGGCCACTGGGCGCATTACGCTGAGAACATGTTCTCTTTTGACGTGGAGAAGGAAACCTTCGCGCTCAAGCCCATGAACTGCCCGGGACACTGGTGAGTCACACACGTACTGTATTGTAAAGGCACCAGGCGTCTTCTGCGACTGGACAGTGGTAGCCAGCGTTTGGTGACGTGGGGCCATCAGCGGTCGCTGGTCACTGAAACACTTCCACATGATAGGTGTTTATAATGCTACGTCAACTGCTCAGTTACAGGAGCGATTAAATGAAATACGTGGACTAAATAACAATCTGGTGTATTCGTTTAATCGTTTAATCGTTTATTTAATTAAAAAGGGGCACATTTACAATAAAATAAATCTTAAACTTTTTAGAACACAGTTGCTAATTTGCCTGAACTAGGATGGACCTGTGCTTCAGGCTAGTAAGTGCTTATACATACATTTTATCTTAAAATAATAAACTAACAACGAATCAAATCAATTGACTATAATAAAAACTTAAATTAGAGGACACATCATAATTTATTTACAGACAAAAAGAAGATCTTCTGTCTCTACGTAAGAGATACTAAGCAAATATTGCACAATTGTATTTTTACAGCTATAATAATTTAACTTGTAGATACTTAGTTTTCTATTTAATCGATTGTACAGAAATGGACCTAAAAATGTAAAAAATCTTTTTACAAACACATACTTTGAAACCGCATTTGAATCACATACAATATCATTCCGTCTCTTATTTGTATTTTCGGTGGTATAAGAAAGCATGGTGTGCTGTTTTAATACCAAATGCATAATGAAAAGCTGGCGAACAGTTAGTACGTTGCAGGATTTGTATAGGAGATCTGTGGGATAGAGAAAGGGATGGAAATTGGCTACTTTTAAAATAGCTCTCTGAGCTCTCTCAAGAGGGAGTAAGTGAGTTTTGTGTGCTCCACCCCATGAAGTGATACAATACTGAATTACAGATTGACCTAGGGCCAAATAAACTTGCGTGATTAATTTTGAATCTGCAATCGTCCGCAGTTTTTTAAAAACATATATTAATTTACGTACTCTTTTAACCAGACTTTCGATATGTGGTCTAAAAGAGAGTGTTTCGTCTATAATAACTCCGAGATATTTAATGTTGCATGTTTGGAGGATAAATGGACAATCGCATGTACTGATTGAGTGATGGAATCCACATTTATGTGCAAACAGATGAGGGTTAGTAGCGTTAAATTGAGGATTGCGCATGGAAAAGTGAATATATTTTGTCTTGTCAGCATTTAATGTTAGTAAATTGCTTTGAAGCCATTTAGTCACAATATTGAAACCTATTTGAGCGTATTCGTACAATTCTTTACTGGTTTTAGCGGTAAAAACTAAGGCCGTGTCGTCAGCATATGAAACAATTTTGCCATTTTTAATGTTTAAATTGCACAAGTCGTTAATATAAATCAGGAATAGGGTTGGGCCCAAAATGCTTCCCTGAGGAACACCAAAACCAGTAGTTTTTTGCTCATCGCTTGTAATATTGTCTATTCTAACACATTGATATCTGTCGTCTAGGTAGTCAGCAAACAGTTTCAGCGGCGTTCCCCTTATTCCCATGGTCTCTAATTTAGTAAGGAGCCTAGAAATAGATACTGTGTCAAAGGCCTTCGCTAGATCAAGGAAGATCCCCAGGGTCTGGTTTCCTTTGCCAAGTTCCTCTGAAACGTAATCGGTCAGGTAGTGCACCGCATCGGCTGTGGATAGCTTGGCTCTAAAACCAAATTGCGCAGATGATAATAAATTATTTTTTTCTAAAAAGTTCACTAGTCTGTTGTTTATAATTTTTTCTAGTAATTTAGATATTGAGGGGAGTAATGATATTGGCCTGTAGTTATTAACAAAATCTTTGTTCCCGGATTTAAAGATAGGGATTACAACTGCTTTTTTTAGGCATCTAGGAAAAATGCCTTCGGAAAGACAAATACGAAATATATGTGTTAAGGGAGGTACCAGGATATGCCTGAATTGTTTAAGGATCTTATTGCTAATATTATCCCATCCCACTGCACAGTCGTCTTTTAGTCCACAAATAATTCGGGTTATTTCATCCTCGTCAGTGTCCAGCAAGCCAAAAGATTTTAGCGCGCGCACATTATTCAATTCTTGGGAAGGTGATTGAACACAGTAATAATTTGGAATCTGTTCGGCAAGAGTTTTCCCAGCATTCACGAAAAAGTTGTTGACAAGGTTGGCTGATAAAAGAGGTGAACTATTAGTTAGCAATAAACTCGAATTTGATTCACGCTGTTTTGACGTATAGGTGACGTTTTTAATATGCTTCCAAAGTTGCTTGCTGTTGTTTCCTGCTCGCTTTAGTTCATTTTTATCGTAATTATTTTTTAAGCTCTTTAAAAGGTTGTTACAAAAATTCCTGTATCTTTTATATGTGGTTTTTATGATACTATCAGCTGGGTTTCTCCTTGATGCCTGATGAAGTTTATCTCTGTGACTTATACACCGAATAAGGCCAGGAGTAATCCAAGGCTTGATATTATAAAGTTTCTTATTTGTCGTAATAACAGTAGCGTTTATTAAGTACGATAAAGCAAAATTTGCGTCGGCAGTATTATAAACTGGGTTAAAGTCAAGTTTGCTTAAATCATATTTGAGTTTGTTTGTGTTTAATTGGGTTTTGGTCTGGGGACGATTTAGCTTAGGCAGCATTAAGTTTAGGGTTAGTAGAACAGCGTGATGGTCAGTAATTGTTGAGTTAGTAACAAGCGTAACATACGATAAACTGGATTTGATGACCATATGATCGAGACAGGAACCGCTTTGATGAGTAGGCAAAGTGTGTGCAGGTAGAAAGCCATGGAATGAGCAGATATTAAGATACTGTTGAGTCCCTGCATCGCAGTTTCCAGAGTAAATGTTTATATTTATGTCGCCTGTTAATATAACATTCTTAAAAGAGCTTAGGTCTTGAAAAATCTGGTTTAAGGAAGCGTTAAAAGAATCCAAGTTTCTAGCGGAAGGGGATCTATACATAGCGATTATTGCTGTAGTTGTACCGATTTTGATGATTAAACAGTTACTCGTACAGTCTTGTAAAGTAGGTTCTTCTACTGTGATCACTAATGTTTCCTTAGAATAGACCACTACACCATCATTTTGGTTGTTGTTGTGTTTTGTATACAATAAGTTGTATCCTGGCATTTCTGGGAGGTTATCCTGGCGATTAGATAGCCAGCATTCGGTTAGTACCATAATATCACAATGAAAATTGAGTCTATGAAGAAAAATGTTAAAGCTATCTATATTCTTGTAAATACTGCGAATGTTTTGGGTTAGTATGGTTAGTGACTTTCGATAATCGGAGAGATATTGTACGCAGTCCTCAACCTGGCATGACTTTGAAACGGGTACAAATGTGTTATCTATATCGGATATCAGGTTATTATCCATATCTAGGGTAAAGAAGAATATAAATTAGTAAGTCTTAAATATAAATAAATATGTGGCGCTCTTAGGCGCCTTCATAGTTGATCGAGTTTAAGTACCTGTTCTCGGCAGCTTTTTTGCCAGGACACTCTGGATCTCCCGTCTTGTGGTTGGCCGGTTTTTTGAAGCGCAAACATGTTGCACATCTTGGCGCAGCGGCTTTCTTTGTGCAGTCTTGAATAGTGTGCCCTTCTTCACCGCAGTGTCCACATGTAGAGGTAGCTACTCTGCACGTCTTGGCTGCATGACCGTACTGCTGGCACTTGTAACATCTTGTCACCAGTGTGAAGTCTCGAACTGGGCAGGATGTCCAATTTACAAATAATCGGTCCTGTGTGATGAGAGCCTTCCGGATATGAGCTGGAACTTCTACAATGTAGTTACAGTTCTCCGCATCTTTTCTACCAGATTTGTGGCTTAGTTTTATTGAGGTCAAAAATGTATCTCTGGAGATATTCGGTAGCATTTCGGCCAAGTTTTGGTCATAGATGCATTTATAAACCTCATTTTCAGCCATAGATGAAGGGACCCCTATAACTATTATGCGTGGTTTGCGCTTTCGAGGTTCATCGACGGTGAGAGCTGCCGAAGCGAGTTGTACTGTTTGCTTGAGCTTATCCAGGTCTTCCTTAGTCTCCGTGCTAATTATAAGTCCTCCTTTACCTATTTTGCGTACACCTCTGACCTTCAGTTTCATATCACCAGGGCATATGATTTTCTGGACTATGTTCTTGGTTTCTTCACTGGTCTTTGAATGATCACTAGGAAATATGGCCACGGAGCTAAAAGAATTAGGACGAACAAAACTGTTAGACCCCTTCTTCACCATATCTGCAAACGATGTTGTTCCACTTTCCTGCCTTGCACAGGACTCCTTAATGGTCCGGTTCATCTCCATTACGTAGTCCTTAAGGTTGCGGTCTTCTGTCAATAAGTTGAGAGAGTTGTGGGTCTTATAAGCATATTGCTTAAGTGACTGGTACTGAACTGCCATTTGCGAAACACCATGTCCGACCTTACGGCAAAGATTGCTTATTTTTAACTTCTGCTCGGAATTCAACTTCCCATCAGAAGCAATCGCACATAACTCACTTAAACACTGCTCGATAGAATTCATCCAGCTCTGAATTTCGGGAGTCGAAATTGTCTCCATGTGCTCGTCTTCCATGGCTTGGTCACGTCTTGGTTGTTGGGGCTGTGCCGATGTAGGTGTTGGTGGAGGGCTGCGTCCCGTCAACCCACTCCGGTTAAAGGGGCTGCCTTCCATTTTTTCAAATTATAATATACTAATCAGACCATTTTTGATCAAACTGCACTTATAAATTGTACTTGTCAAACACGATAGTATGCACACAAAAAAAGTAGGTCACTATTTATGCAAACGTTAATTTATTATATTTAATAATTATGAATTGATGAGCACGTCTGTATGCGCTGAGTGCGATATAATAATCAATTATTACGTGTATTACGTGAGTACAAATTTAAAAGAAAACGTAGTGTCGTGAGTACAAATTTAAAAGAAAACGTCGTGGTAACATATGAAGTGACGCGAGCGCTAGCGACGGCCGTACCGCCCGCGCGCCCTCTCAGCCACCGCGCGCCTCCAACCAGTCGTAGGCATGTCATGCATAGACAATAGCCTTGAGTGCGTCACCGAAATACGCAAACAAATCATTGAAATACGAATAGTCTAGTTTCCACTATCAATAAATTGCAAATCTATTTAGCTCGTCAGTTACATTATTGAAAAATAATGGACACGTATTTTTTGGTTTTGTAAATCAATGAATATAGCCAAAGATAAAGTCGCATCAAAAATCGGGAGTAGGGTCTCGTGACGTCAGAACGATCTAAAAATTATACCACGGCGTGACGTATTGAGAATTTTAAAATCTTCGTCAATATTGGTTTACTGAACAAATTGACGAACTAATTAGATTTTTTAGTGAGTAAGGCTATTCTCTAACAGATGTCTGGAATAAATTGGGGGCTTAAGCGGATTCTGGAGGCCGGTAGGCTAGTTGGAGTGACGGCCGCCAAGGCTAATGCACAATAAAACATAATCAAACTTTCAGAAAACTTTTTGCGAGTCTCGTATTAATCCTACACCATTCTCCTCAGTCTCCTGTTCGACAACCGCACCCGCTCGTGGCGCGAGCTGCCGCTGCGCCTGGCAGACTTCGGCGTGCTGCACCGCAACGAGCTCAGCGGCGCGCTCACCGGCCTCACGCGCGTGCGCCGCTTCCAGCAAGACGACGCGCACATCTTCTGCGCGCCGCAGCATATTGAGCAGGAGATGGTAAGTAATCATATGTGATGGATGGTATGTCCACTGCTGCACATGGGCCCACAGAGCGCTGAGTTGCCTCGCGACCACTGTTAGGCACAACAGTGGCCGCAATGTGATAAAAACTACTTAGACCGAGTCTACGGTTACCAATATTAACTTCACCTTGTATCCTCTCCTAGTCCCTAGCCTCAAAGGTCGGACAATGCAGTAGTTTTGGGAATTAATTTCGTACAATCGGTGGGAGTGTCCAGTTTGGTGTCAAGCTCTACAGAGCTGGGCGGAGGCGGAGCTCGACTCCTTCCCTGCAGGGTAAGCCGACTCTAAAACTAGATGTAGGTTAATTTCAAGAAAAAAGTAAATTTTATCTGCCTAGGGTAATTTAGGAACAGTCATACAAGACTCGCTAAACCACACAAATCGACCCGTGCGGCTTTAACTATTTAGCCAAGAGCTTATTAACACATTCTAACGATAACTTTGTCCCCAGCTGGCGTGCTTGGACTTCCTGAACTACGTGAACACGACTTTCGGCTTCACGTTCCAACTGAAGCTGTCGACGCGACCAGACAAATACCTCGGTGACCTCGCCACCTGGGACCAGGCTGAGAAGGTACTGTATCGATGTTTGTCCAGTCTTTCTGCTGTTAAATCTATTTAGTAAACGATCAGCTAACATAAAATTTGTTCCCTCTAGGCATTAGCAGAGTCCCTAAACAAATTTGGCAAGCCGTGGCAACATAATCCTGGTGATGGCGCGTTCTACGGGCCCAAGATCGACATCACCATACAGGACGCTCTCCGGAGGTCGCTGCAATGTGCGACCATACAGCTGGACTTCCAGCTGCCGGAGAGATTCAACCTCACTTATGTCAGGTGAGATACAACACCACACAGGACGCGCTCCGGAGGTCGCTGCAATGTGCGACCATACAGCTGGACTTCCAGCTGCCGGAGAGATTCAACCTCACTTATGTCAGGTGAGATACATCACCATACAGGACGCTCTCCGGAGGTCACTGCAATGTGCGACCATACAGCTGGACTTCCAGCTGCCGGAGAGATTCAACCTCACTTATGTCAGGTGAGATACATCACCATACAGGACGCTCTCCGGAGGTCGCTGCAATGTGCGACCATACAGCTGGACTTCCAGCTGCCGGAGAGATTCAACCTCACTTATGTCAGGTGAGATACAACACCACACAGGACGCGCTCCGGAGGTCGCTGCAATGTGCGACCATACAGCTGGACTTCCAGCTGCCGGAGAGATTCAACCTCACTTATGTCAGGTGAGATACATCACCATACAGGACGCTCTCCGGAGGTCACTGCAATGTGCGACCATACAGCTGGACTTCCAGCTGCCGGAGAGATTCAACCTCACTTATGTCAGGTGAGATACATCACCATACAGGACGCTCTCCGGAGGTCGCTGCAATGTGCGACCATACAGCTGGACTTCCAGCTGCCGGAGAGATTCAACCTCACTTATGTCAGGTGAGATACATCACCATACAGGACGCTCTCCGGAGGTCGCTGCAATGTGCGACCATACAGCTGGACTTCCAGCTGTCGGAGAGATTCAACCTCACTTATGTCAGGTGAGATACAACACCACACAGGACGCGCTCCGGAGGTCGCTGCAATGTGCGACCATACAGCTGGACTTCCAGCTGCCGGAAAGATTCAACATCACTTATTTCTGTTGAGATACATGTCTATTATAATCGAATAACGCACCATACCATAGGACTAAACAGACTCGTAATTGTCCGAAAAGGCGTTGTTGTAATTGTTCAAGTTGCATGTGAAGGACGAGCATTTTTTTCGAAACTTACCATAACATTATTCACAACCTGAAGATAACATGACTTCTATGTTTCTCTAATCGAACCTATTCTCCTTTACAGTGAGAGTGGCGAGAAGAAGCGTCCCGTGATCATCCACCGCGCCATCCTGGGCTCCGTGGAGCGCATGATCGCCGTCCTCAGCGAGTCGTACGCCGGCAAGTGGCCCTTCTGGCTCAGTCCGCGGCAGGTCTGCGTGGTACCCGTGGGGCCCAGCTTCGACGACTACGCCAAGCAGGTGAATATAAATATAGTATTGTTAATACCAGACACGGTGGGTAAAAGAACGTTTGAGACTTATTAAAACCAAAAATAAGTGTCGTAACGGTCGAAGTATAAAAGTTTATTCGGCATATCTCACATTCAAGTGTCTGGATTGTAACATACCATAAGAAACTTCGTTTCAACTTAAAGTCAGCTGTCAGTGTGGGAGGAGCTCCTGCCTAAAGAATAACAGCCGCACGGGTCGATCTTCAAGGTTAAGCAACGCTTGCCAAGGTTGGTCTGTGGATGGGTGACTATCTTAACATACCGAGTTTCCTCCGTGCCTCGGACGCACGTTAAACCGTTGGTCCTGGCTGTTATTTGTAGATCTTTGGCAGTCGTTACGGATTGTCAGAAGCCAGTAAACTGACTCTAGTCTTGCCTAGAAGTACCGTGTTACCCAGATAATGGATTGTGGAGATCTGGGGGGCTACTCTCTAACGAAATCCGTAGTTTCGGGCTTAGTTGCGGGCGGGCATTTTCTACTTCGTATCACCTAACCACTGAGAACTAATGATAACACGATTTGACAGTTACTGTGAAATCGTATTGTCATTCATTCTCAGTTCGGGTTCGGGACTAATCGTAAGTCTGTAGGTGATACGGAGTAGAATACGCCCGCCCGCAACTACGGATTTCGTTAGAGAGTAGCCGCTCCACGTAAAATACTGGTATTCAGATGAATCCGGTTTGACTGGAAGCCGACCCCAATATATTTGGAAAAGGCTAGGCAGATGATGTTTCAACAAAATGTCACTCAGATATGACTGTCAGAGAGGTCTACAGAGCCAATCCTTTTTTGCAACCCATTGTGATGTGTTCCGACTTCCGCCACGTAGCCATGTTTTATGTATTTGCGAGAATGGATACTAGTGTAATTACATCGTTTCTGGTCAATGCGCCTACGACACCTCTGGTAGTAATAATGCCCACAAGTCACGATAACGACTTACCAATCAGTGGTAACCATGTGTTTTTAGTTCTAAGACTTGCCGGTTTCCACAGTTTCTAACATTATCATCATCATCATATCAGCCGAAAGACGTCCACTGCTGGACATATGCCTCCCCCAAGATGGGCGGGGGGGGGGGGTTGCCATAATCGCCACGCTTGGCAGGCGGGTTAGCGATCGCAGTGTATGGTGTTGAGTTTTACAGAGAACGCTGCTGCCCATTCTCTGATGACTCCCTTAGTCGCCTCTTACGGCACCCACGGGAAGTGATGGGATGGTATTATTCTTTTACGGCACCATACGAAACCGGCCGACACCATACGGCGGTTTCTAATATGCTGAACTATTGTTTCAGGTGAATGAGAAACTGTTCGCGGCCGGGTTCATGTCGGAGGTAGACACCGACGCCGGCGACACACTCAACAAGAAAGTACGAAATGCACAACTTGCGCAGTTCAACTTCATCTTAGGTGAGATATTGAAACTATCACCCTATGAAGAAAAGTTTTTAAAATGATATCATTTGATCTTGTTAGAGTAAAAATTACCACATGATGTCCAAAGAGCACTGACAGCCACTAACATATAGCACAGGCATTGAATTTAATCCGCAAAAAATAGACAAGCGTTAATTAAATAAAAAAATAAAAGATCAATTTGATAACCAATTCATGGATAAAAAAATATTTCTGCAAATACAGTCCAGTCTCACTAATTCGACACTATTAAAAACCATGATGTGCCGGATTATTGGAAGGTTCGCATTACTGAATTGCTTACAAAGAAACAAGATAAAATAAATAAAGGACTTCAGAATGTACTAATTTGTTAAAGGCCACATGAAAACAGTGGTCGAATAGGTGCAGGTAGTGAGACTGTACTGTATTGCTTTTTTTGTGTTGTGCATTTTTAGTCATTAATCGATAGCTGCTAACCTGTTTAGCATCCATCGATTCGAGAATAAAAGGTAGATGTCTTACAAATGACTTTTCACACTGTCTTATGTAGTTTATGGCATTTATTTTAGTACAATCACAGAATTGATGCAACCAATTGATGTGAAACCTTCCTTCTTTCCACCTCAATGAACTACTAATACTAGCTTCTGCCAGCGGCTTCGCCCGCGTGGCCCTAGGGAACATACTTCCGGGATAAAAAGTAGCCTCATGTCCTTTCTCAGGCTCTAGCCTATCTGTGTACCAAATTTAATTTAAATCGGTTCTGTAGTTTTGGCGTGAAAGCGCGACAAACAGACAGAGTTACTTTCGCATTTATAATATTAGTAGGGAAGTAGGGATGACCACGTACTTCTGAAGCACCCTGTAGAAACTCAGTGTTCTTGTGCTCTGTGCAGCAAATTTTTAACAATCTTTTCATTTGAACCGCAGTTGTGGGCGACCGCGAGAAGTCTTCGGGCACGGTGAACGTGCGCACGCGCGACAACAAGGTGCACGGCGAGATGTCCGTGGAGGCGCTCATCGACCATCTCAACACGCTCGTCAAAGACAAGACGCTGTCCGAAGACAGCGACCTACTCAAGTAGATACCGTATGGAAGGTTTTTGAATCGTTTGTAATGCCAGAGCTAAGAAGGTTGCCTGTTTCGTTACTTAGTTCGGTTAAGCCACTTTGATACGATATTGACAAAGTATCTTTTATAGAATAGGTTCGATCAAAGTGCTATTTGATACCGGTTGATACCTTTTGTTACTTGAAAAAGGGCCGGTACCTCTTTCTAACAGCAACTCTGGGCCTGTTAACACTTTGATCACATTATTCACTTTTATTGTGAGATGCCATAATTATTACACCACTAGCTTCTGCCAGCGGCTTCGTCTGCGTGGCCCCTAGGGAACATACTCCCGAGATAAAAAGTAGCCTATGTCCTTTCTCAGGGTTTAGACTATCTCTGTACTAAATTTTATTTAAATCGGTTCAGTAGTCTAGGCGTGAAAGCGCGACAGACAGACAGTTATTTTCGCATTTATAATATTAGTAAGGGTTTTGTTTCGTTTTTAACATCCGATTTGGTCCACTTTGATTGACCACGGACTTGCAATAGTGCGCTTTGAATCGCGACCAGTGGTCATCAGAAATACTTTGTCAAAGCAGCCATGAAATTCATTATCATCTGCTCATAGCATTCCACTGCAAATTCAGTTCCATTTCATAATTCTCAACTGGACATTGACAGAGGTGATGAGTGATGACACAAGCCTTTAGTAGCTAATTATTTCGAGTTAGGCCTATATAGGCCTCAAACGCCAATAGGTTCTTTAATTAATAATTTATATAAATTAATGAACCTGTTGGCGTTTGAGGGTGTCATTTCTGGGCTCCTGAAAACTGTGGATGTAAGTAAATATGCTTACTTCTTGTATTAGAATTTATTTATTTTAAATTATTAATAGATTTAATAATAAAGTGATATTATTATTTGTATCTAAAGGCCTAAATCAAAAATTACTTTCCTCCTGCCTTATAAACGATTCAAAAATAACAATTTAGTGAAAAACTTAAATAAAAAGAAGGGAATCAAAAGTATTGTTCCAACAATAAGTGGTGTACACTATCTGAATTGTTTTCAATTATTTATTTAGAACCATTTTAGAACGCTAGATTCTTATGTGGATCTACGTTAGTTTTAAATAGAATGTAAGTCACCGAATTTCAGTTTTATGTTGGCATTTGAAATCCCACTGCTGGGCAAAGAATTCCATATTTTTCACTTAAAACTGTGTTACCCAGTTTTAGTTTTCTACTAAAATGGTAGATTTTAATTTTCTACCAAAACAGTTTAAAAACAAGTCTTTACCAAGCAGTGGGTGACTAGGTTAGAAACTTTTTACTATGAGTGAAGTTCTAGCTTCTAAGCTAGACGTTACCTGTGGGATATTATAAAAAAACAATAAAGTATGAACACTTACGATACCTTTTCATCACTTAGGTAGTAATTTATTTTGAGTAGTAAACTAAGCTTGTCAACTTCAAAAGTTATAACATTGGGCACACTGAAACTGCAACCTTAAAAAATAGACAATTTGAATGGCATTATTGCTATGGTAGGCGCCAGCGGGTCTAAAAATGCCACTTTAGTAGAATCAGCAAGCAATAGGGAAGATGCAGAAACAGAATTTATGAGAATGTTGTTACTAAAATGAGAAAAAAAGTATAAAATAAAGGCCATTGCAACGTTTTTATTTTAGTTAATATCGATTTTTAACAAAAATAATGAATAAAAGTAACGTGAAACGAAACGTATATAAAAACAACAATCAGTGTTTAGTGACGTCACTGATGTTATGACAACGAAAAGGCAACCTTATGTCTTTTGAGTTTGGAAGTGATGGTTTAAAAACGCAATTTTGGTAATAAAGTAGAGCGTTTTCATTTCATATTTATGTGGTGATCTATTCTAGATGGAGTTCTTTAAAATTTAAGCAAAAATGGAAATATTATTAATATGAACCGTTTTTCATTACGAAAGAACGTAAAAGATCACGGCAGAAGTCGATTCAGGACAGCTTTGTCTTTATTTCTGTTTTTCATATTAAGTAAGTCAGTAAATGTATGTGGGTAAATGCCCGTTATTGCAAATTTATCTGGCGCCTACCATACGTGTGGTCAGTGACTTAAGTAAGTTATCACTATCCAAACTTGAAGACTAGTATTATATTTAAAACAAACTTCACTTCTAAAATAAAGACACGAATGATTATACAGGGTAATTGAAAAAATACCCACAACCTCTTAATCCTGACTTCGTATCATGACTCCAAACAAAATTTGTTCTACGACTTTGACCTCAACTGAACAATGTAGCCAAAGAAAATTTGTTTCCATTTTTTTGAAGTCTGTAAAATTCGCGTATACTACGCGCGCGCACTCAGTCCCATCCGCCGGCCGAGCGGCGGCCTTCGTCGGCCGCCTCATAAAGAATATGCAAGATTTAGACTGTTTATATTTTTTGTATAGAAAAAAAAAAGTTTCGAATTTTGAAGAGTCGTAGAACAAATGTTGATCAGGGTCATGATACGAAGTCAGGATTAAGAGGTTTAAGGTACTTTTTCAATTTCCCTGTATAACCCTTTGTCATTATAATCAGCGAATCTGTTCACGCGAAATTCACCCTTCGGGGTCATATGATGGGAATGAATAGCTGTTCATTGAAGGTTCAGTTCCGGTGTGCAACTCGCTTTTATGTACCGTTTAGGTTTATGGATTAGCATTTGAAATGTTTTGAACCTAGAATGTACAATAAAATTATCTTTTCACGTCTATTTTCGTTTTATTTGTAAGCTTTTTAAATGTTGACATTACACCCAACACACTCAGCGAATAAATGTGGTTTAGGCCAGCCGCATACGTACGGTTTCCTGATTAGGTTTTTCGATCAGGAATTCAGATTCGGAATTCCGCGAGACGTTCAATTTTCTGTTCTTCTGACCCGAACACACGGCTCATTTTTTAAAGGAACGTCATCAGTATGTGTTTCCCATTCGGAAAATAAACAAACGTATGCACCTAGTTAAACATTTTTTATGTAAAGCCAGTATTTAGGTCTCCGAATCTGAATTCGTTATTAGGAAACCAAATCAGGAAACCGTATGTATGCGGCATTAAGCCCTAAAGTTCGTACAGCTAAGGATTGAAATTCCCTGCCAAAGTCTATGTTTCCAGATAGCTACAACCTGGGAGTCTTTAAGACAAGAGTGAATAGGTTACTTCTAACCAAACGTGCTCCATCTTCGACCACATCATCGCTTACCATCAGGTGAGATAGTAGGTCAAATTTATCCCTAGAAATAGTAAAAAAAAGCAACGCACTGGGAAGAGGGAAGCATGGGAGGCTGTAGGGGAGACCTTTGCCCAGCTCTGGTACACTATAAGTTGATAAAAAACCCTAGAGCAAAACTAAACTTGTTTAAAATATCAACGTAAGTATTTAGGATACTTTTCACTCCAGGGCCCGCTTCAACCTTCCATCCTGGATGGTAACCAGTCGTTTTCTATACATTACAAAGAAAAAATAAAACTTGACGTCTTCAACTCTTCATGCCGAATCTGGTAGATCCTTCTTCTTAACTTGATAAAGCTTTCTCTGGGCGTTCCTGTGCAAACAATTAACGTTACTTAAGAAAAGAATATTAATGTCCAATTTTTTTTGTTAATCTAACTGACGGAACCAAAAAGCTTTTTTTTAGAAATCTACGTGTGCATTACTCTAGCAAAATGTTATGCTTTAGAGAGGTGAGACTATAACAAATAATTAGTTTAACATGAGGAGCAATTTGTTCGAATTGTTGTTATAAAGTTACTAGCTGACCCGCGCAACTTCATCTGCGTCACAATTTTCGTTACTGCTCCGCTCCTTTTGGTCTTAGCGTGATGATAATTATATAACCTTCCTTGATAAATGGGCTATCTAACACTGAAAGAATTTTTCAAATCAGGCCAGTAGTTCCTGAGATTAGCGCGTTCAAGCAAACAAACAAACTCTTCAGCTTTATGTATTAGTATAAGATATGAGAAAAACAGATTTTGCTGGAGTAACGTTTGGAATGTTACCCTGGCAAAATCATTTTTCAAAAATTCGTTTCAGGCCGAAACCAAAACCAGAATAGATAGCTTTTGTTGCGTAGTAAATGTTTGTAAATAGCAACATTTGTGTGTGTTATGGTTCTTAAGTTATTTAAGATTTTGCTGCGGTAACGTTTTGGGATTTCCCAGTTCTCGAAAACGGCTCAACGCAGAAGTTTGAAAAAAACACCAATAAGAGACCTTAATTTGTTCAAACACTAGTTTTTGATTTGGTTGACGTAAACCAATCTAATTAAATAATTTAAAAAATCAGAAAAATTAGATTTGCAAGTAAACCAATACACTTGTAACCAAATAAACAGCTGTAAAAAATACTCATGGTAGACGCTATAACGTCAGGAATTTTAGATTTTGTAACTTTACACGGTATGAAGATAAAAAAGTATGATTCATGTTAGACGGGTTGTACTTTAGCGATCGATTTCGCAGTTTCCATAACATTAAGAAGCATGGAATACTTTGAACACATTCAAATGATTCATGAACATTCGTTCCTGTTAATTTCAGCTTTCAGTTATCAAAAACAAGAATATGTCAGCAATTCTCTAATAAGCCAATCAAATTGAAAAGATCACGTAAATGCGATCGCACCATACATAAGCGCAACCATCTTAAATTAACGGGATAATATGGATGTTTTGTTAGTACAAAAACTTTTACTTGCAGATCCGATTTTTCTGATTTTTGAAACTAATTACATTGGTTCACGTTTCTGTATTTGGGGTATTCATGTATTTGGTTTTGACCTGAAACAAATTTTTGAACAAATTGCTCCTCATGTTGAACTAATTATTTGTTATAGTCTCACCTCTCTAAAGCACATTTTGCTAGGGTAATTCACACGAAATCTACCATATTCGAAGAAACTAAACGCAAGACGCGATTTCGCCTGCCTGCAAACTTGGAAAATTACCGCTAATAGCGTTTGCAATGAGACTGCGCGTGTGAAAACCGGCCAAGTGCGAGTCTTACCTTCATACGAAGGGTTCCGTACCATAAAATCGAAAAAAAACACGTTTCTTGTACCTATTAAGAATCTTGAGATACAGCCCGCTGACAAAGAGACGGACGGACGGACAGCGGAGACTTAGTAATAGGGTTCCGTTGGTTACCCTTCGGGTGCGGAAACCTGAAAAGTGTGCAAAAAAACTCACAATTTAAACACAAGGATCTCGGCCACCGCGATGGCGACAGACAGGCAGACACCGTACAGCATGAGGATGAGTACCGGCCTCATGTCCATGAGCCCCACGCTGCTGAATGACGACATCTTGGAGGTGCAGTGCGGCTTGGGCACCTGCAGGCGCTTGGAGAGGGCCGACACGATGCCGGACTCGCGCATTTGTTTAAAACTGGAGTGGATAAATTCGTTTATTGTTTTATTAGTTGTGGTGGGGTTTTTCCACTTTTTAATATCACTACGGAGGACGGAGGTGCCGTTAAGGGAAACTTTACATACGCAACTGACAAAAAGTCAAGTAACTGGTCGCGAGCGCAACTAAAAACATGTCTTCCTTTTGCTTGCAGAAAAATCCTATTCCTTCGCGCTGAAATTTAAGGCAACTGATGTCCATAAAGAGGTACCTTAGAATATACTGAGCTATACTAATATTATTAATTAAATTATAAAGGTGAAGATTTTGTTTGTTTGGTTGAAAGCGATAATCTCAGAAACTATTAGTTCGAATTGAAAAATTATTTTAGTATTGGATAGCCCATTTATCGAGGAAGGCTATAGGCTATAATATAACATCACGCTACGACGAACAGGAGCGGAGAATAAATGAAATATGTGACGCAGACGAAGTTGCGCGGGTCAGCTAGAATAGATACTACTACTTGTGACTGAACTAAAAACTCCTGTTACTTCTGATTTTGCTTTAAACTGACCACAGTGGCGTAGCTATTACTTTAAGGGGCCTTGCATTAAACATTTTGGGGGGGGGGGGGGCCTTTTTACCCGAGTGCGAAAATGCCCAAAAGGGCAGGGTTGTTTCTTTTTTCCAAATTAGCACTACTTGCACAAAACTTTAGCTCAAATCATCATTAATCATCCATCATAGGCGTCTTATTAATTGATGATAATGCCTATGCATAGGCATTATTATACAGACGAAAAAATAATATTTTAAGTTTCTTTTGTCTTTTTCACTTCCGTATTAAATCGGAAAATGATTGTTTTTGTTTTATTGGTACAATGTAGAACAAAATGGTTTTGTTTGATTCATCGGACCTATCTAAATTAGTCGAATCTGTTTTGTAACTACACTACATTTCCTATTCCTATGTTTAATGCATGCCGTGGCAGCCTGTAATAAAGGCTACACTTTAAAATGTACAAATATGCGTACTTTAACATGTATTCTGGTGTATGCTTTGTTGGTTGTCCTTAAATAAATAAATAATAAGAATGATTTGAGATTGCAGACAGTATTTTATTCTTGCTGTCATACATCGGGCCCCTGTGGTCCGGGGGCCCCGTATAATTGATACGGCAAATATGGCGGTAGCTACGCCCCTGACTGACCATCAAAAGCCTAGCAATTCTAAAAACATGTAGGAAAAGGACAACCTGCAATTTTTGAGTAAGGTAGGTCACTTCTATTAAAAACTTACACAACTCGAAGCAGCTCCAGATAAGGCGAGCCCTTCCGCACCGGCACGAAGGCGTCGAAGCTGTTCAGAAAGTCCACCTCCATGAGGTCACACTTCTCCGTCTCCAGGAACGTCTGCTCGATGCGCAGGTATACGGGCTCCACGATCGAGTGGAAGGCGAATAGACCCTGGATGATGAAATACAAGTCTTGATTTTGTAAAGGAAAAAATCTTCAAATAAAAGCCGTTAGCCGCCGTGATAGCTTTTATATGAAGATTAAAAAAAAAAACCGTACAAGTCGAGTCGGACTCGCCCACCGATGGTTCCGTAAAAATTTGTTGGTACAAATTACTTCAAAATAAATACTAAATATGTTTTATGATTTAATTACAAATGTGCAGTTTTCCAGCTTTTCCCTATACTTGTAGTACCTATAAGAAGATATTACTTGCCAAATTTCATAGTTCTAGGTCAACGGGAAATACCCTATGAATTTTGATTCCCTTGAGAGTGTCGAAATACGTTTTATGCGGCATAAACGGCCGTATCTTTTTTAACGTTAACTTAATTGTTTGTTTTTTTTTTCACAGCATCAAGGCATCAATTTCAACCCGATATATCCACGCGTTCCCGAGGCAAAGGGTCTTGACAGACAGACGGACGGACAACAAAGTGGTCTTATAAGGGTTCCGTTTTTTCTTTTTGTGTTACGGAACCCTAAAAAGAAAAGAAAGATCTTCAAATAACAATTTGAAGATCTTTGATAGACGTGACGGATAGTCAGCGGTCTCAAAATCTGATACCAGTTTTGGCAACGGTATCCTGTTACCTAGTTAGTGGGTAGCGGAGGTCAGAGGGGCTAAAAAGGCCACTTTAGTAAAATCATAATGTTAATCACACAACAATCTGTCAAATTTAATTTTCATCTTTATCGCTAACGCATTAGGTTCAAGGTTGATTGGGAAAATTTGACAGTGACGGGTAGCGTGATGTGCTTTCTGATTCTGCTGAAGTGGCTTTCTTAGACCACCTGATAGACAGTCGCCACACTATGTACAATATAGGTACTGCGGGTCTAAAAAGACCAGTTTAGCAGAATCATATTAAAATCATAATATTAACCACACAACAATCTGTCAAATTTCATTTTCATCTTTATCGCTAAAGCATTAGGTTCAAGGTTGATTGGGAAAATTTGACAGTGACGGGTAGCGTGATGTGCTTTCTGATTCTGCTAAAGTGGCCTTTTTAGAACCCCTGAGCTGCATTCAGCAAGCTGATCCCTTTATGGAACTTGCAGGAGCTATAGGTGGCAGCACAGAAGTATCATTGCCAAGTATATTTTACTTATAAGTTTGGAAATTTGCAACGCTAGATGGCACAGTCTACAGCGTGCAAATTCCTCTAAACGGAGCGTGCAGGAACTATAGGTGGTAGCACAGACGCGTCAATGTCAAGTATATTTTACTTATAAGTCGAATATTCAACACTAAATGGCATAGTCGACGCCGTGCACGTTCCCTATATAACAATAATCTTACCTTTATATCGTGGATACATTTGATAGTGCTGGTTCGATACAGTTTCAAATTAAGTTTCTGAAGCCTCAGGTAGGTAAGTAGTTTTTCGAATCAATGGCTACTTATTTAGAGTTATCTGAGGACCTCAGAGCCTGAATGTCAATGGTTGACTTTCGCCGTCTAACCACGTAAGTAAGCCCTAAATTGTCGGCAAGTTCTGTCTGCTTAGGATCTACCGCAATAATGTATGTAGGTAAGTACACAATTACGTTTCTCTAACAAATTCATCGTCCTCTAGCTTATTTTTTTAGACATCAAAACAAGTGTTGCAACTGCAGCTCTGGCCTGACCTGCTGATGACCTGCTCCGTCATGGCGTACCTGTCTGATCCGCTCAACTCCTTCATTGAGGTCGTAGAAATGTTTCTTCCCCTTCTCCGGGTCGATTCTTTTGTACACCACCTCACGTACTGGGTCTTTGAACAACTGCAACAGGTAGAATGTCAGAACGACGAGGGTGTCATCAATACTGGCAAATAAGATCAAGTTTAAAGTTTGTGTAAGTTACAGGTGCTAGTGTCAGGTGACTAAATACAAATAGTTAAATTGCGGAGGATTCGTAAGGTTTGGAATTGGCAACGAATTAGAGATGGGTAACTCAGGAGAGATAAGTAGATAAAAAAAACTGGCCAAGTGCGAGTCGGACTCGCGTGCTAAGGGTTCCGAACGAATTTTATTTTTTTAACATGTTATTTTAACACTACAGACTTCTTATAGGTTTTTCTGTATTCTTTAGGTAAAGATCTATTATCACCATCTTTTTTCAAAATTTTAGGCTCAGTAGTTTCGGAGATAAGGGGGGAATGGTAATTTTTCGTCTAATTTCTTGAATAACTTCTAAACCATTTATTTGAAAATTTTGAAAAAAATATATTTAAAACCCTCACAGTAAGCCCTTTGATTTGATATGTCACACGATATTGTTCAAAAAACTTTTTTTTTTATTTTCTAGTTTGATCCCCAAAAGTGACCCACACACTAAAACTTTAATGATTTACGTAATGCGTCCGTGTTTGGGTCACAGAAATCAATATGTGTACCAAATTTCAACAGAATCGGTCCAGTGGATACGGAGAAAACTGGCTGTGACAGACGGACAGACAGACAGACAGACACCCGAGTGATCCTATAAGGGTTCCGTTTTTGTTCGGAACCCTAAAAAAAGATATGAATCAATCCGTTTTCATCAATCACTCTTAATATCCGTTCACATCCGAATGTATCAGTGTTTCTTTACAACTAATTCACTCTCGGCGTCTTTTTCTATCTGTCTCGCAACCGTACAGCTAGCGCACATCTATGCACTCGTTCTTTTAGACCTCCAAGGTCAAATTCAAGCGTTTCTTTCGCACTTCCGTATTTAAAATGTTCTGTTGCGCTTTGAAATTATCTATCGCTCTCACTGACATACTGGATTGGGTTGAGCGAAGCGACTAAGCGAGCCGAACAGCGTGAGCTACGGATACATCCTTACTAATATTATAAATGCGAAAGTAACTCTGTCTGTCACGCTTTCACGCCAAAATTACTGAACCAATTTAAATACGGTTAAAGATATTTATTTATTAAAAGAATTACAAATTCACTTATAGAGAAAACATAAATAGGTTTATAAAATTGTTATCTGCCAGTAAGCGTAGATAAAAAACAAAAGCAAGTATACATCTTAAAACTAACATTCCAACAATAGTTCGACTTAACCATATCGTTTTAGTATAACAAGTACAAAATAAACAGATCCAAAGGTAGGTTACACATAATAAACAGCACAACAGCAAAAGTTTTGAGCGATGAGGGTAGGGTGCAATTCAATAGTTGATGCGTGTTTACTAAGACCTACAACACAGTGCAGAACATGAGCGATTTATTAAATTGTTTTCGGTTAATATTTGTACATATATATTTATTTATTTTTGATTATATTTGTTTGTTTGCTTTTCGGTGAAATGAAATTTGGTACACAGATAGTCTAGAGCCTGAGAAAGGACATGGGCTACTTTTTATCCCGGGAGTATGCTCCCTAGGGACCACGCGGGCGAAGCTGGTAAGGATATAAAGATACAAAAGAGTGATACATATCCCAGTGATCGAAAGATACATTTCAATCTTTTCTTTTTAGTGAGACATTTTGTCCATGTCTACAATCTTTCGTGAATCGAAACGATCCCCAGGTGGAAGGCCTAACGTAGGCCCTCCACAAGGTGGACTAACCGATTACCTACCTAGCGAGCGACGCAGAATCTAGTGGATGTGGGAGGCATCTTTGGGAATATAATTTATCTCATCTGTGGACACTCACTTTAAAAATGAAGTGGTTATAGTCGACATCGTTGGCGGCGAGCGTGATCTTGGCAGCGGCGAGCTGCGGCAGGCTGCGGATGGAGTCGGACGGCGCCTGCAGCAGCACCACGATGTTGGCGGAGTACGCCGCGTACAGCGCCATCAGCGCCGTGAACAACACGAACACCATCATGCGACCTGCACAGTGTGACATGTCAACATAGTAGGCGTACAGCGCCGTGAACAGCACGATCACCATCATGCGACTTGCACAGTGTGACACGTCAACATAGTATGCGTACCTACAGCAAGAACAACACGAACTACCTACATCATGCGACCAGCACACATCTACTTAAGTAATAAGTACGCGTAAATATAATATAGGTAATACAGCACGACCACTAGGTATTTGAAAAATTAACTGGGTGCACGAAATAGAAAATCCGCCCCGGCCCTAAAACCATTACTAAAAAATGTTTAGAATAAAACAAGTACATGTTTTTTTAGTCTCCTCGCAAGAGTGTTGAAAAACATCGTTTTGAAAATTTGAACACTGTCAAATCTGTTATGCAGAACGCGAATCAAACGACAAGCTCCGGTAATTGCTACCATATTTAATAATACATTTTTATAGACCACCAACGTTATATTACCTATACTAATACCTACTATAAAGAGGAAAGATTTTTTGTTTGTTTTTTTGTACCGAATAGGCTCCGAAACTAATGGACCGATTTTAACCATTTTTTTCACCAATAGAAAGCTAAATTATCAAGAAGTAGGTAACATAGGCAATAAGGATTTCCCGAAATTCCTACGGGAACGTTAAAGAACGATATACCTATGCGCGTACGAAGTCGCGGGTAAAGCTAATAATATCATCACAAAATCCAATCGACTGTAGCTACCTATTGACAATAAACTTCGCTCACCTAAGTATATCAAACTGAACTATTTATGGAACCATTTTCTACGCGAGGAACTCACCCGGTAGTCTCCTAGGTTCCATGACACAGCCCTGCTGCCCTATTGCACTGAACGTCAGCAGCATCGCATCGCCCACGCTGTCCAGTTGTGTTGGCCCCTGGACAAAACAAAAGGATCGCTCTTTATTAACCATTATTTCTAAGAGGGCCCAGAACGTGAAAATGATAAACATTCTAATTTAATCAATTTCATTTACTAATTGTATAAAAGAATTTCGTAAACTTAATTACTTATAAATAATAACTAATCTAATTCATGTCTACAACGGATGTATTTAAAGCACGTGTTCCCACTAGCGCCATCTATCAGTTGAGGATAGAAATCGAACAAAGTACAAAATCATTACACTATCAACAATATGCGACCTTTTTTTCGAACAAATTCCGCAACCCTGGCAGGCACTGGCCCTAGCGGGCCCCGATAATTATGCTGAGCCACCCATCGCTCGCTGTCAGCAGGACCGCGCCTACGTTGGCCGGGAATTGCCTTACGACTCCCGACTTGTCCCGACGCAATGCTCGGGGCGTCTTCTTCTGTTGCTGGGGCTGGGGCGTGAGGTTTGCTTCTCGCTCACGCGGCCCGCCTTCTCCTTCGCTTGCATTACTAACAATATGCGGCCTAAATGGGTAGGCAATGTTTTCAGCAAACACTGCAACTCCTTTGCGATCCTTTTGCCTACGATTCACTTAAAATAACGACTTCTAAATTGTGTAATGCACATAATTTGTCAAAAAAAAAAAAACTGTAATGTAACATAATTAGGCCGTTAGCCGTTCGATCACTATATCTCACTTAGCGTTTTTAGCAAATTACGTGTCATTTGTTGCAATACAAAATATACCTTATGATCTCCTTCATAAGGTTAACTTTTTATTGCCAGCATACCACTTTTCTGCCCGTATTCAATTCTTACCCGGGCAGCGGATAGGGAACTTTCAGTCCATTCTCCTAGTCTATGATTACAACTTAAGCATATTACCTTGCCTCCCTTAGCCTCCCACTTCGCAGCCAGGAACACAGTTGCCGTAGACAGCATAGCACAGACGGACATGGCGATCCACACGTTTGTGGAGAACGGCATAGAGAATATGTTAGCCACGTACGGCAGCGGGGGCTGGCGGAATATGAAGCGGACCCTGAAGGGGGCTAGACTGTCCGTGTAGGAAACCACGTCGAGGCGCTCCAAATCTGATAACACGCAGTTTGTGCCTGAAAAGTTACGAGTTATGCAGGCGAGTATGCCATCAGTTTATCGCAAAGCCTGAGCATAAGCCTCCTCCAGCTATCACCAGAACGAACTGTCCTGGTTCCGCATGCAGCGGAGTTCTGCTTAATTTTTATTAACCGTGTATTAGATTGATATTTTTTACAGAAACAATTTTTAGGTCGTTGTTGTACGTCGGACATAAGTCAGCGTGCAGTATGTATGCTGGTCATCATGCAGCGACTGTCTGTTTGACCTCCACAACCCAGTTACTGGGTAACACGAAAACCATTGGTGAAACTGGTAGTCAGACGATCCGGCTTCTAACTATCCGTACGGACTGTTACAGATCTTAATATGACAGCCGGTTGATCAAAGGCGCGTGTTTTCCGTGGCACGAAGGGATCTGGGTATATAACTGACCTCGGCAAACGTAGCTTAAGTCACCTTGACGATAGATTTATAAGACTGTACATTAGCCAAGAGCCCCTCATCTATAACACTATGACTTATAAGCCTCAATATTCAGGGAGATAGGTCTCACTTACCCAAGTCCGCCCTTCCAGAATGCAAATCATCGATCATGCCCGACCACTTGCCATTGACCTTGTAGCCCCAGCGGTAACTGAATATGTGCCCAGGCGTCGCGTTCAACATCTGGAGTGCTAGCTTCACGTTCATCCAGCAGATCTTGGCTATGGGGTCGTATTGGGGTTCCCTAAAAATGGCGATCGATAGATTTTTATTGACAATTGATTGACAAAACACTTTGATCATATCACCCGGAAGCAATCAGATAAATTGGTAGCGCTGGTTGTGACGGAAAAGTAGGCGTTAAAAGCCCATGCGGGCGTTCACAAAATCGCTGGTAAGACCGAGGTCAAGGCTATAGCGGGTCCCATTATGACTACTACCTTGAAACGAGCTGAAGACAGAGTGGCCTTGAAGTATTTCGTCAGCGAATCCATCACAAAGTCACCACCACAAGTCTCTACCATAAGTCCGATCCTGCATGGAGTATTGTAGCCACCTTTGGGATGGTTCAGCTAAGTATCAGCTTGCCGCGCTTGACGCGGTGGAACGCAGAGCTAAGAGGCCACGAAAAACGGAGGACGTAAAACTGGTGAATGCCAAGCTACATAGCTTGGCTCATCGCCGTAAGGTTGCCTGCTTGTCGGTCTTCTACAGATTGTACTTCGGTGAGTGTGCCCAAGAACTCCACGACCTCATCTCACCGGCCCCCTTCTACCATCGGACATCCAGAGGCACTGCATCTTACCATCCCTACCTTGTTGCTATTCCACCAATTCGCTTTAAGCGTTTCCAAACGACTTTTATAATGCGCACAGCAAAGGAGTGGAACTCTCTGCCTACGTCTGTATTTCCAAACGCTTACAACACTAATCTCTTCAAAGTTAGAGTGCACAGGCTCCTTTTGGGTAAGCTCGCTCCATTGTAGACTTTGTCTCTGTCATCGCTAACATAGACTAGAGTCAAGAGCAAACCCATCACAAAAAAAAAAAAAAAAAAAACAAAATATTTCTGGACAAGCAGAGCAGAGCGTGAGGAAAACGAATATGAAAAGTGCAATCTCCCACTCACATTCTATCCTCCTTCACCAAGTGGTACTGGGTGGTGTTGCTATCCTGGATGACGTTGGACACGGTGAGGGTGTGTCCCATGACGTCACGGCGTCTGCGGAACTGCTCCCGATGGGGACGCTCGTCCACCAGGCTGCCGTTGTAGTAGCCACGAACGGTGGATATCATGGAGCCGTTGGGATACGCCTTGTGGACTTCAGAGAATGGAAGTTGGACAGATAAGTTCTAGTAGTTGTAGAAGGCCTTTTGTGAAGGGTTGCCAAAGACATACAGAATCGACTGAGTTAGTGATACCCTCTCAACACTCTGTAACCACTCTGTAGTCTCGCTTGGTCTGTCACTCTGTAGAAACAGACCAAGCGAGACTAGGTGTTAGAGGGGATACAACCGTTGAGGCATTCTAACATGCATATATGGGTAGAGGAAATTTAAACAAACAAAAATTGTAAGCAACATGGTGCCCTAAAGTGTCACGTTGCCGAGATATTTGAAGGTAAAGTCGCCATGATACCAGCTCCCATAGATAAAAGTTCGAACACCTTTTATTACTTATTTATGCTTTTTTATTCAAGTAGGTTAGTGGTAAGTAATGTTGAGTTTTTTTTCTTTTGCGAAGGTCTGAGATCTATTACTACTTACGTTCCTTTAGTTTCATGAAGCTGCCTGTATCCGCAGCCAGTACTAAGTCGCTATCAGCCAATATCGGGCTGTTCCATAAAGCAGCCACGTTTGCGTGCTTAGACCAAGCTGTGATCACCAGCCATCGGTACGGAGAGCGGAACAGGTTGCGTTTTGTTGCCTTGACAATAACGATAAAAATATCATCAAAACACTGTAACTCTTAGATGTCGTCGTCCATCAGTGCACATCGCGCGAATCCGTAATCGTCGCGTTAAATTGTTCAGCACTGTGTCAGCGCGACGACGCGTTCGATTTTCCCATACAAGAGAACTCGACGATCGCGTATTCGCGCGATTATCCCTTTGTATTAGAGTGATGTCATCGCCTTACAAAGCCAATTTTTTTAGGTGTGTTGGTCACTTCCTGTCACGTTTTGTAACAGAAAAAACCTTTGCACTGCAGAAGCATAGAGAGAGTTTAGCATAGCATAAGGCCAATGAAACCTTTCTGCAAATGGAACCTTACAACCCTAATCTCTTCAAAGGTAGAGTGAACAGGCTCCTTCTGAGTAAGCTCGCTCCATCGTAGACTTTGTCTCTGTCATCTCTGGCCTAGACTAGAGTCAAGAGCAAACCCATCACAAATAAAAAAGAAAAACTTTATGTACTTGATGAATGTCCTTAGATAAGTTATCATAAACAACACACATTAACTTTCCGATGGCTATTATCAGTTTTTGACTTATCTACACATAATTCAAAGAATGGCCCAAAATAATTACCAAAGCAATGACATCTTCAGCTCTTGGACAGTCTAGGTCAACAAGATACAGTAAATCATGGTAATAATATTTGGAGTCAACAATATCCAGTGTCGTTGACGATCTACTTCCAATCTTCGACAATTCACTTGCTAATTTGACAATAATATCTGCAACAGACATGATAGACAGTAAAGTAGGTCCACCTACTGAGAAAAGGAACTTGTAATATACAGATAAAAAAAAACCAGTCAAGTGCGAGTCAGACTCGCCCACCGAGGGTTCCGCACAAATTTGTAGCTACAAATTACTTTAAATAAAGACTATAATTTTCTATGATTTAATTACAAATGTGTGTGTGTGTGTACCTGTAGTATAAAACGGTATTACTAGTTCTAGGTCAACGGGAAATACCCTATACATTTTGATTTACTTGAGAGTGTCGAAATGTACTTTTTTTTTGGCATAAACGACCGTATCTTTTCTTACGTCATCTTAGAAATTTGATTATTTAACAGCTGCAAGGAGCCATAGACCTTAGTATATGGTTTTAATTTCAACTCGATACCTCCACGAGTTCCCGAGATAAAGGGTCTTGACAGACAGGCGGACGGACAACAAAGTGATCCTATGAGGGTTCCGTTTTTTCCTTTTGAGGTACGGAACCCTAGTTAAACCAAGCTATTTATTTAGGTAGGTACCAACTATTTTCCTTATTATCAAGTGGCAATGTTACTTACTTTTATCCCAGCAAAGGTCACTAAAAATCATCATTGTAGGTTTCCCTTCATTCTCAACGAAACTTTTAATAAAGTGGACCCAAGTAAGATCCTTGGAGTACACCTCTCTTTGTAACAAAGAAAACACCAAAAACAATAGTTGAAAAAACACTTTCATGTTGAATATTGTCTGGACACAGACAAAGAATAACTCAAAGCTGTTTTAAGTGATATTTAAACCAGTAATTATAGCTAATTAATTATGTTAACACAGTCGAACGCTTTGGTCAAGTTAGTCCATATTTGCAGGCTCACGCTTCATACATTTTTAATGAGGTCTCGAAGAAATGTTCATAATTACCAGTTGCTTAGACGTTAATATTTCAGGAAAACAGTGAGTAAGCATTATGAAGGTGTAATTATCTGTCGTTTTCGTGTTTTGATGTTTGACAGACTTATAATTAGGGATTTATGAGTGTTTGTGAGTATAGCTGCTTCACACTATAACAAAGACCAAGGGCAGTGGCGGCCTTAGGGAGTGGCGATAAGGGCAACTGCATCCCGAGCTTTTCGATTATTAAGCGCGCCTGTCGAGAGCGACAATTAAGGTACCTAAACAAGCGAACGGCCATGTTTTTTTTCTTCGAGATTCAAATGTTGCAGCGAGGTCGGGTATCTACTATTTTTTTACCAACATCAAGCCATAATTTAATTTGATTTTTTGTGTAAAAGTCCCTAACTAAAAAAAAATTTAAATGATAATATTCTATGTACCTCGATAAACGAAAGAACGCAACCATATTAAACTTTTGATTAAGAATGACCTTAAATTGTAACTTTTTCTTTTGTCTTGAAGACAGCAATCAAAAATCGCATTGCATAGTAGTGTGAAGCACTGTTTTCGCACATTTTAGTTTCATAGTTCATAGGTCGCCGTCCGTAACAGGCGCCGCCTGTTACGGACGGCGACCTATGAAACTTTAAATTGAGGTATCACGAAATGACAGCATCATTTCCGTCATGGCAAACGAATTAGTTTTACTGCCAAGGCGCGCCAATAGATGTTTCAGGACAAAGAAACAAAAGCGTGGTGGAGTCTCTATCCTTGTTAAAAAAGGTACTACATTTAAAGAAATATCATTCTTAAATCAGCACTGTATTGACAATATCTTTGAGTGTTGTGGCATTGAGATAATGAACCAAAATCTATTTATCTTATGCATGTATAGAACTCCAAGTTCTAATATTACCAAGTTTTTCGAAACATTTGAAACTGTGATTCAATTTATAACACGTAATTTAAAAAAAAATTGTTATAACAGGTGACTTGAACAATAACTCGAAGGCGTTAAGCGAAATTGCTCAAAATTATGGTCTAGTGCTCCATATTCAAGAACCAACACGACAAAATTCTTGTATAGATCACCTAATCAGCAACATAAAATCGGCTAAAGCTGAACTTCTACACTTGGGTCTTTCAGATCATAATACTGCACAGTTATTAAGTATACCGGTGAGAAACAAAGAAACAGCTTTGACGGAATTTAAAGAATGTATGTCCGAACTATCGTTTTCAGAGGTATTTAATGAATCTAATATTAACTCAGCTTACGACAAATTCCATGGGCTTGTATGTCTATTTTATGAATTATGTTTCCCTATTAGAAGAATAAAGATATCAAACAGGGATCGACCCCTAAAATGGATATCCAAAGGTATTAGAGCAAGCTGTAAAATCAAAAGATCATTAAGAAACAAATACTACGCTAACAAAACTGCAGAAAATAAAACAAAATTTAAAAACTACTCTAAACTCCTACGGCGTTGCATACATGAGTCTATTAAAACAACCAATCATCAATTTATTAGTAATTCCAAAAACAAATGTAAGGCAGCATGGCAACTGATAAAAAAAGAGTCCGTCGGTACTAAGAGCAAGGAACTCATAGGAAACATAAGAACCAATGATACTGTAATTAAAAGCCCGGACAAAATTGCTGAAACATTCAATGACTATTGGATTAATCTAACAAACGTTACTCAAAAAAATAATCGTGTTCTAATGGTTTTAGGAAGATACTCTCACTAACAGATTGATTAAAAGCCTTAATCAATCTGTTAGTGAGAGTATCTTCCTAAAACCATATGGTCATGAAGAGGTACATAGAATTATACTATCGTTGAACAATACAAATTCAGTAGGTTACGATGAGATAGCAACAAAAATTCTGAAATGTTGCTCTGGCGAATTAACACCAGTCTTAACATTTTTAATTAACCTGTCTTTTGAATATGGTTGTTTTCCTAGCCTACGTAAGCAATCGGTTATAAAACCTCTCCACAAGAAAGGTAACAAGGAAGACCTAGATAACTACAGACCAATTACTCTTATACCAATTTTTTTTTTTTTTTTTATTTGTGATGGGTTTGCTCTTGACTCCAGTCTAGGTCAAAGATGACCGAGACAAAGTCTACGATGGAGCGAGCTTACCCAGAAGGAGCCTGTTCACTCTAACTTTGAAGAGATTAGGGTTGTAAGCGTTTGGAAACACGGACGCAGGCAGAGAGTTCCACTCCTTTGCTGTGCGCATTATAAAAGACGTTTGGAAACGCTTAGTGCGAGTTGGTGGAATAGCAACAAGGTAGGGATGGTAAGATGCAGTGCGTCTGGATGTCCGATGGTAGAAGGGGGCCGGTGGGATGAGGTCGTGGAGTTCTTGGGCACACTCACCGAAGTACAATCTGTAGAAGACCGACAAGCAGGCAACCTTACGGCGATGAGCCAAGCTATGCAGCTTGGCATCCACCAGTTTTACGTCACCGATGAGCCTCTTAGCTCTGCGTTCCACCGAGTCAAGCGCGGCAAGCTGATACTTAGCTGAGCCATCCCAAAGGTGGCTACAATACTCCATGCAGGATCGGACTTGCGCTTTATACAGGGTTAAAAGCTGTCCAGGCCTGAAGTATCGCTTCGCCCTATTTAGGATGCCCAGCTTTTTGGCCGCCGTTTGGGCTTTGTACTCGATGGTGGCGCCGAAGTTGAGACTGGATGTCAACTCCATGCCTAGGAGCTCGAGCCGATCAGTCACAGGAACAGATGCACCCCGAAAAGTAGGAGTTTGGTCAAAACGACTCCTTTTTGCGGTAAAAAGACACGCCTGTGTTTTGGTGGCGTTAAAAGTGACCACATTGTCATCACCCCACTGGGAGACAAGGCTTAAGGTCAAATTTGTCCGCTCAATTATATCGAAAATCTTCGAAACTGCCATGCATAAGCGCCTTACTCAATTCATCAATAAACATAATATCCTAAGGGAAGAACAATACGGTTTTCAAAAAGGGAAGTCCACAACATTAGCGTGTTTTAACCTAGTTCACACAATCATGACTAATTTAGACAAGCGACTTAAAACAATAGGTATATTTTTTGATATGTCGAAGGCTTTCGACTTCGTCTCACACAAATTGTTAATAGAAAAAATTGAAAAGTACGGGATTCGGGGCCCAGCACTTCAATGGATAGAAAGTTATTTATATAATAGAATTCAGTGTGTAGAAATTGCAAAAACCAATAGTAAACAAGAACTAAAATCATACAGATCAAATTATAAACATAACAGGTCTGGTGTGCCCCAAGGGGGGGTGCTTAGTTCCCTATTGTTTATACTCTACATAAATGACGTTCCTGAGGTTACTAATTACCCCTGCTTTCTGTTCGCTGATGACATTTCGTTAATAATGACATCGAATAATACTGACATTAATAAATATACAACTGACATAAATGATACAATTGAATCGATAATGACATGGCTTGACGAAAATAATTTACGAGTAAACTTAACAAAAACTAATTTTATTCAATTTAGTACATATGGACGAGAAAATAAGTCGTTGAACATCAATTATAGAGGAATTAAATTAAAAGAAATAAACGAAACGAAATTTCTCGGTATCACGATAGATAGACACCGCAACTGGAAGGCTCACGTAAATAAATTATGCAACAAAATAAATAGATTCGTGTATGTTCTATACGAACTCTCAAAAACATCAGCGTTAAAAACAGTATTATCGGCATACTATGGCTACGTTGACTCTGTGTTGAGATATGGGCTCATTATCTGGGGTTACTCCACAGAAAGGCAGAGAGCGTTCATCGCACAGAAAAAATGCATCCGCGCCATAGCGGGAATACGCCCTTGGGAATCTTGCAAACCCTTTTTCAAGAAGTTCAAGATACTAACCCTTCCAAGTCTGTATATCTTTGAATGCGCTAAATTTGTCAAAATTCACCCGGAGCTATTTAAAAAAGCTCATGAAATGTATCCAAAAAGTAGTAGACACAAGAATAGAATAGTCTTGCCCATAATTCCTAAGACAGCACTATATAGTAAAAATAGCTATGCAATGTGTGGTCGCATATTTAATGCCATACCTGACACTATCAAAATCTTACCAGTTAATAAATTTTCAAGACATCTTAAATTATGGCTATTAGAAAAGAATTTCTACTCAGTAAGCGACATATTTAACATGAGAGTGAATAATTAATAATAACAATAATTCCATCGGACATCAATATATTATTTTGTTTTTTAATTTACGTAATAATGTAATAAATTTCTCAATGGTCATGCTTGTCAAATGTCATTGTTTACAAATTATGACTATTATGATGTATACCTAACTGTAAATTAGTATTTAACCCAAATGTTTGCATGTCACATAATTATGACTAAGTGTTATGGATCTATTTAATAATTATTTACGTTAAGGCCGAAATTGTACCAACACTTACTGCGAATAAATTGATTGATTGATTGATTGATTCAAATCAAAAATAATTTCAAGGGTTTAACAAATGATGAAGATGTTAACTAAAATAAAACGGCTTTTAAAAATAATCCACATTTAATACACACATGATAAAAAATAAATGATTACATCTTATACAAAATAATGATCAAGCCTCAGTGAACATTGATTCTACTATTTGGCGTGGTTTAAATTTTGGTACCTACTAGTTCAGTTGCTTATTCTGCTTGCAAAAATAGAACTTGCATACAAGACATTATTTGTATAACTTGCGCAACTTACAATCCTGCAAGTTGTCATGCAAGATGAACCATACTTGCAGGATGGACATGCTATAAGTTAACTTTTTGACTGTGGACAAGAGTTTTTATATTTTTATAAGGTAGTTTATTGTGTCTAGTCAAATTTTGACGTCTGACTTAATAAAAAGCTAATATCTCCTTTTACTATTTTGTACAATATTATTGCTTAGATATATTAACGCTGCTATATTATGTTACTACAAGCGCTCTAGTGCTATCAAGACTAAAATAAAACGGTTCTTAAAAATAATCCACTTTTAATACACACATGATAAAATAAATTATTACATTTATACAAAATAATGGTCAAGCCTTATTGAACATTGATTCTACTATTTGGCGTGGTTTAAATAATGGTACATACTAGCTCAGTTGCTTATTCTGCTTGCAAAAGTAGAACTTGCATACAATACATTATTTGTATAACTTGCGCAACTTACAATCCTGCAAGTTACCGTACTTGCAGGATGGACATGCTGGAAGTTAACTTTTTGACTGTGGAAAAGAGTTTTTATATTTTTTTATAAGATAGTCAGTTTTTTCATTGGATCTGGTCGAATTTTCACGTTGGTCATTATTATGAATTCTCAGTATAAAAATCTACTATCTTCATTGACTATTTTGTACAGTATTATTGCTTTCATAAAATGTGTTTACACATAATTTTATTAATTTATATATTTAGGTAAATATTTCGCTGCCATATGTAACTGTATGTGCCTTAGAGCTGTCAAGACTAATAAAAAATATCATGATTGTCGCTTAAATCTAAATAAAATTACATATTCGTACCCAAAATATACATTTCATGTATTTATCTATTATATTAATATCTGAAAACCAAGTTTTATGATCACAAAATAATACCAGATGAAAACTTATTAATAAAAATAAATAAATTAGACTAACAATACAACGTGTAACAGAATAAACGCAATACCTCTTAAGGGGTCATTGTACTCATCATTATGAACAACTTTTACTATGGGACAAAAAAATCAGCAGTTCAGTACATTTTGTCGAGTTATGCGCACAGAAATGTATGGGGGAGTCGATCTTTTCACGATTCCAGTGTTGGTCCCAAAGTGGTAGTTGTTCATAATGATGAGTACATCATTGTACTCATAATTTCGCAATACCTCTTAAGAGGTCATCCCATTAAGAGGTATTGCGTTTATTCTGTTTGTCTATTTTCGTAATTATATAATACATTATATACTTACGAAAATAGTTCTCTTTCGTCTTGCATTGCATCACAATCTCAGTAAATTATTACCTAAACCCATAGCTCATGGAGCCATATCAACATCATCAATGTTCTAGTACAAAATAGAGAGGGAGTTTTAAAACGTATAGTGCTATCTCTTTTTCGCACTTGAACAAGGTCCCAACTAACCATTAGGCAACTCGGGACATAACTTGGACTTTAGTGTATTCGGCACTCGCGTCACTTGCGCATTACAAAAATTAACGCTATTTGAAAACCATAAGGTATATTTTATTTAGCACAAGTGACGCGAATATTTTAACAAATACGCTTAGTGAGGTCAGCCCAGCATACAACGTATTGGCTCAATACAACAGAGAATTAAGCGCTTATTACACTACACGGTATTCAGGGCCCTAAGTCCCGATTTAGGGTGGTGTTATAAGAGTTAGGGAGTAAGGGTTACCCTAATTAGAGTGACCGGAGCGGCCCGGTCTAGTTGGCTCCCTAACTCCCTTACTACCGGGCAGTGTAATAGCGTTTAGGGAGTTAGGGAGCAGTGCTGCCACCACCAATTAAATAAATTCCCCAAAAATGCAAATCAATTTCCCCAATTTGGGGATAAAAATCTACTGGTTTCCCACAAATTCGATATTTAGAATAATATCAGAAGAATAAAATCGATATTTAGGATCCCCGCATTTTTCAAAAATCATTCTATTCTATTCTAACTTGAAATTCCCCGTAGTTTGGGGAATTCCCCACACGTTGGCAACGCTGGTCACTTCACAACTGAGTTAGGGCCGAATCGACCGGCTAGTGTAATAAGCGGCTCCCTAGGTAGGGGCCACGCCCACCTTTGCCACCGGGCCCTGAATACCGTATAGTGTAATAAGCGCTTCATATTAGAATAAATTTACCAGAGCGCCAATTCTACTAATTTCCAACCAATGTTCGCATTCAATCTGTCAAAAAAGCCTCAATTTCCATTCATTTTTGAGATACGATTGCGAAGTTGCTTAAAATAGTAGAATTGACACTGTGTATTTGTTTAGTAAAGCGAGAGTAATTTAAATATAGAAAAATGTATCGTGTGAATTGAGAAAAATGAATGTATACATTTTTATTTTAATGATGGCAAATCATCAAATGACACCTCCCGCTCTGGGCGGAGCAGAAGGGAGTGTCAGACTCTTACTGACTAAAACCCATCCGTGTTCCTCCTAGTGCCCTTTGCGTTCCAGGGCCGCGGTGACTGTTTCGAACAAATTCCGCCACAAAAAAATGAATATCTGCATACTGTATGGAAAAGGCGATTGTATTTTACGTGACCCGTAGCGTAACCCGTAGTGTTTAGTAATATTTGGTGCTATTACTGTATTATTTAATCACTTTTTAAAATCAAAGTATTTATATTTATAAGCAGAGGCGGATTTGCCAGCGCCTTAGGCAAAACTCATAGGCGCTCCTAAGGTAAGGCAGGCGCGGATCCGAAATTTCGCTCAGGGGGTGGTGGAAAATTTGTCTATAGTGGAGAAGGGGGAGAGTTATTGAAAATACAATGCGGCTTCACATTTTATACGTAAGAAAATTATAGAGCACGTTGCGAGCACGAAAAATTAATGATAGAAAAGCAGCATGACACTGCCCAACCCGGGAAGCGAATCCAGGACCCATCGCTTAGCAGCCGCGGTTTGTGACCACAAGACCAATGAGACAGTCATAAGCAAGAGAGCTATTGTGGATGTCGTAAAACAGTTGGCAGATGATTAGTTTTTGGGATCAGGCCATGTAAGAGTAATCAAGTAGTAATATGGCCGTACTTGGGAATCCCTATGCAAATTATGATTTTTTAATTTATGTAAGTATTAGGTACTTTTGTTTTCGTGTTCATTTTCCTCGTGCGCCCCTAGGCAGGTGCCTACTTTGCCTTAAGGATAATCCGCCCCTGTTTATAAGATGTTTTCAGAAAGCGCAGATTATATTCTTAATCATTGATAAAATGGAACATACAAATTCTGTCATAATTTAAGTGCTATTACAATAGTATATTTTAAAATCTCTATAGACTTATTTGATTTCATTCTTATTGAGTTTTAAATTCGTCATCACAGTACTTTGAAAGGCAATATTGAGTGTTATGGTATAAAAATGTTTCTTAATCTAGAACTTTATATCTACTTAATATATTATAACAGAGAACAATCTTGATGGCCATTCATTTAAGGGTCTGAAGCTTTTCTGAAGACATAATGGTTTCTTGGATTTAATATTATTTTGGACTAACTTCTGCCCGCGACAGGAGCTTATAAAATATCTTTCATCTTTGGATACCATTATTTTAGAAAAATACCACATTGTTGGATTTATCAGTATTTTGAACTTGGGTGTGCAGTGGTACCCAACTGATAAGGCGCGTCGTGAATCTTCGTTCGCATAGAAAAGAAAGCATGGCCCCGAAGATTAACGAAAGAAAGCAAACTTACAATCAACCTTATACCACTACTATAAGGTTCATAATACACTGCAGCTGTTAGTTCCGTTTCCCTCGCAAGTCACGTGCATGCCACGCGGCGCGCGCTAACATGGCGGCAGCTGCCGACCAATAGCGGTACAGGAAAAATAAGCGCGGTGCGTGGAGCGCGCCGATTAGTCAATAGCATTTCCCGCGCTTTGAAAATTCATCTTCTGCGCAGGTACATCGGTAAGCCATATCAGTTGGGTATTACTGTACCGGTATTTTGCTTTGGGTGCATATATCTCCGGCAAACTATTATTTCCCATTATATGGATATGTTACGCTCAAACCGTAAACGCTCATCAATGTAAAAGCAGCTTACAACGCGTTATGCAGTTGGTAGGTGCCCCATTTTATTTGAAGTGTCTGACGGGTCTCAGCTTCGGGCCTTCACACGCCTTCAAAAGTTCCGGGCCCCTGGGTTCCCGAGAAATTGCAAGACATGTCTATACAACACACTTAAGTCGCAATGTGGTTGCATGAGTAAGAGCTCAGAACAGTGGCGTAGCTAGACTCAACTGGGGGCCCCGTTTTGTTAGTGCGTTTTTTTAGGTTACTTATTGTTTTTGACGTGATAACGTCTAATAAAATCGATGAACGCCAGCTGCACGCACGAAAAAGGATGACTCATTGTCCCGTTACGCTCATTGATACGTTACGCTCATTGTTTACTTAGAGGTTTGAAATTAATTTACTTTGAAATTAAGTATATTATTATATAAGAAATTATTATATGTTTTGTTATGACGATGTCACGTTAAACTATCGTCCGTAAACGACTTTATAGACAGCCAAGTGAAAAGAAAAATTGGCTTGCTCAGAAGTGTCTCGGCAGGCCACGAAGGTGACGGCGGTAGTAGAGATGGGCGTTGAATGAACGAACTAGTTAATTAAACTGTTTACGTACAATGAACGATTAGACGGTTCACCGTTAATCAACGGACTAGTTGAATTCGTAGACGTAGTTCGGCTAAACTGAGACTCCACTACGTCATGTCGACTTAACGCGACGATCGACGCAAGAACTTATGTAATACAAGTTCATTCGTCTAAAAAAATAATAACTATGGACGAACAACGAGCAAACTAATTTGACCTCTAACTCTAGCTTCAAAGAGTTGATATTTCTATGGGCCAAATGCCATTTTGGATTAGAAATGCATTGTGTTCTAAGAAAAAGGGAAGTTCAAATAATAACTGTAAAACTTATTTTTAACTTATTTACTTACTTACCTACAAAACAAGTATAATATTCTGAGTTTACACATATCTTTATTTTTAAATAAAAGCTACGAGACGCTACGCTAGTCCACCTACAAACTATGTTGAATCATCGAGCCGTCCAACGTAGACGTCGCGCGTGTCGTCGCCGCGTCGTCGCAAAGTTTACATCGTGGAGTAATCGACAAATTCAACTAGTTGATCGACGCGTCGATGAACGGAAATGGACGGTCTCGTTTCGTTGACGATTAATACGTCGACGACCCATCTCTAGGTAGTAGCTACGCCCCTGGCTCAAAGTGATCCTGTATCAAACTTTTTTTGGGGGCCACGTTTTATTAGGGCATTTTTTTTTTGTACACTTATTACTTTTTTAAACAAAATAGGCCCTACTAGCTCAGAAGTGTCTCTGCAGGCTACAAAGGTGACGGCGGGACTAAATGTAGGAGCTTTCCGTCTACACATCGGGGCCCTTTTAGTCCGGGGGCCCCGTATCTTTGATACGATGGTAGCTACGCCCCTGGCTCAAAGGGATCCTGTATCTGTTTTTTTGGGGGCTCCGTTTTATTAGGGCGTTTTTTTAGGTTACTTATTGTTTTTTTTAAACAAAATAGGCCCTACTAGCTCAGAAGTGTCTCGGCAAGCCACGAAGGTGACGGCGGGACTAAATATAGGAGTTTTCCGTCCACACGTCGGGGCCATTTTAGTCCGGGGGCCCCGTATCTATACTAATATATAAAGCTGAAGAGTTTTTTTTTATTGTTTGTTTGCTTGAACGCGTTAATGTACTGGAAGAGGAACTACTGGTCCGATTTGAAAAATTCTTTCAGTATTAGATAGCCCATTTATCGAGGAAAGCTATATGATATATATCATCACGCTAAGACCAAAAGGAGCGAAGCAGATGAAGTAGCGCGGGTCAAATAGTCATTGATACGGCGGTAGCTACGCTCCTGGCTTAGAACGCGACATTGCTTTTCTTTATAGCCACAACGCGTTGTGAGCTGAGCTATTTTTCGCTTAATGAGCGATGTCGATCTAGCATAACAGACATAATCCACATTTAATTATTTTCAATATTCTTACCTTTTTCATTAACATTACTGCAGTTATCAGGCTACCAATTACATCTATCTAGCGAGTTTACTAACAAATAATACTAGTACAATAGTTACGATTCATTGCTAAGTAGAGGCAGTTCGGCGACGCCGGTGTCGATACTTGTCGGCTCGTCCGGTATGGACGTCTTGTTGGTACACTTGAAGTCACCGCATAGAGAATAGATCTGAGGAAAGAGAAAAAGGTTAATCAGAAAAGGTTATTTTCATGTCCAGGTATTACAAACTCTATGGCATGAGGGGCACAGTATAAATTCTATTGCAATCAAAGTGTTAGGGACCTTATTTCTATAAATCTGGAAAATCTTCTTGAATATAGAATGCTAAAGAAGATTGTGGAGCGAGTGAAAAATGAATGTATATTATCTAAGATTGTTAATATTTTCTATTAGCAATCTTGATTTCCAAAGTCTTGACTGTCGAAGATGGCTATTGTTTTGAATATTCTTTTCGATAAGGCAGTTTTCAGTTGCAAATTTGTGATGCCGGTGGTCCGTCATACGAGATACAGCGCACACTACCGCTGCAGCTACGCACACTATCTGATGATGATGATGTTACTTACAGTCCACAACAACACGGGCGCCGCTATCACCGCGCCCGCCAGCACGTCCCACCAGTGATGCCGGTGGTCCGTCATACGAGATACACTGCACACTACCGCTGCAGCCACGCACACTATCTGATGATGATGATGTTACTTACAGTCCACAACAACACGGGCGCCGCTATCACCGCGCCCGCCAGCACGTCCCACCAGTGATGCCGGTGGTCCGTCATACGAGATACACTGCACACTACAGCTGCAGCTACGCACACTATCTGATGATGATGATGTTACTTACAGTCCACAACAACACGGGCGCCGCTATCACCGCGCCCGCCAGCACGTCCCACCAGTGATGCCGGTGGTCCGTCATACGAGATACACTGCACACTACAGCTGCAGCTACGCACACTATCTGATGATGATGATGTTACTTACAGTCCACAACAACACGGGCGCCGCTATCACCGCGCCCGCCAGCACGTCCCACCAGTGATGCCGGTGGTCCGTCATACGAGATACACTGCACACTACCGCTGCAGCTACGCACACTATCTGATGATGATGATGTTACTTACAGTCCACAACAACACGGGCGCCGCTATCACCGCGCCCGCTAGCACGTCCCACCAGTGATGCCGGTGGTCCGTCATACGAGATACAGCGCACACTACCGCTGCAGCTACGCACAATATCTGGATACTGAGGATCCTGCTTGTGGGTCGGCAGGACGTTCGGCGGTGAAGGTAGTACTGAAATTGAATATGTTTTATATATTCTTTTTTAAACTTATTGTTCGGGTACCTTAACTGAATAGAGTGAAATTTTATAAATACAGTATCCTTCTTTTGGCAAACCAAATTATCTCGGGTCAGTGCAATATGTAATAAGTATGTATGAATAATTAATATTAAATTTGTAATCGATTAATAATTATAATTATGAATAATATTTGACATTTGCATTCATTTATTAGATATTTGCACACTCGTTGAGGTAGAATATGGCAGAACTTTTTTTGTTTGTAACATTACATGTACCCATATTCCAGCAAATAAATTATTTGTATTTGTATGTCTGTCCTCAATTAATCTTTTTAGCGTTCCGTACCAAAATGGTAAAAAGGAAACCTTATAGTATGACTAAGTTTGTCTGTCTGTCACAGCTGAATATCTCAACAACTACTATTGCTATCAACTTGAAATTTGGAATAGTTTTAGATGACATTTACTTAACTATTTTGCAAATAAGAAAGAAATAAAAATGTATGTATTTTTTTTGCTACATCGACTGAAAGGGGTTCCTAAAAATTCGAAGTAAGCCTTGTGGTTGTATATGAAAGAGCGCCATTTTTTGCACATTCTCAAACCTTTTTCAGAAATCATCATCATTACATTAGTTCCACTATAGGTCAAGAGATGGCGCTGATCTAAAACTGCAATATACTTGAACGGTTTTTGGTAATAAATGATCTCTCCATTATCAAACGTAAAAAGGTGTATTTTTGTTCTAAACAACCATTACCTTGAAAAACTTTTTGTTTGCATTTCATTTTAGTAATTTTTTACATAGTAGGTACCAAGAACATGACACATTCATTAGCTATTACATTATTTCAAGGTTTAAACTACACTACAGTCTACTTGGTTCTTAGTCATAAATTATAGTTTTCATTAGTTTATTTTTCCATAAACAAAGCTAGAGAAATAATGCTTTGTCGTCTTCATAATGTCGGTCCATTATTCTTTAGGGTTCCGCACCTGAAGGGTAACCAATGTAACCTTATTACTAAGCCACTCATCTAAACTAATATTTTAAAGAGGAAATATTTGTTTGTTTAAAATGAATAGGCTCCGAAACTTCTGGACCGATTGGAAAAATTCTATCACCATTAGAATTCTACATTATCCCTGATGAACACAGAAAATTTTCAAAAAAGTTAGAGATCCGTATGAAAACTTTGATAATATAACCCAAGGTGTGAAAAAAATACCAAAAAAAATCCATATATCGCGTAGGCTGTGGAAAATATTGACAATAGAGCAAAGTGATGTACTACAGTTTTATAAAAGACATCAATACCTACAAAAAACTCCGCGAGGGTATATATCTAACTATTATGATTAAGTCACAATGACCGCTTTTTGTTCAAATTATAAAATCAAAACCCGGGTGGAATGGAATAGTAGTGATTTTGGTATCATGGCTTTAATTCTTATCCATTTAAATTGTTTGATAATTAAGGTTGGTTATGTACGTGAATTACACTTTAAATTATTCAAATCTGACCTTTCGTTTAAAAGTTACGACGGGTATAAAAATACACTAAGTTAGAAAAATGTTACAGTTTGAGCAAACTTCCCTTCGCTTAGTCAATTAATAAGTAATTTAACATTACGCTATTAAGGGGTAGAGGGGAGATGAAGTTCGTGGAGTACCAACTAAATCCGCGCGAACAAAGTCGCGAGCGAAGTGCTAGTGTGCCATAAAAGGCAGACAATTGAAATTTACCCACATTACAAAATAATGTTTTATTTTTTCTTTTTATGGTACGGAACAGGGCCCCAAGTCTGCTATTACAACAGTGTCAGAATGGTCTCATAATGGTCGATTTTGACAAGTTATGCCAGATTTCTTTTATGTTTTTAAATATTATTTATTAATTTGTCATTATGTACGAGATTACCATTCTATGCCATTTCTTTCAATGGAGTGTCAGTGGTTGACCATTGGAAAGTAATAATGACGCTTTTATATTAGTAGATTACCAAACTTGTCAAAATCGACCATTATGAAATCATTATGAGACCATTCTGACACTATTGTAATAGCAGACTTGGGCGAGTCCGATTCGCATTTGGTCGGTTTTTCTTCTTTTATTCCGTCTTGTAAACCTCCAAACTATCACTGACTCCATTTTCATTCGTCATACAATTCATTCATATTGTCTGTTTTAACTCTCCATCCATCTTCATTATACATCAATCCTACTTCCTTCCTACTAATTCTATTTCCTATTAGTATTAGAAATGCGAAAGTTTGTTAGGATAGATATTTGTTACTCTTTCACGTCAGAACGACTAAAAGGATCTTCATGAAATTTGGCACAGAGGTAGATTGTAGTCTGGAATAACACATAGGCTATATGCAACCTGTAACAGAATAAACATCATTATGAACAACTTTTACTGCGGGACCAATCCCGAAATCGCGAAAAAAAAACAACTGTTCAGTACATTTTGTCGAGTTATGAGCACAGAAATGTATGGGGCATTCGACTTTTTTTTTTTCGCGATTTCAGTGTTGGTCCCATAGTGAAAGTTGTTCATAATGATGCGTACAATGATCCCTTAAGAGGTATTGCGTTTATTCTGTTACAGGTTGTATATACCGTCAGTATGTACCCTAGAATCAAGCGGGCGAAGGCGCTGGCAAAAGTTAGTAAGTATTCATATAAGTAATAATTAGAAAGAAAGAAAATATATATTTATTTGGGACTCGCACCAATACACACAAATTAATAAAATGAAGTAAAAAAAAATTAACAGTATTAAAGATAAATATTCGCTTGGGTCGCTTTTAAAATCACTCTGTTACATGGTAGTTTTGGGAGTGTGATTTTTACTTCTGTACTAGGTTACTTTTTATGGCCTTTTTTATTTACAAGATAATAAATACTTACAGCTAAAAACAGCCCTGTGTGTACCGCAAGTGACGTGTGTCCTGAAGGAAAACTCCTGTCCGACTGATTGATCCAGTGCGCCTTTGTGCATGTATAACTTGATACATATTCTGATCTGGAAAGGTAATCATTGTGCTAGTATCTGCCTTTGCAACCGTATACCGCTTAGTTTTATTTTAATACTGATTATATAAGATGTTCATTCTTTTCTATAGAGAATTTGAATAAAGAATCTGCGAATTAGTATTTAAACTAAGCAAATGTTTATAACGTTTTTATAAATAGGACTTGGGCTGTAAGGCTGACTGACCAATGGAGCGGGGAGGAGAGGACAGGAGAATATTAACCAATGGAATTGCATAAAATCTTCGCTCCACATCAGTCACTGAGATTTTATGCAATTCCTTTGGTTAATATTTCTCCGCTTCAGTTGTCAGTCAGCCTATTTTTGTAATAAATTTGTGAAATATATATCGCAGAGTTTCAATTATATATGATTATAACCACAGAAGTCGTTTAGAACATGAATGTCAAAAGCTAGGATTATTAAGCACTTCTGGCTGTGCGGAAAGAATCGTATCTATCATTACTTCAGCTTCAAAAGTGACCACTTTTGGACACATGGCTTTAACAAAAAATTCTATATATTCTTTCATATTTTATTTTTTAACTTTAGACTCTATGAGACCTGTATCAGAAAACTAAATCCATTGACAGTAAACACCAAATAAAATCCTTACCCTTGACAAGTCAACGCCTCCTTAGGGCTACAGGTATCAAAGAAGTGAGGTCTCGGAGACCCCACGATGAGCTTCAACGTCTGCACTATCACGAGGTTGATGAGGACCCCAAACAGGTACTCCTTGTACCAGCACATTGCTTGCTTGTGTCTCACTGTCTTGTCGTGGTGGTAAATTCTCTCGACTAATAACATCTGGAAAGTAACATGGGAATTTGATCAATTGGGGCGAGAAAAGTCCGAGTGAATCTATACTAAAATTATAAAGCTGGTGAGGGTCGCAGGTAGCCGATGGATGCGAGACGCACAGGACCGGTTGTTGTGGCGACGCTTGGGGGAGGCCTATGTCCAGCAGTGGACGTTTTTTGGCTGATATGATGATGATTATAAAGCAGATTTTTTGGTTGAACGCGCTTATCTCAGGAACTACTGGTTCGAATTAAACAATTATTTTAGTGTTGGATACCCCATTTATCGAGAACATCACGCTACGATACCAATAGGAGCGGATCATTCATGCAACAATGTGACACAGACGAAGTTGCGCGGGTCAGCTTTACTGATAAACCACTAGATTGGATTGGACGCAGTGCGTGCTTATTTAAATTCTATGCAGAAATAAATGATTGAATACGGTCCTTTGTTTTATGTATTTAGTACGAGGCATGCCTTTTAAGTTTTGTCGTTTGAAGAAAAAAACACAACTAGAACCTTATAGTACTTTTTATTGTTTTTCAAAGTATTTACCACGTAGCTTAACACACTTTTCCATTCGCTCGAACCAGTTATTATAACATTTATTCCACTCTAAAGTGGGGGTGTTCAAAATGGCTGACTTGAAAGCGTCGACTGCTTCTTCACCAGACTGGAACCTTTGACCACGAAGACTTCTTAATTTTAGGAAATCTAAAGAAATTGTTAGGGCTTAGGTCAGGACTGTATGGAGGATGGTCAAGAATTTCTACTTTTTCCTTCATCTATTCTATCGTTTGACGAGCGCTGTTTGAGCTTGCGTTGTCGTGGTGCAGGATGATGCGTCGCTTTGAGTAAGATTTTCGAAGTTCGGCGATGACTTGTGGTAAACAAACTGTATACCACTCTGCGTTAACCGTTCTACGATTTTCAAGTGCAATAGTCGCAACATGGCTGGTTTCTCCAACGAACGTGTCCACCATCTTCTTTGAAGTGCTTCGAGAACGAACAACTTTAGTCGGCTTTGGCTCGTCTTGAAAGACCCAGATTGTAGATTGTTGTTTGGAATCAGGATCGTAGACATAGATCCAAGACTCGTCACCACTGATGATGTCGTAGACGTGATTTGACTCTCCTTGTTTGAACCTTTGCAGAGTTTCCTTACACCATCTGACGTGGGCCGCCTTGTGATCGTCGGAAAGCAGATGCGGTATCCAACGGCAAACTAGCTTTCTCACACCAAGCGCTTCATGCAAGATCTTCTGAATGGTTGTCCCTGAGATGCCTAATAGAGCCTCTATCTCTCGATACGTCACATGACGATCTTCGAGAATTAGTTGTCTCACAGCAATGATGTTATCTTCAGTGAAGGCGGATTTTGGGCTTCCTTCGCGAGATTTGTCACTAACACTAGTATGCCCACGCTGGAATTCTAAATACCAGCGTTCGACAGTCAGCAGACCTGGGGCTTCATCACTGAACACAGATGTTAGCTCTTCAAAACACTGAAGCCGTGTCAGGCCTCTTCTAAAGTTGTAGAAAATTATTGCACGAACATTTTCCTAAGAAAGATTCATTTTCGTACGTAACCTGACCGATTCCAATCGACGCTGCGACTAAACAATAGCATTTATCCTAATACTTTCAACTGTTTTGATATTCAAAATTTTAACACATTCGAATATAGAACAGTTCCAAATTCAAAATTGCCGGGAAATATGGAAACGACAGAACTTAAAAGGCATGCCTAGTACTTACCAAGAGTATTTTTTGCCAATTATCTTGGGCCATCGATGGAAAATAACTTAACTTCCAATCTGAAGTAGATATTCATTCACGATTGCCTCAAATCGCACCGTGAATGTTATTTCATCCTTCCTCCTATTATGTCTTTCTCTTACTATGGAGATTATGGAGAATTATTGGCAGTTAATCGATTCAGCTGAATACCAGTATTTTACGTGGAGCGTCTAACAGACCTCCTCAACTCATTAACTGGGTAACACAGTACTTCTTGGCAAGACTGGAGCCAGATTTTCTGGCTTCTCACAATCCGTAGTATACTTACAACAACCAAAGGCAGAAACACTGTGGTAGTAAGCAGCACTTTCATGTTGATCGTATCACCGTTGAAGGGGTGAGACAGCGCGGGGTCGTTGCACTGGAAGCCTAGCTGACCTCCGGGGAAGACCTTCAACTCGACCAGGGCGAAGAAGAAGAACGCTGGAAAAGAGGCACCAAATTAGTTAATTTAAAAACGCTAAGGGCGGTTACCGTAACATACGTAGGTACGTAAATATTTTTTTATTTGTGATGGGTTTGCTCTTGACTCTAGTCTAGGTCAGAGATGACAGAGACAAATTCTATGATGGAGCGAGCTTACCCAGAAGGAGCCTGTTCACTCTAACTTTGAAGAGATTAGGGTTGTAAGCGTTTATATTTTGACGATCCATGGAACAGGAAATCTCCAACCTAGAGTTCAGTCCGAAATGCTTTTCCCTGATTTCAAAACAAACGAACATAGAACTGAACATCGAGCTCTCATGCCTAAACATGTTGGATGTTTCATCATCAGCCTGGGCCCCAAGTCTGCTATTACAATAGTGTCAGAATGGACACAGACGGGTAGACTTGGGGCCCTGGTCTAGTGACTAAAACCCACCCGTGTTCTTCCAAATGCCCTCGGCATTCCAGTCCAGGGCCGCGGCAACTCTTTCGAACAAATTCCGCAACCCTGGCAGGCACTGGCCCCAGCGGGTTCCGTCAATTATGCTGACAACTCTTTGAGACGCGCGTGGAACACAACGAGCCGTCGACCCGGGCCAGGGGGGCTACTCTCTAACGAAATCCGTAGTTTCGGCCTTAGTTGCGGGCGTTCGTATTCTACTCCGTATCACCTATAGACTTACAATTAGTCCCGAACCCGAACTGAGAATGAATGACAACACGATTTCACAGTAACTGTCAAATCGTGTTATTATTAGTTCTCAGTGGTTAGGTGATACGAAGTAGAAAATGCCCGCCCGAAACTAAGCCCGAAACTACGGATTTCGTTAGAGAGTAGCCCCCCTGGTCCTCATCGGTCGGCGAGCCACCTATCGCCCGCCATCCGTAGGCCCCGCCTACAGTGGCCGGGAATCATAGTGCGACTCCCGAAGTCCTATCTATGTACGAGTATGTACGTGCCTAACCTAGAATCTAATGATATGGATCCTATAAAAGCAAGTGTTGCTTATTATTATTAACCTGGAAGTTACGCTTATGCGGCTGTTCTAGTCTGTTCTTAGCCACGAGCTCCTCTGCACAGTACATATTTACCTAGTAGGTACGTTTTACCAATAGAATCGTTTAAGAGGGGACTCGGGTCGGTAACTCTGGGGCCTTTCTCCATATAAACGAATTCCGCTGTTTTCTTCGTGGATAATGCTGCTAGAGGTATGATTTTTTTTCCAAAAAATCTAGATCGAATTAATACGTGCCTCTATCATTTTCTTTTTTTCTAAAACACAATTACTTAAGAATTATGACAATCCAAAAACCCGAAAAAACAGCCCGTTTTTACCTCCATGTTCAGACGACTATCAGACAAATTTGATAAGTTTTTAACAAAATAGTAATTTAAATTTTGATATATTATTTTTATAGATCAGTCCAGTTTTGAAGAAGAAAACAGCTGAATACAAAACGTCTTTTGGTCAAGCTTTTAATAGGTAAAAAAACTTTTTACAAAAAAATATAACCGACTTCCAAACAAAACACTACAAAGAATAAAATAACATTAATTTCGGAAGTTCGTTTTCGTTCGTTCGGTGTTTTTGATTTTGTTTCTTTGTTTTTTATTTTTCACTTTTAAGTGGTGATATTTGGACGACGTCTTCGTCAACGCAGAAATTGAAATAAGCAAAAATGCTCATAAAATAAAAACTACTGAACGAACCGAATCTAATTTTTACGGCACCAAACGGCAAGTGTACTGCATCGAACTAAAAAAGAATCAAATCTTGGAGTAAACGGTGTACATACATAAAAAAAAAACAAATAAACCCCCCGAATTGAGAACCTCCTCCTTTTTTGTAAGTCGGCTAAAAATCAGTCTCTGCTGCAGTTGTCGCGTTCGCACTTTACTTGACAGCGCGACGGCATCGGCAATAGTTTCTTCAAATACCTATTTTTCAAATTCCTCGGGACTAGAGTCCCTCTCTTAATTCACCTCGCCTCGCTCAGCGCATGCGATTTTATTGGTTTTTAACAAACACATCCCTCGCTATGCAATACGCATCCTCGTCCTCGCACATCTCTGATAAAAACGCAGCCTAACTATCACATTCAATCTTGAACTGCACTTGTACGAGAGCGCATTATTATTACGTGATCACGCCTCAGAGACCACGCTTCAACAGCGTGAAGATTGCTGTGATTTCTATAGAAACTGAATCATTACGTCGTAAAAAACGGTAAGTACTCTCAAGATCAAAGGTTAATGACTCCGCCGTTTTTTACCAGTCAGCACTAGTAACTAGTTTTTAGGTAGACTTAAAAGGAGGTTGGACTTTAAACTCATTAGAAATGATAAACTAATCTTCATAATACAGGTACCTATTTATTTTTAATCATCATAGGCAAGAAGGTTCTTAAACGACGTTTGTGAGTGGAAACTCTGGGACCCAGGAATTAATACTAATACACAATAGCCACCTTATTGGTGATTTTCTTCAGAAAGTCTAGGATTGTAGTAACATCAACCGACGTGGTACGACCAGCATAGCTATTCACCATCATTCAATTCCATCCGTGGGCATGGAATTGCGGAAACGAATGGTTGTGGTTTTGTAACGTTCACGTAGGGAGAATGATACAAAATAGTGATATCTATACTAATATATAAAGCTGAAGAGTTTGTTTGTTCGTTTGTTTGTTTGCTTGAACGCGCTAATCTCAGGAACTACTGGTCCGATTTGAAAAAATCTTTCAGTGTTAGATAGCCCATTTATAGAGGAAGGCTATATATCATCCCATCAATCATCATCATATCATCAAGCTAAGACCAAGGAAGTTTCGCGGGTCAACTAGTTAGATTATAATGGTTACCTACTAGCTTTTGCACGCGACTTATACATTTTTACCCGTTCCCTTAGCAATTTCAGGAAATCTCTTAGGGCTCCCCTACACTTCCCAAGGTACCTACATGCCAAATTTCAGCTTTCTACGACCTGTTGTTTCGGCTGTGCGTTGTCTGTCAGTCGCTCACTTAGTCACTCAATCAGTCAGTCAGTAACGGAAGAATTTTATATTTTACGATTCAATAAAATAGAAAATATGTTTTACTTTGACGAACGGCGATGCGCCACCGGTACATGGTGGACATCCCACCCACGCGCACAAAACGTTTTGGGAACACATTCATAGTGCGTGCAGCTAAGGAGTGGAATTCCCTGCCGGAGTCTGTTTCCTGATAGCTATAACCTGGGAGTATTTAAGTCAAGAGTGAATAGGTTACTTCTAAGCAAGTGTGCTCCATCTTCGACCACATCATCGCTTACCATCAGGTGAGATAGTGGTCAAACGCGAGCCTATAAATAGTAAAAAAGAATAGTCTTGCTTTCGAAGCCACAACCAGTCTTTTCCGGATGATATGCAGATTTATCAACGTAAACGAATTAAAGGGATCATAGCAGATGGTGTTCAATAGTTCCCACCTGTATGGGACAGACGCGTGAGTTTATGTATTCAGTAAGAACATAATAGTGCCTATCTACAGTATCTACCTCTATTAATCTAGACGGCCTTGCAGCCTATTAACGATTCAATACGTCATAGACTCATAGACACCTAGACTATGAGATATGTCACTCAGTTATTTATATGGCATTACTAATGAGCCGTGACATCTTATGAACTTTGAATGAGCAGATAATGCTTCCTGCTACCAGAGTTTGAACTATTACAGACCCAAAGGTTGACTGTTGCATTAAGTCCGCCCATGTACCTACCACTATTGTACATTAAGTTTAAATTAATGTTTCCTCCCTTACAGATAATTATCTTTTTTTCAGCTGTAACTTGACTTAAAAAAGTGGAACTACTTAGGTAAATACAGCGATTATAGATTAGATCTAGATTAAAATTTTTGATCAATAATAGGACTTGAAAACCTTTAACAATCGAGAAAGTCAATTCAGGATTTTAATGAATAAAATGAAAATATGTAAAAAAAAACTGGCCAAGTGCAATATTTTTTTTTAACATGTTATTTTAACACTATAGACTTCTAATAGGTTTTCCTGTAATTTTTAGGTTCAGTAGTTTCGGAGATAAGGGGGGAGGATGGTCATTTTTCCTCTAATTTCTTGAATAACTTCAAAACCATTTACTTTAAAATTATGAAAAAACTATAATTAAAACCCTCACAGTAAGCCCTTTCATTTGATATGTCACACGATATTGTTAAAAAACCTTTTTTTTGTAATTTTCTAGTTTGACCTCCATAAGTGTCCCCCATACTAAAAATTTAATGATTTACGTAACGCGTCCGTGTTTGGGTCACAGAAGTCCATATGTGTACCAAATTTCCACAGAATCGATCCAGTGGATCCGGAGAAAACTGGCTGTGACAGACGGAGATACAGACACCCGAGTGATCCTATAAGGGTTCCGTTTTTTTTTCGGAACTCTAATAAGAATAGAATAGAATAGAATAGAATACTCTTTATTATGTACACCATATAAGTTACAGAAAAAAATAGACTCTAATAAGAAACTGCTAACTAAAAAATTATTCTTATCCTAAATTAATATAACAATAGATAAAGTTAGTTTGTTGTGCTCTTACCATTGATTTTTATATATAAATGGCTCTTACGCCTAAATAGCTAGACCTATTTTGACGAATTTTGATCCTGAGAAAGATCGGATCCTAGAGACAGTAAAAGGCTACTTTTATAAAAGCTATCAGGCCGTATTTATCATCACCATCACCTTCCTGCCCTTATCCCATGTTAGTTGGAGCCGGCGAAACACGTTTTTTTCTTCCATTCTGTCCTATCAGCCGTCTTCTTCTTCTTCTTATCGTGTGGGCAGTGGTCTAACGACCCCACACACCCTAGTGTCAGAGTTTCTAAACCGCCTCAAGGGCCTCTGACATGGTTTATCTGACGACCGCCATTTGGCGGCCGGGACCATCGGCTTATACGTGCCTTCCGAAGCACGGAATCATCTTTTTATCAGACGATTAGGTGATTCAAACCTGCAATGTCTTAACCAAACTGGAAACAACTTTACAAAGTATGCTTCCCGTGGCAATCGATCCCACGACCACCGGGTCACAAGGCAAACGCCTAAACCATTCGACCACGGAAGCAGTTCATATCAGCCGTCACGCCATCACTAACTCCCTTTTCTTTCAGATTATTCCTCACACAATACATCCATCTTTTCTTTCCCGTCCCCCCGCCCCTCCGCATTTCTATCTATACTAATATATAAAGCTGAAGAGTTTGTTTGCTTGAACGCGCTAATCTCAGGAACTGCTGGTCCGATTTGAAAAATTCTTTCAGTGTTGGATAGCCCATTTATCGAGGAAGGCTATAGGCTATATATCGTCACGCTAAGACCAAAAGGAGCGGAGCAGTAATGAAAATTGTGACGCAGACGACGTTGCGCGGGGGGCAGCTAGTATATTCATAACTGTTTTAGTTACATGCATTTCATCCCTCCTCTTTACATGACCTTACAAGCAGGCCATATTCATATTTAGATTTATCGACGTAGGTTTTGATAAAGAACATGCAGTTCTGTACTAATTGCATGATAAGGATTAATTACCAATAAAAAATACCATGATTATCTAACTAAATTTATTGATATTGGTCATTTAAATTATCTTTCTTAATCCATATAAAATGTGAATGTTTGGGAAACTATTTATTATTTTGAATGTGTTAGTAAACCCTTACTAATATCCTGACTCAATATTATAAATGCGAAAGTAAGTCTGTGTCTGTCTGTCTGTCGCGCTTTCACGTCATAACTACGGAAGCGATTTAAATGAAATTTAATTAACTAATTATTTAGTTTCATTTCATTTAAATCGGTAAAAAGGGATAAAAAGTAGTCTATGTCCTTTCTCAGGAGAAAGGACATAGGCTACTTTTTATCCCGGGAGTATACTCCCTAGGGACCACGCGGGCGAAGCCGCTGGCAGGAGCTAGTTGTTTATAATCCTATCCCTAATATTTAATAACATTCTTCCGTTACTGATTGAATGACTGACAGACAACCCACAGTCCTAGAAAGCTGACATTTGGCGTGTAGCTTCCCTACACTAAGAGAGGATTTCCCGAAATTCCTACGGGAACGGGAAAAAACGGGATATGCGCGTACGAAGTAGCGGGCAAAAGCTAGTTACTCATAAACTGCTGAACACATTTGTATGAAACAAGCCAGTCAGATAGGATAGACCATAAAAAAAGTTATTAGGTTGGCATAGAAATCTTTAGGCACAGCTAGTCAGTCAAAAGATAAAACTAAACCAATGATATATTCACAATTCTGTTATCAAAGTGTAATCTGTAACTTCAGCTGTGATATCTATCTTATCTTTTGTCAAACATAGACATTTACATACATAGAATAAATATGATATAAGTAAAGACGCATTCAAATTGGTACCGGGCTAGATGTCAAACTCTAAAGTAATATTTACATAAGAATAAATTATTGTTTTGTTTACTAATTTGCTGCAAGTTCTGATCTGATCACACACGATTTTCCATTGAAAGAAGGGATACGGCCACTGAGTGTCAAAGGCTATTTATCCCGAAAAAAAGAGGGTGTCTGACGTTACTTTGGAAAGTGAAAACACAGAAAAAAAAACTGGCCAAGTGCGAGTCGGACTCGAGTGCAAAGGGTTCCGAACGAATTTTTTTTTAACATGTTATTTTAACACTACAGACTTGTAATAGCTTTTCCTGTTTTCTATAGGTAAAGATCTATTATCTCCATTATTTTCAAAATTTTAGGCTCAGTAGTTTCGGAGATAAGGGGCGAGAATGGTAATTTTTCGTCTAATTTCTTGAATAACTTCAAAACCCTTTATTTTAAAATTAAAAAAAATATCGCACGATATTGAATGTTTTTATTTAATTTTCTAGTTTGACCCCCAAAAGTGACCCCCATACTAAAAAAAATATTTAATTACGTAACGCGTCCGTGTTTGGGTCACAGAAGTCCATATTTATACCAAATTTCAACAGAATCGGTCCAGGAGATCCGGAGAAAACTGGCTGTGACACACGGACAGACAGACAGACACCCGAGTGACTCTATAAGGGCTCCGTTTTTTGTTAGGAACCCTAAAAATCAGTCCAATCAGATGTAGCCAAGTACCGGCATTCCACTTGAAGCGGAACTACGCACAACGAACCGAATGGGAGTCTAAGTGCGGAAAATGGAGTCTCTACTCTACTCCACTTGAAGCAACTGCCCATCCATCTGTGCTCCACTTCCCAGTAACTGGGCAAGTGGGCATCACAGTACCCCCTGACTCCCACGTTACCAACAAGAAAAAACTAGTAGCTAGTTAAATATTTCAATTTTTTATTGTTGTGGGTTCTAGAATTTTTTATCAGTAAATTTAGTTAGTTAGATCTGAGTAAAATTAAATTTACAGCCAGATCGAATATTGAGCTGGTGCAAAAACTTTTCATGAAAGGTTGAATGAGGTATTGTAATATTAGTGACTCAACTGTTAATAAATACTTGCATCATTACAGTCACTATGAGTAAGCAGAAATGTAGGTATTACAATTTAAATAATTGTGTGAGACAAAACTTCCTGTAACTATCATGACATAGAATGAGGAAATTAGCCTAGTAGTCTGAAAGTTTCAAATTATACCAAGAGAATGTACATCTGGGATAAAAAGTATCCTGTGTCCTAACCAAATACGTGGCCAACCCATGGGCCAAGTAAAATTAAAGTTAATATTTGTATTACCTACAGATAATTGTTTCTGGTTCTGGCTGTTCTGTGTGTATGTTTGTAAATGCATCCACAATACAGAAGAAATTCCTAGTGCGGGTTAACGTTTTATTTAATACAGAAACTCACAAACATACATGAACCCTGGGGGGCTACTCTCTAACGAAATCCGTAGTTTCGGGCTAAGTTTCGGGCGGGCATTTTCTATTTCGTATCACCTAACCACTGAGAACTAATGATAACACGATTTGACAGTTACTGTGAAATCGTGTTGTCATTCATTCTCAGTTCGGGTTCGGGACTAATCGCATGTCTGTAGGTGATACGGAGTAGAATACGCCCGCCCGCAACTAAGCCCGAAACTACGGATTTCGTTAGAGAGTAGCCCCCCTGAAAACATAACACTTCTTTTTTTAGGCAGTCGTGTAAAAAGAAAGATAAAGAAGGAAGAAAGAAGTTTCATTCAAATCCATTCAGTTATTGAGGAATGATTGATTTAAAACACCCAGAATTATAAAAATTACATTATTAATTCAATGGTACGTAAATTGTGTATTTGTTTTCGCTGTGTGACTTACCTATTTCTTTAAGGAAATAAATGTATAATGATTTTCCCAAGGTGGATTAGTCACGGGTCTTCTTGAAAACTTTATGAATATTGTAAGGGTTCCAATAAGGTTGTGTGGTCTGCGGGTCTAAAAAGGCCACTTTAGCAGAATCAGAAAGCACATCACACTACCTGTCACTGTCAAATTTTCCCAATCAACCTTGAACCTAATGCGTTAGCGACAAAGATGAAAATGAAATTTGACAGATTGTTGTGTGATTAATATTATGATTCTAATATGATTCTCCCGAAGTGGCCTTTTTAGCACCCCTGGTCAAAGTTTTCAAAATGAGTAATTTTCCCTGCTGTTTTAATTTTTAGCTAAGTATATTTATCTATAGTTCCTTTTCAATTATTTAAAGAAATTTGTGTATAAAAATCTGGCCAAGTGCGAGTCGGACTCGCGTGCAAATGGTTCCGAACGAATTTAATTTTTTTTACATGTTACATTAACACCATAGACTTCTTATAGGTTTTTCTGTAATCTATAGCCTAGATAAAGATTATCTCCACTTCTTTCAAAATTTTAGGCTCAGTAGTTTCGGAGATAAGGGTAATTCCCCCCCCCTTATCTCAGAAACTACTACGCCTAAAAAGAATGGTCATTTTTCGTCTAATTTCTTGAATAACTTCAAAACCATTTATTTTAAAATTATGAAAAAAATATATAATTAAAACCTTCACAGTAAGTCCTTTCATTTAATACGTCACACGATATTAATCAAAAAACTCTTTTTATTTTATTTTCTAGTACGACCCCCATACTAAAAAAATTATAATTTAAGTAACGTGTCCGTGTTTGGGTCACAGAAGTTGATATGTGTACCAAATTTCAACAGAATCGGTCAAGTGGATCTGGAGAAAACTGGCTGTGTGTGACAGACAGACAGACACCCGAGTGATCCTATAAGAGTTCCGTTTTTTGTTCCGAACCCTAATTATGATCTTACGTTTCTTGTGAAAAATACATAGGATATTACATTTTAATGTATGGTGAATTGATGACTCAATGCCAAATGCTTTAACATACATATTTATTAGTATTAGTACCATTATGTGAATAAATATTCGTGTGTTTGTTAAAATACTTAAATATGTTAATTATAAGTAATGTCCAAAGTTTAAAAAAGGTAAAAAGGCTATGAAATATAGAAATAAGTAAGTAAGGTTCCTGTCCAGCACAAATTGTAGAAAATGATTGGGATTTTTGCCTTTCTATAAGGATAATAATTGTGGGACATAGGGACTTATTATGCTGGCACATCACTAGGCATAGTTATCATAATATTCACTTTATTTGTGCGATAAATTTATACCTTATGCTTTTCTAAATAAGGTCAATTATGTACACCAAATATAAAATATTAGCAATTAGATATGAGCTATGCTGTTTTGACTGCTGATAGGGAACATTAACAAAACAGATTGTTAGCAAGCAATTATGATAAGAGGTTGGTAGGTACTTAAGACTACATTAGGAAAATTCATTAGTTTTTTTTTAATAACTAACATTTGATCTGTATTTTTGTTTTTATACTACTACAAAATAAAATACCTACTTATTTGAATTTTAACTTCTAAAATATTTATTGATATAATTCTACCTAATTTTCAATAATAAACAATACTTACTAAAGTACCTGTTTTACTAATAAAATGCTTGTAAAGAATGTACAACCAACTAAGTAATCATGCAATAAAGCTTTTGAACGCTTGAACAAAGTTTATGGTCTACGTAAAAAGGACATAAAATATTGTACAAACCTCTGTGCCACCGGTTGGTTTTTGACCACAATAACTTGATTTTATCCATCTTAATCAAACTCTCAACAAGACAGAAAACTCGAACTTTAACGCACGTCTTAACGAAACTACAAACACACTCTTCTAAAAACACTCGTTAGTACATCTTTTCACGCGCGGGAAATCACGTATTTTATAACTCAGTTCTCATTTTCATAGATTTGCTCTGTTGGGTCGTATTTTATAAAAAGCGCGTTCAATACACGTTTCTTTCTATCGAGTTTGCAAATTAAACTGACTTGACTGTGAATGACTGCTTTATCTCATGAATTATATAACCTTGAAATAGCGTTGCTTATAGTGATAAAATAAAAATAAATCAATAAAAACTGTGCTGAAATTAGCGAACTAAATTAGCGCTGTAGGAAATCGAAAGGAATGGGAAAATCCTTGTCAGTTTCAAATATGACACTCATAACAATCGTTCGGAAAGTGTTTCACAAAAGTAAAGTTTTCACACAGGCTTCGTTTAGCCACAGTATTAGTTTCCTTTCCGAAATGAAGTCAATTTGGTATTGTGTTTGTTTTCTTGTTAAAATTGTTCAGATATAGAAATAAACAAAATAATTAGTTGAGAATAGTAAAACTATAAAACTGATGTAATGTACAGTAATCACACCATTTTACAAATAAAGGTTTTAAACGAATCAATTCCTGCCAAACAAACTGACAGTGACAAATAAGATGCGTTTACTAAGTTTGTTTCAAATAATACGTTTAAAATGCTAACGCGCCAACAAGAATTTGAATTATTTCAATGTTTTCGTTTTTTTATTGTTAGCGTTTGCTGGGCGAGTGTTGATTTCTGTCTTACGTGATATTAAACACCACCTCTTGGCTTACTCACCCCTTTCATTTATTATACCCATGCTTAGCCATTTTTTTTTCTTCATATTTTCTTCACTACACACAGGCTATCCAAGACCTAAAAGTGAAAAGAAAGTTGTGGGAAGAACTGAGATCCACTGATCCACGAGAAAGCAAGGACAAGAAAATCCTAGAAGACGAGCTACCACAATTCAGTACCTAGGTGAAACAAAACATTTAATTGAATTCGATAGGCACGACTGGGCGAGTAGCTCGCGAGTAAAGTTTCCTGTTGAGCTTAAAACTGGCGGTTAATAAAGACGCATTATATTATGTATTTGTAAAGTATAAATATGCCTCATGAAAGATTTTAATTAGTTAAAAATTCAAAATCTTCCACGTAAACACGATTACTAAGGATACTTATCTACCAGTCTATTAGTCAGCCTTTCACAATACAAACAACGCCTACAACCAACAAGTTCTGACATTTCTATTTCACAAAAATGAGAACTGAGATGTCAAGATATCTTTATTATTGCGGCGGTAACCGCTGGTTGCGGACAAAATCTGATGTCAGGCGCATCGCCCACGATCCGGTCACAATACGCCATTATGCCAGAGGAGCGTTAATAAAGAACGCTATGATCCAGAAAACTGTATTGTTAAGGCTGAATGGGAGTTTTTTTTTTAAGATTTCTATCAAAGCGTTGGTAATGATGACGAGACATAAGTTTGCGAAATAAAGATACAAGTTAACTGGGCCTACATAATCTAACTTAGACTGATTAACCTGCCTTGCTTGCCTACCCACCAGCTTTGCTAGTCTCATTTTTGGCCACCACATAAATTACACCGGTTCTCATCCGAAGTTAAGCAAAGTTGAGCGCGGTTAGTACTTAGATGGGTGACCGCTTAGGAACACCGCGACGCGTGAGATTGTCTTTTGTGTTTTTCTTTCTAAACAATAAATTATAATGTTTTGTGAATGAACTGTCATATTATTCACTTGTAACGAATTTTTAAATGGCTATTACCGTTACTTTTTGTCAATAAAATATAATCAAATGTGCGTTTTCTTACAAAATGGCTATGCATGCTTGTTAGCTGTCTCACATATCACAATTTAAGCTCAGTCTTACGATATTTTTCGTTTTGTTTAAAAATTATGATATTTAAAAAAAAATAAGTTATATAAAGTTTGTGATCATATTGGATGTTTTTTATTGTTTATGAATACTTTTTAGGGTTCCGAACAAAAAACGGAACCCTTAAAGGATCACTCGGGTGTCTGTCTGTCCGTCTGTCACAGCCAGTTTTCTCCGGATTCACTGGACCGATTCTGGTGAAATTTGGTACACATATGGTCTTCTGTGACCCAAACACGGGCGCGTTACGTAAATTATTAAATTTTTAGTATGGGGGCACTTTTGGGGGTAAAACTAGAAAATTTCTAAAAAAAGTTTTTTGAACAATATCGTGTGACATATGAAATGAAAGGGCTTACTGTGAGGAGGGCTATGATTATATTTTTTTCATAATTTTAAAATAAATGGTTTTGAAGTTATTCAAGAAATTAGACGAAAAATTACCATTCCCCCTTATCTCCGAAACTACTGACTGAGCCTAAAATTAAAAAAAAAAATGGAGATAATAGATCTTACCTATAGATTACAGGAAAACCTATGAGAAGTCTATAGTGTTAAAATAACATGTTAAAAAAATAAATTTCGTTCAGAACCCTTTGCACGCGAGTCCGACTCGCACTTGGCCAGCTTTTTTCTTTTGTTAAAATATGGCAATAGGCAACAATTCATTGTGACGATAAAAGATGTTTCGTTATGCCTACTTATTTTTGAAGTGCCTACACAGACTTGAGTCAAAATGCAGGTATTTATTGGATGCCTACCATTTGCAGTAAACTTTGCTAATTCCCTAAAACCCTAGGCATACCTAAACGAAAGGTTATAAATACATGCCTCTGCTATCCAGAGGGGAAAATTTTGTAGGTATTGCTATTTACATTGGGTAGTAAATAAAATTCCCGTAATCATACCACTAACACTACCTAAGTGATCAACTTATGCATCGTTGTAAAAACAACTGTGAAGGGTGTAGGTACCTACCTATTAGATTTATTAAATGCATTATTCATACTGTACCTACCTACCTATGCTATTGTTTCTATTTGTAATTTATACATATAAAGGTTTTCCGTTTATTTTACCTACTGAACCGTTATTTATAAAAGGCAATGGCTACAGGAAGTGGTTAGTACTTTATTTACTTAGTTGGATACTATCTAAGTAGGTAGGTATAGATACACTAGCTGACCCCCGCAACTTCGTCTGCGTCACAATTTTCATTACTGCTCCGCTCCTATTAGTCTTAGCGTGATGATATTACTATAGCCTTCTTCGATAAATGGGCTATCTATCACTGAAAGAATTTTTCAAATCGGACCAGTAGTTGCTGAGATTAGCGCGTTCAAGCAAACAAACTCTTCAGCTTTATATATTAGTATAGATAACTACTCGTTCTTGATCGTTGTGATGTGCCTACATGTTTTATAAAAGCACCGGTTTGCTTTCATACGAACAACACTTCCTTTTATTTATTTACTAACTTTTGCCCGCAACTTCGCACGCGTGTATCCCGTTTTTTCCGTTCGCGTCGGTATTTCGGGAAATCCACTCTTAGTGCTCCCCTGCACCTACCAGCCAAATTACAGCTTTCTACGACTAGTAGTTTTGGCTGTGCTTTGTCTATTAGTAACGGAAGAATCTATACTTCTATACTAATATATAAAGCTGAAGAGTTTGTTTGTTTGTTTGTTTGCTTGAACGCGCTAATCTCAGGAACTGCTGGTCCGATTTGAAAAATTCTTTCAGTGGTAGATAGCCCATTTATCGAGGAAGGCTATAGGCTATATATCATCACGCTAAGACCAATAGGAGCGGAGCAGTAATGAAAATTGTGACGCAGGCGAAGTTGCGCGGGTCAGCTAGTTTTATATATTAGAACTAGCTTCCGCCAGCGGCTTCGCCCGCGTGATCCCTAGGGAACATGTTCCCGGGATAAACAGTAGCCTATGTCCTTTCTCAGGCTCTAGACTATCTGTGTACCAAATTTTATTTAAATCGGTGCAGTAGTTTTGGCGTGAAAGCGCGACAGACAGACAGACAGAGTTACTTTCGCATTTATAATATTAGTAAGGATTGTATGAAACAAAAGTTTTTCTGTAACTGTCACCAGAGGGCGCTTATTCAGTTTCAATACAAATTGACGTTTACGCTAACGCGATCGAGAACGTTAAAAGACTCGCACTAAGGCCACTGTAAAATGTACCGTTCGAATGATTTGCGACTTTTCGCAGGTGAAGTCGCTGGCAGAAGTTAATTGCTCATAAAAACACTTACTTTCATTTATATTTCTACACCAAAAAAAAGTCACATCCATTTTTTCTTTCTCTGTCAATTAGAAGTCCGTCTTCGACTATTCATGCCGAAGTAATCACGAGCAATTGTTATTGTGAACACATACGTACATACATTGTACATAGGTACTCGTATCGTGAGGTGAATGCATTCACCCTCTGAATCTATTTTATAACTAGCTGACCCGCGCAACTTCGTCTGCGTTCATTACTGCTCCGCTCCTATTGGTCTTAGCTTGTTGATATACTTATAGCCTTTCTCGACAAATGGGCTATCTAACACTGAAAGAATTTTTCAAATCGGACCAGTAGTTCCTGAGATTAGCGCGTTCAAGCAAACAAACAAACAAACTCTTCAGCTTTATATATTAGTATAGATTAAAATTGTTAAGTACATGGATAAGTGAAAAAAATTGAACTTAGAAAGGCAAAATTAATACCATATCATTTACTATCAATTGACCTTAAGGTGGTACAGAGATGGAATTTGGTAGGTGGAAAGACAAACGGAGAGGAAAATAAAAAATATACCAACAATAATAGTAAAAACATACCTAGCAACTATTATTATAACTAATCAGTTTATTTCAGATCAAATAAAATCAATCCAATAAATTACAAATTATAAAGAATGGAGAAATCATTAAATTAAAATATTAAAATTAGGTACAATTATAGAGAAATCAATAAATTAAATTACAATTATAGATCCTATTATATGGTAATAGGTGTTAGTAAGACTTATGCACTATGTTAGTCAACACCCATCACAATATTTATCCATTTCGAGATCCAGCAGCGAGTTGCAGCTACGAGTAACGTTGTGATGATTCTTCTAATTCCTTGTGAGCGTGTTCACGTCAACTCTCGTACTTACCTAGCCTTAAGAGGAAATGCTGGCGGCGAGACTTTGGATGTAAAAAGTCATAATTCGAGGTTTGACTCTCGACTGTTTTCTCTTCCAATATTGGACTGATTTAAGAGATTTTTCACAAACTGATTAAAAAGGATGTATACTGTGTCTCTATGTTTTCCTTTTTTGTTGATTAATAGTTGTCAAATTTGTACACTAGGGCTCTGTTGACAGCGATTTGTCGGACAATTTTGAGCATTTTGTGAGAGTTCTAGTGCTTATACGGTTAATAAATCATCAAAAAGGAAAACATAGGGACACATTAAATATCCTTCTTATTCAGTTTGTGAAATATCTTTTAAATCGGTCCAATATTGGAGGAGAAAACAGTCGAGAACCAAACCTCGAATTATGACTTTTTGCATAAAAAGTTTCGCCGCCAGCATTTCCTCTTAGCTGAATGATGTAACTTCACGGACAGACTCAGGTCATCTCAAGTCTTCAAACGTGCATCAATGTTTTTATCTGATAATAAAACTACTGCGACAGACTGTGCATTCACAAGAAATCTCTAAAATACGGTAACTTGAACCCAAAGACAACCCCGAATGTAACGCTACTCTACTCTTTGACATCTCTCAAACACCAAAGACACCTGTCAAAGTATAGGTAGTGCGTTCCAACCGCATTATAAAAAACTCAACGAACGATTCGAACTCTATTCCCTTTACTTTAAGCCTGTAAATACGGATTATTTAGGAAACAATAGTCGATTGTTTACACACTTCGCCATGTTACGACTGGCCGAGCTGTAAAACCTCTGTAAAACAGGTTTCGAGAACTGGTCAGCTGTACTAGTAATAAATAAGTAAGTACTTACTTACTTAAACTGAAAAAGATATGCAACTACTTAGGCCCAGGCAGAACCTATAATGTTACTAGCTTTTGACCGAGACTTCGCTCGCGTTACAATAGATTTCCGAAAAAAAGTAGCCTATGACCGTCTCCAGCGTCCGATCTACCTACATCTATCTCTGTACTAAAATTAAGGAAAATCGGTTCAGCTATTTAACCCTTAAACCTTTCCTCTTGACTCGAACTAGAAAACAAAGTGAGGGGATCTGTGTGTCATTAAGTGTTTATGTACATCAATTTCTTCATAATACCCTTGGGCTTTGACCATGTTTAACTTGTCAAACAATAATTTTAAAAGACGCCCGCGATTTGTCCCCGTCTTATCTTAAGAGCCTTTTCAATTCTTAAATGTTATCTTAATAAAAATCCTCACAGCGTGATTGAAATGAATACATTAAAGCTTAATTTTTATCTCCAGGACAAAGGAGTAACGTCCATAGACAACACACGAAGCGTCAATAAACTTTTTTATTCCTGCGCCGTGTGTGGCCACGGTAACTCTTTATAAGTCCAAGTCGGGATGTTGGCTAACCTCGGGCACTTAATTTATAACCAGCGTAGATAATATGGGCCACTTCGGATTAGTATTAATGAAGCCTAGTTTACAAAGACTTTTAAGTGATAACGTTTTTTATGGTTCTTTCGCAATGAGATTTAGGTAAGTAGTTAATCTCGGTTACGTAAAGCTGTTATCGATATGAACCTATATGGTTGCATTTTATTGAAGGAAAGTTTGTAACTAGGTAAGTAGTTTGATAGCCAATTAATGTCTGATGTCACTGTAAAGTGTTTAATTTATTCTAGAGTCTGTGGGCGGACATGTTCTACATGGTAATAAGTGTATGACACTTGCGGTTTATGCTACTGGTTTATATTTTGACGCCTTCGCAGAGAAAGAAGTTGTGATTAGATAATGATACGACAGGCCGTAAAAAAGCTGCTAATTAATTTTTATGCAAGATTTTTAGTGTCTTTAGGTAGGTGGTCAAAATCTCTCCTCTATCCATTGGTCAAATACAACCGACTTGCTACTAACACGAGGTTAAATAACAAATCTATACTCTACTAATATCTATACTAATATATAAAGCTGAAGAGTTTGTTGATTTGTTTGTTTGTTTGTTTGCTTGAACGCGCTAATCTCAGGAACTACTGGTCCGATTTGAAAAATTATTTCAGTGTTAGATAGCCCATTTATCGAGGAAGGCTATAGGCTATATATCATCACGCTAAGACCAATAGGAGCGGGGCAGCAATGAAAAATGTGACGCAAACGTAGTTGCGCGGGTCAGCTAGTGTTTCATAATATAATAGTTCCATGTTAGCAAAAAAATCAGCAGGACTATGTCTCTTATTCCTTCCGGGCCAAAGGTCTCCCAATCCATTTCTCACACTACGGGCCAGTCTATCCTGTAAAAGTTAAGTTCTTCTGTCTTCGACATGATGAGTGAGGCCTAAGTCCCAATCTGTCCTAAACAGTGATTATTTTAGCCAACAGCTCATACTAGCATATGTGGCAGATCCTACTACCTACTAATATTATATCCTACTATCTATCCTACTTCCTACTGATCCTACTTCCTACTAATATTATATCCTACTATCTATCCTACTTCCTACTAATCCTACTTACTACTAATATTATATCCTACTATCTATCCTACTTCCTACTAATCCTACTTGCTACTAATCCTACTTCCTACTAATATTATAAATGCGAAAGTTTGACAGATGGATGTTTGTTAGTCTTTCACGTCAGAACGCCTGAAAGGATCTTCATGTTTGGCACAGAGGTAGATTATAGTCTGCAATACATAGGCTACTTTTTATCCCGGGAGTATGTTGTATAGGGATCACGCGGGCGAAGCCGCTGGCAGAAGCTAGTAGTCAATAAATGAGATTAGTACTTTCACGCGCCAACCATAATATTCTGATAAGTTCTTGAAAGGAAATATGGGCAGCGAGACTTTGTACGTAAAAAGTCATTCGAGGTCATTCGAGGTTTGGCTCTCGCCTGTTTTCTCCTCCAATATTAGACCGATTTAAGAGATTTTTTTTTTTTATTTGTGATGGGTTTGATCTTGACCCTAGTCTATGTCAGAGATGACAGAGATAAAGTCTACGATGGAGCGAGCTTACCCAGAAGGAGCCTGTTCACTCTAACTTTGAAGAGTTAGGGTTGTAAGCGTTTGGAAACACAGACGCAGGCAGAGAGTTCCACTCCTTTGCTATGCGCATTATAAAAGACGTTTGGAAACGCTTAGTTCGAATTGGTGAAATAGCAACAACGTAGGGATGGTAAGATGCAGTGCGTCTGGATGTCCGATGGTAGAAGGGGGCCGGTGGGATGAGGTCGTGGAGTTCTTGGGCACACTCACCGAAGTACAATTTGTGGAAGACCGACAAGCAGGCAATCTTATGGCGATGAGCCAAGCTATGTAGCTTTGCATCCACCAGTTTTACGTCACCGATGTGCCCTGTGTTCCACCGAGTCAAGCGCGGCAAGCTGATACTTAGCTGAGCCATCCCAAAGGTGCTTTAAATCGGGTTAAATGCTGTCCAGGGTTGAAGTATCGCTTCACCCTATTTAGGATGCCAAGCTTTTTGTCCATATATTTCATGAACTGAATAAAATGGATATAGGTATACCTACCTCTTTCATTTGCCCTTCTCTCTCTAACAAGAACAAATTCCTTAGTTTATTCTTAAACATTTTACAGCATATTAATATATTCAAAACAGGATATTTTCCCCATGTTTAGACGTCAATTCCAAGCAGCTTTTCAATATTGCCATAACACTTAACATTGACCGTTCAGATCGTCACAACAACTAATTATTACGTGAGAAACGAAAGTTATTACAGTTTGTTTATTATTTAATTGTTCCTTACAAAGATTAACCGGTTTTAGTTGAAATCTTATGTTTTTTAAACATGCTTTGTTTGTACTTCCGCGGTTAGTGTTTGTATGTCTAATTATGTGCGAGAAGGTACCTACCTAGGTAAATATGTTGTAGTGTCGTTGTGAAGTTGGACGTTTAGGAAACTGCCCATTTAGTATTGGCGAGAAGCTTGAATTTAAAAAATTTAATCGTTTTTGGTTTTGTATCTTTGTTTTTTAAGACCGACTTCTGAAATTAAAGTTATTTTAAACTTTGTAGTGTTTTTTTTGGAAGTCGGTTATATTTTTTTGAAAAAAGTTTTTATTTTTCACTTTTAAGGTGACACTTGGACGACGCGCGACGTCTTCGTCTACGTAGAAATTGAAATAAGCAAAAATGCTCATAAAACAAAAACTGCTGAGCCAAACTGAATTAAATTTTAACGGGAGCAAATAGCAACTACTTATCGCATCGAACTAAAAAAGAATCACAAAAGTCGGATCAGAAACCTCGGAAATCTCTAAAATACGGTAACTTGAACCCAAAGACAACCCCGAATGTAACGCTATTCTACTCTTTGACATCTCTCAAACACCAAAGACACCTGTCAAAGTATAGCTAGTGCGTTCCAACCGCATTATAAAAAAACAACAAACGATTCGAACTCTATTCCCTTTACTTTAAGCCTGTAAATACGGATTATTTAGGAAACAATAGTCGATTGTTTACGCACTTCGCCATGTTACGACTGGCCGAGCTGTAAAACCTCTGTAAAACAGGTTTTGAGAACTGGTCAGCTGTACTAGTAATAAATAAGTAAGTACTTACTTACTTAAACTGAAAAAGATATGCAACTACTTAGGCCCAGGCAGAACCTATAATGTTACTAGTTTTTGACCAAGACTTCGCTCGCGTTACAATAGATTTCCGAAAAAAAGTAGCCTATGACCGTCTCCAGCGTCCGATCTACCTACATCTATCTCTGTACTAAAATTAAGGAAAATCGGTTCAGCTATTTAACCCTTAAACCTTTACTCTTGACTCGAACTAGAAAACAAAGTGTTTATGTACATCAATTTCTCCATAATACCCTTGGGCTTTGACCATGTTTAACTTGTCAAACAATCATTTTAAAATACGCCCGCGATTTGTCCCCGTCTTATCTTAAGAGCCTTTTCAATTCTTAAATGTTATCTTAATAAAAATCCTCACAGTGTGATTGAAATGAATACATTAAAGCTTAATTTTTATCTCCAGGACAAAGGAGTAATGTCCATAGACAACAGACGAAGCGTCAATAAACTTTTTTATTCCTGCGCCGTGTGTGGCCACGGTTACTCTTTATAAGTCCAAGTCGGGATGTTGGCTAACCTCAGGCACTTAATTTATAACCAGCGTAGATAATATGGGCCACTTCGGATTAGTATTAATGAAGCCTAGTTTACAAAGACTTTTAAGTGATAACGTTTTTTATGGTTCTTTCGCAATGAGATTTAGGTAAGTAGTTAATCTCGGTTACGTAAAGCTGTTATCGATATGAACCTATATGGTTGCATTTTATTGAAGGAAAGTTTATAACTAGGTAAGTAGTTTGATAGCCAATTAATGTCTGATGTCACTGTAAAGTGTTTAATTTATTCTAGAGCCTGTGGGCGGACATGTTCTAAATGGTAATAAGTGTATGACACTTGCGGTTTATGCTACTGGTTTATATTTTGACGCCTTCGCAGAGAAAGAAGTTGTGATTAGATAATGATACGACAGGCCGTAAAAAAGCTGCTAATTAATTTTTATGCAAGATTTTTAGTGTCTTTAGGTAGGTGGTCAAAATCTCTCCTCTATCCATTGGTCAAATACAACCGACTTGCTACTAACACGAGGTTAAATAACAAATCTATACTCTATACTAATATTATAAAGTTGAAGAGTTTGTTGATTTGTTTGTTTGTTTGCTTGAACGCGCTAATCTCAGGAACTACTGGTCCGATTTGAAAAATTATTTCAGTGTTAGATAGTCCATTTATCGAGGAAGGCTATAGGCTATATATCATCACGCTAAGACCAATAGGAGCGGGGCAGCAATGAAAAATGTGACGCAAACGTAGTTGCGCGGGTCAGCTAGTGTTTCATATATAATAGTTCCATGTTAGCAACAAAATCAGCAGGACTACGTCTCTTATTCCTTCCGGGCCAAAGGTCTCCCACTCCATTTCTCACACTACGGGCCAGTCTATCCTGTAAAAGTTAAGTTCTTCTGTCTTCGACATGATGAGTGAGGCCTAAGTCCCAATCTGTCCTAAACAGTGATTATTTTAGCCAACAGCTCATACTAGCATATGTGGCAGATCCTACTTCCTACTAATATTATATCCTACTATCTATCCTACTTCCTACTAATCCTACTTACTACTAATATTATATCCTACTATCTATCCTACTTCCTACTAATCCTACTTGCTACTAATATTATATCCTACTATCTATCCTACTTCCTACTAATATTATATCCTACTATCTATCCTACTTCCTACTAAACCTACTTGCTACTAATCCTACTTCCTACTAATATTATAAATGCGAAAGTTTGACGGATGGATGTTTGTTAGTCTTTCACGTCAGAACGCCTGAAAGGATCTTCACGTTTGGCACAGAGGTAGATTATAGTCTGGAATAACACATAGGCTACTTTTTATCCCGGGAGTATATGTATCTCTAGGGATCACGCGGGCGAAGCCACTGGCAGAAGCTAGTAGTCCATAAATGAGATTAGTACTTTCACGCGCCAACCATAATATTCTGATAAGTTCTTGAAAGGAAATATGGGCAGCGAGACTTTGTACGTAAAAAGTCATAATTCACGGTTTGGCTCTCGCCTGTTTTGTCCTCCAATATTAGACCGATTGAAGCCCACCTATTTTTTTTTATTTGTGATGGGTTTGATCTTGACTCTAGTCTATGTCAGAGATGACAGAGATAAGGTCTACGATGGAGCGAGCTTACCCAGAAGGAGCCTGTGCACTCTAACTTTGAAGAGTTAGGGTTGTAAGCGTTTGGAAACACAGACGCAGGCAGAGAGTTCCACTCCTTTGCTATGCGCATTATAAAAGACATTTGGAAAAGCTTAGTGCGAATTGGTGAAATAGCAACAACGTAGGGATGGTAAGATGCAGTGCGTCTGGATGTCCGATGGTAGAAGGGGGCCGGTGGGATGAGGTCGTGGAGTTCTAGGGCACACTCACCGAAGTACAATCTGTGGAATACCGACAAGCAGGCAACCATATGGCGATGAGCCAAGCTATGTAGCTTGGCATCCACCAGTTTTACGTCACCGATGAGCCTCTTAGCTCTGTGTTCCACCAAGTCAAGCGCGGCAAGCTGATACTTAGCTGAGCCATCCCAAAGGTGCTTTGAATCGGGTTAAAAGCTGTCCATGGTTGAAGTATCGCTTCACCATATTAGGATGCCCAACTTTTTGTCCATATATTTCATGAACTGAATAAGATGAATATAGGTATACCTACCTCTTTCATTTGCCCTTCTCTCTCTCACAAGAACGAATTCCTTAGTTTATTCTCAACCATTTTACAGCATATTAATATATTCAAAACAGGATATTTTCCCCATGTTTAGACGTCAATTCCAAGCAGCTTTTCAATATTGCCATAACACTTAACATTGACTGTTCAGATCGTCACAACAACTAATTATTACGTGAGAAACGAAAGTTATTACAGTTTGTTTATTATTTAATTGTTCCTTACAAAGATTAACCGGTTTTAGTCGAAATCTTATGTTTTTTAAACATGCTTTGTTTGTACTTCCGCGGTTAGTGTTTGTATGTCTAATTATGTGCGAGAAGGTACCTACCTAGGTAAATATGTTGTAGTGTCGTTGTGAATTTGGACTTTTAGGAAATTGCCCATTTAGTTTTGGCGAGATGTTTGGGAAAACATTTGAATTAAAAAATAACCGGTGGTCCTGAAAACTTTAGTCACAATGCTTTGACAGTTTTTATAATGCTGTCCATTGGATATTAGTTTCCTACCAACGAAATATTATTAAACTAATTTGTTGAATAGGTAGCTTAGAAAAACTTTGTTCGTGAGTAGTTGTTACAGTGACACTAAGAAAAAAAAAATACTGAAAACTGACCATTAATTTTGTAGGTAGGTACGTAGTGATATTATATTTTGACTCGTCAAGTTTCATTCGGTGTTTTTCTGGTGGTCTCACTGTTGATTCTGGTTTTCGTAGTTACACTGGTTGGGAATACTGTGGCGGCTTGTACCAAAAAATAAATAAGTTGTTCGTATTTTAGTGAGAAGCTTGAGAAAGAACCAGCGCTTTTCCAGGGTTCCGTAGCTCAAAAAAAAAAACGGAACCCTTATAAGATCACTTTGTTGTCCGTCCGTCTGTCTGCCAGGACCCTTTATCTCATGAACGCGTGGAGATATCGAGTTGAAATTATAAACTCAGGTCGAAACCATATACTCAGGTCTACGGTACCTTGAAAATGTGAAATAATCAAAGTTCTAAGTTAACGTAAAAAAAGAAACGACCGTTAATGCCGCAAAAAACGTATATTTGGACACTCTCAAGGGAATCAAAATGTTTAGGGTATTTCCTGTTGTTCTAGAACTATGAGTTTGGCAATTAACACCGTCTTATAATACAAGTAAAGGAAAAAGTAAAAGAAAACTATACATTTGTAATTAAATCATAAAAATATATAGTCTTTATTTAAAGTAATTGTACGGAACCCTCGGTGGGCGAGTAAGATTCGCATTTGGCCGGTTTTTTTTCGATTTCAGACTGCTCCTTTACACTTAAGGAACAATATCTTGAAGGCTTTCGTAGTAAAGACCATAGTCTTGATCTTTTTGTATGGTGGGTACTACTACAGATAATATAATACTAGATACTACTAATAAACCGAAAAGGACTACTGCCTAATGTATTACTCGCTTCTGCCAGCGGCTTCGCCTGCGTGATCCCTAGGGAACATACTTCCGGGATAACAAGTAGACTATGTGTTATTCCAGACTATAATCTGCCTCTGTACCAAATTTCATGAAGATCCTTTCGTTCATCGATCAGGCGTTCTGACGTGAAAGAGTAACAAACAATCCATCCTCATAAACTTTCGCATTTATAATATTATTTTAGTTAAATTATTATTATTGTAGGATTAGTAGGATGATTTGGAATGTATTCTAAGCTGTTCAAAGAGTTAATAGAAATGGCGATAAAACGCTTACTTCCAGGAGCAATTCCATTATTGGCTTACTGGAATTGGTCCAGGAAGTAAGCGTTGTAATTTCATGAGTTTAAAGTCTTAAGCTAAGTACGTAAACTCATGAAATTACCGCGGCCCTGGAACGCAAAGGGCACTAGGAGGAACACGGATGGGTTTTAGTCAGTAAGAGTCTGACACTCCCTTCTGCTTCACCCAGAGCGGGAGGAGTCATTTGATGATTTCCCATCCATAAAAAAAAGCTAAGTACCTACACATTATAGATGTACGTTAGTTACAATTTATGTAGACCCATATCTTCGACTTAGGGGCCGTTCAAGTATTACGTAAGCAGAATTTTAGTAATTTTTAACCCCTCCCTCCCCTTGTCAGCGATAGTAATCAAAGCTCTTACTCCTTTCTTCCACGCTTACGTAAGCATTAGGTTTTGGGACCTATTTCCCGTGAAGGACGCGAGTCTCACTTCTATTCACGTCACTTCTGTTATTTCTTACTTAACTATAAAACATCGTGTGGAAGCAAAACCAACTTACTGACCATAATTATGTCAAATCAAATCCTACAAAGAATTGCAAACAAAAAAATTTAGTAAAATATTGCTGACGTAATCACCTTTTAAACCCCTCCGTCCCCCATGTCATCAAAAATAAGCATAGTAAAGACCCCCACTCCCTTACGTAATACCTACTTGAATGGCCCCCTCACCTGTATTGTAGCTAGATGAAAACACGCATTAGCGGGATAACATTAATGACTTCAGATACTAAAACTGGTAGCGTTTTTTTGAACGCATAAATTGAATAGTAAATGCCTTTCAAATGTACGAGATTTAGTTGCCGGCGCGCGAATATCTTAAACAAATTAAACAACAAATTATAATTTGTTGCAAAATACTTATATGAAAACTAGCTAACTCGGCAAATGTTGTACGGCCACACAAAAAAAATACCCTACCACCTATGCTCATACCTACCGAATATACACACAAAATTTCATGAAATTCGGTCGAGCCGTTTCGGAGGAGATCGGTAACAAACACCGTGACACGAGATTTTTATATATATGAAGATCTATGTAAACTTTAAGTAAGTGCGTTGAAAAACGTCGTTTGAGACACACGTGTGTATTTGATGTTGCAGTCCTTTGGCTTCATAACGGCCTCGCTTCGGCTCGTGCGTCTATTCCGCCTAAGCTGTAATGACAAAGCTTGCCCACTCACATCAAAATGCATTACTACAGGAACTTGCTCAAACCTCCTAATTTCTACTTTTCCAGCAGCATGCGTACGTCGGAGTTAAAAAAACGAAACAATACAAACACAGTAGATTAGCGTTAGCGGTGAAACCGCCCGTCCGTCTGTCTGCATGTTTACTTAATGCTGTGGACTGTGTGTGTGGACCACAGATCACGGAACGTTGCGCAAGCAGCAACTTGAGGCAACATTACTAATAATATTCGAGAGCGAATCCACGTGATGAGAGAGATGAGCTAGACATGACGTCATACAAATCGTGCATCGCGTAAATCTATACAACCTGTAACAGAATAAACGCAATACCTCTTAAGGGGTCATTGAACTCATCATTATGAACAACTTTCACTATGGGACCAACGCTGTAATCGTGAAAAAATATAGACTCCCCCATACATTTCTGTACGCACAACTCGACAAAATGTCCTGAACAGCTGATTTTTTTTTTCGCGATTTCGGGGTTGGTCCCATAGTAAAAGTTGTTCATAATGATGATAAAAATCTCGTGTTACGATGTTTGTTCGAGATAAACAAACACACACTACTGAACCGATTTTGATCAAACTTCGTAACTATCTGTTATTTGATCCAACATAAAAGATAAGATAATTTTATGGAACGGGACAAAACGGGATACGGGAAAAAACGGGATGTGCGCGTACGAAGTTGCGGCAAAAGCTAGTAGAGTTATAGGTAATTCTCTCGACCCAATTTTCACGGACCATCAATATCCTTGACGAAACGGTGACACTCACTCACATGCTCTTTAGTATGGAAAGTTCTGACAGCAGCGCAGTCTCTAGCAGGAACCGATGAGGCATCTCCTTGTTCTGTGGCACAGACTGACACAACATGACACCAGCCCGATAACAACCGTAAGCAGTTACCCACCACCCAAAACAATCGTCTGCTCGGAGGATCCTCCCTCTTTCTTGGAGTATGAGGAGCTTAAGGGTCCCTGTCCATTACACCGGCGCGAGGCAGCGGAGCGGAAAAACGGATAAATTTTAACCAATGGAATTGCATAAAATCTCCGCACCTCGTGAGTCACTGACATTTTGACTGGTTTGGACATGTTTAATATTTCTCCGTTTCTCCGCTACGCTGCCTCGCTCCACGCAAGTGGACAGGCACCCTTACAGTTTTTTTTTTGGACGATGGCCACTCGCAGTTACAAACCTGGGAAGGTTGCAACTACTTAACCGGACTTGCCTGTGTGGGCCTCAAGTGAATTTAAGGCCCCCAGCCGAGGCTATGCAACTTAAAACTAAAACTCCGCTGACACGCTCGTCTCGTATGGAAACTTTTGACAACGCCGTCTCTAGCAGAGGCCGCCGCGTCGCGTCGTCCGTGTTCTGTGGAACGTACGTAAAGCTGCGCTTGCGCTCGCCTGCGCCGGTGACTGACACAACACGGACTTTCGTGGCGCCTGCGCCGTTCGTACTTGAACTTTATGTCTTCCGTGGTCGACAGAAATGTCTGAAACGTTTACAACGAATTTTCAAAGACTATTTAGTAGAATTTATTCAGCGAAGTCACATTTAGATGTGGTTAGTTTGAAAGCCTTGATTTATTTATTACCTACTTATGTTTATACAACTTAGGCTTACAGGCTTACGTTAAGAGCCCTATCACAGAATTGCGTTTTCACTCACAAAACTGCTGACTCATCGCATTGTGTAGAAATAAGGCAGTTGCATTTACGTTAATTTTAGGGTTTATTATTAATTTATTTAATGAATATTTATTTACAAAAAAAAAAAATAAACTATGGTTCATTTTGGTATAATATAAATACGTAATAATATTAATGTATTTAAGAAAAATTTACAGTTAAGTCTGAGCGTTTTTAGTAGTTTTTATGGATTTGAATGGGATTTTTTTACGGATATTCCATTCTTATTTAAAATTTCTGAGGCCGCTATGAACGAAACCACTACATAAGAAATATTATGATACATTTTTTATTTCATTTGGTTAGTAGAGTAGTTCAATCCACGAGCTCAAAAAAGTACTGTCGCGCTTTTCATGAGAAACTTACTTCGGAATTTTGGCTTTTTACAAATAGACAAAAGAAAAATACGAATAGTGAGGCCGCTATGTTCAATACTAATAACTATTCTCAACAACGCAATAACCTAAAGTTGTCTAAATATTTCAGTTTCTGACAATAAGAAAGCCAAAGTTGGTAATTTTACGCAAAAAACACAGTTAAATTGTTATAGGCCTCTTAAATTAGGAAAAAATAGAAAATTGAAAAACATTAAACATATAATAATACTTATTAATTAAAAAATATAAATGAAAATAAATATAATTTTTTTAAAGAGTGTTAACAGGAATCGCTTTATACATAAAATAACAAATGCTGTGGCAATCCTGTGACGACTGTTCTCTAACATTTTCGTTTAAAATGTTATGCAAATTAGGGAAAAATATTTAGTAGATAACGACGAAATCACAAACATAGATCAATAAATGACAGTTTGAATAAAGTGTAAAAGGAACCGTCCTGTAAGAAATTAAATTATTTATAAGGAGGGGGGGGGGGGGGGGTTATAAGGAGTGTAGAAGACTGGCTAGGCAGACACCCAACTGGCATAAGGGAAGAATATTGGGATTGATTGAACAATAGGGTCCCAAGAATTTGAACAACTTCATAGAGGAGCTGAGAGGATTTTTGAGCTATCATTTCTGGGGTTAAAAGTTGATAACTAAGTTAGTATGGCTTGCTGAGAGAACACCGAGAATATGTCTGAAAAGATAAAAAAAATATAAACTTTTTAAACGTGATATTCAGAGCACTTCATTGTCATTTGATCGGGTGTGGCTTGACACAAAATCACGTACATTTTAAGGTTGGGAGGAAGTCATAATGACTCTTTCCGCTCCGCCCAGAACTGTAGTGCTATTCTGTAACAATATTTTCGTATATCGACAGTGAAATCCGAGGTGAGTTTCAAATTAAGACCTTTATGTTGTATGCAATAAAGCTCATTTTGTGAGTTTTATCACTCAGGTGAAGCTCGATATCGAAATAGTTGTTTACAGAATAGACTAGCTGGTCTGACTCTTGGTGACTAAAACCCATCCGTGTTCCTCCAAGTGCCCTTAACGTTCTAGGACTCCGGTGACTATTTCGTAAATTCCGCAACCCTGGCTGGGTTCCGCAATACTGGCAGGAAAATCACGTACCTAACTAGGCAACCTCACCAAGAAATTGTAGAGCTTTGAATAAAATTTATTCTGCGCAATAGTGTTATAGTATGTCCTGATAGTGAATTTGTTTCTAACAGACAGCATGATGGATTTTTTTAGAATTAATACCTACGTCTTAAGGGGATACATTTAGTATAAGGCCGATTTTCGTTTTAACGTCATTGTTAGGTACCTGGAACAGGTATGTGAGATTCCTTTTGCGAGGCGGTTATCTCGCAAAAGGAGGCGGCGGAGCGCGAGCGGGAGGACGACCCTCTCGCTGCGCCGCTCCGCAGGCGAAGAAGAGGTCGGAGAAAGCGTGGCCTTCTCCCTCCTCGTGGTGGTGATGGGCGGGCGACAGGCGCGGGGGCGCCTTCGCCCGCATTGCACCCGTCACCACCTTCGTCGGACATTCCCGGCCCTCCCCCAACGGGCAGGGCGTGAAGGGCCCGCCGTCAAGGCGGGCGGACGTCGGAGGGGAACTGGACGTAAAGGCTGTGCCGATCTCCCAGTCCCCCTCCACTCAGACGATGCGGGAATGCCGCTGGGTTATTTTAGTGGGTATACCGGGCTAGCCCGGGGAGTCCCACATAGCCCCCCATTCTCCGATGGGAGGATATGCGTAATGCATTTTTTCCCAGCGCAAAAAAAAAGGTATGTGAGATTCCGGTATATTCTTTGTGACTTTATGATCTTAGTATCCAACTAAAGGAATACACGATACGAAGAAATTTCTGTTCTACACGAACCAACATCTATGAAAATTGATACTTTACGAGTCCCTTCAACCGAAATGTGTTATTCCAACTACGCACATGCACTGTTTATTAAAATATAACAAATGGCTCCAAATTCGGGAAGATTCCTTGTGTATTTTAGTATACCATAAACTACAGTATTTATTTATTTCTATTGTTTACATTTGGCACTGGATTTAAACGGTCGGAGCTAGGGTTTCCAGGTCCTAAAACTCCAAAACCTTTTTCATAGTTTTTTAATGAAAATGGATGAAAATTGATTATTCCATTTCCTTTATCTGCAATACTATCTACTAAGACTTAAATTAAAAAAAAAAGAAATAACGCTTACCTACTTAATTGTTTTTTAGGTATTTATTACAGGAAAACCTATTAGAAGTTTCGGTTTAAAGTAACATATAACAACTACTATACTATATTAACATATGACATATAACGTAAGAGGGTTATTACTGCCTGGCTTAAGTCCCTCAACTACGATGATACTGAAAATCTGCTTATTGTACCATCCTAACCAACTGCGTATGCTGTCACCTCCTTCACCCCGCACACACGCACTCACACACACACTCACTCTCTCCCACACACAGTCTCACAGACACATACAAGCTCCCACACACTCGCACTCACACTCGCGCACACATACTCACGCACACATACTCAATTACTCACTCATTCAATTTATTTAGTTCCTCTCACCCACATTGTACCCCCATAACAGCAACAATCTCACTGCACCACTTTGTACCCCCATAACAGCAACAATCTCACTGCACCACTTTGTACCCCCATAACAGCAACAATCGCACTGCACCTAGCTTAATCCCTCTTAATTATTACTTCTCACTGATGGTTGTATACAGCGGTCACCTACTGTCCGGAGTCTGGAGAGGCTGGTTATCTGTCATACAGGTCTCCTAGTACAGAAACCAGTCTCTCACATAGATCACAACAATTATCGCTAATGTTTCGTTTGTTTTTTTTTATATTGTTTGTAAAATTCTATGTGAGAGAAGAACAATAAACTTTATTATTATTTCGTTTATTTATTCTTATTAACATACATATACATTACATTTTAAAATATATTGTATTTAAAAATACGATTCGTTCGGACCTAACCTAGCCTTGACATGCGAGTCCGATTCGTACTTGGCCGGTAGTTTTTATTGGTTTAGTATTCAGCTATAACATTATCAAGTTTACCCGGACAGCCATCCAAAAATCCTAACTACCTATGTCCGGTTTTTCCGGACCATTCTGGTCTCAGCAAACAATGGCAACCCTATTCGGAACTGCGGGCGCACTGACTGACAAAACGCTTACATTGGAGGGAAATATATGTATGTGCGGCGCCAAGATCAGACACTTGTAAACAAAGCCGTAAGAGGTCATTTTCACGATGCATCAGGTGTTATAGTGGAACATTCCATTCAATATGGGAAATTCACTCAGACTTAGTTGCGCATGGGTTTAGGTACCGGAAAAACCTGCTGCAGCCTTCTTAATAATTACACTAGTTTACAAGGTTTTTGTCCTGGAACGGAAAAGTGTTTATTCTTAATTAATGAGGTGCTGCAAGTTTAGAAAAAAATATTAAAAAAATCCAACACGTCACATTTCGAAAATACTCCCCATATATTTTTGCAAAGATAACGAGACTAAAAATGAATTAGTGTCGACGTTTTAGATATTTTTTAATAATCCAAATGCTTTTTTTAGCACCTTTGAAATATTAAAAAAGCTGCTTGGACATCCGCACGTGTAATTTAACCCTTGGTTTTATGATTAAAGCCAAATGCTTTTAGCGATAGGAGTAACAATCAGTTTCGTGGTTGCATGGTGGGTCTTTATCATTTGCTTGCAATTTCAACAATCTATTTAAACTTGCATTCCAGCAGCTTAGCGTTCTTCTACATTTTTGAATAAACACTTCAGAAACCCACTTTTATCCCGATGAGAGACCGGAATTTTCAAGTAATAAAAGATAGGCATATTTGAGTGTTTTCTTTATAGAATAAGTTCACCAAAAAGCCAGAATGTACTCTAACCAACCTTTTTAACCTTTTGAAAACAAACATTTATCAAAATGAAGACTAGCTATTTCGGAACAAACTTGTGGGTAGTCGAAACTAAAAGGGGTCGATATCTTCCATCTGTGACGTGATAAAAATTAAAAATGTACATGTTTGCATTGAGTTATTGCAGCTAATTAAAAAAATATGTAATTCAATGCAAGGACATTTTTTTTTTTTTTTGTAAACTAGTGTTATTAGTCAGCGGAAAGACGTCCACTGCTGGATATAGGCCTCCTTCAAGTATTGCCACATGAACCGGTACTGGATTTAAAGGTTTAGGCTAAATAAGTTATTTTAATTATATCTATATACTAATATATAAAGCTGAAGAGTTTGTTTGCTTGAACGCGCTAATCTCAGGAACTGGTCCGATTGGAAAAATTCTTTCAGTGTTAGATAGCCCATTTATCGAGGAAGGCTATATATATCATCACGCTGAGACCTATAGGAGCGGAGCAGACGAAGTTGCGCGGGTCAACTACTTAAAATATAAAAGGGGGCCAAATGTATGACTCGCCCGGCGCGCTTAGATGGTTAAGGTGCGGTTCTGGAGTTCTATAAATAAACTACTAAAAAAGTAAAGTGGTACATTTTATGGGATATTTTTGAAATATTCTTTTGAGAGATTGAGTGATATCGTTGATTTGTTTGCGGATACCTGATGTGAAGCCTTGCCTTGGTTTCCACATTATGAATGTTGTTGGTTTTACATTTGTTTCGCTCTTTTACTAATATTAATTGTAATATATATGTGTATGTATGTAAAAATAGTTTATTGGTCAATGGGTCTGGATGACGCACTTTCAGACTCTTTGTTAGTCGAATCTCAAGATCTGGAATAGATACCAAAGCATCATTTTGGGTTCCATTTTTCTCGTCTTACGGTTATCAAGCCAGCAAAAAAGCGAAATCGGCTAGATTTCGCTTTAAGAAGATTTTATCTGCAACTGTCTTAATAATGTATAATTGAAACGAGATTTTTTTCAGCAAAAACTGCAAAAAAGTTTAGCCTTTATTATTACTGTGCCTCCGCTTTCCCCCCATACTAAAAATTTAATAATTTACCTAATACGTCAGTGTTTGGGTCAGAAAAATCCATATGTGTACCAAATTTCAACAGAGTCGGTCCAGTGGATCCGGAGAAAACTGGCTGTGATAGACGGACAGACAGACAGACACCCGAGTGATCCTATAAGGGTTCCGTTTTTTTTTCGGAACCCTAAAAATGCACCCATTTATGGTCTGGAACTGGAATCCCTTCGTATGACCGTTCGACTCGCACTTGACCCGTTTTCAGGGTTCCGTACCCAAAGGGTAACCAACGAAACCCTATTACTAAGCCTCCGCTGTCCGTCCGTCCTTCCGTCTGTCTTTCTGCGAGCTGTATTTCAAGAACCGTAATAGGTAGGCAGTTGAAAATTTCAGAGTGTGTATTTCTATTTATTTATTTAATTAAGGAAAACAAACAGTTACACAAAAATGTTACAAGTGTTTAAAAATACAAAATAACATATGTGTAATCCACGACGTAATCCACATTTTAAACACAATATTATAATAACGGCACTAATTACACACGAGATTGCACAAATTACAAATTAAAAATTATAAAAAATTGATAAAAATTTAGAAACATAAAAATTCACAATTTCCTTCAACTAATTAAATAAAAATTCAAACAAAATCGAAAATCAAAATTAAAAGTCAGAATTAAAATTGAAATGAAATTCAAAATGAAAATGAACATTCTTTAAAGGAGATTGCTCTGCGCCCATACATTGTTCGCCCTGGAGCCAGGAGCATCGGAAAATTATGTGTTGTATTGTTGATCATTAGTAAACTCCTATAAGATCTTATTTTCATAGCGGACTAGCTGCAGAAAAGAAATATGTCCAAAAAAGTATCAGATATTGAGGTTATAATCTAACCATAACAACGAATATTAGATATAGTTTTTCATAGCTCCGAGTGATCTTTAAGAAACTGATTAACAAAATCATAATACATTTAGCTATTTTCAGTACCTACCTAAATAATTAGGTACCTTTGCAGTTTTTTTTTCTAAAGCCTAAGTGTAAGTAAATAGGTAGGTAAGTGCAACGTTTAAATGCATAGAATCTAATTAACATAGGTAGATAGTGGATACCTGTATTCTTAGCATTGGTTTTGGAGTGAGATTAAAGTTTTGTGTATATTAATGTAGGTATTTATAAAACATTGCGCGCTGTTCAAACGCGTGACTATGAAACCAGCCTTACTAATTAAAATATAGTCTAGAAACTGTGCAGGGGTCGATATTATTTTGAATGTGAATGGCTTATTTTGGCTGTGAATTTTGCCTCGTAATTTCCATATGGTTTCGGATTTATTTAATTGTAGTTCATTCAAATCCGATGGCTGAATCTACAACAAAAAAAAAATATATTGTTGGTTACACATTGCATTTATAGTACAATAAATAAAACAATTTACACTACAAATGTTGCATGACTATAACTGACCAGAAAATATCTATTAGCTAAACAAAATAGCACATCAGGCAAGTTTAAGCATACTATGGTCGGCACCAGATAAACATGCAATAAATGTAGTCAGTAGGATTTTTTGAATTAAGTATACATTTAGGGAATAATATATGGAATGGTAATTGAATGCTTTTTTTATTGTATCTTCTATTTGCTCTTTATTCGAAATAAATTCAGAATATGATTCATATTAAAAATAATTACAGTACAGTTCTTTAATAATTAAATCGATTGGATTGGGCATCCCTAATCTTTTTTGACATGAGATGACGTTTGGTGAAGATGGCGGCGATTCATGTTATTATTCGCGAAAATACTTTTAAATGTTCATTTTGGCTTGCAGCTAGTCCGTGTTATAAAAGTATTTGCAACTGATATAATAAAATAGAACATGAATTATCGTGTATGTCCGATACTTTTGTTTCACAGGGCGAATTTGGCAAAAAATAAATTTAATACCAAAATAATAAAAAATATATATACCTCAATATATACATATATATTGGAATTATATTAATTACAGAAGAATATCTATGGCCGCTATAACGAATAACAATGAAAATTAAATTAATTATTAAAGGGAGCTACGGTACAGAACCCTCAGAGTGCAAGTCCGACTCGCACTTGACCGGTTGTTTTTCGAACCAGTCGGTAGTTCCTGAGATTAGCGCATTCAACCCACCAAACAAACAAACTCTTCAGGTTTATAAAATTAGTAAAGATATTTCATTTGGGATATTATCACTAACTAAGTAGTTCCAAGCGAATCCCGACTTCCGAAATTAAGGTTGTTTTATACATTGTAGTGTTTTGTTTAGAAGTCGGTTATATTTTTTGTAAAAAGTTTTCTATTTTTCTTCACTTTTAAGTGGTGATACTTGGACGACGTCTTCGTCTACGCAAATAAGCAAAAATGCTCATAAAATAAAAACTACTGAACCAAATTGAATAATTTTGACAACAACGGGACCAACTGGCAAGTATATCGCATCGAACTAAAAGAATCACAGAAATCGGATCACAAACCTCTGAGTAATCGGTGTACATACATTAAAACAAATACCCACCGAATTGAGAACCTCCTCCTTTTTTGAAAGTCGGTTAAGGCATGTTTACATGCCAATGATATAAACGGAGCTAACTACTCCTCTAGGCGCCACTCCGCTACCCGTATTTTTAATTTATTATAAAAAAATAACACATAATTTAAAAAGTAATAATATCAAATTATTTTTTTGTCTTGCAAAGCAGTAGATATTATTTTTTAGACTTTTGTTAAAACATGAAGGAGTAAAATGGTTTCATCTCAACGATTTGGAGATTTTTTTTCTTATTATGTGATACCGATACATAAATTCTGGCTAAACCAAATTACGTATCATACATGTAGGTTACTTCCTATTTTTTTTCAGATGTAATTTTTCAGTAAATGCCGACGAAAAGTTGCTTCATTTGCACGCTGTTTTAAGCAGTTCTCGAGAGAGCAGCCCTAAGGTTATTTTATAGTTTGTACCTAGTGTTTTGTTTGGAGGTCGGTTATATTTTTTGTAAAAAGTTTTTTTTTTATTTTTCACTTTTAAGTGGTGATATTTCGACGACGCCTTCGTCTACGCAGAAATTGAAATAAGCAAAAATGCTCATAATATAAAAACTACTGAGCCAAACTGAATCAATTTTATGGGACCAAATGGCAAGTATACCGCATCGAACTAAAAGAATCACAGAAATCGGATCAGAAACCTCGGAGTAATCGGTGTACATACATTAAAAAAAAAATACCCACCGAATTAAGAACCTCCTCCTTTTATGGTTCCGAAAAATAACGGAACCCTTATAGGATCACTCGGGTGTCTGTCTGTCTGTCCGTCTGTCACAGCCAGTTTTCTCCGGATACACTGCACCGATTCTGTTGAAATTTGATACACATATGGACTTCTGTGACCCAAACACGGACGCATTACGTAAATCATTAAATTTTTAGTATGGGGGTCACTTTTGGGGCTCAAACTAGAAAATTAAAAAAAAAAGTTTTTTGAACAATATCGTGTGACATGTCAAATAAAAGGGCTTACTGTGAGGGTTTTAATTATATATTTTTTTTTATATTTTTAAAATAAATGGTTTTGAAGTTATTCAAAAAATTAGACGAAAAATGAACGTCCCTTATCTCCAAAACTAAAATTTTGTAAAAAAAAATGCAGATAATAGATCTTTACCTAAAGATTACAGGAAAACCTATTAGAAGTCTGTAATGTTAAAATAACATGTTAAAAAAATTAAATTCGTTCGGAACCCTTTGCACGCGAGTCCGACTAGCACTTGGCCAGTTTTTTTAAAGTCGGTTAAGGCATGTTTACATGCCAATGATATAAACAGAGCTAACTACTAGCTCTATGCGCCACTCCACTACCCGCATTTTTAATTTGTAATAAAACCAAATTTTCTTATATTTAGTCATAATGAATAATTAAGTATATATACAATTTCAATTTATTTTAACTATATACATATGAATATACAAAACCAAATTATTTTCGTTTGTATTGCAAAGCCGTAAATATTTTTTTTTTTAGGCTTTTATTAAAAAATGAAGGAGTAAAATGGTTTCATCTCAACGATTTGGAGGTGATTTGGTGATTTTTTTTCTTATAAGCGATACCGATACATAAATTCTGGCTAAACCACATTACGTATCATATCATGTAGAGTACTACCTATTTTTTTCTGATGTGATTTTTTAGTAAATCTGATGAAAAGTTGCTTCATCTGCACGCTCTTTTTAGCCATTTCTCGAGAGAGAATAAAAATGTCAAGAAATGTTGCTCATGCAAACCCACTTGCACAACCGAGTGTATCGAGTTGAGATCCCACAAAGGGCGTGAGGTATGGCTATCTAATCTCTGTAAGTGGTGTATCAATAGCTGCAGGTATCTGTTACTGCATTCGAACCTCTTCCTCCATTTACGAGAGCGATTGAAAGTCGGGTACAGGTAGTGACGAAAGTGTTTCGAATTGAAATTTGATTCTAGTACTAAAGATGTTGTTTTTATAGATAAGTAAAAGCGGGGTAAAAGTATCTATTTCAAATGTATTTTGAGCTGCAATATGTAAAGTCATAATGCTAAATCAGTTTTTCAGAAAAGCAGTGAGATGAAGAAATTATGAAACGATTTGACATAATTATGGCATGTATGTAGCTTTAAAAAATTAAAACTAAATAAAAAAAACTCGTCATGAAGAGACAGGGAATCAGACACCAGATTATTTGAAATTCTCTAGACAATCTTGCTTGACTGGGAATTTGTAACAATACAATCAGAAAAATATATTTACTAAGAAAATTCTATTAACTTCCGAAACTGGCACTAATTACATTTACCTGATCTAAGTAAGTCTTAGCGCACGAGAAAAACTGTTTTTTTATGAATAAAAAAGAAATTTTCCTCTCTCCCAACTCAACCAATTGCCATTCCAACCAAAATTTGCCGTATGGTGTCAGCCGGTGCCGTTTGGTGCCGTAAATGAGCAATACCATCCCACCACTTCCCGTGGGTGTCGTAAGAGGCGACTAAGGGACTCGCCAGAGAATGGGCAGCAGCGTTCTCTGTAAAACTCAACACCATACACTGCGATCGCCAACCCGCCTGCCAAGGGTGGCGATTATGGCAAACCTTTGGGGGAGGCCTATGCCCAGCAGTGGACGTCTTTCGGCTGATATGATGATGATGATGAACTCAACCAAACCAAAATCTCCTTACACTTTTCTACCCAACAGTACCAAGACCATACAAACGACAAAGTTGCCCAATCCCTGATTAGCATATTAAGCATTGCACAACTTACATAGTCACAAAACATAACATACATATAAGTGCCCAATATTTACTTAGCTGGGTCCCACAAAACGACACCCGAGATAAGTACGGATAATTTAATGTTCAAACATGGGCTATTTGTTGGGAAATTTAATTAAATACTAAGTGTAAAGTTCATGAATTACCACTTGAGTTCTTAAGGTGATGTTCAAAGATATTTTTATTTGGTTTTAAAATTTTTAAGGGCTTGAGCCCACAGCGTCACTCCCGGCTCCCAACTACGTCTCTATTAACATTCTTCAAAATTAGTTCAACAATTTAGTTGTGAAATCGTACCAAACAAAATTACTCTCGTAGAAATTTATAATATTAGTTAGTTTAGGATGATTATAAAATCTTTGTTATTTGAAGTGCTAATTCTAGCTGGGTCCCACAAAAATGACACCCGAGAGAGGTAAGTAGGTAAGTATGGATAATTTTGTGTTCAAACATAGGCTATTTGTTGGGAAATTTAATTAAATACTAAGTGTAAAGTTCATGAATTACCACTTGAGTTCTTATGGTGATGTTCAAAGATATTCTTATTTGGTTTTAAAATCTTTGGTAATTGAGGTGCTTTAGCCCGCAGCGTCGCTCTTGTTAAAGAAGTCTATAACCGTCTCCAGGCTTCCAACTATTTCTGTACCAAAATCCTTCAAAATTAGTTCAACATTTAGGCAGGAAATTGTAACTAACAATCAGTTTAGTATAAACTAACACTAACTATCACTAACACTAACTAAACACCACTTACTAACCAACTATCACTTTCGTGTTATCTTACTTAGTTTAGGATTATTATAAAATCTTTGCTAACTTAGATGTTGTCTTCCGATTAATTTTCACCCCTTTGGTAAACCTCCTTTTTTTACTATTAATAGGCTCGCGTTTGACCACTATCTCACCTGATGGTAAGCGATGATGTGGTCGAAGATGGAGCACGCTTGCCTAGAAGTAACCTATTCACTCTTGACTTAAAGACTCCCAGGTTGTAGCTATCAGGAAACACAGACTCCGGCAGGGAATTCCACTCCTTAGCTGTACGCACTATAAATGTATTCCCAAAACGTTTAGTGCGTGTGGGTGGGATGTCCACCATGTACCGGTGGCGCATCGCCGTTCGTCTTGTGGTCCGATGATGGAACGGGCTTGGCGGAATTAAATTATGCAATTCTGTCGCACATTCCCCAAAATGCAACCGGTAGAAAACCGACAGGCTAGCGACTCGTCGTCGATGCTCAAGACTTTGGAGCTTCGTCGCGACGAGCCTATCATTGCCGATGATCCTCTTGGCTCGTTTCTCAATTGACTCAAGGGCATCAAGCTGGTATCTGGCAGATCCGTCCCAAGGATGAGAGCAGTACTCCATACACGATCGAACTTGCGCTTGATAGAGTCTGAGCAGCTGTTGCGGCGTGAAGTACCGTCTCACCTTTGCTAGGATCCCCAACTTCTTTGCAGCCACTTGAGCTTTTGCCTCTATGAAAGGGCCAAAATTGAGGGTAGATGTTAATGTAACCCCAAGAAGCCGTGGCGTGCCTAGGGTTTCAAAATAAGGCAAGCCCAATAAAATTTTAACCGATTTCAAAAAAAGAAAGTTCAGTTTTCGACTGAGTATGTAGGTACCTTCGTATGTATCATCGCAATTTTCTCATAAACTGATATAGATGTCTCAATTCGTTGTTTACCAAAATTACCGAAAGAAACCATTGCACACAGGTGTTTATGGGAATTTGCGTGCCTTTTAATGGCGCCAGATATGTTATTTAAATCATTATAACCAGATGTATTCCAAACGGAATCTTCATTCGAAAAAAATAGGCCACGAACACAACTTATTAGTGTGCGAACAGCCAACAATCCAACTAGTTTTATACACTGATCTATTAAATTTCGTTTATGCGATTTACTAGTCTAGAAAAACACAGATTAGGCGTCGGTTTTAATGAAGAAATTAACTTTTTGTTCTGAGCAAAGTTTAAAGATTTTACCTTATCTTCGCCATTCAAAACTTGAACGCATTTTAAATCCTCACAAGGTACAATTACCTCCATTGTTGTAGGTAAGTCACCAAAACAATTGTATCACTGAGAAAATCTAAGAAAACACACAAAAATCTTTAACAACATAACTTTTCAACTCTCAAGCAAATAAAACTGAAGTGAGTTGCACTCCGGTGTCAAGAACTACTTACGCAGAGTTGCAGTGTTGTCATTTAGGCAAAAAAAAGCGCCAGGTATATGAAAAATCTAGCTAGATGTCGCAAATTTTTTATTTTTAAGATATTGCTTGAATATTTAATTTCGTTATTTTAAAAAGTCGCTAGTTTTTATTGTTGCTAAATCTTAAAAAAACTCACCAAACTCGTTAAAAATCTCCAAGATTTCACAACGTCGCTAAAACGGCAACACTGCAGAGTTGGCAAGGTGACAAGGTCACGCATACGCGTGCAACTTCATACGCATGCACGGCTTTAATCTTCCATACTGATCGATTTGTAGACGCACAAGCTCTAGAATTCGTTATACGGCACATCGCTATAAGTGCGAAAGTGACGGAGATAGTATTTGAAAGCCCGGTAAAAGCCGGTACGTGTAAGCGAGATAGCTATATGTAGATGCTGCAAATGCGAAACTCTGCGCGTGAACAATCGCGATGTGTAGTTATGTAGTAATGTGGCATAGGCTTTGTGTTATTTTGATAAGAATTAAGCGCGCGAACTTTTAAATAGTTCGGGTTTGATATTGATTCTCTATCGAGCATTTTAGTAAGGCATGCCGGGCTTTTGGGCTTATATGAAGGTACCGCCACTGCCAAGAAGCTCAAGTTGGTCGGTTATCGGCACAGTTGCAACTCGGAAAGATGGAGCTGGGTGGAATTGGCTCCTTTTGCGGAAAATAGACACGCTTGGGTCTTAGCAGCATTGAACTTGACCAGATTGGCATCGCCCCATTCAGAGACAGCCTGTAAGGACACGTTCAAGCGCTCAACCATAGCCTCCCGGAGAGACCGGATCCGCGACCCACCAGCTCGTGCGTCAGACATGTATCTCTCAGCAATAGTGCTGTCGTCTGCATACCCAAAGATACCGAGACATTCGCTCGACTCGCATCCAGCAGGAGTAGCAGAGGCCATTGCGCCACCAGGATCCAGACGTGAAGATTCCGCAAACAAAGAAGCAAACAAGTTTGCTTTCTCCTCAGCGGAGTGGGTACCATGCTAGGTACGGTGCACTCGGCACCAAACCATGGACGAGCTTCGCCAGACATGGTTACATCAGAGAACAGAATGTAGTACTTCATTCCCCTCCGCAGCACATCCGTCACGGCGTCCGCACACGACGAAGCATCAGTTGAAGGAAAGCAAGTAGGCTGCCAAGGATAACATGCGAAGAAAGATCGCATGCCATCCCAATCTGCTGACCTGTATCGCCATACCCGCCGGGTGCCTCTTAGGCTGGGATCGGGCGGCGAGTAGACGGACACAGACTTCACCAGACAGTGGTCCGAACTACCCAGGGGTGAAGAAATCGTCACCGAGTAGCGGTCTGGATCTGTTGTCAGCAAAAGGTCCAAGCAATTGGCTGTGTGCGAATCAACATCCGGCACCCTCGTTGCCCCCTGGACCAGCTGGGTAAGATTTAACGCTAGCGCCAGCTTTCGCGTCTCTCGTCCAGCATGTTCTGTGCACTGGTATGGGAAGAGCCACTCCTGATGGTGGGCGTTGAAGTCCCCCAGTAACACCAATTGGGCAGAAGGGTACCGCTGCTGAGCCGCATCCGCCGCCTCACTCAGGTGCTGTGTGAGCCCAGTTGTCTCCAAATCACCGCTGTGCGAACGATAGACGCAGGCGTAAACAATTTTGTCAAGGCCTGTGTCCACTAAAACCCAAAGTGTTGAGAACCTGGAGTCTTCAAGTTTGCGGAGACGCCGATAGCAGAAGTCGTCCCGGGCGTACATACATACGCCCGCGCGTGGTTTGATATGGTGCTCCAGGGTAAACCCTGGGTATAAAAGGTAAGACATGTCTGACGGACATCCGATCTGCGTCTCCGACAGAAACAAGAGCGCAGGTTTCTCAGTCTCGAGGTGGTAGTGGACTGCGGCGAGATTTGAGTGCAGACCTCGAATGTTGGAGAGGTGCACTTTGTGCGAGAGGGCGTGCTGCCGCTGTACAGCTTTTCTCTTTATGTTCCTGGTCATGATTTGAGTGAATAAGGTAGAGGAGAAGGAAGTGAAATGAAGTTCCATGCTGCTAACCTGGAGACTGCGGGGATGCCCGAGCCCCCCCGGGAACGTCCATTGGGCCCTCTCGTCTGGTCGCCAACCAGCACGATGGTGCATTCCGGGATTTTTCGACAGTTGGCGGGGCAGCCTTTCATGTGTGGCTAACACACTACTTGGGCCCCCATCTACCTGCGGTCGGCCAGCGGCGCACCGTGCCTCGGATCCCGCTACCCTCCGCGACTAGTCTCCCGATACGCACATATCAATGCGAGGCTGGTCGTTCCGCCTGCATTGTAACAACTATTTCGACCCAACTCCTCTGTATTGGCTACACTGAGCATCGTACCGGAACGCAGATAGGCCGCTTGGCGGTACGTCTTTGCCCAGTGGGTGGTCACAAGCCATCGGCCGAAGCCTACCACCAGTTAATGTCACCTGAATAGCACCACCCAGGGACCACGTGTAGGGTTAACATTGGGTACCCTCCTACGTACGCGGGTGAGTCGGTCCCCAAAGGAGTAGAGTTGTTTTAGAACAGTAAGCCCCGATACCATCTAAACTGACTGGCTGAGTGAGCTATATTCTAGAACCATCCAACCATCCATCAATATCAAGAACTGTCATCATTATCATCCGCCTAACCTTTTCCCATCTATGTTGGGGTCGAGCCCCAGTCAAACCAGGTTCAGCCGAATACCAGTATTTTACGTGGAGCGGCTGCCTACTAGACCTCCACAACCCGTTAACTGGGTAATGCGGTACTTCTTGGCAAGATTGGAGTTAAAACTGGCTTCTGACAATCCGTAACGACTGCCAAAGATCTACAAATGACAGCCGGGACCAACGGCAACAGCTTAAGATGAAATGCTGGCGGAAAGACTTTGTATGTAAAAAAACCTTTTTACAAAAAATGTAACCGACTTCCAAAACAAAACACTACAAAGTACAAAATAACTTTAATTTAGGAAGTCGGTGTTTTTGGTTATTTCGTTTTTTGACAGCGACTTCCGAAATTAAAGTTATTTTATACTTTGCAGTGTTTTGTTTTGGAAGTCGGTTACATTTTTTGTATAAAAGTTTTTTATTTTTCACTTTTTAGTGGTACCTGCGTACCCATTCACAGCGTACCGGCGTGATGTTATGTTATGAAAATAAAACTAAGTGCTTTCGGTGTAAAGGTCTCGTCAATACGAATGAAATAAGCCCAAACACTTGGTAGTTCCTACATACCGATGTGGAGTTCCCTTGACTCTCTGTCGTCTCCATCATCAGGTCTGATCCAAACTTTCATTCTTTTGTAGTACGTCACCCGATATACACACGAATATCAAGTTTTTACCAAATGTGTGCCTACAATTTTCGAGAGTTGCCCTCGTTTTCTCAGGGTTGCCATCATCAGATCCTGACGTGGTGGCAATGAGACCACACGGGAAGTACCAGCTTTCAAATAAAAAAAGAATCATGAAAATCGCTTCACCCAGTCGGTTAATTAGGAGGTAACAAACATAAAAAAAATACAGTCGAATTGATAACCTCCTCCTTTTTTTGAAGTCGGTTAAAAAGTCATAACTCGAGGTTTGGCTCTCGACAGTTTTCTCCTCCAGTATCGAATAATAAGAATAATATAAGAGATATTTCACAAACCAAATAAGAAGAATATATACCGTCTCTATGTTTTCCTTTTTTGATTAATAGTTGCCAAATTTGTACACTAGGGCTCTTTTGACAGCGATTTATCGGACAATTTTGAGCATTTTGTGAGGGTTCTAGTGCTTATACGGTTAATAAATCATCAAAAAGGAAAACATGAGCACACAGTATATATCCTTCTTATTCAGTTTGTGAAATATCTCTAACTAGTGGACATCACGCGGTTTCACCCGCGTAGTTCCCGTTCCCGTGGGAATACGGGGATAATATATAGCCTATGTTACTCCCTGATAATGTAGCTATCCAATGTTAAAAGAATTTTTCAAATCGGCCCAGTAGTTTCGGAGCCTATTCAATTCAAACAAACAAACATACAAACAAACAAACAAATCTTTCCTCTTTATAATATTAGTGTAGATATCGGTCTTACATTGGAGGAGAAAACAGTCGAAAGCCAAACCTCGAATTATGACTTTTTACATACAAAGTCTTGCCGCCTGCGTTTCCTCTTGAACGTACTTTCCGAGGCATGGAGGAAACTCGGTATGTTAAGATGTTCACCCATCCACTGACCAACCTTATCAAGCGTTGCTTAACCCTGAAGATCTACCCGTTTGACTGTTATTCTTAAGCCACGAGCTCCACTCAAGAACTGTCATCATGAGTTACAAACACCTTTTAATGTTACATAAAACAGCATCACAAATTGTAGCAAAAAATCCCCTTCTATAATAAATCCAGGATCGTTAGCACATTAGTTTTTTAAATTTGTCAAGGACAGATTCTTGACAAATTTTCAGCACCACAATATGGTATTTTACTTATAAAATCTATTTAGTCCATCAAATACATTTCTCTTTTTTAACCGACTTCCCAAAAAGGAGGAGGTTCTCAATTCGGTGGGTATTTTTTTTATGTATGTACACCGACTACTCCGAGGTTTCTGATCCGATTTCTGTGAATCTTTTTTAGTTCGATGCGGTATACTTGCCATTTGGTCCCGTAAAAATTTGATTCAGTTTGGTTCAGTAGTTTTTAGTTTATGAGTATTTTTGTTTACTCATAAAATAAAAACTACTGAACCAAACTGAATCAAATTTTTACGATACTATTTTTGTTTATTTCAATTTCTGCGTAGACGAAGACGAGACGTCGTCCAAGTATTACCACTTAAAAGTGAAAATAAAAAATAACAAGAAAGTATTTAACCGACTTCCAAACAAAACACTGCAAAGTATAAAATAACCTTAATTTCGGAAGTCGGTGTTAAAAAACAGAGAAACAAAACCAAAAACACCGACATTTTTGTAAAATGTTTTTTTCACGTAAAACACGCGTGACGTCACGGCGCTGGTAAAAATTGTATCATCGTAGTGACGTCACGCGTGTCTTCAACGCACTGTATCGTCTTCATTTTTTGACAACGTGAAAAAAAAAATACGTGTCCAATATTTTTTTAAAATCTATATGACGGACTAATTGGATTTTTTTAGTATCGTATCTTTCACAAAGGAAGGGAATTCTAGTTCCATTGCTTCATTGAATATTTTTAAAAATCTTCTGTTGGACAACGTAAATCATGGAATGGACAAAATGAACGACTGCGATCGATCGCATAATTTTTAGGGTTCCGTACCCAAAGGGCAACCAACGGAACCCTATTACTAAGCCTCCGCTGTCCGTCCGTCCGTCCGTCTGTCTGTCAGCAGGCTGTATCTCAAGAACCGTAATAGGCAGACAGCGAAATTTTCACAGATTGTGTACCTATTTCTATTGCCGCTTTAACAACAAATAATAAAAAAAATAGGTTTATGGTACGGAACCCTTCGTGTGCGAGTCCAACTCGCACTTGGTCGATTTTTCTGTTACGCAACAGGCTGCTGTCTTCCCGGAGGGCACAGCCGTACGTAGATATAGTGGGTAAGAACCTCTCCTGATGCTAATAATCGAGTAAAACATCAGACTCCGGGTACATTTGCACATTGGGAATTGAAGTTTGGCCCTACGCTCCCGCTTAGCACTTGCAACCATCTCTCGTCAAACGAACGTTACGGGTAAAGGTTGGAAACCACTATCAATGAGACAAGAAGTTCTTCACATCGTTCTTAAAATATTTTTTGAACACCAATTTATAAGATAAATAAATTCTATTTTCATGGAAATGTATCAATTTACTCCCAAGTATGCTAAACAGTATAAACATGGTCTTTTGTGTGAAAACCATAAAATTAAATCAGACCGCTACATAGCTTTATCAAGCGGCATAAATAAGTAAGAAATGTAAAAATATAAAATTTCAATCTCGTATCTAAATAGTCATAATAATATATTATTGCACGAATCAATATAAATAATATCTTATAATATGTTGCACAATAATGTTTAGTTTCTTACATACAACTTTTTAAACTAGATGGTAAATCATAGAAAATGTTACCATACTTATCTCGCATGTTTTATTGTTTTGCTGTGGTCCAATACACAAGATCTAGGCGTTAAAAAAAAGAATAATATAGCAAATTGAATAGAGCAACAGAGTTCGGCCATGTTCGATGGTTGGGTGGATATGGGATAACCAGAATGAATTATAATAAAAGCACTACCGATAAGTGATAAGTGGCAGTGGGCAGGGCACATTGCTCGCAGAACAGATGGTCGATGGGGCCGAATAGTTCTGGAGTGGCGACCGCGTACCGGTGCGCGCAACGTTGGAAGGCCTCCCACAAGGTGGACCGATGACCTAGTGAAGGTCGCGGGTAGCCGATGGATGCGAGACGCGCAGGACCGGTCGTTGTGGCGACGCTTGGGGGAGGCCTATGTCCAGCAGTGGACGTCTTTCAGCTGATATGATGATGACTAACGATACTAGGCAAAAAATTGTGATGATCAATCGGTTGATTTCGCATTGGAACGTGCAAATAGCTTAATTTTTCTGACTGACCGACCTCGATAGTTCAAAAGTGTCTTTAAATGTTTTACTTGAAATAAACGCTTTGACTTTACTATATTTGGCCAAGCTCAAAATTTTGAAGCCTTCACTCAAGAAACACTTTAAAAACCGCGTGTGATTTGCAAATTATTTGTTTTGGTCTTGTGTGTTGTTTTGTTTTTCAGAAGTTTATGATCTGCATGTTTATAAGTGCATGCCATGATCCAGACGTACTGCAACTTTACCTTGTCGCTATTCCACCAATTCGCACTAAGTGTTTCCAAACGTCTTTTATAATGCGCACAGCAAAGGAGTGGAACTCTCTTCCTGCGTCTGTGTTTCCAAACGCTTACAAACCTAATCTCTTCAAGTTAGAGTGAACAGGCTTCTGGGTAAGCTCGCTCGATCGTAGACTTTGTCTCCGTCATCTCTGACCTAGACTAGAGTGAAGGACAAACCTATCATAAATAAATAAAAAAATCTGCGTTATTAAACACAAAGTTACCGTCGAAAGTACACTTTAAACGATAAGTTAAATTTCTAAACGCTACGTACATCCTTTATTGCATATTACCTCTCCAGACTAACTCAATCCCAGTCATCGTCATAAATTAAACACTCCATATATACACGTCCGCTGTAAACTCATTACTTGGACACAAGACAGTTAATTACGGCCTAACAAAACGCATAGGAATATTCTCCCGACCTACATTACAGCGCATAGGTATCACTGGAGCGAATGATTCACCGTCATAATAATAAACTGAATGGTTTTAATAAGGGACTGGATTTAGATTTGCGGAACAGTTGGTACCAACTTACGCGATCTTATTATGATTTGTAATGTTGGTACTACTTGGCAGAGACGAAAAGTCGGAAAAGTGTATTTTCATTGATTTTTTTTAAAGGGATGCGTACATGATGACGTTAAAGTAGGAGCTTTAGAACTAGATTAAACTTACCTAATAAACCTTACTTACCTTAATTCGAAAGCTAATTCCTACTGCTTCTAATTAGATTAAAAAAACGGGGTTTACATGACTAAACCCCGGTTGGCCCGGAATGCTGGTGAAAAAATACAAATGGCTCTTGAAAATATATTCAGCCAAATCATCATCATCATATCAGCCGAAAGACGTCCAGTGCTGGACATAGGCCTCCCCCAAGCGTCGCCACAACGACCGGTCCTGTGCGTCTCGCATCCATCGGCTACCCGCGACCTTCACCAGGTCATCGGCCCACCTTGTGGGAGGCCTTCCAACGTTGCGTCTTCCGGTACGCGGTCGCCACTCCAGAACTTTTCGGTCCCATCGACCATCTGATCTGCGAGCAATGTGCCCTGTCCACTGCCACTTTAGTTTGGTGATCCTTGGGGCTATGTCGGCAACCTTGGTGCTCTTGCGGATATCAGCCAAATGCTAGCAGCTAACGACCGTGTGAAAATTTGTCGAATTAATTTTGCGAAAATGTTCTTTTCAGAAACTAGCTCCAAAAGTACCTAAGTATAAATGAGAATTTATCCAATTTAAAACAGAGAAAATGAAACACTACCTAGTAGTTGTAACATGCTAAAAGAAAATGCATAATTGTCATTGTCAAACTGCAGGTTATTGACCGGTGCTATTTCGTTAACATTCCTACATTATCGCTAACCGCCATCGCTTGTTTCATTTATTAAACAAATGTAAATACTCACCAACCCTAATACAATTCTATCAAACAGACATTAAAGACTAGAAGAAAAGTGACAATTAGATCAATTCCAAAGATAATGTTACTGTATTTGTTATTTTTAAGGTTCCGAACAAAAAACGGAACCCTTATACTCGGGTGTCTGACTGTCTGTCTGTCCGTCTGTCACAGCCAGTTTTCTCCGGATCCACTGGACCAATTCTGTTGAAAATTGGTACACATTTGGACTTCTGTGACCCAAACACGGACGTGTTACGTAAATTATTAAATTTTTAGTATGGGGGTTGGGGGTCAAACTAGAAAATTAAAAAAAAGAAAGTTTTTTGAAAAACATCGTGTGACATGTCAAATGAAAGGGCTTACTGTGAGGGTTTTAATTATATTTTTTTTTCATAATTTTAAAGTATATGGTTTAGTATTTATTCAAGAAATTAGACGAAAAATTACCATTACCTTATCTCCGAAACTACTGAGCATAATATTTTGAAAAAAATGTAGATAATTTATAATAGATCTTTACCTAAATATTATAGGAAAACCTATAAGAAGTCTATAGTGTTAAAATAACATGTAAAAAAAATGAAATTGGTTTGGAACCCTTTGCACGCGAGTCCGACTCGCTCTTGACCGGTTTTTATTATAACGTTGTATCCTCACGCCAACACCCCTAAGAGCGTTCATGGGAATACAACCACCAACGTTTTAACGATACAAAACCCTGTAGGGTTGTCACATGACTCTTTTGGGCTATAAAATGCAACATCAGATACCGTTAAGTGAATCTTATAGTTAGAAAACACGCATTGTCCTCAGGTTTACTATTAAAAGTGCACATACAAATGAGTTTAGTCTTTATGACCTCAGTTATAGGAATTACAATAGTTTGAATGTGGACCGAAAATATTTGTATAGTTTATTTTTTGGATGCAATCTGTTTTGAGTTTTGTACAGTATGAGGTAAGGTTGTGAATTGAATGAGGAGGAAAGAGATAGAGTATTTATTAGTGTTGTTCGTAAACATAGTTGCTATGGCAACGAGGTTGTTAATTGATATCAATCTGCGATCGCATCGAGATATAAAATTGATCACAATTCGATTTTATTGCCTCGTTTAGTCGAATTTATTTTGTAGATGTATACGAGTGGTTGCAGAAAACTAGGAAAAGTTTATAAAAATGATACATATTGCGAAAACTATCCCATAAAAATACTATATATTGCGAAATATATCACAGGAACGAGAAAAAAGGTGTAGTGGCATCAATGCCACCACAAGAAAAACCAACGGAGCAAATCAACATCGCAACAAAAAGAACCGCAACGCCATCTATCCAACTAGCAGCGAACTACTACGTCGAAATCCTGCATCGCGCAAGCAGAGTTTTACCGTGCGATTTGAACATATACATCAGCCCGAATATCAACTATCTTACAGTTGTCCACACTGGTCGTCTGGCCGGAGGATCCTCCCCTTTCAATGGAGGTTTGCGGGACTTTACTCTCTGTTTCGCGTAGGTACCTCCAAAAAGGTAATTATTTCCTAATCCAAGTCATGGTGTCCGTGTCTCAAAATCATTTCAAATCCATTCAGCCGTTGAGGTGTGATTGATTCAGAGCATTTAATTCTCGCGAATTGTGAGAAATTAATGAACCGATTTAGTAGGTAATAAAAAAAAGAAATTAGAATGTAAAATTAAAATTAGATTATAGAATAAGAAATATATCTGTAGTGTATGTATATACTTATGATTGCTTTCGAGCGCGTACGTCACAACGTACGGTCAGTCAACGGTCAGTCAGTGTTCAACCGTCAGTCAGGCAGCACGTGGTGGTGCGTAGGCGAGCCAAATACCTACTATTAGTGATACGATGCGTGGACACTACATATGGCGACGAGGACAAAAAAATAATTAAAACTGCAAGTAAAGTGACTTTATAAAAAAAAAAGAGAAAATGTGACTGGCGAAGTGGCAAGATAATTTACTTATGCTACTTAGGTACATGAATGTTACTTATTCAAACTAAGAAAACATGCGACATTTTCATTTACATTTCTCAGTTATTATAATTACCTTTACCCAAAATATGGTTTAAACCGTTAGTTTACTTTAATTAACAAATAGATACCCATTATGATTCAAAATTATAAAACTTTACACCTACTTAACAGTGGTGACTATTGCTTAACTTACGAAAAAGTCATTACATTGGAATGTTCAGCTACACTGATAACATTTTAAGGAATGTTCTTCGTTGTTTAGTAACTCGCTCTAAAGTAATAATGGACTATAGAATAATCATAATGGTATTGAAGAACAAATTTTAAACTGTGTTTGTTTATTTACACCTACGTAAGTTATAAATTACGACAAACATTAATATAATGTCGGTTTTACCCCACCCAGTGATCTTGTAATTATTATAATATTCATAGGTATTGCTAAATTGTTGAAGTACCTACATGTGCCATAATGAACAAAGTGATTAGTGGATATTTCAATAATTCTGAAAAATAAACACCACCACATCTTAAAAACGTGGTCAGAGACGTGGAGTATTTTTAATGATTTTCTTATTTTGAACCCTAATATTATGCTTGGCCTTATCGGAAGGATAGGTTGCAGTATTATTTAAGTACTGTGGTATTTATTGGTGGTTATTTAGGACAAGTTCAAAAACAATTATTGACCGTCTGGACGTTACCTAATTAAATGGATATACCCCAGTAACTTACTTATATTCCATGTAAACTGGCGTAGTACCTTAAGTTTTATAACAGTATAATACTGATTTATTATGACGTTGGAGCAGCATTGCTGGTCATTAAATTGACACCGTTTGACTATGTTCAGAGGATTCTCAACAGCATTATTGGTCATCAAATTGACGCATTATAAAAAGGAAGCAGAATTTTGTGATAAAAAAAAATTATATTGAAAAAACAACAAACTAGTTGGTTCACGATATAACAGTAACATGTCCCAACTCACATTGGAGAAGTTCGACTGCGAAGGAGAACGTTCTTCGGTTGGAGTCAGATGGGAGCGTGGGAAACGAACACTATCTATTTCGATGCTTCTGGTATTGACAAGATCGAAAAGAAAAAGGCAACGACCTGGGAGTCTAACCAGGGACCTCATGCTTAGATATTTGATTTGTACTACATGATTAGTTCTAAAATAATAAATCAAAGAGCGCATAAATTGAATTACAGTAGAACATACCTACTGGTCATTAAATTGACAAGTCATCATTGAATGACAGTAATTACAGTAGAATATACCTACTGGTCATTAAATTGACAAGTCATCATCGAATGACAGTAATTGCAGTAGAACATACCTACTGGTCATTAAATTGACAAGTCATAATTGAATGACAGTAATTGCAGTAGAATATACCTACTGGTCATTAAATTGACAAGTCATCATTGAATGACAGTAATAACAGTAGAATACACCTACTGGTCATTAAATTGACAAGTCATCATTGAATGACAGTAATTGCAGTAGAACATACCTACTGGTCATTAAATTGACAAGTCATCATTGAATGACAGTAATAACAGTAGAATACACCTACTGGTCATTAAATTGACAAGTCATCATTGAATGACAGTAATTACAGTAGAACATACCTACTGGTCATTAAATTGACAAGTCATCATTGAATGACAGTAATAGCAGTAGAACATACCTACTGGTCATTAAATTGACAAGACATCATTGAATGACAGTAAAAACAGTAGAATACACCTACTGGTCATTAAATTGACAAGTCATCATTGAATGACAGTAATAACAGTAGAATACACCTACTGGTCATTAAATTGACAAGTCATCATTGAATGACAGTAATTACAGCAGAATATACCTTCTGGTCATTAAATTGACAGTTAGTTATCAAAGACAAAATAGGTCAGCAGTGCCTAGTGGTACTTTTTATGTACATACTGGTCATTAAATTGACAAATTTGATTGTGAGGGGGAACCTTCATCAATAGGAACGAGATAAAAACGCTGGACGTAGGAACTCTTGATCTACCTGGAAGCTGTTGGCATCAAGGGTAGTGACAAGTAACGGGCTTTGCTGCTACATTTTGTGGACTAGAATTGCTAAAAATGTCTATACTAATATTGTAGAGCTGAAGAGTTTGTTTGTTTGGTTGAACGCGTTAATCTCGGGAACTGCTGGTTCGAGTTGAAGGACTATTTTAGTGTTGGACGGCCTATTTATCGGGGAAGACTATAGGATCTAACATCATGCTACGACCAATAGTAGCAAAGCATTAATGGATAATGTGACGAAGACGAGGTTGCTCGGATCAGCTAGTTTAATAATATACCAGATACAAATATCACCTGCTGATGGAGTGGATGTCTTTGAAGTGGCTATCACCAAACTCCACGCATACTTTACACCTAAACAAATTGAGAATTAAGAACGTCACTCTTTTTGATTGATCAAACAAGGGGCAAATGAAAAGTTTCAAAAATTTCTTAGTACGGCTTAGACAATAAGCAGACAGATTTCAGTTCAAACAGAGTCGAAAGACATACAATATGTGTTCAAAATCGACGATGACAGTTTACTAGATTGTCGTATAGGTGGAATGAAGGTTAAAAAAAAAATGTTAGTAGACTCTGCGTGTAGGTAAATCCAACTTTAATCACACACAAAACTTGGGAAAATATGAAACAAAACAAGTTTTTGTTTGTTCTTAAAGTAAGAAAACCCAAGGGGTTCTTCCTAATGGTCTTGTAAGGTCAAGACCTAACAGGACCATTTGATGCAAATATAAAAGTAGCAGATAGATCCGAAAATGCAACTTTTTACTTTTTTTGCATCTCTGATGGAACTAGAGATCTACTTGGGAAAGAAATTGCCATGGCTATAGTTATAATAATAATAATAATTCTTTATTTTCGGACAACAATGATCCAGCGTGTTAGTAAACAATATTATAACTTATTACTAGTGTTAGTAGCTAAAATACAACATAGAAGAAGACAGAACAGAATAAATATTATTGTGAAAAGGACAACCCCAATCTAATGGTTAGTGATAGTCCTTCTCACAAAACTTTTAATTATCGAAGAGTCGATACTCTCCGCCACAGTTTTTAGTATACTGTTGCCACTCGCCCGCAACCTTGACAACAGCGACGCGGTTTTTTTGCGAATGACGGCGTGGAAGCCATCGGTTCGGTTTTGCGCAAACATACAAGAAGCGCTGCACCATTGTGGCAGTCCCAACAGCATCCTAAAAATGTTATTATACTGGACGCGTAGGTCATCCAGCGATCTTTTGGTATAGTCGACCCAAAGATTCCCCGTGTAGAAACCCTGGCAATATGCTTTAAAAAGTGTTACTTTTATCAAGTAAAAGTAACACTTTGATAATGGGTGTACTTAAAATCGGATTACAAATTGACCAAATGGAAACTAAGACAGTTTCCGAAATCCAATGATGTTTTAGTGGAAGTGCCAATCGATGAGAAAGTACAACCAGCTTCTCAATCATTAAGAAGGATAATAGGAAGAAAAGTTGAAAAAAAATATAAAAGAACGGTTACCAGTAACTAATCTTAAGACTATAATGTACCTACCATATTCTGACAAATACATGATTATGGTTGGAGAAATATTCAAGGAGCGTAATTCCCTGCCAGAGTCTGTGTTTCCTGATAGTTGCAAACTGGGAATCTTTAAGTCGGGAGTGATTGGGTTGCTTCTGGGCAAGCGTGCTCCATCTTCAACCACGTCATCGCTTGCCACCAGGTGAGATATTGGTGCCTATAAATATAAAAAAGCGAGTACTTAAAGAGATTCCCGTAGGTGGTAATAGTTTCAACATTTTATTCAGTACGAACTTAAAGAATGAGATATTGCATGGCAAGGTTGCCATAAGGTCATGTTCCAACTTAGACGTGTTTAGTGAAAATTGGATTTAAGCTTTTATATTAACGTGTCGGTGACAGTTTTCTTACATAACAAGTTATTAAATTCAGTTCGTAAATTCGATAGTAAACGATTATAAACCGTAACTTGATATTAATGACATTGATTAAAGCTGTAGGGATACAGAGAATTCTGAGCTATTACAATTTCTGAATAGATTTTTCACTACCGGGTTGCTTACTGTAGATGTAAGTTAATATAAGTAAGATTTAAAATAATATTGATTGATTCAAACTGTTCGGTGCAGTTATGACCATGATGCTCGTAGATTGACGTAGAGTAATTCATGAACGTAGCCCCTTCACATGAACGTAGGCACAAACATTGACAGGCCTAGGTTCTCTTCTCTTCGTAAACTCTGATGTGCATAACTTACCGGTTGGTATGTTTTAAAATCTCATTGTCGGGAAGATGCCCAAGGCCAAGTATATGAATAATTGACGTTGTGAAGTTATGAAATAGATGACGAGTAAGCATAAAATTATTTTGTGTGAACAGGTTCTTAGTTCTGTGGGTCGACGGGCTACCAGGATATCGTAGCAGTATCACAGAGTGATATAGACGAGGAAGTCTGTATCAGGGTGTCGTTGCTATTGGTGGTACAAATTAGAGTTTACTCGGTATTCTTCCCATGGGGAAGTGCGAGTATAGGAATTGTGTTTTGCTGAGCTATGAGATAGATGTTGACTGTGAATAAGATACGTAGTCTTTGACATTCTTTGTTAAAATCAATGTGAGTTTTATGACTTCATTGGTGCTTGGACTTGGTAATCACGAATACTAGTGAATCACGAATCAAACCTAAAGGATTGATTACAGCCAGTTTAGAACTGTCGAATGGCTAAAACACTGAACGAAAAGTCAGTTAACTGAAGATTTGGAATAGCTCTGTGTGTAAAAAAAAATTTTAGACAATTGCCGTAGAGATTAACGATAGCAAATTTCTTGGGGGATATTGAAGTATATAATGATGAAACAGGACAAATGATGAAAAAGAAATGTCGTACATTTATAGAAATTGAAGGTCAGTGGAAAGTTTTTAATGATAAAAAAAAAACCAAGGAATTGAATCAAAAAGATACATCTGCTTCATAAATAAGATTGATTAATTATGACTAAATTAAAAAGAGAAAAGGGAAGAAAGATAGAGATAATAATAATATCAAGGCATATAACATTGAATACAATAAAGAAAATCAAAACAATTATCTCATATGTGATCATTGAAAAAAATATAATTGGTATATAATTACAATATAGTATAATCGGGTCGTTAACCGAAAAAAAATAATAATAAAGGAGTAAAATACCTCTAGTGTCATGTACAGTGTTTGGAAGGAAATAAATACTTAGTAATAAATACATACATATATTTTTTATAAGTACCTAGATCCATAAAAAACTTACTACAGGAAGTATTTATACACAAATAAAAAAAAAAGGAAGGGATGTAGTGTATGTATATACTTATGATTGCTTTCGAGCGCGTACGTCACAACGTACGGTCAGTCAACGGTCAGTCAGTGTTCAACCGTCAGTCAGGCAGCACGTGGTGGTGCGTAGGCGAGCCAAATACCTACTATTAGTGATACGATGCGTGGACACTACAATATCGATAGAAAGTTATCTTAATATTGTAAGTCTACTGCAGCGACATCCAAACCATTGTATTCGTATTTGCTATGTGAATTCTCCTGCGGCTGAACACTGTTTCCCAAAATATAAGCTCAAGCTTAGTTTGGGACCTTCTGCGAAGCAGTGATGCTAGCGAAGGAGGAGGCTGAACGCGTGCGAGAGAGGGAACGCCCCAGCCGCCGCAACAGAAGAAGACGTCCCGGGCGTCGGGAATCGCAGAGTGATTCCCGGCCACCGTAGGCGCAGGTCTGCGGACGGCGAGCGTTGGGTGGCTCGTCATCCGATCAGGACCACGCCCAGGTCGACGGCGCGCTGTGTTCCACGCGCACCTCAAAGAGATGTCAGCAAAGTAGACGGGGCCCGGTAGGGCCAGTGCCTGCCGGGGTTGCGGAATCTGTTCGAAAGAGCCGCCGCGGCCCTGGAACACAAAGGGCATTAGGAGGAGTACGGATGGGTTTTGGTCAGTAAGAGTCTGACACTCCCTTCTGCTTCACCCAGAGCGGGATCATTTGATGATTTCCCATCCATAAAAAAAAAAGCTTAGTTTGGGAATCAGTAGCAGTACCTTTTGTGCAATACACAAATACGATGCATTTATGTTAGATTAATAAGATGAATGTATTAACTGGCGACAATAAAGAATTTATTTATTTATTTAGTACCTACGCATACTCAAGTTCAAAAAAAGTGAGAACTTAAAAAAAAAGCAAACGAAACAAAGAAAGCAATTTTAGGTTTCCTATAGAAAGTGATCCGAAAGCACTTTTTCTTTTGAAACTCTTTTTGACAAAGTAAAAACTATCAAGCTTGAGGTTTGCCAGCGAGCAATGGACCACAGCATTCTGTTATATTTTTTCTAAAAAAGTTATTATTTTTCACTTTTTAGCCGGCGTGATGTTATGTTATAGAAATAAAACTTACTAAGTGCTTTCTGTGTAAAGGTCTCGTCAATACAAATGAAATAAGCCCAAACACTTGGTAGTTCCTACATACAGATGTGGAGTTCCCTTGACTCTCTGTCGTCTCCATCATCAGGCCTGATCCAAACCTTAATTTTTTTGTAGTGTCACCCGATATACACACGAATATCAGGTATTTACCAGATGCGTGCCTACAATTTTCGAGAGATCCCTCGTTTTCTCAGGGTCTCCACCATCAGATCCTGACATGGTGGCAATGGGACTACCTCGGTAGCATACCCTTTCATATAAAAAAAAGATTCATCGGAATCGGATCATAAACGACGAAGTTATCCGCGAACACACATAAAATATATATATATACGCGGTCGAATAGAGAACCTCCTTCTTTTTTAGAAGTCGATTAAAAAAACGATATCAACACAGTTCTGCACTCCGAAACACAAACCGCCGACGCGAGAATACCTTTTTTTACAAAAAATACAACCGACTTCCAAAAACAAAACACTACAAAGTGTAAAATAACTTTAATTTCGGAAGTCGGTGTCAAAAAACGAAAAAAGCAGCCAAAAACACCACAAAATTTTTTGTTTTTTGGAAGTCGTTTGTATTTTTTTGTAAAAAAAGTTAACTTTTTGGTGGTTGACATGAGCTTAGCCCTTCACAGCGTCAGGCGTGATGTTATGTTATGAACTGGTGTAAACAACAGACAGACATGAGATTTCAGCAATCCCGGTCCATTTGCAATCATTTATTGAGGAGTTCCGTTGTCTATCTCCGAATTTCTTCATCAGATCTTTACCGAATTGAAATATAAACACTCTGAGAAAGCACTCTTCTAAAAAACTACCGAAATCACTTCAAGTTTGCCTTTAAAATTTGTAGAGTTCCCTTTATTTCTCCAGGATCCCATAATCAGATCCTGACTTGATGATCATGGGACCATCTGGGAAGTATACCCTTTCAAACAAAAGAAAAAAATAAAAGATATTTATTTACAAGAACAAGAACTGCACTTTTATCAAAGCTCAGTTTCTTGGCTGCAGTCAAAAAAATAATTAATACGAGTAAGATATGACAGACATTTCTCAATTCAATTTACCAAGAAACTCAAGAAACTAGTTGTGTAAATATCTGTATTTACGGCAAACCCTTTTTATACCAGTGTACCTAGGTAATTAACCTCAAAACTTTGCTAACCGTATGCCATCACATATAGTAATTATGAAACTACCAGTAATTAAACAAACAAAATGGACGGAGAAATGAAATTAATAGCAATTAAAGATGTTTATGAAGATTTGATTACATTAGAGCAGTGGTTCCCAAACTTTTTTTGACCCGAGAACACATTGCCAAAAATCAAGAAAAAACTTAAACTTTGTTAATCTAAAAATAGATATGATTCAAAACTTGTAGCATAATAAAATTGTTCCTTGTTATCAGAAGTAGAGAGCATTGTCATAGAAAAAACAATACTAGTGATAGAAATTTGAAAACACTTTGTGTCAATGACATTTTTAAGGTGAAAGCTCAGAATTTTTAAACCTATACTAATATTATAAAAAGGAAAGATTTTTTTTTTGGTTTTTTTGTATCGAATATGCTGCGAAACTACTGGAGCGATTTTAACCCGTTTTTCACCAATCAAAAGCTAAATTATCAGGAAGAAACATCCTTACTTAATATTATAAATGCGAAAGTAACTCTGTCTGTCTGTCTATCTGTTTGTCGCGTTTTCACGCCAAAACTACAGAACCGATTTAAATGAAATTTGGTACAGAGATAGTCTAGAGCCTGAGAAAGGACATAGCCTAACAAAATTACATTATTATTATTACATTATTGTTGTGAGTTACACATACACTAACTTTAGATACTTAGGATTATTAATTAAGAAACTTTTGTGTAGCTGTTTGTTTTCCCAAAGAAATAAATAAATAAATAGCCTACTTTTTATCCCAGGAGTATGTTCCCTTGGGCCCACGCGGGCAAAGCCGCTGGCAGAAGCTAGTATTATTATTATATATATATAGCTATAATTTATTTTCGAAAAAATAGAGATCCCTACGAAAATTGCAATACTAAACTCGGGCGAACGAAGTCGCGGGCGAAGTGCTAGTTCCTATATTAGATTTTGTTTAATATTATATTTCGACCCATGCAGATCATCAGTGGTCCGCGGACCACAGATTGGGAACCACTACATTAGAGGCAGAGCAAACTGAGCCCTTTCCTGCATTTGGGTTAGAAGGTTGTAACGGGAAGGCTGCACAGTTTGCTGTTTTCATTAAGATGGTGATCAGAGATATTTTTGGCACCTACTAAGTAACTGACGCAGAAAACGTGTGTGATTCACGAGAAAGAATGTGCTACAGCTGGGCCCTTGTTTTCAGGTTTTACAAGATTATGCCAAGAGACTGAGAGCTTTAATTTTTAACTTCCCAAAACACAGTCACAACGTCACACGATAGAATGGACCTAAGGTCCTATGACCCCTAGCTCGGGCAGAGGGCGTCCACTGTAGTCCTCCATCACGAACGGTCTTGAGCTTCACGCTTCACTTCACTCCACGTCATTCCGATGCTCGTCGCTTCTGCCAACTTGGTGTGTCGCCAGGTTTGACGGAGACGGCCATGCTTCCTTTTCCCTTGAGGATTCCAGTCCATGGCATATTTGGGAATGTGATAGGGATCCTTCTGGAGCGTGTGACCAATCCACCTCTACTTTCGACGCTTTATCTGCTTCATTAGAGATCGTCTCGGGCCAATATCCCGAGGATGTGACGAGTTTATTCCTTGGTATAAAGATAAGCTCAGTCAGCAAAGTTGATGGTGGTACTGCTCAGTGTGCGTCAAACAGATCTTCGGCCACTTTGGATAATCTGTCATTCGCATGTCAGTCGAATCTGTCAAAAATTTATGAAAATTGAGGCATTTTTGATTGCGAATGAGATGATCCTGATGATGACGAATGTTGCTTAAAAAACATAAAACCTATTATTGGCCATCTGCATCTGTTTATCTCAACTGCCTCCGTGGTTGAGTGGTTTAGGCGTTTGCCTTATGACCCGATGGTCGTGGGTTCGATTTCCACGGGAAACATACTTTGTAAAGTTGTTTTTCAGCTTGGCTAGGACATTGCAGGCTTGAATCACTTGATTGTCTAATAAAAAGATGATTCCGTGCTTCGGAAGGCACGTATAAGCCGTTGGTCCCGGCCACCAAACGGTCGTCAAATACACCATGTCAGAGGCCCTTGAGGCGGTTTAGAAACTTTGACACTAGGGTGTGTGGAGTCGCTTAGACCTTACTGCCCACATAATAATAAGAAGACGATCTGTTTATCTTGTAAGTTTGAGTATTGATTAAAAAAAACAGCTGTTCAGTACATTTTGTAGAGGTAAAAACGCAATACCTCTGAAGGGGTCATTCTGCTCATCATTATGAACAAGTTTCACTATGGGACAAACACTGAAAACGCGAAAACAATTCGACTGCCTCATACATTTATATGTGCGCATAACTCGAAAAATGTATTGAACATCTGTTTTTTTTTCGCGATGTCGGGTGTTCGTGATTTTGTTACCACAGTAAAAGTTGATCATAAAAGTTTCATTTATTGGCAGAACATTGAAAGTGAAATAGAAAACATGGTGAACGCATGCCGCACCTTTGCGGCTTTGTTTATTTACATACAACAACAACAACAACAACAATTTATTTCTAAAATTTCAGTTATACATAACATCAATGTGGTCTCAACCCCTAAACTAGGACAACCTGTATGACAGGGTCGAGGTTCATCCGGTTACATGGATCAGAGTGAGGAAGCTTAAGACCGCGTACAAAAAATAATAATAATAATGGTGGGGCTTGCACGCCCTAATGAACCTTAGGTACTCATACTTAGGGTGAGGGGCCAGACAAAGAGAGATACAATCCGCAAGGCAGTTTTGTGGCGAACTGTTGGGCAGTAGCGACCCCACGGATCTGATCTCCCGGGAGAAGTCTTGTTCTTCATCTCCGGCTTGCCTTTATTGGCTGGCTGGAGTGAACACTGACGAGGAACAGAGCTCCCACCTCTTTCTTGCCTTAATCGGCCGGTCTGAGTGGAGATTCGCAAGAGCAAACGTGCTCGGGAGAAGGATGTATAATCCAGTAAGATGCTGGTAGGGATCTTGACCGTACTTCCGGGATTGTCCTGATAGCCGTGGTATACCTCTCCACTCCTCTGGCATCTCAGGATATGTTGCCTCCTTGGCGCTACGTCACTTTGTGCTAGCGACCGTTTTCGGAGGCCCATTTATTGAGTGTGCAAGTCACACCCTGCCATTTAAAAGCCGTGTATATTTTCAGTGGTCAGGCAGGGGCCAATAGATCTTTCATAGTATACGGTAATGAATCCACTAAACCACCCAAACCCATAGCGTTTGATCTTTTGTTACCATATTCTGCAATAGTCCTGCTCCAACCGGGGATTGTCCTTGGGTATACTTTGATAGTGCATACAGGGATAATCGTCGGTTGGTGCCCCATTCCATTTGAAATGTCTAACGGGGCCTCTGCGAGTTGGCTTCGGCCCCTCGTACGCCTATCAAAGGACCGGGTCTCCAGGGACCCGAGAAAGTTAAAAATAAAAATAATAATAGAAAAGAAAAATAAAATACCGAAATTATGGAGGAATTGAGGTAGCGTGTGTGTGGTGAGAAGTGTGAGTGATGTGTGTGTTTACGGTTACTAACAACTTGTTGTCAAGGTAACCAAAACCACAGATGTATCAATAATGATGAGTACAATGATACCTTAAGAGGTATTACGTTTATTCTGTTACATATTGTATATAGTTTATGTAGGTATGTAAATCATTTATTTAAAATATAATTGAATAATTAATTTAATCAATCGCTTTTAATCATCCATATTGCACCTACCACTATTCTCTGCAACACTCAAAGGTTGACTTGCTATTAAATCCGTTTTTTGTGTGTTTAAAGTGTTAAATAAATAAATATGAAGTCATCGGAAGTTTTTGTGCTGTTCCTTTCTCTTCGTGTTGATTATGGAATATCCTTATGACGTAAGCCAGTTGGCTTTTGTCATCGGCTTGCAATGTGTTACCTATACTGAAGTAAGGCGACCAACTGTCGCAATTAATCTGACAGAAAACGGATGCCGTTATTTTATTTTTTCTTTCATTCTGCAGTGCAAGCCGGATGTGTAAGTTAACTTGCACAATCAAAGTTACTCGTGGGTTCAGCTTACAATTTTTACGTAACTTTTCAAGGTGATTTTTTTGTTCCAAAATTGACTTGCAGGTTAAGTACAAGTGGCGCACCGCTGTACGTTTTTATACGTAGGTTTTATTTTTGATGTCACCGACATTTTGGTTTAAAATGTCGGTGACATCTGGAATCGACCTCATATTCAGTCGGCAAGAGAACTATTCAGGTAGATTATATTTCTCGACATAAATCAGAAGGATAAGGTTAGGTTTTATCTCGTAGATCTTCGTTTCACGGTAGAACATCATGCCCCCAGTGATAAGTAGTGGCACATTAAACTGAACAAGTACTAAGTAACTGCATTCATATTATTTACTTTGCTATTAACTATACGACTGTTACGTATAGGGCTAATAATATATTATCTTATTAGATTTTCTTCAACAGATATAAATTTCAACATTTTCATATTGGTTTTTATTTAAACCTAATTGGTCATCTTGTCTTCAAATTACAAATACGATTATATTAAAACTAGACTACTCGAGAATTTCCCAAAAACGCAGCAAAACTTAACAAAACATCAAAGTTTTCAGGCGGAAGTAGAGTTTGAGAAATATGTATTCAACTTCAAATGCTTAATTTAAAAATTAGGTATGCCTATTCCAGGGTTGCGAAATTTGTTCGAAAGAGTCACCGCGGCCCTGGAACGCCCCCATTCCCCATCCTTGAAAAAAAGAGTATGTCTATTGTCTGAAGAACCTCATTTATCAAATCTTATTTCGTAAATCATTGTCAGATCAATGATTAACTCATTTGATACTGTGTTTGATAGCTGCCAAGGGGTCACAGAGGTCAAGAAACTAAAAAGTTATCAACAAAAAGGTCAACAAAGGAAACATCTTCCGTCAAAAAAAAAAACAAATGACAAAAACGACACTGTAGGTACAGTCAGTTGTCACGGCAAGGAAGACGGGCTACCGGACGAATGTGTTCGGATCCTTATCTTGAGACTTATCGGGCACACACATCTTTATACTTATCTTGAGCTTGCCAGAGGTTCTCAATATTTTCTTGTTATAGATTACAAAAAATACGGAAAGAAGTGACCTCACCTGGTATTTGAAGTTTGGTGTTGGAAAAGGAATTGACAGGTGAGATTCTGGCTTTTTTGAATATTTCTCGACGCTTCCTGAGGCTGTAGACAAAGTGATATAACTATCAGTGATGATTTTCACAGAAAAGTCCTAGTGCATAGATTGATTTTTGCATCCGAAATATCACTTGGTCAATAGTGGCTTAGTTATTAATAAAAAAATCCAACCATCATTTGAATAGATTAGTTTAAGAGGCCTATTACATTTGACCATGTTTTTTGCGTAAAATGACTAACTTTGGCTTTCTTAGTCTCAGAAACTGAAATATTTAGACACCTTTGGCTTATTGGGTAGTGGAGAATAGTTATTACTATTGAACATAGCGGCCTCACTTTTCGTATTTTTCTCTTTCTAAAAGCCAAAATTCCGACGTAAGTTTCTCATGAAAAGCGCGACGGCTCTTTTTTGAGTTCGTGGATTGAACTACTGTACTAACCAAATGAAATGAAAAATAATTATATCATAATATTCCATAAATAGTGGTTTCGTTCATAGTGGCCTCAGAAGTTTAAAAATAAGAATGGTATATCCGTAAAAAAATCCCATTCAAATGCATAAAAACTACAAAAAATGTTCAGTTTTAACTGGAAATTTCTCCTCAATACATTAATATTATTATGTAGAATTTATACCAAAATAAACCATAGTTCATTGGAAATGAAAATGTAATAAATAATCATTAAATAAATTAATAATAAATCCTAAAAAAAACGTAATTGCAACTGCCTAATTTCTACATAATGCGATGAGTCAGCAGTTTTGTGAGTGAAAATGCTATTCTGTGGTAGGGCTCTTAAGTATTAAGAATCTGGTAATTAATGTTAACACTAATCATATGGTTAATACAGTTTTCGAATATCGTCATTATTGGTGCACAAATGTCATTCAGTCAAGAGCCATTGGACTATTAGAACTTTGCTGATTGGCCAATCTTTTCACAGTCATGAATTACATTTCCCGTTATTCAAGCATTATATAAGTAATAATTATGTAGTTATGTTCTTTTTTCAAAATTATTGTTATTACTTGCATCTTTTGACACCCACACGAGGCAAAAATTGACTGCCAGTATCTCTAGCTGTCAAACGCATTTGAATTTATAATCATCTGAAAACATTAAAACCTTGGTTTGAATTTCTTATCAAATAAATGTAAGACTTTATAAAGAATCTTGGTGTGTTAAACTTGTAATGGATTGGAGCCATTACCAGCTGTTCTTTATTATTTGAAGACGTTTGTCTGATAAAGGTAATTTATGTCCCGTGCGGTGACATCTTGCAAGCCTGTTTGGCTGGAATATGGGGTTACATGGGCCACTGCAATGTTAGCAACAGTTGCCATTAGGCCTCATCAATTAATAGAAACCATATTTAAAAAGTTGCTTGGATTCCACATTGTTGCTGGCGATCGCTTTTCAGTGTCAAGTATCTATCTTTTTAGGGCTAAGACTACCGAATGTCATTTCGATCACCTGTGATGTGATGGATCTGCGTAGGGCTTGGGTAATTAAATATTTATCTCATCTAAAGGGACGTATTGTCTACTAGATCTTTTGCAACACACACATCTGAAGGATTTCATTCGAGACAAATTAACAGATGAAAAGTATAAATAGCGTAAGTGCCTGTATTATCAGAGAATCACCTAGCTAGCTTACCCAGGAAGCTACAAATAGAATGCGACAAAATCGCGACAAATCGCGAGTGACCTAAAACCATTAGCTCAAACTAAGCTAAATGAACAGTATGTCGCCAGCCTTACACAGAACCCCAGATTGGCGCAGCTGCGTAGAAGGCTCATTCCACATATTTATTTTATTTAACTAACTTATTGCGTGTCAAGTATGAACGTTTGAGGTCCATCGTCAGGCAGCGTATCGTTCGTCTGTAGGCGTCCTTAGTCACGACAAAATTTATATCCTCCTGCATTCGTGATTGTTGCGTCTTCGTTTATTTTTATTCACTATTTTACGTTGAGCAGGATAGGTGCCTGTTTTTGCTTGTGTTAGGGTTGCCACGTATAGTAAGGTGTACTTTAATTAAAGTTAAACTGGCTGTTGTGCAATTTTTAGTGCGTTACTGTTCCACTCCAGATAGAAGATACAAGGACTAATCAGCATGTTTGCCCTCGGTAGTTTCGCGATTTCAGATTTTACTTGTGTTAAAAAGCGAAGTAACTCTGTCTATGTATATGTTTGTTCTCTCTTCATGTCTTAACGACTGTACGAATATTGATGTAACTTGAGACACGGGTAAACTATGTTCTGGGACATAGTCTACCCGTGTATATGGCGTGGATATGGCAAAAGGACATGAGCACCGGATTTCTTTTAGACTTTTTCTTTTTGACGCGGCGAAAGCCGCAGAAGCTAGTTAAGGCTTGTATACTTGCCAATGACGTAGTGCGTATAAACGGAGCTAACTACTCCTCTACGCGCCACTCCGTTACCCGCATTTTTAATTTATTATAAAAAAATTAACACATATTTAAAAAAAGTAACAATACCAAATTATTTTTGTTTGTATTGCAAAGCAGTAGATTTTTTTTTGAGGCTTTTGTTTAAAAATGACGGAGTAAAATGATTTGGAGGTGATTTGGAGATTTTTTTCTTATTATGTGATACCGATACATCAGTTCTGGCTAAACCAAATTACGTATCATATCATGTAGATTACTACCTATTTTCAGAAGTAATTTCTCAGTAAATGCCGACGAAAAGTTGCTTCATCTGCACGCTGTTTTAAAGCATTTCTCGAGAGAGCAGCCTTCTTCTCTTGCGTTAACTCCAGGGGTAGTGGCTCGCTTCATTTTACAGATTTTGACATTAATTTTAATGTTGCTTGATTATAAATTGAATTTCAACGTAGGAGACATGCAAGAAAAAAAATATTTATTATCTATACAGTTCCTCTAAAAATATACAAAAATATAATACTAACAGTGAAAATAGAATCAAAATTTCTCGAAAAACAAACGAAATCTGAAACAAATTTATCTGTCCCTCTCACGAAAACGCTGTTTTCTATGGCAGCTGTATAGGCGTCATGGACGTTGACGTCAAAGTTTATATCGGAATTCTCTTTCTAAATGTAATCTTTGAAGCTTTATAACTTCATTGCTGACGTAGGTATTTAAAAAATAATTTTATGATTGTTTACAAGAGCTGATAAGTATTTCATTTTGCAAATAAAAAAGTCGCATGCATATTCCCTATTGTCTTTAGAGGGATTAATTATTCTACTAATTTTAAAGCAACGTTCTCATTAATCGCAGTTACAATCTGCAAAAAATGATGGGAAATTACAGGTATTTTTGACGACTTCAATGCGAATGCGAAAAATACTAGAATTGCCGTCTTTCTTTTTAAACTGTATTTTTTTTTAACATAAATTAAGGGGTTTCAGATGTTTAGAGTTCTTTAGAATCGTGTCAGAAAGGTAGGTGCATCGTGAACATCGTAAATTACCAACCGGCATAATAAAATACTTTCACATTGTCTATGAGTGATAATTGCAGGAAACTCATGTCGTACATTTATTGCAATATAATTTTACACAACTCCATGTCCATTTAATTTGACATTCACGATAATTACCTGGTAACTTATAGGTATCTGAATATAGTTTATGGCGTTGGGAATAGAGTAATGTTTCATAAGAGTTGAAATAAAATAGATACCTACTAACTGATAATTACTTATATCCAGATAAAAATATTAAAAGCACTGAATTAGAGACTACAGTATCAACATTTTAAATTATATATTCGATTGAATAATGCTCAAAATGTTCGCGGAGTCCGCGGACTGGAAAAAGCGTCGGTACTCCGCTCGGTTAGATATCGGTTATATACGACGTTATCGCCATAGTAGATGGAACTAGGGAATGCAATCCAGCACCCAAAAGATAATCTTGCAAATCTGCAAGATTGAGACCATCAGTCCCGCGGATCCGCAAGATTTGCAGGATTGTACAATATTTTAGAATTATTAGCTCACAGCATTATTTTCTAAGTCAGTAAATGAAACAATAGAATTTACTTAGAAGTAACAAATAGTTTAATTAAATTTTGATCAGAAATTATGACAAAAATTTTAATTATGTTATGTGAATTAAAGTCTGAAACAAAAATATTATTGAAATTATTTGCGGAGTGTATACATACGGTGTTTAAAGTTTCATCTTTTACATTGGATCGGATTTTGCTGCACGTAAAGCAGCTGAAAACGCGCGTTAAGATTCAACGCTAGTTAGTAGGTGGAACGGACTTAACAAAGTTCTAATTTGCTTCCAGATACTTCCCTATGTTTCCTCCACATTCAAAAAGAGTAATTTCTCGTTTAATATAAGATTAAGTGATACTGCCGGCTGTTGAGAAGTGAAGTAAAGATGGTGTTTTATCCACTTTGTACGACGTACATGTTGTTATGCGAATTCAGGCTGGAAAAAATAAAATCTTGCGGATCCCGCATATGTTATCCCGCATTTGTAATTCCACTAATTTCATGCGGGATCCCGCATTTGCGGGATTACAGATCCGTGGGATTGCATTCCCTAGGCGGAACCTGGTTATACCTTTTTTATAAGGATCGGAAATCATCAAATGACTCCTCCCGCTCTAGGCGGAGCAGAAGGGAGTGTCAGTCTCTTACTGACTAAAACCCATGTATGTTCCTCCTAATGATCTTTGCGTTCCAGGGCCGCGGTGACTCTTTCGAATTAATTCCGCAACCCTGACCTGGATGAGCCTGGCACAGGAACGTGCAGAGTGGCAAGAGAAAAGAGCAGCAGTGGGTGAACTCAGACTGTGGGTGATGATAATGAAATATTCTCAAACAGAACCCCTTTTAGGAAGAGCTTCAATAAATAATAAATGTAATTTATTGGAGGTATACTAACGATATTAACTCCTCACATAACATCAATACACATACTAAACAAACGTGACTCTTCTTCCGAAAAGTCAGCTCGGCGTTTGTATGTCCGCAACGATCCAGCAGTATATCAGCCTCAGGTTCCCTTAGCTGAGTTGGACTACCATTTGGTGCAACCCTAAAGGGCACACCGCACTGTGGTTGTTCTTTTCAATTATTTTTTTTTGTGCTTACTAATTACATGTAATATATTGTGGCTTTCTTTATTTCTACATGTTTTTTTTTTTATGTTGGCACCACTGTAAAATTATTAAAACGATCAAAAATACCTAATTAGATTTGTGATCGATTATTTTTTTAAGTGCTTAGTTTTTTTCTGAATTTTGTGTATTAATTATTGTGGTATGGTATATTGTGTGTTTTGTTTTTGTTGTGATGCACTACATAAATGTTTCAAACATCTATATTTTTTATTTCTGCCATCATGGCAGCCCTTACCTTGCCTTGCCATTCACTAATTTATGTCCCCAGCGCTGAGAACTTTACATGCAAAACACACGAGGCCACCTTTACTCACAATTCTACTTTATTTTTTATCGTTAGCTGCAAAAATCTATGCGGTCGTATGCCAATCCCGTACGGTCCCATCGCAGGGCAAAGGAGTCTTCATTAAGAGAGGGAGCTTAGCTGGGTGTTGATGATATCTAAAACTAAAGTTAAGTGCTGAATCTCAGAAGATTTTATAAATTTTTACCAATTCAAAGCTTGTACGCATCCAGAAATCCTCACGAGCCACGACGTCTAAATTGAAATTTGCTTCTGTGAAATTTTGAATGGAAAATCTGAATAATACTTAGTCCGACACGGGAATCCACGTGAGGTCCTAAATCCGCCCAGAACAATTGAACTTGAAAAAATGACTTCTATTTTGATAATCTCCCATGAAAAAAAACTGGCCAAGTGCCGTGTGAGTCCGACTCGCGAGCTCAAACTCGCGTTCGGAACCCTTTGGTTCCGAACCAATTTCATTTGTTTAACATGTTATTTTAACACTACAGACTTCTTATAGGTTTTCATGTAATTTTTAGGTATAAAACTATTACCTGCTTTTTTACATTTTAGGCTCAGTTGTTTCGGAGATGAGGGAATGGTAATTTTGTTGTCTAATTTCTTGAATAACTTTAATACTAGCTGTTGCCCGCGACTTCGTCCGCGTGGAAATTTTTAATGTGTAAGAACGGACCGCTTGATCAAAATGTGATCAATGTGGTGATGACTATAAAAGGTGTTCTTTTGGGCGCTGTAATTTGGGCGGTAGAATTCCTAAACAAAATTAAACGGCGTTAAGGCTACCCACTCGTTTTTTGGCGACACGTCGTCGTCATCGTTTTGCACTGCTGCAAAAGGACTCTTCGGCCGCTGTTGTTGATAATATTGCATGTTGGGGTATCTTTGCTAGCAAGATTAAGCGGCAACTTAAAAACGGAATGTGCAGTCCGACCACCGCTAAGCATAGTTGCAGCTATGCCCGAGGAAGCCACAGCCAGACCTATATTGCAGCCCTTGCGGAGTTGGACCAGCAGAAGATTCAGTACAAACTTACACGTACCTCCTGGTACGTCAAGAAGGATCAATCCCCCCTTTCCACTATTTACTCGGCGCATAATCGTTTCGTAGACTTGACGCAGCTCGAGAAGTAATCGTGGTGCCATTTCATTGAGATGCACTTCTAAAACCGCGGTATAGTAGTTTAACTCCATTACAACATCGCTTGACAATTCCTCTCTTCGCTGCCATTTCCCAGATATGCAAATCATTTTATCCTCAATCAATACCAAAGCATTGTTAATGATCTGGCCTTATGCACAATATCTTCTGATAAAGCGTCCTTTTATTTATCCTAAAGCTAGAGGGGGGCATCGTTATGCGTTATGCGTTGCTTTGTTTTTTTTTTTGTTCTGTTCTGTTCTGTTCGGTTCTGTTTTGTTGTTTTCTGTGCTGTTCTATTCTGTTCTGTTCTGTACCCATCCATGTTTTGACCAAGCATTTTTCTAGGATATTATAGTACCGTATGTCATTCTCAGACACCGAAACTACCACTATGCAAAAACCACGCCAATACCTTGCCCCTTAAAAACAAAAACAAACTATCCAACGGGAACCGTACACTCTTCCGGGATAAAAAGTTGGTCACGTCGTTCCCTCCTCAAAATTACCACTATGCAAAGAATCAATTCAAATCCCTGCTCTGTAAAAATTAAAACAGATTTATCCCACGGGAACCGGAAGGTAGTTTTGGCGTGAAAGCGCGACAGATAGACAGACAGACAGACAGAGTTACTTTCGTATTTATAATATTAGTAAGGATTATGGAAAATAATACCTAATAATTAAAACCCTCACAGTACCTAAGCCATTTTTATTTGATATGTCACACCATACAATTTGAAAAACTTTTTTTTAATTTTCTAGTTTGACCACTAAAAGTGACCCTCAAACTAAAAATGTATTAATTTAAGTAAGCGTCCGTGTTTGGGTCACAAGTCCACATGTATACCAAATTTTAACAAAATCGGTTCAGTAGATTCGGAGAAAACTGGCTGTGACAGACAGACAAACAGACAGACTAACAGACAGACGGACAGAAAGACAGACAGACACCCTAGTGATCCTATAAGGGTTCCGTTTTTTACGGATGTTCAGGACCTCACGCTGTTTGCGACCGCTAAAACAACGAGACAGTAAAACGCATCTGGTTTACTGGATCACGCATCACTGTCGTCTACATCATAGATAATGAAGATATGATTCTTGTGAAGGTACCCTTCCAAGAACCCATAACGTCAATATGGTCATAAACAGAGCCACAATTTGAAAGATAACTTACTAAGCCCGCATCGTCGCAACTTGTTTCAAATTGACTTCTTAAATTAAGTAGCCACAGGGGTCTTTCAAAAGACTTTGTAACGTCGAAATGTAATGGTAATAGTAGAAAAATACATATTGTAATGAACTCTCCTTGCTGTGCTCATTAAAAAACGAAATTAAATGTAAAGTTTTTTGAATAACTCTTTCCATTAATCACCGTTTTTGAATGGGGTAATCGTTAGTTTAACTAGAGAATTAATTTTGTCTATGAATGGGCTTTGAAATTAAATGTAGTGATTAAAATGTAAATAAATTGTTAACGAAGTCTTTATGGTGAGGCGCCAGCTGTCCAGAATAAATTACTGATGATTTACAACTTTGAAGCATGCTTTTCTTACCTTATGTTTACTTAAATTGCAATGTTGAGGTACAGTGAAACTAATTTCAATGGTAATCACTTGCTCTACGAAAATCAGCCTTAATTATCTACTAACAATCAAACCAATGAGTAGTATAGTGTAGCGTGAGGTCTTTGAAATGTCAAATTTCATATTGGTTGGCTAATAAAAGCGAGTTTATTTTCTTATTTGTTTTGATTTTTGTGAATAATTTAGTAAAGCGGCCTATCTGTGGCATATTAAGTTATGATTCGACTGACCGCAGCTCTGAATTTTATTTTTCTGTCGTAAATATATATTATGTTCTTCTTTTTTCGAAAAATATGACTCGGCGTAACACTGCGGCATTAAATATGTCTACAATGATATTATAAAGAGGAAAGATTTGTTTGTTTGTTTGTATGTTTGTTTGAATTGAATAAGCTCCGAAACTACTGGACCGATTTGAAAAATTCTTATAGCATTGGATAGCTACATTATCAGGGAGTAACATAGGCTATATATTATCCCCGTATTCCCACGGGAACGGGAACTACGCGGGTGAAACCGCGTGACGTCCACTAGTTGTATATAATCGCGCGGTTACGGTATTATAATTATCTTACTCTAACTTTGCTCCTATGCGCGTGATAAAATCTTATAATGCTATGATTAAGGACCTCACTCGCCAGTGGCGCCAACTGGTGAGCACGAAAACAGTAGCCCTCATTAATCGATGATTAATCGATGGTTTTAGTTCCTAAGGATGCGTTGCTCTTTGTGTCACTCTATCTGCCAAGCCTTTTTCCAACTACCTAAGGGTTAGCTTCCAGTCTTTAACTGTATGCAGCTGAGCACCAGTATTGTATAACTTTTTTTTTAGTAATTGATAGGCACGCGTTTGACCACCATCTCACCTGATGGTAAGCGATGATGTGGTCGAAGATGGAGCACGCTTCCCTAGAAGTAATCTATTCACTATTGACTTAAAGATTCCCAGGTTGTAGCTATCAGGAAACACAGACTCCGGCAGGGAATTGCACTCCTTAGCTGTACGCACTATGAATGTGTTCCCAAATGTTTTGTGCGAGTGGGTGGGATGTCCACCATGTACCGATGGCGCATCGCCGTCCGTCTTGTGGTCCGATGATGAAACGGGCTCGGCAGAATAAAATTATGCATTTTCGACGCACACTCCCCAAAATGCAACCGGTAGAAAACCGTCAGGTTAGAAACTCGTCGTCGATGCTCAAGACTTTGGAACTTCGTCACGACGAGCCTATGATTGCCGATGATCCTCTTGGCTCGTTTCTCAATTGACTCACGGGCATCAAGCTGATAACTGGCAGATCCATCCCAAAGATGAAAAGTTCCGGCGTGAAGTACCGTCTCACCTTTGCCCAACTTCTTTGCAGCCACTTGAGCTTTTGCCTCTATGAAAGGGCCAAAATTGAGGGTAGATGTTAATGTAACCCCAAGAAGTTCAAGTCAGTCGGTTACCGGCACGGTTGCACCTCGGAAAGATGGAGTTGGTCTGTGACCAACATTATCTAACCCACTTGACTATTGTTCGCTAGTAGTCAAGTGGATTAGATCATTTTGGTCACAGACCCTACCGTTGGTATGGTCACCATTACATGGACCGACTGCTTGCCTGAGCTGCACAACCCAGTAACTGGGTAAAATTCTTTGGCAAGACTGGTGCGATGCGCTTATTATAATGTGAACTATAATGAATATTTATCTTGTCACACTACAGAAATAGCCCACAAGGAATGCAGTTTTGTTATTGTTATGAAAATCATCAAAATAGAATGCCGTAGCACCATTCTTCGAGTTTATAAAACATCATAAAAATTATGTTTTAGAGATGTCATGCCGGAGATATTTACAGCTCTTCCGGGGTTCGTCAAGAATACGATATAATTTTCTAAAATCAATGATCAGTTATCATATTAAATTATACTGTAAATGAAAATGACCGAACTGATTTATACACATTTATAATGGCAAATTACGAGTATTTATCACTTTTTATAATAAATCGATTCAGTATTTTATAAAGGCTATGGTAGGCGCCAGATAAATGTGCAAAAACGGTCATTGACCGACATAAAATTGCCTTTAATATTAAAAACAGAAATAAAGACATAAAGCTGTTCTGAATCGACTTCTATCGTGATTTTTTACGTTGACTAGTAACGAAAAACGGTTCTTAATTTATTGTTCGGACATCTACGAAGGGATTTTAGGGAAAGGTCAATGTACTCTATTGCAAGTTTATCTGGCGCCTACCATAAAACAGCGATTCTCAAAGTTGTACACATAAACCCCTGGGGAATTACATAGGTAAATAAGTGGTTCAGTATGACTTTTGGGAGAGGCGAATTTTTTAAATCGGGATTTGACTTTTTTGTTTCTGTATGTTTAAAAAGTTAGTTTTGATTTAGATTTGTATGACGACACGACTGAAAGTTGTCCAATTAACAAGGTTGCTCAATAATGACTACTAAAAGTACCAATAAATTGTATTATTAAGGATAGTGTGTTTATTTCACAAATGCTAGATAGAAACTGGTTTTTAATGCCTACTACACTCGCGGTAAATTAAATACCTAGTAAATAATTATGTTAATAGTCCATAAATGTTTAATTTCAAGTTGTGATTTGCAGTTAACATTCACATAAACTATTTACTGCAGGAGTATTATATTTAAAACGTGTTCCAATTAATTCTGACAACTCAATTAATAAAGAAAGTCACATTTGCTTGCATTTTTATTTTACTTTCTTTTGAAGAAAGAAAGAAAAAATAACTTTTTACAAAAAAATAAAACCGACTTCCAAACAAAACACTACAAAGTATAAAATAACCTTAATTCCGGAAGTCGGTGTTTTTGGTTTTGTTTCTTTGTTTTTTAACATCGACTTCCGGAGTTAAGGTTATTTTATACTTTGTAGTGTTTTGTTTGGAAGTCGGTTATATTTTTTTGTAAAAAGTTTTTAATTTTTCACTTTTAAGTGGTGATACTTGGACGACTTCTTCGTCTACGCAGAAATTGAAATAAGCAAAAATGCTCATAAAATAAAAACTACCGACCAAACTGAATCAAAAGTTTACGGGGCCAAATGGCAAGTATAACGCATCGAACTAAAAAAGAATCACAGAAATCAGATCAGAAAACTCGGAGTAATCGGTGTACATATAACAAAAAAAATACCCACCGAATTGAGAACCTCCTCCTTTTTTGGAAGTCGGTTAAAAACGACCCTTGCCAAGATTAGTGGCAATAAGCACAATAGGCGAAAAAAAATTGTCACTGCAATGTTGAATGCGTTGTCACTTGAATAGTTTGTTACTATGACTTAAATAAATATTAAAAACCCATAAGATACCTACGCCAGAACCTTCCTGCATGAAGATATCCAGGTTTTGCCCGCACCACAAACGAAGTTGACGTTGTGGCGTGACTTTAACTTTTCTACCCTCAGTAACTGGGTTTTGGCGCAGATGTACTCTATGATATCATTCATCTCTTGGGGAGGAGTGATGAATACAGGAAACGAACAGTTGCCTCGTTGGTGTTAAAAGACACATGATATTTGATCGCGTCAGCAGTACTGGATTGATTTCAGCAAGTGGACTTCCTTCACTTAGCCTCTATTGTCACAAAGACCTTCTTAATAGTCTTGGTTTGTAGCCTCTAGTGACACTAGATAAGTGTTAACGATAGTCGAAAAGTTAAAAATGTATGAGATTAACATGCGCTTTCGAAATATTACATGGTCAATCCCTTAAACATTTTGCCATTTCAACAATCGCTTTCGTCGATAGAATGTCGTTACTATGTTTAGAGGTCCAGGTCTGCCTTCATTTTCTATGAGCTAGGGATACAATGCTGCAAGCCGGAGAACTGCGACAAGCCTAGTGTGAAAACGGGCTTATAACTAAACCCGGCCAAGTGCGAGTCGGACTCTCGACAATCGCTTTCGTCGATAGAATGTCGTTACTATCTTTAGAGGTCCAGGTCTGCCTTCACTTTCTATGGGCTGTGGACACAATGCTGCAAGCTGGAGAACTGCGACAAGCCTAGTGTGAAAATGGACTTATAACTAAACCCGGCCAAGTGCGAGTCGGACTGTCGACAATCGCTTTCGTCGATAGAATGTCGTTACTATGTTTAGAGGTCCAGGTCTGCCTTCACTTTCTATGGGCTGGGGACACAATGCTGCAAGCCGGAGAACTGCGACAAGCCTAGTGTGAAAATTGGCTTATAACTAAACCCGGTCAAGTGCGAGTCGGACTGTCGACAATCGCTTTCGTCGATAGAATGTCGTTACTATGTTTAGAGGTCCAGGTCTGCCTTCACTTTCTATGGGCTGGGGACACAATGATGCAAGCCGGAGAACTGCGACAAGCCTAGTGTGAAAATTGGCTTATAACTAAACCCGGCCAAGTGCGAGTCGGACTGTCGACAATCGCTTTCGTCGATAGAATGTCGTTACTATGTTTAGAGGTCCAGGTCTGCCTTCACTTTCTATGGGCTGGGGACACAATGCTGCAAGCCGGAGAACTGCGACAAGCCTAGTGTGAAAATTGACTTATAACTAAACCCGGCCAAGTGCGAGTCGGACTGTCGACAATCGCTTTCGTCGATAGAATGTCGTTACTATGTTTAGAGGTCCAGGTCTGCCTTCACTTTCTATGGGCTGGGGACACAATGCTGCAAGCCGGAGAACTGCGACAAGCCTAGTGTGAAAATTGGCTTATAACTAAACCCGGCCAAGTGCGAGTCGGACTCTCGACAATCGCTTTCGTCGATAGAATGTCGTTACTATGTTTAGAGGTCCAGGTCTGACTTCACTTTCTATGGGCTGGGGACACAATGCTGCAAGCCGAAGAACTGCGACAAGCCTAGTGTGAAAATTGGCTTCTAACTAAACCCGGCCAAGTGCGAGTCGGACTCTCGACAATCGCTTTCGTCGATAGAATGTCGTTACTATGTTTAGAGGTCCAGGTCTGCCTTCACTTTCTATGGGCTGGGGACACAATGCTGCAAGCCGAAGAACTGCGACAAGCCTAGTGTGAAAACGGGCTTACAACTTAACCCGGCCAAGTGCGAGTCGGACTCTCACGCGAAGGCGTACCATAAACCGAAAAAAACACGTTTTTTTAGTGGGAGCACCCTTTTAATTTTTTTATATTTTTTGTTGTAGCAGTAATAGAAATACACACTATGTGAAAATTTCAACTGCCTACCTACTACGGTTCTTGAGATACAGCCCGATGACAGACAGACGTAAAGACGGACGGGCAGCGGAGGCTTAGTAATAGGATTCTGTTGGTGATCCTCCGGGTACGGAACCCACAATACCATCCAATCACTGTTAAACAAATTATTATCTAAATTGACCATTCCCGCAGAGAATCACCATAATCCAAACTAGAAAGCCATTAATAGGCTTTCCCTTTTCACTTTCAGCAACAAAACAATTACAGGTTTTATTAAACAATTATTTAATTTACCTTAATGTTTTACTTTCGCTCGTGACTTCAAATGATTTTTTTAAATGGCAATAAAAAGATTATTGTTCATTTTGAAGTAGTTATGACTTGATTGTTTTAAAGAATCTAACTGACATTTACCATGGGAATTAAACCATTACCTACTGGCAGTTTCGTGCTAGAACCATCTTAATGTATTTTCAGTACCTAGGTTTTATTTCAGTCTTTATTTACTCATTTATGTATTTATTTATTATATACTTTACTAGTTGACCCGCGCAACTTCTTGCGCAGCTCCGCTCCTATTGGTCTGATATATATCATCACGCTAATATAGGCTATCTAAAAATGAAAGAATTTTTCACTAGTAGTTCCTGAAATTAGCGCGTTCAAGCAAACAAACAAACAAACTATTGAGTTTTATATATTAAAGATTGTACACCTCATATTTGAAACAGAATAAACATTCTATAAAACAAGTGTACAATGGGCGGTCTTATCGCACAAGGCAATCCCTTACGGACAACCTTTGGATGGACTAAATGAAAGGAGATAGAGTTTAGGGGTTTTGAACTCTATATGGGTTTGTGTTAATACATTGGCCTGTTTAAGATACCTTTCTAGGACTGATAAAAAAAGGAAAGTAAAAATATATCAGTTGAATTAAAATTTGTTTAATTTATTTTATACATGTTTACATACAGACAGCCACAGTCACACATCTACACCTTATATAGAATATTTACAATTTTCAGATAAAAAAACTAAAATTAATAGTATACTAAATGCACAGGAATGTCAAATTCTTAAAAAAAAATACAGAAATAAATTTCGTTTTAGAAAAAAAAAAACTTATTTTCCTTCTAAAATAATTTTGATAAGTATGTGAATTTACCCAACTACGGTAAAGACAAAAAACAGTAATATGTTATTATTATTTATAAATACAGGTGGGTGGTTTAATTCATGGTTTCATGAAAAATGTTAAAAATAAATATATTTTTAATAACCTTACGACTAGACAGGTACTAAGCAGTGAATACTGTCAAATATTGTTATTATTCAAAATGTATTTTATTTAATAATATTTAATACAATTAATTCATAAATTAGTAAGTAGAGTAACGCCGTGAAACCATTCTATTACGTTATATTTTATTTTTGTAGTAATGTCGCAGCTTTGTAAAATTAAATAAATTAAGAATAGATATTTTTTTTATCAAATCCTAGATTGTGTTTATTATCATGAAAAACCAACTAGTTTTAGAAGTTTCAACAATCACATTTAGAATAGGTATTTCACTAACTTTAAATTTTGATCCGAAAAGTAATAAAAATATCCATGATTAATGTTAAAATCAGCACTACAATATCACTGGTCTCATTTATAATTAACTTATTATTAATTATAATGAAATATACAACTACGAATGACTCATTGTGCTATTTATAATAATTAGGCGCAAAAAGTCTATTAACTCCTAATAAAACCGTGTTGAATTTACGTTGGTACCGATTGAAAAAAAAAAGATGATCTTATTATTATATTTTCCAAAATATTTTTAATCAATCAATTCTGAAATAACTTTGTACATCTTTCTTAAAACAATACCGTTTTGGCTCCCGAAACAAATATTTCAAATAAATGACAAAGTTTCTCAAACTTTTCCGTCTACACCCCTCTAAAAATAACGTTCCATTCAACGCGTAGGGTGTAATTCAGAAAAATGATTGACTAATTCCATTTGTCTTTGTAAACAAAGTTGTATACAAAGGGGCTATTCCCCTTTAAAATATGAAGCTTCAAAGACAACATTGAACATCCCCTTTATTTTAAAAGAAGGGGAATTAAGATAAAAGAAATCTCATGGGATTTTTCGGTAAGTGCATTTCTATGTTACGAACTAGCATCACTTTGTACGTACACTCGTTATTTTTATTTAATGAGTAAGTTAAATAAGTGGATTTATTTTTAATCGCAGCTTTTAACCATATGAAAAGTTTTGGAGCTGCCATATTATCATTTTTACTAAATTTTACATAGTCAAGCGCTAATATGATTTTGAATTTAACTTCTAATGTCATATCCAGAGTTCACTCGCACAAAATACTAAATATTTAAATCTAATTTTATTTACAATTCAACACAATTCATTTTCTCGTCACATTGCTAAAATCAATTTTGTATAACTAACAAATTAATTTGAACAATGCTCATAATCTAAGCTAACTGAACATCCTATCATCCCTTCACCTACATAGTCTAATTCGTTAAAATAATTTTCTTAATCTTCTAAGACTCTTTTACTACGCGTATTTTTGACTCTTCTTAAAAATAAAGAATTATCTTTTCAGGATGATGTAATTGCAATAGTGAAATTGCACTGAAATCTGTCTAGAAATATTAATTAATTATCAAACGATTTAATACAATATCTGTCAACAAATTTTCTGTCAGCGAAATAAAAACTTCTCTACAAGATTCTGACAAATCCGACATTAAAATCAAGTAAGCTCTAGGCTTACACTGCTTAAGATAAGGACTAACTTGTCAAGAGCCTCTACAAATAGACTGTATATTATTATCTCACAAGAAAGAAACGATCACAAAATGAATAAATTCTCCATAATTTCAGATCTCAGCTTAAACATCTTTCTTAACAACAAGATTGATTGGTAAAACAGATACAATTTTTTGCATATCTTCACTAATATCTACATCAGTTACCAATGAAAACAGAGCATTATATAAGAGCATCAACAACAAAATTTATCAAGAAAATGAGATTCAGACCTCTAAATCTTAGACTACATCTAGATCTAAATGAGGTTCATAGATCCATACCCGGATTGACCACGGGACCACTTCACTTCAAGAGTTTATATCCACGTATGTAAGCGGTCGCTTACACTGCTTGAGGCTAGGAGACGACCACGTGGGTTTCACTTGAGAGCAACCGTCGGACTGACTGGTGGTTGTTGCCGTCACTGCTGGAGATGTCACTTGTGCTGACCACAGCTGGCTGCGAGAAGTTCTTGCAGAGAACTAGGACCTGAAAAAGGAGAGGTTGTTATAGCGACTTGATAAGTTGATGAGATCGGAGATTATAGTTTGTCTTAGGAAGCGTTTTCATGTGCAAGCAACATCCATGCATTAACATTGCGGGGCAAGATCGGGCGATTGATCACATTATAATGTAATGAAATTTCTATGCGAGCTGGTTGCAGCTTGGTCTTATGAAATTTCTCTTTAGGCAAAAGTGACAAGTTTAAAAAAAAAACTATAATTTCCCAGTATAGGATGTATTTCCAAACACCCTTCTTTAGTGCTCACTTATGTTGTAAAAGGAACTCTTCTAGAAATATTTTGTTTTTAAAACCTGTAGTTTAAGCTGTGCGTTGCGTGTAATGTAGGTGAATTAATTGAAGTATTTTTATAACTATTAAGTGGATCGTTGACAAGTCCTACGACGGTTCTATTTAGAACAGTAGGTTGACAATGTCCATTGCTTATTAAGAGCAATCGATCGATTGTTTGCCTAATATCCTAGGAGTACAACTTGACTTAGTCAAAAAGTCTATGAACAACCAAACGGGTTATCTCGAATCAAAACTGTTAACAGTGGTACAATGAGGTAGGCTGCAAGTACTAAAATTTGTATTATAAACTTTATAGCTGTTTATCATGAGCATAAATACACTAATTGCATTAAACAATAAACCAAATCCCCTGTAAACACTACAGCTGAGGTAATCCCTCTTCGCTATAAAACGATTCCATCATAGTTGCATCTTGCATAAATTTACATAAACTGTAATGAGGTTTATAGCCCGCTAACATACTCGTAAATTACTGGCGAGTGAATAAAATACTGCCAGTGATGTCAACAAAATTGATTAGAATCTTTATTTAAATACAATTCGTTACGACAAAACATGGCTTGTTATTTAAATGCAGCTTGTTTTATTGAAGGTGTGGCGGTGCGATGCAATTATTTGAAAGGGATTGTTGTACAAATATGGAAGGTAATCGCCATGTTGCTGATGAGTTTAGCTAGTCGGCTTTATTTATCAAATTCTTACATGCCTATGCATAATCTGCCTTTTTTACTATTAAGTAATTGGTAAAGTGTCCGCGATTACGTCTACTTAGATTTTAGATTGACTTATAAAAACTTCATTACCAAACTGTTCTTCAACAGATTACATCCACAAAAATTATGTACAGAGCGGTGGAAACATTCCATCCACCACCATAACCTAATATTTGAATAGTTCTAAAAGTCAGTCTGTGACTTTATGTCGTGTATTCTGCAACACTAAAATTTATTAGTGGGGCAGAGTCAACTCGAAAAATATGGCATGCTTATTTTGCTTCCCTAGTGAGGCAAAGTGGAACCATTTTCAATTTTTTTGTGCAATAAAGTATGCCAATTCTCTTTCTACATAAGTATCTATTTGTCTCTCATAACCAAGTTATAGTAGACCAATGAGTCAGACTTAAAACACTTACCGTGTACAAAACACTGAGCACTCCCATGGCCCCGCCAACCAGCACGTCCCACCAGTGATGCCTGTGGTCGCTGAGCCGGCTCAGCGAGCACACCGCGGCATACACGATGCAGAGGACTTGCAGCAGAGGTACCAGCAGGACCGAGCGGTTGTGCCAGCTGAATGCTCGCCTTTGGAGGTACCACTGTGGAGGGAAGAGTTATGTTAGTCGATGGTTTAATAGGGGACGTTTAGTTCAGCCTTTAAGAAAAAGTGTGTTTATAGAATAAATTTTATGGGAAAGGAGATCCAATTATACTTCGGATGATTGACATGACATTTCTTTGTCAACTTCCTGGTCTTATCATAGTTAATATGGAGTCCATCTTATCCGCGACTCTTTTTAATAGTAATTTATTTATGATCAGTGTGGTGAAGCCCAGAAGATCGAATCACCACCCCAAAATTCACACAATATAATTTTCATAAATAAAAAAAGTTTGACGACCACTGGATTTCTTCTGATTCTTATAATATAGTAGAGTACCTACTAATTTAAAATCTGAAAAAGATATTATATAATAACAAAACCTTAGATTTATAATAAAAAGTATTCAGGCAAAATCTTGATATAAAAAGATACTCACAGCTAAAAACAGCCCGCAGTAGACGGAGAGCGACGCGTGCGCTGAAGGGAAACTGCGGCTGGAGTCAATCTGCAGGTAGCGAGAGTACTTCATTGACGTGCAGCGGTAGTTGCTCACGTACTCTGAACTGTTGGGGAGAAGACACTGGTTATTGTATGTATCGATCACCAAACTTGGCTAGTTAAAAGATTCATGCACAAAACGTTCCCACCCACATGCACAAAACGTTTTGGGAACACATTCATAGTGCGTACAGCTAAGGAGTGGAATTCCCTGCCAGAATTTGTTTCCAGATAGCTACAACCTGGAAGTCTTTAAGACAAGAGTGAATAGGTTGCTTCTAGGCAAACGTGCTCCATCTTCGACCGCATCATCGCTTACCATCAGGTGAGATAGTGGTCAAACGTATGCCTATCTATAGTAAAAAAAATGAAGAAGTAAAAAGTATACTTTTTACTTTTCATGAATTGGATATGGTCCATGCTTGCTAAAGTCAATAAAATTGGCAGCTGTATTCATTGACTTATCTTATAAGGACAGGGTGGACCGCAAATTTTTGATGCCACAAATTGACCCGTAATTGGTCCATCTAGACGCAGAAGCAAACTCACCACGCAGTCGGCTATCTTCGGGAGCGGTCGTGTACTCGAGACATTAACAATGCGATGTGTGGTGAATGCGTAAAACCAAACACTCGGTCAGCCCTATCTTCACTATTAAAATCTATGGCTGTATTCAATCGATAATTGGGTTACGCGAAATAAATACCATAGCTTGACATCTGACCTCTCTTATATTTCAGATATCATCTTCCATTTAACTAATTACTAATCTAAACATTAATTGTGTTTAAGATTACTTATCCTGCGTTAGCAAATACCAGTGTTAAGACTTTAAATAGTAATCCTACGTCAGTAGCGTGGCAATCACTACTCATAGGGACTACCGTACAAAAATTATGGTTCACAAAGAAGTATACTCACTCATTACAAGTGCTAGCCTTATCCGGCTGACACAGATCAAAGAAGGTAGGCCTAGGAGACCCCACCACACACTTGACGACCTCCAGTATTGTCAAGTTGACCACAGATCCGTAGATGTAGTCCCGGTATAAGAAGGCGGCTGTCTTCGCGCTGTCGAGGAGTTTGCTCTTCTTCAAATTGTACTCGTCTTCCCGTTGTAGGGTTGTTTCGACTGCCCATAGCTGGAAAGAACGGTGATGTTGAATTTGGAGAACGGAATTTGGATCTTATCTACATTAGCCTTCGCGGGCTAGAATGATGAAAATTATTTCACGACAACGTACTTGCGGGATAAAAAGTACCCCATGTCCTAATTTGGACATGCTCTATCTGCTGTAACCCAAATTTCATCCAAACCCTTTCAGCTATTTTGGAGTGATTAATAAATCACTCCAAACATAAAGATTTGAACTATTAAGCCTCCGCTGACTGTCCGTCCGTTTGTTTGTCAGCTTGCTAAATCTCATCAACCGTAATTTATGTAGGTTAAAATTTTCAGTGTGTTGGGTATGTACCAACAACAAAATAAAACAAGTAAAACCAAATGCTGATCTCAAGTGGGTCAATAAAGCCGATGATGACGAAAATCAAGATACTATAGTATAGCTTTGTCACCTGATTGATATCTTCGATCGTCAAGTACCTAATACATACATCATGTCGAATGACAGCAGAATACATTAAAACGGACACTTAATGCCGGACAAACAACGTCGAAAATTCAATGGACAGGCTGTTTACTTCGCAAAGGAGTCATAATGACAATTTCTTGTCAATGTATTTCAAAAAGCTTGTCATTGTACCCTTAACACTGCTGGACACTTGTCTTTGCTTATTATTTCAGATATAATAGTAGCAGTATTTGAGTGGTTAATTTGAGTCACAATGAACGTCAGCAGATTTGTCATTTGTTTTGTTTATAGTAGACATAGGGTCAAAGAGTTATTGTTTAAAACGTCTTGTTAACTGTTTGTTTTTGAAATATGCTTGTGTGTCAACAGTTGACTCGTTTGTCTAGTGGGGGCAAGGGCTACTGCAGGGTTGTAGATGATCTTCTTAGATCGAGAGTTGCATTGGGTTTTTCCACTTAGAATTTATTTGTTGCAGCCCGTGGATTTGCGCCCTGTTGCTGTTTGCTGCTGTTGTTGTTGGCAGAGGCCATTCAGCTCTATGAATTGGGGCTTAAAGATAACTGGTGAAATTAAAAGTACTATACGGGCACCTCTGCCTTTTTCTTCTTCTTCTTTGTTGTTCCCTCATTGCTAAGGATCGACCACATACGACGCGTCTCCAATTTATGCGGTCTTCTGCAGTGTGGACTTCGGCTACCTCTGCCTATATGAGTATGTCTTTGCGAGTATGTTTCCGACTAGTTTTACTTTTACAGTTTTCGTTTCTACATATTTACACTTAGTTTCAACAATTTCATGAAATTCTCATAGAAAATTTTGCTCCATTTGCATGCACCTGCATTGTATGACGTTGTACTCATTGTCATGGACCGTACTTCAACAATTGTGTGAACTAATGCACCTGTGTACATTAGTGACTATGGCGACGACAGTAGCGGTTAAACGACAATAGTTTCTGATATTTTATGCGCAGTAGTTGACGCTGTACTGATGGCAGTTGTGTAGGAATGGAAAACAGGATATGCAGCGAAGACTTAAGAAAACTTGTACGCTTGAAAATTAGCTCTATAGCCATTGAAACTTTAGTATTAGTAGCCGCAGATGGGAAATCATCAAATGACTCCACCCGCTCTGGGCGAAGCAGAAGGGAGTGTCATACTCTTACTGTCTAAAACCCATCCGTGTTCCTCTAATGCCCTTTGCGTTCCAGGGCCGCGGTGACTCTTTCGAACAAATTCCGCCACCCTGGCAGAGCCACATATACTTATTGTCCAAACATTTAAATAAATAGTTATATCTATACATTAAAATCAATCTGTCTAGACTTTTTCCAACTATGTATGACTGACAGGCTCTAACTAGATGAGAATTTTACATGGAGTGAATTTGACCTCTAAAACCCAGTAACTGGGTAATTAGTTACCTCTTGGCAAGAATGGTGTCTTTCAGGCTTCTGACTCTCCGTAACGACTGTCAATGATTTCTCTGATCTACAAATGATAGCCGGGACCAACCGCCTAACGAACTTTAAGAGATAGGAGTCGGAAAACCATCCATTACATAACGGATGGTCACCCATCCACGGGCCGACCTTATCCAGACTCGAAGATCGAACCATGCGCATGTTATATTTTAGCAACCCTATAGGAATGGGGGTCTATAGATATGTATATAGGTATTATTACAATAAGAGATTGCCATCCCGTCGTTAGAAAGGCTTTGTCTTCGATGAAACCTAAGGCATTATAAAATTATGAAACTCATTAGCTCTATGATTAGATAACACCTTGGGTAAATCAGGCGTCGAATTGACGGCAGGAACAACTTTCAATCAGGAAGGTCACTTTAGTACATTTTCTTAAGTTGGAAAACCAGCCGTACCTATACGACGTTTCACCGACGCCTTTAGACATCTGCTATACTAGTGGTACCACAGATGGATTGCGATTCCAAAGGCTTCAAAAAATTAAAGGCAAATAGAAAAAGGCGGATAAGGGCATTTTCCGGGTGTCCCAATGGTTGTTATCAGGATTTCGCATGTCCCCAAACCGTGCAGAAAAATTCAATGGCGTAATGTAACATTTGTGTGACGTCACTCCTTGTAGTTCGTATGAAAGGGTATAGTTGCTTCTACAAGGCAAAGCATATCGCTTATGTGGCCTTTAAAAAATCTGTATGACAAAACACTCACCACTAAATAAGGCACGATGACAGTGATGGCTGCCACCAGCGATATGGAGAAGGTGTCTCCGGTGTGAGGGTAGGAGAGCGCTGGATCGTTGCAGGTAAAGCCAGCTCTCCGGCTGGGCAGCGCGCCCACTTCCAGCAAGATACATACTGCTGCCACTGTTGAAGAAGAGAAGAGAACGTTAGAATATTTTGGATGCAAGAAAATTAAAAATATTGTCGTAGGATGATAATTCATCAATGGTTGCGGGAGTCACCGCGGCCCTGGAACGCAAAAGAAAAATTTGAAGGAACACGGATGGGTTTAATCAGTCTGATACTCTCTCTCACTACGCTCAGAGCGGGAGGAGTCACTTGATTATTTTCCTTTCATAAAAAGTTTGATAGTTTATTTAGGACTCGATTTCTAGCAACTTAGAATAAATCTAGCCCAATATCATCAATCGATCAGCTGCCTAGCCTTCTCCCAATCCCGTTGGGGTCATCAGTCTAATCGAATGCCGCTGAATTTGCTACTACAACTGTCTGATCAACTGGGAAACACGTACAAAATAGGGAATGCAAAGAACCGGTATTCCCGGTACTTTTGATACTTTAATAGCCAATCAAAGTGTCAAAGGTACCGGGAATCCCGGTTTTTTGCATTCCCTAGTACGAAATACCCCTTGGCAAGACTGGAGTCAGATTTTCTTTTTCGAGACTTCACCATTATTGAGCCGTAAGACGTTGACTGCTTGACATAGGCCTCCCCCAAAGATAGACACAATGCCCTGGCCTATGATTCCCACATCCAGCAGATACCCGCGACCCTCACCAGGTCGTTAGTCTACCTTGTTAGGGGCATTCAATGCTGTGCGGTTGCGTACGCGGAAATTACGCAAATTCTACGTAGTGTTTGTTGCGCAAGTTCATTGAGCACCATTGACAAAATCTTAAACCGGTAATTTTAGGGGGGAAAAAGAACCGATAAGGCCTACTGATGCACCTTTTGGGTACAGTAATCCATAATGTATAACCTATTCTAATCCTAATATTTAAAAGTATCATAATATCTAAATGTGAAAATGAGTTTGTCTGTTTATTACGCTTTCACGCCCAAATAGCTGAACCGATTTTGATTCTTTTTGGTAAAGAGATTATGGGAAATCATCAAATGACTCCTCCTGCTATGGGCGGAGCAAAAGGGAGTGTCAGACTCTTACTGACTAAAACCAATCCGTGATCCTCCTAGTGCCCTTTGCGTTACAGGGCACCGCGGCCCTGTAACGCAAAGGGCTCTATATAGACTCTTTCCAATAAATTCCGTAACCCTGGCAGGATAGATGGAACCCTGGACACAGTTATTGGCTAATTTCACGTGCGAGCAAAACCGCTGGTAGAACCTAGTTATCACTAAAGAGAGAAACCACTTTACAACGTTCTAACATTAACTAACAGGCCCAATAAAATTCATAGGGCTCTTACATACATTAATGCATATTATATGATTATACAAATGTACCTTTTCTCCAACCCATTTGATTACGGCAATTGCTTGTCAAATCAAACATAAAAGGGTATCTAACAAAATTATAGCCTACCTAGAAATGATTAACTACTTCTTATCTTAGTGAGACATTAATAATAGTCTAAGTACAGGTAGTTGCTCCGTTCTTAGGTAAAAGGTTAGCAACCAGTAATTACTCTTGCATTATATTGCAATTCTTGCATCAATGGCTTGCACAAAGCGCTGCAGGGTACAGTAATGGGTAACTTGCACGCCATTCCAAATAGCCTGTATTATACTCATTTTTCTTTAGACTACAAGCTAGATTAAAACAGTGGTGACAGTTAATGGATCGTGTCATAAATTTTATTGACCGTTTATTTAGATTGATTTTATGATGACGAATGGAATTAGATACGTTGATTAATTAGGTAGCCAAGTGCTAGGAATCTCCAAATCGTCATGTTTAGCAAGAAAGGAAAAGGATAGTGTACTTATTACCATTTTAATAAGTTGGTTGCCATTCAACGTGGCAATGCGGACAGTGTTCTGGGCACTTTCCCCGTTGACAGCGATGTGGGCGAATTTTTCGATGCCCTATGAGTTCTTCCCCTCCCTTATTGTTAGTCCCTTAATTTTTATTATTCGTTGTTATAGCGAAAATAGAAATAAATACACATTCTGTAAAAATTTCAACTGTCTATTTGTGATGATTCTTGAGATACAGCCCGCTGACAGACAGACGGACGGACGGACAGCAGACGCTTAGAAATAGGGTTCCGTTAGTTACCCTTTGGGTACGCAACCTTAACAACGAGTAACCTGAGACATCAACTTACTCACGAAAGAAAAAAACAATTGAATGAAAGATCAACAGGACGTTTAAATAAATGAAAGCCAGACAGAACGGTCTGAATCGTACTTAATATGAAAAGTCTGAACAGACTTGTAATATTATATTAATATTGGAAACTTCTAAAGATAGCCATAATTTCTAGAAATTTCTAGTACCTAAGGGACAAAGTTCAAGTTATTCAATGCCTGCCAGCTTTTGCCGGAAACTCATTAACGCTAGATGAATGGCAGCCGTTTGTGAGACACGACCAACATTCAATGTTCAGTATTGAAAATAAGGGATATGGCGATGACAAATCATGAAGGCAATGGGTTGAATATTATTGAAATTGACGGAACTTAATTTACCTAGCATACCAATTCTACTATTTTTTAAGCAACTTTCGCATTCGCATGTCAGTCGCAGTCTGTCAAAAAAATCAATTTCCATACATTTTTGACAGATTTGTTTAATTTGATTAATATTTTGACATTAATTCATTTTTTACCATTGACATTTGTAATAATTTAAATATATTAATTTGTAATTAATTCTTTACTATGCACAATATTTGCACGCCATATTATGTGGCAAACATGTCTGAAATTTTTCTAATATTATGTTATCATGCATGCACGGTTTTTTATTCTTGTATATGTACACATGTTTGGGCAAATAAATTTATCTTTATCTTTATCGACAGCATGAGAAATTTTACACTTAAAGAAAAGCTACTTAACAAAGGGTTCCGAACCAATTTCATTTTTTTAACATGTTATTTTAACACTACAGCATTCTTATAGGCTCAGTAGTTTCGGACATAAGGGGGGGAATGGTCATTAGTGGTCTAATTTCTTGAATAACTTCAAAACTATTCATTTGAAAATTATGAAAAAAAAATTAATAAAAACCTTGACAGTAAGCCCTTTCATTTGATATGTCACACGATACAGATTGAAAAACTTTTTTTTAAAGTTTCTAGTTTGACCCCCAAAAGTGTACCCATACTAAAAATGTATGTAACGCGTCTGACAGTACTGTAGGTAGTTTTAGGTGTACCTACTATTTAAACATTTATACAAATAAATACATAAAAGATAAATATATACAAAAATAATTTAAGAAATAATAAGTCCACATGTATACCAAATTTCAACAGAATCGGTCCAGTAGATCCGGAGAAAACTGGCTGTGACAGACAGATGGACAGACACCGGAGTGATCCTATGAGGGTTCCATTTTTTACGGATGTTTGGAACCCTAAAAATTATTAGAATTGGCCCTCAGGTATTGCTACTTTCATAACTATACACGACAGAAAGCATAAATATGATATGCACAAATACTTTAAAATGTAATTTAAAATAAGTCAATGGTACAATTTTAGTTGTTGTCAAAGCCAGGCCCTGTTGTCCTGTGGTGTGGTGTGTTTCCTTGCGTGATAGAATTATAAATAATGATATCCGCAAGAGAGCCAAGATAACCGACATTGCCCGAAGGATCGCCAAACTGAAATGGCACTGGGCAGGGCACATTGCTCGCAGAACGGATAGTCGATGGCACAAAAAGTTCTGGAGTGGCGACCGCGTACCAGAAGACCCAACGCTGGAAGGCCTCCTACAAGGTGGGCCGATGTCCTGGTGAGGATCGTGGGTATGCGAGACGCATGGGACCGGTTGTTGTGGCGACACTTGGGGAAGGCCTATGTCCAGCAGTGGACGTCTTTCGGCTGATATGATGATGATGTATTTTTTTGTATTTTTCGATACTCAGCATTGTTTTCGATTTGATCATCCACGCCCAATTGAAAAATTCACCTTTTCCCTTTAAAATTATTCGCTTTGAGCATACTCCTACAAAACAATTTCACACCTTTCCATTTTGAAAAACCATTAAGTATTTTCTACACATGCGCGGCCGCAGACATTTCCTAGAGGTAACACTTTCTCAGGCTGAGTTCAGGCAGTCTGTAATTATCGGCACAATCTAACCTGTTAGAGCCGGCGTCAAAACGTTTGTTAACGAGATAACTGAGCTGTAATTAACTTGTAAAAGCCTTTTTAACTTGTAGTTAGCGTTAAAAGCCGCCAGTAAGGTTTGAAGAGAGACCAAGGTTCTTATCTAACAGCCAATGGGGAATTTCCTGAGCATTTGTTTTTTTTGTTATGAGACGGGGCAAAAAATTAACCATTGACTGGGCACTGCTAATAATGGTTCGATACCGAATTTTCGAAGACTTGCAAAGGGAGTTTTTTGCTCAGCAGCTTTATCGCGTAAAAACAAATGAATATGAATTCAATCGATCGTATATGCTTTTATTTTGTGGTTAATATATTTGCGTGCTTTACGTTGTCGAGCAGACGAATTATCGAACATGAGTGCGAGAAAATGGATCAGTGGTATTCCTTCCAATGTGAAAGAATATGCGGTTTTACGAGTTACGCAATTGGGATTGTTTTGAAGGCCAAATCACTATTGGCTAAATGATTGCCCGATAAAGCCGTCAGGACTTGAACATAAAATGAAGGGTCTAATAATTGTCAATCTTAATATCCCAGTAGGTACCCAAAGTGGTAAGATACCGTAATGCACAAAGGCTGTACTAATATTCTGAAAATGTAGCACAGGTATTAAGGCGCATACAGACAGAAGGAGGCACGCGACACAAATGCCACACTGTGCGTGTCTTGGACGTGCTTGACATTGGCGATGGCAAGAATTCGCGACGACATACTCGTACCGCCGTCTGAATGCACCCTTTACATTGCTTGGTAGGAATTAATGTTAACATAGAATTAGAAGTAGTTTATGTTGGTAAACACAGCAATTTGTCATAATTTTGGCTCAACCGTAAAGCGGACATGATTAATTTATCAAACTCGTAGGATTCGACCTGAATATTTTAGTATTTAGTTTACTTGAGCTGCAAGTTTATGAATAACTAGCTGACCCGCGCAACTTCGCCTGCGTCACAATGTTCATTACTGCTCCGCTCTTATTGGTCTTAGCGTGATGATATATAGGCTATAGCCTTCTTCGATAAATGGGCTATCTAACACTGAGAGAATTTTTCAAATCGGACCGGTAGTTCCTGAGATTAGCGCGTTCAAGCAAACAAACAAATAAACAAACTCTTCAGCTTGATATATTAGTATAGATTACTGAGATAGGGACCTTTTTGGCCTCGCACAGGTTAATTTATTATTGACTAGCTGACCCGCGCAACTTCGTCTGCGTCACAATTTTCATTACTGCTCCGCTCCTATTGGTCTTAGCGTGATGATATATAGCCTATAGCCTTCCTCGATAAATGGGCTATCCAACACTGAAAGAATTTTTCAAATCGGACTAGTAGTTCCTGAGATTAGCGCGTTCAAGCAAACAAACAAACAAACAAACAAACTCTTCAGCTTTATATATTAGTATAGATATAATGGGAATAACTAAACGACCAATTGGGTAGAGACAATGTTAAGCCCCAATAAAGTTTAAGTTACTGTGAGGAGCTCGTGGCTAAACCATAACAGTCGCACGGGTCGATTGTATCGCTTGCCGAGGCGAGTCTGTTGATAGGTAACACCATCTTAACAGATCGAGACTCCTCCTACGTGCCTTAGAATGCACGTTACGCCGTTGGTCCCTCTGCCATTTGGAGATCTTTGACAGTCGTCAGACAGAAGCCAGAAAATCTGACACCAGTCTTGCCAAGAAGTACCGTGTTGTTTTGTTTGAAAACGTTAAAAAACTTTGCTTGTTATACCACGCATGGTGTACTAACAACGTTTTGAATATTATAGAAACTACATAATATGTCAATACGGTAACAAAGTCGTACAATTTTGAGCATTGTGGTCAACGTAGTGGTTTATTCATTCTTTTAAATAATAAATATTTTTTTGATAAAGCAGGCATTATGTTTTGAATTTGGAATAACTTTACTGTTGTCCAGAAATTGTAGCTTTTGAACTATTACCTATAATTAGGTTTCGTTGAACGATACACCTGGAGTACTATACAGATGTGAATCATCCCTTGTAAGTTAAACCAAAACCCATAAAAGGACCGTTACAACAATATTTAACACCTCATGACCGTGTCAAGTAATCGTTGACATGATAATCAGTACAAAAGACTTTATTTATATCCTATAAACCCTTTTAACAATGGAACCCAATTACTTCGTTCTGAAGAAATGATTTTATAGGTCATATTTTTGGTTATAATATTTTATTGATAGTAATAAAATTAAGGGGTTTTCTTGAGAAGACCTAATAAATTAATCTCATATATTGTTTTGGGTTCAGAGTTAAAATATCCTGGTATTTGATAATTTCCGGTGTATCAATGGTAAATTAATTGTTTCTCAGTAGCAAAAAATATTATGAATGGTTAATAACTTTTGAATTGAACAATAAATAAGGCACTAAAAATTATAGCTTTGGAGAGGCGTTTAAATTAATTAACAGTTATTCTCTAACTATATTATTTCAATAGATATCTATTATTTTTAAAGTTTCATTGACATTAATGATTTATTTACTGGGACTGAATAAATTTATCTGGTGAGGGTCGCGGGTAGCTGATGGATGCGAGACGCGCAGGGCCGGTTGTTGTGGCGACACTTGCGGGAGGCCTATGTCCAGCAGTGGACGTCTTTCAGCTGATATGATGATGAATAGATTTATCTAGGTGACAAAGAATAATGTTCTATCTAACTTTTTTTACAAACAAAATGTCTCCAAATCATAAATGCCAGTAAGGTAGAAAATAAAAACAAGTTCTCCATTTTTACGATCAAACCATTCACAATAGCTCATTGTCTAAACCAAATTTAAATCCAATAACCACAATCTACCAACAACACCATATTCAGCCGATACACTTCCGACCATATAAAGCTTAGTATTCACGTCATATACAATTTGACAGTAGCTGTCACGACTCATGACTCACATCCAGGTGGGCAACTTATCATCTATTTAGTGCGACCGATACAAATCTTTAATTTGACAGCTAGTAGCTAGAGGCATAGTGATGTATCGTTCTTCGCGGGCGATAAAGGCAAGCCCATATTATTGTAAAGTCGTAAACGTCATTGGAACACGTTGGCGGACATGTCATCAATGCATAAGAATAAATTTTTGAAAGTTATGAGACGTTGTCGAACATGGGGTTTTAATAAGTCGCTAACTAATTTAATGTTTATTAGTTGTTTGGTTCTCTTTCACAAATTAACGGTTGTTGTCAACTTGTCATATACAGCAGACGTAATTAATATTGGTTTATAAGTTGTACTTATGGCTACGTAGGCATGTGCTGTAAACTAAGCGAAATGATTTGTTCACCGTTACGTTGTCAACTTTGTTTCAGTAAATATCACGTGATTGTAAGAAAAACTGTACTTAAACATAGCTACAAAGTTCCATATATCTGTAACGTTAGTACCTGAAGTCTAGCTAAATAAAGTCTTCTATCAGTGACAACAATTGTCGAGAGATGAAAATTGAACGGCAAAAGTTGTCGAAATTTCACGTGGTCAGAATGAGAATAAATGGTGTTGGCATTAAATGATTAAATCCAGTATATTGTACCGTAATAGTTTGCAATAAATAAATTCTAATTTAAAAATCTAATAATATTTTTTTATACATTATCTTCTAATCACTACATATTATAAAACAATTTCTTCAGCCGCGTCTGTCTGTTCGCGAAAAACTCAAAAACTACTGCACCGATTTTGCACCGCTATCGAACTCCTCCGACACGGCTTGACCGATTTTTATGTTTTTTTTTTAGTATATACTGGGTAGGTCTGAGAATATGTCATAGGCAATTTTTTTATATGGCAAAACAACGTTTGCCTAGTCATCTAGTTAAATATATAAGTCGGTTTCGCAAAAAATGTGTAATATTATTGGTACATATGACATTCAAAATAATTGTCATATATTTTTTATATTAAATTCATCATTTTGACTTTTCAACAGTTGAATTCGCTTGTAGAATGTCACTTTGTCTGAGTACAACCTCTTTTGGCAAAGGAGAAACAATTTCTAAAGTTATAAAACGTTAGCGTTAAGTTATGCATCAGCAATTTCCTTTAGTAATCAATAAATCGAAGAATGTTTTAACACAATGCTGTAATAACAATATTCTTGTAATTCAAATGTTTATTGTGAGTGGTTGTAAAACTTTATTGTTAGTTTAGTTCCTCTGCGTTGTTGGAAACAATGTTCAAATAATTACTATGGAGTTATGACTGGTGTGGACGAGCCTTTATAGTTTATAGTCTTTCGACCTATTCCCTTTTCTTCTATTATTTAAATAATATACATACAATCACATAAAAAAGAAAAAAAAAAAAAATTATAAAATTGAACAAAAATCTGTCAAATATTGACAAGTCAACGATATTGTGGCCTAGCCTTAATAATACAATTTAAAGTTTAATTTATTTCGTCCTAATTTTACAAAGTCCTTTTACTATCGTGTGTTGTGTACAAAGTCCTTTTACTATCGTGTGTTACTATCGTGAGTATTATAATAAATAAACATATTACTTACTCTGTTAAACGAAAATCATGTACCATTTTACCTTTGAAGGGTTGGTAGAGATCTTAGCGGTGCCATACTCAGTGATATTGTCTAGAACGAAGCGGTAATAAAATACTTAAGTCGTGCCGCCTAGAAATCAATTTCCCTCAGTAGGTTTACAAGTCATGCCAAGTTTATTGGCTACTAACTTCAGCTAGCGGCTTAGCTCACGCGAAATTGTTTTATTTTCCCAAGGGATCTTACCAGATGGTAAGTTCTCTTGGGAAAATAAAAGTTTTCAAACTAAGATACCTAAATATCTTAATTCCTAGATATCTTAATTCTGATCATGGTCTATCCATGCACCAAAATACTTCTTCCCAACTGAAACACCATAAAGTGCCAACCGACGGAGGACTGTGTTTTTTAACCGACGAAAAAACGGGGGAGGTTCTCAAGTCGACGCGTATATTTTTGTTTTGATTTTTTTTGTTATGTATGAACACGCATAACTTTTTTGTAAAGGTGGATCAGAATTACCCCCTCTTATAACAAAGATAAATATTTCAGAAAATACTCTAATAAAAATGATTGTAAAAATATCGCATACTTTCGGGTTAATATATAGCCTATGACATTCACAAATAATGTAGCTTTCTATTGGTTAAAGATCCAGAGATTACCTCACAAACTTTACCTCTTTATAATATTATAGTATATAATAACTTCGTAAATTAGTTTGTCAAGTGCTGATTTTTAGCCTGATTTGAATAAAACACTTTATTTAGAATTCGTTCTGCAGGTAAGACGTGAAAAGGTAATAGACAGACATACACACTTTTGCATTTTTAACTATAAGTATGTACTCGTTTGTGAGTGAGTCATGACCGAATGGCATCTATTTTACTACATGCACTTCAGTTGCAAGTTTAAGACCAACTGTGTGCAGCTGTCATTTATCTGGGTAATAATGTTCTGAGTAACGATAGAGGAAATCTACGCTAGATGAAGATTTCAATATCTGCAACACGAATTTCAAGTCGTTCGTGGTGCGAGTACCGACTCATCATATTGAGATCTTCCTCAAGGAAGAGTTTTGGCCGAAGGGTGTCGTGTATCGGCGATTTCGCGGAAGGCTATGCGACACCATGCAGCGCAACACGACGCCGTCACTTCGTATACAATAGTTAATTTATATATTTTTTTAAGGTTTTTATAAATATGCATGATAGTCTGTAATAGGTATACATGTTATGGGTCTTTGTTACCTGAATTAAATGATGATATTATCTCTCTATCAAAAATAAGTGTTACTAAAATAGTATTTTTTGAGAAAAAAATATACACGGTGCCATTTTAGTCGTCTTACAGAGGCGGCCCACTAAATGTACCCGACATAAACTACCTCAAGGTACATTTTTTTAAAATAATTCCTTAAGATAATAGGTACAATAAAAATAATAAATATTGCATGAGAATTATGAAACACCCAGTTAGTAATGTTTTGTATCAAAACAATGTCACCGTTCCATTCCGCGCTGTCGTTGGAACATAAGGCTCGGACTGCGCTCGCTCCTGGATGTTCCAAACTACGTCATACGTTATGAAAGTCATGATGATGAAAAAAAATAAATAAATATGATGTATATTATTTTCATTTTATTTAATTTTAATTGTGTTAAAAGTAAAATTAAATGTGTAGTAGTCATTGGATAGATGATTTGAGCTGCCGTTGTTAGACAACAAAAATCTCACCGTGTATAAAACCGGCGGAAAATATAGAAGTTACAGCAAGTTATATGCTTTTGAAGTTACTCTTCCGTTAATCCGTATGGTGTTGGCCGACCATACGGCAACCCGTATGGTGCCGTAAAAGAATAATACCATCCCATCACTTCCCGTGTGGGTGTCGTAAGAGGCGACTAAGGGACTCACCAGAGAATGGGCAGCAGCTTTTTCTGTAAAACGCAACACCATACACTGCGATCGCCAACCCGCCTGCCAAGCGTGGCGATTATGGCAAACCCCCCCTTTCGGAGGAGGCCTATGTCCAGCAGTGGACGTCTTTCGGCTGATGAGGATGATGATGAAGTTATTCCTTTATTCTAATCACGATAAACGTCTAAATGATAAATGATATTTGTTATGTAAGTAGGATAAACATAACACAATCAATTTTACACGTCAATCTTTTTTAATTTTTAAGCTAGATGAGGCGAGTGTTTCCTAGCTGAATACCCTGAGAAGAAACACTGAAACGAACTCAGAGGTCAGTCTCTTTGCTTTTAGTGCCCATCGGTGCCCATCACTCAGCATATGGGTCGAAATATAATTTGTTCGTGTGCTCACAACTCGCATCCGCGTCGTCGACCCATGTGACGACCCATATGTTGAGTTCTGGGGGACTACTCTCTAAGCCCGAAGTCCGTAGTTTCGGGCTTAGTTGCGGGCGTATTCTGCTCCACCTAACCACTAAGAACTAATGGCAACACTATTAGACAGTCACTGTAAAATCGCGTTGTCTTTCATTCTTATTTCGGGTTTGGGACTAATCGTAAGTCCGTAGGTGGTACGGAGTAGAATATGCCCGGAACAAAGCCCGAAACTACGGACTTCGGGCTTAGAGAGTAGCCCCCCTGGGCACCGAAAGGGTTAAAGCCAATACATCAATCGTACTGGTCAAATTATATGAGCTACAACCTGGGAGTCTTTAAGTCAAGAGTGAATAGGTTACTTCTAGGCAAGCGTGCTCCATCTTTGACCACATCATCGCTTACCATCAGGTGAGATAGTGGTCAAACGGGTGCCTATCAATAGTAAAAAAACTGGCCAAGTGCGAGTCGGACTCGCATGCAAAGGGTTCCGAACAAATTTAATTGTTTTAACATGTTATTTTAACACTACAGACTTCTAATATTCAATATCTTTAGGTAAAGATCTATTATCTCCATTTTTTTCAAAATTTTAGGCTCAGGAGTTTCGGAGATAAGCGGGGGGGAATGGTCATTTTTCGTTTAATTTCTTGAATAACTTCAAAACCATTTATTTTAAAATTATGAAAAAAATATAATTAAAACCCTCACAGTAAGCCCTTTCATTTGATATGTCACACGATATTGTTCAAAAAACTTTTTTTTTTAATTTTCTAGTTTGACACCCAAATTATTTAATTTTTAGTATGGGGGCACCCATACTAAAAATTTAATAATTTACGTAACGCGTCCGTATTTGGGTTACAGAAGCCCATATGTGTACCAAATTTCAATGAAATCGGTCCAGTGGATCCGGAGGAAACTGGCTGTTGAAGACGGACAGACAGACAGACAGACAGACACCCGAGTGATCCTATAAGGGTTCCTTTTTTTCGGAACCCTAAAAAAGGAACCATGTAGGTCTTAGGTGTGTAGGCCTTAGGTCATGTCTTAGGTGGTCTTTTGAGGAAATTATCACACAGATTTGAGTGGTATTGGAAGGCGTGAATTGCATGAAATGCAACACGTAATTACTGACAAAAAAATCTGTCCAATTCTCTATTTGTCGCTTTAGTTTTGCCATAATTTCCTTTCCAGAAAGTGGGCCAACCCATTATCATCATCACCATCATCATATCAGCTGAAGCCTCCTCCAAGCGTCGCCACAACGACCGGCCTACCTATAGTAGAACCTAATTTTAGCATCACTTGATTATCTCCCGAAAATGGGAGTAAGCCTCAGTAAAACGAATGAAAATTACAATGTTTCAGTACTGAACTCCGCAGTTACTTTAGTCCTATCTCAGCCTAGACAAGTAGTTATCCGAGAAAGCCTATAAAATCTGAGTGCATACCTAATGATCTAATCTGGCAACATTGTATGCAGTTTATTGTGCTAGACCGCCATGTCGGTGAGAGACGCTGAGTAATTATCGTGGTCGTTACTCATTTTCATTGTAAGGGTATGGCTTTATTAAGTACTTAGTGTTTTTAGTTGGGTGGTGGATTTGTCCGGTCGTTGTTAAATTGTGATGGTGTTAGTTAGAGGATACGAACTCAGGTACTGAGTTGTGTAAGTTTAGCTTTGCTTTAATCCGTCAAAATTTGTGCATTTAAATGAGATTTTGACAGGTCAAAGTGCTAACTTTCGCAAAGTTTAGTCTGTATATCGTAGTCTAAGAAACCCTGTCAGAGGACTTTTTTATTTTTTTTATTTGTGATGGGTTTGTTCTTGACTCTAGTCTAGGTCAGAGATGACAGAGACAAAGTCGAGATGAGACGATGGAGCGAGCTTACCCAGAAGGAGCCTGTTCACTCTAACTTTGAAGAGATTAGGGTTGTAAGCGTTTGGAAACACGGTCGCGGGCAGAGAATTCCACTCCTTTGCTGTGCGCATTATAAAAGACTTTTGGAAACGCTTAGTGGAGGATAACTACAATATGAGGTCATATTGTAGTTATCCTCCACTATCCTCCTCTAACAGAGGACCAATTCTACGAGTTTTAAGCAATCTGTCAAAAAGCCTTAATTTCCATACATTTTTGACAGATTGCGACTGGCATGCGAATGTTGCTCGGCACTAAGAGACTATCTCCACGAGTGAGTGAATCGCCGCTAGTTGACATTTTCCTTGTCAAAGTCTCTCGTCGAATCGCTGCGATAATATCGCCGTGTGGAGACACGTTCATAGAGTTGTTATAGAATGAAGTGGCAGGACGATAATATCGCCGTGAGTTACTGGCTCGTGGAGTTGGGTATTAAATTTGTCGAGAACCCTAAGATATACGGGATTTACATGCAATACTGAAATGTCCCGTGGTTTTTCGTTGACGACTGTTATTGCAGATATAATGTCATTTTGTTCTTAGTCTTTTCAGAACTTAAAATTCTTATAAATAAATAATTCAAGATAATTTCAATGTATCGCCACCAACTCTAGTATCGACTCTTAATCTTAGTCAGTATGAGTTGCAATCTAATTTAAACTTTGTCGTAAATACATGGAGTTTGTTATTGCAAAATTTTATAATTTCGAAATGTGTTTTTTTTTTAATAATAATAGCATTTATTTCAGACTAATGTCCATATTACACACACATACACTTTGAAAACAACGAGCTCACAAAAATATAAAACAAAAACAAAACACACAAAAATAAAATAAAAAGTAAAACAAAACAAAACACACAAAAATAAAAAGCAGCTAAGAACACAACACACATTAGGACGAGGAGGAACTGTCCACTGCTCACTGTTCATTATGCAAACGTATCCAATGACGCAGCAGTGGAGTCCCACCTGTCCGCGAACACGCTTATTAAAATGTTGCTACTGGACCTAACACGACTCAGCAGCTATTGGTAGGCATACGTTTGACCATTATCTCACCTGATGGTAATGCGGGCGAAGATGGCGCACGCTTGCCTAGAAGTAACCTATTCATTCTTGATCTAAAGACTCCCAGGTTTTAGCTATCAGGAAACACGGAATCTGACAGGGAATTTACCTAGTACGCACTATGAATTTGTTCCCAAAACGTTTTGTGCGTGTAGGTGATGTCCACCATGTACCAATTTAGTGTTGTTGCAAAAATTACTATTGGAATTTAGGTTTCTTTGAATAAGCAACTTATAACCAAGTCCATAGTATCAATGAATCATTAGCCCATAGGTATTCCTTACAATCGATCCAATTGTGGTCTTTTGATTACCAACACAGGTGTGAAACCGCTAGCATTCGCAACTCAATATTACAATTATTGTATTAATTACAATATTGTAATGAGAACAATGGTTGCGTTTGTCATTACTTCATGCTGTATGTTTATGGGGTTAGGTAGAAATTGAATCAAAATAGATTATTATCACCTGCTTTTGGAACGGAAATATCTACCGCGTCATTAATTAAACACAAGTCAAATGATGCGAGTGAAAATTATATTTTGTCCTAATCCTTCGCTGTTATTTTCTGATTGATCCAAGACAGTTGAATCGTTTCTCCGGGACTCGTCGGGCTTCATTGACTCGGCGTTTTTCTGGTGGCCACAGTTGATTCTAGCTTTCAGGAGTTGCAGTGGTTGGAAATGTGTGGCGGGCATGCTCCAAATAAAAAAAGGGATGCGATTGGCGTTTTGTTAATAGCAGCAGTATAACCGCGCGCTTGACATTTTTTTTCATATTAATTTTACGATAGTATTCACTGTAGAAACTCGGTGTAATTATTATAAATACCTAACTTTCTCATGAAAATGCGATATTTTCATGGGAAAGTTAGGTTAGGTAGGATTTCCCCCCGTTTAAAAAAAAGGTAGGTAAGCTGTAGGTAATGATAATCCTCCTGAACGATTTCAGACATGGCGGTTAATTTCAACGGAGACTACCCTCCGGCACGAGACATATTATAGTGCACAAGATTGTTTGCAAACACAGGTGCACTGGATCACGACATCCTAAACTGCAAAAAAAAAAACATTTTATTTTTCCAATTTTCATTTATATTTTTTACCTAGCTCTTTTCCGTAAGCTTAGAAAGGCTAATATCATATAACTAGTGCCGACACGAGAGTAGAATAATGAGTATTAAAAATTATTGCGCACTTACTATCAATGAGTTGCCTGTCCATTGCATGGACGTTTGTCCGACCTGCATACTTAAATATTTTACTGTGTGTACAAATTGTACCTGCATACGAGTACAATGTGCATATAATTTTTAATGAAAAATGTCACACAATTGTCACATTTAAATTATGTAATTATTTGACAAATGGGCATATCGCATTGTCAGATATATCAAACAGGATCCCATTCATTCTAAGATGTGTTTCATAATAAAATTAAGTAAACCATAGTCGATTTAACTCAACAAAATCCAGTAAAGAACAAATCTTTACGATTGTTTATGAAGAAAAACAATCAATCTGTCAGCGACAGCGCTTGCGCATTATTATGTCAATATTTTAGTTCGATACTGTCGACTGTGACCCCAATGGACCCGCGCCATATTGGTCTGGCCCTCTGTTTATACCATAAAAGGATAACATGTCGATGGTACATCGTTCATTTATGTGTGAGAACTAGATTTTTTCCCAGTTATTACTTGGGATTGTTGGGGCTACAAAAAATGCCACTAGGTAAAGGCGCGAAGTATTGTTGTAATAATATAATATTGTAATAGAAGTGTTGTCAGGTTAAAATATTTTGGGGAAAACTGACTGCTCTAGGCTTAGTGCTTAGAAGACGAATAGATAATGTTTAGTTGTGGACTTCCACCTGGGCACGCGTTGCCGTAGCCGACCTGGAATACTCTAAATAAACTCCCACTAATAACAACCTTCTCGGATGGCTCCGATCTTCAGTGTTTGTGTGGCATCTTTCCGCAGTCCATTTGCCCACATTTCGTGTTGCGTCGCATCTGTACATGTGAGGACCTTATGTTTGTGCCAGTGAAGAAATTGGGCAGTTTATTACGTGTAATATAAAATATACATTAATAAAAAAATGTTTAATAAATAACAATAAACTTTTTATTAAACTACAGGTTAAAATTTCAGACGCCTCGGAGTATTGGTACACACCTACTGCCTCGTTCCTGAATCAATCAAGAAACAAATGAATGCCCCCGTATCTAGCCAACTGTTCCTCACAACTCCCACAAGTTTAAATATGGGTTCAAGATTGAGCCAACCCACTTCAAATCAGCGTACCAACATTTTGAACTCGATAAGATATCACGAATTCTCGACATTTCCTACCCAACAGCCTTGCATAAAACATGCGAATAATAAATAACTGTATTATATAAACATTTCTATGTACCAGACTAGGCCAAGCCCTTATCACTAGGGTTGCCAATATGTTTTTAGCCGATTATTGTATAGGACCTTGCCAAAATCCTTACTAATACTATAAATTCGAAAGTAACTCTGTCTGTCTGTTTGCCTGTCGCGCTTTCACGCCAAAACTATAGAACCGATTTAAATTAAATTTGGTACACAGATAGTCTAGAGCCTGAGAAAGGACATAGGCTAGTTTTCATCCCGGGAATATGTTCCCTGGGGATTACGCGGGCGAAGCCGCTGGCAGAAGCTAGTAAGTCATAAAAATATAATCCCTTTGGAAGAATACGTGTTTCTATGTAGTGACAAAAAAATATTCGGACGAATTGAGAACCTCCTCCTTTTTGAAGTCGGTTAAATAGTGTTTCAGTTAGCTATATATATTTTATGAAAACTGTTTTTTTACGCATTATTTAATAATTAATTTTCTTAAACATACTTATCAACAGCTTTATAGCATTCTACTTTTGTTTTAATACATGACAGATTTTTTATTTCCGCCACTTGAAAATTCATTATATAAAAGATTTTCCTGTGGGTTTTGTAATGACTGGAATAACATCGCAAATTCAATTTAAAGTGTATAGGTTGTTATCTAAAATAAGTTAGTTTGACTGTGAGTTGTGACAAAATAAAATTAAATATAGTAGATATTTTAGCATCAAATATTTTATAACAGAACTAGCTGAGCCGCGCAACTTCGTCTGTGTCACAATTTTCATTACTGCTCGGCTCCTATTGGTCTTAGCAGGATGATATATAGCCTTCCTCAATAAATGGGTTATTTAACACTGAAATAATTTTTCAAATCGGACCAGTAGTTCCTGAGATTAGCGCGTTCAAGCAAACAAACTCTTCAGCTTTATATATTAGTACAGATACAGACGCAAGCCCAAAAAAAAAATGGAAAAAATAAATAGGTTTAGTACGTTTAGCAACCCTGCTTATCAGTGGTCCGGCGACCAATCTCTTGCACTCGCTGACCGGTTTCCTCAGTGATCTCCAATAGAGATGGGATGTTTATCACATAAATCGACTAATAATGCGATAATTAATTGACAACTGTTCGGAAAAGTCGATTTCGATTTTATGTTAATGACTTTATTAGTCGATGAAACTTTCGATGAGATAGTGTAAATATGTTCGGTGAGATAGTTTAGAAGTCGGACTAAGACATCTTCTAAGATATGGGTATATTAACTTCCCTTGTTTTGGAAGAAGAAATATGAGTCCAGCTTATCTATACTTCTATACTTTACATTATAAAGAAGAAAGATTTGTTTGTTTGTTTGAATTGAATAGGCTCCGAAACTACTGGACCGATATGAAAAATTCTTTTAGCATTGGATAGCTACATTATCAGGGAGTAACATAGGCTATATATTATCCCCGTACTTCCACGGGAACGGGAACTACGCGGGTGAAACCGCGTGACGTCCACTAGTAATATATAAAGCTGAAGAGTTTGTTTGTTTGTTTGCTTGAACGCGCTAATCTCAGGAACTTCTGGTCCGATTTAAAAAAATATTTCAGTGTTAGATAGCCCATTTATCAAGAAAGGCTACATATCATCACACTAAGGCCAATAGGAGCGGAGCAGACGAAGTTGCGCGGGTCAACTAGTGCATTATAAAGGAGTAGCTAATTAGTAGTTCGATTCTGAAAATATCTCACTATGTAAGTTTTTTTTTTAAGGATATGAAATCATCAAATGACTCCTCCTGCTCTGGGTGTAGCAGAAGGGAGTGTCAGACTCTTACTGACTAAAACCCATCCGTGTTCCTCCTAATGCCCTTTGCGTTCCAGGCCCGCGGTGACTCTTTCGAACAAATTCCGCAACCCCTGGCTCTGACATCTGGCTAGGGCCAGAGTCCTAGCGTACCCCGTCTTCTATGCTGACAGCTTAGGTGAAGTAAAACTGAAGTGAGCTATCAATCTATACAAACAAGATGGGATGACAGTTCACTTCATATGCTCACTTCACCTAAGCATATAGACCGGCTGTAAAGGTTGATGGTGAGGCGCCATACTTAATATATGTACTTGCTTCCTTAAGAATCCCTTCTTCCTCATGGAAATTTTTATATTAACTTCGTCTGAAATTCAGCGACGGTGACAGCGATAGCATTACAAAGGTCCCATGGTTCATGTTTCTGTGCACAAAGAGTAGGAAAAGAGATATGTGTGTGTGATGATGATAGGTGGGCTCCACAGTATTATTGTGAATCATAAGAATACTGACTAGGTCAGATCTTGACTCAAATCATAGAATAGAACATTTATTCGACACAGACACAACACAAAAACAGCAAAAAACACATTATAAAAAAAACATAAACATAAAATGAAAAAGAAACGATAGGTACAGTAAAAATGTGCTGAGCGTGCCTATCGGAAAGGGTTACCATCTCAGCATATGCTGAGCGTCAGACACCCAGTGCTGGTTTTCAGTTGGTGGGTAGGTGCAATGGCTGGCAGCATAACAAAAAACACTAGCCTTCCAACTGCCTTTGTTTGTCACTCAACATAAGCACTCAAGTCGGCGCCAGCCAGACGGTTAGGTCGTCGTTTAAAGACTACAAAAACATCCAACAAATGCATTCTTAATAGTAAAGCGATTAGCAATCATTCTGCAATTAACGGTCATCGACTGCGACAGCATAATGAGGTGCTTTGTCAAATCAGTGTGGTATGTGAAGAGGCTGGTAATTGCCACGATTTATAAGGCTAAGGCTCTGCTGATAGATCGTTGGTTGAAGCTGTAGAAACACTTTTTGCAGGGCGGCTGGATGAGGGCGACATTTTTGCAGAAATATTCTTGAGGCTATAATAAAACTAGACAGCACTGCATGTAAAATATGGTAAAGAGTATTTATTTTATAAAGTGTTTAAAAATAATACTTTTACACGACAATGTTTTTTTGTTATTTTGAGCTAGATGAGGACGGAGTTTCGTGGCTTTATTTAGAGAATACTCAACTATAGATTTATCCTAACAATACAAACAAAGGCCGATGCTAAACGCGTAATGAAGACGATAATAATTCGAATAGTAAAGATCCGATATAAGAAAGACCGTTTATTGACAACGACAGAGAACTAATAATAGTAAAAAGCCAAAATTGTTCCTACATTGTTTATAATTAATCTAAACCCATCAGAAATTACCCCTGGCAGTTGAGAATGAAAAAAATTCAATAACATTCGTCCCTGCAAGTACAAGAAGCGCATCACTAATCTGCTCAAGATTTCCATGTTGACACACGGAAAACGTCAGTCGATAACGAAAGTGTCATGGCGCCTTGAAATTAATTAGTGAGACAGTAGCCACTAGCCACGTAATGATTGGGAGTCGATTGGGTAATCATAAGTTATTTATAGACCATGGTTTCGGAGGTGTTGTTATGAACAAAAATGTTGGGGTAATTGAGGGTTATGTAAGACATGGGATGATGGGATGGCATGTTTGTGTTTGGCTATTAGAAAAAGAAGCAGAGATACCTTGATTAATTTAATGGTCTTCACAATCCTGGTGATTAGTTTTGCTTCTGAGGCTGCTAAAGTATGTTTTCTAAAGCCTATTGTGGCAAAAACTTAAGTCAGAGTAAGTTGCTAAAATGAGATTTAAAAAAAAACATAATGGACCTGTGTTAGCAACTGACTAGAAGTTAATGAGCTGACTCTAGTTGGTGCTAGCGGGCCTTATAAAAGTAGCCCCGAGAGCTTATTACGAAAAATACAAAATGTACCCAACATAAAACTAAATGTAAAAATATGACATTTAGCTGAGTTAAAAAAAACGTAAAACCTGGATTTACTTTAGTTGTACGAAGACGACAGTTGAATGAATGCAAACCTATAACTAATTTTAAATTAATGGTGAATATAAAAGGAAACATATAGAACATAACACTAAGAAGAAAAGTTTACGAGCAAATACATAGTAATAATTATCACTCAGCAAAGAATTAACGTCAAGAACACGGTAACAATACATGCTTAATTACCACTGTTACTAAATCGACCACCCAAGTCAACATTACATAAATCGATCATGGTGTTAGTGAAGAACCAATAAGAAATAAAAACGAAGATTTGTTTAGCATTGTCATTTTAGCAAGAAAGTCGATTGACCGTGGAACTAATGGTCTTAGAGGCGGAACACGTGTAGAAGCTTCAGCATTTGATGGATTACTTCCGACTACCCTTGGAGAAGGCCCCGCCGGCCCTGAAACTGAAAGGTCCTTGACGCGATCGCGTGTCTCGGTTTCGGAGACCTTGAGGGTTTTCAAGGGCAGGGAGAAACGACCTTCGGTAGTGAAGGTTGAAGGTGGAAGGTGAAGGAAGGTTCTTAATGACCAGTTATTAGTGAAAGTTCAAAGACTTCAGTTTAGTTTAGGGTTGTTGCTATAGATTTGGGAATGCGCCAGGTAAAGTATTAACAGAATTTTATAGTGGGTAGGGTTTGTTGTAAAATATTCACTGGAACTTTGAAGTTATTTTTGGATGCTCATGTAAAATGTAATTGGTGCTTTCGGATAGTTTAATGTTAGGTAAAGCTGCTAGCTTTTAATAAATAATGTCGGATAAGGTCAGTACACCTGAGGACACCTACCTACATGCGATGGAGGCAATTAACCACTAAATCACTAAAGGAGTTGCTCCAAAAATACTCCTGAATAAGTAATGAAGTATTTAAGGATATATTTGGATTCCTACTAGACCTCGTATCATAAGTATTCAACAGAATACTAATGATACCTACTCTATAGGAACGTCTAGGAATCAGTAGTATCAAACAAATTAGTAGTATTAACAATTATTTTCAGGGCGTGAGAATCCAAAGTTCATTATGTTCCCTTTTAATTAAAGGTCTTTATATATATAATAGAAATCGATTGTGGCGTAATAGGACAAGTAATCATACTGTGCCACTTTCGATTTCCGTATAGAGAAACCAGGCTTTGGGGACAATTACATGTGCGGTGTAAGCATTATCTTTTTGTCAGTTGGTTCTCTTTCTTTTATGATGTCATCATTGTTCTCCTGCTTTTCTCTGCGTAAATAAAAGTCACCAAGAAGTATGAAAGAAGTCATGCACCGAAGTCAAGTAAGACTTTGGTACAGCATAACTTCTTCTGTAATTCTTGGTGACTTTTATTTTAGAAAAAGAATTTGGATTCCGTACAAACAAATAAAACCCATGAAAATATACAGGCTGGCGAAGCCACGGGAGAAGCTTTTTGGAAATAAAATGGGATAATGATATGGACAGACAGAGAGAATAGAGTTGAAGCTTCTATATCTTGAAATTTGACTAACATAATACTTCTAGAATCTTAGAAACAAGTTTTTACCACCATCATCATGCATAGGGCACTCACAAACTAGAACTAGATTTCTAAGAACTAATTAAATCATGATAGTCACGACTTTTCTTAGTAACTGTTTCCGTAATTAAACTCTATTATAACATTTTCAATAATTATAGTACTTTACAAGAGCTCCAATGGACTACATGCAACACCAATTCGATATTACCCACAGAACTTCTTGCGAAATTGTTTGAAAGAGTTCGAAAAAAACCCGCGGTAAGGCCCTGGAACAAGGGCATTTTTTTTAAATTCAAAACGGTGCCCATGCCCCACACTAGGAATTTCTCTTGTGTATCAGCTAACTATCAGTAGGTCGTACAAATACATGTTTCGTGCGGGAACCGAACCCGTGCAGCGCAGGAGTCAATGGCTCAAACACTGCGACAACCGTGTCGTCAAGAAATTTTGAAATTTTGGAGGGACATGGTTGGGTTTTAGTCTGTAAGTGTCTGACACTCCCTCCTGCTTCACTCAGAGCGGGAGCATTCATTTGATGACTTCTCATCCAAAAAAAATCCACGGACACTACTACTCAAGTACTCCCTCCATCAATAGCTCCCGACATATTGCATCAATAAACAGAAAAATGTTCTCCTACTTTGTAATAATAAGCAGTAGGTGGCCCCACGCACGTGGTGCCATAACTTGTAAACAAATCATAAATCCCAGCTGTGGACAACAAAGAAGCATAATTACTATCTGTTAATTTATTCATGTTAAGGTGGTCACTCATTAAAGGCAGTCGGGTGTAATGTAACATCTCAGCTCTGCGATTCTGTAAACATCAGGTGAAGCGAACACGAAGTGAACTTTCAATCCAGACAAACAAAATGGAATGACAGTTCACTTCATGCTTCACATCTGTGGAGTTGACAGAATAGACACTCAGATTCGGGCATTATTAGTTACAGAAAAAGCGACCGGCCTGCATTGTGACTTTATGAGTGAACAACTGAAAACCAGCGCAGATTGTTTGACGCTCAGCGCATCCTGATATTCGTGGTCTACTTAAAATACTCTGAATTGACCCCAAACCTAAGTAGGAAAATGTAAAGTGGGAAAACCTAGACACCACAGCTCAGCTGTCAGATGCAAGCGTCGAGCTGGCGAGTCATAGTTAGCATAGCACAAGCATAAAGTCTATTATGTTCGCAAAACTGGGTCATATCCTTCCCTCTGTGAGAGGTAGTGAAATCCACCACGCGGGCCTGGTTTAGATTGCTAGATATCTTCGAGCAGTATTGTAACGCAGTATACTCCGATGCTCACAATCGAGTCTTGCAATGTTAGATTACACGCCAATATTCCCAGTGAATGACCACCTTAAAACATCGGTCAGTTAATTCGGAAGAGAAAGCCTGCGTAGGTGACGCGTGAACATTGAGTTGTCCAATGTAGGAGGTTTATCGCTTTGTATAGCATTCCTAGCTTGATGATTGTTGTTAGGGCGCTTGAATGGGCAGTTTGTAGCATTAAATAGGCAGACCATGGAGCCTGATGGATTTTAAATTTTGATCTTATGTTCTTGTTTGGTGATTGTGTCTTCTTTATTGAATTTTGAAGGTATTATAATGTGTCGATCCGTTATATTATATTCATCATCTGCCTAGCCTTTTTTATTATCTTCCAGTCAAATCCGATTTAGCTGAATATCAGTATTTTATATTTTATTATCGGTTATATTACCTACATTAAAGACTATACAATATAACTGATTTATTTTACAGTTGTACTAATAATTGTAATTAGATGACCTTCTCTGGAATTCTTCCCAACGAATTCCGATGATAATTATCATCATCCACATCCCGACTTTGTCTACTGCTAAGCAACTGACTCTTATTCTTGTGTCAATCCCACGTTCCTGTGCCAGCCTTATCCAGATTCTACCCGCGATGATATCCGTAAATAATGTAATGCAATCGTTCAGCAAATTACTATGCACAGGATCAACATCTCCACTCAAGACTAGCTTTCCAGTTCTACAGAAAGCCAGTCCGTCTGAGCATTCCAAGGCTTAGGGAAACCTGCCTTCGTACCTAAAATTCCCATAACATATAGAATTAAGACATCATAATTATGCATGGATCTCTTATCACCACAGACAACCAGTTTCATTTGACGGATACATCTTGTCTATGATAAGAAGCTGGGACTTATTTAATTCATAGATTAACATGGAAAATTATAGATAGTGCGTTTATCTTTAAATCGATGCAACTGGATATTTTAATCAGTTAAGTCCAGAATTAGTTGATCAGAAATAGAATGTGGCGTTTCCGTTTAGGGCAACATCTGCATCTACTGCGCAGATAATTATTATGGTCAAGTTTTGCTATTTTTGATATTCATTTAAAGGATTACCAAGCTAGTCTACGTCCATACCGTTATGGGAAATGATCACTTGTTTCCTTGAAGAAGTATTTTTATAAAGCCATTATCATCTTCCTGCTCTTTTCCTATGGAGCTTGGATTTGGAGCAACATTTGTGTTCTCTTTCATTCTCACATTTCAACTATCAAGCTGTAATTTCTTCCTCTTTCCCTTCTATCATTCCTAACATAATCCATCCGTCCATTTTATCTTTCGCCTTCTTTACTCTCTCAGAAAAGTAAAGAACAGCAATGAATATTTTTGAATGATGGAAGAATTTGCTAAAGATGATGCCGTGAAGGCAACAAAGTATTTGGCCAACATTTAGAGTATCGTCACAAAGAAGAATAATTGAATAAACTGTCACATAAATTAAATCTACATGTGTTTAACGTAAGTATATGTAAGTTGAGAAAATAGTATCACAACACGTCTGGAATGTTGTCCAAGGTAAGTCGGTGGTTTTCAATTGACCTGAGCTGAAGCCGCAAGTTGTTTAGTCTGTACAAGAAATACTTTGTATTGTGGTGGTTTAATACAATGATATATTGACTATTAGATTAGTTTGTACTGTGTTTGGTTTGGAGATATATTAAATACCGTACTTGTGAAATTCCGAGGGATTGTCCTTTACAAAAAAAAGCCTTTCAAATAATTAAGGCATTGGTGACACTGGCATTAGAATTGGCGTAGTTAATTGGAGGTAAAATAAAAAATGGGCATTTTGATAGCTAGTAGAAGTAGAATATTTATGTTAAATAAATGCAGCAGCATTGGCTTTTTGATCTATTGCAGTCTTGCAAAACCTACGTCATCTCTATCTATATATTTATGTCATCGTTTAATTTTTATCGCACATTTCTATCTGAATAGTATAGCACCATCTTTACGTCCTCATTACTAACAATACATATAAGAAGCTATACAACAACATATCCGCTAGATATTGGCTGTATTAACATTTTTCAGATTAATAAAAATGGCATGTGGGCGTTTTCAATAAGCGACGTTCAACTGTTTTACAAGCTGTCAATTTAGCTTTTTAGGCCAAACATTGTCGTTAACTGTATTATAATATTCATAATCTTAGAAGGCGGAGATGTTTCTACACAATTTTTATAGAAACTGCAACGCAAGCTTTTTTTATTTGTGATGGGTTTGCTGTTGACTCTAGTCTACGTCAGAGATTACAGAGACAAAGTCTATGATGGAGCGAGCTTACCCAGAAGGAGCCTGTTCACTCTAACTTTGAAGAGATTAGGCTTGTAAGCGTTCGGAAATAAAGACGCAGGCAGAGAATTCCACTCCTTTGCTGTGCGCATTGTAAAAAACGTTCGGAAACGCTTAGTGTGAATTGGTGGAATAGCAACAAGGTAGGGATGGTAAGTCGCAGTGCGTCTGGATGTCCGATGGTAGAAGGGGGCCGGTGGGATGAGGTCGTGGAGTTCTTGGGCACACTCACAAGTTTTATCAATGTTTTTGTGAAAGACGTGCTCACCTATGAAATAAGTATTTTTGTGTTAGTACCTACGTTGATTCTGATCCGTCCGCTAGAAATGCGGATAATGGCAGTTAGCCAGTAGACTTCATTGTAGCGGAAGAAGCATACAATCAAATTAATTATGATCACGATATGCAAACATGAAGTGACGGTACCATAGATAGATGTACTATAGTAAATGTAATAAGCTGAAGTGTCAATAAGACGAAAGTGTCTGTTACAGAATCGATAACTATTGAAGAAAGCGAATCATGGAGTAAAGATCGTGAATCGGAAAATGCAATGTGTGACACGGATGGTAGTTGGTACAGACTAACTGCAGAGGACAGAGAAAGAGTGTAGCAGATATTAAGTACCTGTCAACTAAGATAGGCAAAAAAAAAACTCCAATCATATCCAAATTACAAGCCTGCGAAGAAAGTTAATAAAGCATTTGTTAATTTCTACAAACTTTTAGTATGTTACATATTCTAAAATTATCTAAATAGTACACGAGACACGTCGGAGTAAGCTTAGATAGCACGATAGCAGAATGTCACTCGTATAAACTGACAGTGCGGCTATAAATCATAATAATTGCGGACATAATAGCTAAATTTAATTATTGTACTTGCTTTGTAATGTTAGAGGTAGAATAAGAGCATGTTACAATTTTAGAAGCTTAAATTATCGATGTCGAGAATCACTTAGACGATGATCGATTCCTTTCAAAGAAACTATAAGTACATGTAGAAAAAGTGACATAAATACATATCAGCGGTAAAGATTGTCAAAATCCAAAAAAAAAACACAAATGAGCTTTACCGAAAAACCTCGTAGTTGATCCCAAACATTTTGGCTTTGTGACAATCCCTGGCGGATATAGAATGCCACTTTGAACGTTGAATGACAGTGACAGATATTAAGTTAATGATGAAGTTGGAGCAGTTTATCTTCCCGTGGAATCTGTTTCTGATGAACATAATTTCGTCAAACATGTTCTTAATAAGTAGTTTTATAACATCAGTGTAACGGTCTGGGTTCAAAGCTTTAAACCCACGTCCTCTTGTCAATCCACCTCATCATATTTTAATTGATGTCATTATAAAAACCTGCTAAACAATTTTCTAGGAACCGTGAATGCAAGCTACAGAAGCATATTCCATTCATAAAAGCTTAACAGATATAAAGATAAATTTTATAGGCTTGACACATCAGATAATACTTTTATAGGAACTTAAATAATCTTGCTTATAAAGTGTTCAATTTTAAACTTAACGACAAATGGCGCGCTACTGATTATAATGAAGAAGAAAGAGATGATGCAGTACAAGATTGCATACTTCTATCCTTGTCTCTCATTAAGTTAAGAAGCAAAGAAAATTCGGTATAAATTATGTTAATTGTCATTAAATTTTATGGTTAATTGATTTAATCGGTATATTAATTTAACGAAGAGGTTTCACTTTAGGATTAGCATACAAGTGGATAATTCTTCAGATTAGTTGATGCATTTTCGTGTCAAGGGTTTCTGTTGGAATGTGGGGAAAGGCCATTGAAGGCTTGTTAGACGCAGGTACTTAAACCGGTGAGAAATTGCTGTGAATGAAATTGTCTTTACGTTTATTAGATGTGCAGGAAGGAATTGTGGATTTAAGAGGAACAGACAGGAATGTTCCGTATCCTCCATTAAAAAGGCAGTAGCCTCCGACTGGACGGGTTCTGTGTCAGGTAGGCAACTGCCTGATCGTTGTTGTCAGACTAAATTGCAAGAGGAACTTTGATTTTGCAATGAAGGATTTTTGTGACGTCAGATTTTTTTATATTTAGTATGTGGCGATGCAGATGATGATGCAGTGTAACGCTGAGCCTAAATGTTGTGTCGCTAAGCTACGGTTTTTCTATGATTATTGATAAGGCGTGCTGTCCGAAGTACGCTTTTGGGCGATGATGGTAAGACGATTTGATTATTCTCAATAGGAATTAGAATAGAATAGAATACTCTTCATTATGTACATCATATAAGTTACAAAAAAAATAGATGAAGAAAACATTACATAGGGTGACACAATGGGCGCGGCCTTATCGCTAAAAGCCACAAAAAAAAAAACAAAATGAAAATACTACTGGCAACGGAACTCCGTTGCCGTCACCTTAACTAAGGTGACGTATAACAGAGAAAATCCTAAAAATAAGGATTATATAATCAAACTTGAACATGATGAGGATGACATAACAGTAAATCAGGATAATGAACTAGTATCATAATAAATGATGGAAATCAATTCATCATCGCATTCATCATTGTTATTATTATATTAAACAGTTCTGTCATTTCAGTATCTAACTTATTTTTATTATTTTTTAAAAATATCAATAGACTGCCCGACTGGCATAATGAAAGCAAGTGGAGGAACAATAAAGTCAATTGCTGTGTTAGTCTTGTAAAAACTAGAAAATGGCTGTTTTGTTTGCCTTAATACTGAGGTGGTTTAGGAAAATATACTACATGTTACTATGTTTTACCATGGGTCGACCACGAAATCGCGAAAAAAATGCATGAGGGAGTCGATTTTTTTACGCGATTTCAGTGTTGGTCCTATAGTAAAAGTTGTTCATAATGATGAGTACAATGGCCCCTTATGAGGTACTGCGTTTATTCTGTAACACGTTATATGTGTTTCAATCAAATCAGTTTTTGGTGGTTAAGTTAGTAAGAAATAATATCGTACGTTTACCATGAGTTTTATCAATCTATATTCGCTAGCGACTGTAGTTAATAAAATGTATGAAAACTTTTAAAAAAGAAGGTTTTAATTTATTTCTTAAAGTTATTAACTGACAAGCAAGCAAGTTGCAAGTAAAACTGTAGTTAAAAACAAAAAAAAATATTGGAAACTTGTTTTTTAAAAGTGTTCACACATTTTTGTAACTACAGTCGCTAGCGAGTATAGATTGATAAAACTCATGGTAGACGTACAGAAGGCTGGAAAATATGGAACTTATTGCAAGAGTGGATTCTGTAGTGCATGTTGATTTGAATAAATGTGAACAGTCAACACAGAAAACGTGCTCAGAAAAGGACACGCAACTCAAGATAGCACGTCAAATTCTTAATAAATTCATCTTCCGGAAATAGTAGTATGTTTTAGCTATGTAGACCATTTTCCCGTAGAATGCAAATGATACTAAACTAGGCCAGCGCAATTGTACTGCAATTGCATTTGACTGGGCAATTGTCGTTGCGGCTTGAAACATACGGGGGCGTAACATGGCCGGGCGCGTTCCAATATTGTATTACAATTTCAAGAGAAACGTATTAATATTGTGATTGGTATTAAACTTTACTTGACAAACTAAAATGTCTCACTTGATATTAGTGAATAAATTGAAGTTGTTCGACTACCTAACAGCTTAATTTAAACATGAAGTTTTTACATAAGAATAGAGATTCCTAACGGGATTTATTCTATTAACAATATAAGAGAAAACGCACAATGTAAATTTTAATATTTAGTCAATATCTCAACCATAAAATTGACTTATTTATGACACACTCGATCGTACTGCATGCAGTAGACCATTACGAAAAAAAAACCGGACCACGGCGACAGAGTCCCATGAAAAAGGTACCATTCTATAAATGACAAAAAATATAAATAAACGCCTTTAAAAACGTTATTGATTATAGCCAAACAACATAAAAGTCGCATAAGCAAGTTGTCTTTCCAAATGTAGTGTGAAACAAGAGCCATTGATGGCGCTTGGCTCATTTTCTATGCAAATAAAGCCCTAACTCGGTGATAGATGACTCAAGTTCAGGTGAAAGTTTATATGATTCTGACAAATACTTCTTGTTTTCGGTGACATAAATCAATACAAAACATAATTTATGTCACAAATAATTAAATGAGAACCGTTTAAGATGTGGGTCGGTTTTAATTTTATAAAAGGCAACCATTTGGAAAATTTATGTGAGCATTTAGATTTTTTATTATATTTTTACTATAAAATGCGACAGATGTTAGAGCTTTTGCCTGATTTAGTTGTAAATTGGTTAGGTTTGTGGAAAAATAAAACCAACATGGAAATAAAAATGTTATTAAACAAATTGAACTAAATTCTTTTAGAGCCATGAAATGGACGAAGATCAAACGAGTACAGGCAAAAATGCCGGGATGAAAATATCAATGTGCTATGGTAGACGTCAGATACCCGTGCACTAACGGTTGTTGACCCACAAACATTTATTGACTTTCTAAATATCAAAAACAGAAATAATGACATAAAGCTGTCCTGAATCCACTACTATCGTGATTCTTAACGATTTCTGGTAACGAAAAACGGTTCGTAATTTATTGTTTAAGTATCAACGAAGGGATATTAGGGAAAAATCCAGGCTATTGTCTACCCGTGTGTCATTATTTGAATGACACACGGGCAGACAATAGCCTGGATTTTTAAGTCATTAAGAAACAATAAAAAAAAATATGAAAGTCATTAAGAAAAATATGAAAACACAGACAGCCCGAGTTACTTTGGCCTTTAGTACGGACGTCACCCATTAAAAGTAAAAGAAACATACACAAAAAACGCTGCGTTTTTCTCTTAACCACTGCGTTACCTATCATAGAATCTTCCCGTATGTCAGCCTATTAGGAAATTGATGGTTATCTAGTGCAGTAGATAATGCTTTGACCTCTAGGCTGGTTTAACTCCGGTTATCGTAAGGCGCATGATTGACTATCAATGACAGAATAGGTTAGTCGAGACGAAACGGGATCTTATTGGACAAGATTTTCAAGAATCAAGTACACAGATGTTGACTGAGAATACATTTTGGTTCTTATTAGGGACCGTTAGGTTTAATTTTATTGGTAAGTTTTTCAGATGAAAGATGGAGGGATTGTGTGAGGAGTGATGTAAAAGAAAAAGGAGGTAATGAAGAAAAAGGTATTGCTTCGAACCCAAGGAAGAAATGGTGATGATTAGATACTGAGCGTATTTTACTTTAAGTTTCTCTTATCGCAGAGCAACTGTTTCAATCCTTTCGTAGGCGTCAGGTATGCAAGGAAACCGAATTATTTTGTAACAAATGCGTTTCTATTTCTACTATTCAAGTATTGGCGACACGAATAAAGTACCTTACGATAGTGGCACACTAATAAATTCCCTTTTATAGAAACGACAGTTAAGCATAAAATTAGGAATGCCTTTTATCTTAACTCCATATTTAACATATTATATTATTTATTTAAATTACTATACACGGCGTCATTTTACTTACAACGGCAGCCCACTTCATCTATCCAATGAGTACTACACATTCATTAAAAAAATAAAGTCGATTTACGAACGATAATTTTACGTGATAACGTCATAAGAAAACAATGGAATTCTTAGCAAACAAGCCGAACGCTAGGCCGATCGTGCCTCTCTATTGCTAGTTCCGAGCTCTCGCTTGCGGAACGTGAAACTTTTTCGTGCTTGCAGCCGGCGTTCATCGATTTATAAGACGTTATCACGTCAAAATGATACGTATGAGCATTTGAATTATTTAAAAAAAATATAAGTAACATTATTCATTATCACGACGCATGACGTAGTTTCAAATATCCAGGAGCGAGTGCTGTCCGAGCCTTGTGTTTCAAGGATAGTGCGGAATGGAACAGCGACATTGTTTTGTCACGTGTATTAACAGGGTGTTTATAATTCAAATGCATTACTTATTTTTATCCTATTTTCTTATTTTTTTTAAATAATCTCGCCATAGGTAGTTTATGTTGGGTACATTAAGTAAGCCGCCTTTGTAAGACTACTAAATGGCACCGGGTAAATATGTTTTAATGTTCTAAAGGTGAAAGTTGCCGTGATAACTGGTAGTATCAGCGATCAAGATCTAAATGGCTATATAATTTGACATATACTTAGTACAGTTGTCATTTATAGATACTGTCACATAAAACACTTTAGTTAATACATTTGCATTAGTATTGTATCTCTGTCTGATAAATTTATCGGATATTTATGATAAATGGTGACATTTGTCAGTGGCTGTAAGCTACTTGGGACGCTGGATTCGATTTTCAAATTGGAAAGAAGATGGCGTGCTTTTTTTTTCGTTGAAATAAAAGATTTTTTTTAAGAGTTGGCGAGAAAGTTTGAAAAAGCACTTTTCTTTAATAGTTTGTTGCCTGCCTGTTATAAACCAACAAAATACCGATGTCATTGTCTCTTTAGTTTTTGAAGACATGCAGTGATCAATTTGTGATGATGTAAAATTCGCTTTTTCTCTCAGTACTCTTTTTATGTGGCATTCAGTAGAACAATCTACAGTTGGGCATAATTTAAACTAACACGACAAAGAGATAAATAATTGTTAGGTAATTGGAAAATTCTTTTATTTTTTTTGTTTTTACTATACATAGGCATACGTTTGACCACTATCTCACCTGATGGTAAGCGATGATGCGGTCGAAGATGGAGCACGTTTGCCTAGAAGCAACCTATTCACTCTTTCACTAATATATAAATAGATAATACTACACTATCGCAGAGTGTCATAAGCTACTCTTTATGTCAGAAATATGGACGGTTTCTGTAGCATAGGTCACGGGAGCAAAGCCGCAGGAAATGCTTGAGCTAGTTACCTAATAATTTGAGAACGGAAATGGCGACACTAAAAATATAAGTCATATTTCGAGTCGCCATTCTATGCTCTATGACCATTTAAACATCCAGGTTAAGAACTTTGACCTGGCTGGCGACAAAACTATGCTATTTTATTTTAAGAAAACATTCACAACTAACCTAAGTACTTACCGTCCATATTTCCTTTTTCAAATCAGTTTCTTTTTCATTTATATAACGGTCACATCGCGTGAGCCGGTGTTGCATGCAGAAATAAACACGTAATGTTGCAATAAGTATTATTGTAAGGGTTGCCAGAGTGAAAAACTGGCGGCCATTAGTCGTTTCCTGTGAATTGACAGTTTGATGTCCCGTTGCATTTGTTACTCGGTTGTCATTTGCATATAGTTTTTATAATGGGTAGCTTCATTAAATGTATCCTATACCTAGTAATATTTATTACTCTTGTTAGATTACAAGAATTGAGCACCTATTCTAATCTTGTGATATTGGTAAATTAAAGCTATTAAATGAAATGGGTAGAAAACATGCTTAGCCTCCATCTATTCGTGTTAAATACTGAAGAAAAGTTAAGGAAAAATACCGCACCTAAGGTATTTTACTCCACGGAAAAAAGGTGTTTTTGTGTGTAGTGATGAGTTATTTCAGTACGTCTACCATGAGTTTTATCAAACTATACTCGCTAGCGACTGTAGTTAAAAACATGTATGAAAACTTTAAAAAAACAAGTTTCTAATGTAGGTATTTGTTTAAGTTGTTAACTAACAAGCAAGCAAGTTGCACGTAAAACTTTAGTTAACAACTAAAAAAGTAAATAATAAACTTGTTTTTTAAAGGTTTTCAAATATTTTTTTTAACTACAGTCGCTAGCGAATATAGATTGATAAAACTCATGGTAGACGTACAGAAAACTTAATTATGCGATTACATAAAGTTTCTGATATGATGACGATGATGATAAAGTTTCAGACACTAAAATCTCTCGCTGACAGCGTCAGTTTTATTTTGGCCGTAAAAATGCAATCCAAAACCGAAAACCACATAAGAAACCTTACAACTCAGCATTACAGACTCCATAAAATTATTAGACCGCATAACTAATTTTGGCTGCACAAAGACCATTCACACGTACAAACATACCTACAGACAAACATAAAACAACACCGTTTTTATTAAATTAGCATACTGCATCCACTGACCTTATTCTGGTGCACCAACTTATATCCCGTCTCTAACACAAAAACCAACCTTATTGCAAAGACTATAAGGTGTGTGTGACGGCACAGTTACGTTGGTGGTATGTCGTTCGGGGTAATTAGCAACTTTGGGGTCATTGCACATAGACAGCTAGGGTTAGAACTATTTGAGATGGATTTAGAACTACGGCTTTGTACTTGAAATTGTTTCTGGAAGATTCTTGGTCATGTTTCTTAAGATGGGTATGGATATTTCAATCTGCCTAGACTTTTTAACCGACTACCAAAAAAGGAGGAGGTTCTCAATTCGGCGGGTATTTTTTTAAATGTATGTACACCGATTACTCCGAGGTTTCTGATCCGATTTCCGTGATTCTTTTTTAGTTCGATGCGGTATACTTGCCATTTAGTCTCGTAAATTCAGTTTTTTTGATTCAGTTTAGTTTAGTAGTTTTTATTTTGTGAGCATTTTTGCTTATTTCAATTTCTGCGTAGACGAAGACGTCGTCCAAGTATCACCACTTAAAAGTGAAAAATAAAAACCTTTTTACTTAAATTCTAGAAAAATGCTCCGTCTTCGACCACATCATCGCTTACCCTCAGGTGAGATAGTGGTCAAACGCGTGCCTATCAATAGTAAAAAAAAAACCTCGATTTCTGTTTGACAAACTATAGAAGTGAAACTGCAGGGATTTTTATAAAGTTTGCACTTCGTACTAATAAGACTGATAGATTACTAGTCATTGAACACTTCGTCACGATTTCGTGACAATTCAGTAACCATTTAAAGCAATGATTGTTAATTGCTTATCATGAATAATATTCTGATATTCAGATTCAATTAACACCTCAGACAGATTATATTGGAAGTTCCATCGAAGCTATCGCTATGCAATAAGCAAAAGTTGCAAATAATTCATCGCCTAGCCTTTTTCCAACTATATTGGGGTCGGCTTCCAGTCAAACCGGATTCAGCTGAATACCAGTATTTTACGTGGAGCGGCTGCCTACCAGACCTCCACAACCCGTTAACTGGGTAACACGGTACTTCTTGGCAACTGGTGTCAGATTTTCTGACAAAAGTTGCATATAATTATGAGACATGTTTCTTTAAAAAAATCCCTTGGAACTCTGTGTATCTGAATGTAACGATTATGAAAAAGAATTAAAAGTCTCTTTCTTCTGACATTACTGACGACGAAAGATCTAAATGTGGAAGTTTTTGACCAAGTTTCGGAAGTGACATTAGTTTCCTTGCCTAACTGGACTTGGAATGTTGCGTGTTGGTGTCTTATATAACAACACACAATTTGCGAAAGTGAGATAAATTATGCTATCAAGATGTAAACGACGACAGGTGACCAATTAAAAACTTGTCACTTATTAAAAACGTCGGAACGATCAAACAGTGTTAGCACATAATTTTCATTTCAACACTGCTTCTATGATTATTTAATTTTTCTCAAATATCTTGGAGAAGGTTATGTCACGTAAGGGAACCTTATTTTTTTAAGCAGCGGCACTACTCAAAGCACATTGCTCGCAGAACAGATGGTCAATGGGGCGAAAAGTTCTGTGGCGACCACGTATCGGAAGACGCAAACTGTCACTTCCTGCATTTGAATGTGCAAATTGGTCTTCGAAGAGACACCACAATTTTAATTAGACTTTTTTTTTGTGAAAACAGCTGTAAACTGCGTTTGATTTTGGAACATCCTCAATTTAATGGTTATAGACAAACTATATTGTTTATGGATATCCACTGTCAGTACTGACACTTCCTACATTTGAAGGATGTAGGTCGATTTTATGGATATTGTTTTCGCTTCAATCTCGAAATTAGAAACGTTCAAATCGTATTAAATGCGTTGTGAATATTTCAAAACAGCGCTTTTGCTGTCGAATTTGTTGGAAACATCGTACGATACCGACCTGTGGACGCTTAGCTTTAAGGTACGTTCTTGCGGGATACTAACCTAATGTTCACGCAATTGAATTGGCTGACATAATCTATTATCTAGTTTATTATAACTCTGTACAAGAAGCAGAATTAACGTTAAAACACTGGTTATAATTATGGTCCTAGTTAGAGCAGATCGCTCGGAGCATGCCTGAGCTTACATCTTCGGTAATATCTCCACAATGCTTGTCTCGCTCCAGGCTAGGGCTCTTAACAAAGTTTCTTGTTTTAATGAACGAGACCTTATAAATAACAAAAGGCTGGTGGAGTTCAATGTACCTGATTTTAAAGTAAAATGTAGGGTCTTGTAACTAAACTGAAGACTTAGCCTGGAGATCTAGATCATCTTTATGATACAATTTCGCCGTAAATAGTTCATTTATTATCTCAATCATGTTGAAGGAAAGTGCTAAAGGCGACAGCTGCATTAAAAAAAGTAGGAGAATTTGGGACCGATTGGGTTCGTAAGTACTAAGCAAATTTAGAGCATTGTGTAAATTCTACGTCTTCCTGCACTTACCTCAATTTTATTATTAGTATTTTTTACTATAGATAGGCATACGTTTGACCACTATCTCACCTGATGATACGCGATGATGCGGTCGAAGATGGAGCACGTTTGCCTAGAAGCAACCTATTCACTCTCATCTTAAAGACTCCCAGGTTGTAGCTATCAGGAAACACAGACTCTGGCAGGGAATTCCACTCCTTAGCTGTACCCACTATGAATGTGTTCCCAAATCGTTTTGTGCGTGTGGGTGGGATGAGGGTAATCTCAATAGACCATCTTTCACAGAATCCATTCAACATTTCTTTATTGTTTCCTCACATTCATATTCAATTCATAGGTCCGTAAGTAATCAAGGGTGAGGTTACTAATGGTTTCCAATTTTAATTTAATTGGTTTTTTATGCTAGTAGCGTAAGCTGAGTAGTTTTGATAGATTCACCTCCATTTTTGCCAATATGTGTCCACAATCAGCCAAATGTCTGTTTTCATATTTCGTTTAGTTAATCTACACTAATATTATACGGCTAATGGACCGAGTCCCAAACGTCGAGATCCGAAGACTTACGAAGGTTTTCAATATCGAAAAAAGAATTGCGGAACTAAAATGGGGCTGGGCAGGACACCTGGCAAGGCGCGGTGATGATAGGTGGAGTAAGGCAGTGACCGAGTGGCGTCCAAGGACTGGAAGAAGAAGTGTTGGTCGACCAGCGGCGAGATGGACGGATGACATTGTTGCCATCGCAGGAAGAACCTGGATGAGGCTGGCACAGGAGCGTGGGGATTGGCACAAGAAAGGAGAGGCCTTTGCTCAACAGTGGGCGAAGTCAGGCTGTGGATGATGATGATGTTGAATATTATACAGAGGAAAGATTTGAGTTTTTATCCCTGAGTAACATAGGCTTTATTTATTACAAGAAAAATATAGGGATCCATAAGAAAATTGCAGCGCGGACGAAGTCGCGGGCGAAGTGCTAGCCATATAATACCTATAAGCTTACAGCACATTTGACAGCATCTTTAAATCAAAGTGTTGTTCAATCTGCAAAACCAGGAGGTCTTACAAATCACGAGCTGCTAGATTTATTATAGAGCTGAATTATACAGGTACAGCAATAATTTCTATCTTCCTAATAAATAATATTAACTTAGACATATAATTTATAAGACATGTCTGGTTAAATTTTGCAACATGCAGTGTTCTTGTCTGATTTCCGTCTTAAGTAAGAGTAGTACGGTATTACCATGCCTTTAGGTTCGTTTCGAAATACCAGACCAATCTGATCGGAGTTCCTGAACGAATATTATGATTATTTTATTACTAATGAATACCCATTTGCTTTACGTTCTAAAATGGCTTTATGTGGAATTATGGCGTTAAGTTGTATTTCCATTCTTGTTACATTGAAGGACAGTAAAAGTTACATGAGGCAAGTTGAGCCTACACAAATGCATTACCCTCCTTCTGGTTCCATAATCGGTAAAATCACATGCCAACAGCTAATTCGAAATACTTGAAATAGGTCCATACAAGAGGTTCTAAGTACTGAAAATATGTATCGATACTTTAAGAGTCGGTTTTAACAATAAAATCGAAATGCGGTTGCATATTAGCTCTCTTTTCTCGGAAATAGTATAACGGGAACGTATTGTGAGAACTGTGCAATTGTTCGTATTGGTTGAATACTGGTGTTCATGTACTGGAACAGCTGAATATAGTAATATAATTCAGTGGTACCAGTCACAGCAAAATAATAATCGGCCATAATTTTACAGTACATAATTATGGTGTAAAACGGTTGATGACCAACAAATTTGCTATTTGAGTTCCTAAAATTAGAATATTGTGGACCACAATCTTATAAGCTGAATATTATGGTAAAATACTGCTGTTCCGCAACCGGTTGGACTGGAAACCACCCCAACATGTTTGGGAAAAGGCTAGGCAGATGGTCCTGCCAGGGTTGCAGAATTTGAAAGTCACCGCGGCCCTGGAACGCAAAGGGCATTAGGAGGAACACGGATGGGTTTTACTGCTCCGTCCAGAGCAGGAGGAGTCATTTGATGATTTCCCATCCTTAAAAAAAGACGGTCCTTTTAAAGACTAATTTAATGAACGGTCTACGTTGCTGTTTATATTTTTTTTCCGTATTGCTTACAACAAAATCGTCTAGGGATATTTTTTGTTCATAAATAAAGTTGAGCCGCATCGATACTTTTGAGTTATTGGTGTTGATTGCTCTCACCTCACAGAGAGGATGTCTGTCCTAGCAGTGGGAACATTACAATATTGCAGTGGTTTTCAAACCTTTTTTTGACCTGGATTCACTATGAGTTTTTTGTTGTTACCAGGGAGCAGAAGTCCAGAAGAAAATTTATATATTTTTTGGTAATCTAAAAGTGTGTTTAAAATCTTTAAAAAAATTGCAGGCCATTTTTTGCGGACCACATTTTGGGAACCAATGCGTAATATTGGGTAAGGTCAGCTACCAACAGGACAATCCTTTTGAGGTTGAAGGGAATGCAGTTATTGCGTCACAAAGGCTCGTTCCACACTTGAATAGTAGGCCGGATATCGCGTCAAAGAAACGATAGGAAGCGTCCACACTGTTATTATAAATGTTCTTAAAGACAGGGAGAATGACGCATTTTCCACTCTAAAGGTACCAAGTGCATAGGTGCTGACGTCATTGAAAAGTTAGAAAAAATGGTATTGTTCTAAACTGAATGCATTAATGATGAATTGCTGACGTAGGTTTATAGAAATAAAAAAAAATGTATTGTTCTAAATGTGTGTCTGACGTCACATGCACGGAAAATAAAAACGATGTGTGTATAACTTTTGTTGTGTTGACACTTTTATAAAATGCATTGATTGAATTTTCCGATAACTGCGTCAATATAAGATATTTAATAAAATATTAAATTATCTACATAAACAAGTTAAATAACAAATTAAAACAACTTACTTATATGGTAGATTTAGTAATTTTCCCATAAATTCAGTTAATGCTAGATTAAAATATATGCATATAATTAAATACCTGTAAAAGGACAACAAGTTACTAGATGATTCAAGGCGATAGTGTGATTAATTATTGTTTTGATGCTTAATTACTGCGCATGATATTTACTTTAGCTGTTTATACGCTTTTCTGTCGAAACTCTATCGTCCATATTACCTACTTTAGAGTCACCGGTTATAAAAAGAATGCACTCATTTTGACAGTGACATTGACAGCTAACATATTTTGGCGCGAAAACAGAGTGAAAATATGTTCGTATTCGCAACTCTGTCGCTATCTGTCAAAAAAGCCTCTATTTCCCTACTGTTGCGGCTGAGATGGTGAATGATGTCATAACGATACCTATCTATAACTTTTCTTACACAAGTATATATCCATCTACTTACTACAGTTTTCCCTGCCTATAAGCAGTCCTGCCTATCCCTTTTGCTCAATGGTTGACCGTTTAGGCGCGCATACGATTAGCAAGCGCAGGCGCATACTCATTCATGATTATGGAGAGTTTCCGGTGGCCCGCCTGGCAACTGTCACCTGATGAGTGGCGAAACCAAGAGGTATTCGCGTTATAAGTTTACTAGCTTCTGCCAGCGGCTTCGCCGGCATGGTCCCTAGGGAACATATTCCCGGGATAAAAAGTAGCCTATGTCCTTTCTCAGGCTCTAGACTATCTCTGTACCAAATTTTATTTACATCGGTTCAGTAGTTTTGGCGTGAAAGCGTGACAGACAGACAGAGTTACTTTCGCATTTATAATATTAGTTATATATAATATATTAAGTAAGGATTAAAGTCGATATTGGTGTTAGAATTCACTGTTTCAAAACATTCAAACATTGGAGACATTTATAAAATGGTCACAAATTATAAAATACTAGCTTTTGACCGCGACATTATACGCGCATATCCCGGTTTTCCAGTTCCCGTAGGAATTTCCGGAAATCCTCTCTTAGTGCTCCCTTACACTCCCCAAGGAACCTACATGCCAAATTCCAACTTTCTACGACCAGCACTTTCGGCTGTGCGTTGTCTGTCAGTCACTCAATCAGTCAGTAACGGAAGAATTTTATATATTAGGATGATGCGTAGCGTATGCCCATGGATTTCTTCGACTTTTTGTTAGGGTTTCACACTTAAACTAGTGTTATAATTTTAAAGGATCATTGAAATTATCTATAGGGAATTGGTTTCGTGGGGGTATTGAACTTACATCGAACGCGTTGCTGTGTCGAAAGCAAAACCACAGAATAGATAACATTGGCCAAATGACAGTCACTGAACCAATTCTACTGTCATCATTGTGCCTTAATAAATTGATGATCACACTACGAGACCTAACAGCCCCATTACTTTGTCAACAATTCTCATATAAAAAGCCCATCCAATGAAGAAATCATAAAAATATAGGTATGCCTTCTGTGCTCCAAACCTGCAACTGAAGCGACCTATGTGCTCTTACTGATAAAGCCGGGAAAATGACGAAATATCCTGAGATTCCTCCTCGCCTCGGAAAGCAAATTAAACCGCTGGCATTTGTTCATTTATGGCTATTGATTCGGAAGACAAGCCTGGAAATCTGACACTCGTCTTGCCAAAGGGTAGTAGGTATTGCCTCATCATCATTATTATAACAGCCGGAAGACGTCCACTGCTGGACATAAGCCTCCCCGTAAGGAGGAAGGTTTGCCATAATCGCCGTGCTTGGCAGGCGGGTTGGCGATCGCAGTGTTTGGTGTTGCGTTTTACAGAGAACGCTGCTGCTCATTCTCTGGTGAGTCCCTTAGTTGTCTCTTACGACACCCATGGGAAGTGATGGGATGGTATTATTCTTTTACGGCACCATACGGCACCGGCCTACACCATACGGCATAGGTATACAACACCAAAAAGACAGAATATATGGTCTTCAGGTCTGATGCCAGGTGTCCAGCTACGGTCCCTCCCTTGATACTTAAAGGTCACACAATAAACAGGGTGTATAAATTTAAATACTTGGGCCACCTGGTAACAGATACCCTGAAAGATGATTTAGATTTGGAGAGGGAGCGCAGAGCGTTGTCAGTCCGGGCGAACATGCTGGCTCGCAGGTTCTCTCGTTGTGCGGACGCAGTTAAAATAGCCCTTTTTAAGGCATATTGCACTGCACTGTACTCGGGGGCCCTGTGGTTCAGATATACCCAAAGGGCTTACAATGCTCTGCGTATCCAATACAACAATGCGTTCAGGGTGCTGTTGGGACTGCCACGCTTCTGCAGTGCGTCGGCGATGTTTGCCAATGCGCGCACTGACAGCTTTGACGCAGTATGGCGCAAGAAATCTGCCTCGTTACTTCACAGGTTGCGTGATAGTCCTAACATCATTCTGCACTCGATAGCTGCCCGGGCAGATAGCCCGCTTGTGTGGGCACTAGCCGATTGAACGAGGTCTGTTTTAGTTATTAAGTACTAACATAGGCTAAGTAATTTTGTTACTAACACAGTGGACCGCATTTGTAGTCTGAATAAATAAATAAATAATTATTATTAAATTATTGCCTAAAAAAGTATACTGGGTTTTATAGGCAGTGGTTCCAAATAAAATACTAGCACTCGGCTGCATCGGGTGGGTTACACTTGAAGCCGACTCTTAGTTGGGAAAAGTCTAGGCAGATTCAATTGATTGGAGAAGAAGGTGTTTAGAAAAATAATTATTCGATCATCAACTCTCTCACCTGCCCTCTTTTAGTAGTGAAAGAGGTGATTGAAGGTAGTGAGGGGTGATTGAAGTGACAATCAACACGCAGAATAAAAGGGTTAATACATAAGGCCCGGAGTGCATTGTCGCAATACTCCCAATCCGCCCATAAAGTCTGACACCCGGCAATAAAATCGGACTCCTGTACTACGGTCGTAAAGTTTACGTGGATGTAGCCTACTCCGGCTTAGTTCACATGTGGGTTAGTATGGCTATGAAGCGTCGAGGAAACGGATGCACATGGCTTGGTGTCTTTGTTGATGGTATCGTTAACAAGGGATATTGTTTAAAAGAAAATATTTTTTGAAGTTTTGGGATACTTTTAGGGATACTCGACACCAGTTTTTTGGTGCTGAATGGTGGAGATGGTTAAAAAATATACATAATTTTTTCGGTAAACCTGTTTGTGGAAAAAAAACAGGTCTGCCTGCGTAAAATATCCCTGTGTTGTTTTAATTATATAACTAACTAGTTGACCCGTGCAACTTCGTCTGCTCCGCTCCTGTTGGTTTGAGCGTGATAGCCAATAGCCTTCCTCAATAAACGGGCTATGTAATACTGAAATAATTTTTCAAATGGACCAGTAGTTCCTGAGATTAGCGCGTTCAAGCAAACAAACAAACTCTTCAGCTTTATATATTAGTATAGATACATATAAGTATGGTATTTTCATAATCTAATATAATTCCAGCAGGTCTAAAAAGGCCACTTTAGCAGAATCAGAAAGCACATCACGCAACCCGTCACTGTCAAATTTTCCCAATCAATCTTGAACCTAATGTTTTAGCGATAAAGATGAAAATGAAATTTGACAGATTGTTGTATGATTAACATTATGATTCTTCTAAAGTGGCCATTTTAATCAGATCCATAACTTCATTGTTTAAAATTATCGAATAGGTAACGTAAAACGCTCAATGAATATCTGTCGTGTTTGCAATGTCAAAATGTGTGTTTGGTTGAACGCGCTAATCTCAGGAACTACTGGTTCTAATTGTGAAATTATTTTAGTGTTGGATAGCCCATTTATCGAGGAAGGCTATATAACGTCACGCTACGAGCTACAACCAAGAGGAGTGAAGCATTTATGAAAAATGTGACGCAGACGAAGTTGCGCGGTCAGCTAGTGAAGGACACACTACACACTTCCACAATACACACCATAGAAATATAAAAAAACTTATTTATTATATCTATGATACACACACACACACACTTAGTTCGTAATAAACGTTTTGACTTTGACTTTGAAGCATATAATGCTGATGATAATATTAATTTTTGTATGTCGAAATTAAGCTGCAGATCCAAGGCTATATTTATGTTAAATCTCATAAAGATCAGTTTAGTGACTTAGGCGTTTAAATGTAACAAGCAAACAGACAAGAGTTAGGTTCTCCCGTATTTATATTATTGCTATGGATTAACTATTTAGATTTATCTATGTTCCTGTTTATTTTGCTACGTAACTGTTGGCCCTATCCTGTGTTACTAACTAGTTTATCGTTTCCCGCCAGGTGTTATTTGCAGTGTTATATATTTGACTGTATTTAAATCAGGGTTGAACTACGTAATTGTTGACACATACTAGTTGAAAGTAATGTCCAGGTTACATAAAATCAAAAACCCTGTAATTCTGAGCTTAGAACAGGGCTTTGAGCAACGCTTGCTTAGGTCAGTCTGCGGAGCATTCGTTATCGAGACTCCTCAGTCCTTTAAATTACCTACATTTAACTATTTTTTAATAATTTGATATATGAAAATTTTGAGTTCATTGAAAATTCGTTCAACATAGTGTAATGTCTAACACGGAAATAAAAACGATAATCGGACCAAAAGCACTATTGTATTTTAATGGAATTTGCACTATCTCAAAGACAATTTAATTATCATTTTAATATAAGACTATTTTTTTTAAAGTCATACAATGATAAGGAAAGTACAAAAAACTACTGAATTTTGGGTCGCGCGGGTGAGAAACGCTGGCGGCGAGACTTTGTATGTAAAAAGTCATAATTCGAGGTTTGGCTCTCGACTGTTTTCTCCTCCAATATTGGACCGATATAAGAGATATTTCACAAACTGAATAAGAAGAATGTGTACTGTGTCTCTATGTTTTCCTTTTTTGATTAATAATTGCCAAATTTATATTGCTCTGTTGACAGCGATTTATCGGACAATTTTGAGCATTTTGTGAGAATTCTCAACAAAAAGGTCCGATTTGACAGCTGAGTAGAGTGGGATAGAAGATTGCTTTACTACTAAGTGCGAAAGAGATTTATTTTTATGTCTCTTTCATACTTACTAGTAAAACAATGTTGTACCCTGCTGTCAAAACGGACCATTTTGTTTTTTGACAACTATAAATAATACTGATATATTAGCTTCATTCCGTTAGATTGGAAACCGACCCAAATACAGTTGGAAAAAAAAGGCGCAGCAGATTTATTTATTTTTTTATGAAAAAACTAGCTTCTGCCAGCGACTTCGCTCTCGTGATCCCTAGGGAACATACTCATGGGATAAAAAGTAGGCTGTCCTATTTCGGACTATAATCTATCTCTGTTCCAAAACACCTTTTAAAAATCTTTCCAGTGCTCACAAAAGACCCCTATTTAAATAAGTGTTACTAACAGAATACGCTCCAGTCTTAACGAGAAACATGATAAAAATATTCACAAACCGATACCAATCTTCTACAATATTTTTCTCAAGCCAAGTGGGTATCGTTATCACTGACATTGTAAGTTCAAGAGAAAAAAAACTGACATTATTGTAGATCGGCTATCGGATGTTACGTGTCCGATAAAGTGGCCGATAACATTGTGTGCGCGTATGTACACGGAGCTTTATGCGTGAGTAGCTTCGTTGTACAGCCACGGAAAAAGGCGCGTTTGTTTTTGTTTTTTTATTAATTAATTACTGGGTGCAGTAAGTATTTAGTTAATCATAATCTCATTAATGTTTGTATTCTATTTAAATATATAAAACCAAAATATATAATACAAAGAGGGGAAACTACAATAGTAATAAGTAAATAGGTAAAACTGCACTCGAAGTATAAAGATAAATATATAATGACCCAAAAAAAAAAATTCTATACTCAATAAAAAAATAATAATCATTTCTTGTTGTTGTAAAAAAAGAAAATTTAGCCCCAAAAATACAAACTTGTAAATTTATTCAAAATGTTTTCAGCTTTTTGAGACAACACCAAGCTAAGACGAGCGTGTCGCCATTTAGATCTGCCCACACCGTAACGGGAAACGGTATGACTATACTAAAGATAGGTAGAGACCTACCTACTCATCAAGAGCAAAACAAGGTCAATGAAACTAAAATTTAAACAAACAAAGTTCCTTTAAACATTTTTTAAAAACATCTAAAAGGGCTTTTAAACAAAATCCTTGAACAAAATGCATAAAAATCTGTCACTTAACACCGGTCTTGCCAGTTATGGTACTTTATAGTTTTATAGAATTTTCTTGACTTATTTTATTTATGTTATGTTGGTATGGACATTAGTTTCAGAGAATGAGGTTGAACCGTTAATTTAAGTTGAATCTCAAGGAATTTATAAATTGGAACGGAGTTAGAGTTAATTAATTTATTGTATCGCAAGTTGTATGTTTTCTGTTAAAGGGTTTAACAAAGCATCGAAAGAACTGCGCAATTTAGAAGTTTTGTTATTTTGAGAATAATGTGAATCAGGGTCAGTCAGGGTTTTTGCAAAGGATGGCGTTTTTTTTTATTCTTTTTTTACTTATTATATCTTTCCTATTTCTGCGCATCAAGCAAACTGGCCATCAATAATATAATTTTATTGTCACATTCGCCTGTAAATAAGAATTTATGAAATCAACAATAATTGACCTATTTACCTGATCATTCAAACAAGGCGTGCAAAAGCAAACAGATTATCAAAGTCATAAAAAATATTATATTGTAAAATATTATTATTCAGTTATCTACGTAAAGTTAATTAGACTTACGCAAGAAGTTATAAAAGCGAGTTATTATAAAATCATTATTTTCAGATAACGATTTATGATTATAATTATTTAAAGGCAGTTCAGAATAATTTAATTCGCAAAGCGACAGTATTTTAAAGTTATTATGGAAATAGTATTTAAAGCTGTTTTAAACGGTTTACGCAATTATTTTAAGTAAAGCAACTCACCGATTTCAATCAGACTATTCATGAACAATTTAAAATTATTTTTTCGACATGAAACAACCATTTGTTCCGACTTTTATTAAAAAAAAATACAAAAAATGTCACAACACCAATAAACCTACTTTGACGGATACCAAAATGCACTTGTGTGGGCGATGATACCTCGTGACTAGTGTCAAGGCGATGTCACCGCTGTGTCAACAGTGTCAGGTATCACATGTCACTACTGACCACCCAGCAAGCTGGCAACTTTAGAAAAAAAAAATAGAAATAGCGTGAATATTCTCGTTAGGCGTAAAGACAAATAGCTTGTGACGTGTGTACGTAGTCGAACAAATATGGTAGCTTTGTGAGAAATGGCTGAGAGAATCGGGATGATTGTGAGAAATTTATCGTTCTACTGAAGCTTGTTGGTGGAGAAACAAAAAAATAAACATGTTTGGATATCGTGTTTATTTGGGTTCCGTACCTTAAAAGGAAAAACCAAGTGCGAGTCGGATTCTCACACAAAGGGTTCCGTACCATGATAAACCTTAGAATCTTTTCTTGTTTGGGAGCCGCCTTTAATTTTTAGTTAAATTATTTTTTATTATTTGTTTGTACCTAGTAATTTTTTTATTATTTGTTGTTATAGCGGCAATAGAAATACATACTCTGAAATAAATTCAAGTGTCTACCTATTACGATTCTTGAGATACAGCCCGCTGACAGACATACGGACGGACGGACAGCGGTCGCTTAGTAATAGTATTCCGTTGGTTACTCTTTGGGTACGCAACCCTTAAATGATCACTTTGTCTGTTGTATAATTTTAACTGCTATTACGGTAGATACCAGCTAGGTATTTTTCGATCATTGTTTCATTTTAAAAGCCCTGTTTCTCAGTTCCCTATGTCCTCAAACTCAAAGAATTTATTTCAACTCAATAATTTGGGCACAAAAGAGACTAACTCTGAAATATTAGAGCTCCTTTTTCAATTTTCAATGACGTCACAAACCTAGTTTACATTCAGCACAACCTATAATCGCGACTATTGCACTTCCGTATAATAAGGCTTAGTTTACAAGCAGTGTACTATCCCTCTTTGTGAACAAACCCTCGGTGGTCTATCTTAAAGAATCGCATTACTGAACTAGATCACGAGGACCCACAATGATGTTGACATTCTTTCCCGGTGATGGTTTTAAAACAATGCTCTCTCATTACACATACACGTGTATCATGCACGCACATGTAGAATGTGACGATGTGTTCACACGAAACTGTAACGTTATAGTTTTAGGACAGAGGTTCTAAAACTTTTTGGCTGATTACATTATTTTGTCGCACTGTCAGCTTTTATAAGCGGGGCAAGCTTAAATGGTGCGATTTTGATTGGTTCCTAACATACACAACCCTGGCTAAGCATCCTCGCCCATCTATGGTGGAAACGCAGCCATTTTTTCTGGCAATTTAGACTAAAAACCATGAAGTCGTGTTTTAAAAAACTGGGAGCATAAGCTCAATCCCTGCCTGATTTGTTAAAACAGGAACTTCCTAACAAGTTTCAAGTGCAAAAAATACCATAGAGTAGGAAAACATGCATAGATGGTTAACGTGACAGGTACATAAATATTGCAGCTCATCAACCTAAGGCAAAAAAAAAAACATTATTTATAGGGTCAGACGTAAGCGCTAAATTTAAAATGCCTAGCCTTTTCCCAACTTAATTGGGGTCGGCTTCCAGTCCAACCAGATTCAGCTGAATACCAGTATTTTACATGGAGCGGCTGCCTACCAGACCTCCACAACCCATTAATTGGATAACACTACTTTTTGGCAAGACTGGAGTCAGATTTACTAGCTTCTGGCAATCAGTAACGACTGCTAAAGATCTACAAATGACATCCGGGACCAATGGCTTAGGTACATTCCGAGGCACGGAGGAAACTCGGTATGTTAGAATGGTGAAACCCTTTCGGTGCCCAGAACTCAGCATATGGGTCAGAGCTCACCGATGGGCACGACGCGGATGTGAGTTGTGAGCACACGAACAAGTTATGTTTCGACCCATATGCTGAGTGATGGGCACCGATGGGCACTCAAAAGGGCACTAAAAGCGTTCAAGATAACAGATTGAGAGCCACTGGCGCAGACTGCGCTGGAGTTCTCACAGAGCATGTTTACTAAACCACTTCGATGACTTCGAGTAATTTGATTCAGCCTGATCGATGATAAAACACATTGTTTATAGAATTGTGCGTGGTTTATTAACCTCAATGTGACAAAGGAAAAAAACTAAAGCCTACCTAAGTGTCTTTTTGTAAATTAGTGTGGCACGTTTTAGTTTATTGTCAATCGCATAATTTTTTTTCAAATTTTAATAAAAATACTTGATATCGAGAAAACTGCTGCTTATTTAAAATAAAATAAAAACTGCAGATGGCCCACTTTTTTCAAGGAAGTATAGAGAGTTCAGAGGAAAAGGCGTGTAAAAAAGAGACCTTTCCATTATGTCATCAGCTGATCAAAATTTTTAAGTGAGGTACAATTTTTTTACACATTTCCAATACACCCTGTATAGGTCCACTAGCCACGACCATGAACTAGGTCTTCAGAAAAAGCTTAATATTGAGCTGTTCCGGTGACAAATGACAATCCCAATTAAACGACACATCCATATTTTCATATCCTGACCTTTTACATAAGTAAACAGCACTCATTTGTCTAAGTATACATTTTAAAGGGCATGAACACACTAGAGCCTTATCCAAGGAACCTTGCAAGTCACTCTGATGATTGATTTTGTCAAGTATCAAATGACAAGGCTGTGCCCACGTGACTTGTCATGTCAAATGACTGACTGCACCCAAATCGTTAAGGTAAGCGTAGAATCACTGCGTTGTATCATTCGATCCCTTTTGAATTAGGTAAGCGAAGGGATATTTAAGATGGCAATGACGCAGATGGGTTCCAATGATTTTTTTTTAAACTGCGGCCGATAATAATGTTTTGAATTTTCTATTGTACCCCACTACAGTGCAATTTCTTACCTTCGAACAAGTATTACTCTCCAATATGAATTTAAGCGGCAAATGTGTAATTTGGGGATCACCAATCATCTAGATCTTGAACGCACCTGCCGGTCGACTCTGTTAAATGGATTGACAGCTCACCTCGTGATCACTTCACCCAAGCCTTCACTTCGACATGTTTACCGAATCGCACTGCTGTTCACTTATTTGATCAGTGTCTAATATCTTCAAACTCCAATGAGTTACACTTGCCCACGCATTGATAGAAAGATTTTGTTGATGGTGAATTCAAGATAACTGTAATCTGTCCAGTTCTTCAGAGTACAGATTAGTGAGTTTTACGAGTCGATTTCTATTCTAATCACTGGAACTATACACATACGAGACTACTCTAAAACGACCCATAAGAACGTCTAAACTCGCCAGTTCCAAACCAGTTTGAAAACCCATAACTCTTTCGCTACACTATAACTCTTTTATGGCACCATAAGATACCCCACGACTATTTATATCGTATTAATCGGCAATTATCGGTGTACCACGTCCGATAATTCGAATTCTGAGCCAGTTAAGGCCGTGGTCTGACAGTCGAACAAAAAGCGGTTCCCACAACACGCTGACCCGTTAGTACGACGTTGTAATCGAGACGTGAGAACTAGGCTTTATAAATTGAAAATATGTATATGTTGTGAACTAGGCTTTAGAATTAAATTGAAAGTCGCAAACCTATAATTTTGCGCTACGGTGTATAATTTTGTAAAAGTCGAATTAAGTCTGCATGTAGAGCGAGTCAATACTTTACAAATATTTAGTTTCTACAAATAAGGAACTTGTTTTTTTTTAACGAAATTATTCAGCAATGTATTTCCTGCATTGTCGGGTCCACAGATAAATTATAATTTATCATTACCCCGTCACACATTTATTGCAAGAGTTGCGAATGATTGTCGAAAATAAACAAGTTTATTTAAATTACCTCACATTCAAACAAAATAATGAATGATTAAAAAAATCATTTTAAGTATAGCAGTAAAAGTTAATACTAACCAGAAGTTTCCTTATTTTGATTACAATGTACCGATAGAAAAAGTAACTTTGGACACATTATTAAATGACCATAAAAAGTCTTTCAGAACTAACATGGTTTTATTTATACGTATTTCTTGACCTATCTTTATTTTGACTTCAAGTCAGCATCTTTAAAAACCTATAAATCTTCCTGCTTTAGATACTATAAATCCAACTAATGGTGTGATGTCACAGACTGAGTACAGAAAAGATACTTAAAAACAACTTCTCAAACAACACTACCGTTTGTTTACGTTTTAACCGACTTTAACTGACTTTAATGGAGTTGTAATCGGTTTTTAGAACATGAAAAAAAGAACATGAGGTTTCCACGTTACTTTTAGCTGCCCTATTCAACACTAGCTTTTCCCGTTGCTTTGCTCCCGTGTCTTGACTCATAGCAACCGTGTATTATCCTAATAATCTTACCTGACAATTGGAATGTCAATGGAAAAAATGCCCCGAATATTGGTCGTATTTGAATGGTAATGCTTGGTTGATGAATGATTCTTTGGCCGGAGTAAAGGTAACCAATGGAATTGCTCAAAATCTCCGTACCACGTAAGTCATTGACATTTTGTGCAATTCCATTGGTTAAAATTTCTCCGTTATTCCGCTATGCTGCCTCGCTCCGCTGAAACTTCGAGGTTAAGCTACTCTTCCCGAGTTTCCTCCGAACCTCGGAAAGTACGCTAACCCGCTGGTCCTGCTGGCTGTCGCTAGTTCATTTTGGATAGTCACTATGGGTAGTCAGAAGCAAGTCAAATCATTCCAATCGATTTAATTAACCATCCGAGGATGCCTCAAGGTTCCCTATAAATTCAATAAAACTTTCATGTTAAAGAAAAAAACCATTGAAAATTGAAGAGGTCAACCGTCGAATCCGACTCGGCTGGGCAGCGTTCGGGAAGTTGCGCGGTATCTTCTCGTCCCACATACCACAGTGTCTCAAGACGAAAGTCTATGATCAGTGCGTGTTGCCAGTGATGGCAACACGGAACTGAAACGTGGTCGCTTACAGTGGGCCTCATTAGAAGGCTCAAAGTCACTCAAAGGGCAATGGAGAGGGCAATACTTGGAGTTTCTTTGCGTGATCGAATCAGGAATGATGATATCCGCAAGAGAACCAAGGTTACCGACATAGCCCGAAGGATCGCCAAACTAAAGTGGCAGTGGGCAGGGCACTTTGCTCGCAGAACAGATGGTCGATGGGGCCGAAAAGTTCTGGAGTGGCGACCGCGCACCGGAAGACGTAACGTTGGAAGGCCTCCCACAAGGTGGACCGATGACTTGGTGAAGGTCGCGGGTAGCCGATGGATGCGAGACGCACAGGACCGGTCGTTGTGGCGACGCTTGGGGGAGGCCTATGTCGAGCAGTGGACGTCTATCGGCTGATGATGACGAAAGAAAGAATGAAAGAAAGAACGAAAAATGTGTGTGTGTGTGTGTTTGTGTGTGGTGTTCTTCAACACCCGTTTGGATAATTCATTAGTTTTATAAATAGATTACGATCTCCATTCTGTCTACCGAGCTCGTTAAATTAGTCATATCGGGGCTCCAAGCCCAGCAATGGACGACTCCTGTTATTTATGTCACGCAAATGACACTTTAACTTCCTTGTAACTAATTATACACTTTAAAATGTTCGGGAGATAAGTCTAGGCTTATCTTACTTAACGGGTTTACACAACCACATTAGGCCACACAGCCGATGATAATACCATAGATATCGACATAATGGAAACTTAAGCTGGTATATCTGTTGACTTTTTTTTAAGGATGGGAAGCCATCAAATGACTCCTCCCGCCCTGAGCGGAGCAGAAGGGAGTGTCAGACTCTTACTGACTAAAACCCATCCGTGTTCCTCCTAGTGCCCTTTGCGTTCCAGGGTCACGGTGACTCTTGCGAACAAAGTCCGCAGCCCCAGCAGGCGGTATATCTATTGCATAAACTAACAATCAGGCAAAATCATTTGTTTGTTTGTACGTAAAGGTGGGTACTGACCGGTGTTACAGACTGTAATGTACAAATCGCAGCGAGCATGTTACGTTAAGCCGCGTACGCACGAGTGAACAAACCATGGTGAACACGAACGTCGATCACCAAATTGGATCACCACGAACCTTTTTGACGAACAGTGTTTGATGTTCGTCAGTGGTACGCACGTGTGAACAAAGTGTTCGATGTTCTTGTTCACCATGTTTTTGTTCGCTCGTGCCGACGCGGCTTTACGCTGTGTCCTAAAATCTGTATAACGTGTTCGTTTCGAACTGCTTGCTAACTCGTACTCCAGATTCGCAAGACACTCTCAGTCAAGATGTCTGACTTGCCGCGGCGCACTGACTGAACTGCGTAACACTCAAAGGGGTTCGCCAAAACCCTGATAGCGGGCAGAGGACTCGAAACAGCGTCAGTACGTTTTTAACCCACGGTAGCAGGATGACCTGCTTGATTTTCTCTCAAGTAGGTTTGAGAATAACATATATATACAAATAACTTTGTCTCTGCAGCAAACATTGTTTTCTCAAAAAATAAGAAAAAGAATATTGCACACTTGCTTCTCAAATATACTTTGGACATTGGCAGAATAGTCGACATCGGCTTTGTTTGCCATATATAAAAATAGAATAGAATAGAAAACTGTTGGTCCTGGCCATCATTTTAACTTCTTTGACAGTCGTTACGGGTATTCAGAAGCCAAAAACTCTGACACCAGTCTTGCTTGCCAAGGGGTATCATCAAGGGGTCAGGTGGGTCCATGTGAAATACTGGTATTCTACATGGAGCGACAGATGCATACGGAAAGACTGGAGACCGCCTCGAACATAGTGAGGAAATGGCCTAGGCAGATTAATTGACAAAACTGCTTCTACAGATAACATAGGGAATTCTAGATGGCTTTGAACGCCTTATCCAACGCCCATATAACTGCAGTTCTCAAAAGCCAGGTTCAGTAGTAGCCACAGGCCATGGCAGCCATTAGCCATACATTCTGTTTATTATCTTCATACGGTAACTCGAATACCGTTAGACATCAGTACTGAAGCAGTCGTAAAATAATAAAATCGCCATGACAAGGAAATGCTCCTTAAACAGCTCAAACTGCACTTTATACTTGGTTTTAAATTACTTAACCTACAGCAACCGTCATTTTAAACTCATAAAGAAAAACTTAGCATTATGCTGGATTGAGTTATCAAATGAAGAGGTTTAGATCGATAGAATAAATATACTTTGTTGACATGTAAACTTAATCAGCACTTTTTGAACGTCGGAGATTGCATAAGACAGTCAACCAAAAGGCGCCCGCCGCCCGTCACCGCTTCCTAATGTTTAGCTAGGAAAAGAAGTGGTGCAACAAATTTCTCAATAAAATACACCATACCAAGTGAGATATCCAAATCAATCGATGCATGGACGAATGAAGCAGTCGACGTCGGCAAACCTACCCTACGAATCGACCGATATCGTTCGCTGTCAGCGATTGACTACCTACGGATCGAGCTTGTAACGTTTCATTCGTGGCCATGTGTGTAGGTACTCGTAATTATAAAAAAAAAAATTATTGTGTAGAGGCAGAATAATAATAGATAGACAGAAAAAAAAATGAGCCAAGAAACAAGCCGTTAATATTATTAAAGACTAGCTGACTCGCGCAACTTCGTCTGCGTCACAATTTTCATTACTGCTCCGCTCCTATTGATCTTAGTGTGATGATATATAGCCCATAGCCTTCCTCGATAAATGGGCTATCCAACACTGAAAGAATTTTTCAAATCGGACCAGCAGTTCCTGGGATTAGCGCGTTCAAGCAAACAAACAAACAAACAAACAAACTCTTCAGCTTTATATAATAGTATAGATTGCTTGAAGCTAAAAATCAACAGGCTTACTCATAAAAAATAATTAACACTAGCGGATGAGATTAGCGGATTCTAAATTCAAACTATCTGAAGTGTAGAAAATAATAAAAAAGAATTTTCTAATTGGTATTAAATATTTGTCAGTGGCTAATAGTCAAACCGAGTTTCCGGTAACCGATATTTTTTTATGAATAAACTTGCATGTTCTAAATTCAAATCCAAACTTCTTTATCTGGAGACGTCATAGTGGTTCGAAGTTCCAACTCGATAGCACTAGGTCAAGGAACAGATAAAAAAAATCTAGACGAAAAATAAAAATGATAAACGCGTAAATTATAATCTGCAATAAGCCGTGTCTGATGCACAGTTATAAACTGTTTTCAATGAAGCGTTTGTTTGCAATTATTATTTTGATTAACGCTTATTGCACTTTATCTGATGATGCAAACAGCATAACGTTCTGTTGAGTTCATGGTTATTTAGACTCAAAGCAGGACTGCAGAACTAGTCTTTATGGGATCATTGATCATTGGCAGACTTATGTCTTACGGAGGATCTCAAAGTGATCTTCGGACGATTAGATGATGACAATGACAGTTATTCGACCAACAAAATATATGTTTCGACAACTACAACTTCATTTCAATCTGTAATTTGTACTTTTTTTATTGGGACAAACCCGCCACACAATTCCAATCACTGCAACTCCTGAAAGCCAAAATCAACAGTGGTGACCACCAGAAAAACGCCGAGCCAATGAAGCCCGACGAGTCCCGGAGAAACGATTCAACTGTCTTGGATCCTGCAACGAAATTAATCAGAAAAGTACAGCGGAGGAGTAGGAAAAAAATAATAATTTCCACTTACCTCCTTATCACACAGGAGACAGAATAGAGCTGTCACCAAGCCGCTAACGAGCCAATAGGCACCAAGGGACATATACAACTGGTTCAAGCCCAGTTGCCAAGCACCACGGATTATATATTAACACTAATATTATTCTTATTCTTCTTTCTTATTCTAAAACTAATGGGTCGTAATTTGTATGTCTATCTATACGATTTTGAATGTTGATTAATGTAAACGTACGTTCTTTAAAGCTATGCGCGATAATTCATGTTTTGAACTTGATCCGGCTTTCAAGTGTTTAAATTTAATTTATTGTAAAAAAACATAATCCATGTTGAGTTAGCGATCATTTAACGCAAACGAACCGATACATTATCTGTGTAATCATTGCAATCGAAGAACGTTCACTGAACAAACATGGACCTTCCCGAGCCTGGCGAGAGCCGTCTTTACAGACAACACAACTATACGCAGTTGTAAAATATATGTAAAAAGTACTTATTAAGTGTTTGAACACTTCTACGGTCAGCAGGAAGAAGTGGCTAAAGATTAAAAGAAAATATTAAATTTAAAAAATGATCATGAGGCGAATCACACCTTTTTGTATAGAAGTAGTAGCGGCATTAATGCCGCCACAAGAAAAACCAACGGAGCAAATCTACATCGCTAAAAAAAGAACCGCGACGCCATCTATACAACTAGCAGCGAACTACTACGTCGAAATCCTGCATCGCGCAAGCAGAGTTTACCGTGCGATTTGAAAATATGACATCAGCCCGAATATCAACTATCGGGCAGTTGCCCGCCAGACACAACAACTGTCTGGTAGGAGGATCCTCCCTTTTCAATGGGGATATACGGGACTTTACACTCTGTTCCACACACCCTCCAAACTGGTGACTATCCAAAGAAGCATCTCAAGAGTGTAACAAAGAAGATGAAGATAATGAACACTTACCCAGTAACAATATAGGCAGGTCAATGAGCAGGTGCCACAGTATGCTGTGCCGCGCCTGCATCTCCTCGGGGGCGGACGCTCGCTGCTCCGACGCTGTCTGTAACGAAGATGATGATATCGTTAGCAGCGATAAACATAAGCATCTTACGAAGATCAAGGAAAGTGCCTGGAACTCACGACACAGGGAATCTTTGTGTGAGTTTCAGGAATCAATGTAATTTCTTTAAATAAAAACAATTATTCTTATTCTATTCTTATCTTTAATCAATACCGCCACATACGAACTTCAAAAAAGAAAACTAGTCAAGAGCCGGACTCGCACACCGAAGGTTCCGTACAAATTTGTAGGTATATATTACTCTAAATTAAGACTACATTTTTTGCGATTTTATTACAATTGTATAGTTTTCAGATTTTTTCCTATGTTTGTAGTATAAGACGGTATTCATTGCCAAATTTCATAGTTCTAGGTTACGGGAATTCCCTAACCCTATACATTTTGATTCCCTTGACAGCGTCGAAATATACGTTTTTGCGGCATAAGCGGCCGCATCTTTTTTTTACGTTAATTTAGAACTTTGATTTTTTTCACAGCTTCATGGGACCGTAGACCTGAGTACATGGTTTGGGGCATTAATTTCAACTCGATACCTCCACGCGTTCCCGAGATAAAGGTTTTTGCCAGACAGACGGACGGACAAGAAAGTGATCTTATACGGACGGACAACAAAGTGATCTTATAAGGGTTCTGTTTTTTCCTTTTGAGATACGGAACCCTAAAAAATCGATAAAACAACAAAACGTTCCAAACGAGTGAGCTTTTAACTGGCTGGTGGAGATCTCAGACAAAAGAGAATTTATTATAGGAACAAAACACCTAACATTTAGAAACCCATTTCGCCTAGGAATCTAGAATACAGTTTGAAGCACTCAAGCTTTTTGCTAACAAAAAGTGGCTTTTAACAATATTTAGTGCTGTCAACATTGGGTGAGTTGCACTATAACAAACGAATTCGTCGCGGCCCATCGTAAACCCAGAACTCTTCAAACGTTAACTACAGTTAACATGAATAGCTAAAGTTTAAAAGTTGAGACTGGCGTGTCTAAAAATATGGTTGGTATGCATTCCCTTCGAGCTAAAACTTTACCTAATAATTTAAATATGCATATTGGTTATTAAAGATTGGATTGTAGATTAAACTGTACTTAGGTATGTTGATTAAAATACAAGCATAGTTAAATTGTATGATTTGCTATTTCACTTAGGTATTTTGATTTAAATACAAGCAAATCAAATTACATGGTTTGCTATTAAATGCTCTGTTATAGAACCAGAGATTCTTATCTCTCTATATTGGACCTAACAATACAGTTACCAACAGAGCCATTGCAAACCTGAATGGTTCTAAACTACTGAAGTGGTCATAATAAAGGCAACAAATCACTTAGACATAAATAAATCAAGTAAAGATACAAAACAAACTGGCTGGTCTAGTGTCAATAACCCAGTTTATAAGTCTCTTGTTGACGCTAATCGAAAACGGCAGATTAAATCATTGTTTAACTCTACATGGTGTACTCAGCCTTAATTATGGTTTGTATCCTTCTATTTCTGTACGGAGTCTATTAAATAGAATTGATATGTCTATTTTTGGATTACTTTTTTATTGAATGACGCACAGTGACCTGAGTGACTATAAATAAATCGTGTATAGGTTTAGTTATACTTTCCTAGATAGAAAAATAATAATAATAATTAAAAAAAAATTTATTTATTTTATTAAAACTTTCTATTTCATCCGTACGTTACATTTTCAAACAAAAAAATATAGGACACGATTTTTTTATAATTTCAAAGCGATAAAAATTTGATTAAAAGCACATTTTTGATTAAAAGAGACTTGACGAAAATGTGACGTCACGCTAGTTTTCAATGCACTGTATCAGCTTTATTTTTTGTTTATGTAAAGAAAAACAATGCGTATCCAATTTTAGTAATCTATTTGAAGTACTCCTCGCGACTGTCAGCTGAGTGTCTGCGCAGAGTCCTTGAATACTTCGGTCATATCGCGAGGTAAGAAAGTGGCAACCTCGAGAAGCTAATCGTAACCGGCAAAGTAGATGGAAAAAGACCTCGTGGACGCAGTCCAATACGTTGGTTTGACCAGATTCGCACCGCCCTTGACACTACCGTTCACAACGCCCTCCACACCGCCAGGGACAGAAACAGGTGGAGAAACATCATACGTGTAAAAGTGATACAGAAGGGAGGTCACGACCCTCAGCACAGAGGAATACGACGCAAGGAGGAGGATTTGAAGAACTAATTGATTTTTTCAAGAATATACCCAATAGAATAGGTTTTTAGATCGAGTATTTCTTGGAGCCTTTGCCTACCTCATAAAGGAAGACACCGTGTTATATAAACCATGATTAACGGCCTAAACCGTACGTGGTCAGACTAAGAATTAACCAACGTTCAACGAGACCAATTATAACGGGAGCTCAAGATAATAGTTTAATGACTAAGCGGCTATTGTCTAGGTATTAATATCCATTAAAAATATTTATTCCATACCCATCGTTGTGAGGTCATTACAGAATAACAATTGGCAGGTGTATTGATAATTTGCGATTCGTTGACATGTATGGGCCTAACGGTAGGGCTGGCGAATTAAGAATGTCATTCCTGATTGACGTTAATGTAAATCAATGACACAGCAATTTGATTAATACTTATTTTGGTGATGACAGAATAAGGTTCTTTAAAGTTTCTTTAAGGGGTTGATAGCTGATGATTGGCTACTGTGTATGTTGAACACTTTAGAAGTTATTCTTCTATCCGTATAACAGAATAACAATCGGCAGGTGTATTGATAATTTGCGATTCGTTGACATGTGTGAACCTAACGGTAGAGTTGGCGAACTAACAGTGTCATTCCTGATTGACGTTAATGTAAATCAATGTCACGGCAATGAGGTTAATTCTTATTTTGGTGAAGACAGAATTACGTTCTTTAAAGTTTGTTTAAGGGGCTGATGGCTGATGATTGGTTACTGTGTATGTTGAACACTTTAGAAGTTATTCTTCTATCCGTATAACAGAATAACAATCGGCAGGTGTATTGATAATTTGCGATTCGTTGACATGTATGGGCCTAACGCTAGGGTTGGCAAATTAAGAGTGTCATTCCTGATTGACGTAAATGTAAATCAATGCCATGGCAATAAGGTTAATTCTTATTTTGGTGATGACAGAATAAGGTTATTTAAAGTTCGTTTAAGGGGCTGATGGCTGATGATTGGCTATTGTGAATTTTGAACATTTTAAAAGTTATTGTTCTATCCGTGTCACAACGGAAATTATCATAAATGGTGAGTTTCTTTGATGATCCTATGCCTGACGATTGGTAACTCCAGTCACCAGGCTTGAAATAAAGAGGTTACATTTAAATCCTCTTTTTCGCAAATTCGGGGTTGGTCTCACAGTAAAAGATGTTCATAATGATATGAACTGGCCCCTTAAGAGGTACTGCGTGTATTTTGTTATAAGTTGTAGTTATAGTCGTCCACTTTCATTATCTTAATTTTCCTAACGTAATTTTTCTCATTCGACTGCATCACATGCACACACCATGATAACTGATTCGCATTCCTCCGATTTCCAGTATTCATCCTATTTTGTTCTCAAAAACAAACGGGTACTTCAGTTCCAAGTAAAATTAATATAATTCTACTCAGATTTAATTTAATTAAACCGGTTTTTAATAAAAATAATGTGCTTTCTGCATCGAATTGTGAACCTTGATCTTGGTTCTAAGAAGAACCTAAACCTATAAGGTATTTAAACGGTTTTCTCAATTAGGAACTAACAATTTACTTAGGTATTAAATAAAAACCGCAAACCATAAAACTGTAAATTACATCCAGGAATTTCCTCAAATGCAGGGAAAAATTAATAAAACTTTACAATAAGTTTATAATTTTATTTTTCATTGTTGTAAACCTTTTTCATGTTAAAACGTAACTATCAGACACAAAATAAATCTGGAAACTTGCGGAAAGTGTAAATTGGACTGATATGATACGTTGAAATACCGCACCTAAACCAAAATATGGACAATACAACATTGTATTATGTATTTTTTTATAATTTATTATCCCCATAATTTTATAGGAAAACTGAGTAACAAAAATAAGTTAGTTATATTATCAATGAGCATAAAAAGTCTGCAGAGAGACTGAAAAAATAGAGTATGCCAAAGCTGTCAGAACGTAACCAGAACCTAGGTACCTCAGTTCTGTGCTGAAAAGTTCGAGCAGGAACTCCAGATAGGTCCCTCAAACAGCTACTTACAAATAGGAGAATAAAATAATAGAAATTTTAAGTCAACAAAAGAAGGCATTTCATAAGACAACTTCCAAATGAATGTTTCCAAAAATACACATCGCTTTTGTTTTTATTCCAAAGTGACATCGAAATGCCATAAAAGAAACATTTTTTTTCGTCATCCATCTTGTCAAAATCAAAAAAAGAATTCGTAGTTTAAATTTGACAGCCCTATAGCCGGGGATCGGTTGACAGTAGCCGTCAGTGCCATATTTGGTCCGCTGTCAAACTGTCATTGACTTGAGCTGCGCAAACGCAAGCCTTAATTACGTTTGTTAGATGAATAATAAAGATACTCTAACAGTTGTGTACTGGTTTTAGAATAATTACTTTATGGTCTGTTGATTTTTTATTGGTCATTGATTACTCTTTGAAAAGAACCGACCGATGGGATAACTTAAAATCATTGATATATAAAAAACCCAAGATGCACAGTCTCGAACAAATGCAACACTCGAAACTGTCGTCAAAAACTGACATGTATCAAGTGTCATGTGTGAGTAGTGTGTAGTTATACTATAAACAATTTTTTTTTTGCAAATTCAACTTTACATGGATCGCTTAAAGTTGTTTTTACAAAGCAGTGCAGTATGGCGAGTGATGCGCATTTTTTTTTTCAAATTCAGCCTTACACGGATCGCTTAAAGTTGTTTTTACAAAGCAGTGCCGTATGGCGAGCGATGCGAGACTGAAACTTGCGCACAATTATACATTATGCGCTTGTTTTTTGCGGACGTTTTTGAGATGCTGAGTGTATATCTGGGGTTTTTTATATATCAATGCTTACAATGCGTAAAAACTTTGGCGGAAACTTCAAATAAATGTTGTAACATTAAAAATCAATTATTTTCTCATCTAATTGTACCTAATGTTTTTATCACTCAGAAGTCCATTTGATTTGATTGAGTTACATATACCTACCTACTTACAGCACACATTTTTGGAGCCAGGCACATACCTATTAGTAAAATTGACTTTAGAGCCATATTGTAGGTACACACCAAGACTCAAGACTGAAAGAAAGGTATCTTTATTTAGCAATCACGGAACTATGCAGTGATATAAATCTTTGATTTCATCCTGCGCCGGTTTTAGAGGAAGTATTAATTTAAAATTTTATTAACGGTTTCTGATCATGCGCAGCGTTTAAATCGACGGCTGTAGTAAAATCAATAAATAGATTAGGTACCTATAGACTATCTATGGTAGACATCAGATACCCGTGCAATAATGGTCATTGACCCATATACATTTATTGACTTTCTAAATATCAAAAAACAGAAATAATGACATAAAGCTGTCCTGAATCGACTTCTATCTTGATCATTTACGATTTCTAGTAATGAAAAAGGGTTCATAATTTATTGTTCGAGTATAAAGGGATATTAGGGAAAGGTCAATGTACTTTATTGAACGTTCATCTGGCGCCTACCATAGCAACCTTTACAGTTTAATTTAGAACAATATTCTATTTCCAACAAGTAACCTGGGGCATCTTCATTTTGTCCAACAATAAGTCAAATGTTACAGTAGATAGACTGCAATTTTGCATAACTTGTAGGAAATAGGAAATAAATAGGTAGGAAATTAAACTTTCTCAGACACATAAAGTTAACACGTGTCTTTTGGCAAGCATTTAATTTTGACATAATTTGCTATAAAACCAAGAATGTTAGCCAATAGAAATTACAATTCAAATGGTGGAGTTTCGCAAATATTCCCGGAAAAACAAGTGTTTTATTACCTTTGATATCGAGCCAATCTTTGTGTACAGTCTTTAATATTAATTCTAGTAGTAATTCGCGTAACTGTCAGTTGGGGCCAATATTTGATCAAACTTGGCTGAGTAATTATGGGATGGGCTAAGGAATGTGTTCGAGTAAGTTATGTTGTTTTTGATCGGGATTTTATTGTTTGGGAAAGTTGATGATTTCCCCGCGGGTTCGTTCTTGTGACCATTCCCATAGGAACCCTGCATTTTTTCGAAATAAAAAGTCAGAGAAAGAGTTTTCGTAAACGGTTGTCTATTTCCAGAGGTCATGGTTTACTACAAAAAAAACACTTTTCATCATCATCATAACACCCAAAAGACGTCCACTGCTGGACATAGGCCTCCCCCAGAAGGGGGGGTTTGCCATAATCGCCACGCTTGGCAGGCGGGTTGGCGATCGCAATGTATGGTACAAACACTTTTCTTCTATATAATATTAGTTTTTTTTAAGATTGTTAGTAAGTCTTAAATTGATTTTCTTATCCTTTTTCTGTTATCATAGGTATCATTCTTATATTTTCTTAACCTATAGCTTGATAATTATCTCAAGATTATTAATTAAGTGATGACGCTTTTATCTCTAAACGTGTCTGGTTTAGTCACTTAAGATAAAGGCATAAACTGCACATAACCGTACAAATAAATTATTATAAGCAATTAAATTAAATCACCAAGCAATAAAATATTGCTGAGTAATAATTATTAATTAGTTAGCAAATTATGTCAGCAATAGTAATAAATCCAATTTTTGAAATAAATAAATTAGGTATTGTTTATGCAAACATTATTTTATCTATTCTTAGCATTTGACAAATTATAAAACTTGTAAAGTAGGGCATTATAAAATTAGTAATTTGTTATAAATTAAACTGCCGTTAGATATCAAACATTGATTTAAACGTCTATTTCAATTCCATACTAAACTTCTGTGTTCCTTTGACAGCTCTTACCACGTCATAAATACCACTAAGATCATGTTTAATTCCAATTCAGAACAGAAACTCTACTTAGAACCCAATAGATGCAACTTAACAATTTGCAAACTTTCCTATGCAAATACTTGGCTAATCTTTAATCCTGGCATGCATTCAAACGTTGGCCCCAAGTCCCCAACGTTGGCGCCAAGTGTGGGCTCAAGATTCTTATGTTAATTCTTAGGTATCAGCAGTGACAGCCTGTGTACCACCTATGGTACTTTTGGCCTACTTATTTCTAATTCGTGTTTTCAAGGATTACTGGAGGGCCTACGCAAATAAGCTGGCGTTAAATGTGAATACATTTGAGTGACCTGGAAGGATCAATGAATTAAAGATTGAATTATTTGTATGACGAATTAAGTTTGTACTTGAAATTTATCAAATTATTAAAATTGCCATCGGATATGCATCAGAAGGCTTATGTATAACTAGCTGACCCGCGCGGCTTCGCTCCCGTCAACTGGCTATTCTACCTACCGACCCTAACCTACCTACCCTACTTACCTACTCTACCTACTTACCTATCCTACCTACCATAGCTACCCTACCTTACCTACCCTACCTACCTACCCTACCTACCTACCTACCTACCTACCTACCTACCTACCTACCCTACCTACCCTACTTACCCTACCTACCCTACCTACCTATCCTACCTACCTACCCTACCTACCTACTCTTTTTTTTGTATTTTAATTCTTATTATTCCGGACGAAGACTAATCCAAAAACACAAAAACTATGAAAATCGGTCGAGCCGTTTTCGAGTTAGAAAAGTGTTCGAACAAACCCGACTTTGTTTTAAATATATTAAGAATTTTGCTATATTGTGAAAGATTCGACCTTTTTCTAGAAGACATTTTTTATATTAGCGAGACAAAAATAAAACGCATAAACTGAAGGAACACGGACAGTGGTGGCTTATTAAAAAAAAGGGTTCCGTTAGCAAACTTGGTACGGAACCCTAAAAATCGACTGGGATCGCACAAATCAAAATCGTACGCGAAGGCTTAAATAATAGGGTCCCATTAGCAACTTTGGCACGGAACCCTATAATTTGCCTTGGCTCGCAAATCGAACCGTTTGATACTTAGCACGAATTAAAAACTTAGTTGCGGGCAACCTGGGAGTCTTTAAGACAAAAGTGAATAGGTTGCTTCTAGGCAAACGTGCTCCATCTTCGACCGCATCATCGCTTACCATCAGGTGAGATAGTGGTCAAACGTATGCCTAACTATTGTAAAAAAAAATATTCCACTCCGTATCACCTAACCAATGAGAACTAATGATAAACACGATTTGACAGTTACTGTGAAATCGTGTTGTCATTCATTCTTAGTTCGGGTTCGGGACTAATCGTAAGTCTGTAGGTGATACGTCCGCAACTAAGCTCGAAACTACGGACTTCGGACTTAGAGAGTAGCCTCCCAAAATCGATCGCTCCCGTCACCGTGACCACCTCTGGTACGATACCTTATTATAAAAAACCAAACTACTAACCTAAACTAAACCTAAACCTAACTACTAACCAAAAATTGGACTGTCTGATATATAAGATTTTGATTTATTATTATTAGCCTTGTTTCGCAAATCAAACCGTTCGTTGCTTTGCTCTAAACGGAATCAATCGCGGAGGCCTAGCAGTAGGGTCCCGTCAGCACAGCACCTTTGGTACGGAACCCTACAGGCCTGATCCGCAAGTCGAACCGTCCAGAACTTCGCACTTTAAACGAAACCAGCACCAGAGATTTAACCAATTATGGTCCCTAAACAGTTTAAGACCTTTCAGAAATCAAACCGAAATTCCTTCGAAACACGACTGTGTTTAGAAATTGTGTGAGGTCATTCTCCAGCGGAAAATCTTAACACCGCAATTCAGAAAAACACGTCATCAGTGCAACACCATCTATCGACCATGTAAACTGACAAAATATTTGGCAGCAGAAGACGTTAAATAAGAAGTCCGTATGTAACGGTAAATAACGATAAGGTATTAAAATGCTTACTTTTATTTTGCTACGTCTACGTGTTAAAAGTTTCACAAATAACTCAATCAATGTATTTTGGTGTAACACTCATGCTTTCATGCATTTTTTGGTTCCTCAATAGATGGCGCTCTGACTAATCAGAATATATAAGGAAGTTTCTTACTAAACTAAAAATTCAATATATTTTGATTTTGTGGATCGATTGTATCGATCAATAACGAAAAGGTATAAAATGATCACTCTTATTTTGCCACGTATTAAAAGTTTCACAAATAACTCAACAATTTTGAATGCTTTCGTGCATTTTATTTTTCTCAATAGATGGCGCTCTGACTCATCAGAATACATTAGGAAGTTTCTTCCTAAACTAAAAATTCAATATATTTTGATTTTGTGGATCGATTGTATCGATCAATAACGAAAAGGTATAAAATGATCACTCTTATTTTGCCACGTATTAAAAGTTTCACAAATAACTCAATCAATGTATTTTGGTGTAACATTCATGCTTTCATGCAGTTTTTGGTTCCTCAATAGATGGCGCTCTGACTAATCAGAATATATAAGGAAGTTTCTTACTAAACTAAAAATTCAATATATTTTGATTTTGTGGATCGATTGTATCGATCAATAACGAAAAGGTATAAAATGATTACTCTTATTTTGCCACGTATTAAAAGTTTCACAAATAACTCAACAATTTTGAACGCTTTCGTGCATTTTATTTTTCTCAATAGATGGCGCTCTGACTCATCAGAATACATGAGGAAGTTTCTTCCTAAACTAAAAATTCAATATATTTTGATTTTGTGGATCGATTGTATCGATCAATAACTAAAAGGTATAAAATGATCACTCTTATTTTGCCACGTATTAAAAGTTTCACAAATAACTCAACAATTTTGAATGCTTTCGTGCATTTTATTTTTCTCAATAGATGGCGCTCTGACTCATCAGAATACATTAGGAAGTTTCTTCCTAAACTTAAAAATTCAATATCTTTTGATTTTGTGGGTCGATTTTGATGAAATAAACGCTAAATGTTACTCGGGTTATCACTTGATATTTTTAAGTACTTAGATTTGCAATCCAATCTGTGGTTTAAGTGTGATGCTCCCACAAACGCACAGACAAACAGACAAACAGACAAAAATTTCAAAAATTGCATTTTTGTGTTTTATACCTTTTTCCTGAGTTTTCTGTGTAATTTTCATGCAAAAATATTCAATGTACAGACACGGTTAGTCTACGATTTTATTATATGTATAGATAATAATTCTGATAATGACGAATCCAACCATTGGGTTGCCACTTCTCACTAAAGAATAAAGATAGTAAAAAGTGCCGGGGTTAAGGTTAACCTGGGCCTAGTGTGTTCTTGTTGTAAAACCAACAATGTGACATATGTGGTACATTTTCACGACAGTACTAAAAACAGAAAGTAGATAAAAACATCTGAGTGTTCTATTCGAGTGAACGGATAGCTAACAGCTTCATTAAAAATAAGTCTCTGGATTGAAGTTACCTAAGTCAGACGCTGGAGGCCTGTACATCGCAAGACTGATGCCCTGATACAAAAAAAACCGGCCACCGGCAACCGGCACCAGAAACCTTCATTTACATTATTTGTTGTTATAGCGGCAACAGAAATACACAATCTGTGCAAAAACTGAACTGTCTACCTATTACGGTTTTTGAGATACGGCACTCTTACAGACAGACGGACGGACGGACGGACAGCGTAGGCTTAGTAATAGGGTTCCGTTGTTTATTCTTTGGGTACTGAACCCTAAAAAGGTGGAGACGAGTGATCTACAACACTGTTAAAGATATGAAGAGCTGTCGATACAGAAAATGATAAATACACAAACAGAACCGAAGGCCCATCTAGTTCAAATAGATGACTCGGTTAAATAACTAGGCAGTGTTATTGTAACACAGTACAAGATGAATAGATAAGTTAACGTGAACCGTTACAGCAAATATGTCTTCCATTCAATGCTAATGTAATCCTGCGCAGTTTTTGCAAGCATTTTGTTTAACGGTAACGTTCGATGGTGTGCTTGTTTTAGTTGGTAAATGTTAATGGATATTAAAATTATTTTGTTTAATGGTTGTTTTGAATTTGTTATAGAGGTGTACGTTGAATGATAATTGTATTTATAGCTTTTTTTTAACGCTACAAAGGCCTTACTGTTAGTTTTACATCATAACAGTTAATTTTGTCGACGCAACGTTGGAACGCCTCCGACAAGGTGGACCGATGACCTGGTGAAGATCGCGGGTAGTTGATGGATGCGAGACGCACAGGACCGGTCGTTGTGGCGACGCTTGGTGGAGGTCTATGTCCAGCAGTGGACGTCTTTCGTCTGATATGATGATGATGATTTTGTTGCCGTCGAGGTCGACCGCGGCGGAGATGGTGTGACAATCTCATCACATTTGCGGGGCAAACTTTAGAAGAGATTGCCCAAGACAGAGAGATTTGGAAGGAAAAAGGGGAGGCCTTTGCCCAGCAGTGACACACAACTGTAGGCTGACAAAAAAAATATAGTTTATTTATTAAACTAACACGAGGCCACAGATAGCCCTAAAAGAGTCGAAATACATTAAAAATATATGGATCCGAAAAAAGCGCATCCTGTGCCCAACGCAAAGAAAAAAAATTGTTTAAAGAAATGAAAAACGAATATTGTATCATGTTTGATCCTTGGTCTCTATTGATGTGTTCGTTATAAAAGGAAATAATACTAGCAGGTGAGATTTATAGCATTTATGGAAGCCAAGTTTCTATGAATAAGAATGATAGAAATAAGATTTAAAAGTTCTTAGAATTTTTGAAGACTTCCTTTTTATAGAGTCTACGAGAAATGTTCTTTTTTTACTTATTTGTCAATCTATGAATTCGTTTGAGTTTAGATGATATTTAGATTGGATTAAAAGAGAGGAATCCAATATTCATCGGTGGAACAGGGCTGTCAATTATGTAAATAAAGATCTGCATTAGGTAACAAAACAAAAAAGCTGCTTCTATCTTCTAATGTTTATTAACCCACAATGTTATCACAAAACCAGCCGTAAACCCCACGATTATCTACTAATAGTAATCCGACAAGGTATCAAACCGTTAAAATTTATCTGCTGTCATCCAGCAATGGCGCCAGCAACTTACTAGCATTCAATATTGACTAGATATGATTGGAAAGCGCAAACCCAAGCTATAACCGCCTACCATGATCTTGCACGTGCCAAATGCCCTAATACACCATAAAAAACGATCGAAAGCTGCTGTGGACGTGGACACCATTGAGTTAGAAACAGAAGTTAAAGTAAAAGATAAAAATATGAAAAATTAGTGGGAATGCGAAACTCTTTCAAAATGATTATGATGTGATGGAAGAATTAAAATAGCGATGATGGAAATAGAAGAATAAAAAATTAAGAAAGAAGAAGGGAGAAGCATGGAAGAAGAAGACATGCTTCGCCGACCGCAAGTAAATTTGGATAAGGATAGAAAAGCGATGAAAGAAGAAGAACAGGATTAGAAACCAACAAATATTTTTTTGAAATTCCAGCAATATATATTAAATAATACACTAGGAAGTGGTGACGGGCTGGGCGATTTGGGGGACTGTCTTCATGTAAATTTTGACGTTCAAAAAGTGCTGATTTTCAGCCTAATTTGAATAAATGCCTTTTGATTTTGATTTTGAATAATAATAATAATAAACATTTAATCTCAGAATCTCTTCCATAATTTGTTAGTAACAATGTAAACTTATAAACTAGTGTTAGTAATATTTAATACCTACTTATTCATTGTAACATGAATGAGGCACGCCGATCCTGGGGAATGTCTACTGTCTGTCTGTGCTTAATTGAGATTATGAATCTGGACTAAGAAGAAGAAAAAAAGAAGGAAAAAAAAAATGAGTTTGTTTGAGCCAAGTATGATGCTTACCATAAAAAAAAGAAACAAATTGGAGCAGCTAAACCCACCAATGATCATCAATTCATCAGTAATTAATACAGTAAATAATTTATCACTGTAGAAGTTCTTATCGTGAGGAGTAGAACTTCTACACATATCTCAATAGTGTATGCTGCTACATTTATTGCAATTTCTCTATAACAATACCGCAGCAGCTTGAAAATTTCTCCATTTACTCACTGCTGTGACTTTAATATTCTTATTCCATAATTTACTTTTATTGAAATTACGTTGACAGCTTTCCCAGGCTGGGTTAGAGAATTATTACCAATTCTTGACTTCTGTTCCGAGGATATTCATAAACACACTTTCCACAGAATAACTTTTTAGTAAATAATAAAACAAATCTTTCTTTGATGTATTCCTCTGATTCTAACGACCCACCAGTGAGATACTGTCACTGCTGATAAGGTTGCCTGTATCCATCTTCTTGAATCTAAGATCAAGGTTTAAGGTGAAAGCCAACAAGTAAGGACTTCTTTAGAGCAACTTAAGAACAGGAAAGCCAAGGAACAAGTCTTATCAGAGAACGATTACCAACCGTGAGGAAAAAGACGCTCTTATAATTTAAATTCTGTGTCACTATCATCTGCCTAGCCTTTTCCCAAGGTTCGGCTTTCAGTCAAACCAGATTCAGCTGAACACCAGTATTTTACGTGGAGCGGCTGTCTACCAGACCTCCACAACACATTAACTGGGTAACACGGTACTTCTAGATATGACTGGAGTCAGATTTACTGGCTTCTGAGAATCCGTAACGACTGCCAAAGATCTAGAAATGACAGCCGGGACCAACGGCTTACCGTGCTTTCCGAGGCACAGAGGAAACTCGGTATGTTAAGATGGTCACCTATCCTCAGACCAACCTTTGTAAGCATTGCTTATCCTTGAAGATCGACAGACAGTCATATTCTAGTCCACAAATCCGACACAGAGTATTTCACATTATCATTGAACTAAATTCTTCTAATACGTAACCTTTTTCAAAAGCGGAACCTGGCACAGACCAGCAAAAACGCAGGAAGAAACCCCTCACTAGGCTAATGAGTCTACAGCGATACGCTTTCAAACCGTCGCCGGCGCAGGCGCCATCTACTTAGGCATTATCTAGGACATTGTAATAGAATGCTGAGTATATGTTTGTATGCATGTATGGACGATTGACGTTTGAATAGCTGGCACGTGTGAGGTGTCGCTTTGTAACGGATAGGCTGGTGCATAGTGATAGGTCATGCGGGTGTTTTGGTAGAGAAAAGTTATGGTCGATTGTGGTCTGAAGTTGGAATCTTTTTTTTGATGGAAAGTCATGATTGGCGTAAATAAATTATTTTTCTTTTTAACCTCCGACGTAAAAACGACGGGATGTTATAAATTTGACGTGTATGTGCGTGTGTGTGTAGACACATTGTGTGTGTGTCATCGTAGCTCCCGAACGGATGAACCGATTCTGTTTTCTTTTTTTTTCTAAATAATTCCTCCAGGACTCTTAACTAACTAAAACCCATCCGTGTTCTTTCAAATATCGTTTCGGTCCAGGGCAGCGATATAATATTCTTTCAAACAATCACACAACAATTTTTATCATCTGAAAGCGAAATTTTTGCTATCTTGTATTATTTTCTACCAACCAATTTTGCGAAAAACTCTCGTTCCAATACTCTTACTGTCTAAGACGACCCCATCCAAATTTGACTAAACCCGTAGACCCTCAGTACACATAGAATCTTCCTAATCCCAAGACCCAAGGTCTTTCCCATTAGCAAGAACAAAACAGGAACCAGAAATTTCATTCATCATTGCTTAATCACGTAAAAATATACTTCTATCCAAACCGGCTCCAAGATATTACTTAACAGTTGCGTAAGTAATGTAAGTTCAAGTCCGTCCTAAGCTATAAAAAACAAAGTACAGTCGCATTCCAAACTGTTTGCTTGTCGTAACTCGTAACGTAATGGACGTCAAACAAGTCTGCTGTCCACTTGAGAGTAACAAGTTATCTTCATCTTTTTGAAGCACAAACCTCTGCAACACTGTACCCAACCGCTGCCACTCCTCAAAACCAGAATTGATAGTGGCGACTACCAGAAAGGTGCCGAGACAATAAAGCTCACCGAGTCTTAGAGATACGATTTGAGGAGAACTGTCTTGAATCCTGTAACGAAATTAATCAGAAAAGAATAGCAAAGGAGTAAGAAAAAACGTAACTTCCACGAGTAAGGTAGAATGAGTCGCCTGGCTGTTACTGTTACATAAAAATACTGTTTATCGGCAGAGACAGTAAGGCTAGTTCTTTGAACTAAGTAGGTACACAAAAACTCATACTAAAAATTTTTAGTCGCCCTCGTAGTAGTGGGTAATCCAAACTCGTCTTTGCGCCAATAGAGGGCGCCTTCCGGTTATGCTGAACAAATAAACGCGATACTCGCGTTTTCGCGCGATGATCGCCTTATACGTATTAGGATGACACCTTACACTACAAAATTGAACTTGCGAGTACAGTCGCACGAAGCGAAGTCTCGTTCACCTTCCGACCTCTGATATTTATGGGCTCGTGAATAAACGATAACAAACACTTTGAAGTTGTAATGACCAGACAGATGTAATGTTATTATATTGTTATTGGACAATTATGAGCGCGAATGTACTTTGCTTTATATTTGAAGTTTATTCGTGGTTCAAGAGTCGCGAGTTTACGACAGGGGTATTGAATTACGATGCTTTCTTGTTTGTAGCTTGCAGTCTTAAAAAAACTAACTTTTTCCCGTACTTTTGCATAGGGTCAAGAAGCTTTTTCTTAGTTTGAGTCTCAACTTTACAATAAAAGTAATGTTGCTTTTCACATATTTCAGACATCTTCGTGGTATGTTTCATCGAGATTTTATTTAGTTAAATAAGTAGTCAACTCTTGATGAAGAATCAAACAGAGAGCCTAGTGCCAGACTTTAATTTTGATACTTATTCGCTCGTTCGTTAATCTCTAATCGTATTTTAAAAAAACATTCCCTTAATTTTCACCAGACGTCGCTTATTCAGTGTTTGTACAGATTGAAATTTACGCGAAACTAAGGCCACTGACACATTCACTTTGGCTTTTGTAAATAAATAAGCTTTTAAAACCTGGACTTTTATTTAACTAAAGTATACGCCTACGGAGTGTTTTAATTCAAAGAAGTCTTACTACTATCCTTACGGTAAGGTGATAAGGGGGCCACATATGCCCCGTGAACAAAACCGCTACTGACAGCTTAGGCCCCTTCGAACCAGTAGTTAAGTAAGCTGGTGCAAGGTATTAGGGACAATAGGGCTTCCTTGTCACATAATTGAATAACGTATGTTAATACCTGGTCCTGTTATGTTGAAACACTTTGGAATGAAAACTAATTGGCATCCGGAAGTATTACTGAAGTTTTTGATAACTTTCTAAAGCATTTGAATCGATGAATGATTTTGAAACTGAAACCCGTTTGAAACATGACATGTTTTATTTTTATTTCCATATTTTAAAAATAAAAACCAGCATTCATGGACACTGCGAACGAACGAAACTTTTTTTTCCCGATCGTCAACAGTGTTGACGACAGGAACGAAAGGTGTTACCGAACGGGAATTACCCGAAATAATAAGTAGCGTTCGTCAACACTGAGCGAACGAAACTTTTTTTTCCCGATCGTCAACAGTGTTGACGAAAGGGTGTTACCGAGCGGGAATAACCCGTCAGGACGATATGTCGTAGGACGAACGTCGATAAATGTGGGTGGATCAATGACCGTGATTGCAAAATCCGGTGTCGACAATAGTAGAAATTTCTTAAAACGATTGCTTATTTAGACGTTTTAACAGTTTTCTAAGAACTTCTGAAGTATGAAATATAAATGGTACCAGGGGGGCTAACCTCTTAACCCGAAGTCCGCAGTTTCGGGCTTAGTTGCGGGCGTATTCTACTCCGCATCACCTACGGTCTTACGATTAGTCCCGAACCCGAACTGAGAATGAAAGACAACACGATTACAGTACCTAACTGTTAAATCGTGTTGTCATTAATTCTTAGTGGTTAGGTGATACAGAGTAGAATACGCCCGCAACTAAGCCCGAAACTAGGGACTTCGGGCTTAGAGAGTAGCCCCCTGTCTTTATCAAAGAGTCCGCTATTTCCTTCAAGGTCTGCTGCAATGTCATTTGCCAAGTAAAGGATCTCATTGCACCCATCTCGACAGTTAAATTTTAAGCTGGTAACATGGTTGCCAAGTCGTCGCCCTTAATAATGCGCCACAAAATTCCACCAGTAAAGCACATAAAAAGCCGACTATTACATCGCATGTCACAATGTAACGCTCAAAAGAACTCCCATCACGTCTGAACAATTAAAAGACCCTAAAGTCTGCCCTAAATTCTTAATTTACTGCCATTTGCATTCAAGCGACAGAACACCTGATTGGCTAAGCGACACACGTAGTCAACTACAAACACAAATTGTTTTTTAAGCCGCTTTGGTAGTTTTACTTAACTATGGCATTGAATGTGGTAGGTACTGCATGCAAGAAGGGACACACAGAACATCCATTTGCAACGGTCATTGAAATTCAAGGGAAGATTGTGACAACACACAACGTACTTCAAAAGGAAAAAACGTAACCCTTATAGGATCAAGTTGAAATTAAGAACAAGGGACTGTAGATTTGAGTTTACACTCAAGTCTGTGTACACTCAAGTCTGAGAAAAAATCAAACTTCCAAGTTAACGTGAAAAAAATACGGCTGTTTATGTCGCAAAAAACGTATATTTCGACACTCTCTAGGAAATCAAAATGTATAGGGCATTTTCCATTGAGTTAGAACTATGAAATTTAGCAAGTAATACCGTCTTATACTACAAGTATAAAGAAAAATCTGATACGTTTGTAATTAAATCATAAAAAAATATAGTCTTTAATTAAAGTACGTAATCAATCATGGAGGTTAAGCAACGGTTTTGTTCGGTTTATGGGGGGCTACTCTCTAACGAAATCCGTAGTTTCGGGCTTAGTTGCGGGCGGGCGTATTCTACTCCGTATCACCTACAGACTTACGATTACGATCCCGAACCCGAACTGAGAATGAATGACAACACGATTTCACAGTAACTGTCAAATCGTTATCATTAGCTCTCAGTGGTTAGGTGATACGAAGTAGAAAATGCCCGCCCGCAACTAAGCCCGAAACTACGGATTTCGTTAGAGAGTAGCCCCCATAGCCCCCATGGTACGGAACCCTTCGTGTAAGAGTCCGACTTGTTTTAAGAGAATCCATTGCTCACATCCTTTTGTAATTTCCTCAACCTAAAGTGGTTCACTGCTTTTTAAAAATCTTGGCTCTTAAAAAATGTCTGACTCAATCTTGCTCGTGAGTGTGTGTGTGTGTGCTTCATAATTAACCCTTAAACGGGCATAACGAGCTGGGAATCGGAAAATAATGTCAAATGGACATAGGAATATTATTGGTAGATAATACATTTCTTTTTTTAAATAAACAAATATGTTTTTTGAATATTTAATGAGTGATTGATAAGTCTTTAAATAACCTTTGTACAACAATGGAATCCCAACCAGGAGCTCATTATTTAGTTAATGAGTTGAAAAATATGGTAGGAAAACTATTCCCTTTGGCGTTATTAAGGGTTAAATTCAAAAGCCAGATTTTTAACATTTAATTTAGCTGATAAACCTTCCTTGTCCGTTATATAAATCTCGTTTCAACTTATTGTTATTTAAGTTTGGTCCCATCATTTTGTATCGTTTGGCCTTCTGCTATCCACCTTTATGTTGTTACATTATATTTGTTTTGTAATTTAGTTGCAGGCGCCAGTAAGAAGTGAACTCACTTTGAAGTTTAATGCGTGGAAACCACTTCTCTACGGGCAGTGTACGACATTTTAATGCTGATGTTTATATTTCTTGTGACATTATTAGGCACATAGGGCCGGAGTGTGAAGATGGTTCTTTTGGCGGCTTAGCCTTTTGGTCGAAGATTGACAACAGCTACGCTGCGTTCAAATCGTATCGTATTTAGGGTTATTATCACCATCATCATCATCGTCATATCAGCCAGTGTCAGACTCTTACTGACTAAAAACCCATCCGTGTTCCTTCTAATGCCCTTTGCGTTCCAGGCCGCTGTGACTCTTTCGAACAAATTCCGCAAAATGATAGGACCCTGGAGACGGTTATTGGCTACTTGAGAACGCACGAAGTTGCGACCAAAAGCTGGCACCTATAGTCACATTTTCAGTGTTCTTCTCCATATCATTCCCCATATTTGCTAATTCTTTATAACCCTTCTTGCTAATTGCCTTGCACCGACCTTGGCCAGACATCTGCCCATCATCATTAACTCTCCGCGTCTGCAGGCGCCTGCACCGGTCCCATCAAGCCATAAATAATTACTACTAATTTGGCATTTCCTGAGACCTATAAAGGGAGTAGCTATTTTAAGGACTGCAAGAATGTAGCATTTGAGTGGGATCGTGGCTAAGTGTGTCGGTCTTTAACCTTTAATTTTGTAAGGAAATTACACACGACGCGAAAGAAAGACAATAAAGATACAAATGTAGTTCTTTATATAACGTGTAGGTAACAGAATAAACGCAATACCTCCTTAGTGGTCATTGTATTCATCATTATGAACAACTTTCACTATGGGACCAACACTGAAATCGCGAAAAAAAAAATCGATTGCCCCATACATTTATGTGCGCATAACCCCAAAAACTGGCAAATACTGTCTATCCTAGGTTGTCTGGAAGAGATCGCGGAATGCGATAAGGCCGCCCATTGTATGTGTTTAGTTTTAAGTTTCCTTTTTGTTTATACTTTTGGTGTACAATAAAGTGTATAATAATAAATCAATAAATAACTCGATAAAATGTACTGAACTGCTGAATTTTTTTCGCGATTTCGGGGTTAGTCACACAGTGAAAGTTGTTCATAATGATGAGCACAATGACCCCTTTAAAGGTATTGCGTGTATTCTGTTACAGGTTGTATGAGGAACGTGCAGGAATTATTATAGGTGGCAGCACAGAAGTGTCATTGTCAAGTATATTTTACTTATAAAATTCGAAATCGTAACGCTAGATGGCGCAGTCTACTTCGTGCACGTTCCACTAAACGGAGCGTGCAGGAACTATTGGCGCTTCTGTGCTGCCAACAGAAGCGTCTGTGTCAACTTTATTATCGTTAAAGTTTGAAATATGCAACACTAGATGGCATAGTCAACGCCGCGCACGTTTCCTACAAGTATAGGCGTTTAAAATGGGAATCAATAATTCAAATTTTTAATATTCTAATATATAAAAATCTCGTGTCACGGCGTTTGTTACCGAACACCTCCGAAACGGCTCGACTGATTTTCATAAAATTTTGTAGGTAGGTGGTAGGCTATTTTATTTATTTTTTTATTTTGCAAAACAACCTTTGCCGAGTCAGCTAGTATGTATATAAAACAAAGTCACCCGTCGCGTCCGTCTGTACGCGATTAGCTCAAAAACTGTCGAACGGGTTTTCATACGTTTTCACCAATGGACGGAGCGATTCATGAGGTGTAGGTATATAATTAATTAATTAAGGCTTTTTGTAAATTAACTGAAATATGACGACGATTGTCGAAGATGTCGGAAAAAATCATGCCGATGCGGAGCTTATTACATGTAGGTACATCAACTTCCTACCCTTATTCCATGTTACTTGGGGTCGGCGCAACACGTTTTTTTCTTCCATTCTGTCCTATCTGCCGTCACGCTATCACCAACTCCTTCATATCGCTCCTCACACAATCCATCCATTTTTTCTTTGGCCTTCCTCTTCCCCTTCATCCATCCACATTTATTTGTACATACATAGGTATATTTTTATATGTTCATACATAGGTATAATTTATGCTCGGCTACCAGTGCGAAGCCGGTACGGGTTGCCAGGAAGTACTTTAATGAAAGCCAAATTAAAAACTTTCTAAGAATTGCTTGGGACAATGATGCTGCCAAAGAGGCTGATGACCACACCGAATGCAAAGTAGTAACGGTGGTAATAATTGGCAATCGTCATGGTAAGTTGGTACTACAGCAGGTGTCACCTGCAATATCTTGGCAAGTGAAAATCCTTGTTTTCACATCTATAGATTTATTTTATTAGCTTTGTACACACAAATGTACAGAGGAGGACTTAATGCCGTAGGTAATTTCTACCAGCTAACTTTTGGTGCAGAGGTGGTAAGTGCAAATATAACATGTAATTATAAATATTAATATTTTTTTTCTATCTTTTTCTCATTATCACTCCCATCGAATATGTTGCATTTACTATACAATTATTGGGAATAACTGTAAGTGCCCAAACATAAAAGTAAGTTTTTTAACTCCCAACCAAGAGGGGTGTTTTAAGTTTGACCGCTATGTGTGTCTGTCTGTGACAACGTAGTAAATTCATTTAATTCCGCCAAGCCCGTTCCATCATCGGACCACAAGACGAACGGCGATGCACCACCGGTACATGGTGGACATCCCACCGTCACGCACTAAACGTTTTGGGAACACATTCATAGTGCGTACAGCTAAGGAGTGGAACTTCCTGCCAGAGTCTGTGTTTCCAGATAGCTACAACCTGGGAGTCTTTAAGACAAGTGTGAATAGGTTGCTTCTAGGCAAACGTGCTCCATCTTCGACCGCATCATCGCTTACCATAAGGTGAGATAGTGGTCAAACGTATGCCTATCTATAGTAAAAAAAGCTCTTTAACGGGTGAACCGATTTGTATGCGGTTTTTGCTTTATTTGAATGATAGTTAGATAGATTTAATAGTTTTAAATCAGATCAGATGAGCAATTACGGAGATTACATTCTACATAAAAACTGACAACCGATTCACAAAACTTTATTGAAAATATTTTAGCTCCAAAAGATTCAATGACCGAATCAAGTATATTCGGCTAGCATGAATAATGATCCTTCAAATCACCCAAGGGATATAGAGGTATCAGCTGTTTGGAATAAAAATTAGCCTATATGCAATTCTGTGAGGTAACTTCCTCTGTGGGTCCATCCTGTCCCGTTGGGACTACTATTATTAAGTAACTAAATATCTAGGTTTTATTTTTAGACTAACCTTGCTTAATAGGACGACTGAGTACGAAGAAATCTCTCTGTATTTTTAGCGGGAAAATAGGGCAATAGGCAATGGGGTACCCCATTGCCTATTGCCCTATTTTCCCGGGAAAACTAGTTTAAGTCTCGAATTCTCGACGGTAGCCATTCACAAGGCCAGTTCAATCTTCGGTTATAGCCGGGTTTTCCATTTACCTACTTTATGTAACAGCCTTCTAAAGTTTGGACAAAAGTTACCCTAGAAACCTGGTAAAGAAAAAGTTATAGGTTATTGTTGCTACGCGAGTTTTTTAACTAAGTAGGTCTAGGAAGAAAGAAACAGTAGGATTTAAATAAAAATTCACAATAGGTATGGGTCTTCAATAACCTACTAGTATATTCTAAAAAATAGAGATACAGTTCATTCATTTATTCAATAACTGGCGATAACTTCTATCTATCTATTCAACGTCATCATCATCATCATATCAGCCGAAAGACGTCCACTGCTGGACATAGGCCTCCCCAAGCGTCGCCACAACGAGCAGTCCTGCGTGTCTCGCATCCATCGGCTACCCGCGACCTTCATCAGGTGGAAGGTCCACCTTGTAGAAGGCCTTCCATGTGCTCTGCCCACTGCCATTTTAGTTTGGCGATCCTTTGGGCTATGTCGGTAACTTTGGTTCTCTTGCGGATATCGTCATTTCTGATTCGATCACGCAAGGAAACAACGTGTAACTGAATAAACGCAATACATACCTGAAAAGGTGTCACTGTACTTACTTATCGTTATGAAATTTTTTTACTATGGGACCAACCCCCGAAATCGCGAAAAATAAATCAGCCGTTCAGTACATTTTGTCGAGTTTTCGCGATTTCAGTGTTGGTCCCATGGTAAAAGTTGTTCATAATGATGAGTACTATGACCCCTTTACAGGTATTGCATTTATTCTGTAACACAATGTTTATACGCTGGGAATACATCATTACATAACATACCTGTATTCCCGGAAGTTTTAGCCAGAATTGTACCCAAAGCACTCCCACATTTTACTAGTTGCATGTTAGTCCCTTGTAGGGGGCGAACCCATTGCCATTCTCCAGGCAATTATTGTGAAATTTCAAATGGAAAAACTCAATAATACATAGTTCGACCCGGGATGCAAATTAGAACCTTATGGTAAGCAGAAGCGCTTACACCACTATGGTAGGCACGACACATACTTGCAATAAGGTACATTGACCTTCCCTGATATCCCTTCGTAGATAGCCGTGAATTATGAACCGTTTTTCATTATTATTGTGATGACGATAGAAGTCGATTCAGGACAGCTGTCTCTATTTCTGTTCTTAACCGACTTCAAAAAGAGGAGGAGGTTCTCAATTCGACCGTGTATTTTTTTTCCGCTCTGTGTCCGACCGTTTGTGTGTTCGTGGATAACTTCGTCGTTTATGAACCGATTTCGATGAATCTTTTTTATATGAAAGGGTATGCTGCCGAGGTCCCATTGCCATCACAGGATCTGATGATGGAAACCCTGAGAAATCGAGGGCAACTCTCGAAAATTGTAGGCACGCATCTGGTAAAAACTTGATATTCGTGTGTATATCGGGTGATACTACAAAAAAAATGAAGGTTTGGATCAGACCTGATGATGGAGACGACAGAGAGTCAATGGAACTCCACATCGGTATGTAGGAACTACCAAGTGTTTGGTCTTATTTCATTCGTATTGACGAGACCTTTACACCGAAAGCACTAAGTAAGTTTTATTAAATAGACCTCAGTTCAAAACATAACATCACTTTTTTATAAAAAATATAACCGACTTCCAAAAACAGAACACTACAAAGTATAAAATAACTTTAATTTCGGAAGTCGGTGTTAAAAAACGAAATAGGCAAAAATACCGACTTCTGAAACTTTTTGTAAAAAGTTTTTTTTTTATATTAAGAAAGTCAATAAATGTATGTGGGTCAATAACCGTTATTGCACATTCATCTGGCGCCTACTCTAGCCCAAGTCAGTCGAATATAGTATACTAATGACCAACTAAGACCAAATGGGTCTTCACTCTAACAGTAAAAACATTTTAATTAAAATTAATTTACCGTTTACATACACTTAATGCCACATTTACACGTTACTAAGTAGCTAAACATTAGTTAGTAGAAACTTAGACTTGACACGTTTACTTGAGATAAAGCTATTTAATTATAGCCTAAGCGCTTTATTTTTAGCTTAGTGAATAAGCTAGTTAGGTATATTAGCGGTGAAGCGCCATTTAATGAGGATGTGTGTATGAGAATGGCTGGAATTGGGTGACTGGGTGCCTCGTCGCGACGGTATTAGATTGCAATATTTAAAATAAGCTTCAGGAAATGCCTATGTCTAACGTCAGTTGCATGCTGTATAATAAATTGACGATTAAGAACTACCCACACATCGTGATAGCCCAGTTTAAGGCGACTCCTGTGCTGCCTCGACAATGCTGTTTTTTAGGGCCAAGGGACCGCAGACTAAGGTGCATATTTTGATACTCCACGCATTCCTGAGAAAAAGCGCTCCACATAGAATAGAATAGAATAGAATAGAATAGAATACTCTTTATTATGTACACCATATAAGTTACAGAGAAGATAGATGAGAAACATTACATAGGGTGACACAATGGCGACATATTCTTGACAGAAAGAATAAAATACAGATGGATGGACAAAGAAGTGGTGCAAGTCGTTTGTGGTGCGGGTTCCGACACAACATCTCGACAGGTTCCTAAAGGAAGAGTTTTGGCCGAAGGGTGTAGTCTACCGGCGTTTTCGTGGTAGGCTACGCGACACCGCGCAGCGTAACACGGCGCCGTCACTTCATGTGTCTTACTTTAAATTTTATATGTATTAGTTTTTTTTTTCTATTTTGTTGCGTATTGTATTTGTATGGGCTATAGTTGCATGAAATAACGGAATAATAAAGGTTTGTCGTTTTGAGGTACAGAACCCTAAAAATAACCAAACAAGACCTCAGATCCTATTCCCACACACCTGTTCCAGACGAATCAAATAATAATGAAGATCGATTCATCACAGCTCACATTTACACGCTCAAGATTGATTACAACCGGTCTTCACCAAAATATTTACCTTTCACGCCTAAAAAGCTTTGGGATTGAAGGTGCATTCAAATGCCATCACTCCACACAGATCCTAATGAGACAAGGCTTCTTGAACATCTTCAGCCATGTTGATGTTTTGATCGGGAACGTCAATTTATTTGTTGGTTTGTCAAATCAAATGCGTGGTTTGTTTATTTGATTTGTGTTGTATTTGTGTATTATTGTATGAGTTGTACGACAGAAGAGATGCAGAAGTTTAAGTGTGACATATTTTTCATACATACGAGTATAACATGTTTTTCAATGATCAGGTAATGTATTCTAGGCATCAGATATCGATTTATGCAAAAATGCACTCCCAAATGGGAGAAATATCAGCTGTTCAGTACCAATAATTTTGCTCGCAAAATTCGCCAGAATGTAGAGAATTGCTAGTTTTATTTAACACTAGTGGACGTCACGCGGTTTCACCCGCGTAGATCCAGTTCCCGTGGGAGTACGAGGATAATATATAGCCTATGTTACTCCCTGATAATGTAGCTATCCAATGCTAAAAGAATTTTTCAAATCGGTCCAGTAGTTTCGAAGCCTATTCAATTCAAAAAAACACGTCTTTCTTCTTTATAATATTAGTGTAGATGTAGACTAGTTGTTTGCCCGCGACTTCTTACACGCATATCCCGTTTATTTCCCATTCCCACAAAGATTTCGGGAAATCCTCTCTTAGTGTTCCTCTACACTCCCCATGGAACCTAAATTCAAAATTTCAGCTTTTTACGACTAGTAGTTTCGGCTGTGCGTTGTCTGTCAGTCGTTCAGTCACGTTGATTGATTATAATCTGAATTAAAAACTGAAAATTACCCATAAAAAATAATTATCTTTTATGGGTAATTTTCAGTTTTTTATTATTTAAATAACACATACCGTTGATAAATATCTAGCCTTTACAACAGGGACACTCACTTTACAGGGGGACTGTTTTATGAGTATGAGCTTGAATGTCCTTTATCTTATTGTGTACCGTTAGTAATTCTAAGTGATGTCGTTCAATCAGGATGTGCATACTTAATCCAGAATTCCAGAATAAAATCAATAAATATTAGGTAATCAATAGCTTACTTAATTACTGCTACAGAAAACGCAGACCTGATCAAGGAGTGCATAACAATAGCTTTATACAAATGGACACGGTTCTAATTTTAAGACTTCATTAGCAGTCAGCTTCAAGACTATTATGCTGATTGGCGGATCTTTTACTGATCGATGGCAATAGCTCTCTCCCAATCACATGAGACTTAAACATACTTGATAAATTGTGACACCTCTGCCTTACTCTTATGGGAGTAGGTACAGGCGTGATGTTACCAACATTTGACGCTTTTCTCATACAGTTGTCAATAGTACATGAGAACTTCTCTTTGATCATATGCACCTGTCATCTTTCTCTATAATACCCAAGACATTAAATCTGCCTTTGTATCTTTGTGTTGCATGAAGTTTAATAAATAAATAGCTTCAAATATGGTCATGATGCAGCTATAAATGCCAGGGTTGCGGAAAATGTTTAAAAGAGTCACCGCGGCCCAGGAACACAAAGGGCCTTAGGGGGAACACGGATGGGTTTTAGTCAAGAACTCTCCCTTCTGCTCCGCTGAGGGCGGGAGGCGTCATTTGATGATTTCCCACTCTCAAAAAAAAAGGGTGCAACTGGATGATATTTATTTACTTACCTATTATACAAACACAGACCTAATAAATATATTCATAATTATACATACAATTCCACATTTAAAATAATTTTTGAAAATATTGAATACCTTGAAATGCTACTTAGCCGTCTTCCTCTCTCCTAATTTTTGCTGTGCCCGACAGGGTCCATATTGATATCTTGCCTTGTATATACCATCTATGTTATACATAAGGAACACAATAAAGTATTGAGTATTGAACCTTTACAAAATCTGCAATCCTCACCATTTTTTCAGCTGACCTTTTAAAGCTAGACCTGTAGCTCTAATACCCCTTAATATAACTAAATGGATCGTAAATACTAGTAAGCCCATATCTAATATCATAATTAGTATGTGTTAGCGTAAATTTTATGCTAAACGACGCTAATTATTAGGGAATACCTACCTCCTGAGCAAATAACGTAGTATTTGAGCATGTAAATTGGTAATACATAGTTTATGAGATACTTTGTATAGGTAATGCTACAGCTGGAACTGGTTTGAGTATTACCTATGGATTGGGAATTCCATAGGCATTTGATATTTAAGGTAGGTTGTTCAAGGATTCCTATGTTAAATCTGACGGAAATGCTGTCGTGATCCATCCATCTTGTCCTACCTAGGAGTAGGACAAGATAGGGTAACGACACGGAAGCTTTTCCAGAACCTTTGCCCTATAGGCCTTCCAGTCTACTAGTAGTTTTGACAATTTTTTGAGGTATGTCGGTTTTTTTTTTGTTTAGGATTTGGGGAAATCATGAGATGACTTTTCCTGCTCTGGGCGTAGCGGCAGGGAGTGTCAGACTCTTCTTGACTAAAACCCACCCAAGCATGTCGGCTTCCTTGTTTTTCATACTTGGGCAATACAATACTAACAACAAAAATAGGTAGTAATTAAGTTGTTAAGAATACACAAATTACACATTTTTTTTGTCTTTGATACATATAACAGACTCGCTGATACTCCTAATTGCACGGTTTGTAACCAAATTGAGGATGTGCAACATTTGCTGATGGAGTGTGCTCGAACGCGAGTTATTCATGAAGGATTTTAAAATAAATAAATTTGATGTAGGCACAATCCAATCCATTTTATCTGTACCATCTTCGGATATTATTAAAAGTTGTGCCATTTAATTACGGTCCTTTACGAATAACTCTAATTCATTAACTTTAAGTAATATTATAAACTAATACTAAATTAAAATAGAATTTAACAAAAATAAAAGACTCAACCTTCTGTCTAATTTCTACAGGGTGTCCACCGACTGCGATGAATAAACCATGAATAACTGTAGCTCCTTATTGTGAAGGGCGCGGCCCTACTGATAGCAAAAATATAAATAAATAAAAAGTATGACTGACAGGCTGACAGTAGATGATGTGGCCGTTATGGCATTTGTCGCCCATCGACTTAATTTGACAAGACCGTGATATCAAAATATTTCTGACGAAGTTTTAAAACTTGATATTAATCGTTGCTTTTGGAACAATTTATCTATGCTTTAGAAATAAAACTCAAGTCAAGCGAGTTGATTTATTTCAACCAATGACATTATATTATGTTGAGGTGCGCTTTACAATTTGTCACACTAATTTTGCGATAAAATTCTTTTAATAAACTTTGCGTTACTATAACATAATCAGATAGTTAATACTGGCTGTAATTCAGAGGTAAAAACCAAAGTCTTCACAAATAAAATAGAAAAAACAATATGATGATCTGTCTGCCTAGCCTTTTCCCAACTATATAGGGTTCGGCTTCCAGTCAAACTGGATTCAGCTGAATACCAGTGTTTTTCCAGGGTAACACGATACTTCTTGGCAAGACTGGAGTCAGGTTTACTGGCTTCTGACAATCCGAAACGACTGCCAAAGATCTACAAATGACAGCCGGGACCAACGGCTTAACGTGTTTTCCGAAGGCACGGAGGAAACTCAGTATGTTAAGATGGTCACCCATCCACAGACCAACCTTGGCAAGCGTTGCCTTAACCTTAAAGATCGAAACGTGCGGCTGTTATTATTTAGCCACGAGCTCCTCATAAACAATATGATGATGTCACATATAAATTGAGTCTAACTTTTTCTTATGCCAAAAAAGAGACCACAAAAAACCACGTGACACTTCAAAACGCAACGTTTCTTTACAAATCGGTGTGCGCGGGCGCAGTGGGAGATAAAACTGTTAACCGTTACGTTTAAATTAAAATCGTGTGCACCTCTATTTATTTATGGTCGTAAAAAAGTATTAAATTTATGTATTCTATCAATCACTTGGTAAGAAACTGGGTCTTATATTGATTTGTAAACTAAATATAAAATAAAATATGGCATATGGTATTTTGGATGACTTGTCTAGTAAACTATGATTGATGAACGAGGGTGCCAATTTACTGACATGCTTAAATGCAATGAGTGATGGGTGTGCATTGCAAATTAGTTTTGTAAATGTTGTAGTGTACAACTTAACAAACAAATGTGTTGCTGGGGAGTTTGTTGCACCACTTCTTCTTTCCAACTAAAACACTACAAACTTCTTCTTATCGTGTGGGCAGTAAGGTCTAACGACCCCACACACCCTAGTGTCAGAGTTTCTAAACCGCCTCAAGGGCCTCTGACATGGTTTATTTGACGACCGCCATTTGGCGGCCGGGACCACCTGCCTATACGTGCCTTCCGAAGCACGAAACTAGGAAGTGGGTTTACGTTTTCAGGAATTGTCTTAATGCAAATGCTGATATTCACATAAAGTGCTGACACTTATCAGTTTTCATAGTGTGTTGAGTTGGAATTAAGTTATACTAGTAGGTTCTGCTAAAGATATTGAATTGTCCTGAAAAAGCGGAGAGTGAAATTGAATTGTAGGTGTTGTTTATCTTGTTTCCTGCATCTCGCACCCTTACAATAAACTTTTACTTCCCCATAACACTACATTGAGGTGAAAATATAATATTATTCGCTATAATAGGTACCGCCAACTTTATATGTTTGTTTTGGCTGCTGCACGCGGACATCCACTGGTTTTCCTTAACAAACCTCAGATACTTTAGAAAAATATTTTACAAGAAAGTTATAATATTATTCAACGTACCTATATATTGTGTATATCCGGTTATCAAAATTGTTGATTTATTGCTCATATGACTTTTCCAAACACGTGACGGAAAAATAGGTGAATGAAAACTTTATGGTAGTTTAAATTGGATTTTTCAATTTTTGAATGGATTTTTATCAAAATTTTACTACGCATGCGTGTGAAGGAATGTGCTGTATTAGTCTTGGAATTTTCTATTTGCGATATTCCAATAAAAATCAACCTTCAATGCTGAAGAACAAAGAGTTTAATTCAAAATTTTCTTCTTGGTTAAATAAACTCGTCGATTTTATGGTAGTCAATGAATTGCAAATGTTATGGATGACCGCTGTTATTGTCATGTATATCAGACCACCTGCAAACAACTGCTTTTTAACCCGTAAGCTTTAGATAGGTATGTAGCACAGTACTCTTAAAAGGGAACTCTATTGGACCTTTCTCCATACAAAGGCATTCCGCTGTTTTCTTCGTGGGTAATGCTTCTAAAGCAATGATTGTTTTTCCAGAAAATCTAGGTATAATTAATACGTGCCCTTATTACATTCTTTTCTCCAAAACATAATTACTTAAATAATTATGACAATCCGAAAAATCCTGAGCTGCAGCTCCAATCCTGAGCAGCAGTTGTCGCATTCGCACTTTACTTGCGTAGTGCGACAAAGTTTCTTCAAATACCTATTTTTCAAATACCCGCGGTACGGACGTCGGAAGGGGGTGCTCTTGCACCTCCCTGGCTTTCAAAAATACATACGAAAACATGAAGATATTAAAAAAAAAACAATGTATATTAATTAGAAAAGCGAATGAAGTAGAAGACAGCCTCGCAAATCCTAGGCGAGGTAGGTAAATCGAGCTCCCTTCGCTCGGCTTTGCACCAGTCTTTTTTAGTTCTATCTCTGTGAAAATGGGGAAAATAAACCTATCCTATTCGAGGCGGGGTTTTGAAGATGCGCCCCCTGAAAATACTCCTGCCGGAGCCTACGACCCGCGGCTTCGTTAATTTTGATTTTGCTAAAAAGTATGCCTGTCTTAAGGGTCCATCTCATCATCATCATCGTCATAACAGCCGAAAGACGTCCACTGCTGGACATAGGCCTCCCCCAAAGGGGTTTGCCATAATCGCCACGCTTGGCAGGCGGGTTGGCGATCGAATTAGAATTGGTCAAGCTATTTATGCGTAAAAGGCTCACTTCGTATTTATGATTTTAGGTTAGGATTACTAAAGTCCTTTAAACTTAAAAAGCCATTAGATACGCGAATGTAAGACCTTCAACTTAAACAAAACTAACAACTACCAACCGCTCGTTACCTTCACTTTAATTTACATCTCAAACCGACAATTTTCAAACCAAATCATTGAAAACGAAAGCTGAACCCTTCATCTATCAGCCGATTATATCGGCTCACCCTGACAGCCTGCCCTTTACCTGTCCAGAACTGCTTTCGAGGACCCTTTCACTTTGTCTAGACTGCAGGAGATAAGTTCATGAGGTGTGAAATGTATACAGTCTCTAGACCAAGCCCACCCAACTAATGTTGAAGGTGGGCCATAATATTGACTCCCAAGTCACGAGGTCAGTGGTAGGTATACCTATTAAAATTGAACACGACTAAGTCAACGAGACCTTTGTAAAGACAGTGTTGAGAATTGGTTCATGCAGGCTGAATACCTACCATGAGGTAGGTACAGCTTCCAGGATATGAATCCTGAAATCTGTTCCTGATAAAAGACTATCATCAATATCTGACTATCATCTCCTGGTCCGCGGGCCTGAGCTTCGGTGGTAATTTTTTTATCTGAGATCGGTTTGCTCTTGACTCTAGTCTATGTCAGAGGTGACAGAGACAAACTCGACGATGGATTGATCTTACCTAGAAGAAGCCTGTCCAGTCTAATTTTGAAGAGATTGTGTTCCTATCAGCATTCTATCAGCATATCCTACAACATTCTATCAGCGATAAGTGTCAGAAAGTCAAAAACGGATCATGCGCTATCGAAATGTCACATGTCATCGATAGAACATCACGTTATCAAAGCCCAAGAACGGCTTTCGAAGACCCTTTCACTTTATCTAGACTACAGGTGATAAGTTGATGAGGTGAGAAGTATGAAGGGAACCTGTTCGGGTGACTTGTTAAAAAATTAATGAGGAGACACCTTGGTGTCGGAGAAAAAAGGTGGTATTTAGAAACTCAAGAATGAATGTCCATTTCCGCGATTTCTTTACGTTTTTCTCGGAGTTTCTAGAAATAATTGCAGAAACTGTGTCAAATTGTCACATATTTCTTCTTTAATTATAATTCTTGTAAGATTTTCTCTCTAATCTGAGTAAGAGATTTTTTTACTTTGAATTGAAAGTATGTTATCGCAAAAACCGCCGAGTGTGAGTTTCTCTTAAAAACCTCATCCTACTGCAAGCATCTTTAAATCACATCTTACAACAACAAACTAAAGGGGTGGTCTCACACATATCGTCACATTTACAAACAGTAGATTGTTCACACTAGCTAAAAGAAAAAAAAACACTATCACATCTTATACAGAGGTCTTAGAAGATCAGTCTTGTATGCATAATGTATGATACATACATGTGTACAATTTAATGTAAATGTAACTTTACAAATAACGCTAACGCGCGATCGGTGGGCGAGGGAAGTGATTAAGACGTGGTCATAGACGAATAGGAATACAGAAGACCAATAACATACCTAAATGAAATGGAAACTGAACTATCTGAATTAATGGAATCTCCATTTGGATTAATTTTTCGGAAGGTATAACACGCGTTTCACAAAAAAAGCTACATATAGACACTCCAGAACAAATTAGCAAAGTACTGCAAAGGCAACAGGCGCAGATAAAGGTAGCCGATGGATTACGGTTTTGTTTAAACCGTAATCATAGTCGTAGGCCCTTAAGGCGGTTTAGAAACTCTAGGTGACACTAGGGTCGTTAGACCTTACTGCCCACACGATAAGAAGAAGAAGGAGATAGTCGTAGGGCTTGCAGCATTGTTATAATTGTTAGAAACACCTCTAGACTAAAGACAAAAGAAGTTTACACTGAAGAACGATGGAAAAGAAAGGGGCCTAACATAGGCCCCTTCGGGACACTGGGTTCGATGATGGGAATAAAATATTTGATTAAAATCATCAATTTGGTCACCTTCTAATTTTGAAATTCCTTTTTGGTACTGGGTTAAGCCCGATGTAGTAAACGGCTTTCAATTGCTTACTGTGACAAGTGGAATTTCTGTATCTTTTTTAGTAGTAGTAGCTTAGAGATGCGCAAGAGCAAGTGGGCGTTCTAGTAGTGATGTACTAACTGATTTATTTGTGTAATAAAATGTTCGTTTGTATGTACTTTTAGAATTGACGGTTTATTTTTAGACGTAAATACTCCCATTGCAGTATAAGTGTTTTATTTTTAGAAATCACTGTCAGTTGGAGCTGGTTTAAAAGCTAAGGTAGAAAGTCTTTGTTTTGACAATCCGCGCCTAAGTAATTTCATCGCATTTGATTGTTTTGATTCCACTATTCAATCCGGCAGACTTATACGCTTTAACAACTTCAACATTGTTAATGTTGATCTATATGATTTTGTATATTTATCTGAATGTTTTATGGAGCTTAAATATGACCTTATTGATCAGAGGCCACTCAAATACTGAGACTTAGATCAAACATTTGGGTGCCAGATAAATATTTACAGTAGGTGCAGAAACCCTTGGCCCTGTACAAAGCCGAGCCTTGGATAAAAATAATGATTTTTATCAAGAGAGAAAGAAACTTTAAATATTAAGCCCTTGGAAGAAGTGCGTATACCCCTATAACTACGCAATCTTTCCAAGGGCTTACTTGGAAGGAGTGTGTGGTTTCCAAAGCTCAAGGAATATCGTGCAAGGGTACTACTACTAAAGGCACTATTTGAAAGCTTAAAACGAAAAGGTCGTTAACTTCACTAGCCCTTCACCTACGAAGGACGAACCGTTCGACACGATTACACCTTGGAAAGTACACAAGCACTAGCTAAAGTAGAAACTTACACGCGCAAAACATCATAAAACTACAAGGGTCAAACTTAGAAATTAAAAGATCCCGTCACCATGGCAACCAGTAACAATGCGCAAGCTTTATTACAAAGTCATTATTACGACTGCAATTAACCCAAGACCACACTACTGAGAAGATCCCAATGAATTTTGAGCCATATCTCAAAAACAACAGAGTCGACAAAAACTGCATAATGCAGCTTGTAAGTCAATTGAATACGCCAACGAAATGACGCAAACGAGAAATGCTATTTTAAGTCTTACTACTACAAAGATAAGGTGGACTGTAAACGTAAATGTAACATTCCACTGGCGCCAAGTGCGTTGCTTGGAAGTGTGGGACTATGAATAGCTCATAAGTTCATTACTTTGATTTATAGGCACAGATTTGAAAAGACTATTAAAGCAATCAACGAGTTATGTTGGAAACTAAATCTTTTGGTGATAACAACCTGTTATTATCTTCAATAAATCCTGCTGATCAGAGAGCAGATATTTTTAGAACCAAGAAAGTTATAACTGGAAGCTTTAGTCTACATTCTCTATGATTAGAGGTGTGAAGGAAATTGTTTATGGGTTCTGTGAGTGCGTTTAGTTCTTCAATGAAAGTGCGGTGAGCAATTTCACTGCATTGCCATTATAATTTATTGCTTTTAGCTTTTTACTTCCTTCCTAATTTCTGTTATCTGTAGTTTTACGTATCTTTACAGTACCTAGTTTGTTCCTAGAAATCATTCATCTCTTACTATAGTTTGTGAAAGAGTTTCCCCATTTCTTACTTCATTCAAACCATAATTACCTAGGCGTTTAGCGTAAATTGGATCACAATCAGCGGTGATAAGGTTGACGATGGTGAACGTTTACTTATAATCATATCTTTTCGTGATTTGAACATACTCCTCTAACCAAAAAGAATTTATGGAAATAAAGTTTTGTCTACTAGCCTGTTGTTCCTTTACAATTAATCTGATTACACGATCTAAGACATTTAAATCTTTGTCCGGGGGACTCCGGGAGTCATCAAGCTTCCTTGCTTCGGCGCCACTATTGAATACGGCTTTTAAGAGTTGCAGTGGTTGGGAAGAGTGTGGCGGTCTTGTACACTAACTTCTTACGTTCTTGGCTTATGGTTTTTGTAGTTGTCAAAGCAACTTTGCGTGATTTGAATATTATTTTATTATTATTGTTAACACCACATGCATTTCACTGACTATAATAATTCAATTATGGTGTGACGTCAATCTTGCATAGTCATGGAAGGGATTGGAGACAATTGTGGGAAATTGTACAGGTTTGAATATAACCTTGTATGGTTGACAATCAATAAAAAGAAAGTTTGCATCTAGAGGTATATGTGCGATACGTTGATTGATAGATAATTTAAAAGAAAGCGCAGACGCAAACTTTTAACCCAAACTCGAGGTTTAGCCTCGAATTTGGGAGGAAAATTTTCTCAGACTGAGGAAGTGCCTTTACAAAGATTTATAAAACCCGATTCCAAACCCAGCCTAATGATTTCGCGAGGTATATCCACCACCACACCACTACCACGGACGCACTTTTCATAATATTCTCACACTTTGAATTTCTTGAAATGTTAAGGTAGAAGAATACTGCATTAAACTACGTATAAACAAATCTTGGAACTAAAGAATGGTTAGGAGTAAGTTCATATTATAAAAACACCATCCTGTCCTCAGACCCGAACAGCCCAACAGTTATGGTGCTAACTGGCAGCTTAGAGGTCTTGTGTTCGAATTCCAAACATTGCGCTTTGAAAGGAGAATTCAAAGTACCAATACAATTTAACAGAAATTAGACACTTTATGTTCAATAAAACTGTTCAAATAACATGTTCTTAATGATATTTGAACAACTGCAATCATATTGACAATTGACTTGTCTATTTATAAATTATTGAAAGAAATGTTCCTTTTTTGTGTTATGTAATACAAATAAAATAATTTTTGAAACTGAGAGCGATCCACCAACTAATAGAAAATATATCAAAGTCTTACCTTCACAATTAATCACGTCTAAACAGGTGGATGGATTTGGAATAACTTAGCACACGGTTAGGATGAAACACATTTATGAGGAATCCTTTTTACACCAGCTAAACGTCCCATAGTAATAAAAAGACTTTTTATTTGGACGCAGCCGCGGGCGGAATTTACAAAAAATAAAATCTAAAGTTTGGTTCACACGCTGCAATCGAAGAAAAAACAAATGAATTCCTTTACGGCCATATTACGGATTTGTAAGTTTCGTAATGTTGGTATTGGATTGGAACTATACAATGCCAACATAACGATGCAATTGTTTTTCAAAGTAACAATGAATGCTTTAATCAAGTCATATATGTAGAAGTCATTCAGCGTGTGTCAGTCAAGCCTTTTATTGACTAATTATAATTCCGATTGAATAAAGTTCAAGTTCAATGCTTTGATTGGAACTATTTTTAGATTTGAAGAGATAATGATAGGGGTGAACGATTTTATAATAGAACTTATCTTCTACATAAATAAAGAAATACTGTCCATTGGTTCTTGCATCACTAGATAAAGGCTGGACCTGTTTGGGTAATTTATGAAAGGTTTTAAGGAATTAGAATGAAAAGATTTCCAGAAAAATAGAAAATTTGTTGCTTTTTCTACCAATGGGAGTTTTGTTTCAATTCAGAGATTGTGATAGGACTACGCCAGTCGTGTGATCGAGTCAGCTAGTTACAGACTACAGATTTTTATTTAATTGCATAATAATTGTAGATAGTCATTTAAAAATAAGTAAAGGAATATTACTTCAAGTTGTGTACTAAACAATATCACGTTACAGAAACAAGAATTTAAACGATCATGTAAAACAAATACATAATAAACACAAAATGACGGGTGCCATTACATAGACAAACATATTGATTACTTTACTATACTCATATTTCTAAGGCCAGACTAATATTTGAGCTGCACGGGCGTCGAACTTTCGACCCTGTGCTTAAAGGGCGGAAGCTGTACCAAGGCGTCATTTGAATCGACAAACAGTTTTAAGTCAAGGACTAGCATTTTTGTTTGCTTGTAAACGTTAGGCTTTTTAAAAGAAAAATATAAGATCGAGATACTTAAGTAGAATACAGAGTGGATTTTTAGTTAGGGTAGTAGGGACAGATAACCGTTGGTTAAACCCAAAAATTAACGTTTTAACGAAACTGTCCTAGTTATTGAATTATTGCTAACTGCATGCACTGGTTTTGCAAAAATAATAATTAAACAATTATTAATAATAAAAATTATTAAAAAAATATTATTAATAACTGGCTAATTACACAAAACATTTTTTAGATACGGATCAATACTGTCAGAATGAGGATCGATTGGTATAAAAAGTCCATCAGACCAAGTGAGGCCACCCCGTCTCAAAAATCCACCCTGTATATTTGAAAAATATATAATAACCAAATTCTGGAATTAAGAACTGCAAACCAAGAAAACAGGTTCTCTGACTAAAGTTTAGAAAGTAGTACACAAAACGTCACCGAGTCCGATCTATCTTTGTACCAAAACTCATCAACCTCTGTTCAGCGATTTAGGCGTGAAAGCGTAACAAATGAACTCACTTTTAATATATTTTTAGGTTTTACTAACACACGTTTCAGCACTGGAGTTTCTTAATAGAAACAGAGTTCCTCAGTAACTATGAGTATGACCTATCTGCTTCTCCTTTCGAAACCAAAGCTGCGCTGGCATTTAAACAAAATAAATGATCCTTGGCATGGCGCCGATAAATCAATAATCTAAATTGTACGCCATTATTCGACGGCGTCTGTCGCGGCGTGCGCTGCAGCTGAACAAACCATTATGTGTATGAAGTTGTAAGATGGTGCAGGGACGGACTTGAGGCATCGATTGTTGCACTTTTAGGTGATTATTTTTGGTGTTACTTTTTATTAATAGAAATTTTATGGTTTTGTTTATTAAATTAAATTACATTTTGACATTAGATGAGAAACATTAAATCTATCAAAAAAAAATAAGAGGGTCATTAAAAAGCTACTGTTTTTTTTAACATTTATCAATTTTTCGTTTTTCTACCTATATTTCTGTCTTAAGCAGAGTTAAGGAATTGGGAAGCGTGGTAGTCTAGTAGCGGCCGCAGCGTATAGTAAAAGTTGCACGCTTCTCAAACAGGTAGAAGCATCATTGATATACAAAAAGAAATCAGGTCACTGGTGCTACCAGGAATAAAAGAGCTGAGGTGGTGACGAGCATATTTTTTATAATAATATTCTCGTCTAAATGTACACTCTGAAAACAAATACACTGAACTACTAAGCCAGCTAGCTAGCAGTAAGCCATTCATGATGATGACAAGTTAATCGTATCGTACTCATAAATTCCTCCTAGAGATACATAAAAAAAACTTTCTATTCAACAACTATAACAAAGCGCATTTGTTAAAGTCATTTACAAACAAATGCATTGTTAAATCTTTATTTATTGTGATTAGATAGTTTATCATTGTTGTAAAGCGGCTAAATAAAAACAAATCCATGTTCAAGATAATGCTGTTTGACAACAGAAGACATCTTGTCTGTGCGTGGTTCAAAGAATTTAGGGCGACGTAAATATTTAGTTGAATTAAATTTGGTGATATCCGGGAAAAAGTTTAATATAGTTTTATATTACATCATTATCATGCTGATAGATATGTTTTATTTTCGTAGTAATAATATAAACACACAGACAGAGCACACAGGCTGGGTCGATGGGACCGAAATTTCTGGAGTGGCGACCGCGTACTGGAAGTCGGAGCGTTGGAAGGCCTCACACAAGGTGGACCGATGACCTAGTGAGGGTTGCGGGTAGCCGATGGATGCGAGATTTGATTTAAACATGGCACATGCATGGTTAATATAGCAGGACACTACTCTTGGTAATAATAATAACAATAATTCATGATTATTACGCGGGCCCAGCCACTGACAATAACTAGTTGTAAAATAAACAAAAGAAAGGGACTGTTTTGACTTCGTTGCCTAAATAAACAAACCATTGCACTTGTCGTTTGCACTCAGAACTAGAATGTTCTGATAAAAAGTACAAATATTTACTATGAAACAGGGCATTAGATGTCCTTCTACCAATGTTGGTGATTTCTTATTAAATTGAATAAACAAAGTTGATTGTACTATGTAAGGTAAGAAAAGTAGCAGATTAATTTCAACTGTTTAGAATAGGCAAAATTTTAATTACAAAATTAAGAAATCATGAGACAAAAGTTTATTTGAAACCGGTAAAAATTTGGCATTGAAGTAGGGTTTGATAAGTTCTAAACTCAAAATGAAGATCGTCAGTTAGCCTACAAAATGATCTAGCTAAACAATTGCAGACTTCAAGTTAGCGTTTTAAATATTTTTAGATATTATCACGAAACCGTTGTTAGTTCTCGTTACCTTGTTACATGGAACAGGCGTGAAGACAACAGTTATCTCCTTGAAATAACAACTAAACACTACTATTTACTAAGTAGGTGTAAATTTTGAGCTGTGAGTTACGGAATTCCGCTGCCATTCTACTAAATTGCATTGCCCCATGACATTTTGTGTACAAGCACAAATTGTTAGAATGCCATTGTACAATGCATGGGATAATTGATGGCATTCGTTAATATTGCTTCTGATTAACTATAGTCGGATATTTAAAATGTAGTTTGAATAAAATACAAATATGTATCTCTTGATAATAAACATAGGTGGAGTGAGCACGAAGTGAATTGTCATTCTATTTTATAGATTGACAGCTCACTTCATGTTCGCATCGCTTACACGGTGAGATGTTATCAGAATCGTACTTCTGAATTATAATAAGTGGCTACATGAACTTGAACACCTTATACAAATGATGAGACACCAAAAGACTGAAAATCTAACTCGAAAGAAACAAATTAAAAAATACACATAACATAAAGATCAATAATAAAATAAAAGTGTATTTTTTCCAACTTCAAAACTCAACATCATTTATTACCAACGGCAGACAGGACCATCTATCGCGTAAGTCCGGCCCTGCACACAAGTGCACTCAGAGACAGCACCGAATTAAAGGCAGAGTTGATGGACGTTAAACAGCGTTATTATTTATTATACAAACGAAACGGTGCCAGCCTTTGTAGGAAGAACTTCTAAAGGTACAGCTCCAATTGAAGCTATCTACTCCATCATCGCATACAAATGATCATTGATCACAGATAACGGAATCACTGCACTGGCAGAAACTAGGGACGCTAATACTAATGATATTGGAACCAGTGCAATGGCTGCAGATCAAACTTGTGCAGTCGTAGTCATAGTCAGACTAAGGTAATTACTTCTATCAAAAATCTACATGAACGCACAATCATTTGAAAGATGTGACTAATACAATAGTACGTACGATTTGTGAAAAAAATAATAAAATCCGTGGACATATCGAGAAATTCAACGTTTTTAAAATAATTCTTCTATCCTTGTCACGCAAAACGTCGTTTGCACGTCGTTTAGTGTGACTTGCGGCGGTCTCTCTCTTCATCATAGATAGACTCCGTCATTCAAATAAAATCAGTTATTAGTAGAATCAATTAAACGCCTATAACACAGATAATCATCAATTTCTACAAGGAAAAGGTGAACTCTGACATACTTGGTTTGTGTAAGTTTGACAATGACATCTTCAGCAAAGCCGAGGTGTCCCGTTGCTCTGTGGAAATGGCTGAGCACCTCGACAGTAAATAGCAGCTGAATCGTAGATCTTATGCACAGATAATAATCAGCTTTAGAGACAGCTGCAGAATCTAAGATCTTGCGGAACTTTAGCACCTCTAGGTTAAATGCATAGACTATGATCCGACACCTGATTAAGCGTGAACATATTTTAGCTGGGAAGATAATTGAATTGGTTGGGAATTGGAAAAGTGACTTGTAATAAGAGATATTGATGCTTTATCGACTTGATAGAGAATAAAGAATAAAGAGGCTTTTGATGAAGTGAAATTCTGGTTGGGTTACTGAATTGATTATATTTGAGCTAAGAACGTGTCAAAACCAAGAAAGTATAGTTAGACGAATACTTAACTTCTTTCAGAGGGATAGCGATATTTCGATAGCTCATGATAATCTCATAAATGAATTCGTGGCAATCATAATATTGTAGATGGAAATGTCTAAGGTTAGAGCCAAGACTAAATAATATTCAGATTAAGTAAAAGCACCAAACAAGTGAAGCTTACAACATAGAAGCATCAGAGACTTATTTTGAATTCTGAGACAAAGTGAGATGATGTTCACATTTTGTCAAAGACAAATTGCCCCTATGAGTTATTTTGAGACAATCTCTAAATAATTGTAGAAAGAATGTCCAAAACATTGTTCAGCGAAAAATGATCGTAAAAATGCATTCAATGAACATATTTGTATTCCTTGCACATCTTTCGACAGAAGTTATTAATCATTTCTTGAAGACAGGTGTCATGTTGCGCAATGATTAATTGTATTGTATAAAATGGAAACTTAAAACAAAGACTCATATATTTTTCATGCATTTGTGGGAATCCCTTTGAAGTGCTGACATATTACATCAAAACAAAAGAAAGTTTATAAAAGATTTGCTTTTCTTGATGACATTTTAATGTGACATCTGGCTAATAATATTAGATTTATGTGGGTTAGGTATATTACAGAATACGGGATGGTCACTCAGGCAGCGATCAGAGATAGCATTCTTCATAATTTTGGTGTTCGCGCAACTTGGGCAAAGCACCAATGCATGTCAGCTGCCACTAGCTTTGGTAAAATTGTCAAGCATCGTGAGTTTCTATGGGTAATCGTCAATAGGTAAACCTCAATGATATGATTGTTTAGTATTGAAAAATTTTGTTAATATCGTCTCTGCGCTCAGTGCATTACTAGGCCGATGGGTTTAGTTCCCAATTTTGTACCAGCATGATCAGCTAATCTATTCTGAACATAACTATTTCGATATCGAGCTTCACCTGAGTGAAAAAGCTTACAAACTGAGCTTTATTACACACAACATAAAGGTCGTATGTTTATACGACTTTGATACTCACCTCGGATTCCGCTGTCGAGACACGAAAATGTTGTTACAGAATAGCACTACAGGATTCATCCTCCTGACCCTTAAGAGATCAGTGTAGCGTGTCATTTTGTTCCTTATATCTCTTTTGGCTGCCATCTCAACTGTCACTTCCTTTCTAATCACTTTATTTCTTTCACCCTTTCATTTTTAGGGTTCCGAAAAAAAAAACGGAACCCTTCCCTGAACGGATCACTCGGGTGTCTGTCTGTCTGTCTGTCCATCTGTCACAGCCATTTTTCTCCGGATCCACTGGACCGATTCTGTTGAAATTTGGTACACTTAAGGACTTCTATAACCCAAACACGGACGCGTTACGTAAATCATTAAATTTTTAGTATGGGGGTCACTTTTGGGGATCAAACTAGAAAATTAAAAAAAAAGTTTCAATATCGTGTGACATATCAAATGAAAGGGCTTACTGTGGGGGTTTTAATTATATTTTTTTCATTATTTTAAAATAAATGGCTTAGATGTTATTCAAGAAATTTGACGAAAAATTACCATTCCCCCCCTTATCTCCGTAACTACTGAGCCTAAAATTTTGAAAAAAAATGGTGAGATAATAGATCTTTACCTAAAGATTACAGGAAAACCTATTAGAAGTCTATAGTGTTAAAATCTTACCCTTTGGACGGACGGACTTTTTTACCCATGGAACCCTTTGCACGCGAGTCCGACTCGCACTTGGCCAGTTTTTCTTGCATATAGCTTCTATTGCATTAGATTTTCCACTGGGTATTCTCATTTCTTCCAGATTACTTTTGCGGTAAGTAACCGCTGAACCAATTGCATACAAGTCATACAACTGGGGTTTTACCGCATAATCATCACTTTCAGGATAATTTGTCGACTAATGACGATGATTTGCAACTATGTAAACTAAATGTATGTCAGTAACAGTCATTTGATCTAGTTAAGTGTTTATTATTTTGAAAATTAGTTTAAGATACAGTACTGTAGGCATTTTAAGAAATGGATATGGATATAACAATGTATTTTTAACGTGCACAATTTACTAATTTCATTTATTTTTGAATACCACAATACCAAAAGTAGAATGGATTATTTAGGATTCGAACGCAGTAATCTCAAAATAACCATAGTTTTAGCCAAAAGACGTCGACTGCTGAACATTCTAAAAGAATAATAATTTTCTCGGAGTCTTTACGGCCTGTCTCATCTCCGTAATATTTATTAGGGGTGACTAAAGTTAATTTCAACCACAATAAACGCCAGAATAAGTGTCAATCAATTTCCTAATAAACTCATCAGCTTCCCTTTTCAAACATCTGTCAAGTTCAATGCCCCTTCGACAGGGGGCGCCACCATACCTCGTCATTCTCAATTGATTGTTACGTCTCCCCTAAAACTTACTGTGACTGACGACTGGTATTTATCTTTCGTTAAGACCACCATAAGCATGGCTTGCAGGTAATTGTTTAAATTAAAAGTAAACTTGGACAATTACTTTATCTCAAGTATCGTTATTTATAATTGAACACCAGAAAAGGACACAAGTATGAAAAGCATCTGATCTACTCCTCAACGCCAATTTCTTAAGTATAATTTTTTTTTTTAAATAGACGCACTTCAAGAATCTTTTTAAATTACATAATTCAAAAGTAACTTAAAAAAAAAAGCAGTGCAATAATAGACGGAATAATAATAAATAATAATTAAGCTACAAAATAATACACAGTGTAAAGGAAAAAAACACAATAAAGTTACAACTGCTATAGAATCAGTTGTTCATAAGAACATGATACGTGTACATTATGATGCTACAAATTGAAGCAATTATACTAGTACAGATACTACTAATAAAGATCAGGCACTAGCTAAACAGAAGATCGTAACTCGACCCATAAAAGTTCCACATGATAAACCACAGCTTCCGTGAAACGCGGCCGTTCAAGAGATTAAAGTGTAAAGACAAACAGACAATGCCCTTTCGTAAGAACCACAAACCTGTGAGAAAGTTATTCTTCAACTTTGCGTGGCGAAATATGCGGATGGACTGTTTTAATTGCAAGATTGTGTAATGGATATAAAAGATTTTTTTTTATTTCCACTGCGTTAGCAGACACGTTAACATGAATAGCAGCTGATTGTATGGAGCGTTCAAAGAGTTCGTTATTATGAAAAAAAAAATCAGTTTGAGCAGACGTTGAGAATTTGACCTGCATCATAAACCTGTTAATTATGAGATATAAAGAACTATATTCAACTAAAATCAGTAAATGTGAAAAGAGACGTTCCTCTTAGATGTGACCATAGCGTGTTTTGGTTGGACGATGAGAATTCGACCTGCAAGTTTACACGTAACTCTATTATCAAGAATATGAAACTAAAACAATTAAAAAGAAAATTGACGTTCGAATTACACATATGCTAAGCTTAGCTGAAGATGTAAAAATCAATGTAGTAAATAGTAAACGTTGGTTACGCAGAAATAATTACAGGATTTCATTACCCATTGGATTCGAATTACGTTCGACTCGACGGAATCAAATAATAAATACAATCGATATGGAATGTGTTGGAACACTATTGTACTTTTTAATAATCCAAAACCATACCTTGGTAATGCTGCTAGTTTCATTTAATAACAAATGAGCATTTCCATGCATAACGGTTGTAGAGCAAAATAATCAATCAATTTCTTTTGGGAGACAATTACTCATGGCGAGGATTGATCAGATTTACCGATAGCAAGTTAGGATATTATTAGTGGCTTTAGATTCATTAAGTCAGCTATATTTGGATATGTTGAGATCACAGAATCTCTTGACCTAGACATAAATTTTGGGTCATTGCCTTCAATTCTGCTATAGCCAATTGCAGTTCATAAAAAGTTAAACATTTTATTTTTATTCTTCATTGATGCGTCTAGCTAGCCAGTAGGTGTTCGCTTTTTGGTTGATTGCTTTCGATTTTTATACAATTGATTGATTGATATCTTATTTGCTTTTTTTTTTGTAGACATACTTTTTCTAGTACAAGTGTATTCATTAAGATTTGTTTATCTAGCAATATTGACTTGTATTCTATAGCAACCTGATACAAAATCTGGTCTTGCTTTCGAGCAAAATTATCATTAGCTGTTTTATGCTATGATCATTACTTATTTTACTTAATCTATGATCTACCTACGAATAGAACTACATACTTAAATTTTTAAAGCCATTAAATCCGAGTGTTTCAACTGACCCTACTGGCAGTTAAAATACCACTGCGATACTTGACACATTATCGAGTGAGACGATGAAATTAACACTAATTAGGTCGCAGCTTGGGTTACATGCAACTTTATGACGAATATACCGTGTGGACTTATTCAAATTGGTTGGATCAGTGGGATTATCACTCTTTGGGAAGCGGGGTCTAAAAGACAGAAGTAAAGTAAAACTGATTTTTTGTATTCTCATTTGAGTCTATCCTTATTCATTTTCTAGTCATCATTCGAGATATTAAAATCTTATGTTGGATAGATTCCAACCGGTTTAATACAGTGGCCGTTTTAGACTTTAATAAAGATCTACATCTTCAGTATCTTAATCGGATCCCCCGTAAGGTAGCACTTTTTAAGTGGCTTGATCTTCACTTGCCCAATAATTGGCATTTCTTCATCTACATACAGTTTTTGAATAACTGACCTTGATACTTCAATAGTTACAGTCAGTTTAGTCTTTCGTTAGTTTACACATGTATCGGTTATCGTATCGTATCGGCTCGAAGCCAATACAATCGACTGGAATTTACAAATAAAACCTAGCGCATGGACTTCCGCATGATCATTTTCTTCGCATTTTATTTGAGTGCGTGTTTTGAGAATTCGTTTTCCCAGGCAATACTGGCTGAATTTAATTACCTTTTATGTTTTTTTTTCAGCGATAATAATTTTTTCTCCATTATTTCCTTTCTTATCCAAGGTTTTAGATTTATTAAATAGAACAATATTATATTCTCTTTACGGCCACTAACGCGCGTATGATAATTTGCCAAATTACTTTGCGATCAATATCGTTCTAGAAAGTATAGGTTTAAGAAAATTATTAGCTGCTTTACCACCATCACAACTTTATACCTATGTCCAGAGGTGAGACCAAGTTCCAATTTTGTATGATTCTACGGATTCAAGTCATACAATGACAGAACTAATGTCATCATCATCAAAGTCTACTGTCTTTTCAAAATTGTCGTCGGTTCCTAGTCTAAAGTATTTAAACCAAAGGGTGTCTTCTATAATTAGTCATATAAATTATCTACATAATAACTTTTAGTTAAACTATGCCGCCGCAAAAATCAAATAGAAACGAATAGTTCAGAAGTCATGTGCGATAAACTTTTCATAATCGAATTCGTCTCTGGTTTCTCTAGTAAAATTGAAATTCATGGGTGCTACATGTTTGGTCATATTTGTGCTATAAAACAATAACTCGTTTAAGCTTGTTTGTACTTCCGCAATAGTTTTATTGTGCCAGGAAAATGGTTCCTTACTTGAGAATTTAAGCGTATTTTGTAACTGAAACCATGTAGAGTTGTTTGTATTGGTTTGTAGATTTGTTGAGTACGGTTTAGCGTTTAGTACCAGGTTTAAATGTAAAATAATATTATAAAAAGAGGTAACATTGTTTGTTAGTTTGTTTGTAACTACTAATCCTATTTCGACAAATCGCGTTACTTGTAGGATAGAAGCGCCATGGAAGCGAAGCCAGAAAGCTTATGTCTTGTATGCGTATTTGGGATTAAATAATTTTTTGAGAATCCATTACTGTGCAGCGTCAAGAAGATTATTAAGATGCTTTCAAGAAAGCGTTGAGATAGATTTAGTGATTCGAGCACGTTTCAACGACGCTTTTGGAGACTTAAACGCCTATAAAATACCCTAAATCTCAAAGTATTCTGTAGGTGACCATAATTACGGCATCAGTGGTGTTGCTCAGATCATCAAGAGGGCCAAGTGAGGCATTTGGACACTCCAGGAAATGGGACCTAGTCTGGACAGGAGCACTGCACTTGCAATAGATATTGATGGATGAATCGACGATAGGTACGTATCATCAAAATTACTAGATTACATAAGAATTTTCTAGCGGGGAAATAATTTCCTAGCTCTTTAGCGAGTCTTGTACAGTATATGAGAATTTTAATGCCAATTACGAAGGAATGCTCTTGAACTGCAATTAATTTTCCGTGTCGTCTTGTATTGGCGGATGACGTTCAAGTGCTTATCATTTCAACTTTCAAGTAGCAAGAGTCAATGAAACTGATTATTTCATAGTAATGTGCAATGAGCATTGCACATGTGTTTACGATTCAACTTGTCAATTGTCATACCGACTACCGCAATCCAATGTCGTAGAAAATTGAAGTTGGAGTGTTGTGTTGTTTTTTTCTGCTTGGAAATTTTATTTGGTATTTTAATTTAGTCTTACGTAAAACCAGCAATTATGTAGTTAGACAAATGGTAAATCAGACTTCTCAACCAATTTTTGATGTTCAGGATTGAATATTTTTGTTATTTTTTGTGATGGGTTTGCTCTTGATTCTAGTCTAGGTCAGTGATGTCAGAGACAAAGTCTACGACGGAGCGAACTTACCCAGAAGGAGCCTGTTCACTCTAACTTTGAAGAGATTAGGGTTGTAAGCGTTTTGAAACACAGACGCAGGCAAAGAGTTCCACTCCTTTGCTGTGCGCATTATAAAAGACGTTTGGAAACGATTAGTGCAAATTGGTGGAATAGCAACAAGGTAGGGATGGTAATATGCAGTGCGTCTGGATGTCTGATGGTAGAAGGGGTCCGGTGGGATGAGGTCGTGGAGTTCTCGGGCACTCACCGAAGTACAATCTGTAGAAGACTGACAAGCAGGCAACCTAAAATTTGTTTGCTTGTGGGAGGAAATCTAAAAAGAAAGAAAAATAGTTTAGTCCTCCCAAATAGACGCAGATTTCTTATTTAAAAATATAAATAGTTAGATTAAAAAATAAAAGGTAAAAATTGCTTGCTTTTAAATAGCCCAATTAATTAAATCCCCAACAATGCTCAGCCCAAACTCCCTATTGCACTACTCTCAAATCTCTGGAAGTACTACTGATCCATTAACGAGAACGTTTCCATCAAATTGACTTAGAGCTAGATTATCGTTGTTGGTAATGCTATACTTTTTATTACAGAAAATGTAAGGTTCATGCAGTGACGGTAACGTGAGACGGAATGCGGGAAAAACTTTCCTTGATAATTCGATTTTTAAGGGCATGAATACAAGATTCATGCCAGTGACCTTGTGCATATTAACGGAGCTAACTACCCCTCTACGTGCCACTCCGCTACCCGCATTTTTAATTTGTTATAATAAAAACATACATGTTTTTAAAAAGTAACAATACCAAATCGTTTTCATTTGTATTGCAAAGCAGTAAATATATTTTTTATACTCTTTTGATAAAAACATGAAGGAGTAAAATGGTTTCATCTCAACGATTTGGAGGTGATTTTGTGGGTTTTACTCTCATTATGTGATACCGATAGATAAATTTTGGCTAAACCAAATTACGTATCATATATGTAGATTACTATTTTTTTTCAGATGTAGTTTCTCTATGAGTGCCGACGAAAAGCAGCTTCATGTGCATGCTGCTTTAAAGCATTTTTCGAGAGAGCAGCCTTAAAGAGATTTTTCTTGAATTTGAATAAATACCTAATTCCTGAAATTAAGGTGTATTGCTGACTTGGGGATTCAGAGCTATGATCTTGGTTATTTAGTTATTATTGTGTTTAACCCATTTACTTATTGCTATGACGGAAAACCGTTTCACGCGTGAGTTCAAAGGTTTTTTATGGCGTGTTAACCTTTATATATAACGTTTAAAATAGCAACATACACTGTAGGTATTAATATTTATATGCGTAATTATAATAATACCTAGTCAGGCTAGATTAGTTACTAAATAATTATTTGTTTTGTTGCTTTCCTAATTTGATATTTTAAAAGAAAAAATTGGATAAGTTAAAAAAGAAAACACTGGCCGCTTTATTCCATAGACAATATTTTGGTCTCAAGTTGCGTGCATTTTAACTTTTTTGCGCATATCAAACGGTTTTATAGTTTCCTTTGCGTATTTTTTTTTAGCATTTGTTAGTCTTTAAAGCAATAATTTTGGCGTAAAAATACAAGTGCTACGGAACTGTTTGTTCTTTTATCAGTCAAATGTCAGTCAACGTGTGAGGGGTCAAGGCGGAGATAACACAGTGTTGTACCCTCCCCTTATCGAGAAGAAATGTTAGGTCATTATGATACGGCCAGTTTTTGTGGGGAGTGAGCGTTTACTTTTAACTTTGTGATGGTTATCGATAAATAAGACATTGTTTGTTAGAGTGTAATTGAACAAATTGGGAATGCGTTTTTATTGCGATGTTGTTTTTTAATATTAGTTGCGCTTGATTGGGCCATGCTTTAATGCAATTCGATTTTATTTTACAATGGAATCGAGTTTTGATATTATTTACGAAACTATGTTACCATAATTCGCAAGTTTTAGTACTTTGGAGATATTTAAATACTTACGGCATTTTGTAAAAATGTGAACACAAAATTACTGTGTTCATGTTATTTACAGACTAAAAATAAATTTTAATTCATCTGATTGGCTATTTGTATGCAGTTTGTATGACTACTGGTTGAAAAGGTAGGTGCTTATCTCGATAAAATTATAAATTTATGAACTCTTAATGAGACAGGACCCCCCAGAACTCAAAGTTGTTTTTAAAGTTGGTGAGCCAGTTCTTATATTAATAACTAGAAACAAATTGTAATATTGTAAGATTTTATGATTTCTATGGTAATATAAGAATGCCACTGAAATTTTATGAAAGGAAATCGTATTTTTTATTCCGTTGCCGAACTGGCCCTATTTAGCGTAGCAACTAGCAGTTTAGGCACACTATTTTTAAAATCAGATGATTTTTAAGTTTTTAGTTTTTTGTTTCTCTTGTCCTACCGATTTGAATGCTTTAAACTTTGTGCTCAATGAATCTGAATGGGCAAAATAGTGAGAGGGTTTTGTTTGGAAATCGCTTGATTTTTCTTTAAGAACAAAGGCGTTGGTTATTTTTTTTTTAATTGAGGACAAATTGAATTGAAAAGCCGAAACACTCGCCGAATGCGTAACATCTTTTTTTAATCGGTAAAAAATTGTACAAAAAATCTGTGTTCGTTAGTGCAAGAGCAGGAATTGTAAATTGAGAGCAGGAATGGTAAATTGTATTGTTTTTTCTTAAAAAGAAGAAATTAAACGATATTGAGCTACAAATAAAATTGTTCACGGTTGAATTATTTGCTTCTGTTTTCTTGTTAATGGATAGCTGATTAATTGCTATTTTCTTTTAAGAATTGATTGTTTTTAAGTAATAACGTTTCAAGATTGTATGTGTAGTTTTTTAAGTGTTTCTATTAGGATGTGGATTGTACCGATCTCTAGTAAAAAGGGGAAGATAATGAGCAGATATTTAATAAGTTATTACTTATCTACATAATAAGCAGGTACTAGGTAATTATGAGTTCTTAACGGTTATGTAAAAAAAGAATTAAGTAAGTAACTAACGCGACCAACTTCTCACATGGTTATGGTTCAATTATGCAACTTATTAACTAATTAGAAACAAGTATGGACATTAGGTTAGATAATATTATGCTGTTATCGATTCCTCTTACACTGTCTTCAGTTGTGCCGATAAGTTGTAAAGTTATTTCTAAGAACTTGAGTTAAAGTAAGATACTTAGGTAAGGTACTTTAAATGCCTTAAAATAATAAGAAAATAGTTTTCACTTACCAAAAAATATTCTGTCCGGCTAACTAGCCAATAATGCAGCAGAGCGTATCCGCAAACATTCTCGAAAAAAAAAACAATTTATCTCAAAATAAAAAGAAAGCACCTCACTAAACACTGTCACTGTCCAAAAAGAATCGTTTAAAAAGAAAACAGGAATATAATAGGTCGAATTCAGAAAAAAATAAAAATTATCGTGTCTATGTTCGATCGCGTTCGGAATTTGAAAGTGCGCGGGAAATGTCGCGCGTTCGTGGAGCGCGCTGGGCAATCGCTGACTGACGCGATGTTTCGTTTCGATAGCGGCCTGAACCCGTGGTTCAGTGTGTGGGATTAAAAATTGGAGGGCCCGGTGCAGACACACTTCGCAGTAGGTACCGATCTACAAACAACGGATGCTCGCTGTTTAAATTTCGTCGTTGACAAAAAGTGTGCAGAACTAAAAAATGTAAACACATTCTTGAAATTGCCGGTTTATCACATTCTGTATATGAAAGGTTAACAAAGCGTAGTTGTTGTGCAAAAAAAAACAAAGTTTATTTATCCTACTTTTGAAGGCACTACAATAACTCAATTACGATTTATAAAAGTCAAACTAAAAAAACCAAAACATTAAGAAAGTAATAAAAGTTGCCTTACTTCCACTGCATACTAGATGACGCTACTGACGCCAATGTTTACAAGTTTAGTTAAGCTACTCACCGCTAGATGGCGCTGTAAACACAAGGTCGACGAACTAAGAATCATAATCGAATTCATACTTGCTATATTTGTTAGGCGTCCTTTAATTGTAGAATTTAACAAGTATAAAAAATAACTTGATAGCATTTATTACGTAAGTACGACCCCTAATTATTCCATTTGCGTCATCACTTTGCTTACGATTCAAGACAAGCTGTTTAGCTGTAATTAATGTTCATAAGCATCGTAAATATTTATCTTACGAATCAGTTAATTGCCCATTAAAGATACTAAGAGAAAAGTCTAGTAGCTACTCAGCTAGACCAATGGGAGCCATACAAATTGTCTAGCTCTCGAGATTAATAGGAGTACATCGTTTAGTCAATTGAACCGCGTTTTTTCACAAGACTGGTCTGGCCTTGAGCTAAGATCTTATGAATTTTGATTGGGATTAAACGTTGAGCTGATATAATTTGCAAATATATTCATGGGAATGCGAGCTACCTACGTCTCGCTTGATATGCCAAGATCGCAAGATGGAAAAAATAGAATACCTATATCTATGTTTTTTTTACAAGTAATCTTAATTTTATGGTCAAACGCGAGCCTATAATAGTAAAAAAAATAACAATAACGGTCTTATGGTACCTATATTGGTGATTTCATCTACGAAAATTTAATTATTGCTTATTTATTTTAGTTACCATTTGTCGTCGGAGAGAAATGGTGGTTATGTAAATGGGTCGTTGATGCATTGCATACATATTCCACGCAGGATATTGAATGACGTCAATGAATATCCCGCGTTGATGACGAGCAGCAACGTCACCGATGAGGTCACAAGGGGCTCTAGAAATACTCATATTTATTGACTATGTGATATTTAGGTAGGTAGCGAATGTCAATGTATAAAAGGGATAAGATTTTGTTTAGTAGCTAACCCCAATGTTCTTAGTTATAGCCTCTTTTTTCATTTTGACTAAATCAATTGGAGTGGAGAGTTTTCTCCAGTGGCGTAGCTAGTCTCAAAGGGTAGTATCTACACTAATATTATAAAGAGGAAAGATTTGTTTGTTTGTTTGGCTCCGAAACTACTGGACCGATTTGAAAAAATCTTTTAGCATTGGATAGCTACATTATCAGGGAGTAACATAGGCTATATATTATCCCCGTACTCTCACGGGAACGGGAACTACGCGGGTGAAACCGCGTGACGTCCACTAGTATCGAATATTTTGGGTCCCTTTTTTAGGGGTATTGCTTTTTTAAACGAAATAGGCCCCTAACTGGCTCCGAACTGTCTTGGCAAGCCACGAAGAAGTTGGCAAGACTAAATGCTTATACTTAACTATAGACACGCCCTCTCACACTCACTCATTCATCTAGCATAACACACAAAGAGAGGATCTGCCACAGATTACAAAGTTATAAATTACTAGTGGACGTCACGCGGTGTGGGAGTACGGAGATAAAATATAGCCTATTTTACTCCCTGATAATGTAGCTATCCATTGCTGAAAAAAATCGGTTCAGTAAATTCGGAGCCTATTCATTTCAAACAAACAAACAAACAAATATTTCCTCTTTATAATATTAATATATAAATTAAGAGTACATAATAGTTTTGCAAAACGCTAGCACTTAAGTAAACTTAAATATGTTATTCAAGGGGATTGCGTTGTAAGCCGAAATACAGGTTCCTCCTAGTTCGGCTCCAGATGCTAAAACTTTTGTGTACATTATACTGTTTACAGCATTTATTTGTAAATTATAATAAGTACTTTTGTGAAAGAAATAAATTTATTATATTATTATCGGATGTTTTTTATTTTTCAGCTCTTAGCTGGTTTCGACTACATTTACGGGCCATGGCCAAGTAAATGCAGTGTATGTAGTAATGTATGTGTATGTTATTATTATTATTTTGGGAAAACGTGTTAATTTATTATTATTATTATTACTAAATATATAACTTTGCGTCCATATATCGGGGCCTCGTATTTTTGATACTTCGGTAGCTACGCCCCTGGTTTTCTCCGGGGTAACTTGCAACATAGACCAAAATTCACAACACAGAAAGCAGTATACCCAGCAAAACCGCTATGCAGGATATGAAAACCAGGCTTAAGTTACTACCATTAGTTTAGTGACAACGCTAAACTTGCAAAAATCAGTTAGAATATTTCTTTACTCAACAAGCCATTCTGAAAAATCTTAGACCCAGAACTCTACCTTGTGGGACTCTACAGGAACACTGCCTTTTGGAGCTTATTAGAGAATTGCGAAAAATAGATTAAATTTAAACTTTTTAACTTTAACTTTTTATGATGACATACCTGTCTAATTCCTAAGAGATTACACAATCTATTTGAAAAATCCACTTGCCCGCTAGCCAAACTCTTGGAGTCCGACTTTAAAAGTTGGAACGGCGCTATTCGACTCATTGAGTCGACGTGAGTCGGGTCGGATTTAACACGATATATTGCCAGTCAAGAGTGTACCGTTCCTGCTCTAACTTCTCCAAAGTCTAGCAAAAAGAAAAGCAATTAGGCATATAACATCACATGTTAAAACCTTTTACGCTACATGCGGACCTTCTCAATCGGACAATTAATACATGTATGTGGCTATATTCTTGTAACCATATAAAATGAATAAGCCGGAACATGACAAACTCCACTTAGAAACCCTTAAAAGGGTGTCAGGAAAATTCCATCACATAACTATATCCTATTTCTCTTAATAAGGTAATAATTATTAATAGTTAACAAATGACATAATAGTTAACCAGAAGTCTTTATGCGCTCATCGTGTCATTTGTGCAAGTTATTAAGTTGCGTTTAGCAATTACTTAACTGTTTACAGATTTGCTAAGCGGTAAACCTATCGTTAAGGATCTAGTTAAGTCTAGCATTAGTGGTGTAGGATAATTTAAAGTTAGCTTCTCTCGTGACAGCATGCGATAGATACCTCAATATGCCCTGTTAAATGGCAAATTGGCAATGTTAATTCTTTGGCTAAAGAACGAGCCAGTTCTTTGGGCATTAATCGTCGATCAGTCGGTGCGCAATCAAACCCCAACAGCAGCGATTCATTCATTTCGGGTCGAAAGGTAAGGTTATAGAATTTGTGCCGGTTGAGGTCCTAAACAGCTGTAGCGACAGCAGTGGTTCAACCTGCCGTACTAAAAAGTATTCCTACGCAAATCTAGAAGAGGAATTTCTTCTGGATAAGCTCGCTCCACCGTAGACTTTATCTTTGTCTTCTCTGACCTAGACTAGAGTCAAGAGCAAACTCATCACAAATAAAAAAAAGAAAGGAAGAAGAACAACGGTCGCACGTAATACCATAGACTAAATCTAGTTCTACCTCTCTATTTCGACACCAACTACCTTGTCTATCTTGTTGGTGTCGAAATAGAGAGGTAGACAAGGTAAAACGAAGAACGAAGTGAAAACTTAGGCGAAATGAACGACAAGTGAGCTGTCAAACCATACCAACAAAATGGAATGACAGCTCACTTGCCGTTAACTTCACTCACTTTAACTAAATGTAAACGGTGAGATGTCGACAGATAAACCGAGTGTACTATTCCCAGCCCCACATGCCACACGAACAATTTTATAGTGCTCTAAACGCAATCAACACGTGACTAACTAGGTTATCGGCATACTATACCAGCGAGAAACATTGCCTACTCATAAACAAGTTAAATATAACCTGCCAGTTAACATTTACGATCTTTAAACCTAATTCTTAATTGGTTTCGTGACGAAAACTGAATTAACACGATCGGAATTAGTGGGGTATTGTTGGTGCTCGCTTGAGTCAACTAGATATAGTAGCCACAGTCCCAATAGGGTATTTTACTAATAAAATCGAATTAGTCCGTCAGATAGATTTAAAAAAAATATTGGACACGTATTTTTACTTTTTTCACGTAAACAAAAAATGAAGACGATACAGCGCGTTGAAGACACGCGTGACGTCATGTGGCTTGGTAAAATTGTACCATCATAGTGACGTCACGCGTGTTTTATCATCTCATCGTGGCACTATATCATCTTCATCTTCAAATACGTGTTTAATATTTTTTGAATATCTGTCTGACGGACTAATTAGATTTTTTTAGTAAAATACCCTATTCTACTAATTTTAAAGCAACGTTCGGATCTCTATCGCAATCTGTCATAAATGTATGAAAGTTAAGGCTTTTTTGACAGTTTGCGACTGACATGCGAATGCGAACGTTGTTTTAAAATTACTAGAATTATTGGCCCTCAGCCCTCAGATTAAAATTAAACTTTATATTTTATATCATCATCTTATCATCCCTTATCCCATATTACTTGGGGTCGGCGCAACACGTTTTTTTCTTCCATTCTGTTGTATCAGTCGTCACTCTATCACTAAGTCCCTTTTCTTTCATATCGCTCCTCACACAATCCATCCATCTCTTTTTTGGCCTTCCTCTCCCTCTCCATCCATCCACATTCATGTTCATAACTCTTCTACTTACATGCGTTTCATCCCTCCTCTTCACATGATCATACCAAGACAAGCGATTTCCTTTTAACTTTTCCGTCACTGGCGCCACTTTTAAACTACCTCTAATGTACTCATTTCTCACTTTATCCATTCTCGTTACTCCACACATCCATCTCAACTTTACATTTAAACTATATTTTATATGACTTCACGAATAATATAAACTAGTCCAAGTTAGTTAAAAAGTTACAAGACTGAAAAACCTCGCATCTAATTAAATATTTCAGGCGTTTCAGTCAGAAACCGCAGTGCGTTGAAAAATACGTCAAAAAATAAACAAATGGTTTAACCAAACACCATCACCATCATCATGATTTCAAGCGACACACATGCACTGCTAGATAATTAGGCTTTCTCCAAGCAACGCCCGTCGACCGGTCCTGTAGACTGTGGCCTTAGTGCGAGTCAACTTGGATACTTCTTCTTATCGTGTGGACAGTAAGGTGTAACGACCCCACACACCCTAGGTTCAGAGTTTCTAAACCGCCTCAAGGGCCTCTGACATGGTATATTTGACGACCGCCATTTGGCGGCCGGGACCACCGGCTTTTACGTGCCTTTCGAAGCACGGAATCATCTTTTTATCAGACATTAAGGTGGCTCAAGCCTGCGATGTGCTACCACGGAGGCAGTTACTCGACCATGGAGGCAGTTACTTTATTTGTATTGAAACTGAAAACTGAAAGGCTTTCCGTTATTGTCACCAGACGACGCTTACTGTCTGGTGACAATAACGGAAAGCCTTTTTTTCCATACAATTTGACATAAGCGATAGTTTACGTTAACGCGATCGAGTACGTTAAAAAACTCGAACTAGGCCCTCTGGTTCTTCTCGCATCCAGCAGATCCCTAGTGGATCCGATAGTACAGAGCTTCCCTTTGGCAGAAAACTCTATCTATACTAATATATAAAGCTGAAGAGTTTGTTTGCTTGAACGCGCTAATCTCAGGAACGACTGGTCCGATTTGAAAAATTCTTTCAGTGTTAGATAGCTCATTTATCGAAGAAGGCTATAGGCTATATATCATCATTCATCACGTTAAGACCAATAGGAGCGGAGCAGACGAAGTTGCGCGAGTCAACTAGTACTAAAAGCTGAAGAGTTTGTTTATTTGTTTGTGTGCTTGAACGCGCTAATCTCAGGAACTACTGGTCGGATTTTAAAAAAAACTTTCAGTGTTATATAGTCCATTTATCGAGGAAGGCTATAGGCTATATATCATCACGCTAAGACAAATGGGAGCGGAGTAGACGAAGTTTTGCGGGTCAACTAGTTTGTTAATACAACTTATCTGGTCACTCACCAAGGCCAGTCTAAGGTAACGGCCAAGGTCAGAATAATAAACATAATTTTACGCTTTAACAAGAAAATTACAGGAGGAAGGTAAAGTATAGCATTACATAACTGAAATCATGAGTTACAATTTAACACTAAAGTGGCGTGGGCAGATAAGCGTTTACAAGGAGGCATCCTGGGTAAGAACTAGAATAAACTAACAGATTAGGTGTGGGGTTAGAGTTAGCTGGTGCTAATGGAAGATGTAACTCCAGTATTGGTGAGACCAGCACGAGTGCCGCAGTAGCATTCCAAGTCTAGGAGAACTATCGAGACAATCTTCTACTAACCAAAAGCTGAACAAAAAGCCGGCTAAGTGCGATTCGGACTCTTTCACGAAGGGTTCCGTACCATAAACTGAAAAAAACACGTTTCTTATATAGGAGCCCCCTTTACTTTTTAATTTAATTTTTATTATTTGTTGTTACAGCGGCAATAGAAATACACTCTGTGAAAATTTCAACTGTCTATCTATTACGGTTCTCGAGATAGGTACAGCTCGACAGAGAGATGGATGGATGGACGGACGGACGGACAGTCGGACGGAACCCTAAAAACGATGATTCTAGACGAATGCTTTGTGACTCTGCGACTATGAGGAATCAAAATAATTGTCACCAAACAATAGGTAGATCACTAAAACCAATTCATCCTTTTCCTAGGAATCCTCCTCCGTATCTCGAGACAAAATCTATTCAAAATTAATTTAACCACCTAAACTAATCAAAATAATCTACTTCGTCTGTCTGTTTGCCAGTTCCACGAAAGATATGAATAATCATGAATATTGAACACCTTTTGAACAAGCTGTTAAACGAGGTTGAGGTCTGGTTATTTCAATACTAACTGGTTTTTGCCCCAGCTTCCTTCGACCTTCGATGTTGGACCAATTTTAATTATCCACGTCTCCAATAGAGACGGCATTTAAACCGTTGAAAACAAAATAACACCTCTTAATAGATGCAGGTAGATATTTTTTGTAGCATTATTCTTTGCTTATGGAGATGACGACCTATTGAAAAATAACAAAGAAAAATATATGATCCGCTGAATTGAAAGACATTGAGATAAGAGGGAAGGGAATGACGTTATGATTCTTTGGCAAAATATAAAAATCACAGACAACCATTAAATTGACGAAACCAATTTGCCTCTATTTAAATAATACCTACTAGAAGTCGAGCATGACTTTATTTTAGATTAGGCTAAGTCATTATAGTCTGAAGAATCAAATAAGGCTCTGCAAATCATCTGCGCGAATTCCGATTTGTTTTTCTTTTGACGCATCGTTTCTCCAATGTAGTCAAGCATTGAAAGTACGTAGCCTTTAAATGTTAAGGTCAAATGTACCACGATAAACATTACGACTTCAATAATACTAATCATCATATGCGTGAGTCGAGATTTAATCTTAGTTTCATCATAATAACTAACAGGAAAAACTGTTGTCCCTTGACGACAGGTATATTAATTCAAAAGGGGATGACAGATTCCACGTAGTTTTTATTTGGATGCTGCATTGTTAAATGATAAAGCTGATCCGGCTTATTGTGCGAGTCACACGTGTATTAAAGTGAGGGAAACCGGGTACAATAACCGTGTATATAGATATCAGTCTATGACATAATAAAAATAACGCTGTCGTTGGTGGGCGACAACTAATCTAAGAAACTATCTTTTGCTACCTGTTTTCCTTAAAGAAAATACTACGAGCATAAGGAAAAACATTGCACTGTTTGAAAATATTCAGGTAAATTTTTGTGTGAATGCAAGTGATGCAACAGATCCATGCAGCATTTTTTTTTTAAATTTACTTTCACGTTATTCTCATTGTATGCCATAACCATGACTTTCAAGCTTTGATATAACGTCAATTAAAAGCACGTTTTCCAAGCAAATCGAATGCAAAATGAGTTATATCATCATCTGAATCGTGAGACTGCATTTACACAATACACTCATCCATGACAAAATACTGGCTTATTCAAGCTAAATCGTGGCTATTAAAGATTATTTGCTACACATCAACTACCGACACTAGTTAGCAATGATCGACCGGTTACAGCAACCAGTTCTGTAACTTCTCAACAGCAAAACGTTCTATATCTTGATAAACTAATAAGGATTAGAAAGCAAGCTCATTTCTGAGAAGTTAATCTTTCTATACTTCTTGGTACAATACAGTCCATTGTTGGTAAGTCATCCATGACTGGAGCTGATTTGGATAATCAAATCTTATTGACCAAATCCGGTTTCGAGCTGATTTTATCACTGGATTCGTGAGTCATATGTAAGGTGAAACTCCCGGGCAGCAGAAATCTGAGCTGCTGATGAATTTATACCAAGAGTAACTAAAGGAAATGACGAAGTTTGCCGAAGTCGTACCCTGAGTAGTTGATCCCGTTACTAAACTAGCTGAAGATGCTTACCTTTTCATTATGGCATGTGCACCTTGCCTACATGTTATAACCATGTCAGCTGTTTGTTAAAACAGAAGAAGTAATACTATAAAAGTAAGTACTTGTAAGCGCGGGAAAATAACATTCCCAACACAAGTTTTGAGGTTACAGCGTACCTATCAAAAGTAAAATGCCATAAAATTGTTTGGTACTCCGGTGCTGAAAGACGAAAGCGGCTAATTAATCGTTAAATATCTTAATAAAAAGCTTTGTATCTCAATAAATCATCTTTTAAGTAAATCAACATTAAAGTGAAACCTAATAAGCAATTAACGTTTCAACAACAATCTGATTTTCTCTGCTCATCTCCCGTAAAAATAAAGAAAGCCAAGCAACATAATGTTAAGGCAGTAAATCACGGTCTTTTAGCATGTCCATCAAACGAAACCATCTCGGTAACTATCTAGAAACTAACGTAGATTGAAAAATCATTCAATTAGTAGTAATAAACATAAGTAAGCCGTAAACTGCTGACAATTAACACCTTGTTTACGTTCACGCCTCTTCACTTTTGACAGCAGAGAATTAGAAATCGGAGTTTGCGAAGCTTGAAAGATAAAGCAATGATTATGTAGTTAGAGGCTGGTGTATAAACACAGCAATGAAAGAAGATAAGGATTTACGCCAACCCCAACACGCGGCAGAGGCAGCAGGAACATGATGATGAATTGTAGATGACAATGCAGAAACAGTAAATGCAAAATAATCACATGCATTGCTTTGATTTATGAAAAAGAGCGACAGGAAGAGTCAAAGTTGCTGTGTTTTATTCAGATTTAGAAAAAAAAGAGAAGACTATGTTGAAACTCATATGTAGGTCCAGCAATTGGCTATCAATTCAAAAAGCTGAAAGTTGAAACAACGAAAAGAGCAGAGCGGAATTCCGAAGTAGAAGTATTCAGAGAATTTTTGCCTTTACCTTTACATATATTTATCTAATCATCGAACGATCTAAATGACCAAGTTTTGTGGTCATTTAATCTGACATTTTAATAAATCTCTGTATAGAATCCCATAAAAATCGATACTGTAAGCAAATTAGATGGTTATCAATTTGTCTATAGCACGAGTCTACATTAGGCGTTTCATTGGATCTATAAATTAGCACATTAGTGTCATCACTTGCCAATGACCTTTTTCGATTTTTTAAGTGATATATCAGTACAGGTTGTTTGAAGATAAAATTAAATAACTAGTAAGAGAGGAAAAATAAACATAGACGTAAATCTCACTAAAAGAGAGGAGGATTACAGGTAAAAGCTATAGAATATACCAGTGGTAGCAATGATCAAGGTCAAAACGAATAACAAGAAAAATAACCCATTCGCTCTAACATTTCCCTCTCAAAAATCCATATCACGGAATAATACAATATACATAAAAACCAAATCAAGAGACTTTTCTATTACAAAACTTTTTCAACGTCACCTCAATATTATTACTCCATCCGCACGTTTTAAAACATACAAAACAAGTACATATAATAACTACAAGTTACACACACCGCTACCGACCAGAGCCTCGAGTTCCGATGACTCATAAACACTCAAACAAGTAGGTCCCCTTACACGCTGTTTCCGTAAACGAACGGTTTTTACTTCGAAACTATTAGTGTTATGGTGAAGATTAATGTCCATGTATGAGTGATGAATGACGATGTTTTAAACGAAAATGCTTTTAAGGTAAGGATTCTTGATGTTGTTGTTAAAGAGTCGGATGGTGATGATGAACAAAATGAAGATATGTCAAATAATGATACCGAAATGCCAATTGACATTATGGTAAAGGTTTCAGATAGCAACTAGCGGCCTGATGAGACATTGCCACAGTTGAATGCACTGCTGGATATGGTTTTGCATAAGGTTCACAAGTCCGTTGAAAGTGCTCCTAGGTAGATATAAAAGGATCTACTCAAATGTATTTACCAGTTAGAGTAATCTATGAAATATTGTCATTAATACAGGACAGAAGCAGCAGATCCTCATTAATAAAACATGAAAATTATTTGTCAAGTACGTTAAAATGCCAATAAACATGATGAGTTGGAAACTCGCCAAAATAATATTATTGTTAGCCAAGCCACGTGTACTGACATTTTCTTTGCGTAACGCGAGGTGAATAGTAAATACGAATCAGCCATTCTTCATTGTGAAATTCTTCAAAATAAAGTTTCATGTTTCAACCACATTACTTTTGATTTGTCTGCATACCGTTTTTCAAGTCATAACAAATGACAAAGCGGCAACGATACTAAAATTCTGAATGTCTGCGACCAAACGAACAGCCCCACTGGCCAGTGCCTGCCAGGATAGCAGAATTTGTTCGAAATAGTCACTGCGGCCCTGGAACGCAAAGGGCATTAGGAGGAATACGGATGGGTTTTAGTCAGTAAGAGTCTGACACTCCCTTCCGCTCCGCCCAGAGCGGGAAGAGTCATTTGATGATTTCCTATCCCTAAAAAAGGGTACTTGTCGATGCCATCATGATTTCGCTGTGAAAGAGAAACGGAGCTACAGAGGTCGAATACTAGCACTATCCTTGCTTGCTGTCGAGCATGCTATGACCTCATCAGACCCCATAAGTACTGGATTACAGACCTTCTCTCTATGGGTAGCAACAGGCCATAACCACAACAAACCACGCGGGTCCAGTGCCGATGCACAACACAATATAATTTATCCGTTTCTTCACGATATTGTCCTTCACCGTTTTGAGAGCAGTTGTGATAAGATAAATTACAGTACCTAAGTGCTTTCCTGGACAAATATTAATTTCTCTTTATCCAGATACCTAAAGATATTTAGCCTTAATACGTCAAAACAAAAATGGTACAGCACTTGAACTCTGTTTAAACTATGAGTAACTTAGAATTAGAACAATAGCGTGTTGTATAAAACCAATGGTAGCAATATCATTACTTCTACACCTTAGTGTATTACTATATATTGTTTCACGTCCAACGTTTGGAGTCACGTTCTGTATCCTCCAAGTTTATAAACTAGTAGGTATGTCGTGATGTAGGATGTGTGTGTGTGGGGTGTTTTGGTGTCACTCACGATTTATAGTGAGGTATTGTGGAGGTATGCGGAACAGAGAGTAAAGTCCCGCAAACCTCCATTGAAAAGGGAGGATCCTCCAATCAGGCGGTTGTTGTGTCTGGCGGGCAACTGCCCGATAGTTGGTGTTCGGGCTGATGTATATCTACAAATCGCACGGTAAACTCTGCTTGCGCGATGTAAGATTTCGACGTAGTAGGTCGCTGCTAGTTGGATAGATGGCGTCGCGGTTCTTTTTATTGCAATGTAGATTTGCTCCGTTGGTTTTTCTTGTGGCGGCATTGATGCCGCTACAGTATCAATGAAGAGAGTCCACGTAGCTAGTAACTAATGCTTAGCCTTTATGAGTAAGTATAATTATTATTCAGATGTGCCAATACTCTACTGCACTAGCAGACTCGCGCAACTTCGTCTGCGTCAAATATTTCATTAGATAATGCTACGTTCTTATTGGTCTAGGCGTGATGTTAATAGCCTTATAGCCTTCCTCGATGAATGGGCTATCCAACTCTAATTTTTCAATTCTTGAGACAAGCGTGTTCAACCAAACAAACAAACTCGCATTATAATATAAGTCTCATGAAATTCGTTCAGCAGTGCGATTCTATAAACATGTTGAAGTAAAGACATGGGTGAAGTGATCACGAAGTGAGCTGTCAATCCAAGTAATCGAGATAGAATGACAGCCGGTCGATTCTGTTGACATCTCACCGTGACCACATAAGTGGAGTGAACGACAAGTGAGTTGTCACGCCATCTTGTTTGTATGGTTTGACAGCTCACCTGTCGTTCACTTTGCCTAAGTGTTCACTTCGATATGTTTACAGAATCGCACTGCAGCTCACTCCGTGATCACTTCACCCAAGCCTACACTTCGACATGTTTACAGACTCGACCGGCTGTAGTTTTTGCGTAACATCTGTAAATAAGTAGCAATGCGGGTAAGACAAATGCATATTCACTTATATTTTATATCAGCAGTTCAAGTCAGTGCAGCAGTGTGGTGAACCACAACTCTTCAAGTTCATCCATAAGTCCCACCAATGGTCATTGACCTCGAAGGCGGTAATTTTTCTCTCAAGCAGAACCGAATAATTTCAAGTAAATTATGGCGTGAGTTATGGGGTTTTTAATGTGGCAATTTTTCTTCGTTGTTGCAAGTTGGAGCCCCGACATTTTGAGGAAGTAATAGCATTAATTTGGGGTCTCAAATTCTCGAGTCACCGACCGCTTCGTAAAATTGACTGAGAAGGCATATTTTGGCAGAACTTTAGCTTACCACTTGCTACGGGACATACCTAAAGTCATTCAATCGTGTTCCTAAGTGTTGGGCAAAATTTGACTTATAGTACATCTAAATATCACTCTTCGTCCAGAAATCAAATTCTGCATCCAGTTGCGCGATATGTTTTGATTACCGCGTAACTTGTAAAATCGCGTCACCACTGAGTTATATTACGTAGTAGTAGTACCTCGTAGCACGCGCGCGTCGTGGCATTCATTCATTCATCATTATCATCATATCGGCCGAAAGACGTCCACTGCTGGACATAGGCCCTCCTAGTGTCGCCACAACAACCGATCCTGCGACCCTCACCAAGTCATCGGTCCACCTTGTGGGAAAACTTCCAACGCATACAATTTCACAATCGGAAAGAATTTCGAATCCTTTGCTTTTTATGTTTAAAAAATCGTCTGCTCAACAATGACAAAATGAAAGCTAATATATGACCGTATTCTTTCATTTTTGTATTCCGCAGTTAGGCTGCAGGACCTCATATTCAGCAGTAGCTATTTAATTTAAAAATATATCCCCACATATCTCTCTCCCACTGAACCTTGAACCTGCAACTCAGGAACATCAACTGTCCCATTTAACAAAACACTGTCCACGTCAGATAATGCATTTGTATCGTAATTATTTAAATGACCTTTGAAATTATTCTAGTGAAACACATCTGTTGTGGAGAAAAACACATCGAGAGCATTTGTGTTAGGAATGAATGGCAGGAAACGATGACCCGCTGTATGGTCTATTGTGCTGTTGTCAATGTTGTTTTGGGATTTGATGCAACTCATCAGCATTGTGGTATTATGGTATACTTAATCACATCAAAGTAACACGTGGTATTGACAAGATTCCGAACATCCGTATCAAAACCGGAACCTTTTTAGGGTTACGAAAAAAAAAAAGGAACCCTTATAGGATCACTCGGGTGTCTGTCTGTCTGTCTGTCTGTCCGTCTGTCACAGCCAGTTTTCTCCGGATCCACTGAACCGATTCTGTTGAAATTTGGTATACATATGGACTTCTATGACCCAAACACGGACGCGTTACGTAAGTCATTAAATTTTTAGTATGGGGTCACTTTTGGGGGTCAAACTAGAAAATTAAAAAAAAAAAGTTTTTTGAACAATATCGTGTGACATATCAAATGAAAGAGCTTACTGTGAGGGTAATTATGTTTTTTTCATAATTTTAAAATAAGTAGTTTTGAAGTTATTCAAGTAATTAGACGACAAATGACCATTCCCCCCGCTTATCTCCGAAACTACTAAGACTAAAATTTTGAAAAAAATGGAGATAATAGATCTTTACCTAAAGATTACAGGAAAACCTATTAGAAGTCTGTAGTGTTAATATAACATGTTAAAAAAATTAAATTCGTTCGGAACCCTTTGCACGCGAGTCCGACTCGCACTTGGCCAGTTTTTATATCTAATTTGACCCCCAAAAGTGCCCCGGTCAAAATGTATTAATTTACTTGTACTAAATTTCAACGAAATCGAAAAAAATTCAGTATATTCGGAGCAAATTGGCAGACTGACAGACACACAGACAAGCACACGAGTGATCCCAGTGATAAAAAACTGGCCAAGTGCGAGTCGGACTCGCGTGCAAAGGGTTCCGAACGAATTTAATTTTTTTAACACGTTATTTTAACACTACAGACTTCTAATAGGTTTTCCTGTAATCTTTAGGTAAAGATCTATTATCTCCATTTTTTTCAAAATTTTAGTCTTAGTAGTTTCGGAGATAAGCGGGGGGAATGGTCATTTGTCGTCTAATTACTTGAATAACTTCAAAACTACTTATTTTAAAATTATGAAAAAAACATAATTACCCTCACAGTAAGCTCTTTCATTTGATATGTCACACGATATTGTTCAAAAAACTTTTTTTTTTTAATTTTCTAGTTTGACCCCCAAAAGTGACCCCATACTAAAAATTTAATGACTTACGTAACGCGTCCGTGTTTGGGTCATAGAAGTCCATATGTATACCAAATTTCAACAGAATCGGTTCAGTGGATCCGGAGAAAACTGGCTGTGACAGACGGACAGACAGACAGACAGACAGACAGACAGACAGACAGACACCCGAGTGATCCTATAAGGGTTCCTTTTTTTTTCGGAACCCTAAAAACCAACTGTTAATAAAACTATGATTCGTTGGGAACTCGCACTTGGGTGTTTTTTTTAATCCAGCATTTTGTCTATATGGATAGGTGTCCAATTTGTTTCCATCTGGAAGAGGTCGGCGGCCATCTTTGTAGTATTTAAATAAAAGAAACAGAGAAGAGTATTTACCTCTATTGTCACAAAACTGCATACAAAGCTGCAAGCATGCAACATTATAAATCGAAACCAATTTTTCTTAGCGATATATTAGTTGAAAACGTACAGTATGTGAATATATAATATACGTACAGTACGTATCCAATTTGATTATTTGGAAGAGCTAGACGGCCATCTTTGTAGTATTTAAAGAAAAGAAACAAAGAAAAGTATTGTCGCTATTGTCACAAAACTGCATACAAAGCCGCAAGCTTGTAGCATTATAAACCTAAACCAAACTTTCTTAGTAGCGATATATTAGTTGAAAACGTACAGTAGGTATGTGAATATATAATATACGTACAGTATTTAACCAAATTGATTATTTGGAAGAGGTAGACGGCAATCTTTGTAGTATTTAAATAAATGAAACAGAGAAAAGTATTTACCTCTATTGTCTCAAAACTGCATACAAAGCTGCAAGCATGCAACATAATATATAGACCTAAACCAAATTTTCTTAGCGATATATTAGTTGAAAACGTACAGTATGTGAATCTTGTACCCATGGCACAGATAATATAATACTAGCACCCCATGGCCACATCACAAAAGGACCTTTACCTTTAGCTCATCTAACAGTTCCTTCGATTCAGGGTCACGCTGTTCGTTTCCATGTGTTTTATTATTTATAGAATGTAAAATGTGTTTTCGTGCGTATTTACGTCCAAGTATTTGTCGTCTGACGTCCATGCGGAAATGGTGTTCTTCCTGTGGGAAATTTTGCCACTTTGTCCTTAATAATAATGTGCGTAATATTTTCGCCGCAGTGAATTAATTGGTGCCTGTTTTAATGAGGGATCAGAAATACCGAACCAGTATTGTTGCTAAGGAAATTGTAACTACATTTAACTTTTACTATTGTTCCGATCGATGCTATTGGGTTAAGGCTCGTAAGGGTGCCTGTCAATTACAGCTGAGCGGAGCTGAGAAACGGAGAAATTTTAACCAATGGAATTGCATAAAATCTCCGCATCACGTGAATCACTGACATTTTGACATTTGAGTTTTTGATAAACCTTGGCACACTGTTAGAAATGACCTGAATTACGACAAAAGTTACTTTTCATCCCAATAGTAAGTTCCTTTGGTATAATAGGCCACTTTACACGCGTTGTTAGCCTATTTGTGGTACAATTAAAGCAGCCTTAAGACTCTAGTCGGTAACTCTTGGGCCTTTCTCCATACAAACGCATTCCGCTGTTTTCTTCGAGGATAATGCTGCTAGAGCAAGGATTTTTTTCCAAAAAACCTAGATCAAAATAATACATGCCTCTATCATTTTTTTTTCCAAAACATAATTACTTAAACCCAAAAATCTGAAAAATTGCACCTTTTTATCGCCATGTTCAGACGACTATTAGACAAATTTGATAAGTTTTTAACAAAATAGAAAATAATAGAAGTCTTCCTCAAAATTTTGATATATAATATTTATAGATCAGTCCAGTTTTGAAGAAGAAAACAGCGGAATACAAAACGTTATTTGGTCAATGTCTTTATAGGTAAAATCAGCCTGTGCTGCAGTTGTCGCTTTCGCACTTTACTTGATAGGGCGCAGCGCGACGGCATCGGCAATGGTTTCTTCAAATACCTATTTTTCAAATTCCTCTGGACTAGAGTTCCCTCTTAAGTGTATTCATGGAATATACTCCATTTTCTTTCCCATGATCTAAGAAGCGACTCTAAAGGCACTATTTACCCCGTAGCCTATCATTAGCCTACCGATACCGCTAACATTGGCGCCGCTCCGGTAGAACCAGCTCCCATGAGGCTGCGTTTCCCGCCATAGATGTGCGAGGATTTCGCATCACCGTTGTTTACCCCTCCGAAGTTATAGGTTTTTGACGACCGACGACGACGACATATGCACGACATATTTTTTTGTTTATACGTATTATATTATAAACACGTAACAAAGACAATATCAAAAAGTAACACCACAAAAACAAATCATTTAGTAAGAAATAACCAAAATAATTAAAAACAATAACAACTTGTAACACTTTTCGCATCAACAGTAATATTGCTTTGAGCATGCGGGTCACACGTATGTATCGAACGTATACGAGAGTGAGATACTATTACAACCGGTATCTTGCGCGAAGACGCGCATGCGCGACATACCCGCGCATGCGCTGGCCTATGTTTTTTGTCAAATTGACATCCTGCGCAGTCGATTGCGACGTACTTCGGGGAGGTAAACTTGAGTGACGGTAACTGTAAGTGCGTAACGAGGGATGCTCTTGCGCTGAGCGAGGCCAGGTAAATGAAGTAACTCTTTTGGTTCTTAACCAACACATCCCTCGCTCCGTATGCACATCTCCAGTAGAACCAGCTCCCATAATGATCTAGTCGGCTTTACGAAGATTGCTGTGCGTGAGCAAATTGCTGGATCATCGCTTAGTACGCTGAGCGGTTTCCCTTTAGTAATAACATGCATATTAAATATGGACTTTGATCTTTAATAAATTGGAAAAAAAAACCGTTTAATTTATTAGCATTAGCTGCAGCTTAGCTTGGATTAGTTATTATACCGGATATTAAGATGATCCGTGTAATTTCCAGAAAAATATTCTGCCTCTCTTATACCATCAAGGTTTTTTCAACAACCTTGGTGGAATAGGAGTGGCAGTATTTTTCCACCATTTCCTCCGAATTGACTTAGCGTCCCTCAATCAAATTGTTATTTATAGCTAGTTATTCATCAAGGATTTTTTCCATTGTCATGGCTCCTCCACCTCCTGAAGGCTGAGGTACACCTATATACCTTAGTCTTTCGGACGGCTCTATTTCCCATTCTCAGAATATGGAATCTCATGGAAATGAGCTGTAGTATTATTGAAGGAATCTGGAGACTTGTGTTAATACAATTTTCGGTAAACAGGGCTGAGGCTAGTATATTTATTCTTTACCTTTTCTTTCAAGATCATTGGTTTTTCACTGGCTGCGTCAGTAAAAGGGAAAGACCGCAGTGTAACGCATTACTTTAGCTGACAAAAACCTGCACAGAATACTAAAAACGTTTAAGAAATCCCCGTCCGAAACTAATATGATCAGTTGTACCATTTTTTCCTAAAGGAAATTCGTCATTCTCTGAATCAATTAGGTACGTTTTGTAGCCAACTATTTATGTTTTGGTACGTGACTGTCTTATTAAAATAACCGCTGTACTACCGCAAAGCTTGTATGTATCTTTATAATAATGCCTCAACCTATGAAAAATCCACAAAGGAATTCCCAATACCAACCATTCGAGGAATTTCCTACAAAGCCTTTGAAAACTACATAAACTAATCCAAGCCTTACTCCCATTAAGATAAGACTTAACATAGTACAGCAGAAAGTAGACCATTTAACACACAGGTAAGTGTAACACGAATTATTTCAAAAGTCCTGTTAACTTAACAAATTTCATCAGACATTATATATTTCTAATTTGGCTGGTTAATTTTAAAACATGCAACGGTCGAAGCAATTTGTGATAAATGGATTTTTTTCTTTTAATGCACTTGCGAGCAGACTATAGATATAGTAATTATTGAGTACGAAGCGTTTACTAAGATGTAAATTAGTTTTCAGTCGTTTCCTGGCAAAATATCTTCTCAGGAGAATCGGTATCGTAGTAACCTGTCTTCGGCTTTATTATATCGTACTAATATTATAAATGACCTGACGATGACCTGGCGGGCTACTCTCTAAGCCCGAAGTCCGTAATTTCGGGCTTAGTTGCGGGCGTATTCTACTTCTTATTATCTAACTACTAAGAATTAATGGCTACTGGTTGTCAGTCATTCTTAGTTCGGGTTCAGGACTAATCGGAAGTCCGTAGATGATACGGAGTAGAATACGCCCGCAACTAAGCCCAAAACTACGGACTTCGGACTTCGAGAGTAGCCCCCCCTGGTTAAGGTCGCGGGTAGCCGATGGATGCGAGACGCGCAGGACCGGTCGTAGTAGCAACGTTTGGGGGAGGCCTATGTCCAGCAGTGGACGTCTTTCGGCTGATATGATGATGATGATGAATATTATAAATGCGAAACTTTGTGAGAATGGATGTATGGATGGATGTTTGTTACTCTTTCACGTCAGAACGCCTGAAAGGATCTTCATGAACTTTGGCACAGAGGTAGATTATAGTCTGGAATAACACGTCCTACTTCCATTGATATATAAAAACCCAAGATACACACTCAGTATCTCAAAAACGTCCGCAAAAAATAAGCGCAATATGTATAATTATGCGCAAGTTTCAAACAATCTCGCATCGCTCGCCATATTGCACTGCTTTGTAAAAACAACTTTAAGCGATCCGTGTAAGGTTCAATTTGCAAAAAAAAATTGCGCATCACTCGCCATACTGAACTGCTTTGTAAAAACAACTTTAAGCGATCCGTGTAAGGTTGAATTTGCAAAAAAATTGTTTATAGTATAACTACACACGACTCCCACATGACACTTGATACTTACATGTCAGTTTTTGACAACAGTTTCGAGTGTTGCATTTGGTCGAGACTGTGCATCTTGGGTTTTTTATATATCAATGCCTACTTCCTACTAATATGTATTATTAATGAGAAAGTTTGTGAAGATGGATGGATGGATTTTTGAACACTCTTTCACGTCAGAACGCCTGAAAGAATCTTCATGAAATTTGGAACAAAGATAGACTGGAATAACACATAGGCTATATATACCCCGGGAATATGTTCCCTAGGGATCACGCTTGTTCCCTCAGCTTTATCAGAAGCAGTATTATCCTTAACACTGGTTCATAGAGCTTAGAAAAGTCAATAATTCGCACAAACTGTGAAAGAACTCACATACTCATATCGACATCCTTAGCCCAATTTTGCCCACTGCTGTTTATAAGCCTCTATTTTTTTTACGCCAATTCCCACGTTGCTGTGTCAGCGTCATCCAGGTTCTACCCGCAATGGCAACAATTTCGTCTATCCGTCTCGCTGAAACTAGGTCTCACAATAGTGCTAAAACTCACCTATATCACGGAGTCATGGTTTTGAGACAGAATACAAGCTAATTTTTTGCTGCTTAGGCTGACTGTCCACTGGAGTGGAGAAATATTAATTAACTGGCTTATGCCCGCAACTTCGTACGCGCATATCCTGTTTTTTTTTTCGTTCCCGTAGGAATTACTGGAAATCCTCTTTTAGGGCTCCCTAAGGAAGCTATATGCCAAATTTCAGTTTTCTACGATCAGTAGTTTCGGTTGTGCGTTGTCTGTCAGTCACTCAATCAGTCAGTAACGGAAGAATTTTATTTATTAGGATGATGGAATTGCATAAAATGGCAGTGACTGACGCGGAGCAGCGTTAGCCTTAGTTCCCTTATCAGTTCTATATAATATTATACTAGCTTCTGCCAGCGGCTTTGCCTGCGTTGTCCATAGGGAACATACTCCCGGGATAAAAAGTATGTCCTTTCTCAGGCTCTAGTTTTGGCGTGAAAGCGCGACAGACAGACAGACAGACGGACCGACAGACAGACCGAGTTACTTTCGCATTTATAATATTAAAATATATAAAATAATATATAGAGTAAGGAAGTAAGGATTATATATAATAATCTCTGTCCATATCGTTATCAGGATACCATTTTTTACAAGATGGTGTACATAACACAAATCTTGCATCACTCCATTATTTGTCTGTTAAGAGCACCCCAAATAGAAAAGATAAGATAAAATGAATTACGACTGCAAACTGCTTTTAGAGATTGAATAAACGAAGACAATATTTCATTCCTTAGGCTTGCCTGCTTGAGCCTGGACTATGTAAAAAAGAACAGTGATAAATGATCCTTCAGGATAGGAAAGTGAACCATAAAAAAAAATTAGTAAGTTCTGTAAAAAGTTACCGATACGATTGACAATATATCCATGATGAGTCGATCTTCAAATTCACGCTGTATGCTGTTTAGCAGTTCCAAAAACAACACTCACTGTCCTATAGAGGAAGAACCATGTTCCACGTTCAGCCGACCTCACAGGCGTATAATAAACGAGTATAATCATGTATGAAGGTCAACTGTCCTCGATACAGACTTATCACCACCTACAGCTGTGTGCAATAATTACATATTAACGTTGACGTATCGATCACAACAGCTCATTACGAACGACAGCTCATTTCCTAAGATCATTAACATTGCTTTCACCCTCACTCGCTTCAATATGGAGTTGGGTTTCTAAGAAGAACATAATAGAACCAGCTCTAGTATCTATAAAATTATAGTTCACACGTTTTGATTGAGACTCTGCCTTTCTCAAATAATACTGGTAACGTCTAGAACATCGCTTGCTTCTTCGTGACAATCTAAAAGTTGGATTTGACAACTGGGTAGAGAGGGATAGAAGATCGCTTTACCAGTAAGTGCGAAAGAGATTTATTTTCATGTCTCTTTCATACTTACTGGTAAAGCAATGTTGTATCCTGTTGTTAAATCCGACTTCTGAGGTTGTCACGAATATAGTGATGCTAAAACCAAAAATCTATCTATAAAAGGTGAAGTTTCAAAATGATGAAGGAGCCTTTAACTTTTAGATGACATACATAACCAAATATAGCATCAGTAAAGGATAAGCTTAACTGATAGTTTTGGACATTAGAACTAGACATATACAATGAAAAAGCAGGAAATATTTACATGAACTGTATTCCAACAATGCTCCCAATAAATAAGGTTGTCTTGAAACAACAAACTGTCCTCTAGATAAAGCGAAAGCAGAATCATTTGGGGACACTAATGCTGCACGAAATGTAAAACAGTGCTCTTATTCATAGCCCAGACAATACGGCAAGCATACAGGCAGATATATTCACTTGCATGATATGTGAAGTCTCAGTATACATATGTTTTGCACCAACAGAATCAATTAGTGCTACATAAGTTCGCATGTTATCAACAAAATTCAATAACTCTGTCACAGAAATAGGATTTGTATTGTTACAGTAAATTAACGCGAAACTTGCGAGACTTGTCTTCAAAACGAGATAAAACTCTATATTTAGGTTGTAGTAAACAATACTATTTAATAAGATTGTTCTGTGAATGAGTTTTGATAACTTGGACAAACAAAAGTATTTGATTATAAATGATCATGAAAAAAATGTAGAGAATAATGTTCTATTAGTTAATACTGTGCTAGTTGAAGATAATGCGGATAATGCGAGGCAATTAACCGAGTTGAAATAAAATTAATACATTTTGGACGTTGTTACTCATGTACTAATTTACGCTACTGTCTAAAATCTAGAACAGGGCAATTGTTGTGAGCTAGACCATTTCATGATAGGAAACAACCTTTGTGATAGCGTAGTTTTTCATCACAAAAATGCTGATGACAAATTTTAGCAATGTTTGCAGGGGAAAACGTACTGCAGATCAAAGTTCAGTTAATTAGTATTGTTAAAATTTTTAGTACTCCAAATATGTACAATTTTAACCTTCACAGACAGAAAATCAGGTAGTCTAGTTAAGATGCTAGTGATCAATATCTTAATGACGCATGTTTTGTAACATGTAAGGATTGAATAGTAAGACGAATTTAATTAGCATAATCAGCCCATATGTGCCTACATTAACGTGTCGGGTAGAATATTTCTTAAACATTATAATCCTTAAGATCTGGAATCCAAATTATTGGACTAAGCTGCTGAATGATCCTGAAAATAGATACTCCTTTAGATGTAATATTTGCTCTTGGATGGTTCCAAATGGTGTTTTATTTATTAAGCCTTTATTGCTGAAGTACTAAACATAAGTGTAATCTAATATTATTATAAAACTTAAATCTATCACTGTGTTTTAATGAGAGCTAAAAATGTTTGGGTAGTTTGACATTCCAAGATGACATCAAGTCTTGCTGTGTTGGTGATTTTTATGGAGCACTTCGTACGACGGTCTTCGATATTGGAAAACGAATAATGGAACTCAAACAGTGATGGGCGCTTTGCACGGCGCAGTATCGAAAGATGGAGTGAAGCTAGGACCAAGGAGCCCAACGACCGAAAGAAGCAGTGTGTCGTCGGACGGTGGAACGGTCGACGAAATTGTTATCGTCGCGAACAGCACCTGGATGAGGCAGAACAGAATAGTGGACACTCCCAGGAAGAAGAGGTCCAACAGCGCGAAAAGTTACGACTCTGGATGAAAAAATGTATTAAGTATGTCAGAAATATCGTTTCTATGTTCTCATGGAGCTGTGCTTTGAAGAGGTTGTGGTTGTCTAGGACATGGTCCTCCTTAACGTTGTCTGTTCCTGAACGTCTTTTTTTAAGGAATCGTCAAATGACTTCTTCTGCTCTGCGCGGAGCGAAAGGGAGTGTCAGACTCTTACTGACTAAAACCCATGATGATGATCCATGTTCCTCAAAATGCCAGGTTCCAGGGTCGCGGAGGCTCTTTCGAACAAATTCCGCAACCCTAATTCCGAAACGTCTAGAGAAGCATTGAACTATAGTTGTTTAGTGTCTATACCAACTTTCTCTAACTGCCTGAATAGTAATGCAAATATTTAAAGCTGAATAGTTACGAAAAGAGAAATCTTTCGTTGCAAATGAGAAACGTTAAATTACAGATTAGAAACAAGTCTAAGGATTAAATGTTGTTGTGGTTACTTGGTGATAGAACCTTACTATCTTAAAGCTGGTATGAATGCTTCCTCTAGGAAGAAAATTTACCTTTAAATCCTTTGCGAATTCATCATATTTACATTGTTTAGCTGGATTGGAAAAATGAGAGTTTTTTGTTATGCTCTTAATGTACCCTACTCACTTTTTTCCTTATCTCTCTAAGGGTTGATTTTTCAATCCTTGGATAAAACTTATTCGTCTAATAAAGTCAATAATACAAAAATGTCACCTGTAAGATAACAAAAGACGGGCAATTAGAACACCTTCTTGAAATGGTCGTTTAATACGATATTCGACGAATAAGTTTTATCTAAGTATTGAAAAATCGGGCCTTATTAATACATATATCTATAGTATATCTCTTACAAAGGCGAGCAAAAATCAAGTATTGGGTTCTTTTACACCCAATTCTGGGTTTAGCTTACCTTTGTACATAAGCTATCATGTTATTTGTATTTGTTGTATGTTTTTGTGTGCAATTAAAATTAATTGTACTGATGTTCCAACAATTTATATTGTACGACGTAATGAGTCTTCACATTTGAAACACAAAACTAGGACTCCGACTTAAGAATGTCAAAGACTGCAGTTCCCGCAGCATTGTACGAGTAGCTGCATTATATGAGGAAAAATATGAAGTTAACTCGAGTACCTGTCTGACTGGATAGGTGCCGGTATACAGGGTGATTTTTTTAAGTGTACCTTCATGGCCAAATCCGAAACTATGAGGAATATCGAAAAACATTGAAAGGAGTCTCGAGCCTGATTTTGATGAAAAGTAAAACTGCATTATTGGATTTTTGAAAAATCGTTATACCTAGGAGTTGAACCACTTTATTCATTTTCAGAAAAAAAAAAATATCAACTGATAAATTTTCAAAAATATATGGTGCAGGTTTAGTTTTCATGAACATTGGGCCCGAGAATCTACAACTGCATCATGGAATTTCAAAAAAATATCAATATCGGTTTTAGTAGGTGGATTTAGTCAGTAAGTTAAATATTATTAATATAATATATAATAATAGCGTTTTTCTAATTAAAATGTACTATTACTTCCCAGAATTTGATCCTTATTAGCGACAGTTTCGGGTGGTGTAATAAAACAGGGTATGTATTTTTTTTTCAAAATGAACGGCTATGATTCCTGGCCAGGAATACCGATTATTTATAAATCCAATGATGCAGTTTTCGATATTCCTCATATTTTCGGATTTGGCCATGAAGGCGCACTTTAAAACATCACCTTGTATAAGGTGGAATAACCACATTAACCACCTGTCAAGTCATCCAGGGTATATAACCTAGCTAGAAACACTGAAGCAATACAAATCCTTAGTGGTTAGGTAATACGGAGTAGAGTAGGTACCTACACCCGTATCTAAGCCCGAAACTACGGACTTCGGGCCTAGAGAGTAGCCCCCAGTTTTGTCACATCCTAACTAATATTGTAATTATAAAATTCAGTTTTCTTATTCGTTTTTTTTTTGTGATGCGTTCACACCTAAATCCCTGAACCAATTTTGACGAATTTTGATACAGAGATAGATGCAACCCTGGATACGAAAAAAGCCTGTAAGGCTTTTTAGGGAAAATCTATATAAATAAACGCGAGCAAAGATGTGAACAACAGCTAGTTTGTCATAATATTGTGACGATATTTGTTAGACATGTCTAGTAGTACCTTCAAGCCTCTACTTGATGGACAACCAGTCACATGATTCGGTAATTTTATTGCCAAAGTCATCACATACAGAAACGATTGATTAAAGTTTTAATGATTTCAGCGTCACCTTAATAGGCTTGCTAGATGCCGACTAAAACCAGACCTTGGTGATTATTATGAAGCTAGGTTAGCTAGGATAATAACACCGCCTTTCAGAACCTGTGATGTTTAATACAAAGGATATTAGGTCTACTTTCTTCGCCAAAAACATGTATATTAAACCTTAACCTAACTTAGATATAACTTAGGTCTAACGCATGGCCAATAGCAAGTTAGCATAGTTCAATATGTTAGTCATTTAGTTGCTTAATTACCATGCGCAGCCAAATCACCTATTACAAACTTCAAACGGTCAAGTTACATTCAAATGACGTCACATCAAAACAGCTGTTAGTTGACACAACACTATCGAAAAGTCATAACAAGCCGAACGTTTCTCGGCCAGAGTTCAACAATTTAATTTAGAAGCCTAATAGGTGATTATTTTACAATTAACTTACGACAACATCCAATGTGGAGGTAGACGACATGTCGATTGTGAAAATCCCCTCGCCACTCGACGCTGGGACCACTTTAGCGCCACGTTTTGGCACTTTGAAGCACCCCACTAGTTTAAAAGTACGCACCATTATCACTATTTGCACTGAACACACTTTTTTAATTCAAAAACAGTTGTGTTTACACTTCGAATAAATCAAATATGGCGGCAAAACGCGATGGCCGTGCGAACGCTACGCGCATGCGCGGTTGAATGACAGTTTGGGTCATTATGGCGCGAAGCCGGTGCGCCGGGCAGGTAGATTTTTGTCTATTTTATCAGGATTCGATGGACAACGATAAACCTTTTTGCATTGTTTCCCTGCTGCTAACTTCGAGAAGAATGGATATTATTTCAAACCTGATTATTTATTCCCACGGTTCTGGGTGGAGATGTGAGGTGTTATGTACGGTCAGAATTTTGTTTTCTATTTTTAAATTTTTAATTATTAATATTATAAATTTATTCGAGGATAATGTTCGTCTAGCCTTATTGCATACTAGGTATCTTGACTTAAATCTGTAGCCTGTTGTTGTAGCTTGTTTTAGCTAAATAGCCAGAACCTAAAGCTGACTTTTACGTCTATTTTGAAGATCCCAGAAATCTGGATTTAGTTTCCGTAGAACTACATGAGCAAACAGCTACAGGAGGATTTTCGTAATGTTTTAGATTTCGAGACTAGGTTGGTACTTACCTACATAATTCCACAACGCATACGCAATTTTGAGAAATTTTTCAAGACTCATAAATTCAGTATGAATAAGATGATCATACAAAATATGGTTATCCTTTTTCCATTGACATTTATACTAATATTATAAAGCTATTTTAGTGTTTGATAGCCCATTTATCGAGGAAGGGAGGAATGTAACATCACGTGACGACCAATAGGAGTGCAGCATTCATGAAAAATGTGACTCAAACTATCTATTGCAAAATATCTATCTATATATCAATGAATGAATCGACTGCAACATAAAATGACTTAAAATACAGTAACCAGATGAAACAATAGTTGGTAAGAGTGACTGTACTGCTATTGTTATCAATAAACAAAATGCTCAAAAAATAAAAGCTACTGAACCAAACTGAATCGGATTTTACCGGACCAAATGGCAAGTATACCGCATCGAACTAAGAAAGAATCACAGAAATCGGATCAGAAACCTCGGAGTAATCAGTGTACATACATAAAAAACAAAAAAAAAATAGCCACCGAATTGAGAACCTCCTCCTTTTTTGGAAGTCGGTTAAAAATGAAGAGAAAGCAGGTAAACTAATTAACATCACACTTTGTTTATCCCTCAAACTCGTTTTGTTAGCTGGCAACACAGTTAACGGTCGCGTGCAAGTCTTGCCATTTGCATATAAATCTCAGTGTTGCCAAGTGAAAGTCGTCGTTGTGCAAGGACATTGATCGCGACCGGTGAATGAATCATTGAGGAAACAATGAACCAGCGGATTGATACTTAGAAACTGTGAGACTGGAAGTAGTTATGTTGCAAAAAGGTGTGAGATAATTTGGTTGATTTTCTAGGTTGATGATTGAAATACGACCGTGCGGCCATCTTCAGGGATGATCGAACATCGATCTTAGCAGTTCGTGCTTATGAAAGTGATCGAGGGAACGACTTGTGATTGCGGAGAATAGGACTTTTGTTAAGGATGGGAAGTCATCCAGCCAGTGACAGTTCCCACTCTGGGCAGAGCGGGAGGGAGTGTCAGACTAGAAAGAAAGAAAAAGAGTTTATTTGCGCCAAGCATGACGCATACCAAAAATAAAATAAAAATAAACAAAATTACAACTTTATGAAAGTACTAATAACAGCCCGAAGACTGAAATTTCCGGAAATGGAATCGAAACCACGACTGGGATCTGCAGAATATATTAAAACCAATCCTCACAAAACGGACGTAAGAGATTTATCTTGCTACGCTTTGATACCGGCATTGATCGCAGACACTTTAAAACCGGTTTAAGCTTAAGAATGCAATAACATTGCGAAATAGCATCGATTCGAAATTAAGACACGTCCTTCTGCGAACCGGCATTCTATCAATGGATGACTCATCTGCCTCATTTTCCTGTGTAATAAATATAGCCTTCGGTTTTTTAGTAGTTCTTTGAAAATTCTCTCACGATTTTTTAAGAAACCACAAAATGTTGTAATTTGTTGATTGCATCTGTATTCTTTAGTCGTTTATTTTGTCCCGACGTTTATTTTATTGCAGTATCATCTATGTTTTTATCTTTGTTTCTAACCAATTAAGGTATTTGAGGATTTTTTTTTATTAGGTAAAGTATTGTCTTCAAAACAACTTTTCATTAAATATTTTGATATATTTATTGATAAAAACTTTTAGTTTATAACATTACAAAACGGAAAAAATCTTAATTAAAGATTACATTTGCATCTAGTTTCTAGAAATTTCAAAGGTTAAGTTCGATCACTGATAAAAAAATATATTATACAACCTGTAACAGAATACACGCAATACCTCTTAAGGGGTCATTGAACTCATCATTATGAATAACTTTCACTATGGGACCAACAATGAAATTGTGAAAAAAAAATCAACTCCCCCATACATTTATGTGCGCATAACCATAACTCGACAAAATGTACTGAACAGCTGTTTTTTTTTCGCAATTTCGGGATTGCTCTCACAGTCAAAGTTGTTCATAATGATGAGTACAATGATCCCGTAAGAGGTATTGCGTTGATTCTGTTACAGGTTGTATCAATGACTTTTCACGCACTCATAAGGCCTACGCACACTGGGACGGAACCGTTCAGCGCACAGCGCTTAGATCCGGCGGCGGGATGCCACGGCACCGCTGGAATGCTAACTGTAGCATTCCGGCCTACCAAGACATCCCGCAGCGTGCCGCAGCATACCGCCTCGGGATCCCTTATCGCGCTCTCCAATGCCGTGTCAAGTAATCCCTTTTGATGCATGTGATAATTTTATTGTAATGTTATTAATTACTAGCTGACTCGGCAAACATTGTTTAACCATACAAAAAAAAAAAATACCCTACCACCTATTCTCATACCTACCGAATAGTCGTTTTGGAAGAGTTCGATAATAAACACCGTGGCACGAGATTGTTATATATTAGATTATGTAGTTACCTACCTAATTTTCTACACAATGTAAATTGTTTGAGCAAATGAAATGAATGAATAGGATCAATTCATAACATTGGCAATTACCTATGTCATATTCTTATTAGATAAGTTTGAATGTTCTTTGGTAAAAAAAAACCTTTGCCATTCGTTCCCAGTATGCGTAGGCAATTACTCTTAAAACCACATGTCCATTAAGAATTTTTGAACAACCGTAAAGTATACACTAGAAAAAAAAAATAACAAAAAGAAATTAAAACATTCGAATAGCCTCAATCCTCGCGAACAGTTTGATCTTCATCTGAATGACGGCCAGGATCCAGTCTGCTGGAAGCGCCACATAGCGCATGTCGTGTTCAGTGTCATGGCCTTCGATTCTGAACCACATCTGAAAGAAAATAAAATAATAGTTAAAAACAAGGTTTTCTTGGCACTAAAAAAAACTCGTTCTGTACTGTGTACTGTTGAGGAGGTCATCTGGAGCCTACCCTAGACGGATGATCTGGATGTGAGACGTGGAAGGTCACTAAGGACATCTCGCACAAACTCCAGGTCGTTATCAACCGATTTCTTCGTCGTATCCTCGGTGTTTACTGGCCTGTGAAAATCTCCAACCAAGATCTGTGGGAACGCTGCGGTGAGACTCCGATCGACCAGCAGATCAAACGCCGCACGTGGAACTGGATCAGCCACACGCTCCGAGGTATCCTGAACACATACCGAGGCAAGCCCTAGACTGGAATCCCCAAGGAAAGCGTAAACGTGGTCACCCCAAGCAGACCTGACGCCGGACGATCATTGCAGAAGCGAAGCAATTAGGAAAGACCAGGGCCCCAAGTCTGCTATTACAATAGTGTCAGAATGGTCTATCATTGATTTCATAAAGGTTGATTTTGACAAGATTCTATGCCATTTCTTTCAATGAAGTGTCAGTGGTTGACCACTGGAAAGTCATAATGACGCTTTTATATCCAGCAGACTTGGGGCCCTGGAGCGAAATGAAGCGCGAAGCTCAAGACCGTTCGGGATGGCGGCGCACTGTGGACGCCCTCTGCCCCATCTAGGGGACATAGGAACTCAAGTCAAGTAAGTCTACCCTAGACGGGTTTTTATGATTACTACGTACTGATTACGTAGTAATCATAAAAATCAATTGCCATTGGATTAGTTCTAATTTCAACTTGCAAGATTTGCGAAAGAAAGAAAGCTCTGCGGTAGTGCAGGTACCTACCAAATAAGTGTGATTCTCCAGCCAATATATTCTGTAAACTTCTCATCGTGAAAACTTAGACGCAGTGACTCACTTGAACTTGCTAGAAGTTGAACTATCGCTTTACTTATACAGGGTTATTTTTAAAACATACAAAATGCAATATTTAGCCAATGAAAATGTTTGAAACAGCTGATATTTTTTTGACTTTTCAGGGTTGGTCTCAAAGTAAAAGTTGTTTATAATCATGTGTACTTTCACTGGCTAAGAGGTTGTTGGTGTTTTACAAATAAACCTGTTTGTGTATATTTACTATGGCATCAAGTAGAATATTAAAATTATAGTGATAGTTCACTTCTATAGTCCACGCCACGAGAATCTATAAATTTTGTAAACACACATTCAATTTTTTCAAATATCTGTTCCATGTGTCAGACGCGTTCCAGTACCACAAAACATTAGACACACAGCTCTTTATATCGATAAAATATAACCCTACTAAGTGAAAATGCTCGTTTCTTCCGTATTACATGTATGTTACTTCGAGTTGATTGATTTTGGAATTATTTGTTGTCGCTACGTAGCTTAGTAGAAGTTCTTTGTTTACAAAATTTATAGCTTCTCGTGACGGGGACTATAGCTAAGAATTCTTAAGTTTCAAACTTGAGATTTTAACAGACCTTCCCAGGTTATCTTGCATGTGAACTGTGCTAGGTGTTCAAATAATCGAAAATCTGGATAATTTTGAAAAGTGATTTTGTACATACACAATATATATATTATATACCTACATGGTAGCTTCAGAAAGATTACGAGTATGTCGCCCGCGTATGTTTATATTTTATTTAAACTACGAAGATATTTTTGATTAAGGACACATATCCAGACTTTAACTATAATATAAAGTTAAAGTCCGGATAATTGAGTCTTCACTTTATTCTCGAAACCAAACCATTATGAAATAGGTAATTTCTCAACGTTTCGATCGACATTTCACAAGAAAACCCCTGTTGTTTGAATCTTACTTATCCTGTTTAGTTCATGTACGCGTATGTTTATATTTTATTTAACCTACGAAGATATTTTTAATTACGGACACATATCCGGACTTTAACTATATAAAGTTAAAGTCCAGATAATTGAGTCTTCACTTTATTCTCGAAACCAAACTATGTATTATGAAATAGGTAATTTCTCCAAGTTTCGATCGACATTTCACAGGGAAACCCCTGTTGTTTGAATCTGACGTAACCTGTTTAGTTCATGTAAGTATATGTATATAATAAAGAAATGAATGGGAAAATTACAACATTATATTCATTTATTACATTTACAACGTCAGAGCAGAGTAGGTGAATAAATACTTAGTAGGTTTCGGGTGTGGTTTAGGATAGGGACAGTTTACATTAAACGCAAATAGGGAAAGCCTATACCTATTGCGGAAACCCATGGCAATTAATTCGATAGGCTATTTATTAATTTGTGCTTTTTAAGACAATACCGTGACTTTCAACACGAGTTACAAAAATCTTTATTTTTAATGGGGTAACCAACGGAACCATATTACTAAGCCTCCGCTGTTCGTCCGTCCGTCCGTATGTCTGCCAGCGGGCTGTATCTTAAGAACTGTAATAGGTAGACAGATGAAATTTTACAGATTGTGTATTTCTCTTGCCGCTATAACAACAAATAATAAAAATTAAGTTTTATGGTACGGAACCTTTCGTGTACGAGTCCGACTCGCATTTGACTGGTTTTTTTTATTACAAAATTCTTCCCAAAGCTTTTCTCCCGTAGCATACCCCATAGGTTGATTGTTAAATAAATAAAAATAAAAATAAAAAGCCTTTTATTTCTTGCATTATAAAATCCAGCTTAATAATAGGTTAAAAAGTAGTTTGGAAAAGAAAATTAATACATGCTAGTTTTTACAATCTATAACTTAATACTATTGTTAATTGCAAGAACCCCTCCTCAGGTGAAGGTGAAGGCCTCCTCTAAAGAAATCCATTTATCTCTGTGTAGCGCTATTTGTTGCCAGCAGGGGCCAGCGATTTTGACTATTTCGTCTTCCCATCTCATATAAGGTCTGCCTCTGAGGCGCTTACCCTGTGGGCCCTTCCATTTAGTTATCCTGCCGGTCCACCTCTCGTCTGTTAGCCTCGCTACGTGCCCTGCCCACTTCCACTTTAGTTTTTTAGCAAAGCTTAAAGCATCTTTGGCTTTGGTTATTTGTCTAATTATAGTGTGTCGAATTTTTTGGAGCTTTTTAATATTCAGCATGCTTCGTTCCATTCCGCGTTGGCAAGTAGTTATTTTGTTTTTTATTTTCGTAGTATATTTCCAGGTCTGACACGCGTAGGTAAGGCATGATGGTAGGAGGCATGAAGTCCATACTTTTGTTTTGAGATTTATTGGCATGTTGCTTTTAAATATTTCTTTTAAGGACCAGTACTTATTCCAAGTATTTTGTGCTCTGCGTTCAACCTCTTGTTCATTTTGTTTACTGTCGAAGCCAATTTGTTTCCCAAGGTATATGTATTTATCTGTATATTTCAAAATTTCATTGTCTATTGATATTTTTACATTTGTGCTGTTTGTCATGACCATTGTTTTTGAAAGGTTGATTGTTACCTATCGTAAAATATTTTTGGGTAAGAAGTAGCATAATGCAGTCAATGATAGTTCAGTTTTGTATCGGTTAAATAAAATTCGTTACCGTTTTAAACCGAATTCAATATTTTAGAACATACAAACTGACTTTCAAACATTCACTAACCCAACAGAGAATCGCACTATGGAAAAAAAACTTACAAAAAAAAAGAAGCCTGCGAAAAAACTGAAAAGCAAAAAATAATAAACCTTTTTACAAAAAATAACTTTACTAACGGAAGTCGGTGTTTTTGATTGTTTCTTCGTATTTTAACACCGACTTCCGTAAGAGTTAGTTTTTCCATGGTTTAGTTTTTTTTTTGTTAAAAAGTTTTTTTTTGTGGCTATCTATCTACTATTACTACATGCTTAATTTTTGATTACTTTTAAAATAGCTACCTACCTTACTTTAGCTATTAACTATTATATAATCCTACTTTAACTATTATTTTATGTATAATAAAAAATACTTAAAAAAACAGGCTTTATATACCAACATGGTTAGGCCTACAAAAAATGCTACACAACTCAGCATTAAACTTTGTAAATGAACAATAAATCACCCCTATTTTCCCACCCTTACGAGTACGAATTTTGTTTCCAAATTCATATAGGACCAACTTCAAGATATACCCTATCCACTAAAAAAAGAATGATCAAAATCGGACCCTTCTGTAAGAAGTTATGCGAGGTCATACATAAAAAGGGGGGGGGGGGCACCTCTGTTTCTTATTTATTTTATTTATTATTATGTAATTTTTATTATATATTTTGCGGTTTTTTCGTCTGTTAAAAAGAAGTATCCAGCCCAAAGAGCAGTTGGCCCCCACCCCAGCTGTGAGCTGCAGTGGACTTACATTAGTCAAGAAGATTTTGCCACAAGGAATGTGCTAACTAATTTTGAAAGTATTTTTAAAACTAAAAAAAAATCTGCACGATCAGTAAACAAATGCGAGCTTTATTTTGCGCCTTTTTTAATATAAGGGATAGTTGAGTATTCTGATGTACCATCTGCTACACAATAAATCCTTTAATTTGATAATGTGCCTGTATTAGAACCACCTGAAAACTTAAGTTTTCGCCTCAAAGCTCCACTTCAAAATCATATTACAGGAAAACTGTATGTGTACTTAAAAAAATGTTCTTAACATATTTACTACTAGTTAAAAACATTCTTGTTTGGCCATATTAAATAAAAAAATAGCCTACGACCTATTCTTAGCCCTGCCAAATATACACAAAAAATTTCATAGAAATCGGCCGCTGCCTTCGTGAACAGTTCCATATACCTACATCCATGCATTTGAACGCGCCGCGGCCACGCCACCGCCGCCGCCGCCCCGCGCCCTCTGAGTTCGTAGCCACGGCCTTACGGAATCGCACTGCTGTAGACATGTCCAGGCTTCACCCAAGTGAAGTGATCACGAAATGTGCTGTCAATCCAAGTAATTAAGTTAGAATGAAAGCTCACTTCGTGATCACTTTCCCCAATCCTTCACTTCGACATGTTTGCAGAAACGACCGGCTGAAAAAATGTGTCCAACGACGTTAACGTGTTGATAGTATAATGTACATGTACCATAGACGAATGAAGAATGATTCATTGTTAAACTAAGTAGGTTACCGCCAAAGAGAATGATTTGTTGCTGTAAAATGAGATTTAAGTTAACAAAAGGAGACTAAGCAACCAAAGTAAGTACTTATCTGACAATTTTGTTAGCTAAGTAGGTACATAATAAAAAGACTCCGTGTCTTTCATTTTGAAATGATTTCGATTATAGTTCCCAGTGTTACTGTTATTAATTTTAGCAAGTATTTACGTAGTTACATTATTAGCTAGCGTTACGTAAGGCACAAGCATTATTACGTCCTGCTTGACGAATTTATTATTGTAATTTTGCGTAAGATGTGTATTTTTATAATACAATTTATTATGAAACATGTCACATAGGACATAATGCGTTTGTGTGGCCTAAATAACACAACTTGCTCTATTTACTAAAATGCACCTATCATTTATTTTATAGGATAGGTTTTTTTTTTTGTATAGGAAATTATCAAATGACTCTTTTCGCTCTGAATTTAGAGAAAGAGAGTGTCAAACTCTTACTGACTAAAACCCATTCGAGTTCTTTGTGACTCTTTCGAACAAATTCCGCAACCCTGGCAGGCACTGGCCCCGTATATTATGCTGAAATCTCTTCGAGGCGCTCGTGCAACAAAACGCGTCGTCGACCGCGCCTGGGGGGCTACTCTCTAAGCCCGAAGTCCGCAGTTTCAGGCTTACATGCGGGCGTATTCTACTCCGTATCCCCTACAGACTTGCGATTAGTCCCGAACCCGAACTAAGAATGAATGACAACACGATTTGATACTAACTGTCAAATCGTGTTGTCATTCATTCTTAGTGGTTAGGTGATACGTAGTTATAGAAAATATAACCAAGAATACGCCCGCAACTAAGCCTGAAACTACGGACTTCGGGCTTAGAGAGTAGCCCTCAGGTTCTGATCGGTCGGCGAGCTACCAGACGCTCGCCGTCCGCAGGCCCACGCCTACGGTGGCCGGGAATCGCCCTGCGACGAGACGCCCAGGGCGACTTCTTCTGTTGGGGCGGCTGGGACGTGAGGTTTGCCTCTCCCTCACGTGATCCGTCTCCTCCTTCGCTAGCATTAGTTACTGCTTCACAGCCTAGCAGGCACTGGCCCTAGTGGTTTCAATTACCTACTCTCTTCAAAGTTAGAGTGCACAGGCTCCTTCTGGGTAAGCTCGCCCCATCGGAGACTTTGTCTTTCTCATCTCTGACCTAGACTAAAGTCAAGAGCAAACCCATCACAAATAAAAAAAAAACCTACAAACAATCTGCTTAGTCTTTTCTTGGGTATGTTATGTTAGTATGTTAGGTTCAACAGTCGGGACCAAAGGCTTTACGCGATTTCCGAGGCACGGAGGAGAAACACATGTTACATGTAATCGATGGTCATCCATCCTCGGACCAACCTTGGCAAGCGTTGCTTAACCTTGAATATCGACCTGCGCGTGATTACTTAGCTAAGAGCTCCTCATTTGACTAGAGCTTCAATCGCACCAAGGGCCTGTTTCCCCACCTATGATTATGTTCCCGTTGACTAAGTTACGTACTTGACAAATCTTCTTCTTTCGAGTCGATGGTATTCGTCAAATTCATCAAATCCCCCAAAGTACAGTAGTGCCATTCTGTAACAACATTTTCGAATCTCGATAGCGGAATCCGTGGTGAGTATCAAATTTTTACCTTTATGTTGTGTGCAATAAAGCTCACTTTGTGAGTTTTGCCACCCAGGTGAAGATGGATGTCGAAATAGTTATTTACAGAATAGACTAGTAGGAGCTGTTTAGTACATGAGCCACACGTTGGAGTGCCCTAAGTGCCCAAGCACCTGTACTTTGAGGGATTTTATGAATATCCGTATCACCGACGCTGCTACTTCGCGAATAATTTCAGAAATTCTGTTCAATTATTTCATTTATTTGAAGATTTTTTTTTTGATAAAGTTTTAATAAATAAATAAATAAAAAAACCTACGATCAATCTGTTTAGTCTTTTCTTGGGTGTGTTAAACAGTCGGGACCAAAGGCTTTACTGGATTTCCGAGGCACGGAGGAGAAACACATGTTACATGTAATCGATGGTCATCCATCCTCGGACCAACCTTGGAAAGCGTTGCTTAACCTTGCATATCGACCTGCGCGTGATTACTTAGCTAAGAGCTCCTCATTTGACTTGAGCTTCAATCACACCAAGGGCCTGTTTCCTCACCTATGATTAAGTTCACGACAACTAAGTTACGTACTTGACAAATCTTCTTTTGAGTCGGTGGTATTCGTCAAATTCATCAAATCCCCCAAAGTGCAGTAGTGCCACTCTGTAACAACATTTTCGTATCTCGACAGCGGAATCCGAGGTGAGTATCAAATGGCCTTTATGTTGTGTGCAATAAAGCTCACTTTGTGAGTTTTGCCACTCAGGTGAAGATCGATATCGAAATAGTTATTTACAGAATAGACTAGTAGGAGCTGTTTAGTACATGAGCCACACGTTGGAGTGCCCTAAGTGCCCTGTACTTTGAGGGATTTTATGAATATCCGTATCACCGACGCTGCTACTTCGCGAATAATTTTAGAAATTCTGTTTAATTATTTAATTTATTTGAAGATTTTTTTTCACAATGTTTTCATATATGTACTTACGATATGAAAGTTTTGATATACTTACTACATGAAAACATTGTAAAAAAAAAAAACTTCCAAGGATACAACATAAGAGGAAAGCAACTGACTGTTCTTCATCGCTAATGTGAGACAGTGAGACGTAGGTAGAAACTTTTAGGCACGCCACTATTGTGTCGATAAGTCAGTGAGTGGAGCAGGCGCGGGCCTGCGGACTGGCCCTCTGGTGCATAATTGACATGGCTCGCTAAGGTTGAAGAATTTGTTCTAAAGAGTTACCGCGGCCATGGAATGCAAAGGGCACGAGGAGGAACACGGACGGGTTGTAGTCAGTAAGAGTCTGACACTTTTTTCCGCTCCGCCCTGACCGGAAGGAGTCATTGAGTCAGGATGACTTATCATCCTAAAAAAACCGGTCAAGAGCGAGTCGGACTCGCGTGGTTACGATGGATTTTTTTACATGCTATTTTAACACTATAGACTTCTTATAGATTTTCCTGTAATCTATAGGTAAAGATCTATTATCTCCATTTTTTTTTTCAAAATTTTAGTTTTAGTAGTTTCAGAGATAAGGGGGGAAATTGACATTTTTCGTCTAATTTCTTGAATAACTTTAAAACCATTTGTTTTAAAATTATGAAAAAAATATAATTAAAAGCCTCACACTAAGCCCTTTCATTTGATATGTCACACGATATTGTCCATAAAACTTTTTTTTTTTTTTTTCTAGTTTGACCCCTAAAAGTAATCCCATACTAAAAATTTAATAATGTATGTTACATGTTCGTGTTTGGGTTAAAGAAGTCCATAAGTATACCAAATTTGAACAGAATCGGTTCAGTGTATCCGGGGAAAACTGGCTATGACAGATGGACAGACAGACACTCGAGTGAATCTATAAGGGTTCCGTTTTTTGTTTGGAACCCTAAAAAAATCAAAGTTACAAACTAATGCTTGTTTCTTGTAAATTCATTAAGCAGTCATTATTATACTTTTATCGTCCACATTGCTCTATACATGCGTCATCTATTAGATAGGTACCTAATTATTTTACCAATTACTAGACCACAACTCTGGTTTATCCAAGAATGTACCATTAGTTTCTATGGGTATTATGGGTAAATAAGTGAAAAAAAAAACGGCTTACATATGCCTATCTTACAGCATATAATACAATAACCGACATGATTAATATAGGCAATGATGTGGTTAATATTACAATGTACCTACGTCAATCCCAATAGGTGTCTAGGTCATTGTAGGCAGAAATAAGAGCGGTAAAAAGCGGCGGTTTAAAATGACTATTTAAGAACAAGGGGAAATAATAGTAGGTATCTACCTATTTTGAATAGGAAATATGCACGCGATTTTTCTGTTTGCAAAATTATTATTATTTATTATTTACAAAGCTTTAGCAAAGAACCTTATTTTTTTTTAAATACCTTCATCAGCGATGAAGTTATACGCCTTCAAAGATTACAATCAGAAAGAGAAGTCTGATATGAACTTTGACGTAAAAGTCCATGACGCCTATACAGCTGCCATAGAAAACAGCGTTTTCGCGAGAGGGACAGATATATCACTGGTAAGGAACTCCTTGGAGTATTGTTCCACTATTTGGTCTCCCTATTACTCAAGTTATATTAATAATGTTGAATCTGTTCAGGCCCGTTTTGTTTCCGAAAAGCTATACCTGACTACAAGTCTACAATGGCAGGTTAAGTAAGATGTTTAGCTTAAAAGAAAGACGGATCCATTCTGACTTACTGACATTACACAAAATTATAAATGGTTTTATAGATGCGCAATTGATTAACTATTTTATCTTTAGGATTAGCCAACGTAGCAAGCGGCATCATCGCATTTTTCAATAACCTACATTTACCTTAAATTCCACCTTTAATATCCCCCTAACACGTATGGCAAGGCTATATAATGAAAGGTCTAACTTAATGGATTACCTTATCGATGTTTTTTCTATGAGTTTCGCTTCATACAAACGTTTCTTATATAAAAAATGCGAACAATGCACGTCTATATAGCTCAAGACTTGTTTTGTTTTTGTAGTGTTTTGGATTTAGGTCTACTGGACACACTCTTATTTTTATTCTTAATTTGAGTTCAGTGTTATTTTAATTTCAATTTTTTTTTTAAGTTGTCGTGTGAGAATTTTAAATATGGATAATTGATATCTAAAGTAAATAAATTATTACTATTATTATTAATATTCAGTATGTCAATGTCATGCATACCTGTTATTTGCATGGTTACTAAAATGCCGATTTCAAATGTTATTTAGTATAAATTGTAAGTGACAGTGCTGTTGGTGTGCTTATTAATAAATAAATAAATATTTATTTAAAATAATTATATCTCGAGCAATTTTGACTCGTTTGTTTTTCGAGTAATTTTAATTCTATTTTGGCTGTTAGTATTGTTTTTGTATATTTTTAGATAAACTAAATTAATAGTAGGTAAATATTCTTTTCATGCATATTCCCTATTCCAACATTATGAATCTGTTTAACCTTTTCCCAACTGTTTTAGGTTAAGCTCCCAGTCTACCTTGATGCATGTAAGTATTTTACTAGCACTTCGCCCGCGACTTCGTCCGCGCTGCAAATTTCTTAAGGATCGCTAATTTTTTCTTGTAATAAATATAGCCTATGTTACTCAGGGATAATGTAGCATTCTAATGGTGAAATCGGTCCAGTAGTTTTAAGTTTATTCGTTACATCCAAATAAAAATCTTTCCTCTTTATAATATTAGTGTAGATATTGTTGAAGTGTAGCCCGGACGGGAAGTCCCGACATAGTTACCGATCGCTTAGCGACCGAAATTCGGTAAGGGCTGTACACAGTCAATGTTGAACACGATCCACGGATCAGCAGTGCAGCAGTGCTATTCTAACTAAACTAGTATTTCGATATCGAGCTTCGCCCGAGTGACAGAGATCACTAAGTGTGCTTTATAACAAACAACATAAGGTCTTATATAAATACGAATTTGATACTCACCTCGGATTCCACCGTCGAGACACGAAAATGTTGTTACAGAAAAGCACTACTGTTCTCAGGGCCTGATCTAGCTATTTAGCCGCTCCGGGCAAAATAATATTAGCTGCCCGTTAAAAAAATCGGACCTCCCATACAAAATACTATTTTTTCGGGCTCTTAGGCATGGTAATTTTCATAAGATTTTTTACTCCTACAGATAAAATTGAGGACTTCGTGCAATCGCCCGGCACCCTCAATTTTACCGCCCCTCATTTTTGCCGCTCTGGGCGTTTGCCCGGCTTGCCCCCCCTTAGATCGGGCCCTGACTGTTCTGTAAATAACTATTTTGTGATAGAGCTTCACCTGAGTGACAAAGCTCACTTATATTAAAACGAATTTTATATCTCACCGCGGATTCCGCTGTCGAGACACGGAAATGTTTTTACAGAATAGCACTGCAGATCAGTGATTTTGATCGTAGATCGCGTTCCCAACTGACTGTGTACGGGTGGCTAGAATGATCAACCTCTAAATAACTGTCATATAACTAACTAAATACCTACATACATATTTAGGCAGCTGAAGGTATATTGAAGCGATTTATTCTATTATGTTACCTACGTTTTCACTTGCACCATCTCGCATGCAAGTTGCAGTGCATTGCGGGCTACCTAGCCATAATGTTACTGAATCACTCGATCGTGCCCCGCAATGTTTAAACTTGCATACGATTTACTTGCAGGTGCAAACTCCATCTTAGACTTACCATCGGGACTCCTCGTACTTCTGGGGGATCAATGTGCTTGTCTTCGAGAGTGAAGAACACCGATGCTGTAGCCTGAGGTATGGGGTATGAGACCGTCGGCTGACTGAAGATGGCCTGCAATGTAAATCATTGAAATTGTTATCATCATACGAGATTAGAAGAGTTAAAGGAGGCTGCATTGTTGAACATGGTGAACATAGATCCCGAACCCGAGAAATTGTCAAATGATTTCTCCCGCTCTGGGCGGAGGGGGTCCCTGAGTGACACTCCCTAGTGTCAGGCTCTTTCTGACCCATCCACGCTCCTTCAAATGCATTCCAGGGTCGCGGGGTCTGTTGATATTTTTTTAATAATTAACTAACAAGAACATTTGAGGACAGGATAACTAGACCTAATTCCGATGAGCATTCTTTGCATATGGATAAATATTACCGGTATCCGTGGTATCCAATCCTTGCTTGTCAACTATGTTTTGATTTGATTTTATCCCAACATTTTAAATCTCGTCACTTACGTTTGCCTTTTTGAAAGATTATAAAAACTAAACTTGTGCTAAAAAAGTTCTTTAATCTTTGGTAATAAAATGTAAGTAAAACATTAGCCGGATTACCCACTGCGACTCATCATGGATTGAGTTTGACTTGTTCAAAACTTGTCAAGCTCTACTTTTTTCAAAATACACGAACAAGAAACTTGAAAATACTTAAATTCTCTTTGCCAGGCCCAAATAAGTTCGACCTGCAATAACAACAGTGGATAAATGCTTACCTCAAAATAGTAATACTGCGATACTTCATTCCTAGACCCTCCCATGTACCGGACGAAATACTTGAACGTTTCCCCAAGGTGCCAATGATGTTCAATAGTATTGTTAATAAATTTCTCGCTGCTGATGGCGTATGGCGGTTTAATTGGTTTCAAGGAGAGCTTGACATTGCAAGCAAAGTCACGGCTAGCTGGAAGCCAAAAAATAATACAGATGACGACTGACGACAGTCATCGCTAAAATTCGGTATATCCATAAGGATCTCCAAGATGGTAAGTTAGATAAGAGAGCTCCTAGATGTCAATGAAAAAGACGAATAGTTTGTAACAAATCATGCAAGATGAAGAACTGTCGAAATGTTGTGAACAGATAAATTCGAATATCCAAAAAGTTACGCGTGCAAAAATGTACTGAACAGCAATATTTTAGGACGCCCTCAGATTGTCGCGGCTGCAGCTCTGCTGCCGCGCTGCTTTGTTAATCCATACAAATAATAGGGTACACACGCGGCCGCAGCGCGGCTGCAGCGCTGCCGCCGCGCGCCACTTTGCGTTTGAATGAATGGTGATAAAAATCCATAACTATGAAACAATACTTTCACAGTCTCATCAAATGGTTTTCTCGCATTAGTAATCGATAGGCTTTGTTAACTAATTGAAAGTTCAAAAGTCGCGTGTATGACACATACAAAGTAGGTATTCAGAGCATTTAATATAGTGCAACTCATTAATAGATGGCATCAAATCGCATTTGGTGCTCTAATGAATTTTCGTGTTAAGAAACTGTAACGCCTTCCAAAATGAATACGATGCAATTAACTATAGGATTCAAATAGGATTAGGCAGCAATTACAATTTCCCGAGTAAAGTAGAGGAAACTTTGTAAAGAAGCTACATTTAAATTCACAGGTCTTTATTAAAATGGGTTCATATTTTTAGGCACTATGAAGAAGCATATGTATTACTAGTGGACGTCACGCGGTTTCACCCGCGTAGTTCCCGTTCCTGTGGGAGTACGGGGATAAAATATAGCCTATGTACTCCCTGATAATGTAGCTATCCATTGCTGAAAGAATTTTTCAAATTGGTCCAGTAGTTTCGGAGCCTATTCATTTCAAACAAACAAACAAATCTTTCCTCTTTATAATAACATATATATTATAGTGTAGATAATAAAATAATCGTAACAAATATTTTTTGATTCGGAACTTTTTCATATGTGCTGTCTGTTACTTTATTATTTGTTGCTTGTGTTGACGTGATCTAGTCAACGCCGTGTCGCCGTCTGCCTCTGGGAAATCAGCGCCCAGTCGAGCACACGAGTCCCAGAATTATGCTGGACGATGGTCGTTTTGCGCAGATGTGACGTATTTTTTCTTTACTTGTGAAACTTTATCTTCTTGTATCTTTATAATATTATTTAACCTACTGAGTCCACTATGGTCCAGTGTACTTGTAACGTGACCAACTAACAGAAATGAAAGCGCATCGCTGGAAGAACAGTCCTCGGGAAAGTCGACGACCCACCGAACATCTCTCCATGTTCCTCATCTACGCAAGCACGACTTCTATGATAAGAGGGCCCCACAAAGAAGAAGATTATATAAGCAATGCTTTATAATTGGCGAAAATAAACTCTTTTTATTTTATTTCTATTAAAGGACTTTTGCATTTTTTGAAATCGGATGGTTTATGGAGCTTTCAAGTTATATGGAGCCTTCAAGATTTTGTATGGGGTCAACCACGACAGCAACTTTCTTGTTTCGGCTGTTCTGTATTACAAATATTTGAGTAACCACTATCATTTGTGCAAAAGTTTATCTGAAGAAATGTCTATATGAACGTGAACACCATGCGACTGGTAACTGAAACCAAAATATTTCCAAACATGTAAACTTAACAAAAAAACAAAGCTCACATATTGTTGAATAGATATATTATTCTACATACGTAACTGTCATGTCCCTAGTCTCGGAGAGAATGGGAAGAGGTTTCAATGAGGTCATGCAGCCAAAGTTCTTCACAGACGGTTGATGGGGTTCCCACGATTCAGAAGCGCATGTCTGACACAAATTTCATCCCCACGCTGCAACTGAGAATTTTTGCAAGAGAAAAATCAGGCTTCATCTGATATTTCTCTTGGGAAAAGACCTGGGGATGCTAATCATGATGACGAATCATTCACACAGAACGGGTTGAGGATAACGTCTAGAATTGCAACATTCAACAGTTGACCTCATCTCCACATACCTTTCTTTTGCTGTGCCCGACAGAGTTCACGATTGTTTCTTTTGGCAAAATGTTTACCACCTAGAGACTACATTGTGGAATGCAATAAAGAATTGAGAAAGATCCATGTTTAGTTGAAGTGATTGTTTAGAATTTTATACCAGTTCCCAACATGGACTAGCGTGGGTCGATTTTTGTTCAACAATGTTGGAGCTGGCTTGCAGACCAACCAGAGGCAGTTAAAACGTTTAAGTTAGACGTTTTAGCTGCCTCTGGTTAGAGAACGTTAGAGTTTTTTAGGCGAAGTGACTGTTATTCGACCTCCCAAGTAACTAGGCAAAACGATGTACGTCTTGGCAAACTTTATTTACTTTGATCGAACCTATCAAGTCCGCAATCGAATTCTACTACAAAACAGGATTCGGTGTTGGACCACCAAGCTAATTTCTACCTAACTTACGCCAACTCTAGTGCGAGAAAACCATTAGCTGAGAAAATGATAGTACTCTTTGTTTCGCATCAGCAGAGCTGCAGCTGCAACACTACCGCTTCGCTAGCGATTTCAGCAGTATCTGGACCGTAGTGTTGTACTCACTCGCTAGCTCCTTGAGGGTCTGTCGCATCCCTAGCTTCTCCTTCGCCGCATTGATAATAGACACCACCGTGTCAATGGCCTGTTCCTCATAAGATTTTATTTCAGGAATATTCATCTTGAAATGCTTTTATAAACTATTTCAATTAATATATTATATAGTATTGCTTTGACAAAAGGTTTGGTTATGTCACGTCATTGTGACGGATTGTTCTTAAATGTTTTTTTTTTGCATACGGCTTTGTGTAAGTATTTCTTTGAATTAATTTAAAGCAGTTTTTATGCAACTGTGTCTGTAAGATATGACACTATTGAGAAGTAGGGTCCAGTACCGGGCATAGCAATCAGTTGGCTTTTTAGCCGACTCCAAAAAAAGGAGGTTCTCAATTCGACCGCGTATATATATTTGTGTGTTCGCGGATAACTTCGTCGTTTATGAACCGATTTCGATGAATCTTTTTTTTTGTATGAAAGAGTATGCTGCCAAGGTGGTTCCAATATCACCACGTTAGGATCTGATGGTGGAAATCCTGAGAAATCGAGGGCAACTCTCGAAAATTGTAGGCACGCATCTGGTAAAAACTTGATATTCGTGTGTTTATCGGGTGGTACTACAAAAGAATGAAGGGTTGGATCAGATATGATGATGGAGACGATAGAGAGCCAAGGGAACTCCACATCGGTATGTAGGAAGTACCAAGTGTTTGGGCTTATTTCTGTATTAACGAGACGTTTACACCGATAGCACTGAGTAAGTTTTATTTAATAGGCTCCAGTTCATAACATAACATCACGCCGGTACGCTGTGAATGGGTATGCAGATACCACTAAAAAATGTAAAACTTTTCAACAAAAAATATGATCGACTTACAGAAACAAAACACTACCAAGTATAAAATAACTTTAATTTCGGAAGTCGGTGTCAAAAAACGAAATAAACAAAAACACCTAACCAAAACACTTATCAGAACATTGCATGCCACCCATTTTATACAATTAGGAGAGAGAAACGATTTTCCTTTATTATTAAAGTGTTACTAACCAAACTTATTAGGTACTCATCAATTAATATTAGTACCTATATTTTTCATTTATAACACAACACACACATTTCACACACACACACGCACACATCACATCACACACATCATCATCATTAATTTCACATTTCTAATTAAATTTGAAGACTACGGAAATAAAATTCAATCTAAATGTAGTATTGCCCTTTGAATGGGTTATTGTCATCTTTTTCCAGCCTTAAATGGAAAACACCAACCTCATTTTCAGCTGGTCTTACTAAGGAAAAGTGTTACCACGTGTTACTTACCTAGCGAATTACTGTTAGGCCAGTTTGATGCGATTACATTCATCATCATCATCATATCAGCCGAAAGACGTCCACTGCTGGACATAGGCCTCCCCCAAGCGTCGCCACAACAACCGGTCCTGCGCGTCCCGCATCCATCGGCTACCCGCGACCTTCACCAGGTCATCGGTCCACCTTCTGGGAGGCCTTCCAACGTTACGCCTTCCGGTACGCGGTCGCCTCTCCAGAACTTTTCGGCCCCATCGACCATCTGTTCTGCGAGCAATGTGCCCTGCCCACTGCCACTTGTGTTCTAAAAAGTTTAAGATTTATTTTATTGTAAATGTGCCCCTTTTTAATTAAATAAACGATTTATTATTATAAAAGTTTAAGATTTATTTTATTGTAAATGTGCCCCTTTTTAATTAAATAAACGATTTATTATTATAAAAGTTTAAGATTTATTTTATTGTAAATGTGCCCCTTTTTAATTAAATAAACGATTTATTATTATAAAAGTTTAAGATTTATTTTATTGTAAATGTGCCCCTTTTTAATTAAATAAACGATTTATTATTATAAAAGTTTAAGATTTATTTTATTGTAAATGTGCCCCTTTTTAATTAAATAAACGATTTATTATTATAAAAGTTTAAGATTTATTTTATTGTAAATGTGCCCCTTTTTAATTAAATAAACGATTTATTATTATAAAAGTTTAAGATTTATTTTATTGTAAATGTGCCCCTTTTTAATTAAATAAACGATTTATTATTATAAAAGTTTAAGATTTATTTTATTGTAAATGTGCCCCTTTTTAATTAAATAAACGATTTATTATTATAAAAGTTTAAGATTTATTTTATTGTAAATGTGCCCCTTTTTAATTAAATAAACGATTTATTATTATAAAAGTTTAAGATTTATTTTATTGTAAATGTGCCCCTTTTTAATTAAATAAACGATTTATTATTATAAAAGTTTAAGATTTATTTTATTGTAAATGTGCCCCTTTTTAATTAAATAAACGATTTATTATTATAAAAGTTTAAGACTTATTTTATTGTAAATGTGCCCCTTTTTAATTAAATAAACGATTTATTATTATTACTTTAGTTTAGTGATCCTTCGGGCTATGTCGGTAACCTTGGTTCTCTTGCGGATATCATCATTCCAGATTCGATCACGCAAGGATTTCAATAGCTCAATATTAATATTCGAACTTACCTACATCTTATGATTTTTACTTTAGTATTTCTAAAGACCACAGAAATACAATTAAACTTTAATGTAGTATTCCCCTTTGATTACGTCATTGTCATGTTTTTACAGCCATATATTATAGAAAAAAAATACTCATTTCATATCCAGCTCCTTTTACTAAGGAAAACGCGTAATATGGGCATCGTACGTCATATTAATTAGTGGTCAACGTTACCAGACCCACTGATATGGTTCAGTAGGTATGTATTTCCTCGGTTAATATGTTAGCAACAAGTTACTTAAATAAATACCTAAGGCAGTTACAGATTATCGGACTCGGACTTCTTTATTCGATGAAGCGAACCCGGAAGATGTCGGTTCAATCTTGCTTAGAACGCTTAAGAGGAAATTCGGGCGGCGAGACTTAGTATGTAAAAAGTCATAATTCGAGGTTTGGCTCTCGACTGTTTTCTCCTCCAACATTGGACCGATTTAAGAGATATTTCACAAACTGAATAAAAAGGATGTTTCTGTGTCTCTATGTTTTCCTTTTTTTATTAATAGTTGCCTTTGTACACTAGGGCTCTGTTGACAGAGGTTTATCGGTCAATTTTGAGCATTTTGTGAGAGTTCTAGTGCTTATACGGTTAATAAATCATCAAAAAGGAAAACATAGGGACCCAGTTGATATCCCAGTTTAAGAAATAATATCTCTTAAATCGGTCCAATATTGGAGAAGAAAACAGTCGAGAGCCAAACCTCGAATTATGACTTTTTACATACAAGGTCTCGCCGCCCGCATTTCCTTTTAAGTATTTCAGTCTCTTCTCTCTTCCTCTTAAGTATTAGACGGCACGGTTGGCGCAGTGGTTGAGCGATTGGATGCAGTGCTGCATGTCGCGCGAGTTCGATTCCCGCACGGAACAAATATTTGGATGGCCTACAGATAGTTGTTCCAGTTCTGGCTGTTTGTATAATAATATGTGAGTTTATGTAGGGGATTAGGATTAGGGACATAGGGGAGGGATTCTAGTCTGGGACAACGTTTTTTTTTTTTTCAAAATAAAAGTGAGTATTTTGCGACGTTGCTGTGTTTGTCTTCTAGGTTTATTTCGACAACCATTGTTGCAATGCAAGATAATATAGAATTGACAGTCTACATGATTCCAGTTGCACTGGAATAGTAGTGCTCGTCTACATGATTCCAGTCATTTAAAAGCTGTCGAACCGTTGAGACTACAGTAAAAAAGAGGTCGAGAAAGCAGTTGAGATTTTTTTTTAAGAACGATTACTTTTTAGTGTTCCGAACAAAAAACGGAACCCTATAGGATCACTCAGGTGTCTGTCTGTCTATCCGTCTGTCACAGCCAGTTATCTCCGGATCCACTGGACCGATACATATCGACTTCTGTGACCCAAACACGAACGCGTTACGTAAATCATTAAATTTTTAGTGTGGGGGTCACTTTTAGGGGTCAAACTAGAAAAAACAGTTTTTTTGAAAAATATCGTGTGACATACCAAATGAAAGGGCTTTCTGTGAGGATTTTAATTATATTTTTTTCATAATTTAAAAATAAATGCTATTGAAGTTATTCAAGAAATTAGACGAAAAATGACCATTCCCCCCTTCTCCGAAACTGCTGAGCCTAAAATTTTGAAAAAAATGGTGACAATAGATCTTTACCTATAGATCACAGAAAAACCTATAAGAAGTCTATAGTGTTAAAATAACATGTTAAAAAAAATTCGTTCGGAACCCTCCTCACGCAAGTCCGACTCGCACTTGGCCAGTTCTTATTTTATTTTTCACATCCTCCACTGTGAAACGTGAAACGTTCAATTTGCATTCTCTCACACATTTTTCCAAACCTGATTGGCGCATAGTTGTATTTCTATAATGTTCTTGTGATAATATGTCTCATAAATACGAATATTCTCTGTATAAACTGTAAAGTTTGGTCTCCAGTTAACTTTTTCACTGTAAATCCTTTCTTCGCAGTTCAGTGAAAAAATCCGCAAAAACAAGTAGGTAACACGTGTTTAACACAATTGTTCTGTCAGCACTGGATAGGCCGTCAACATGATTCCAGTAGCACTGGAATAGCCGTGCTGGATGCAAAAGTAGACCGCCAATCCAGTTTCTACACTGGATTTCTACATTGCTCACTGTATCCAGTGCATTCCAGTGTTGGTTTACATTTTTCCAGTTGGAATCCAGCGCTGGATTCGATCGCTGGACTGGAATAATGTAAACCGGGCATTACATCAGCGAGTTTGTTTAACTGGGTAGTATGATACCTATGGAACTCAAATACCTGTGATCCGATACTTTATGGGCCGGATTTCAGCTTTCCAAAATTTCATTTCAGGTTGAGTTAAGACGGCCCTTTCCGCACTGTCGATCGACAAATTGATATCATAAAAAATGTAGCTACTTATTTTTTTATCTCTTTTTAGGGTTCCGAAAAAAACGGAACTATTATTAATTACATTATAATTATATTATAGGATCACTCGGGTGTCTGTCTGTCACAGCCAGTTTCCTCCGGATCCACTGGACCGATTCTGTTGAAATTTGGTACACACATAGAATTCTGTGACCCAAACACGGACGCGTTACGTAAAATATTTTTTTTTTAGTATGGGCGTCACTTTTGGGGGTCAAACTAGAAAATTTCAAAAACAAGTTTTTTCAACAATATCGTGAGACATATCAAACGAAAGGGCTTACTGTGAGGGTTTTAATTATATTTTTTCATAATTTTATATTAAATAGTCTTGAAGTTATTCAAGAAATTAAACGAAAAATGACCATTCCCCCCACCCCCTTTTCTCCGAAACTACTGAGCCTAAAATTTTGAAAAAAATGGAGATAATAGATCTTTACCTATAGATTACAAGAAAACCTATAAGAAGTATATAGTGTTAAAACAACATGTTAAAAAAAATTCGTTCGGAACTCTTTGCACGCGAATCCGACTAGCACTTGGCCAGTTTTGTATTGTTATTTCTTATTTCAGTAGATTTATTCATATCACACAGTATAAAACTAGTGCCGGTGAACCCAGTAGCGACTGCGTCACACACAGGTGTTAACGTAAGTACTTACTTTCCTGTTATTGTTGTTGTACCAGTGCATTTTATTCTGTGGTTATGGGAAAATATGTTAAAAGTATAGAAAGTCATACATGTTTGGTGTCACGTGCGTCTTCGGAAAGAAAGTTGCAAAATATTGTTCAAAGTTGCAATGTGCAGGAGTCACGAATGCTCGATTAATGATACTTAAAATACTTGGAGAGTTAAAAACATCATCATCTGCCTAGCCTTTTCCCGACTATATTGGGGTCGACTTCCAGTTAAACCGGATTTAGCTGAATACCAGTGTTTTACTTGGAGCAGCTGCCTACCAGACCTCCACAACCCAACTGGGGAACACGGTACGTCTTGGCAAGACTAGAGTCAGATTTGCTGTCCTCTGACAGTCCGTAACGACTGCCAAAGATCTACAAATAACAGCCGGTACCAACGGCTTAACGTGGTTTCCGAGGCACGGAGGAATCTCGGTATATTAAGATGGTCACCCATCCACAGACCAACCTTGGCAAGCATTGCTTAACCTTAAAAATCGACCCGTGCGGCTGTTATTATTTAGCCACGAGCTCCTCAAAAGCATAGTTGTCTACATCTACACTAATATTATAAAGAGGAAAGATTTGTTTGTTTGTTTGTTTGAAATGAATAGGCTCCGAAACTGCTGAACCGATTTGAAAAATTCTTTCAGCAATGGATAGCTACATTATCAGGGAGTAACATAGGCTATATTTTATCGCCCACTCCTCCCACGGGAACGGGAACTATGCGGGTGAAACCGCGTGACGTCCACTAGTTTATTATATTCTTCATCTAGAATTTGTCAGTAGTAGCCGAAGTTAGGCGGCGTTTCGACCAGAGATGAGCGAGGATGCGTAGCGAGGGATGTGTTTGTTAAGAACCAATAGTATCGCTTTATTTAGCTAGTCTCGTTCAGCGCAAGCGATTCAATTGGTTCTTAAGAAACAGGTCCCCCGCTATGCATCCTCGCATATCTCTGGTAGTAACGCGCCCTATGGGTATCTGCCCATATGTGTGCCTGTCCATTGCGGGCGCGCAACCGATAGGCAGCGGAGCGGAGAAACTGAGAAATTTTAACCAATGGAATTGCATAAAATCTCCGTATTACGTGGGCCACTGACATTTTGACTGACATGATTGGTTAAAATCTCACCGTTTCTCCGCTCCAGTGCCTCGCTCCGCTGTAATGGACAGGCAGCCTTAGGCTGACTGTCCATTGAATCGGATAGGAGACGAGCGGAGAAATATTGACCAATGGAATTTCATGAAATGTCAGTGACTGACGCGGAGCGAAGATTTTATATCATTCCATTGGTTAATATTTCTCCGCTCCTCTCCTCTCTGCTCCAGTGGACTGTGTGGGCAATTGCCCACACCGGACACAATATCCGTCCGGTTGGAGGATCCTCCCTTTTCAATGGAGCATACCTCTAAAATTCTCAACCGCGGTCGCAAGTGCTACTTCTGAGATTGGGTTCAATTCCCAGGTCGGGTAAAAGTGTTATTGAGTTTTCCCATTAGGAATTTCTCTATGACAGCCCAGAGTTTAAACGTTGGTGACGTGACACTTTTGCCTGGGAAAGCACGTTAAGCCGTTTGGTCCTGCGCCTGATCTCCTTTCGGTCTCATCGGATTGCCATCCCACCGGACTTTGAGAGTGATGAAAGGGAAAGTACTTACGTACACACATGTGCACTATACCTCGCTTCGCATGTTATGCAACGCTATGTCCCGTAGTAAGGACGAAGTGCGCGTGTGACGTACAGTTCGCGTCACGCTTGTTTACCTCTCCGAAGTTAGGTTTAATGACGACCGCGCAGGTGCAATCGCGTAAAAAAGTGTTGCGTTCCTGGAATATTTTTTGTTTATACGTGTTATATAATAAACAAGTAACAAAGACTCCCAGTAACATAACAAACACATACACCACAAGAACACAAATCAAACAGTAAGAAGTAAACAAAATAAATAATTAAAAACAATAACAATATATAACATTTTTCGCGCCTACATTGAACGCATACAAGCGAATGAGACACCATTACACGCTCCATCTTGGGCCGCGCGTATGCGCTGTCCTATGTTTTCTGCAAAATTGACATCCTGCGCAATCAATTGTGACGTACTTCGGAGAGGTAAACAAGAGCGACGCGAACTGTAATAACTCCAGCAACGATGACTAGTGTCAGTTGAGATTGGCCGCCATGGCTGAAATCGGTCAAGAGGACTGAGTTTCTACCTTAGTGATTGGCTAATCTTTTTACTGCGGCAAAAGCTATAATCGTACCTATAAATAACCATTCGATATGTTTATCGACAGGAAAAAAGTATCATACTTATGATAATCTTTTCCCTCTACCTAATTGACGTAGGTAATTTGCTTTAGTGTTATCATTCCGATTCGAACACCTGCTGAAGATAAACAAAATGCAGATGTCAATGTGTAAGTATTTAAATATCTTATCACTATCATGATTAGTGGGTATATTATCACTTTACATTGTAGCGTGATTGTTAAGAGCGTCAATCAGGACATTTTGTTTTGACGAATTTTGATGACTTTGTTGGTGAATTAAAATATTATATTGCTCCTTCGTTCGTAGTCACTTAGAGTATGGCTCTCAAGTTTGGAACCCGAAATATAATGTTTATGTCGATCGCTTGGAAGGCAATCAACGCAAATTCTTAGGGTACATTCAATTCCGTTCAAGAGTATATTTGCCTAATTATGTCACTCGCTGCAGGAAATTTCATATTTTACCTCTTTATGAACGCAGAAAAATCGCCGATTTGGCATTTTTGTTCGGAACCATGAATGGATCAGCAGATATACCTGAGTTGGTAAAGAAGATAGGACTGCGTGTACCTTGTGCATACCTACGTAGACCTCACCTACTGGCCACACCGGTGGTGAGAACTTCTTACAGACAAAACTCTTATCTGATAAGAGCGAGTCGTGCTTTTAATGCGGCCTGCCGGGAAGTTGACATCGACCTTTTCAATACTGGAATCAGTAAATTGAAGCGAACTCTGTGCAATCATTTTTTCATGAGCATTTCTAGTGGTTGAAATTCCAACTTCCTAGTTTTAAATTACTTTTCATGTATTGTACTATTTAATATCAAAAATGTATTACTATTAATTAGGTACTTACTTTCCTTGACTTACTCAATCTTTGAAAAAAATTATGAAATTATTTTTGGATTTGCATATGTTATGTAGTGTCAATACCTACAGTTGATTTTTTTTTTCTTCATTTGTTCGTTTTTACTATAAGTGGAAACTTGTAATTGGCCTTCAATGTATTAGAATAAGTAAGCATGCCTTGTAATTAGCTGTAAGTTTTCCGAATAAAATAAAATAAAGTAAAATAAAATCCGTTTTCGGTTGTACATTAAAACGTACGAATCTTAAAATGGCTACTTTACTACTTGTATCTAAATTATTTATTTTTTTGTGAGACTCCCGTTTGACCACAATCACCTCGTGGAAAAACCGGTCAATACGAGTCGGACTCGCACACGCAGGGTTCCGTACCATAATCCTTAATTTTTATTATTTATTGTAATAGCGGCAATATAAATGCACAATCTGTGAAAATTTCAACTGTCTACCTATTACGGTTCTTGAGATACAGCCCGCTGACAGTATGCTGTATGCCCTTATTTTAAAATCTCACCTGTTTCTGCCCGTTTATAATAACGTTAGATATGACTCCTGATGAGCTCGTCCCGAATACACCAAGCGTAATCCCGAATTAGGGGTCTAAAGCCGAGAGTTCACAAGTCGGACTTGCTCCCGCACATGCCTGACTATGTATATGCTATGTCTATCAGTGTGTGACCATCATCGCAGACAGACGCACTTACTGGCGAGTACGCCAAGAGCAATTCCGAATCATGAGACTAAAGCGGAGAACTTACAAGTCGGACTTACTTCAATTCATGCTGCTTGCTTGACTAATTGCTGTGTCTATTCAGTGCGTGACCGTCAACGCAGATAGACGCACTTACTTGCGAGTACGCCCGAATTAGGAGACTAAAGCCGAGAGTTCACAAGTCGGACTTGCTCTCGCACATGCCTGACTATGTATATGTCTATCAGTGTGTGACCGTCATCGCAGACAAACGCACTTACTGGCGAGTACGCCAAGCGCAATTTCGAATTATGGGACTAAAGCGGAGAGCTCACAAGTCGGATTTGCATCACTCCATGTCTGACTATGCTATGACTATCGGTGTGTGTCCGTCATCGCAGACAGAAGCACCTATTGGCGAGTACGTCAAGAGTATTCCCCTCTTTAGACGTTATTGAAGCAAATTAGTGCAGTTGAAACAAATACCTACACAGATGACTGGCCATCCCACAGTGTCATGTTATGTTATTGTATAAAACTGTCCCCGTATTCCTGCACTCTTCATTCTCGGCCTTTTTAAAATAAATTACTCTCGTTTGTCTTCTCTAGGCCTATAACATACGTCATAAATGGATGACCCACTTTCCTGCACCAAGAATGTACCCAGCTCACCTCAGAAATTCTCAGAACTCATTTACTATACTCCTGACTGGCGAGTATCCTAAGCGCCAGTAGTAAGGTGAGTCATCTTCGGCGCGAGTGCAAACCCCGGCTTTAGTACGTCTATATAATTTGTATGCGTCACCACGAAAGTTATACGTATTATGTATGTATACTTGTAAAGGTAAGTATGAGTCACCATTCACCATAACTTTGGGAATGTTGGCTGCACTCGCGAATGCCTTCGTGCCGGTGTTCAAACAGATTATTTTAAGTACATATTGCATACCTGTTCTTTGCAAATATTGCTTTACTTTTTCTTGTTTGATTTGTTCAAGTATGTATTATGCTGCTTCTTTGCTGGTTTTTATCGAACGTTAACTTTTCCGAGAAAGTATTGCTAAATGTTTATAATAGTCATCACAAAATAATTCAGCTCTATCATTATTAACGGTCGGTTCATTTGTTTTAGTTCTAGCAGGCTGTTGGCATCTCATTATTTCATCTTTTTTTTTTTAAACGTTGCCCCACGCTAGGAATATCTCCTGTATCGTGGGTGCGTTTACAAACATACAAACTCACATACACAAACAGCCAGGCCATCATATCAGCCGAAAGACGTTCCACCGCTGGACATAGGCCTCCCCGCGCGTGGCGCCACAACAACTGGTCCTGTGCGTCTTGCATCCATCGGCTGCCCGCGACCCTAACCAGGACATTGTTTTTTTTCAATTCTTCACTCCAATTTATTTTATAGTCATCATGAATTTGATTATCTGCAACGAAAAAAATAGTATGATGTATTTTATGCCCCTTCCTTGCTCCTATGGCTTTTAAAGTAGTTTTTTTTGAGATGGGTTTGCTCTTGACTCTAGTCTAGGTCAGAGATGACAGACATTTTTTTCTAAAATTGAAATAACCTGTATAACATAAAGACATGCATTTTTAGGGTTCCGAACAAAAACGGAACCCTTATAGGATCACTCGAGTGTCTGTCTATCTGTCTGTCTGTCTGTCACAGCCAGTTTTCTCCGGAGCCACTGGACCGATTCTTTTGAAATTTGTTACATATATGGACTTCTGTGACTCGAACCCGGACGCATTACGTAAACTATTAAATTTTAGTATGGGGGTCACTTTTGGGGCCAAACTAGAAAATTAAAAAAAAAAGTTTTTTGAACAATATTGTGTGACATATCAAATGAAAAGGCTTACTGTAAGAGCTGTAAATATTTTTTTTTCATAATTTTAAAATAAATGGTTTTGAACTTATTCAAGAAATAAGACGAAAAATGACTATTCCCCCCACTTATCTCCGAAACTACAGAGCCTAAAATAAAAAAAAAAATGGAGATAATAGATTTTTACTAATAGATTACAGAAAAACCTATAAGAAGTCTATAATGTTAAAATAACACGTTAAAAAAATTAAATTCGTTCGGAATCCTTTGCACGCGAGTCCAACTCGCATTTGGTCAGCTTTTTATTAATAGGTAAGCCTGATAGATAATTAATGTTTAGCGCCCTACAGCCACACCTTTTTCCTAATCTTGCATTTGCCCAAGAACAAGTAACTATTAACAGTCATCATCATCTACGGTGCCTGTTCACAACTAAATATTAAAATAGATTTCTAATATTTATGATTATTATAATAGTGCTTAATGTTGCATGCCATACGGTAGAATGTACTGGATCCACATGTTTTTATTTTTCCATCAACACTATGTTTTGTTACCTACATTCTGTGCAAATAAATGATTTCTGATTCTGATTCTATATTGGGGTAGGCTTCCAGTCAAACCCAATACAACTGAGTACCAGTATTTTACGCTGAGCGGCCGCTTACCAGACCTCCGCAACCCATTGACTGGGTACAGTAGTACCCAACTGATATGGCTTACCGATGTACCTGCGCAGAAAATGAATTTTCAAAGCGCGGGTAATGCTATTGACCAATCGGCACGCTCCACTCAACGCGCTTCTTTTTCCTGCACCGCTATTGGTCGGCAGCTGCCGCCATGTTAGCGCGCGCCGCGTGGCATTCACGTGGCTTGCGAATGAGACGGAACTAATAGCTGCAGTGTATTATGAACCTTATAGTAGTGATGTAAGGTTGATTGTAAGTTTGCTTTCTTTCGTTAATCTTCGGGGCCATACTTTCTTTTCTGTGCAAACGAAGATTCACGACGCGCCTTATCAGTTGGATACCACTGTAACACGATACTTCATGGCAAGACTGGAGTCAGATTTTCTGGCTTCTGACAATCCGTAACGACTGCCATAGATCTACAAATGACAGCCGGGACCAACGGCTTAACGTGTTTTCCGAGGCACGGAGGAATGTCGGTATGTTGATGATCTGCGTTCGAGACCGCCGAACAGCTAGGGAGTTATATCCTAGAATACCTAGCAAAAAGAGGGCCTAGTATGTTAAAGAGGGTCACCCATCTACACCCATCATCATCTCGGCAAGCTAATAGTAACTTATTATGTGCACGCTTATGTTCAAGAAATAGATATTAACAGTCGGCAGCCTCTGAACTGTTTGTCTATGTTGACTGTATCCTAAATGATTCACTCTTCTGAAAATATTGACACAAAATGTTCTTATATGTAAATAATATTAAGCCCACATAAATTGTGTTATTATGTACATTAGTAGTAATTTATCTGGCTAAAGTTATTTATTTTATTGTGAGTCAGAGCATTCCAGACAAATTACACAAAGGTACTGTGAGTAAATGGGCTATAATTACTACAAGCGTAAAATCGCAGAAAAAATCAGTAATGCAGACATAAATTTAACTAAACAACAAATTTTTCTTCTTTCATATTTCAGAGTTGGTCCCATATTAAAAGTTGTTTATATTTTTTTTTAAGTAGTTTTACCACCTTAAGTGGCTTATTACAATGACTATGTTTTTTGCGTAAAATGGCCAATTTTGGCTTTCTTATTCTTAGTAACTGAAATATTTAGACATCTTTGGCTTATGGGGTAGTCGAGAATAGTTATTAGTATAGTTCATAGCGGCCTCACTTTTCGCATTTTTCTCTTATCTATTTGTAAAAATTCCGAAGTAAGTTCCTCATGAAATGAGCGACGGCACTTTTTTGAGCTCGTGGATTGAACTACTGTACTAACTAAATGAAATGAAAATACATTATAATATTCTTTACATGGTAAATTAGTTCGTAGCGGCCTCAGATATTTGAAACAAGAATGGAAAATCCGTAAATAAAATCCCAAAAAATCCATAAAAACTACTAAAAATGCTCAGAATTGACTTTTAAATTTTATACCAAAAGAAAGGAAGAAAAAGCGTTTATTTGCGCCAAGCATGACGCATACCAAAAAAATAAAAATTAAATAAAACTAAATTACGTTTTTATAACAATTGGGAAGATATGCGTCACATACGCGCAAAACGGCCGTCGCTCAGCATAATGCTAGGACTCGTGTGCGAGATAGAGCCACAGTGCTGGTTTTCAGCGACAGCCGAAATAAACCATAGTTCATAAGAAATGAAAATTTAATAAAAATATTTATTAAATAAACTAATATTTTTTTTATTTTAAAGTGTATATAGTTTGTTTTAATGTAAAATTATAATAACAAGTTTATAATATCTATTAAATTTTCATAAAAGTCAAATAAATAATAAACCCTAAAATAAACGTAATTTCAACTGTCTAATTTCTGTATAATGCGTTGAGTCAGCAGTTTTGTGAGTGAAAACCATTGATGAAAACGCAATTTTGTGATAGGGCTCTTAAATATTGCCAATGAATTTTCATCAACCTGTACAATTTGTAATGATAAGTATCTAGTTCTACGTTGTCCATAGTTGGTCAAAGATGTCTTCTAATCAATCTGCCTAGCCCTTTCCCAACTATGTTAGGGTCAGCATCCAGCCTAGCCGAATGCTGCTGAATACCAGTATTTAGTAGAGTACCTAAACGAAGCGACTATCCGACCTTCATAACCCAGTAACTGGGTAACACGGTACGTATTGGCAAGACTGGTGTCAGATTTTCTGGATCTATGAATGAGAGCCGAGAACGAGGGCTAGATGTGCTTTCCAAGGCACCGAGGTATGTAATGTATGGCCACCCATTCTAAGTCCGACCTTGGCAGGATCTTCAAGGGTTCTTAACTTTGGATATCTAAACGTGTGGCTGTCATCATTTAGCCACGAACTGATCAGGACAAATGATAAAGATGTCTTCAGTAGAAGGATTTTCATTACGTAAGCGCAGTAGGTAACCGCGAAACCGCCAATGAATAATTTAAATACGGAAAGAATGTGCGTTGACGCCGGTTACATGCGAAACAAGTGAATAAACAAGGCGGAGCTCAAAATGCGAATGCGAAAACACTTGAATTGAATTCCGTTTTATTGCATATAAAGTGCTAGTTATTTTGCATTCAGCAATAAAAAAGAAAGTGGAAGTTCACAACAAAATTATATTTCGTTTTGACCATGTAATCGTTTGAAAGTATTAATTCCATTTAAACCAGTTTCTAGTGTATTTAATTTGGAATAAACGCTATAATTGCATGGGTATTTTATACTGAACTTGTATTTTTTTTTAACCCTCGGTATGCTTGGTGGCAAAATGTTACGCGGTATGCCTGGTGGGTCTGTCAGACTCTAATTTAAAGTGACTATTTTTCGTACTAGCTGTGGTAACTGGCATATCTAAACATATTTATATCTGTACTAGGGGTATATAGTAGGGATAAAATAAAAAAAAAAACAAATCCACCATATTAACTAAATAATAATTAAGATAGGCCTTTTTAACACTTATGTGAAAAAAAAACAAAATAAACAAAACTTTAAACATAGAAGGCACAAGACAAAGACCATAGATAATGCTATACCAATCAGTCCTTGTCGCTCCCATCAACGGGTGCAGGCAGAGGTGTAAGGAATAACCTCTGGATTTGACACCGGCGCTCGGGGTATTTTGTGTTTTTTCACCATCTCAGCTGTCTCCGGACTAAATTAGTGGCTATAAGGCTTCAGTTGGTTGAAAATGTTCAGCTACTGAGCGTGGTGGCGCAGAAACAGCATATTTTAATGAAATACAACGGTTTAAGTAAAAGGGTGGGTCGGACAGACCCTACCAGGCATACCGAGAGTAAATCTGGCAAATTTCGACCTTTTTATTTATTTACTTTATTTTATAATTTATATTAAAACAGAGAAAAAGTAAGATATAATTAGTACAAAGGAACTGCTTAAATCGTAAGAAATCTCCAAAAAAAAAGTATAACTGTCCACTGTTTCATACAAAAATGACCTATGGTTAAAAAAAATAATAATTGCAAGACTCACCAAGTAACCCAATGGAATAAAATGCAGCTGAGTAGCTACCGGTATATTTATTTAATAGAGCATCTGCCTGACCCATTTGATTGAGATAGGAAGCGCGACGACTCACAGGTTAAAGATCATACCATTGAGAAAAAGAGCGGAAGCATCGCCATTCAACTCTTTGATAACCAAACTATCACTGAACACTCTTGCGCAAGTTAACTGGTATCTTGAAAGTAGGGTTGCCAATAAGAAAAAAATCAGCAGCTTCCGTGTCTGTGATTGATACCCAATGCCTGAAAAATTTTGGAGGGTGATATAAGAATCAGGCAGTGTATGGAATCTATATTATCTATAATATAATAAGGCTGAAGAGTTCGTTCGATTGTTTGTTTGGTTGAACGCGCTGATCTCAGGAACTATTGGTTCGAATTGAAAAAAATATTTGTGTTGGATAGCCCATTTACAGACGAAGGCTAAATAAAATCACGCTACGAACAATAGGAGCGGACCAGAGCATTAATGAAAAAAGTGATGCAGACGAAGTTACGCGGGACAGCTAGTAGAGTATATCTGAGTTCCACTGAACTGTCAAAATACTATTTGAAAAAAGCATTGATATATAAAAAACCCAAGATGCACAGTCTCGAACAAATGCAACACTCGAAACTGTCGTCAAAAACTGACATGTATCAAGTGTCATGTGGGAGTTGTGTAGTTATACTATAAACATTTTTTTTTTGCAAATTCAACCTTACACGGATCGCTTAAAGTTGTTTTTACAAAGCAGTGCAATATGGCGAGCGATGCGAGACTGTTTCAAACTTGCGCATAATTATACATATTGCGTTTATTTTTTGCGGACGTTTTTGAGATGCTGAGTGTGTATCTTGGGTTTTTATATATCAATGCTTTTTTCAAATAGTATTTTGACAGTTCAGTGGAACTTATTTTTTTTTTCTGGAGATTCATGTTCGAAATTCAAAAAGATGATAGTGAGCTAATTTTTTAAACAATTTCAATGAAACGGTAGCCTTAACTGTCTTAGTAGGTAAACTGCGTCACAGGGATTTATTTAATTTATTCCAATCCAAAGTCAGAAGACCTATTTAATATAGTACACCCATTTTAATTAATAGAGTAAGTACAATGCTCCATATAAGAGTACTGATGGCAACCTTACTTAAAAGCCGGAACTGTTCCATGCAATACTACATACATACATTCACAGAATGACCCACAAACTGACATAACATCGTTAGTAGATATTAGTATTCTATACGCTCACGTGAATGATTCATATCGGAGATATTGTGTTTGTTTCACTGATTGTAATGCAGCTAGATGTGATAATATAACAGTGACAGATATTTGAAGTAGATATAGGTACCTTAATGCAACTGTCAATGTCAATAACATGTCATAGATCGAAGACTTGTAATTGATGACTTGTTTTTTGTAAGTTGATAAGTACTAGCTCTAAATACCACTCAAAACCTGGATAAAACAAATAGGTAGGTCTTATCGAGACACGCGATATATTTAAATATCGGTATGTTTTGAGGTTCAATAGTAAATAAGATATACTCAGACCAACTAGTTTGTTCAGTAAGTTTTGGGTATAGTGAATACTTGATCTAAGAATCAGTTGGGATTTCGGTTTCTGTGGAAAGTCTTATTTCGGCCGGTCATTAATTAGAAATCTATTTTTTAACTTACCTTAATAATTAGGTAAGCTTCTTCATTAAATTAACAACTTTTTTTTAACGCAATTGTTGCAAAAAGTCAGACAAAATGTACTCACATAAAGATCTTGTCGATAAAAAACACAAAAAAATGTTAAAAAATTTAAATAAACAATAAGCCAATGCACTATGACTAAATTATAGGAAATCCTAAAAAAAATCAAAGGAACTCTCATGATCTAGTTCGCATCTTACTCTAGACTGGTCTACCGATTGACCTTTAAGAACGCCACCACGCTCACAAGGCATCCAGTCACGATATATCAGTGTACGAACGTACACCGGTGCGCGCACGCCACTGACAGCCAGTCGACGCGATATCTCAACTTCGAACACTTGAGAATTTAGTTTAAAAATTCGAAAAAAGAATCGGCCATGTTTAAATAAAATAAAAACGCGATTGTATTTTTCTTTTTGACGTAACGGTTTTATAGTCTGTGTTTTGTTTTTTTTTCTATGAACAATGGGTGTTTTTGAGTGTGTGAGTCCAAGTAAAATACCAGCTACGGAGAGCACTGAAGTTTTCACAATAAAAATGAATTCAAATGAAACTCTGAATGGCAGTAATGGGACAGTGACTATGGTAAGTTATTCTTTATAGTTTCTTCAATTAAACGTAATGTTTTGATGTTTATCATAGATAAGATAGAGTTTATCTGTTTCCCGCTTTGTTGTTCTTGTCAGATTGGCGGCAACATAGAATCTTGGTATCTCAAGTTCGGTTTTTTAGTTTGGATCTTCCGGATTTTCTGACTGAAATGTTTCAAGAACTGAAGTGAAAAGGACAGGTGACAGAATTGGTCCTACGGTACGTGAATTAAATCGTAAATCTGTGCATTATGGTTGGAGAAAACCTATAATTTTATGACAGAAAAAAAAACTGGAGGCAAAGAGAAAGTTTGTGAATTACGGTTTTCGATCCTCTGTAATTGTACTTGAATCATCATTTTGCGAAAAATTTGTGAAAGAATATAGGCTAAATTTACCTAACGGTAAATTATAGCCATATAATGTATGCCATATTAGTAGGTAGGTAACTACAATCATAAGAATAGCCAATGTATTCATTTTGTGTTTACTTTGGCATGAAGGATGGGACATCATCAAATGACTCCTCCCGCTTTGGGTGCAGCAGAAGCGAGTGTCAGACTTTTACTGACTAAAACCCATCCGTGTTCCTCCTAGTGCCCTTTGCGTTCCAGGACCGCGGTGACTCTTACGAACAAATTTTACAACCCTGGCAAGTACCTTATCTCCCTACACTGCGGCATATGTGAACTACAGTTTCTTGCTTATATTAAACTTATGTCATAAAACTGGTAAACTGGCCAGTAGACGTATGAGAATTCGAAAGTAGTAGAGTGTATAAAACGGTTGCAAACTTTATCGTCTGTGGCATAATACCTGTATTGGTAGACGCCAGATAAACTTGCAATAAAATACATTGACCTTTCCCTAATATCCCTCTATAGATACCCGAACAATAAATTATGAACAGTTTTTCATTACTGGAGGCGTACCTAAAGGATTACGATAGAAGTCGATTCAGCGCAGCTTTATATATCTAGACTCTATACTAATATATAAAGCTGAAGAGTTTGTTTGTTTGTTTGTTTGCTTGAACGCGCTAATCTCAGGAACTACTGGCCTGATTTGAAAAAATTCTTTCAGTGTTGGATAGCCCATTTATCGAGGAAGGCTATAGGCTATATATATCATCACGCTAAGACCAACAGGAGCGGAGCCGTAATGAACATTGTGACGCAGACGAAGTTGCGCGGGTCTGCTAGTGTCTCTATATCTGTTTTTAATATTAAGAAAGTCGATTAACATTTATGCTGCGTATGAGTTGTTCAGCAATGAAGCAACATCAAGCCAGTATTGTTAGATCGTTAAGCCGTAATAGGTGGCCCATCATCCTTTAACGATTGTGCTCTGCGTTCCATACATTATGCTTCAATCTGCCTCATACAGCTGCACGCTTTTGAAACAGGGCTGCCTGACAGTCCGGTTTGCGACCGGTTCGGTTCTGACGTCACTATCGGTAAGGACGTTGAACCGGTTCCGGTTTTTGAAACGACAGTTATAGACAGTGCGATTTTGTTTAACTAACACCGTGAAAACATAGCTTAAGTGACCTTGAACTGCCAGTCGATTACCTATTTATGTATTTAATCTTTATGTACAACTAGCTGACCCGCGCAGCTTCGTCTGCGTCATAAAATGTAATTATTTACAACATCACATTAGAAACCTCAAAAATAACAGTATTTCTTCACTATTTAATGGATGTTATTATACATATAAACCTTCCTCTTCAATCACTCTATCTATTAAAAAAAAACCGCATCAAAATCCGTTGCGCAGTTTTAAAGATTTAAGCATACATAGGGATATAGGCACAGAGAAAGCGACTTTGTTTTATACTATGTAGTGATAATGGTACATAGGCGGGCTTAATGCAACGAGGCATTCTCTACCAGTCAACCTTTGGGTTAAATAGAAATACACTGTGGTAGGTGTACAGCATATAAATAAAATTTAAAATAGAAGAGAGAGTAATAGAGTTTAAAATGTTTACCAATGTAAACATGTCGAAGTGAAGACACTTCACCCAGTGATTGCGAAGTGAGCTGTCATTCCATCTTGCTTGCTTTCACGTATGATTTCACGGTAAATTTTTTACAGAATAGACCGGTTTCATAAACCAAAAAAGCCGAATCTCGTAGGTATTAAAAAAAAAGTTCAAATTCAAGTTGCAATTCTCATCACTGAATTAAAAAAAAAATAAGTAAATTCGAAGTTTTATTGGCAGATTGTTTCTGAAACCGGAATGCTACGATTCTTAAGATACCGGAAGTGGCTCTGTGTTATTTAGATGCGTGGAATATAGCAATAACAATTTATTAATTCATACAAAATAGGTGGCTATCGAAGAATTCTTAAAATCCGAATTACTCATTTTGTACTCAAAATGTAAACACGAAGTTGCCATGCAGAATAACACTATAGAGTGTGGCTTTAAACTAGGGCTTGGACTAAGCATAAATAATCCCTAAATATAGGTCACCTTAGAAGGGTAGGGGGCAGCAATAAGGGTCAGATAATTCTCATAAAATAAGCACACAGCAAACAAGTGTCAGATACTCTCATAAAATAAGCACACAGCAAACACGTGTCAGATACTCTCATAAAATAAGCACACACCAAACAAGTGTCAGATACTCTCATAAAATAAGCACACAGCAATCAAGTGTCAGATACTCTCATAAAATAAGCACACAGCAAACAAGTGTCAGATACTCTCATAAAATAAGCACACAGCAAACAAGTGTCAGATTCTCTCATAAAATAAGCACACAGCAAATAAGTGTCAGATACTCTCATAAAATAAGCACACAGCAAACAAGTGTCAGATACTCTCATAAAATAAGCACACAGCAAACAAGTGTCAGATACTCTCAAAAAATAAGCACACAGCAAAAAAGTCATTTTTTAGGATTGCAAATCATCAAATGACTTCTTCCGGTCTGGGCAGAGCGGGAGGGAGTTTCAGTGTTCCTTCAAATGCCCTTTGAGTTCCAGGGCTTTGGTAGCTATTTCGAATAATTCTGCAAAACTGATTAGCCTTTACTCCCATTTTTTTCCTGGTTATTGGCAGCCTTCAAAGCAAAAGTGAACTGACATCTTCTGGGCTCGCTTGTTTCATAGTAGGGTCGAGAACTGGCTCATAACAAAAAACTTACCTCAAACTACATCATCTACAATAATATACTAATACTAATATAATAATGCCGTATGGTGTCGGCCGGCGCCGTATGGTGCCGTAAAAGAATAATACCATCCCATCTCTTCCCGTGGGTGTTGTAAGAGGCGACTAAGGGTCTCGCCAGAGAATGGGCAGCAGCGTTCTCTGTTAAAATCAACACCATACACTGCAATCGCCAACCCGCCTGCCAAGCGTGGCGATTACGGCAAACCTGCCCTTTTGGGGGAGGCCTATATCCAGCAGTGGATGTCTTACGGCTGATATGATGATGATGATGAATATACTAATAATTTTATAAATAGGTATAGTTTGTGAGGTTGTAGGGGTAATCTCTGAATCTACTGAACCGATTTTGAAAATTATTTTACCAATAGAAAGCCACGTTATTTGTGAGTGTCCTAAGCTATAAATTAACCCGAAAAATACCGCCCAACGAAGTGAGCACGGGTCAGCTAGTTCTTTACAATACAGCAATTATGGTTTTTATTTTTTATTTGTGATGGGTTTGCTCTTGACTCTAGTCTAGGTCAGAGATGACAGAGACAAAGTCTACGATGGAGCGAGCTTACCCAGAAGGAGCCTGTTCACTCTAACTTTGAAGAGATTAGGGTTGTAAGCGTTTGGAAACACAGACGCAGGCAGAGAGTTCCACTCCTATGCTGTGCGCATTATAAAAGACGTTTGGAAACGCTTAGTGCAACAGTTTAGGTTTTAAGTCATCATTCTACCCTACTAGCGCTTGCCATTTCCACCAAGATTTTATGATCAGCCACTGTTGTTCCTTACTACCATCTATTGAGAAACATAAAAGTAGTCAACCCTGGTCGCTAACAGAAGTGTACCTTGAAACATTGCTCACCCTGTAACATAAAATGCCAGCTCTACGTGATTCATTATTAATTATTAATTGTTCGTATGCAGGGTATTAATAATGCCTTTATCTCACAGTAGTGCCTGCCGACTGTTGGCATTCATCTTCTTCCTGTTTACTAATGCAAGAAGCAGCATTTTACTAAACAACGTCGGTTAAACAAATAAAAAAAATTAAACGAAAAAATCCTAGACATTGGACAAACTATGTATTTGCCTCACTTCTACCTCTCTTCCGAAACCTATCCTGTCTTCTTCTTTTTAAGTCGATGGTGACCCTTTAATATTTTGTGCCCAGTAAGTGGCTACGTTCACAGCGGCACCAGCGGCATTCATCAGGTCCTCAGGGCATCATTGCACTTGGGACCCTCCAACAAATGGGCCAACCAACCGACCCACCCTGCCAACCTATTCTGTATATTCTGTTGTCAAACCAACCTCAGTTCCAACCAGGGGGTTTCAACCAGGAAGAAACATTCTTAAACTTAATCAAGATTTTTGACATATTTACACAATAGTCCAGTAACCTTGTCGCCTGAAAGTACGGGCGGAAAAAATCGACAATATTGCCAAAATCAAGATAAAAATCCGGATTTTTCGATTTTGACAAAGTTGCGTTCTGCGCTCAAAGTCACAAACTTGGATTATTCAATGGGCCAACATCATAAACAAGTCTGCAAATAATCAGAACTAGCGGATTTGACGCAAGCTCCGATGTATAAAGTTACTGGAGTATCAAGTAATTTTATCTTATGCTTGGTATTTTTGGTTCAAGAAAGAACATCTTTTCTTGAACCAAAAAAAGCATTTGCAAATACAAGAAAATCAAAATCTATATTCAAATTTTAGGGAAGGTAAATGACAGCTTACTTGACAAAAGGATAATAAACATTGAGCTAATATGTACTACGTGTTTTTTTTATATATCAATGGTACTACGTACTAGGGATGCTATCTTAAGCAAAAAATATGCTCCGTTTTGACAAGAGTTTGAACTAAAGTTCGCTTCAGCGCTGAAAAAATTTAGTCGTCTAACAAAACAGTATAACACGCAGCGCTAAAATGCTTCTTTGGAGGGTATGCGAAACAAAGAGTAAAGTCCTGCAAACCTCCGTAGTAAAGGGAGGATCCTCCGACCAGACAGTTGTTGTGCCTGGCGGGCTACTACCCGATAGTTGATATTCGGGCTGATGTATATGTTCAAATCGCACGGTAAAACTCTGCTTGCGCGATGCACGATTTCAACCTAGTAGTTCGCTGCTAGTTGGACAGATGGCGTCGCGGTTCTTTTTGTAGCGATGTAGATTTGCTCCGTTGGTTTTTCATGTGGCGGTATTAATGCCGCTACACTTCTAAAGTGTAATTTTCTCGCGACCAAAAAGTCGGAAGCGCCGGGATTCTCGGCGCTTACGCGTTTCGTTCAACGTTCTGAAACAATTGGTGGCACATATAGACTAATCTGCTGACTGAATACAGAAGTGACATAATTAATTAGCTTTATACCTAACAAGCTTTATTAGAATTCGCACATTTTTTTTTAAATTATTATTAATTGAATAATAAGTCTGATGAGTTTTAGCTGCGTGTATCAAGCGAATTGTTGTGTATTTGTTTATGATGGCCCGTATCAAATGTGTCCGGTGACTTAAAGTGCTTGGTTGATTAAAATTATGTTGAAGCAAAGATGTAAATACTTCTTTCTGATATCTACACAAGGTACAGCAGACTGCTTCAGAAAACGCCTCACCGCTTTTGTGAAATATTTATTCCCTTCGCGAAAATGCAACAAATATAAAAAGTATGATCGGATGGTCACCAGGTCTCTTCACTACGGTTGTTTTGGATAAATTTTATCCATTTTCCCCTATCTTTACAGCCCAAACGTGAAATCCTTTAATAGACAAAATGTAACAAACGATGTCATGCACTATGCAATAATTATTTTTCATCTTCAATTTTTATTTTTTTTCATTAAATGACCACATTCAGTTCCTTTCTTCTAGCGGAAAATAATAATCTAACAGTATATTTAATGTTAGATTATTATTTTCCGCTATAAAAAGTAACGTCAGCTAATTTTACCTACATTTGTCACATCTTAATTTTTAGTCTCTGACATATGATACGTCCATAAAATATTTAGTGGGAATTTAGGTAATTTTAAATGATTATCTAGTTTCTCACCGATGGAATATTATTCCTTTGCACTTTTTATTCCACTTCGACGTATTACTTGAATGATTAGGGTAACATCGTAAAACACGTAAAACAATATTTAACGTGTTTGAACGTTTTTTCGTTAAAAAACAAACACTGACATAGGCGCTCAAGATCTGTCAAGCAATTTTTTTTTTTTTCCGCAGCAGAGATGTGTGGCGACTTCTCTAGTACATATAATATTACCTCAATGATAATAAATGGATTAGATAATTCGTTATATGATAATAAAGTTACTCGTACCAATCAGCAAACTTTTTTTGAATCTAAAAAAAATCCTGTAACTACAATGCAATATTTAACTAAATAAATGATAAAACCATGAGTCCACGCTCCACAATTACACTGCCCTATTTCCTTATAATTATGCATTAATTAGATAATTAATAGTTCCCACAGATTTTTTCATAACAGTTCTCATGAATAATTTTATTGTCCTGATTTATAATTAGGTTTATGAATAATTTTATTAAATGACTATAAATTATTGCGTTAGTCATTTCTTATCGGGCAAATATAGATACAAATAATAAGTACATAGGTAGTGGTTTTTATTGTAAATGCAAAACCGACCGGGAAAACCCTGAAAAGTAGGTTTTATAGTTTGATACCCAGGTTCTTTTTTCCGGTTTTTTCCAATCAGTTGATACAATTCCATCATAAGAATTTATTTTTCTAATTCTATGCATCTGTTTGTCTTATTTGCTCAAACATTCCCGATGAATCGTTTATCTTTAAAAATGCTGAAGCCATCGAGCTTGAGAGTAGAATATAGATACGATTATCTACAGCCTTCTATAGTCTTGCTATGTGAAAATATTACTTCCATTTAATGCTACACCGACAATTATAAAATGTTAAAATTGATTGATTATATTATTAGTAAAAGGTGAAAGTATTACCTAATCCGGTAACGTAAATCACTCTACTGAGAGAAAGGCACACTCGCCACATCGCTGAGTATCATAGGCTTTATCCAGGAATAATGTACGGTTCCAATGACCACGGGAGCAAACCCACTGGATACAGCTTGTCCACATCTACATCATCATCCTCAGTCTGACTTCACGGACTGCTGAGCATAGACCTCTTTTTCCTATGCCAATTCCAACGTTCTCGTGCCATCCTCATCCAGGGAACAGGATCCGCGATGGCAACAAAATTATACATCCACAAGTTACTTTTGCATTTATAATATTAACATGGGTTTAGGATGTGAAAGAAAGAAAACAAGACAAGAAGTATATTTGGCACACACAGATACACACAATGCAATCAACAAGCAAGCAACCAAAGCAAGGCAAGACTAGGCAGATGATGATGACACAGATACACACAATGCAATCAACAAGCAAGCAACCAAAGTAAGGCAAGACTAGGCAGATGATGATGACACAGCTATACACACAATGCAATCAACAAGCAAGCAACCAAAGTAAGGCAAGACTAGGCAGATGATGATGACACAGCTATACACACAATGCAATCAACAAGCAAGCAACCAAAGCAAGGCAAGACTAGGCAGATGATGATGACACAGCTATACACACAATGCAATCAACAAGCAAGCAACCAAAGTAAGGCAAGACTAGGCAGATGATGATGACACAGCTATACACACAATGCAATCAACAAGCAAGCAACCAAAGCAAGGCAAGACTAGGCAGATGATGATGGCACAGATACACACAATGCAATCAACAAGCAAGCAACCAAAGCAAGGCAAGACTAGGCAGATGATGATGGCACAGATACACACAATGCAATCAACAAGCAAGCAACCAAAGTAAGGCAAGACTAGGCAGATGATGATGACACAGCTATACACACAATGCAATCAACAAGCAAGCAACCAAAGCAAGGCAAGACTAGGCAGATGATGATGACACAGCTATACACACAATGCAATCAACAAGCAAGCAACCAAAGCAAGGCAAGACTAGGCAGATGATGATGACACAGCTATACACACAATGCAATCAACAAGCAAGCAACCAAAGTAAGGCAAGAGTAGGCAGATGATGATGACACAGCTATACACACAATGCAATCAACAAGCAAGCAACCAAAGCAAGGCAAGACTAGGCAGATGATGATGGCACAGATACACACAATGCAATCAACAAGCAAGCAACCAAAGCAAGGCAAGACTAGGCAGATGATGATGGCACAGATACACACAATGCAATCAACAAGCAAGCAACCAAAGTAAGGCAAGACTAGGCAGATGATGATGACACAGCTATACACACAATGCAATCAACAAGCAAGCAACCAAAGTAAGGCAAGAGTAGGCAGATGATGATGACACAGCTATACACACAATGCAATCAACAAGCAAGCAACCAAAGTAAGGCAAGAGTAGGCAGATGATGATGACACAGCTATACACACAATGCAATCAACAAGCAAGCAACCAAAGCAAGGCAAGACTAGGCAGATGATGATGACACAGAAACATACAATGTAGGTACAAATTATTAATTTTAAGACGATAACATTGTGTGCCCCGCGGTTGCGCCAAATAGGTCCAGTTCAGCAAAATGCCAGACAACTAGGAGCTGCCTGAGCTGATGTTCACATGAACCTTACATTGAAGTGTACAGATGTGAACCAGTTTTGATGTGAAAGTAACTCAGTCTATATCCTCCTTACATCTTAACAAATGAACGAATTTGGATAAAACTTGGCACGGTGCGTAGACCATGTCCTAAAATTGATAATTTTTGATTATCACGGGGGTGAAGCCGTTAATGGGTTGTGGAGGCCTTTAAGGATGGGAAATCATCAAATGAGTCCTCCCGCTCTGGGCGAAGCAGGAGGGAGTGTCAGACTCTTACTGACTAAAACCCATCCGTATTCCTCCTAATACCCTTTGCCTTCTAGGGCCGCGGTGACTCTTTCGAACAAATTCCGCAGCGGGTTGTGAAGGCCTGCAGGTCTAATAAGGCCACTTTAGTAGAATCATTTTAGAATCATAATATTAATCATACATAAATCTGTCAATTTCATTTTCATCTTTATCGCTAAACCATTAGGTTCAGGATCGATTGGGAAAATTTGACAGTGACGAGTAGCGTGATGTGCTTTCTGATTCTGCTAAATTGGCCTTTTTAGACCCGGTGGTAGGCAGCCGCTCCACGTAAAATACTGTTAAGGCTTGTATACATGCCAATGACCTCATGCATATAAACGGAGCTAACTACTCCTCTACGCGCCACTCCACTACCCGCATTTTTCATTTATTATAAACTAGTGGACGTCACGCGGTTTCACCGGCGTAGTTCCCGTTCCCGTGGGAATACGGGGATAATATATAGCCTATGTTACTCCCTGATAATGTAGCTATCCAATGCTAAAAGAATTTTTCAAATCGGTCCAGTAGTTTCGGAGCCTATTCAATTCAAACAAACATACAAACAAACAAACAAATCTTTCCTCTTTATAATATTAGTGTAGATAGTGTAGAAAAATAACACATATTTAAAAAAACGACTTTTGTTTAAAATGAATGAGTAAAATGGTTTCATCTCAACGATTTGGAGGTGATTTGGTGATTTTTTTTCTTATAATGTGATACAGATACATAAACTCTGGCTAAACTTAATTACGTATCATATCATGTAGATTACTACCAGTTAATGGGTTGTGAAGGTCTGGTAGGCAGCCGCTCCACGTAAAATACTGGTATTCAGCTAAATCCGGCTTGACTGGAAGCCGACCCCAATGTAGTTGGGAAAAGGCTAGGCAGATGATGATCATGTAGATTACTACCTACCTACCTATTATTACCTATTTTTTCAGATGTAATTCTCAGTAAATGTCGACGAAAAGTTGCTTCATCTGCACGCTGTTTTTAAGCATTTCTCGAAAGAGCAGCCTTAATAAGCCGATTTGACTGAAAGCCGACTCCAATATAAGTAGTAGGGAAAAGGCTAAGCAGGTGATGTTGATGGGGCGAAACCGCTGGTAGAATCAACTATCTTAATCAATCCACTAGTTTTTGCGCTCAGGATTACTAATAGGAACTAAAGTCATGGCGATGTATCATCGATTGAATTATGTATCATATTAATGTCATATCAATTACGTGTCATAAAAACAGATATGACGAGACTGCAAAGCGATTCTAACAATTACTTATTATGATAATACTTACCGTCAACACGGTTATCGTGGCAGACGTGTATTTTCATGAAAATCTTCAGTTTTTATTAACATTCATTGTCTTTCAAAAGTGGCTTTTGATGGTCTAATTGATATTAATCAATATATATTATATATATAAAATTCTTCCGTTACTGAGTGACTGACATCACTAACAGACAACGCACAGCCTTAACTTCAGGTCGTAGAAAGCTGAAACTTGGGATGTAGGTTCCTTGAGGAGTGTAGGGGAGCACTAAGAGCGGAGATTTCCCGAAATTTCTACGAAAACGGTAAAAAATGGGATATGCGTGTAAGAAGACGGGGGCAAAAGGTAGTTAACTGAATATGATTTCACAAGATGATAAAGCTGAACTTTACAGCTGTGGTGGGTCATCACATCACATCACATCATTATCATTCACATTCTCTTACTTACAGCACAATTTATTTGAAGTCGGCGCGACAAGACTCCTTCTATGTATATTTCTCTACTAGTTGACCCGCGCAACTTCGTCTGCTCCGCTCCTATTAGTCTTAGCGTGATGATATATACCTATAGCCTTCCTCGATAAATGAGCTATCTAACACTGAAAGAATTTTTCAAATCGGACCAGTAGTTCCTGAGATTAGCGCGTTCAAGCAAGCAAGCAAACTCTTCAGCTTTATATATAACTAGCTGACCCCCGCAACTTCGTCTGCGTAACATTTTTCATTAATTCTCCGCTCCTATTGCTCATAGCGTGATGATATATACCCTATAGCCTTCCTCGATAAATGAGCTATCCTAACACTGAAAGAATTTTTCAAATCGGACCAGTAGTTCCTGAGATTAGCGCGTTCAAGCAAACTAACAAACTCTTCAGCTTTATTTATCTATACTAATATATAAAGCTGAAGAGTTTGTTTGTTTGTTTTAGTCCGATTTGAAAAAATCTTTCAGTGTTAGATAGCCCATTTATCGAGGAAGGATATAGGCTATATGGACGAGGTGGACTGTATGTTTTTGAGTAAAACACCGAGCTTGGCTGTTCTTAATTTATTTCTAGTTGCCTCAGGACTGGATTGCTGCTGAATGTTAGCGTGACGAATGTTGATAGGCGAAAGAGACACGCGCAGCAAGCCACCCTTCTTTTATACAAGTCCTGGGTTAGCCCAATCATCACGCTAAGACCAAAAAAAGCGGAGCAGTAATGAAAATTGTGACGCAGACGAAGTTGCGCGGGTAAGCTGGTTAGTATATAGAAGTATAGATATTAGTGTAGAATTATATAGTTTCTCGGAACGGAACCTTTAGTGTGCGAATCCGAATCGCTCTTGGTCGCTTTTCTCTTCATCAGCAATAAAAAATCTGTAGTGTTATTTCATCTTGTACGTATAATCTGTGGTTTCTAAACGCGTGAACGACAGGAATGGGAGAAAAGTTATCAATTGTAATTTAATTCATGTGTTTCAATAAAAAGTTAAGTGCTAGTTACTCGATTATGTGGGATGCGGCGATGCGTGTCATGTAATGGAAGAATTTGGAATCTATTTACAGGAATATATTTTTTATAGGTTGGAGAAAATAAATGATAGGTGATCTTAAACAAAAAATATAGACGTCGATTTGAAAACCTCTATTCCTCGTCTTTTTTAGTCTGTTAAAAATGTATAACTATGTACAATGGCCAGTGCCTGCCAGGGTTGCGGAATTCGTTCGAAAGAGTCATCGCGGCCCTGGAACGCAAAGGGCAGTGCCTGCCCGGGTTGCGGAATACGTTCGAAAGAGTCACCACGGCCCTGGATAGGGTTTAAAATATAGACAAAACTTTATGAGTTCTTTATTTTTTATAAAGAAATTAATGTAGCGATTGTCAATGGAAATTCAGGCGGGGACGCCCTAGTACAGTACAAATAGCGGTTGCCAATGGCAACTCAGGAGGGGACGTCCTAGTACAAAGACATTATAATATTATTATAAGAAGTAAGTATGCCAATCTAATTCATTCGTAATTTTTTAAAAGAGGCCAGGTGCGTACTATTTATAAAACCGGTTGATGAATGAACGTTGACGAAACGAAAGGAGTACCTACTAATATGTATTGCGTAGTTAGTACCACGTGCGAGTCGTAGGTACTAGTACAACTGGCACATGGGGTACCACTGTTAAGGCACCCGCAGACTGGAGGCGACTGCGCGAGAACGATTTGACGACTTACCGTCATTGAAGTTGTTCGGAAATTGCTCTACGGTTAAGTTTTAAAGGTTCTTGATTTATTTTTAAAGTCATAATTATGACCTTTACAAGGAATCAGACAACTGTGAACACCCAACTCGCGTTATACAAAACCAGATTTGCAAAAAAAAACTGGCCAAGAGCGAGTCGGACTTGCGTGCAAAGGGTTCCGAACGAATTTCATTTTTTTAGCGTGTTATTTTAACACTATAGATTTCTTATAGGTTTTCCTTTAATATATAGGTAAAGAACTATTATCTCCATTTTTTTTTCAAAATTTTAGGCTCAGTAGTTTCGGAGATAAGGGGGGAATGATCATTTTTCGTCTAATTTCTTGAATAACTTCAAAACCATTTATTTTAAAATTATGAAAAAAATATAATTATAACTCTCCCTTTTATTTGATACTAGTGGACGTCACGCGGTTTCTCCCGCGTAGTTCCCGTTCCCGTGGGAGTACGGCTGTGACAGACAGACAAACAGATAGACACACGAGTGATCCTGTAAGGGTTCCGTTTTTTGTTCAGAACCCTAAAAATCGTTGATATCACAATACGCCTCTTTTGAAGTTGGCCTATCCAACTTCATTTAATGATGCGTGCAGATGAAGCAGTTTTTCGTTGGCATTTACTAAGAAATTACATTTGAAAAAAATAGATAGTAATCAACATGATATTATGCGTAATTTGGTTTAGCCAGAATTTATTTATCGGTATCACGTAATAAGAAAAAAAAAAAACACCAAATCACCTCCAAATCTTTGAGATGAAACCATTTTACTCCTTCATTTTTTATCAAAAGAGTATAAAAATATATTTACTGCTTTGCAATACAAACGAAAATAATTTGGTTATGTTACTTTTTTAAAATATGTTCTATTTTTATTATAACAAATTAAAAACACGGGTAGCGGAGTGGCGCGTGGAGGTGTAGTTAGCTCCGTTTGTATGCACAAGGTCATTGGCATGTATACAAGCCTTAAGTCCCATAACTTAAAAAAGTTTCTGGAATTTTGAACTCTTACCACAACTCGTGTTACCTACCCAAAACCACATTTTTAAACGGCAATCTTCAAGACTTAGTCATCATTGCAAATACTTGGAACTCTAAGATGTAGGTATCTCTTTTCCTTGAATAGTTTAACTCTCTTATGGACATATTTCAGGTTAACTGGTAATATTAATGATTATCCTGTGGCTTTAGTCATTCAGGCCAGATTCCTTAGCTTTTCTTGTGCAACCAGCTACTCGAGTATCCTGCATCTAAACTATCTAAATTATATTATAAAATAAATTAAATTGTATTACTTTCGTTTATTAATTTTTCTATACATAAAAGTTACATTTTAAAATATTTCTTTAAAAAAAAATACATTTAAAAATATAAAAAATAGTAGTCCGCCGGTGTCGGCAGCAGAGTCCAAGCTACCGGTGGTTAGGGCTCCAGAGAAAGGAACCTCCTCACAATACGAGCCGCATCGAGGAGTACTGCCTTCTGTATCAGGCCCTTTATCCAATCGCGTAACGCCAGCTTCGACAAATGGTCGTCGAAGCTTTTGGCCATCAGGCCAATGCCCGTAACGACTATCGGCACAATAATTGCTGAGTCCACATTCCACATGTCGACAACCTCGTGTGCTAAGTCGAGATACTTGATTTGTTTCTCTTTCTCAGCCTTCATGAGCAGTAGCGTAGCTAGCATGGGTGACACCCGGGGCGGATAATGTGGTGTCACCCCACAAATGAGGGGGCGTTCCCCCAAATAATTCTGAGTTGCACCTTTGGCCTTTCGTTCTGGTGACAGCAATCGCGAGCCATTTTTCGGAAGGGGGGAATGTGTGCCACTTGCGCTGCAGGCTTTTATTTTCAGGAATGCGCTCGAGAAAAAAGAAAGTGCAGAAAGTAAGAGCGAGCGAAGCGAGCCCGAAATTTTTGCACCTCATCTCGGAAGGGTTTTATTGTATTTTGATCATTCATACCAAAATTTAAGTATTTTTGTTGATTTATATAGAAAAACTCAGAAAGTCAAAGAGTGCAAAATGCAAGAGCGAGCGAAGCGAGCTCAAAAAATTTGCATCCTGCTCCCGACAGGTTTCATTGCGTCAAACGTTCATGGGTGCCACCCGATAGTGACAAAAATAAATCAACGAGCGGTTGGGTGTCACCCCTAAGCGGGTGTCACCCGTTGCGCGCCGCCCCCCCCCCCGCACTCCCCTCGCTACGCTACTGTTCATGAGGTTTTCATCATGCGGTATTACTTTTATTGTTATAATTTTTTAATGTATCGAAATCAACACAATTCCACATCCGGATTTCCGCCTGCAGCGGTACTGATGCGGAATTGTAATCCAAATAGATGGAAACAGAGGTACTCGTGTAATACTGTAATTACCTACGGCCAGTGTGTCACCTTTTTAGGGTTCCACACCCAAAGGGTAACCAATGGAACCGTATTAGTAAGCCTCTGCTGTCCGTCCGTCCATCCATCCGCCCGTTCATAATTATGTCTGTCAACAGGCTGTATCTCATAAACCAAAATGGGTAAACAATTGAAATTTTGACAGTGTGTTCATTGCCGCTTTAACAATAATTAATAAAAATTAATTAATATTAAAAATCCCATACAGTTAACTTGTTTCTTTTTTCGGGTTATGGGACGGAACCCTTCGTGTAAGAGTCCGGCGTGCACTTGATCGGTTTTTTTCTTTGCTAACTTGGCTGACACACGGCCGTGCGACAAAATAGGCTTTGTCAGAAATTATTTTGCGGCACGGTATGCCACAAACAGAAACGCTACCTACTTTTCCATTTTGGCATAGGTACACAAAACTGTGTATATTTTTTCCTCTTTCCCTTTAATTGTCCAGTTAGCGACAATAGCTAAATAATAACGATATAATTTATGTTAGAAACGAGATATATTAACTTTCACGCATGATTTTTATACTGTGAACATAAGAAACAATTGTATCTTGTTAGGTAGGTACCTAAACTACAGGTCATATTAATCCATACTTAATATATAAAGCTGAAGAGTTTGTTTGTTTGTTTGCTTGAACGCGTTATCTCAGGAACTGCTGGTCCGATTTGAAAATTCTTTCAGTGTTAGATAGCCCATTTATTGAGGAAGGCTATAGGCTTATCATCACGCTAAGACCAATAGGAGCGGAGCAGTAATGAAAATTGTGACGAAGACTAAGTTGCGCGGGTCAGCTAGTATTTAATATAAAATGCTGGTGTGTCCATTTTGTCATTTTAACAGTATTCATAGTGTGTTTCACGTTGTCGCGCAGACAAATTATAATTATAAATATCAACGGAAAATTGCAAACGTCGTAGAATTGTAAAATATTGCGTGAAATTGTTAAATATTTTTTCTTAATAAGCCACGGATATATTGGAATCTATTGAATTTGGGTGGGATTTATTGTATATTAGTGGACGTCACGCGGTTTTACCCGCGTAGTTCCCGTCCCCGTGGGAGTACGGGGATAATATATGGCCTATGTTAGTCCCTGATAATGTAGCTATCCAATGCTAAAAGACTTTTGCAAATCGGTCCAGTAGTTTCGGAGCCTATTCAATTCAAACAAACAAATCTTTCTTCTTTATAATATTAGTGTAGAAGTGTTGAAAAAATGATATTTTCGTAAAATATCGAGAAATCATAATAAAGATGTACTATAATTTTATGTAGTCTGCATTGATATATAAAAAACCTAAGATACACACTCAGCATCTCAAAAACGTTCGCAAAAAAACAAGCGCAATGTGTATAATCGTGCGCAAGTTTTAAACAGTCTCGCATCGCTCGCCATACTGCACTGCTTTGTAAAAACAAATGTAAGCGATCCGTGTAAGGGTGAATTTGCAAAAAAAAAAATGCGTATCACTCGCCATACTGAACTGCTTTGTAAAAACAACTTTAAGCGATCCGTGTAAGGTTGAATTTGCAAAAAAAATGCGCATCATTCGCCATACTGAACTGCTTTGTAAAAACAACTTTAAGCGATCCGTGGAAGGTTGAATTTGCAAAAAAAAAATTGTTTATAGTATAACTACACACAACTCACACATGACACTTGATACGTGTCAGTTTTTGACGACAGTTTCGAGTGTTGCATTTGTTCGAGACTGTGCATCTTGGGTTTTTTTATATATCAATGGTAGTCTGCAATTTTCCGATGACATAAACTTTTTAAACAATGGACTTGGACTTTCTTTCGCAATGTAAGAATATGCAACCAATTTACCAATATCCAAACCTGAAATCTGTAACTTTACCTTACTAACTATCAATGCATTGGTATTTTACAAAACTCAACGCAAAACAGATAGATCCGGATGACCTACCACGCATCGCTATGTAAGGTGCCTATCTGGGTATGTCACGGATTTTCTCGAGATTATGTAGTTTGCGGTCACCACATAGTTACAAATCGTCACGTATTGATAATACAGTAATACCAATGGTTAAGTAATATTTACCTTATGTGGTTAGGTGATAGACATTCAGGTAGGATAAAAAATATAAACGAACGACTCAAATTAAATACGAGTATCTTTATATAATAACTAGCTGACCCGCGCAACTTCGTCTGCGTCACAATTTTCATTACTGCTCCGCTCCGGTCTTAGCGTGATGATATATAGCCTATAGCATTTCTCGATAAATGGGCTATCTAACACTGAAAGAATTTTTCAAATCGGACCAGTAGATCCTGAGATAAGCGCGTTCAAGCAAACAAACAAACTCTTCAGCTTTATATATTAAGTATAGATATGCTCGTATTTAATACATACAATCCTAATATATAAAACTCTTCCGTTACTGAGTGACTGACAGACAACGCACAGTTGTGTCGTAGAACGCTGAAATTTGGCGTATCGGTTCCTTGGGAAGTGTAAGTACTAAGGGAGTATTTGCCGAAATTCCTACGGGAACGGGGAAAAACGGGATAAGCGCGTACGAAGTCGCGGGCAAAAGCGAGTCCTAATCCTCACTTCCTCACTAATATTATAAATGCGAAAGTAACTCTGTCTGTCTGTCTGTTTGTCTTGCTTTCACGCCAAAACTACTGAACCAATTTAAATGAATTTTGGTACAGAGATAGTCTAGACCTTGAGAAAGGACATAGGCTACTTTTTATCCCAGGAGTATGTTCCCTAGGGACCACGCGGGCGAAAGCCGCTGGCAAAAGCTAATAGGTATATAAAATTCATCCGTTACTGAGTGAGTGACCGACGAACATCGCACAGCCGAAACTCCTGGTTGTAGAACGCTGAAATTTGGCGTGTAGGTTCCTTGGGGAGTGTAGGGGAGCACTGAGAGAGGATTTCCGGCGCGTACGAAGTCGCGGGCATTAGCTAGTATTTTTAGATTTTGATTGTTTTGCGACTTCCCGGAGGTTTGCACCCGTGGTCAGTCCTTCAAAAGCGGTGTTTTTTCAAATAAAAGCCTTTACCAAATATTGTCATCATCAGATTTATACTTACTTACCTACTAAAGATTGTTTTTTACCAACATAAGCATACAAGTTTAGATTTTACACAACGTGCAACCAAATAAACGCTATACCTCTGAAGGGGTCATTGTACTCATCATTATGAACAACTTTTGCGATGGAACCAATCCCGAAATCGCGAAAAAAAAATCAGCTGTTCAGTACATTTTGTCGAGTTATTTATGCGCACAAATACCTATAGGGGGAATCTTTTCACGATTTCAGTGTTGGTCCAATAGTGAAAGTTGTTCATAATGATGAGTACAATGACCCCTTAAAAGGTATTGCGTTTATTCTGTTACAGGTTGTTGGTCAATTTGTGATGATATCCACTATAATGATGATTTCCTAGTTATACGAAGACACTGTGACACAATTACGTGCCCATATCGCCTATGTATTGTGCTATTTACCTACATAATAATTACATTACAAAACAAACGCGTGTTTACGCTTGTTCGTACTAGATTGTGTTTTGTTATTTTTCCTGAAAACGAATTATGTTTATTTTTATTGTTCTCATTTTATTGTTAGTGTGTGCAGTGTTTTGGAACTAATTTACTTATTCATGTACTAGCTGGCCCGCGCAACGTCGTATGCGTCACAATTTTCATTACTGCTCCGCTCCTGTTGGTCTTAGCGTGATGATATATAGCCTATAGCCTTCCTCGATAAATGGGCTATCCAACACTGAAAGAATTTTTCAAAGCGGACCTGAAGTTCCTGAGATTAGCGCGTTCAAGCGAACAAACAAACTCTTCAGCTTTATATGTATACTAGCTTTTGCCCGCGACTTCGTACGCGCAAATCCCGTTTTCTTCCCGTTCCCGTAGGAATTTCCCATTCCCGTATAGCCTATAGCCTTCCTCGATAAATGGGCTATCCAACACTGAAATAATTTTTCAAATCGGACCAGTAGTTCCTGAGATTAGCGCGTTCAAGCAAACAAACAAACAAACAAACAAACTCTTCAGCTTTATATATTAGTATAGATATAGATTAGTATAGATGAGTAAAACCATACGATTCGTTTTGTAACGGACTGACACGTTTTTCCCACTCCACCTCGGTGTCCCCGAGGAAAGTTACGGAACGCTAAACTGTCCCATTTTCTGTTACAGTCAACCTTAATAAAAACCGGCCAAGTGCGAGTCGGACGCGCACACAAAGGGTTCCGTACCATAAACCTTAATTTTTATTATTTGTTGTTATAGCGGCAAAAGAAATACACAATCTGTGAAAATTTCAACTGTCTACCTATTACGGTTCTCGAGATACAGCCCGCTGACAGACAGACGGGCGGACGGAGAGCGGAGGCTTAGTAATAGGGTTCCGTTACATATCTTTTGGGTACGGAACCCTAAAACAGTGTTAGTGTATTAAAAAAAAATAACGTGTAAGTAAGTCTGTACGATTACGATTGCGTGGAACTATCGTGAAATACGCCTTGAATATTGCAAAATACAATTACTGACTAATCTTGAAAATAAAATCGCATTAGGACTAGAATTATTGTTTTACCAGAATCAATAGGTTCTGGTGCAAACCAGAAAAAAAAAGAAAAAACATTTTCTGTAAAGTACCTACGTATGTATATCTACTTATTGTAACTGAGGTCGTAATTTTTTACGGTAATCCGTTTTGAATACGAAAAGTGTGGTCACGTTGTGTATGAAGCATGTATTGTGATGACGTCACTATGTACCTCAATTGTTTAATGCGGGTGATGCATAAAATGATTGCAAAAAACTGTAATTACGGTCTGTAGATAACGAACCGCGCAGTCCGGTTGAAAATGTCATTGGGTTTTTCAGTTTGAAAAGGTCAACATGTTTGAAGGGCAAATAATGCCTACTTCATTTTATGAAATTACTTGTATTTACCCAAAATAAGTACCTACTTAAATGATTAATGAGCATAATCCAAAGAAATAAAAACAATAAATTGTGTGTTTGTTGTTTTGTTTTTATGGTTTGTTTTGTTTGTGTCAGGAACTGTGTCAGGATTGACATCCATCTTGCATCCATCACTCACTGACAGTCACTGTCGTGGCCACACATGTCATTGTCTTTTTTTTAATTTTTTTTTATCCATGGTTTGTCTATGACATGACCGCGACAGTTATGACTTTTTTATAATGCCCGTCCCTGACACAGGCTGGCAGTGGTTTTACGGACAAATGTTTGTCTCTCATTTTGTTTTATAGTTGTTTTTATTATTTGTGTATTTTTAATGTGCGTCTGTTTGGGCGGAATAAACATTTTTTCTTTCTTTCTTTTCTTTCTTTCTTTGTACCTAAACGTCAAATTTCTATAGATTTGAATAAAACATTATTTATCATTATAGTTCGACTTTTAATTGTATTCAGTAACTTGACAGTTTAACGGTCTGATTTTAATAGTGTATATATCGTGTTATTTCAAGACAAGTTATTAAAAAAATAAAAAGTTTGCAAATAAGTAGGTACATTACTCAAGTTTATTCAATTTCATCAACTCTTACACTATCTGACAGTTAAACTGTCATGTTACTGAATACAATAAAAAGTCGAACTATATAATATCTTCAGTCATAACACCATAGTCAAGCTAATCAGAATTAAAACAAAAATCTTTTTACCAGCTTGAAAACAAGTAAAGTTTTCAGTTTTCACAAAATTTATCCTGTCACCGCATGCGTTAAATGACAGATTAACTTCAAATTACTCATTCACTCATTAACGCAAGAGCCGTATTGGAATTAAACTTAATTTCACACAATTGAGTCCTAAAAACGGTGCTGGAGTTCCTGAAATGCAATACATTCATTAACGTCCCAAAATACAGGCAACACTATTAATATTCCCCGTTAGGCTCCCACAGTAAGTACACAGGTAATATCCTGATAATGATGCGACACCGATGCGACTACAAAAAGCGGAACCTTTATAGGATCACTCGGGTGTCTGTCCATCCGTCTGTCACAGCCAGTTTTCTTCGGATCCGCTGGACCGATTCTGTTGAAATTTAGCACACATATGGACTTTAGTGACCCAAACACGGAAGCGTTACGTAAATCATTAAATTTTTAGTATGGGGGTCACTTTTGGGGGTCAAACTAGAAAATTTCAAAAAAAAGTTTTTTAGACAATATCGTGTGACATATCAAATGAAAGGGCTTACTGTGAGGGTTTTATTTATATTTTTTTCATAATTTTAAAATAAATGCTTTTGAAGTTATTCAAGAAATTAGACGAAAAATTACCCCCCCTTATCTCCGAAACTACCTAGCCTAAAATTTTGAAATAAAATGGAAATAATAGATCTTTACCTAAAGATTACAGGAAAACCTATAAGAAATCTATAGTGTTAAAACAACATGTTAAAAAAAAAATTAAATTCGTTCGGAACCCTTTGCATGCGAGTCCGACTCCCACTTAGCCAGTTTTTTTTATGTTGCACTGCCTGTCTTTTCCTGTCCAGGGTCTGATAATTTTCAATAGATAAAACAACACACTTTATACGTGTCCTTAAAACTCAGGACCATACATACAGCTGGCAATCCTGCTTAAAATCTCCGGGCCTGGACGGACTGCATAACTTCTGGCTCAAATGGTATAGCAGCTCACACGCGCTTCTGGCATCTCAATTCCAGTCATCCTTAGAGTCTGGGTCGCTACCACAGTTTCTAAAAACTGGCGTTGCCCACCTGCTCCATAAGACCGGTAGTCCCATGGAACCCAAGAACTATAGACCAATTACTTGTTTGTCGACGGTCTTTAAACTTCTAACATCCATCCTGAGAGCGAAGACGAATGAGGACATTTAGACTAACTTAATTATGTCTGCCTCTCATAATGGATGTAGGAAGGAGTCCCGCGGCACTAAGGAGCTTCTCCTTCTTGCTTCTTCTTTTTTCATAGACATGGCCATATACCAACAGCTTCGTTCGTCGATCCCGCAAGGATCTATCGACATGTACAGGAAGGTCTATGACTCTATGTCACATACATGACTCATGATGATGATGGAGTTGTACAAAATATATGCAACTCTATGCATTCTGCGCCGCCACCTTCCTTGAGTCATGTATGAGGCAATGGAACAGTCCTTCACTATCCAGGATGTCCACCGATTCAGGGGAATGATCAGCCTGTATGGATTAAACGGGGAATATTTCAAGGCGACAGTTTGAGTCCGCATTGGTTTTGCTTAGCCCTGAATCCTTTAAGCACATTGCTGAAGGATTCAGGCCTAGGCTATCGCTTGCAATTGCATTAAAACAATTAAAAGTCAATTCAACTTTAGCCTTAACTTCGCCGGGGTTCTCTAGGCTTATTTGTGCCGACGTTCAGGATTCAATCAAGCACAATAAAGCATTAGATACTACATCAAGCTAGATCCACGTCATGCCATTCGAATAAACTAGCCTCATTCTCTACTGTATTGAGATCGATTTCAAGTTAAACCCGATGCAGCTGAATACATGGACAGACTAGAATAGAGACACAGTATATATCCTTTTTATTCAGTTTATGAAATATCTTTTAAATCGGACCAATATTGGAGAAGGAAACAGGCGAGAGCTAAACCTCGAATTATGACTTTTTACATACAAAGTCTCTCCGCTCTCGTGTCCTCTTAAAGTACACGTGGGGTATTGTTAACGTAAATAGCCTCATTGGCTCAATTGACGTGGCTATTATGTACCGATTGTGTTTCAAGATGAAAATGATACGAATGAGTGCAGCTGGCTAATCGATTATGTAAAGAGGTAATGTTTATTTGTTTTTATTGTATGTTTGTTCTCGTTTGCTTCCTAGTATCTACCCATATTGTTGAGTCCAGAGTAGCTACTGTTGTAGAATCATCATCATCATATCAGCCGAAAGACGTCCACTGCTGGACATAGACCTCCCTCAAGCGTCGCCATAACGACCGGTCCTGTGCGTCTCGCATCCATCGGCTACCCGCGACCTTCACCAGGTCACCGGTCCACCTTGTGATGAACTTTCCAACGTTGTGTCTTCCGGTACGCGCTCGCCACTCCAGAACTTTTCGGCCCCATCGACCATCTGTAGAATAGTCGAGTCTTCCTCTAAATTTTTTTTAATCAGTCCAGTTTTGAAGAAGAAAACAGCGGAATACAAAACGTTTGTTAGTCAAGGTTTTTATAGGTAAAAATCAGCCTGAGCTGCAGTTGTCGCTCTCGCTTTACTTGATAGGGCGCAGTGCGACGCATCGGCAATAGTTTCTTCAAATACCTATTTTTCATTTTTCTCGCAACTAGAGGCCCCTCACTATTCAAACAATTTTTCTTCGAGTAGGTAATTCTTATTTTTTTTTTTGTAGAGTCTTTGTAGTGCATTAGAAATCTACTTGATTTAGGTTCTAATTGAAACATGAAATTGATTCATGAGATAACTTAAAAAAGACTTGATTAGACTTTTATGAAATAAAAATTTCTGTTATTTTTATTAGGTGATCACAATTTTGGCACGCGATTCACATTTTATGTGATTTTTTTTCGTTTCAAAAGTAGGTAAAACTTATTTTTACCTTTCCAGAATGTAAATAAAAAAACTCTTATCTAGGAATCTATCTATAGTGAATAAACAATAATTGTCGATATTGTAAAACTAACTTAACCACGGTACCTATAGGTTCGATTCTTGTGACTCACATGATTTTACTTAACTTAGGTATCCTTCAGCTATATCCGCTTAAAGAGTGCTTCATCGATTTTCTTACTAAAAATCGTGCATAACAACTGAGCAAACTTAATATCCGTGCAACATTCCCGAAACCGTACGGAATCGGCGGAAAAATGTAAATAACAAAAGATTGTTTTGCTATTCTCTAGAATCTAGATACGAAGACCAGATGTTAATTGAAATAAACAAGTTTAACGAAAACTATTGAGTTATGAGAATCCGGGTGCAGAATATGCGGTGAATAATTAATTGGTTTATAAAATAACTATCTAACTGGGAATAAACATTAACCTACATTTTTTTTGAGATCTATTGCTGCTAATTCTAATCATCAAGTAATTAGGATGACTATTATTTCGTATTATCTAAGCATATAATAGAGGAAAGAAGTAAGAAGAAATATTATTTTTATTGAATTCTAGAAAAGTATTTTTGATTTAAAAATCATAAGGTAGTTCTTCTACTCGACAACAGATGGCGCTGTTCTAAAATACGATGGTTTTGATTTTATTTTTTCCGTCTCTGAAATTTGACAAGTAATACAAATATTTAGGCTGTATTTAACAGTAGATAATATAATTATGACATTATACTTAAATTACAACTTAATTGTTTCATTTAGCAATGTCTAATTAAATAAATTAAGCGTCGCACAGACTATCAATTTCATTAGTTTCACGCTTCTAAAATTACTAATGAGCTTACAGTAGCTACCGTAATCAGATATTTAATAACTTCTTTCGTAATTGAATATTATAACTGTTTAGAAAATTGACTAACAATATCTTAACATTTAAGCATGGGCACTTTTTTATGGGTACCATTTAATGCTCTGGGCGGAGGGAGAATCATCAAATGACTCCTCCCGCTCTGGGCGGAGCAGGTGTCAGATCCTTACTGACTAATAAAAAAAATATATTTATTATTTCGTTATTACACGTTATACAAGCAAATAGATTAAGCATATGGATGCCTGTACCAGGAGGCGTCGCTCTTTTATAGGTATCATACGAGTGTAATAATTTACAAAACGAGAGTGGAAATGAATAATTAGTTCGAGTGTCCGTGGAGTTTCTTGCATGTTCTTCTCCATAGAGATCTACGCTTTGGAACGTGCAAATAGCTTCATCTGTTTTGACTGACCGACCTTGACAATTCAAAAGTGCCTGTAAATGGTTTATTTGAAATATACGATTTGATTTGATTTGATTAATAGTCTAATTCTAGTTTTATCATAAGTCTGTTGGTGTGTGTGTGTGGGTGTGTTTTTGATTGTGTGTGAGAGTGTTCATATGTGCGTGCTTGTGTGCGATCGTGCGAGTATATGTGTGTGTAATGACCCGCGGTAGCTCTTTCGAACGATTCCAAAACACTGGATTTAGTCATAATTCTGCAGTTTAACTTTTTCACTTACCGGTATCTAATAATATCTAGTATTATAGTAGTTGGGATAGGATAGGAAGTAGATTTCTAATAATAGTATGATAGTAGGTAGTTAGGATCAGTACGTCTACCATGAGTTTTATCAATCTATACTCGTTAGCGACTGTAGTTAAAAAAATGTATAAAAATGATTAAAAAACTTGTTTCTTATTTATTTGTTTAAGTTGTTTACTTGCTTAACAAGCAAGCTTGCTTGCTTAATAAGCAAGCAAGTTTCAAGTAAAACTAAAAAAATAAACTAGAAACTGATTTTTAAAAGTTTTCATACATTTTAGGGTTCCGAACAAAAAACGGAACCCTTATAGGATCACTTGGGTGTCTGTCTGTCCGTCTGTCACAGCTAGTTTTCTCCGGATCCACTGAACCGATTCTGTTAAAATTTGGTACACATATGGACTTCTGTGACCCAAACACGTAAATCATTAAATTTTTAGTATGGGGTCACTTTTGGGGGTCAAACTAGAAAATTAAAAAAAAAAGTTTTTTGAACAATATCGAGTGACATATCAAATGAAAGGGCTTACTGTTAGGGTTTTAACTATATTTTTTTTATAATTTTAAAATTAATGGTTTTGAAGTTATTCAAGAAATTAAACGATAAATGACCATTTCCCCCCTTATCTCCGAAACTACTGAACCTAAAATTTTGATTACAGAAAAACCTATTCATCATCTGCCTAGCCTTTTCCCAACTACATTGGGGTCGGCTTCCAGTCAAGCCGGATTCAGCTGAATACCAGTATTTTACATGGAGCGGCTGCCTACCAGACCTCCACAATCCATTAACTGGGTAACACGGTACTTCATGGCAAGACTGGAGTCAGATTTACTAGCTTCTGACGATCCGTAACGACTGTCAAATATCTACAAATGACAGCCGGGACCAACGGCTTAACGTGCTCTCCGAGGCACGGAAGAAACTCGGTATGTTAAGATGGTCACCCATCCACAGACCAACCTTGGCAAGCGTTGCTTAACCTTGAAGATCGACCTGTGCGGCTGTTGTTATCTAGCCACGAGCTCGAGAAAAACCTATTAAGAAGTTTAAAATAACTTGTTACAAAAATTAAATTGTTTTGGAACCAGCACGCGAGGCCGACTCGCACTTAGCCAGTTTTTTTAGCTTCAACTAGCAACTTAATAACCGTTTCGTAGATTTGATAACAGCTAACAAAGGGTCTCACTATTACTGATGATAAAAACTATTTCGCCGAATTTAGTTCATTGTGCGTTTTAAACTATAAATAGGTTATGTTTATCATCTAACATTTATGTTACACTGACTTATTATTTTTATTATCTTTGATAACAAAACATTACTTTTAGAAAGCCAAATTGAATCTTAAGGGTCCAACTAACGAAAAAAAGGTAACAATCACAATACAATTAACCGCTTTGATCTTTTGAATCGAGAAGACGATTCTAAAACTTTTTCACAGCATATTTTGCTCTGAAAAAGTTTTAAAACCATAATATAGAACCATGTTAAAAGCACGTAGACCAGTCGCACTTGTTTTCCCATTGATTTTTCCAGATTACAATTTACGTTTACCTTCCATCAAACTAGGTACAAAACGACTACACAGGTAAAACTAGGTAGGTAATAAAACAGTAAATAATTTTACCTACAGGGGGGCTACTCTCTAAGCCCGTAGTCCGTAGTTTCGGGCTTAGTTGCGGGCGTATTCTACTCCGTATCACCTATGGACTAACGATAAGTCTCGAAACCGAACTAAGAATGAATGACAACACGATTTGACAGTAACTGTCAAATCGTGTTGTCATTCATTCTTAGTGGTTAGGTGACACAGAGTAGAATACAACTAAGCCCGAAACTACGGACTTCGGGCTTAGAGAGTAGCCCCTCAGACTACGGTCACAATCACAACCAATTAAATTATTTATTTATAAATAAAATGAAGCTGTTTATTTACCGTAAACAATAGCGTTATTTATCACCCGAACTGCCGGTAAACTATCACTTCGCGGCGCGACGATTATCCGACGCATCTTGATATATGCACCGGCCATGCGAGATGCGGATGGGGTTATGTTGTAGTGAGGCAAGAAATAAAATTATTTTGGTTCTAAACCTTCAAGTTCTTTCATTCGATAGACGTCTTCAAAACTCTTGGTTTTAAAAATATCCTATCCTTTCCTATTTACTAAGTATATAAACGCGAAAGTTTGTGAAGATGGACGTATGGAGTTAGGTATTTTGGTTAAAGGTAGGTACATAAGCATAACACAAAGACTATAATTAGAGGCGGCACTAAGTTGCAAATAATTAAATTTTCGTTAATAAATTTTATTTTGCTTATGTTTTTGCCACCATCTGCATAATTTTGAACTCATTATTTCTTTGAGAATTTGCGAAAAGTACAAGACAATTGGAGGAGGCATAAATTAGCCTTATACCTCTTTAAAACATAGAAAACACCAACCGAATTTAGAACCTCCTCCTTTTTGAAAGGAAGTCGGTTGTAAATACTGTTTGACCGAATCCGGTGAACTTATTTTTCTCCTAGGTATGGGGAAAGTCACCGCAAAATATCCATATTGCGGTGAATGAATATGCCAGTCATTTTAGTAAAGCTAACAGGTAGTGCCTATACCTATGCACTATATACAGGCATGCACGTAGACCCTTAATAATGATTTGTGATTTTGGATACCTATTTGCAACTGAATATACAATTCTGACCCTTACAAGTGTCATTTCTGGTTTTCACAATACCTACTTATTTTAGCACAATTCGCTAATCCCCTGGAGTAAACACTGTATGTGTAAATAGTTAGACAGTTGGTGTTTGATTAGTAGTAAATAGGAAATTTTAGTATTTAACTCACTCGCATACAACCCTAATCTCTTCAAAGTTAAAGTGAACAGGCTCCTTGTGGGTAAGCTCGCTCTATCGTCGACTTTGTCTCTGTCATCTCTGACCTAGACTAGAGTCAAGAGCAAACCCATCTCAAATAAAAAAAACTGAAATTTTAAACAAAAATCCAACTTCATTACAAAAATGTTCTCTTACACCTCATTTTATTTTATTATTATAGAGTGCTTATCAGCTACTCTTATCTCAGTTTAAATATATTAAGTATATTTTTTTACCTAATATTAGAAGGCGTACATCTCCCAAAGACATGTGCCACGACCACTTGTCATAGAAAATATTCTAAGTATAATATATCCGTCAAACATTTTCTCTATTAGTCTTGCTGGTTCCGTCTACAATAGTAACTTTCACTCCAAGATATAGCAGATAACCGCTCGACCTGTGACCGGCTGCCGCGTGAAGTGAGCCTTTATTTATCACCACCCAGTTTATTTATTGTGTCTAAGGGCGCTTACAAACGAACAACGAGATAGTCTTTTAAGGGTACTTTTGGTGTGTGTATGGTGATATTGAAGATTGATTGTAAGTTCTTGGTTCACATATTTTGATTTAAATTGGTTGCAGTTTTCCAGCGATAGTTTTCTAGAAACTGTTTCTGTCTATGTGTCTGATTTAATTCACGCCCAAATTACTTCCAATTATGAAGTTGGTTTAATCGCGATAGATCGTTAAGTTTAAAAGTTACACCGCTTTATTTACACTGATGTCACAGTAGCGAACAATTCTTTTTAATTAAAAAAAAAAATATGTAAATATTTTTTAATACGTTTTCCGTCGATAAAATTAAGCATTTTTTTTAAGGATGGGACATCTTCGAATTACTCCTCCCGCTCTGGGTGAAACAGAAGGGAGTGTCAGACTCTTACTGACTAAAACCCATCCGTGTTCCTCCTAATGCCCTTTACGTTCCAGAGCCGCGGTGACTCTTTCAAACAGATTCCGCAACCCCGGCAGGCACTGGCCCCTGGCTAGCGGGCCCCGTTTTCAATGCTGACAGCTCTTTGAGGCGCGCGTGGAACACAGCGCGCCGTCGCCGTCGACTCGGGCCTGGGGGGCTACTCTCTAACGAAATCCGTAGTTTCGGGCTTAGTTGCGGGCGGGCGTATTCTACTCCGTATCACCTACAGACTTACGATTAGTCCCGAACCCGAACTGAGAATGAATGACAACACGATTTCACAGTAACTGTCAAATCGTGTTATCATTAGTTCTCAGTGGTTAGGTGATACGAAGTAGAAAATGCCCGCCCGCAACTAAGCCCGAAACTACGGATTTCGTTAGAGAGTAGCCCCCCTGGTTCTGATCGGACGGCGAGCCACCCAATGCTCGTCGTCCGCAGGCCCGCGCTTGTGGTGGTCGGGAATCACCCTGCGACTCCCGACGCCCGGGGCGTCTTCTCCTGTTGCTGCGGCTGGGGCGTGAGGTTTCCCTCTCTCTCACGCGTTCGGCCTCCTCCTTCGCTAGCATAAATGCTTCGCAGAAAGAGGTGATCGCATCCCATGCCTCCTCGCTCCGCGATAAAATTAAGCATAGTTTCCCTCATTTTCGTATGTGCATATTATAAAGACGCACACTATAAAGTACCTAACTTATTTTTGTATTCTTTTGGCCTAAGGTCTATAAAAAAACGTCAATCTCCAACTTATGGACGTAAGTATTAAGATATCGAGAAAAACAATAGTCTAGATTACATCAATTTTGTTACTACAAGAATAGCTATACTTATGAGTAAGACCCCTATCTTTCAAACTTGGAAAATCATGTGTCTTAAAGAACATCTTTAGATGGATTGACAAAACGTTTATAACCTTCAGCTAACTTATCGTTAACCCTAACTTAACGTTAGCTTATGTTATCTACATATTCTATCTTTTTGCTGTCGTGCAGTTATCGCATTCGTAATTCACATCACAATTTTCCAGTCGTCTAAAAACTTCATAAAACCGTCTGTTTTTAGCCTAAGGGAGTAAAATATAGTATCTATTTGTCGAAGACTAGGTGTCCCGCTTAATGATCGGAGATAACCGTATGTGATTTATTCGTATTCGATTTGTAGTTATTTGTGGCCGGTGCAGAGTTTCACAAACTAGACGGCGAGCCGGTTGTGGAGACTGGGTCTGTAACATGTCACGTTTTAATTGTAAAGTAAGATATCTTATTATGTTTGAAACCATGAAGTCACTTGATGATAAAGGCTATTTGGAAGGCTAGCGTCAGACAGAATCTGTCTGGCAATACCAACTGTTGAAATTGTATCTTTATGTCGCAGCTTTAAAGCACACACTAGGGTGTCGATAAATAAATTTTATTATAATATTCTTTGATGGAATTATTTACTGAATTATAGTTTGTACTGTAATACCATAGTACGCTGCCCGTGATACTACTTAAGGGTATATTAGGCCATCTGGCTTAGCAGGAAGCTAATGCATGACTGACTTATAAAAAATAAACTATTTAATCTTTTTCAAATACTATTTAACATTTTTGCCGGATGCTTCCAAAATCTAACGACTAACTTGTTTGTCAGCAAGTGCAGACAACGAGGTTTACATGGTTCATCATCATCATACTAGGCGAAAGACGTCCACTGCTGGCAGGCGGGTTGGCGATCGCAGTGAGTGGTGTTGATTATTACAGAGAACGCTGCTGCCCATTCTCTGGCGAGTCCCTTATTCGCCTCTTACGACACCCACGGGAAGTGATGGGATGGTATTATTCTTTTACGGCACCGGCCGACACCATACGGCACGGTTGGTTCACAATACGCAAATTATGGAGGTGGCTCAAATGGTTACCCAGCTCCTGCTACTGTCATTCCATGCGGGGAACAACCGCATGGAATGACAGGAGCAGGCCATGTCTGTCACATTCCATGCCAATCCCGAACTTATAGGTCCAGCATTCCGGGCACCAATCCTGGTTGCTTAGCATCACGAGACCGTGGAAAAATTATAGGCTACTGGAAATCTTTTTAGACAAGAAGTAGAAGTCCCGTGCTAAGGCATTTGCGCAGAATCTTACCAATGAACTAGGAAAATGAGAGAGGAAACTAGAAGCACGTATAGCTGAACTCAGACTGAGACAGATATAGGAGGATACCACTTGTCGCCATCCCATGGACGTTGGAGCCAATAATGACGAGTTACTAAGTGTCAAGAGATAATGGCTAACCACATCAATTATTATTTTCCTCCAGCTAAGCTGACTCATAGAACACTACAGAACAGTTGACACGAGCTAACCGACTGTCTTAATAATAGGTATTTGTTACCATGCGACTAGGCTATGTAGCGTTTGGGAAGCTGCGCGGTATCTTCTCGGCTCACATACCTAGTCCAGTGCATGTTGCCAGTGACGTATGCAGTGGCGGGGCAAGAATAAAATTTTATGTGGGTAAGATTGATACTTTGCGAGGCCCTCTAGGTCCAACATAAGAATGGATTGATTTTTTGAGGAGCTTTTCAGAGGATGGATACTTATTGAGGGTGAATACGAATAGTTTTGATTTTCTTTTGACTTTTTGAGGAAAAATAGTAAATATTTGACAAATGTGCGAAATTTTTTGAAAAAGCTAGACTAAAATAACCTTTGATCTAAGAGTAAGCGTAGCGAGCTTTTAAATCGTAGTGCCTATCCCACCGCGGCTAATATTTTAACAATACTTAGTACTGAAGTATCTAACAATGAAATAGCAAGAGCCAGCAAAGCGAGCTCAAAAAAAAATGTATATGGACTCGAATGAAAGAAAAGAAAGAAAAAACGAAGCGTTTATTTGTACCAAGCTTGAAAAAAAAAAGAGAAAAGGAGTCGGAAAATGATTCTGATTTTTTTAAGGCCTTAGCGACGATTTCTCTGAGTTGAAAAAGCCTAAACTGCGAGGCCCTTCGGACCGCGAGGCCGTAGGCGATGGCCCACGTCGCCCACGCCTTGCGCCGCCTCTGGACATATGGATCTGAAACGTTGTAGCTCACAATGGGCCTCATCAGAAGGCTTTAAGTCACATAAAGGGCATTGGAAAGCGGCATGCTCGGAGTTTCCTTGCGTGATCGAATCAGCAACGAAGATATTCGCATTAGAACCAAGTTTACTGACATAGCTCGAAGAATCGCAAAACTGAAGTACACGCAGGAGTGCTCACAAAACAGATAATGTGGCGACACTTGGAGGAAGTCTATGTCCAGCAGTGGACGTCTTTCATCTGAAACGATGATGTAGATTATGCTACTGTCCATCCTACCTGCAAGTGGTATGTTGCTTCATCAAATTCTTGACAACCCTAGAGACTTTTACCACAGAACAGATAAAGACAATAGTTCCCGATTTGTATTAGAACGCGTGTCGCCGCTTGTCTCCACCTCCTTTATCTGTTCTGTGACTTTAACAGTTCTCCCACGGAACTTTTCAAAGTTAGCCTTAAAGGAGTTGAGTAGAAGTTTGGGTGAATGGAATCCGAGTATTACAGAAATAATTATCTATGCGGATGTGTGCAACATACATTCTTCGCATTTCATGCATCGCAATTTGCAATTGCCGTATGGTGTCGGCCGGTGCCGTATGATGCCGTAAAAGAATAATACCATCCCATCACTTCCCGTGGGTGTCGTAAGAGACGACTAAGGGACTCACCAGAGAATGGGCAACAGCGTTCTGTGTAAAAATCAACATCATACACTGCGATCGCCAACCCGCCTGCCAAGCGTGACGATTATGGCAACCTCCCTTTTGGGGGAGGCCTATGTCCAGCAGTGGACGTCTTTTGGCTGATATGATGAATTTGCAATTGATCGATTTTCAAGAGTATCTTGAAATAGTACAAAGGATTCAGGAGGGACATTGAGTATAAGATAACTGAGTTCTAACCCTTCTTGAAAGATGACTACACTTCCTCTCACAGAGAAGAGACCAGAGTCCAAGCAGCGAGAAACTACTTATGTAATGGTACCTTGGAACTTCTTCGAACGCGTTATTTCACAAGAAAATACTACTACACACTACAGGGCCGCGGTTTTAACCTACCTTAATAAAAATCGTCACTGATGACGACGGTTTGACCAATTTCTAGTAAGCTTGTACTCAATGTGGGTCAGTAAACTACCGGAACATGCAATTCATTATTTTATGACTAGGTAATAGGTACGGTCAACCGCAAAACCGTGGTTAAGTTCGGCAGTGCTTAGTTGCTTGTAAGTGTCTTAATTTAGTTGCTATTAAGAGCGGTTTTTGCATATAAAGTGTTACTACTGATGTTTATTGTACTTAATTCTTAAAAAAAGTACATTATTCTTTATTAATTATGTTACATTAACTAGGTTTTAGTGACGTATTGCTTGCTGAGGATTTTCCTTAAGTTTACTCATCGTTACAGTTATTGTAAGCTGAAGTCACGTACGGATTTCAGTTATAAATTAACCGTTCATTAATACGGAGTGATTTGTGATTTAAATTAAATAAAAATACTATAATTACATGACAAAATAATCAAATAAAAGTGTTAAAATAATAATAAGTGTAAACAATTTCATAGTTAAGTGTAAAAAATAAGTTTGATAGTTCAAAATGCCCGCTTCGCCTTTGCGCACGAGTGTTCAAGAAATTAAAAGAATTGCTTCAATTACTGTCAATATGAGGAAAGAGGTATGTTTTTCATTGTTTATTTGTAGGACGTGTGTTGTGGTGGTAAATAATATTGTGGTAGGGAACGGGAATCCCTTACAATACGTAAACAGCAATCCTGGATTGCGTAGGTAAAGTACGGGTGAAAATAATGTGTACAAATTGCTTACAGGTTGACGTTGTTTCATACAGATTTTACGAACCAATTTGAATTAAATATGATGCGCATTCGTAAGTTACCCACCATACCTAGGTCTAAAAAAGTTAGTCAAGATCTTTTCTAAAAAAATACTTAGAGAGACAGAGGTAAATCTATACTTTATATATAAAGCTGAAGAGTTTGTTTGCTTGAACGCGCTAATCTCAGGAACTCCTGGTCCGATTTGAAAAATTATTTCAGTGTTAGATAGCCCATTTTTTTATCATCACGCTAAGACCAATAGGGGCGGAGCAGACGAAGTTGCGCGGGTCAACTAGTATTAAATAAAGTTAACGCTCATAAGACCCTAAAAGTAACGTAGTAAAAGTAGAATAATAAAGGTTCGTTTTTTAATCATAGAGACAAATTTGACATTCCAAGTGATTGTTCTTTCTTTTTTCAAATTGGAATTTGACATTTGCACCTGTCAAAATTAGTCTCTGGGATTAAAAAACGAACTTTAGTTTACAGAATGAGCCGCTCGTACGTACCCAACTGTCAAACATTTAAGCACAAGTGACACTTACGAGTATGTCAATAATTGTGAAACATATACATATGCGTACCGGAAGACGCAACGTTGGAAGGCCTCCCACAAGGTGGACCGATGACCTGGTGAAGGTCGCGGGTAGCCGATGGATGCGAGACGCGCAGGACCGGATGTTGTGGCGACTGCCGTATGGTGTCGGCTGGTGCCGTACGGTGCCGTAAAAGAATAATACCATCCCATCACTTCCCGTGGGTGTCGTAAGAGGCGACTAAGGGACTCACCAGATCAATCAAATCAAATCGTATATTTCAAATAAACCATTTACAGGCACTTTTGAATTGTCAAGGTCGGTCAGTCCAACAAGATGAAGCTATTTGCACGTTCCAAAGCGTAGATCTCTATGGAGAAGAACGTGCAAGAAACTCCACGGACACTCTTTTAAAAAATAATAAATTGTTACAAATTTTTGTTTACATCAAGTTGAAATTATACAAACATGTGAGAACGATGTAAAAGACGAGCAGGATAAAAGCGTCCGGGAAAAAAAGGAACAATTCAAAGAAATATTTAAAATAAACCATGGCAACTGAGAAATGACCAGTCCCAACTGACAGCGCCCGTTCACGAACATGACGCATGCGCTAGCACCATTCGGCTCAACCATTTTGAAGGGAGCCAAATGATCCAACGCATACGCCACCATCAGCCAGACTTTTGTGTGAGCATGACACTCCCAACCGCCAGGGTACATTCAAGTCAAAAACAAACCTAAAACTGATAGCTATAGCTTAAGTTTAAAGTACACAGTACTCACACATGTGCCGTTAAAATGGATGGCCAGAGAATGGGCAGCAGCGTTCTCTGTAAAACTCACCACCATACACTGCGATCGCCAACCCGCCTGCCAAGCGTGGCGACGATGGCAAACCCCCCCATTCTTGGGGGAGGCCTATGTCCAACAGTGTACGTCTTTCGGCTGATATGATGATAATGATGATGATGATATACATATAAGGAGCAAACCAACCACCAACAACCAATCTGTGCGATAAGACCGCCCATTGTACACTAGTTTTTATAAGCGATTTTCCTGTGCTTGGTATGAGGTGTACAATAAAGTATATAATAATAATAATAATAAACCGCGCCACCACGTGATACTGGCAGAATAGTCTTCATTGGCTCAGTTGCCAAAAATGAAAAAAAAAATAAGCAGCCAATGAACGATGACATTATTATTGAATCATGAACTTAGTGACATAAGCTGGTGAGGATATATTATTTACTCCTATATCTACTTTATTGTTTGTTTTTTGGGTTCCGTATCTCAAAAGAAAAAAACGGAACCCTTATAGGATCACTTTCACACAGGATCACTTTGATGTCCGTCCGTCTGTCTGTCAAGACCGTTTGTCTCGGGAACGCGTGGAGGTATCCAATTGAAATTAAAACCATATACTCAAGTCTATGGCCGCTTGCAGCTGTTAAAAAATAAAAAATTCTAAGTTAACGTTAAAAAAAAGACACGTTCGTTTACGCCGCAAAAAACATATATTTCGACACTCTGAAGGCAATCAAAATGTATAGGGTATTTCCCGTTGACCTAGAACTATGAAATTTGGCAAGTAACACCGTCTTATACTACAAGTATAGTGAAAAATCTGAAAACTATACATTTGTACTTAAATCATAAAAAATATAGTCTTTATTTAAAGTAATATGTACCTACAATTTGTACGGAACTATGGGTGGCCGAGTCCAACTCGCACTTGTTCGGTTTTTTTTTTAAACATTTTGAAACGAACCATTATCGCTATGTTTTCTTTCCTCTTTTTCAGCAGAAAATAGTTTTTCTTTACTTCGCATTGAGAACACAGTTTTATCCGACTAAGTTCTTGTAAATGCACCTGCGTTTGGTTAAGTCATGTTTTCTTGGATTAACTGAATCACCATATACCTGTAACCGACAGCTGATACGCAAATTATATTTTTATCTATTTTATAGACGTATACAGAATTATCAGTTTGTCACAATTTATTGTATTTGAGTACATGGAATGCTTTGTTATCTAAGTGTTATATATCTTATCGATATGTAAATGTGGTGAGAGCCAAGTTCTTTTCAAACAAATGAGAATCATCATCATCATATCAGCCGAAAGACGTCCACTGCTGGACATAGGCCTCCCCCAAGCGTCGCCACAACGACCGGTCCTGCGCGTCTCGCATCCATCGGCTACCCGCGACCTTCACCAGGTCGTCGGTCTACCTTGTGGGAGGCCTTCCAACGTTACGTCTTCCGGTACGCGGTCGCCACTCCAGAACTTTTCGGCCCCATCGACCATCTGTTCTGCGAGCAATGTGCCCTGCCCACTGCCACTTTAGTTTGGCGATCCTTCGGGCTATGTCGGTAACCTTGGTTCTCTTTCGGATATCATCATTCCTGATTCGATCACGGAAGGAAACTCCAAGCATTGCCCTCTCCATTGCCCTTTGAGAACAAATGGGAATGCTGAGAACAATTGTTACATTTTTTTTTGATAGCACAACCATTTGTCAAATATTTGACAAATATGTCACAACGCTTTAAGCGATGTTTATGAAAATGACAAGGTGAAATTTTATAAAAACAAAAAATGTTTGAAAGACAACCGTCAATGTGATGATATGTCATGTTTGACGAATTGTTGAACATTTGCTTGTCGGTTTTGTTAAAAAGGTATCATCCGGTGTATTTTGTAAACTCGTCACCGTTAAGGCTTGTATATATGACAATGACCTTGTGCATATAAACGGAGCTAACTACTCCTCTACGATCCACTCCGCTACCCGCATTTTTAATTTATTATAAAAAAATAAAACATTTAAAAAAAGTAACAAAACCAAATTATTTTCGTTTGTATTGCAAAGCAGTACATTTTTTTTTCATTTGGAGTGAGCATGGAGTGAACTGGGAATGACAGTTCACTAATTCATGCGTACTCCACCTAAGTTAGCTAAGATCTTGTTTGTATGGATTGACTGCTCACTTCATGTTCACTTCACCTACGCTTACACGGGGAGAGGTTTTCAGAATCGCACCGCTGAATAGTCAACATCGGCTTGATTGCGTCTGATTTTTAACATGCGATTGTTTCGAGTAAAAACCCACCTGACATTTAAGACTTGAGAGTAGCTGATTTTATTTTAAAATGAGAATCACGTCTAAACGGCTAGTCGTATTTTTTTTTTAAATAAATGTCACATGAGACTATTTTTTCAATAATTTGATACAAGAAAATTTTGAGTTTTATTCGTTTAACATAGTGTAATTAATTTTTAAAGTTATGTCTAACACAGACATAAAAACGACTGTCGGACCAAAACCGCCGGGCGTATTTTAATGGAACTTACACTATCCCAAAGACATTTAATTATTTAAATTTTGCTATATGGCAATTTTTTTTAAGTCTTAGAATAATCAGGTAAGTTCCAAAAAACTACTTAATTTTGGGTCGCGCGGTTCTTAAACGAGTATGCGTTTTGTTCCCTCAAGGTCGCTGGCGAGTCGTCGCCTTAAACAAAAATTGTCTGTTGGTCTATTGATTCCATAAGTCCACAATGTCGATTCCATTTGCAAGGTTCCCATCGTAGATTCGGTGGTTCTTCATGGATGTAGGGAATCCAGGGGTTCTGCTGCGTCATCATACATTCACGACCTAGATTTAGTCAAAGGAAGTGAAGTCACATTTCGAGGTATCGAATCAAGGTGAGAGCTTTGAATACGTCACATACAAAGTATATTTTTTGTAAAGGGTTGTTTGGGAATTCCTTTGCTGTAAGCTTGCTGTAAGATTGGAAGTAAAATAATTACTGACGTATTTTAATATATACTTGTATTATAAAGCTGAAAACCTTTTTTGTTTGGTTGAACGCGCTTACCTCAGGAAGTTACTGGTTCGAAAAAAAAAAACTTTTGGGTAGTACATTTATCGAGGAATGCTTTAGGCTATTTAACATCACGTTACAACCAAAAGTAACGGAGCATTAATGAAAAATGGGACGCAAACGAAGTTACGCGGGTCAGTAGTTTTTAGCAAGGCCGGTGCGTCATTTTATTTCTTTTAATTAAGTGCAGCCACATCACATACATGCACATATTTCGAACGATCTTACTGCAGAAATAATACACATTGACTGACAATTTAACAACATTCAATGCCTTATTTACGTAGTCCAGCTGAAGAATTCTTAAACGTACTCGTATAAATAGATACTCAGGTATTTCCTTTTGACCGCCACGGTTGGCTGTAGCCGACAAACGAAAAAGTGCCCAACACGCCACCGTTGGCTATAGCCGACAAGCAAACAACACTTTTAAGTAGAAAATAAATATACTAAATCAAGTTTTCTGTGATTACGTTATGAGTAATATTTTATTTAAAAAATATGGAACGAAAAGTAATGATTCATATTCATTGCGTAACGGTGTGCAATGGGTATAAAATTTATTTATTCAATTATACTATAATAAATATATACACTTAAAATAAAATGTGCTAACTAAAACAAGGCGTCAAAAAATTCGTCCGCATCGCTGTCCACTAATTAATTAATTAATTAGTTTTCAATAAGATGTTGAAATCCGTATTTTTTTGTTTAGATATTTGCGCTGAATTTGTGCTTGGCGTGGGAGGTCGCCGAAGCGTTTACGCTCTGGCGGTCAAAAGATTAAACTTCAGATTGTTTTTAAAACGCATGTATTTGAAAACCATAAATTAAAAAAAAAACAGCTAAGTGCGAGTCGGATTCTTACACGGAGCGTTCCGTACCATAAACCGATAAAAACACGTTTCTTATACGGGAGCCTCCTTTATTGTTTAATTAATTTATTTTTTATTATTTGCTGTTATTTGTTGTTATAGAAATACACTCTCTGTGAAAATCTGAACTTTCTACCTATTACGGTTCTTGAGAAACAGCCCGCTGACAGACAATAGTTAAACCGTAATAGGATTCCGATGTTTACCCTTTGGGCGCGGAACGGGAACCCTTAAAAGGCAGAAGAAAAATTAAACTTATATGCTAAAAATAAGAAAATCTGTTGAATGGCTCTAGAAAAAAAGAATGAGACGTCTTTCAAAATCAAAATCAAAATTCGTTTATTCAAATTAGGCTGAGAGCCAGCACTTTTTAAACGTCAAGTTTTACAAAAGACAGTCCCCCAAAACGCCCACCCGTCACCACTTCCTAGTGTTTTAGCTGTGGAGAAGAAGTAGCCAACAAACTCCCCAGCAAATTCTTTTATCACATAAAGACAAAGTGAACAAATAGAACAAAAAATGGAATCAAAGTCATACAAATATGTATACCTACGCCATTAATTTATCTATTTACACATTATAAGGGCTGAGCTCATTACTCACTAATTCAACAAAAGATAGAAGAGGACTTGGCACTGTTAGGGTGCCGTACCCAAAGGGTTTCGGCCGGTGCCGTATGGTGCTGTAAAAGAATAATACCATCCCATCACTTCCCGTGGGTGTCGTAAGAGGCGACTAAAGGACTCACCAGAGAATGGGCAGCAGCGTTCTCTGTTAAACGCAACACCATACACTGCGATCGCCAACCCGCCTGCCAAGCGTGGCAATTATGGCAAACCTCCTCCCTTTGGAAAGGCCTATGTCCAGCAGTGCACGTCTTTCGGCTGTTATGATGATGATGATGACCCAAAGGGTAACCAACGGCCTAATATAAAAAATTCTTCCGTTATTGAGTGAGTGAATGACAAACAACGCAGAGTTTTTCGGCTCTGTTCGTAGAAAGCTGAAATTTGGCATTTCGACCACATCATCGCTTACCATCAGATGAGATAGTGGTCAAACGTATGCCTATAATAGTAAAAAAAAAATTGGGTTCTTTGGGGAGTGTAAGGGTGCGCTAAGAGAGAATTTCCCGAAATTCCTACGGGAACGGGAAAAATGGGACATGCGCGTACGAAGTCGCAGGCAAAAGCTAGTATGAAATAAAATAAAAAATAAAAGGGGCATGTATTAACATTATTTTGTTTTTTTTTTCGGCTTATGGTATGGAACCCTACGTGTGCAAGTCCGACTCGCGCTTGGCCGGTTTTTAATATCATACATTTTCAGAAAGATAAGCCTACGTTAGCGTTAAAATTACTCAGTCTCAGATTTCTTATCAGTTGCAAACATAGTGTCGATATGTCAACATGTTTTATTCTTAACATAGTTTTTGATATTTTTGTAACGTGCTTCTTAGTGATTTTTGTGACGTGAAGTGAATTTTGGAATAATGCCGCTATATCGGTCGTACGAGTCTGTGGAGGTAAATGAAAATTGTGTTACATTATTGTCATTCTCTTGCCCTTATTTAATTTGTTGCCGTATGGTGTCGGCCGGTGTCGTATGGTGCCGTAAAAGAATAATACCATCCCATCACTTCCCTCCCGTGGGTGTCGTAAGAGGCGACTAAGGGACTCACCAGAGAATGAGCAGCAGCGTTCTCTGTAAAACTCAACACCATACACTGCGATCGCCAACCCGCCTGCCAAGCGTGGCGATTATGGGGAATCCCTCCCATCTTGGGGGAGGCCTATGTCCAGCAGTGGACGTCTTTCGGCTGACATGATGATGATGATTTAATTTATTTGAAAATGGCGCAGTAGGTTTTCTTTTATTAATCTTCTTTGTGTTCATCTATCTATCTAGCCTATGAATATGACCTACCGGTATTTTCTGACAATCGTCTCACCGTGTACAATAAGATAGAGTAAGATCGAGGAAATTCGCTGCATGCGAGACGCACAGGATCGGTCGGTGAGAAGACACTTGGCAGAGGCCTATGTCTGTGTGATGGATTGACAGCTCACTTCATCTTCACTTCACCTTAGCATTCACGTCGCAACCGGTCGATTGTGTCAGCGTCTCACCGAAGCGATTCTATTGGTTATTAACAAACCAGCATGGAGTATTGTCACCTTTGGGATGGCTCAGCTAAGTATCAGCTTGCCGAGCTTGACTCGGTGGAACGCAGAGCTAAGAGGCTCATCGGTGACGTAAAACTGGTGGATGCCAAGCTACATAGCTTGGCTCATCGGCGTAAGGTTGCCTGCCTGTCGGTCTTCTACAGATTTTACTTCGGCGAGTGTTCCCAAGAACTCCACGACTTCATCCCACCGGCCCCCTTCTACCATCGGACATCCGGACGCACTGCATCTTACCATCCCTACCGTGTTGCTATTCCACCAATTCGCACTAAGCGTTTCCAAACGTCTTTAATAATGCGCACAGCAAAGGAGTGGTACTCTCTGCCTGCGTATGTGCTTCCAAACGCTTACAACCCTAATCTCTTCAAAGTTAGAGTGAACAGGCTCCTTCTGGGTAAGCTCGATCCATCGTAGACTGTCTCTGTCATCTCTGACCTAGACTAGAGTCAAGAGCAAACCCATCACAAATAAAAAGTAGTCAGTAATTGCGTTTATCTTTATCAATCACAAAAGGGCTAGATAATACCTGAATGGCCATTCAATGTTACAGACCCTGACAAGATAATAAGTACCTATTAATTGATTTGATTAAGAATTACTTCAGTGAACATTATTCTCTACAAGTTGTTACTTGTGCAATTTAATGTGCATCGTTGGTAAAAGTGTGGTCGTCATTGCTTCTACTTTTGAATTAGTTGGCACACAGTGGTGGAAATATGCAGGCTTTTCGAAATTATGAATATCTTCAGGTACTAAACCTTTATTTACATACTTAAGTACTTTGCTTCATACCGTATCCAGTTCAAAGGGCTTAGTGTAAGTTTTTTTACGCACTCTATCGCGTTAACGTAAACGTTCGCGTATGTCAAATTGTATAGAAAAAAAAGGTTTTCCGTTATTGTCAGCAGACGGCGGTTATTCAGTTTCAATACAAATTGACGTTTACGCTAACGCGATCGAGAACGTTAAAAAACTCAAGCTAAGGCCACAGAAGTAACATTTGAAATGGTTATTATTTCAGCATTTATAAGATTTTAATCTTTTCATGATAGTTAAGATTTATACGAACAGAATATTATTAACCGCTGTGAAAAAACTGCGATTCAATTAAACTACTTGAGCTATTGTCAGGGTTTCTTCTATCTATCTATCTATCAACCTAGGGTTTCTTGAATCAATATCTATCAATTAGCGAATGCTACTACAGAGGTACATTGAAAACACTTGAATGAAAGTGATTTGTCATTCACTATTCTTAATAACTTCAGTTTATAAGTTGCAACGTCACTGTCAGTGTATAAAGTTTACACTATTTTTAAGCCTATCGATGATTTCCCCATACAAGGTTCTTAACGTAAACAATAAACGGCCAAAACCGCGTTTTGTAATGTTATTAAATGCCGTGAGAAGCACTTGCACGTGTTGCTATTACAACATATTACTTGTTAGGATGAAATATTAAGGCTTGTATACATGCCAATGACCTTGTGCATATAAACGGAGCTAACTACTCCTCTACGCGCCACTCTGCTACCCGCATTTTTAATTTATTATAAAAAAATAAAACATATTGTGAAAAAGTAACAAAACCAAATTATTTTCGTTTGTATTGCAAAGCAGTAGATGCTTTTTTTGTAGACTTTTGTTAAAAAATGAAGGAGTAAAATGGTTTCATCTCAACGATATGGAGGTGATTTGGTGTTTTTTTTTCTTATTATGTGATACCGATACATACATTCTGGCTAAACCAAGTTACTTATCATATCATTTAATACTACCAATTTTTTTCAGATGTAATTTCTCAGTAAATACCGACGAAAAGTTGCTTCATCTACACGATGTTTTTAAGCATTTCTAGAGAGAGCATCCTTAAACAGCTGACGTAAATCTTTTATCCTTATATATAGATCACCTTGCTTTTGCACGCGTTTACATACGCACATATCCTGCTTTTTCCCGTTCCCGTAGGAATTTCGGGAAATCCTATAAATTTGGCTTCGCCGGCCCTAGGGAGCATACCTACTAGCCTATGTCCTTTCTCAGGCTCTAGACTATCTGTGTACCAAATTTCATTTAAATCGGTTCAGTAGTTTTGGTGTGAAAGCACGACAGACAGACAGACAGAGTTACTTTCGCATTTATAATATTAAATAAGTAAGGATTGACTAGGTTTTGCCCGCAGGTATTTCGGGAAATTCTCTCTTAGTCCAGCACTGCCCGACACTCCCGGAGGAAAATTTCAATTTACTCACCAAATTTCAGCTTTCTACAACCAGCAGTTTCAGCGGAGCATGTCTGTCAGGCCAGTCAGTGATTCAATCAGTCAGTCACTAGTAATGGGAGCGACTTTAATATACGATGAACCTTTATCAAAGAAAATGTTCTACGAAACGAAGTAGACCGGTGTTTAAAGAAATGGTTGTCGTATTGGCGCGTCACGTCTATCTGCGGGACACATTATGCAATTTTTAAAAATCAACAAATGGTTTTTGATTTGGTTAACAAAAATCCTGTCTCATAATGTAATGTACTTATAACATTTCCTGGAATATTATAAATCAAGGTCAACGTTTGAACTCTCAAAAGGCCTATTTTATCCCTGAAATTCGTCCTGATGACTAATTTCGCCAACATATATCCAAAATTAACTTGTGACGCACACATAGTAGATATCCACATGTTTTTCGTTATCGAATGCTTCACAAAATCGCTATATTTAGTCACTTCCTGTGTATCGTCACGGTGGTTATTCCCATTCTCTTCAAATCAGTAGATATTATTTGCACAAAATGCTCCGGTCAAAAATTACAGATATCTGTTTAAACATTTTGATATATTCATGACAATCTAAGAAATTGCGCCGTATGGTGTCGGCTGGTGCCGTACGGTGCCATAAAAGAATAATACCACCCCATCACTTCCCGTGGGTGTCGTAAGAGGCGACTAAGGGACTCGCCAGAGAATGGGCAGCAGCGTTCTCTGTAAAACTCAACACCATACACTGCGATCGCCAACAAGCCTGCCAAGCGTGGCGATTATGGCAAACCCCCCCATTCTTGGGGGAGGCCTATGTCCTGCAGTGGACGCCTTTCGGCTGAAATGATGATGATGTTGATGAATCTAAGAAAAGTTCCAGGGCCGCGGTGACTCTTTCGAACAAGTTCCGCAACCTTGGCAGTCAAAAAGACGCCTGTGTGTTGTTGTTCTTGGGTCACAGGAGTTCATATCTGTACTTATTTTAAATGGCCGAGATTCGGAGCAAATTCACTGTGACAGACGGACAGACAGACACGCGAGTGATCGTATGACGGTTTCGTTGTGACATACAGACGGTCGGAACCCTAAAAATAATTCACTGTTAAGTTCAGTAACAGTTTCTGCGAACAAAAGCTTTTATAATTTAAGATTAAAGGACTTAACCACATTTAAGCGTGCTTAATCAGGAATTTTAATACTTTTTATACCTTTTGCGATGTCACGCTTCGGTCAGGGAGTTCACGGTCGCAAGGAAACGACAGTTATTCAAACTGAATCTCACACTTGTTACACAAAGAAAAACCTACTCCATTTTCAGCGAGGTAAAGCTCAAAATCCTGAAACCAACTCGGAAAGATTCGTTTTGCCATCCAGTCTAACAAGAACTCCTTGCTTTTAAATGTGGTTCCAATTTCTTACGGGTTTAAGCTCATAATGTAAACATAAGGGTCCAAGATATTTTGGATATGTTTTACATGTCAAGTATTCGCAAAAACGACGGAGTGAAAATGCTGAGACGTCGCTTAAAGCCAGATTAATAAACTTAGTACTTATAGTTAAGCTGCTATTGTTCGGGGCGTTGAATCATTGTATGTTGTAGTGATGTTATGGTTTAGGATATTTTTAACAATGGCTATTTCACAAAAAACAATCTGTCTGATCTTTTCTCAACTATGTCGGAGTCAGCTGAATACCAATATTTTACATGGGCGACTATATTACCACCACATCCCACTACCCTCTTGTTTGTCAGACTTGAGCTTCTGACAGAAATAATCTGCAAATGAAAACCGATACCAAAGTCAAAGTTAAAACGTTATTCCGAACTAAGTGTTGTACACATTTCACTTACGACAACATATTTCCAAAACCCAGAAGGGTCTCGGACTCGATGTTATGGCCGGTCACCCATCCACAGACAGACCTAGACAAGCGTTGCTTAAACCCCTGTGAGGCTGTTATTTAGCCGCGAGCCCGGCCGAGCCCCTAATTCCTATTATTTTACATACGCTCTGTTATCCTGCGTAGGAAGCTAAACGCCGTTAGGTTCAACATATGAATATGTTGTTTACCAACAACATATTATCAGCAGCTGAACGATCGATTAATCTCCATGTCAATATAATCGGCGATTAGTCGAGTTTTTGAAACAGAGCGTTAAGTCGTTATCCGGTTTGTTAAGTGTCAAATCTGTCAGTTTAATTGAACGATTAACTTCTTGATGTGGGCTGATATGAATACGTTATTTAAGTATTTTTAACAACGAGTTAACAGATTGCGCTTATAAATGTTCGTTAACGATAGATGGACTGGGTGAAAAATTGTATGTAAATAGTAGAAATGCGGAGACGTTAACAGAAAAATATGGAAGAAACAGAGTCGTTGAACAGATACCAAAAAGAAATGGAAATAGAGGCAAGAATATAATGTACTTATGTATTTGTGTTCACACAAAACACTTATCACTCGTCTAATACGTCATTGCGTCTATCATTATTCTCTATTGCGCTTTCAAAAACGTATAAACACAATATGGCAGCTTATATTAAAAGACAAACTTAACCCAGAATTAGGTTTTCTAACGAACAGCCAAAATTTTTAAACTTTTACCGAATTAAGCTGTAAGCTTCATAAAAAGTAACTCAATTCAATTTGTAGCGGACAGCAAAACGGGGCAGATGGTACTTTGCTACGACATGTTTCTAGACATTAACAATAATACCTGATTTTTAAGTAAAACTGCAACAAAATAGTAACGTATCATTATTGTCAAGATGAAGTACCTACTACAGTATAAAGTACCTAGGTGTATTGTGCCCATAATTTTCTATTTTATTCATTCACGTGGATCGTAAAGTTCCGGGTTCATGTCCGGATGATGTTAAGGGCTCTTGAAGATGAGACTTTATTTACGAATTATATTGCGCAGCTGATTACTTTATACATCTTAGTACCTCAAACCTGGTGGGAATTTGAAGGAGTACCTATGTACCTACAGCGAAGTAGCTTCACTTTTTAGGGTTCCGAAAAAAAAACTGGACCCTTATAGGATCACTCGGGTGTCTGTCTGTCTGTCTGTCTGTCACAGCCAGTTTTCTCCGGATCCACTGGACCGATTCTGTTGAAATTTGGTACACATATGGACTTCTGTGACCCAAACACGGACGTGTTACGTAAATTATTAAATTTTTAGTATGGGGGTCACTTTTGGGGTCAAACTAGAAAATTAAAAAAAAAGTTTTTTTTAACAATACCTATCGTGTGACATATCAAATGAAAGGGCTTACTGTGAGGGTTTTAATTATTTTTTTTCATATTATTAAAATAAATGGTTTTGAAGTTATTCAAGAAATTAGACGAAAAATGACCATTCCCCCTTATCTCCGAAACTACTGAGCCTAAAATTTTGAAAAAAATGGAGATAATAGATCTTTACCTATAGATTACAGAAAAATATTAGAAGTCTGTAGTGTTAAAACAACATGTTAAAAAATTAAATTCGTTCGGAACCCTTTGCACGCGAGTCCGACTCGCACTTGGCTAGTTTTTAAATCTTGCTAATTCTTTGATAGAAAGATGAAATACCTTTTAATTTTAATCAAAAGTGTATCTACTTCTTTTTTTATGAGCCTGTACTATCCCACTCCAGAGTTAAGGCCTCCCGTCACTCCTTCCACTTTCTCCGGTCTTCTACAATTTTGAGCAAGTCTTCTGGGAAGGAGTCAAGCTCAGTTCGCCATCTCTTTCTACTTCTGATAGAATAGCCATTATAGAAATCATTTCAAATGATGATATCGCTAAAACCTATCTTTTATAGGCAACCTTTGTATGTATTTAAAAAAATAAACATTTTTTAAGTTTTATTTTGAGCTTATTTAAAATTAGTGTACAGAGGTATCCAAACAAAATTCCTAAAATAAGAATCACAGGCAACAACACAAAATCAAGAGCTTTAGCTAAGCTTTCACCTAACTGTTTATTCAGTCATTTCAAAGCTACACAGACTGCGGCACAGATTACGAAATTTAAATAAGGCTAAAATCTAGCACAAACTTGTTGACACAGCCCTCAGGGAATAGGGACAACTGTGCCTGAATTGGCACAACGGAATGCCCTATTTCCCTAAACACTTAGGCTGCGTTCACACGATGCCGCTTTAGGCTGTTCTCTAAAGAAATGCTTAAAAACAGCGTGCAGATGAAGAAACTTTTCGTCGGCATTTACTGAGAAATTGCATCAAAAAAAAAAAGGTAGTAATCTACATGATATGATACGTAATTTGGTTTAGCCAGAATTTATGTATGGGTATCACATAATAAGAAAAAATATAACCAAATCACCTCCAAATCGTTGAGATAAAACCATTTTACTCCTTCATTTTTTAACAAAAGCCTAAAAAAAATATCTGCTGCTTTGCAATACAAACAAAAATAATTTGGTGTTTTTTTTAATTTTTAAAATATGTGTTACTTCATTATAAAAAAAATAAAAATGCGGGTAGCGGAGTGGCGCGTAGAGGAGTAGTTAGCTCCATTTATAATTATGCACGTATTAAAGAAGATATTGAATGATTTACGCGGTATTGCGTTTGCGGTACAAAATGCAGCACTATCGGGTGTTACAGAATTGTTCAAAAGAGTCACCGAGGCCACAGAACGTAAAGAGCATTTCGAAGAAAATGGGTGGGATTTAGCCAGTAAGAGTCAGTGGGAGAGGCGACATATGATGAAAATGGCGCTATCGGGTGGTGTCCATCGACGGGCAGTGTAGATACTGTGTGAACCATCAACGGATTACATAGGTACAAATCATTGCAACGTAAAGTTTTCAATTAAATCTCTTGTTACTAGATATGTAACTTAAAACTAGATAAATCTAATTTACATGCCTATGTCCAACAGTGGACGTCTTTCGATAAGACCACCCATTCCTCCCCCCCCCCCCCTATCACCTTTGAATGATGTACCATAAAAAGTGTTTATTTTATATTGTATTCTTTCGGCGGCAATGTTGATGATGATTACGACATGACGTGACGGAGCGCGGCGTAGTGGGAACATCCCCTTAGGTTTAGACCTCCTGAACAAACAGTCGAAAATACATTTAATTTTAGTAAATCTGCTGACCACAAAACGACCACAGAAACGTTGTATAAAACAGAGAACACGCCAGAATTTTGAAGTTTGCTTTGTTCCTAAATAAACAGAGGGAACCGCAAATGTAAGCAGAATACGCTAATTCAGTCCCTTTGTAGGTAGACCTGAGTAAATACTAGATAGACTGGACTGGAGACGAAAAGTTAAAAGCACAGAAGGTTCATTAGAAAAATAAGCCCATCCAAAGGTTGTCTTGAAAAGATCGCTTTTAGCGATAAGGCCGCCTATTGTGTCACCATTTGTTATGTTCCTCATCTATCTTTTCTGTAACTTTTTATTCTATTGTATTCTATAAGATAGTAAAAAGCCAGATAAAATTGCCAGCAAAAGGGTCTAGATAACATGACATTATATCTTCGACAACGATTGTCCAAAATGTATGCGAAAGACATACTACTACCGAGTACACTCCCGAAATATCATGTGGCCAATCACTTACATAATAGGCTTTTGTCAATTCGTAAGCTGTGTAAGCTCAATACACTTGAGCAAAAAAAAAACTGGCCAAGTGCGAGTCGGACTCGCGTGCAAAGGGTTCCAAACGAATTGATTTTTTTAACATGTTATTTTAACACTACAGACTTCTAATAGTATTCTATAGTTTTCCTGTAATCTTTAGGTCTATTATCGCCATTTTTTTCAAAATTTTAGTCTCAGTAGTTTCGGAAATAAGGGGGGAGAAATGGTCATTTTTCGTCTAATTTCTTGAATAACTTCTAAATCGTTTATTTTAAAATTATGAAAAAAAATAATAATTAAAACCCTCACAGTAAGCCCTTTCATTTGATATATCACACGATATTTTACAAAAAAAACTTTTTTTTTTCAATTTTCTAGTTTGAACCCCAAAAGTGACCACCATACTAATAATTTAATAATTAACGTAACGTGTCCGTGTTTGGGTCATAGAAGCCCATATGTGTACCAAATTTCAACAGAATCAGTCAAGTGGATCCGGAGAAAACCGCCTGTGACAGATGGACAGACATACAAATACCCGAGTGATCCAATAAGGGTTCCACATAATATTGTATGAACACACAACCTGTCATGAGCTAATTACTTAAGAGGAAGAACATGATAAATATGACATTCTCTTGCGTTCAAATTGTATAGTCACGCATTAGATTCATTTTTTTGTATGACCTACCTATAGCCTCTACAAAAAGCTTTTCACGGACATCGCTGAAAATGGCAATCCTGAATTGCATGCCAACTATATTTATATCTATGTCTTCACGTATTTCTCATCAGACATTGCTTGAACTTAGCCTTCTGCCTTTTCATTTCCCATTAAAGGTCACTACCCTCACAAACGTTTAAGGCCAGCCGACCTCCGAAGGTTACAGTTCCAAGGTCGAACCGACCTTGCTCCGAAAGGGTCTGAGGTAATCCCGCCTTTACGCTCGACTTAGCAGGATTCCACTTAGGATTATGTGAATAGCGCAGACTCCTGGGTTTATTCATCATCTAGAGAGTACTTTTGGACTAAGCGTTTGTTTTATTCGTCAAAGTCGGATCCTGGGGTTGGTTTATTACTTTTTGGATTGGATTTTTAGGGATTAGGGTCTCTGTGGGCTAGGTCTGATAAGTCTGAAAAAGGTTTATTTAGGTAGATGAGATTCTATTTCCTTTTTGAGACGTAATACCTATCACGCCTTTTTATCCTACAGTGAAAGGCATAGGCAGAAATATACCTAAAGTATACTTCTACGGACTACTCTACTACTTCTTCGTCTGTCTTTGCTCGTGGCTAAACTATAACAGCCATACCTACGGGTCGATCTTCAAGGTTAAGCAACGCTTGCCGAGGTTGGTCTGTGGATGGGTGACCATCTTAACATACCGAGTTTCCTCCGTGCCTCGGAAAGCACGGTAAGCCGTTGGTCCCGGCTGTCATTTATAGATCTTTGGCAGCAGTCGTTACGGATTGTCAGAAGCCAGAAAATCAGACGTAAAATACTGGCATTCTGCTGAATCCGGTTTTAGTTGGGAAAAGGTTACGCTGATGATATGGCATTGGTATATATTTAGTGTATTTAATTTATTTTAGTGTATTGTCTATTCCAAGATTTAGCACTATTTATTTGATCTATACTTATAATTTGTGTGCTTCTTATTAATTTGTAGTTATCTTTGTTACAGAGAAGAGATTTGGAGTCACAGTCTACTAAGACCAGCTTCTTCACGCGGAATGGCTTGTGCTGGACATTCGGCGTTGATATTCCTCTACTTCTGATCTGTGAGTACCTACCTGTAATAACCTATTGCATGTATTTTCAGAGCATAGGTAGTCAAAGTCAAAATATTGCTCTTAACTATTTCTGTTGCTAATATTTACTTTAGGTATGTTACTAAAATTATAGGTGCAAACATATTAAATAATTGGTAATATTTCATTCTCTATCCACTCTCTTAATTTTAAAGTACTATAGTCTCTTTTATTTTAATAAAATAAAAAACTTTTACAAAAAAATATAACCGAGTTCCAAACAAAACACTACAAAGTATAAAATAACCTTTATTTCGGAAGTCGGTGTTTTTGGTTTTGTTTCTTTGTTTTTACTTTGTTCGACTTCCGAAATAAAAGTTATTTTATACTTTGTTTGTAGTGTTTTGTTTGGAAGTCGGTAATATTTTTTTGTAAAAAGTTTTTTATTTTTCACTTTTATGTGGTGATACTTGGACGACGTCTTCACCTACGCAGAAATTGAAATAAGAAAACATGCTCATAACATAAAAACTACTGAACCAAACTGAATCAATTTTTTACGGGACCAAATAGCAAGTATACCGCATCGAACTAAAAAAGAATCACAGAAATCGGATCAGAAACCTCGGAGTAATCGGTGTACATACATAAAAAAAGCAAAAAATAATACTGACTGAATTGAGAACCTCCTCCTTTTTTTTGGAAGTCGGTTAAAAATGAACATTCATAGTAAAAAAACATAACATATTTATACAATTATTGTTGTACTCATCAACGGCCATGCATTGTTTTCTGAAAAGGTCGTTGTTGTCATCCGCTATCATTACCTGTTCTAAGTTATGATGCTGTACACATTCAATCTGTCTCTTATTACTCCATAAAACCCAACATATCGAGCCATTTCCCTTATTTTATTTCACCATCGTGTGTGGGCATCGTACGAAATTGATACCAAGAAACACTTTTGGACCATGGAGCATGATGCATCAGGTTTTTTCTCAATTTCAAGTCCAATAAGGAAGCTACCCAAAGACTTATGCATCCAGAATTAATTGAATAAATTATTCAATTAATTGATATTGTACCAATAACGGATGCAACTAATTATCAAACCGAATAAAATAAAAAATCATGGCAGTAATACGTTGACTACCAAAAATGGCTCCCATTTCATTGCAACGAAGACAGATATAATGTTGCCAGTAATAATAAATTGAGCTGATTTATTTTCGGAAGGAAACATGTGCATGTAATTTTACACTTTCTCTTGTGTGTGTAAAGTTGCATTTGCAGTGAAAAAGTTTATGTAAATAAAATGCTAAAAATTAAATCTTGTAAATTGGTTTTACGCGCGTGTATAGGTATTTCTTACTTGATTTATTTTTTCTATCAACTGGTTTAGATGCGTTTTTTAATATATTTGTTTGTGTTATGAATTCTTATGGTTATATAGGAGAAACAGTTTATTTTACATTTTGTTATGACTGGACAGGTATTTAGTCTGATTTAATACTTATTAAATAGGTAGGTATGCTAAAGTTTTCATTTCTTGGAATTAATATAAAAATATTATTGAAATTGCTTCAGGAAAAATTACAGGAAAACTTAAACTCATGCAATACAAGTAATAATAATTGTTATTCAAATGGTGTTAGTAAACAAGTGATAAGAATTTAATAATTATTTTGTAATATAAATGAAAATACATAATTAATTGCTAATAAGAAAAAGAAAATAAAATATGTATTATTTTTTTCTTTTAAAAACGCTGCCCCACACTAGCCATTTCTACTGTGTCGTAGGTGCGTTAGTATAATTATGTGGTAGCTAAATACGGCACGCGGGTCACATCTTTGATAGTCAATACGGGTAGTTAGATCCCAGTTACTGGGTTATGGATGTCCTGTCAGATAGGCAATCTCTCCATGTAAAATACTTGTCGGGTCTGTGACCAACATTTTCTAACCCACTTAACTTATTAGCGAATAATAGTCAAGTGGGTTAGATAATGTTGGTCACAGACTGTACTTAGCTGCATCTGTGAGACCTGGAGCCGACAGCAACATATTGGGGAAAATGTTAGGAAGAATAATAAGGTGGAAACTTTTACGGAAACAGGAAATTCTTCCTGTCAAACAGGTAAAAAACAACATTGTTGTTGGTTTATATACTAAACCACACTGTTTATTGTCGTCACACTTGCACGGAAAATTGAGCACTCATTTTGTCAATGAGAAATTTTGTCATAGGAATACTAGAGGTAAATGTAATATGATGCTTATGTTCTAAGTCATATGCTGCTGGACATAGGCCTCCCCCATGTGTCGCCATAACAACCAGTCCTGTGCGTTGTATTGTAAGTAATATTACTTAGTTGGAAGAACCTATCTACCCATGTTATGTTTTCTTCACCTATTTTTTCTGTAACTTATATGGTGTACATAATAAAGAGTATTCTATTCTATTCTATCTACTAATTACTTGATCGCCTAAAGTACAAAACGATTGAATCTTGAAAAAGATCTGTAGCAATAAAAAAATAATAATACACCCTTTACCAATGAAGACGATTTGAGACTGTAATTAAAAATGGATTATCGGCTTCGAGCGGCAAAAAGGTAAAAAAATCTTTTATGAAACACACGTGGTAGACCCCACAGTAGCCCGTTAAGGGTTGGTTGGGAAGTGACAAAAAATGTGGGAATGTTTTTTTTTATTAAATTCTGGTTTGCTGCTAAATTTTTATGAAAAGATTCAGTAGTTAAATTATGTTATTTCCAATATTGTTTCCATTTAGAAAAACCTTGCATTGATTTGAATGCTACGTAAAAATGTTTATTTTTAATAATTAACATGAACTGGAAATAAGTATTTATACAGATTATTAAAATATTACGCATACATAATGGCATGGTACCTACAACTTATTAATAAAACATCATCCCATAATTTAATCATAGTATAACATACTTCTAATAAGCAATAAGTATGTAAAATACTTTACGTACATAGAACATTGACATCAAGGTAATTCTCTGACGTGTAGACACATACTCATAATGTCTCTCATTGTTGACGTCAAATACTTAGTAAACTAAGCTGGTACTTGATAGATGTGGCTGTCTGTGACAATGACAACAATATTTAGCGTACCTACTTAGAGTATATGCTTGTCAATAATTAGGTCATTTTATGAGCGTTTGACATGACAATGCACTGCATTGGCGCAAAACCTACAAAATACAAGGCTTTGTGGGATAGAAACATCGAAGATGATACAAGAAATATTATTCCTGAACAAAACTTATGTTCACATTGCTATTTTTTCACTTCCAAGAACATATTTATAAAAGTACCGTACTTAATTAAAAAAGTTTCAATGCATAATTAAAAGTTCGCAGCTGGTAACACTCGCCGCATGTGGCAGAATGCACGTAATCGCAGTCACTGTTTACAAATACGAAAAAAAAACCGTGTCGACGACCTTTTGACAAGCGTTCATTAGGGCAGCCATTGGAAACATTATTTTTATAAATAGAAAGTTATGTAATTACTTAAAATACAAACTAGTTTTTACGTCAAGCAAAGCATTGTTTTTTTGTAGATATCACAACGTGAACCTACATACATTTACTTCCATAGCATTGCATGAGTGTATGGATATTATTTTTTTAATAAAATATTACGTTATAAATATTTTTAATTATCCAGAACCATAAATTATGATTTAAATTTATGTAATTTACAAAATTGTTACATGCACCACACTTTCCATTTTTATAAAATGTGCTTTTATGAAGAAGTAACATAATTCATATCGAAGGTAAATCGTACTGTTGTCGGTTCCAGGTACAAAAGTCCAGCTGATCTGTCTAATAACGAAACGTCGACTAGTCGGGATTGAAACCTTGTTTCAGATCAATTAATATTATACCAGACGCTTAGCCTTAGATTTTAAGGTGTACCTTATGATTTTTTTTGACGGTTTAGTTAAACTGTTAAATACAAGACCAACACATCAATCAGATTTTGTGTGGAATACTTTATGCTTATAAGCACTACTTATTTATTTTGATTTGTACTGTCACTGCCGCTAATAGTTCCTCTTACCTTACAATTTAACACCCCGTTGAGTCGCACGCTCTAACCGCGTCGTCCAAGTGGTATTTTTAATCGATACCTATTTATGGCCGATCGATTTAACGGTCATTATCGGTCTTAATCGATTCCCGATTAATTTTGTTGTAATATTCGTAATCGTGCCAGTAATTATAGCCCTCTTTGTGAATGAACGAAATCGATACCATTATTCATCTTAATTTGATTAAAGATAAGCGATAACACTGGAGTTTCACTTAATATTAATTAATTTTATGCATAACATTGTATTTTTCGATCAAATTTTTCCCAGCAACACGAAACTTAAAACAGCGCCATCTGCTGTCGAGTAGCGGTACTAATTTTATTGCGTACACATTTAAACCTTTCTTACTGTTAAATTCGACAAAATTTCTTATCTTTTGACGAACAAACCTAAAAAAAATACCTAGTATACAGCAACCACAATTATCCATTTAAAATAAGCCATCGGTCCCGATAAACACAGTACCTACAATCTTTCAATTACAATTACACCCTTTGCTGGATCGTGGTCGTGGTCTAACACTGGAACGTGCTTGACCACGCAGTTGTTCCACGTGGGACTCTAACGTGGGTCCCAACGTGACGGATGCACTGCAATTGGACTATTAGATGCATTACGTCACTGTTCGTAATCAGCTCCTGTGGAGCACGTTGTCTGAAGTGAGGTGCATCAGGGACTCGTGGATTTATTTATGTAATCGGTTCTAGAAAAGGTTGAACTGGAAAAAGGTAGATTTTTTTTATTACATTGCTTGTCTACCTGTTCATGATCATATTTCCTGCCCTTATCCCATGTTACTTGGGGTCAGCGCAACACTTTTTTTCTCCATTCTGTCCTATCACCCGAAATGCCCGTCTAGTGTTGCGTAGAAAACTCTAGGAATCGACCTTTTTAAAATGCAGTGTACCTAACCTACTAGGAATTGCATTAGATAAATTCAACTTAGAACGTGCACTACGTGTCTTTTCGAACATTTACAAAGAATAAATTGGTAGGCATAGAGAAATAAATAAAATTACATGGAAAACTACATTGATCATGACATAAAATTGACCGAACAAAACATAAATATAAAAATTGCTCCTATCTACATATAAGTTGCTATTTCCAGTATTATAAATTAGCGGCTTCGCCCGCGTGATCCCTAGGGAACATACTCTGGATAAAAAGTAGCCTATGTCCTTTCTCAGGCTCTAAACTATCTCTGTATCAAATTTAATTTAAATCGGTTCAGAAGTTTTGGCGTGAAAGCGCGACAGACAGACTGATAGAGTTACTTTCGCATTTTTAATATTTACTGGATCCACATGTTTTATTTTTCCATCAACACTATGTTATGTTACCTACATTCTGTGCAAATAAATGATTTCTGATTATGATTCTGAACTATACGGTAAAATACGTGACTGCTCCGTTGGTCTTGCGGTCCCAAACACGACTGCCGCGGGTTCGATTCCCAGGTCGGGCAAAAAGGGGTTATTATAGTAAGGAAGTAAGGATTTGTGCTATTGCGTTGGAGTGCACTTACAACTACAAAAGATGATTTGAATACTAGAACCGAAGCTTCCTGTGAAATCGTCCCTGTTACTATCACGATTGGGTTATAATAGTAGTAAAGAAAAAACAAAGACAAGTATAAAAAAAACATTCATTCAATACAGATACAACAATAACAGCAACTAACACAGAGTTTAAGAGAACAATAAAAGTAACACTATTCTTATGTATAAAAAGAGAAATTACAAATGTAATAGGTACTTAAGTAGGCATTAAGCCATTGTCATAAAACGTCTAGATTCTAGATACGCTATCTAAAACGACAATCATTGTTTGAATAATCTAATCTGCTAAGATTTACCACGCGTATGTGAACGTTTTATTCAATTAGCATACACAATACACAGGTGTGCTCAGCAAGCATGAGCATGCAATGATGCTTATCGGTCTATACTGTAATAAAGATAATGAAATTAGCGAAGCTAATTATTGACGTTTAGATTCCAGAGTCGTTAGTAATATCATGTTTGGTCCAGTCTAAGCCGTGGCTGCCTGGAAAGCAAGAAGTCAAGATGACGGTACAGCCAGTGGCGTTGGCAGCATGGGACGGATATTGTGGTGTCACATTCCTGTCGTACGGTCCACTCCGTCTCATAGAGAATAGGCCTCTAAACGCCAGAGGAATGGCTTGGTTATTTGCATGCACTAACGACGATATGATGCTAAATATGTTTAAGATTTTTCTTGCTAAGACAAATTGAGTGTGTTTGCCGAAAGATTTAGTTCAATCACTTGATTTAATCATTGACTAGATAATTGATATATTTTTACTACCCAATCTTGTGTTATCCTACTGGCAGAATTCTCAACACATAATATAAACAAAGGAAAATCTTCTTAATTCGTACTTCTCGGACACGCTTGTCTAGGAATCTCTTAACCAGCATAATTTGCAGGAACTGTTAAATCCCACACATCTAACAGTCTAACCTCTCACCTTGAATTCCTTGCTATCATTACGGCATTACAAATCTGCAACAGTAGTCCAGCCTAGCTTGAAACACAGCAAAACGCCGAACTAGATTTTAAACATAGCTAATTTGGATATCGCCTTTGCAAGCAGCGACACCCCAATATGTCAGGATATAGTAGTCGTAGTTGGTTCCTGGTAGTTTGGCATTGACTTTGAACTTCTACAACAGCCACAGTTTGGGGATTGGCAAATAAATTGGCTATAATGGAGGGCGACGTCCATTGCAATGTCACCGGGACGAGCGAAAATTGCGTGAGTGGTTGGATAATACTGGAACTACATTTGAACCGTTCGTTCCGGGTTTATTATTCGTGTAGATGATTTCCTTATACGTTTTGGGATACCCGGAAGACTGTTGAATCTCCGTTCTGTTGACTTGTTAGCAGAAGGTTGTTTAGATCGATAGCTTACTAAGAATAAAGGAGCGATTGGCTCTGGTATAGCACAACGATCATTATCTTGCCTTAATTTATTTGGGGTTGACGCAATATTTCGTCACATACTTTTCTGTTAGTCGTAATCGTAATGTTTTCTAGCATATCATCTTCTTAATACTATTCATTCCAGTTCAGTTGAATTCTTTGATCTTGGTGATCCATCTTCTAACCTCTCAATTTCATTGTTAGCAAAAAACCGGTGTCGCCATTATCACGTCTGCGTGGTTGTCTGTGAAAAGTCATTTGGTCTCCTAAACATTTGTATCTCACCTAATCTATACTAATATATAAAGCTGAAGAGTTTGTTTGTTTGTTTGCTTGAACGCGCTAATCTCAGGGACTACTGGTCCGATTTGAAAAATTCTTTCAGGGTTGGATAGCCCATTTATCGAGGAAGGCTATAGGCTATATATCATGACGCTAAGACCAATAGGAGCGGAGCAGTAATGAAAATTGTGACGCAGACGACGTTGCGCGGGTCAGCTAGTATATGCATACAATGAATCAGTCAGAAATTCGTCATAAGCACCGCGAGCTATCAGTACTATTTCCGACCGTTCGATTTTGTAGGACAACTGGACTTAAAACTATAAATAAAATTAAATTAGGTTGAAAACTAAAAATAAATGAAACAATTAATTAATCATCCGTTCATTTTGTAGGAACCTAATATTTAATGGTTATAAGTTTGATTCATTGCCTTTATGACGTGGGTGGATTGACACATGCGTACGAGCATGATGCTTGTACGTTTTCCTTTTATGAATGAAGTTTTTGTTTTAATTTTATTGAATTAATTTACATAAATTAGATTAATTACATTATTGATCATTATGGCGTGCATTTCTAGGGAATTGGGAAAGATTAGAATCCCAGAATTTAATTCGTATTCTGAAAATATTCGCAATCTTAGTTTTAGTCAGAGCATTTGTTGTGACATCGACGAGTCTTCTTGAATAGTTTATAAATTCCATTATCATTGTGTATATATCCTTAGTTGGTTATATTAAAGACAACAAACTTTATATAGTGTCTAACAGCATCCTTTCTTTCACAGTGCTGGCCCTGGTCGCACTCTTCGAGCTTGGCATCATCCCGAACCACAAAGCTGGCTTCTACTGCAACGATCCAGCGCTCAGCTTCCCTTTCACCGGAGACACCGTCAACACTGCGATGCTCATGTCTACTGTATTTGGAATGCCGCTACTTTTCGTAAGTATAGTTCCTACTAACACCATATGGATGATTTCCGAAATAAATTTTTATTATTATTTTATTTATTTATTTATTTCCCCCTTACATCTATCATGACAGGTTTAACCCAATGCGATAAATGCGCTAATCCTAACTTATGCTAACATCTATAACTAAGTGTATTATTATTCTATTTATTAAATTAAACACATATTAATTTAAATTTTTAAATATTTATATAAAAAATAAAAAAACATTTAAAAATATAAAAAAATAGTAGCCCACCGGTATCGGGAACAAGGTCCAAGTTACCGCTGGTCAGGGCTCCCGAGAGAGAAACCTCCTCACTATACGCGCCGTGTCCAGGAGTACTGCTTTCTGGATCACGCCCTTGATCCAGCTGCCCAACGAGAACCTCTTGAGATGTTGGTCGAGGCTCTTGGCAATTATGCCATTGGCCGTCACGACTATCGGCACAATGACTGCTGTGTTCACATCCCATATGTCGACAACCTCGCGAGCCAAGTCAAGATACTTCGTTTGTTTATCTTTCTCAGACTTCACGAGGTTCTCGTCATGAGGGACTGCTATATCAACAATCATTGCGCGACGCTCTAGTCGGTCTATCACCACTATATCAGGCTTATTGGCAACAATAGTCCTGTCAGTGATGATAGACCAATCCCAATACAATGTGCAAATGGTTATTATTATTATTATATCGTGTATTTATTTTTATAAACATATATTTTACATTTTTAAATATATCTTAAAAAAACATTAACATTATTTTTATTTTTAACTTTCTCGGGTCCCTGGAGACCCGGTCCTTTGATAGGCGTACGAGGAGCCGAAGCCAACTCGCAGAGGCCCCGTTAGACATTTCTAATGGAATAATTTAATTAATTATTTTTATTATTATTTATAGTTCATCACTTGGGGTTGGTGCAACACTGTTTTCCTCCCATTTTGTCCTGTCAACTGTCTCTTTTCTTTCAAATCACTCCTCATATAATCCACTAATCTTTTCTTTGATATCCCTTTCCCTCTTAATACATTATTTGTAACTACTCATGTAACTTAAGTTGAAGGCCAATCAAGCCGACAGCCATATGTTGGTTGGTCTATCTGTAGATTCTGTGGTCTTCGCCGTCTACGATGTCCATACAGTACCGATGTCTTAAACAGCAGTATAGTTTACGTTGCTAGCCCCCCAGAGTTAAAGTTGAAATGTGATAACGGTGCAGTCATTATACCTAAAACCAGGCAGCATTCACCCACATTTTGCCAGTTATTGTAGTAGGAGACGAAATGCATAGTTCGCTACAGTGCAAGCAGATTGCGGATAAATAAGTTGGTGATACGTTCACAACAAGTGTGTTGCTATTTTCAATTAGGAGGATGCAAAACATATAACTCACCTTTAAGAGGAAGAGATAGACCTTTGCTGAGAACCAAATGATGCATGCAATGCAGAAAGTGCGTCATGATGTTTGTCTGTTTTCAATGTTAGTACAAGCTTCAGCAGTACTTAGGTAAATTAGCCTGCTAATAATACTATAACGCAACTGACCGCAGATAACAAAGGCATTAATTATCCTCTTTACATTTGTGTGCGTAAAATCGCCGTGATAAATAAATAATAATGAATTGTCCTGAAAAATACTAGTGTACTTATATGGCCCTTCCTCGCACATATAAACGAGGTTATTACCCGAAACAGTTATTAAATGAAAAGCCCATGGAACCATTATCTTTAATATAATAATTTTGTTTCCAAGTCCTTCGGACACATTCTTTACAATAAAGCCAAACAAACTTTATTAGAAATAATTTGAATCCTTTTTTTCCAGCAGTTTTCTTCCGGAGAGCCTAACCTTTAATAACCAAATTAATACCTTCTTCTCTTTTTCCAGGCCTTCGTGACAGAATACGTTTTTCTATACGACGACTTCTCTGAATCAAGAATTCGACGGACCTGCAAGAATACCTTCTATCTGTATAGGACGTATATCTACGGTTTTATCATCAACCTGAGTATTGTCGAGGTCATGAAAGGCCTCGTCGGGAGCCCTAGGCCTACTTTCTTTGATCTATGCGAGCCTGATACTGGAAAGACTTGCAATGGGTAAGTTATTTAAATTATTATAAAGATATTTGCAAATAGTTTTATGAAAGCATTTAATATTACTGTACCGAGATGGCAGCTGATTGATTGATGAAAAAATTATCTTATCTTAATTTCCCGCACCAAATTTTCAAGTAGTTAATTGAAAATTTCAGAATATCGGAAGGCGAAATCTCGTGAGAGTTTTTCAACTTTACGTAACTTTTAAGTCCATGCAAATAACCCTGGAGACGGTCATAGGTTGACTGTCTTCAGGGTACCATCTAACTGTGATCCAAGATTCATCAAAATTGGTTCGGTGATTTAGGTAGGATATCATGAAACTCAAGACGAAGAATACGTTAAGTTTTAAGTGTATATAGTTAGAATATTAATCGTTTGGCTCAGTAGTTTTTATTTTAAGAGCATTTTTGCTTACTTGGATGATGAAACTGAAGGTACCTTAGACGAAGAAGGATCAAAACAAACAACTAAAAAGGCAATGACAATTCTTCCCATCGAGGTGCGGTCACTGACTGTCCATTTTACGACATCCGCATTTATGTAGCAATATATTCGACTCGTAGGAGTAATACATTTGACATTGAGTGATATTGAACATCTTCAGACTACTTATCTAATCTTAAGATTGACGTTGGCATATCAAAGTGTCAATGGGGATGGAAATTCATGAGATTATTGACACTGGTAGGGTCGTAAAAGAAGTTTTACTAGATAATGATTGGATGAATCCTCAATTTGGAGTGATAGGAAAATGTGAAATCTCAATTACCAGTACCCTCTTCGTTGTCCATAAACCTACTAAGCTTAAGCTCCGTAGACAAAATGTCATTCTGTTAGCGACAGCGTTAGTCAAAAAATCCAAAATATATGTGTGTGTATAAATTCCCAAATGTCACATAGTAAATCCCTTTGAGCGATTAAGCACAACAACCACTATGCTCTGTGCTCTGACCAATGACACCACTTCGTCTTCTTTTCGAGTCGATGTTTAACTCCTTAGATTGGAAGGAAACTTGTCAGCTGGTGCCCTCAGATCTCTAGCAGTCTTACAAAAACCAAATCTTCCCAAGAGCTACTATCAATGATGCTCATTTGTTATTATTCTTTTGTTCCAGCTCCCAATTTGTGAGTGACTTCACGTGCACTTCTCAAAAGTACTCCGACTGGTACCAAATGGACTCTTACAGGAGCTTTCCTTCAGGACATGCTTCATTATCAGTATACTGCGGATTCTTCATTGCGGTAAGTTTTATTATATCAATAATTGGCTTTTGCCCGCGGCTTCACTCTCTCAAAATCCGTTGCATGTTTCAAGTTCAGCGGAGAAACAGGCAGCTCATTGTCTGCAAAATTTAGAAGAAAGAGACAGATATTTAATGAAATTAACTATTGAATACTTGTGGTATCGCCCACAAGTTGGGTTTACAGTTATCTATCAAAGTCATTGAATATCAATAAACAATAAAACACTATTAAATCTAAAGCTAAAATTGCATGTCTTGTAAATGCAAATAGAATTTCTGTGCATCGTTTTGTTATAACTGGCCAATATGTTACGAGTATTTGATGTAATAGTTTATGACCTGTTCCAAAGGTTTACGTCATTTTGACACATCAATTCATCTAACCTTTCCCAACAATTTTGTGTCCGATTTCCAGCGTAACCAGATGCGGCTGAATGCTAGTATTTCATAAATACAGCATAATTTTGATAAACTCCTCCATTAGAGTGGTAGGACTTTCATTTGCATCTTATTAATTGTTCCTTGGTAGCTCCCTATCACCCTTTGCTTTTCTGTTCCCTATTCAGTTTTATGAGTTCTAAATTGTTATTTGTAATTCATACCCAATATATAAAATTCTCCCGTTACTGACTGAGTGACTGACAGACAACGCACAGCCGAAACTACTGGTCGTAAAAAGCTGAAAGTCGGCATATAGGTTCCTTAGGAAGTGAAGGGGATCACTAAGAGAGGATTTCCCCAAATTTCTACGGGATATGAGCGTACGAAGTCGCGGGCAAAAGCTAGTGTTGTATAATGAGGAGGATCTCGTTTGTGAAAGAGTAAGTTTTGGTTGAACTTTTCTAATTTTTGTTTTCTTCTCTCTTCAGTGGTACCTCCAACGCCGCGCCTTCGACTGGACCCACCGCAGTGTCTTCCTGGTCCCTATCCTACAGCTGATCTGTATCTCGTATGCCGCCACCTGCTCGCTCACCAGGATCACGGACCACAGGCACCACTGGTGGGATGTGCTCGTCGGCACTATCATTGGACTTCTTACTGTGTATTATGCTGTAAGTATTATTTGGAATATTGGTTTTGATTGATAAGGGAGTTTTTTGGCTACGTGCTCTCTTGGTTAGGTTAATTTCTTAAGAAGTTCTGTTTTTTATTAAATGTATTGTATCCTACCCATGACCATTTATTTCTGATATTACATCTTATGTACCTACATAAGAAACCATTACAGAGTGTAATACAAAGTGTGCTACCATTATAGAGTGCAATAATTACAAGTGCAAGAACCCACGTAAAATAATTCAATACCTATTTTTTATAAGTACTGGGTAGAGCGATGTGTATCTTTTATAACTCTTGAAAAACATGGTTTATCTAGAAATTCATACTCCCGGCATAATCCTGTTTTATCTTATGTCAGGCTTTATCTACACCTTTTATCAAGTCTTCTCTATATTTTGGTCAAGTTTACGCAACGTTACCGCTAATTTTACTTTGACCAATATTGATTGTTCATCTTTTCCAGGTGGTCATCAGCGCCAACTTCACATACGACCACTCACAGAAGACCAGTGATCTGAAGTCTCAGGAAAGCCGGCATACAGTGAGGACTTTGTTATATGACGAGCGAAGACCGGTGACAGTGTCCTAGTGTTATTGTTAAGTAGAGACTGGTTATCAAATTGTAGGAAGAATAATTGAAGAAAATAAAATAATGCTTGAAAATTGTGAGCAGAAAGAGAAAAACTGTGAAATTGATAAAAATACCGGATTTAATGTTCAAGACTTAATCAGGTTACTGACACACGTAGTCTAAAAAAAAAATGTCGACCCTTCACAAATTAATCACAAGTCAAGTGAGGCAGTTGAAACTTAACCCACCAAAGTTTTATGATAATTTTCGTTCGAGAAACTGGGCCTCAGAGGCTTCTCCGGTATTTAAAATTTCTTTGACAAAAAAAGAACAAATAGAAAAATTCGGTCAAGTGCGAGCCGGACTCTCACACTTTGTGACAATTTCAACTGTCTAACTATTATGGTTCTTGAGATACAGCCCGCTGACAGACAGATGGACGGACGGACGGATGGACGAACGGACGGACGGACGAACAGCGGAGGCTTAGTAATAGCTGCAGAAAGGAGGTCACGACTGAAAACTGATTTGAAAGAAAAACACAGAAAGTGTATAAAAAATTTGATACTTAAAAGAAAAAAATGCAACTGATAATGTCCGCCATATTCCAGTTAAGTTTATTCGTAGCCCTAAGTTAGGTTTAAGTAATAACTTAAGTACTTTGTGTCTGAAAGGACAATGCTTATTATCATGTAAATATTATTTAGTTATTTATGATGCAAAGTATGGCAGGGATGCGGTTCTGCCACAGGAATCAGGATGCGTTTTGTATAGACCTTAACAGGTTAGCCGTTAGAGCAGTTTATGAGAAGGTTTTAGACTGAGAATTTCTGTATGATTATAATAATACACGGAGCCGTCGTCTACAACGGTAGCCCACTTTATATTTTTCAAATAAAAAAAAAATACATTTATGAACATTGAATTAAAATGTCATGCATCACGCATAACGTAATTTGAAACATACAGGAGTAAGCGCAATTATCCGAGCTGTACCATTGTTTTGATACGTAAACATTATTAATAGGGTGTTTCGTAATTCTAATGCATTATTACTAGTGGACGTCACGCGGTTTCACCCGCGTAGTTCCCGTTCCCGTGAGAGTACGGAGATAATATGTAGCCTATGTTACTCCCTGATAATGTAGCTAAAAGAATTTTTCAAATCGGTCCAGTAGTTTCGGAGTAATTCAAACAAATAATATGTAGTAATTCAAACAAACAAACAAACAAATCTCTCTTCTTTATAATATTAGTATAGAAGTATAGATTGAACACCTCATATTTAAAACAGAGTAAAAATTCTATAAAACAAGTGTACAATGGGCGGTCTTATCGCACAAGGCAATCTCTTACAGACTACCTTTGGATGGACTGAATGAAAGGATTTTTATTTTAATGAATTATTTTAAAAATATATCGTGCCTAGAGGTAGCTTATGTCGGGTAAATTGAGTGGGCCGTCTTTGTAAGACGACTAAAATGGCACCGTGTATATAGGGAAGTGTTAGCGAAATTTGAAAGAGACAAATATTATAGGTTTTTAAGGCTTTTAAGTTTAGCTACCGATAAGAAACATGTTTTATATAGTAGCTAGCTGACCCGCGCAACTTCGTCTGCGTCACAATTTTCATTACTGCTCCGCTCTTATTGGCCTCAGCGATGCCTATGATGATACATTATATTCCTCGATAAATGGGCTATCTAAAACTGAAAGAATTTTTCTAATCGGACCAGTAGTTCACGAGATTAGCGCGTTCAAGCAAACAAACACACTCTTTAGCTTTATATATTAGTATAGATTTCGTCGTCCGGGTAATTTTGTTGTTGTTCAACAATAGATAAATGATCTTCACAAGAAATAATATGTAGTTATAATATAACAATACTTTTGACCAACTAAAATTATTTTGACAGTACTTTTTTATGATCATAAAATTATTTATTTTATTTTGCATTAGGTTAGCTAGGATTTGTTTTAATTTATTTATTGCATTGCATTAGAAATTGTAGGGATACATGGTATCAGTATTATTCATTATTATTTTTAAAAGTGAGAGATTGCCGCTCAAAAATGAGTTCGAAGTTTAATAGTTTTTAAAATGTTTATTTTTTTAAGATATTGATTCCAAGAGTGCCTTGAATGATTGAATGGAAACTGTTAGAATTTTGTTAATAAAATTGAAAATCGAATGACTAACTTTTATTTTTCCACGCCCCATTATCCATTTCAGATCTAGACACATTCAGCTCTGTATATACAACCTGTGACAGAATAAACGCAATACCTCTTAAGAGGTCACTGAACTCGTCATTACGAACAACGTTCACTATGGGACCAACACTGAAAACGCGAAAAAAAATCCACTCCCCCATACATTTATGTACGCATAACTCGATAAAATGTAAAGTTTTTTTCGCGATTTCGGGTTTGGTCCCATACTAAAAGTTGTTCATAATGATGAGTACAATGACCCTCTGTTACAGGTTGTATAGGGTTAATTTTTAAAGTGTGCATTGATGGCCATATTATCAGTAAGTATGAGGAATATCGACAAACACTGAAAAGGTATCTCGAGCCCGATTTTAACGAAAACTAAAACTGCATCAATAGATTTTTGTAAAATCGATATTCCTAGCCAGGAATCGAACCGGCTCATTTTGAAAAAAACACAACCTGTATTATTACCTACACCATCCGAAAGTATCGCTAATACCTGAGGATCAATTTCTGGGAAGTAATAACACATGGCAAACTAAAGGAAAGCTATTTTTGCGCGTCAATCTTGCTTGTCAATTTTAACTAGATGACTCCGGAGTTTCCTATCACTACCTCAGTAGCGTAGCGAGGGGGGGCGGGGGGGCGGGGCACCGGGTGACTCCCGTTTAGGGGTGACACCCGACCGCTCCTTGATTGGTTTTTGTCAGTATTGGGTGACACCCCTAAACGTTCACTCTCAGAATGAAATACAATATAACTCTTCCGTGATGAGGTGCAAAAATTTATTTAGTTCTTCAGGTTTTCTCCATTTAGGGGTGACACTCGTTCGTTGACTTTTTGTCACGGTCGGGTGTCACCCCTTAACGGGCGACGTAGTAAACCCGTCCGTGGTAGGGTGTAAAAAATTTCGAGCTCGCTTTGCTCACTCTTACATTCTGCGCTCTCTTTGTTCTCGAGCGTCTCTTTATAACTCAACAAAATGACTATGTTTGTGTATGAAATGATCAATCGAAAATAAAACTTTTCTGAGTAGGGGGTTCATAAATTTTCGAGCTTGCTTCGCTCGCTCTATTGTTCTGCCCTCATTTAATTAATGAGCTTTCTTGTATCAGTCCATGAATGATCGAAAGAAAATAAAACCTATCCGAGGTGGGACGCATTTTTTTTAAGCTCGCTTTGCTCGCTCTTGTGTTCTGCTCTCTCTCAATTAATGAGCATCAGTCCATAAAGTTACTATCCGAGGTGGGGTGTCAAAAATTTTGAGCTCGCTTCGCTCGCTCTTGTGTTCTGCCTTCTCTCAGTATTTGAGCTTGCTCTTCTCTCCATTAAGTTCTTCTATTAAGTTAAGTTACTTCTATTTGAGTACGAATGATCAAAAAAAGTTAATAAAACCTATCCTAGGTGGGATGCAAAAATTTTCTTACGTTACTCACCAAAATTGAGTTTAGATAGTGATGAAAACAAAATCAAAATAATCACACTAATTTTCTAGATTTTATTTGTAAGTATGATGTAAGAATATTCCTGAAAATAAAACCTGCAGCGCAAATGGCACACCTCCCCCCCCCCCCTCTTCCGAAAAAAGGCCAAAGGCGCAACTCATAATTATTTTGGGGGCCTCCAAAATAATTATGAGTTAAATTGTGGGGTGACACCACATTATCCGCCCCGGGTGACACCCATGCTAGCTACGCTACGCACTACCTGAGACAAACTCAAAGTCTGTTTTTAAGTCTAATCATATGAGAACCATGAAGGTTATGTCTTAGGTGAGCTTTTGAGGAAATCACTACACAGACATGAGTGAACCTGTCCAGACAGTGGAAGCATTTGTCTGTTATCGTTTAGCTCAACTCAGAACTTTAAGGAGCTCAACGATTCGACGAACAATACCAAAAGGAAGGTCATTTGGTCTCACTTAGTGCTCATGAATCTTGTTCTCCCTTGCTCTTTCTACTTTATGTGTGGCTGTCATAATGTTGAGGCGCCAGGACAATCTGTCCTAGGTTTTAGGGTCGGGCAGTTCTTCCTCTGATAAAGGCGCAGACCCACCGCGGCGCACGGTGAGGCTACGCACTTTGCAAGAAAATGTATGTGATTTTGTCCACTGCAACCCACGGACACGCTACGTATCAATTGACGTCTATGGTACTCGTACACGCGTGGCTTGCTCGAAAATGGCGCTCACGTAGCTCAACGCTGTAACACCATGCACGCTGTGTATGCGGTTCACGCTATACACGAATATTAACCCACGACTATGTCATAAACGGAGCCGAGTGTACTGCAGTGGAAACGTAGACCCACGTTGTGTAACAAATGGATCCACGCAGCTAAAAAGCGCCGCGTGCCCGTGCACAGCGTGCACCGCGGTGGGTTTGCACGTTAAAAGTTTCGTCATGCTGGTCCACCACGTAGCAGGAGGTCGTCCTCAACCTCTTTTGTGTTCAGGAAGTTGTAACGCTTTTTACCCGACTGCCAAGGATGGGTTATGGTTTCGAGTGTATCTTGAATGTAGGTTTTCGACTATTAAGGTGTCGTTAAATCAAAATCCCAAGTGTCCTTAGATAGGTGTTTTAAAAGAGAAAGCAATATGGCGGATTTTGGGCGCTGAATTGCGAGTCGTAATTTTTTTTTTAACCTAAACCTATCCAGTTGAGTATAAATGAAGGAAATTAAATGGAGGTTACAAAAATATATTTATGCTATATGTTTAAATTCAATAAGGAAACAGTTTTCATTCATAAAAGTGTCTCGGTTGACTATTTAGCAGTCGGGGTTTTTGTTTTTTTTTTAATTTGCGACTTGTTTAACCACATGTTCCTCGTCTCTTCGCATCACGTGACCATACCATCTCAGACGACTCTCGGTCAGTTTCTCCGATATTGGGGCGACTTTAAAACCACGGACACAAGTGCTCACAAAACAATAGACAAGCACTTGAGAGACCAATTCAAGAGATAGTAAACAAAATTACTGACTCACAAATAGAACAGAACATAATGCCCTTCGTACCACAGGACCCTAGGGCGAAGGGCCAATATATGGGTCATAATGATACGTTACATCACCGCCGCCACTTATGTGCTATTACCAAAATAAGGATGCTCGCTATCATGGGTTCGATTCTCGTGTGAGGCACGACGTACTTGTAAGTTGTAGTGTATTATTGAGTTTTGGTTGAAGTATGTCTGTGGTTAGTTTAACATGCTGTATGTTAGTATGGTAAAGAATTTAACTGCTTTGAAACTGTCTCTTTGCAGTCTTGAATTTTGTCTGGTTTACTAGCTTCTACCTGCGGCTTCGCCCGCGTGGTCCCTAGGGAACATATTCCCGGGATAAAAAGTAGCCTATGTCCTTTCTCAGAGTCTAGACTATCTGTGTACCAAATTTCATTTAAATCGGTTCAGTAGTTGGGCGTGAAAGCGCGACAGACAGACAGACAGAGTTCCTTTGGCATTTATAATATTAGTAAGGATTGAGAAAATCTTGTTGCAAGATTTTCACAATATTTCAAGATGTACAGACATGAGGTACCTACCCACCTACCGGGTGTGAAAAATGAAAAATATATGTTGAAGATAATTTTCATTTTTCACCCCCAAGAATCAAACCTTATGGCGGCTAAAAACACTGTCACAGACTTCATTAAGTTTGAATAGACCTATACTCTTCCTATATTTGCATTACGTACGTAGATATGTTCTTGGATATTTAAGCTAGCATTGACGTAAATGTGTAAGTCCTCACTACAAACAAAGATTAATTTCTAAATTAATTGATATTTGATTGATATAATAGGTTCAACTAATCAAAATTAATTACTTACACTCATCTTTTCAACGAATTTCTAAGTACAAGGACTAAACAAAGACTTATTTGATATCCCAAAATATGATCAAGATTCAAGAAATTCTGGTACAAGCCCTCGTCTATTCATTGCAATTTATACTTTATGCCAATGACATAAAGTCTCATCAAGGTTTGCTAGGGCTATTGAGAAATTGGTGCAGTTCACGAGTTCACATGTAAATACTACCAACATCTATCAATGCAATTTGAACCTTCTGCGAATGACATACAGACACATTTCAATTTGCCACAAGTTTTGCAAGAAATTTGTGTAGTTCAGGAGGTCACAACTTTTGATGGGCCGTCACTTTTATCTAAGTAGGTAAGAACTCTCAAATGTAGTCTAGGAGCTAGTCAGCTAGTAATTAATTGTCAAGATGATGTGTCAACTGTGTGTAACTGTCTGACTCCTTGACTATAAGAGTGAAGGATGGTGATTGATAGATTTAGCATTTTCGCTGATTGGGTTTCATTGGAAGTGGGATTCGTTCTAGTTCTCTCTATTTAAATTTAGACTAGGTAATTAATTAAATATGAATTCTCTTCAAAGTTAGAGTGAACAGGGGGGCTACTCTCTAAGCCCGAAGTCCGTAGTTTCGGGCTAAGTTGCGGGCGTATTCTACTCCGTATCATGTAGATGATACGGAGTAGAATATGCCCGCAACTAGCTTAAACTTTGGTAAAAAATCAACCTACGAACTTACGATTAGTCCCAAACCCGAACTAAGAATGAATGACAACACGATTTAACAGTAACTGTCTGATCGTATTGTCATTGATTTTTAGAAGTTAGGTCATACGGAGTAGAATAAGTACGCCCGCAACTAAGCCCGAAACTACGGACTTCGGGCTTAGAGAGTAGCCCCCCAGGCTTCTTCTGGGTAAGCTTATTCCATCGTCGACTTCATCTCTGTCACCTCTGACCTAGATAGAGTCAAGAGCAAACCCATCTCAAATAAAAACAAAATCGTCGTATGTTCCTAGATATACTTAGGTAGAAGAATAACACCAATGTTCTAGAAATAAAATTACCTGCAACTCGTCACAAATCTTCACAAATATGTAAGTATTCTACCAATAACAATAGTACTGCTATTCTGTAACAACATTTTCGTGTCTCGACAGCGGAATCCGAGGTGAGTATCAAATTAAGACCTTTATGTGGTGTGTTATAAAGCTCACTTTGTGATCTTTGTCATTCAGGTGAAGCTCGATATCGAAATAGTTATTTACAGAATAGACTAGCAGCTATTTAAAGCGCGTTTCAAATTAATTTTGCGATAATTTTCGTTCGTAGAAAGTCTAATAATTATGTTTCCCAACATTTTGTAATTACTATATCGTTTATAGGAACAAAGGCCCAAAGAATATAGATATAATAAGAAGATGGAATAGAAACTATCCAAAACGGACATTTTTTTGGATAGTTTCTATCCGAAAAGACACGAAAAGGACATTTTTTTATTTCAATGCCCCTTTTTTATTCTATCTTATACAACGTGTAACAGAATAAACGCAATACCTCTTAAGGGGTCATTGTGCTCATCATTATGAACAACTTTTACTGGGACCAACCCCGAAATCGCGAAAAAGCTCCCCGAAATCGACTCCCCCATACATTTATGTGCGCAAAAAAACTCGAAAACATGTACTGAACAGCTGATTTTTTTCGCGACTTCGTGGTTGCTCCCATAGTAAAAATTGTTCATAATGATGAGTACAATGACCCCTTAGAGGTATTGCTTTTTTTTCTGTTACAGGTTGTATTTTACATGAAAGACTGTCGACTGTGACTTTTTTTCCCGCGAAAGCCCTCCACCACCGGACCACCATAACTAAGTGTTTCCACTTGTAAATCCCCATGAACCGCACGTAGCCGGTACGTCTATAGACGTAGGTAATTTATTTTTCCGCAGTGGTCGGCTTAGGGGAAGGGAATATGGCCATAAATTACAATTTAACGCGGTCCGTGCGTCAAACACCACGCTAGTTAATGTGGCAGTTATTGGTATTGTGGCCAGAAGGAATCGACTGGTAAATACTTCATCCTCATCATCATATCAGCAGAAAAACGTACACTGCTGGACATAGGCCTCCCCCAAGTGTTGCCACAACAACCGGTCCTGTGCGTCTCGCATCCATCGGCTACCCGCGACCCTCACCAGGTCATTGGTCCACTAACGTTGCGTCTTCCGGTAAATAACTAGATGGCAGGAAAAAAAGCGAAGAAAACCAAAGTATCAGCCAATATAAAAACTTTTCATTTCTCATTCTTCCAAAAAATAGACGAAGGTTTTATTTTGGCTGGATTATCGGGATCAGCGTTGCCGAAAAGTATGAAAATGACATTCAAAAGAGGTACGAAGGGTTCCGTACCATGCCAGGGTTGCGGAATTTGTTCGAAAGAGTCACCGTGGCCCTGGAACGCAAAAGGCACTAGCAGGACCACGTATGGGTTTTAGTCAGTAAGAGTCTGACTTCCTCCTGCTTCGCCCAGAGCGGGAGGAGTCATTTGATGATTTCACATCCTTAAAAAATAGGGTTTCGTAGCATAAACCGAAAATTCATATTTCTTGAATGGGACTCAATTTAATTATTATTTTATTAATAAATGACTGCCCAAATAGGAGTGTTACATTTTATGAAACTCTATGAAAAATCGCAACAATCTATCTATTACGGTTCATGAGATACAACCCGCTGACAGATGGACGAACAGCGCAGTTTGCTGTGGTAAAAAAAAACCAACAAAAGTAGCTAGCTACCTACTACGAAAATTCATACGTAATAGTGAACTCTCCCCTCAAAGATACCATTAAACTGGCCTACAAATTCCCTCAAGTAAACTTTCTGCCGCTCCAGCTATAAATAACGAGCTGCGCAAATACATCAAGTGCAGCCATCAGTTATTAATTGAGGGAAACCCCACGGACATGAGTCATGCGCCGGAGGTATGGGGTGGGTCAGGTGGGCGCAATTAGCTTTACGCAGGGTTTCTCAAAGTTGCATGACGCATAATGAGCTTAAAATGTTCCCATTGTTGGGACACTAGGGACACAGGCCTCATAGTTGGGTCACCGTAAATCTTAAAGGGATATCAGTTGGTCAGGTTACTTATGTGACTTAGTTAGGAAAAACGTTATGGCGAGTGAATGAAATGAAAGGGTGAAGAATATGCTACTGATTTAGAACAGTAACGATTAAAGTATGTAGGTACCAACAAAATAATCTTCGAATAATCCAACCATCAATGAATGGCCATAAAGATTTTTATTGATTTAAAAATCTCTAATTTCATCCCAAGGCTTTTATTTTTCGACATTCGAGATATAAACGGGTTCTCAGTCGTTTGGGAAATTAAATGACTTTTATGAAGGGCTTAAAGTGGTAAGTCAAAGTTTGAGGAACCGTGTCCTAACCCGTTCACCGCGACGCCCTCTTTTAAACCGTTTTTATTCGCAATGTGTGTTTTGTACCAACGGTTTTTTGATAATGATCCGTAATTATGTAGGTAGTCAAGCCATAATTCCATACGAATAATTTGAACGTATTTCTATCGGTCTGTTTCCTTCTCACGTCTTAAGGTTACACTAGTTGACGGCATGAACTATTTGTGGGCGAAGTTAAAATGCATGCTATCTCATCCGACAGCACGCGCGTAAGGGATAGACACTGTGATGAGCAGTAAGGAGATAGTTCGCGTACGAATACACACTCATAACGCGGTGTGACGCATACATGCGCAATTCATTGAAGAAGAGTGCCGACAGCGGCGTGTGTGTTGCGACGTCGTCGCCGGTTGCGCGTAGGGTCATTACGCTGGTTCGCGGCCCTGCGTTGTTTCGCGGCCTTTTAGAGGACCAACCGTATAAATATTGCAAAAATAAGAATTCTATCTCACTCTTGCCAACGCGTTGTGGCACTTTAAAAAGATGGATAGTTACAGAATGTCATGCCTATTCAAATTGTCCGGTTAACCTAATCCATGTGCCGGAACTAAATCGTCCATTTTGCCAGCCGCGCTGTCAGCGCTCACACGTACGCAAAACTGCGAAAAAATTAGCGAACAAGTCCCGCTTCAAAAGTAAGTATTTGAAGTTAACGATTACTTATTACTAGTGTGATTGTTTTTGAGTTATCATAATTGTTTGTTTCTTGTTATTTTTCATTTGTTTTGGGAGTAAATCACTTAAATACCAGTTTTTTCTGGGGGCCGCCAACCAAAACAATAAATTTTTAGTTGAGTTGGTATGCGGCCGGGTGGCCGCGGCACTAGCTCATTGAATGAACTAAGTTGGCTTTCTTTCTTAATAGTAATGTAAATAAAGCTTCGCTTTGTGCAACATTTTTCTATTGTTGGTGTTGGTTTAAATGATGTAGTTAGTTCACGGCCGCCAAAATATAATTTAAACGGATTAATAGCTATCAGGTGGCCGCAAACTAACACATGCTAACAAAACAAATCCGGTTCGCGGCCCTCTGAAAATCATATGGAAAAATAGAAGGCCGTTATCTGACTATTTGAAAATATTGGAGTCAGTTTACGGCCACTTCTTTTACACAGACTGTTTTGGTTGGTGTTTAGATATTTTTTGTTATTACAGATGTCTACGAAAAAACCCAAAAGAAAAACTGTGTCTTACAGTGCTGAAACACTACAGAGGGCATTAAAAGAAATCCGCGAACAACAAATTCCGATCCGAGAAGCATCTCGTAAATTCAATATTCCAAGATGCACGATTCAAGATCGGTTGAGTGGCAGAAGGACGGACGAAATAAAAAAACATGGCCCCGAGCCAGTGCTGGGAGAAGAAGGAGAGAAAAAGGTTGTATATTGGCTTATAAATATAGCCAAATGTGGTTTTCCCGTAAAGAAGCAAGAACTGTTAGATACGGTTCAAAAAATTTTCAAAGATTTAAAAAAGCCGAATCCTTTTAAGGATGATCGTCCTGGGCAGACGTGGTATCATAACTTTTTAAAACGACATCCCGAGATATCAGTTCGATCAGCAGAAGGTATCAACAAAGCTCGCGCTAGGGTGACCGAAGAGTCGATTCGACTGTGGTTCCGTGAACTGAAAATGTTTCTAGAGCAAGAGGGGCATTTAGACATCCTTGAAGAACCCGAAAGGATGTTTAACGGCGATGAAATCCCGCTGATCCCGCCCCAGTGACTCTTGTTATTACGGGTGAAGTTCCCAAACGTACCGCTGATAGTTTTCCAAAACATGGCTTGTCGAATTTGGTTACATCTGATTTTAGCGGCCTTGAGTTGGGAACAGTGGTTTCTCTGGACGATATTGTGGTCATACCGTTCCAAACTAGCACACCCAAAAACCGAAACCTAAGCCCCAAATCTCTAGTTCCTATTGAAATCGCTCCATCTTCAAAACCGGACTCGAATAACGTCCCTCTATGCATGGAACAGATACACCAAATCCAGATTACAGATGAACCTGAAAGTTTGGAAACTTGCACCGAAGTAGTTCCAAGTAGTAGACCCAAAGAGCAATTGGGATCTGAACAGACTGACACTGAGTCAGTTACATTATCTCAAGTACCAACTTTAAAAGACAACTTGCCATTATGTACCGTTACTGCCACAGAAAAATCGGAAGACGAAAATTAAATTTTGACATTTTGCGTAACTCGCCAGCAACTAGAAGGAAGGTCTCTTTTATCACTGGATGGCGTTACAGTTATTCCAACTATATCAGAACATTCAGATTCTCATGACGTTCTGTCAAAGAAATCATCATCATCCACAATTACATCCGCATCCGCCAACAACAAAAATTCAATAGATCCAAACACAGTATTCGAGCAACATCTGTTTATACCCCAACCTCTAGAAAAGTCCAAACAAAACATACCCAAAGCTCGTATTCCGTCAGCGATATCAGGGAAGAAATGGCGAGAATACCATCTACTAAAAGAAAAAGCTAAACAAGAAAAGAATGAGGAGAAAGAAAAAGCTAAAGAAGCTAGAAAGCAAGCCGTGAAGCGTAAGCAAGAGGAAACTAAGAAAAAAAAGAAAAACACAAAGCCAAGAAACCTAATAAAGGAAAACTTTTAAAGACTACAGATGAGTTACCATCAAAACAAAATTGTGGCCAATGTGCAAATATCTTAAACAGTGACACTGAGGACGATGAAAACAAAAATGTTGGCTGTGATTTTTGTACTAAATGGTTTCATTTGAAGTGCACTGATTTTGTAGGACTGACATATGATGATGTTAAAGATAAACCGTTCAAGTGTAACATGTGCATTATGGATCCTTAGAAATAATGCACATGTTGCACTTGAAGGAGTTATAAGAATGTTGTTATAACTATTTTTCCTGTTGATTATTTTGATCTCGTACCAACTAAGAACTTAATTAAAGACTGTTTTATACTTTATATTTTTTGATAAGTACAATATACATTATTACAGGTTAAGATTAAGTGATTTATCTCGTTATAGAAAGTTTTGAAGACTGATTAATATTAGTTACTGTTAACAAGTTAATTAATATAATATGTTGACTATTTAAAAAAAACTAGTCTTGTACGCTCAAATTATGGATCTCAAGATGTAAAAAATGTTAATGATAACCAAACTTAATTTGTTGCAATATAAATTGATTATAAAACTTTGTTTTATTTCATTATTTCTAGAGATAGTAATGTAAGGTGTAGAGTAAAATAACTGCAGTAAAGATGAATGAAAGTGTAGTATGTTAGAAGTATGGAAGAAGAATAAATGGATTACCTATAGGTTAGGAGTTTCGAATAAGGAAAGAAAGGAGGGAAAATAAAGGAAGGAAAGAAGAAAGGACAGAGCGGAAAGAATTGCTGCACAAATTATGAAGGTGAGTTGGAAGGAGAAGGTAAAATGCTGTAGAGATCATAATGCCTGAATGACGAGATAGTAGTGCGTGACCCTAAATAAGAGATGTTAGAAAAGGCAAGGTTAAGTTAGAGCACATGAAAAGGATGAATATTGAAGAGAAGATGCTTCTGAAGAGTAAAGGCATTTGATTGACAATCGCATTCATATGCCATGATGAGGAATTTTATGATAGGACCATTAGGTATGGCGAAAAGTGTACGTAATAATTGTATGTAAAATTGGCGGCCGAAAACTAACTCTAGGGTGGCCGCGAACTGAAAAAAGTGGCCGTCAACCGGCATTTCGAGTAAAATTTAGGTTTTTATTTATTTAAAAAAAAACTGTTAGGCTAGTCCTCCAATAATTGTGTCCAAAAATAACTTGATGATATCTGCTACACCTGCAGAAGCAATCAGAATCTGAATTATGGACATATCATACTAATTTCAAAGAGCAAAGTAGGGAAGGCGACTAAAAGGCCGCCAACCGGTGCAACGACCCTACCTATGCGTGTGCGATTCACGCGACATCATTAACTCAAACAAAATTACGTGATAGAACTTAGGATTATCACTGTGTGTAACGTAATTAGTGGGCACCCAATTTAGTTGTCATTATGCACCTATAGGTGCACTTAGCTGCGACTTTATCCACGTAACAATAAGTTCTCTTGCGAAAATGTGAATTTACATAGGTAGATATTATTATCAACAAATCATTTTATTGATTAAACTTTTACCTTTTTTAAAAATTATTTTTATCACGAGCCTCTTCGGCGCTTGAACCATATGCCCTTGGTTATAAGAATGATCTAAGTGTCAAGTCGGTAGATTTTACTTTGGCAGAGCGGTCACCAGGGCCTCGCTGACTGTACGTAAGTATAGGTAAGAATATACATCAGCGTGCGGAAAGCTAGGCTGTAGGTAGTATACGCACGGGTGTAGGTCATGTTTTTGTATTTTATTATAGGTTGTGCTATGTTAAATAGGTATTTACTTACCTTAGCTAGTTAGCTATAACCTACAACAGGCGACTCCCCGTTAGTAGGTATTCATACCAGCCAGAGTCACGATAACTTCTTTTTCGACAACGCCACTTTGATGTGAGGTTTGTTTTCTAGATAGGTTCATCAAATAAAAAATAATGTTATTTTGTAAATTGTTTATTGATTGTTTTTTACAGTAGCAGTTTCAAATATTCTTTTAGTTTTCGACAATAGGCATTGTGTCTGCTTTTTTTCTTAGAGGTGCTCTCCAAATGACTTTCAGCAACAAAACTTACACTTTTTTATTTTGGAGATCATTCACACCTACTTACTAAAACCCCTTCTACACGGAGGTAATGTAGCGTTCTATCCAGGGTGACCTAGGTGGGAGCTGGATTTCCATCCGTAGTTAGTTTAGTTTAAAAAAAAAACGGACAAGTGAGAGTCATGTTGCAACATTATTGACATAAAAAATAATTATACCTACACGAAAAAGAACTTACGATTCAGACATAGTTATTGTTGGAGGAATATTTTCTTTATTTGCATTTGAAAATCTCCCTTTTACTCTGCATCTCTTTTTGCGAGATAAACTTGGCCAAAGGCTGGTCTCTTTGCCCTTCCGCTTATCCTTATTTGGCTCTGTAACACAAAAGATAATGTACTTATTATTTTGTAAGAAATCAAACCTAATCTAAAATATACTATAATAACTTCCATAGCAAAACTACCACTATTTTATTTAGTACTATGCGTTTCAAATAAGAATGATTTTTGGCAATTTATTGCCAACTAGCTGACCAGTGCCCACTCTTTTGGGTGGTATAGCCTATGACACTCACAAATAACGCGACTTTTTATTGGTAAAAGAATTTTCAAACTCGTTGCAGTAGATCCAGACATTATACATATAGACCTACAAACTCACCAACTTTACCGCTTTATAATATTCGTATAGAAGTATAGATAAAAAAAAACTGCTTTAACTTTTCAAAATTTTAGGCTCAGTACTTTCGGAGATAAGGGGGGAATAGTCATTTTTCGGCTAATTTCTTGAACAACTTCAAAACTGTTTATTTTAAAATTATGAATAAAATATAATTAAAACCGTCACAGTGAACCCTTTAATTTGATATGTCACACGATATTGTTCAAAAAACTTTTTTTTAATTTTCTAGTTTGACCCCCAAAAGTCTACAAATTTAATAATTTACGTAACTCGTCCGTATTTGGGTCACAGAAGTCCATATTTGTTTCTAACTACTTTTTTGCTGACTTTACTGGTTCGATTTGACAGCTATTACGTCACAATATGGCACCCAGAGCCCAAGACCGTCCTATTCTTATTTGAAAGACATAAGACCCCGCGCAATGATGAGTTGAACTATCTATAGGTCAAATTTGAGGCAAAGTGCCGCGCGGCGGCAGCGCGGCTGTAGCGCTACTGCCCGCTGCAGGCTTTGTTAATCCTTACAAATAATAAACACGCGGCGGCAGCGCGGCGGTAGCGCGGCTGCAGCGCTGCCGCCGCGCGGCACTTTGCGTTTATTATTTGTATGGATAACTTTTAGTTGACAGATGGAGTTCATCTTCATTGACGTTCATATGCTTATTTGAAAGACAAGACCGCGAGCTATGATGAGTTGAACTATCCATATGTATTAGGGCGCCTTCAAAGTCGCTTTTATTTTTGTGTGGCACATAGCGCCGCGCGCACAGATGAGTTGTTGAACTATCTACAAGTACCTAAGTACTCCATCGTCGTCATGCACATGTATTTATTTTTCCGAACAAAACGAGTAGCCTGCTCTTATTAGTAACATAGAATTAGATACATTAGATTCCAATTACATTAGCAGCTAGAATCGACCCGGCTGCACAAACAAAAGGAAGCTATTTTCTGCTATATAAAGATGTGTAGGTAGGTAAATATATCTAGTAGTTAATAATTCCAAAATTTCATGAATGCGTGTGAGTTTTTATAAAAGTCATGTCATGCGCCCTCATGAATTGTACACTAAATTCAATAAAAAAATCCACTTACCCATTTGTTATAATGAACTGCTGAATATAACTTCAATTTACTTCACTGACGCAACAAGTCCAAATTCAAACGGCACGTAAACCAGAACCACTATAAAATCGGAATCCAAAGTCCAATGCCGAGTCGGTAAAATTTGAGACAAATTCAAAATCAATCAAAGAATATCGGAATCTAAAGTTCAAGCCAGAGGTCAATGTTATAAAATACTAGCTGACCCGCGCAACTTCGTCTGCGTCACAATTTTCATTACTGCTCCGCGCCTATTGGTCTTAGCGTGATGATATATAGCCTATAGCCTTCCTCGATAAATAGGCTATCTAACACTGAAATAATTTTTCAAATCGGACCAGTAGTTCCTGAGATTAGCGCGTTCAAGCAAACAAACAAACAAACTCTTCAGCTTTATATATTAGTATAGATTATACGAATACGTTATCAGTTACATACACAGCACGCGCGTAATTACGGTGACGTATGAGCAGCCGACTGAGGGAGGGCCTGCGGGGCGCGGGCGCTGCGCCGGGCAGCAGCTAAACAACACAAGCTTACGCATGTGTGTGTGTGAAGGTGCGCGCCTCCCCTCCGCCCCACTGCCCGGGGAGGAAATTTGCAGTGAGACGGATGATGATTTAGAACGAAAACGAGCGCGCGAAATTATATAAACAGACCTTTGGTAATATGGATATTATGAAAAAACTACTGAATGTATCTGTTTAAAATAAAATTATTTGAATTTTTGAACTACTAATCTATCCTTGTATGGTGAATGTTTTGCAATTTTCCTTCTTCTTATGGTATTTATTTCCGCCCAAAGATGCGTTAAAATTAGTGTTGAAATATGGAACTTTCGACGTTCATAACTTTCAAATGTATGTTTTTTTTACTTTTTTGTTTCCATACAAGGCTAGATAATGATAAGACAAATTGATATCACTTTTTATTTTGAACGTACACCGTCAAAACGTGGAGTAATCGCCATACTACGTTTGTATGGAAGTATGATCGACTAGGGCGCCCTTAAGAGCCCTATCACATAATTACGTTTTCACTCACAAAACTGCTGACTCATCGCATTATGTAGAAATTAGGCAGTTGCAATTACGTTTATTTATTATTAACTTATTTAATTTTCTTATGAACTATGGTTTATTTTGGTATACATTTTACGTAATTATATTTATGTATTAAGGAGAAATTTACAATTAATTCTGAGCGTGTTCAGTAGTTTTTTTATGGATTTGAATGGAATTTAATTAAGGATATTCCATTTTTATTTCAAATTTAAGTTTTTTCTGAAGCCGCTATGCACGAAACTACTATACAAGGAATATTATGATATATTTTTCATTTCATTTAGTTGTGGTGTGCTTTTCATGAGAAAATTGATTCGGAATTTTAGCTTTTTACAAATAGATAAGAAAAAAAAAGCGAAAAGTGAGGCCGCTATGAACTATACTAATAACTATTCTCAACTACCCAATAAGCCAAAGTTGTCTAAATATTTCAGTTTCTGAGAATAAGAAAGCCAAAGTTAGTAATTTTACGCAAAAAACATAGTCAAATTGTAATAGACCTCTTAATAGATTATGATGAAACTTGGCACACAGGTATGACATGTCCTGAATCAAAAAGCACATAGGATTCTTTTTACCCGGGAATAGGTATGTTTACGTTTAGCCCCGACGAATTAGGGTTTTACCTCGTAATAAGAGGTAGGTAATGAGCTAACCCGTATACCTATAACACTTTTAATTTGGCGTTCTAAGTGTTGTGTCAAAAGTCTCATAAAATCTTGTGTTTGCTTCGTAAGTTATTGAGAGGTCACAAAAGTCGGTTTTTCTTATCTGTTCTGTGGTTTTTAGGGTTCCGAACATCCGTAAAAAACGGAACCCTTGTAGGATCACTCGGGTGTCTGTCTGTCCGTCTGTCACAGCCAGTTTTCTCCGGATCTACTGGACCGATTCTGTTGAAATTTAATAGGTACACATATGGATTTATGTGACCCAAACACGGATGCGTTACGTAAATAAATATATATTTAGTATGGGGGTCACTTTTGGGGGTTAAACTAGAAAATTTGAAAAAAAAGTTTTTCGAACCGTGTTGTGTGACATATCAAAAATATATAGAAAGATCTAATATCTGCCTAGAAAGTCTGTAGTGTTAAATTAACATGTTAAAAAAATTAAATTGGTTCGGAACCCTTTGCACGCAACTCCGACTCGCACTTGGCCAGTTTTGCTTTTTTAACTGGAATACTTCCCTTCGGAAAATCGACTCTCATGCGGGCAAAGCCGCTGGCAGAGCTAGATGTTTAAATGTTGATCCTTTTAAAATCATAAGCGATTGTTTCTGTAGCAAATTTATGCGACAGTGATGTTTTTATGTCCTTGGGACATGCATCTATTGTTAGCAAATGGATTGCGTGGTGAAATCATGATAAGATAGACACAATTATAGTGGGTTTATCGTCTAACATTGAAAAACACTGAAAGTTACGGAATTATTTTATTTCTTCTTTGTGCAGTGTTCGAGTTTACACATGACTTACTTACTTAAGGTCCTATGACCCCTAGCTGGGGCAGAAGGCTGACGAAGGACTGACGTGGAGTGAAGTGAAAGTGAAGTGTGAAGCTCGCCTTCACGCTTCACTTTTCACACGTCAGTTCGATGCTCGTCGCTTCTGCCAACACGGTGCGTCGCCAGGTTTTTCGGGGATGGCCACGCTTCCTTTTCCCTTGAGGATTCCAATCCAAATCCTGTTTGGGAATAGGATCGGGATCCCTCCGGAGCGTGTGATCAATCCACCACCACTTACGACGCTTGATCTGGCGGTCGATCGGGTTCTCGTGGCATTTCTCCAATAGCTCTACGTTAGAGATCGTCTCGGGCCAGTAAATCACGAGGATACGGCGAAGGCATTGGTTGACGAAGACCTGAAGCCCGCAGTGTTCGACTTTTCCCTTGAGTCATGTGTGAAAGAAAATTTTAGCTTTAGAATAGGTAGGTACTGTTAGTAGGGGAGACGGTGGAAGATCGACGATATACAATTTTCGATTGGCAGCTATCATAAGCGTGTTTGTAATTCAACAAAATTTGATCAAAAATATGTCTCATCTGGTTATCACGTGGGTAAAGGTCGATCTTCCACCGTCTTCCCTACCATGTGAAATGGCCGATAGACAGAGTCACTTAAATACAAATACAAAATCCTTTATTTCATATAATTAAATACAACATGTAACAGAATAAACGCAATACCTCTTAAGGGGTCATTGTACTCATCATTATGAACAACTTTTACTAAGGGACCAATCCCGAAATCGCGAAAAAAAATCAGCTGTTCAGTACATTTTGTCGAGTTATGCGCACATAAAATGGGGAGTCGTTTTTTTTTTTTTCGCGATGTCAGTGTTGGTCCCATAGTCCCAGTTGTTCACAATGTTGTTCAATGACCCCTTAAGAGGTATTGCGTTTATTCTATTACAGGTTGTATACTACTAGCTGATTCGGCAAACGTTTTGCAAAATAAAAAAAATTGCCTACTGCCTATTCTCATACCTACCGAAAATTTCATGAAAATCGAACACGAGATTTTTATATATTAGAGATAATAAGACTGGAAAATGATGATGACACGGTAAAGTTCATAAAGATAATCACTCCATCGTCTACTTTGTCTGTGTCACTCTGACTTAGCCTAGAGTCAAGACCAAACCCATATAAAGTAAGAAAAAATAAAATATTGTTACCTTCTCATCTTTGACTTCTTGACCTTGGGGGCTTCTCTTTAAGCCCGAAGTCCGTAGTTTCGGGCTTGGTTGCGGGCGTATTCTACTCTGTGTCACCTAACCACTAATGACAACACGAGTTGACAGTTACTGTCAAATCGTGTTGTCATTAATTCTTAGTTCGGTTTCGGGACTAATCGTAAGTTCGTAGGTTGATTTTTTACCAAAGCTTAAGCGGATAAAAGGACTCGTGAATACCTAAGTATGAACTACTTTTACTATGGTAACAGCCGGACGAGAAAAATAATTGGCTGTACTATTCCCTATATTTTTCTTTTAAATCCATATCAATATTATAAATGCGAAAGTTTGGATGTTTTTTACTCAATCACGCCAGAATGGCTGAAGGGATCTGAATGAAATTTGCAGCAGAGATAGATTATAGTCTGGAATAGCACATAGGCTACACACTTTTCATCCCAGAAGGTAGTTCCCTAGAGATCATTTTCGACTATCATGTGAGCGAAGCCATCACTGGCAGAAGCTAGTATCGAATAAGTTATTCATTTAATAGGCAGGCCTCACAATCCATATTTCAATTTCATTCCGCAGTACGCAAAACGATCTCAATTAGGTATAACATTAATTAACACCATTAATGATAATTATTTTAGCAGGATTTCGTCGGACAGTACAGTGCCAATGAACTGGGTAGAACATCTGTTTAATTTGCCTTCAACGAATAATAACGTTATCATTTGACTGGCGATTTCCTAGACTATTATTGTATGATCATGTCTAAAATTGTAATGTTCAATCACTGATTTTGTTGACGTACCTACTGTCTTTGTTATAAAATGATAATAGCATTGACTAGTTAGATGCAACTTATTGCACTCATTGCGGATCCGGGGGGGAGGGGGTTAAGGGCTCAAGCAGAAGATATCTTTGGTTTTGTACATCCTATCCAAGTCTTTGGGGATTTTACGAAAAGTAATCCAAGGAGGCTTATGCGTTAAGCAAAATATTTCTTTTATGTTTTTATGCTATTGTTACTTTGCTAAAACCTACCCTCATCGGGGTCAAGCCCCCCAAACAACAATCTTGGATCCGTCGCTGAATTGCAACTGGTAGGTTTCCAGGGTATGTATCTATCTTTAGCAATATTCAATGTTACTAACAGAAAGATAGTAAAATAACCTGTATAATAAGGCTTTTATTCCAAAAACTATTGTTTCACACCCACTGCCACTCCTGAAAGCCAGAATTTACCACCAGAAAAACAACGAAGGTATGTAGCCCTACTACAGTGTTACCCAAAGATCTATACAACTACTGACATCCAATCTAGTTTAGATGTAGTGTCTTTTTTCCCTTTCATCTATCTACAAGTACTATTAATTACTACTTACCTATACTATACAAAGCTGAAGAGTTTGTTTGTTTGCTTGAACGCGCTAATCTCAGGATATACTGGACAAATTTGAAAAATTATTTCATTGTTAGATAGCCCATTTATCGAGGAAGGCTATAAGCTAAATATCATCACGCTAAGACTAATAGGACGAAGTTGCGCGGGTCAACTAGTATTTCAATATAGGTAATTAAAATAATATAATTAGAAAAACTTTTACACCCAATCCCGATAGCTTCACCCCGACCTATCAGTATTTAGAGTCGGGAATTGTGTCTCAAACAACATCGTAAATATATTGTTTAAAACACCATTTCCGAATCCTTTCCAAAATTCGCCTATTAACGAATTATTCCCCTATTTGGCAGTTTTGGGCTTTCGTTTGGTGAGCTATAATTTAAGTTCAGAAAAACTGCGTTGGCCACTTGGAACAGTCACTGGTATTTTTAGACTTCTTAGCAGAAAACGCAGCGATATCCAGGGATATAATTCTTGAAGATTGTGCTTTTTAATGAAGTTTCAAGATTTCGATAGGTGTTGCCTGAATGTCTTCGAGATTGTGTTGGCGACCAAAAATTTCATCGCACAACAAATCACGATCAATATCTGAATTTTTCTTTATACCGAAGGAAATAGGTCTGTAGGTACCTACTCAAATTACGCGCAGCGCCCTGTATGACCCGCCCTCCAGTTGCCGGCGTCACGGGCAACCGCCCATGTCGCCCGGCCCTAAAGCCGCTACTGCAAATGGCCGGACTACCTTCAACTACGATTCCCATAGTTGCTATCTTCTATCATCTTCATTACAACAAGACGTTATCTTAATAGCAAGCAGTTGCTATTTCATTAAGATAAACACCTCTCGTCCAAATGTCAATCGCAAGTGACAATGAGGATATCCGGTGTTCGCATCAGCACCTACAAATTGATGTTACGGTAAATCTGACAAATTACAAAGATATCTAACTTTCTTCTCGACAACATGGTGTTTACTAACGGAAGGAAGTGAATTTACATTTTGTTTGGTATTGATTAGCAGCTGATAGTAGTTTATCGTAGCTTAAAAACACCTTTGGATGTTAAGAAAAATATCTTGAGAATGCATCACAATCATGAATAGAGTAGGAATATAAAATGATCGAAGATTGGAAGATTTCTTCAATGGTTTCGTCCCAGAAAATTAGTGATCCAATCTTTTTTCCCACTTGCATACGTTAACATCAATTGCTCTACAGCAGTTCCTGAGATAGTTGGTTCAAACTGCGCTAGGCGTACTAATCCAAAAAACCGGACAAGTGCGAGTTGGACTCGCACACGAAGGGTTCCGTACCATAAACTGAATGTTTATTATTAGGGTTCCGAACAAAAAACGGAACCCTTATAGGATCACTCGGGTGTCTGTATGTCTGTCCGTCTGTCACAGCCCGTTTTCTCCGGATTTACTGGACCGATTCTGTTGAAACTTGGTACACATATGGACTTCTGTGACCCAAACATGGACGCGTTATGTAAATTATTAAAATTTTAGTATGGGGTCACTTTTGGGGTCGAACTAGAAAAAAAAAAAAATGGACGGACGGACAGCGGAGGTTTAGTAAAAGGTTTCCGTTGGTTACCCTTTGGGTACGGAACCCTAAAAATGTTGTTGTTCCTCTTCTTAGCTAAAACAAGAGAAAGTGGTGACGGGGGGATATTATTCGGGACTGACGTTCAAAAAGTATTAGGCTTCTAGCCTCTTGAATAAATGACTTTTGTTTTGGAATTGTTAAAGGAAAAAAAGGACCAAAAAAGCAAAAATGGTCAACAAATTCAACCGTATTCAGCATAACATAGCTCATAACTATGTCACTGCGACAGTCGGTCTCAAAGACCGATCAAATAACGAGACGGCAGCCATGTTTTATTATGCTCGATGGAAATAGTAAGTCAATGTTTATTAGTGAGTAATTAAACGTAATCCCACGTCAGATATGCATTAGCTGTAATCCGATGCAGTTGGTGTTTCAGGCTAAATATAGGTGTACAATAAAAGGCTGGATGCTTATTTATATCAAGCAACGTCAATATTTTGTGGGATATCTTTTCTTCTGCATTATGATTGTTTTTTGTGGTTTGATCGTGAATAAGTAAAACCAGCCAAGTGCGAGTCGGACTCGCCCATCGAGGGTTCCCTACAAATTTGTAGCTACAAATCACTTTAAATAAAGACTATTTTTTACTATTTAATTACAAATGTATAGTTTCAGGCTTTTCCCTATACTTGTAGTATAAGACGGCATTACTTGCCAAATTTCATAGTTCTAGGTCAACGGGAAATACCCTATACATTTTGATTCCCTTGAGAGTGTAGAAATATACGTTTTTTGCGGCATAAACGACCGTATCTTTTTTACGTTAACTTAGAATTTAGGAGGGGCCATAGAGCTGAGTTATATGGTTTTAATTTCAACTCGATACCTCCACGCGTTCCCGAGATAAACGGTCTTGACAGACAGACGGACGGACAACAAAGTCATCCTATAAGGGTTCCGTTTTTTCCTTTTGAGGTACGGAACCCCAAAAAGAACCCTGTAAAAGAGTTGCGTTCATATATTTCAGGTAAGATACCCTAAAAATAGTGAAAACCAGACTCAGAGATTATCATGACCCATCTATGTAAGTTAGGACATTGTGTAGGTACATTTATTTACCCATGTCCAGATATGCTAGTTGGTATTTCGTTAGCCAGGCAATAGTTAGTCGATACGTATAATGAAACATTTGGATAGAACCCAAATGGCAACGGCATTAACAATTGCTCTTGTTTTGAATACAAACCATCTACTTAAGTACCTACCTAACCTATAAGTTCACTTGATCTTAACATCAAGTGAACTTATAAATACTATTCGTTGGGGTTATGGGTATTCCAGTGCAACTTTACCTTACCCATCTAGCCGCTTCCGTTTTTTTCCGATTTTAAACAAGAAATTTAAATCCTTCCGTAAACATCAAATCATCATCATCATCATCATATCAGCCGAAAGACCTCCACTGCTGGACATAGGCCTCCCCCAAGCGTCGCCATAACGACCGGTCCTGTGCGTCTCGCATCCATCGGCTACCCGCGACCTTCACCAGGTCATCGGTCCACCTTGTGGGAGGCCTTCCAACGTTACGTCTTCCGGTACGCGGTCGCCACTCCAGAACTTTTCGGCCCCATCGACCATCTGTTCTGCGACCAATGTGCCCTGCCCACTGCCACTTTAGTTTGGCGATCCTTCGGCCCATGTCGGTAACCTTGGTTCTCTTGCGGATATCAACATTCCTGATTCGATCACGCAAGAAAACTCCAAGCATTGCCCTTTGAGTGACATTTGAGCCTTCTGATGAGGCCCATTATGAGCGACCACGTGTGAGCAAACATCAAATGTAGGTTCATAATTACTGGCAATCACATAAGCTTTGTATCAAATTAAAAGGCTGCAAATTGATAAATTATACTTATATTAAAAGTTCTAAAAAGTTTATCAGAATATAAAAGCTAAAAACAATTTAAAAGCAATAAAAACAAAATTAAAGTGTAGGAGGATTCCCATCAAACTATTTTAATCGTTACAACACGATTTAAAAAAACTGGTCCTTAGTTCCGAAAATAGTTCTAACCTGTCAAATCGACCATGTTCGGTGTTGACAGGTTATAAACACTTAATGAACTCAAGTGGTGACTGATAGATGACTCTAAACATAGATTATTTTGTAACAATTTATGGCTGTGTTGAAAACAGTTATTTTTAGATGGTCGATTTTTTATGGCTGATTCGTAGGTATGGCGTTTTATTGTCATTTAATGAAGTTTAGTAAGTGTGTTTTAAAGAGCCTTAAGTTTTATTTATGTTCCTATATCGTTTTCTCATTTCTATACTGACAGCGACTGTCTAAGCACCCTAACTTCAGCAAATCTAGGTCCTATTATAACTGTCACCGGAAAATGGCAAACTCCGCAAGATTATAAAATAACTTGAGAGATTGTAAACTTTCGATAAATTGTCAACTGAACATTGGGAATACTTTTTTACGCATCAAAATTTTATAGTTTATAATTTCTCGATTCTTTCCGAGAAGTTGTAAACTGAAATAAAATGGCGACCAATCAGAGCACAAGTCTACAAGAAACAGGCTCTCATTGGTCTGTTCAGATGTGACGTCACGTCCATAGAGTTACCTACCAGACCTCCACAACCTGGGTAACACGGTACTTCTTGTGCCTATGTTGTCGGTATGTTTGACAATTAAAATATCGATAGCATTTGTGACAATAGGCTCGCTCACTATTTCAAGGGACTTAACATCAGCTAAATGTGGTCGTATTATAGAACTTCCACACTCAGCTGGGTACATAAGTGACATAGGTGTAGCGGCATCAAAGCCGGCTGAGGTATGGACTCCTACTCTGGGGGAACTCTACAAATATAAATGATGCCTTTCGGGTGCAAAAAAAATGCCTAAGAGCAATTGGTGGTATCAGCCCCATAACATCATGTAGACCTCTATTTAAGAAATTTAAAATTCTAACGTTAACAGGCCTTTTTATATTGCAAGCTGGTATTTTTGTAAAAGAACAGTCTAAATTTTTTAAAGCATGTGACCTACACTCAAAATATACCCGTCGTGACCCTACACGGTTAAATATGCCTACCCATAAAAGCACATTATGCCATAAAAATAGTTACGTAACATCGATAAAAATTTACAATAATATACCTAAACAAATTAGAGAGCTCCCATTAAAATATTTTAAATCCAAATTAAAGAAATGGTTAATTGATAATTGTTTTTATACCGTAAAAGAATTTTTTGATAAAAAAATAACAGACAAGTATGGCTACTAACTGCTATAAATTTTCCTATTGTTTTAATGTGGTATACTAATATTATATATATTGTTAAAATTAGAAGAAGGTATTATTTTCTAAGTAATGTAATAAAGCATAATAATATGTACCTAAAAGAGTTACTTAACAAATATATGATAGAGCTAATTTTATTTTAATATAATGTAAACTTATAAGAATTCAAATGTTTCTAATAATTTAAGTTATGTTAGTTAGGACTTATTTTTTCTTTTTAACATTTGTTAAAAAGAATTATGTCTATTATTCGAATATTTGTATGCCAATGAATGGCGAAACATGTCAGATCCCAGTTCTCTATTTAATAAGACCTTAAATGTACCATGTTTCTATACAAATAAAATATTCTTATTCTTATTCTTATTCTTAAAAACTACCGAAGCGAAATTTGTTCGGCAAATTAAAACCGCAACGCCATCTGTCCTGTCAGCAGTGAACTACTAACGAAATCCTGCATCGTGGTATCAGAGTTCTCTGTGCGATTTGAACATCAACAGTCCAAAGTCAAAGTCAAATGATTTATTTCAACTAGACCAATAAAGGCACTTTTGAACGTCAAATGAAAATAAAGTATAGTGACTCTAGTCGTCCGTTCGCAAAAGGTAGATCTTATGGAGAAAAACGGACAAGAAACTCCATAGTTACTCTTTTCAAAAACAAGCTTTACAATATTTGCATACATTAATCAATTGATTATATGTGAGGACGATGCTCCCAAAAAAGCTCTTATATACTACTAATAGGTACAATAAAGAAATGCCAGCAGAGGTCAAATTAATAAGTTTGCTAGTAAGGGGACATAGTACTCACATACGTACAAATTTTGCAACTATTGATTTATAAGATCAGTGTGAGTTAAATTAAATACAAAAATCAGTAAAAACACCTGTATACATAGTAAATATTAATATAATAAACACAAACATATCAACCAGTTTCACTATGTCTACTACACCCTAGATTGTCCTATGGAGCAGTAGTGCTATTCTGTAACAACATTTTCGTATCTCGACAGTCGAATCCGAGGTGAGTTTCAAATTAAGACCTTTATGTTGTGTGCAATAAAGCTCATTTTGTGAGTTTTGTCACTCAGGTGAAGCTCGATATCGAAATAGTTGTTTACAGAATAGACTAGCTGGACTAGCATCAGCACATAGCTTCCGAATATCAACTACCGGTCAGTTGCCCACCAGACACAACAACCGTCCGGTCGGAGTATCCTCCCTTTTTACTGGAGGCTTGCGGTACTTTACTATCTGTTCCGCATACCCTATATATAGGTATAGATAAATCTGGGGAAATACAAGCGTGAGATGTTCTATAACAAACTACTAATTATCCGTACCGCTATAATTACGCTACACCGCCAGGGGGCGGGCACGAGTCGTGCTGATGCTATTTATTTACTCGTTATTTACGTTTCTTTAACGCTGGTCCTTTTGTATTGTACACGTACAGGCGCCAACGAGATGATCCTGACTTTGACTCTGTTTGTGTTGTTTGAGTTGAGTTGTGGAAACTATGGAGTCGCTGTTCATTTGTCGTGAGTATTTTGATGATATATCTGAAAAGTAAAGGACAAAGAGTTAAAGGTTTGTATAATATGCATGGATAAAGGTGGTACTATAATTTCATAGATGGTGTGCTCACGTCATGTACCCGCAAAATGCGAGGATCGTCACAAAGAAGATTGGTTACCTACATAAGCCACATGTGAGCTCACAAATGGCAACTACAGCGGTGCTGAAGCCATCGCCTTGGCCGGAATCGGTGGGATCACATTACCATCATCATCATCATCTTGGATAGAGACCGGGCTGCTCTGGAAACCTCTCAACCGAAAACATAGGTGGTTGATTATATATTTATAAAGTAGCACTGCTGGACAGTATTCCAGCAGTGCTACTTTATAAATATATAAAATAATATGGTTTGTATAATATGCATGGATAAAGGTGGTACTATAATTTCATACATAGATGGTGTGCTCACGTCATGTACCCGCAAAATGCGAGGATCGTCACAAAGAAGATTGGTTACCTACATAAGCCACATGTGAGCTCACAAATGGCAACTACAGCGGTGCTGAAGCCATCGCCTTGGCCGGAATCGGTGGGATCACATTACCATCATCATCATCATCTTGGATAGAGACCGGGCTGCTCTGGAAACCTCTCAACCGAAAACATAGGTGGTTGATTATATATTTATAAAGTAGCACTGCTGGACAGTATTCCAGCAGTGCTAAACTAAAGAAGTACAGCAACTCTTACAAGATATATGAATACCAGGGACCAAGACGTTGATATTTATTTGACAGAAGAAGTACAAAAACAAATAGAAGCTACTACTTCTTTAGACCTCTGGACCCTGGACACGAGAAATTTTCACAAAAGAAGTAGTCTATAACAGGATACTTTTTTTGGCAAAAGCTATAGGTATTTACGCGAGCTAGTATAAAATAAATAAATCACGAGTCGACTCCGTTCCATCCCCTGTCCACCTATATTTGAAAGAACAGACGCTCGATGGCGCGTCCTAGACAAACAAACAAACTGACATAGACAGACAACTACAAACACAAATAGATTCTTTTTATAGCCCCCTTAATTAGACACGCCCTGTATACAACCCCCTACTATAACGGTAGGTATAGGGTGTTCTTTTGTGAAGTACCCCTTGTTTTTAAAAGTGTTGCTTGACGTGCAGTATGGAGGGAGGATTTCTTTATGATCTAGGAGTGAAAGAGAGTAATATTGTTTCGTAAAAAGTTTTTTATTTTTCACTTTTAAGTGATACTTGGACGATGTCTTCGTCTACGCAGAAATTGAAATAAACAAATATGCTCATAACTTAATAACTACTGAACGGGACCAAATGGCAAGTATACCGCATCGAACTAAAAAGAATAACTGAAATCGGATCATAAATCTCGGATTAATCGGTGTACATACATAAAAAAAGACCCACCGAATTGAGAACCTCCTCCTTTTTTGGAAGTCGGTTAAAAAGTTTGCCCGGCCTTTGTTCTTAAGAATATTTTTTCAGACTATACACATGTGTACCTACAATATTAATAGTAATACACGGCATATATAGGTAGGTAGGTACTCCAAAAGCCAACTCCTAACTCGAATAACTTCAAAACCATTTATTATAAAATAATGAAAAAAAATATAGTTAAACCCTCACAGTAAGCCCTTTTATTTGATACTAGTGGACGTCACGCGGTTTTACCCGCGTAGTTTCCGTTCCCGTGGGAGTACGGGGATAATAGCCTATGTTACTCCCTGATAATGTAGCTATCCAATGCAAAAAGAATTTTTCAAATCGGTCCAGTACCTACTTTCGGAGCCTACCTATTCAATTCAAACAAACAAACAAATCTTTCCTCTTTATAATATTAGTATAGATGTCACACGATATTGTTCAAAAAAACTGTTTTTAGAAATTTTCTAGTTTGACCCCCAAAAGTGAACCCCATACTAAAAATTTAATAATTTACGTAACGTGTCCGTGTTTGGGTCACAGTACGTCTACCATGAGTTTTATCAATCTATACTCGCTAGCGACTGTACTTAAAAAAATGTATGAAAACTTTTAAAAAACAAGTTTCTTATTTTTTTTTTTAACTAAAGTTTTACTTGCAACTTGCTTGCTTGTCAGTTAATAACTTTAAGAAATAAATTAAAACCTTCTTTTTTTAAAGTTTTCATACATTTTCTAATTTCTTTGTTTAGTTGTTTACTAACAAGCAAGCATTGTTGCGAGTAAAACTTTATCTAACTACTAAACCAATATAATAAATATTGTTCAAAAAAACTTTTTTTAGAAATTTTCTAGTTTGACCCCCAAAAGTGACCCCCATACTAAAAAATTAATCATTTACGTAACGTGTCCGTGTTTGGGTTACAGAAGTCCATATGTGTATATGGAATCGGTCCACTGGATCCAGAGAAAACTGGCTGTGATAGACGGACACATAGACAGACACCCGAGTGATCCTATAAGGGTTCCGTTTTTTGTTCGGAACCCTAAAAACTAACTCCTAGATAAAAATGCTACTGCCTACTAATACTACTTTCCTACTAATATTACGACATTGGATGAATGGATGACTGTTACTCGTTCTACTAAACGGATTTGAAGAAACTTATCTGAAATATAGCTTAGATATCAGAATAACACAATGGCGTAATTTACAACGGGGTAAGTACTAAATCTACGAGGGCGGCAGCAATGATAAATAATATAAATTAAAAAAAAAACTGGCCAAGTGCTAGTCGGACTCGCGTGCAAAGGGTTCCGAACGAATTTCATTTTTTTTAACATGTTATTTTGACACTATAGACTTCTTATAGGTTTTCCTGTAATTTATAGGTAAAGATCTATTATCTCCATTTTTTTCAAAATTTTTGGCTCAGTAGTTTCGGAGGTAAGGGGGAATGGTCATTTTTCGTCTAATTTCTTGAATAACTTCATAACCATTTATTATAAAATTATGAAAAAAAATATAGTTAAACCCTCACAGTAAGCCCTTTTATTTGATATGTCACACGATATTGTTCAAAAAAACTTATTTTAGAAATTTTCTAGTTTGACCTCCAAAAGTGACCCCAATACTAAAAATTTAATATTTTCGTAACGCGTCCGTGTTTGGGTCACAGAAGTCCATATGTGTACCAAATTTCAACAGAATCGGTCCAGTGAATCCGGAGAAAACTGGCTGTGACAGTCGGACAGACAGACATACACCCGAGTGATCTTAGAAGGGTTCCGTGCGAGGGGGGTCCGAGTAATTGCTTCAATTCCTATTTCAAAGCGCCTGCCAAAATGTAAAGAGCAATACCGTGAGACGGCCACTTATGAACTGCTTGCACGACCCTCACGAGATTTAACGTGTAATCTTTTAAAAAGCCCTTAACACTTTGTTTAAGAGTGGGTACTTGGCTACTTAAGATTCGTAGTTGACTTTTTTGGGCTTCCTACTCGTTACACAATTAGTGAATGTGCTCCAACACGTGCCAACTGGCAGTTAACATGGGATAGTCACTGATGAGTCGGAAATGTAGACTCTAGAAGAAGGGCGCTTGTTCGATTTTGTGAGTAAACCAGGTTGTCCAGGCATCTGTCAAAACGCTTTGTGTTCCGACATCGATTACAGTGACGTCTAATCATGTTAAGGAACGTCGTAAGTTCCTTTTTTAAAAAAGAGGATCTTTGATCTAAAAGGCGCCAGCTAGTGGCATGAATTTATCTAAATACCTACTTAACATAACATTGTTCTATGTATTTTTTTAATAATACAAGTCTCCTATGTCTTTTAAAATATACAATGATTAAGTAAATCTGACTGACGATAAAGCGCCTAGAAGAAAAGCAATCACGCGTCTTGACAACCAAGCTCCTCGCAATCTGTCGCAAACAATTGCGATGCAAGCAGTAGGCAAAGATATCTAGAGGACGAATTATTCACGAATCTGTAATTAATTTCCTTGTACCAGAGAAGTACCAACCAATAAATATCTTACGTAAACCCCTCGACCTGGTGGTTGCATACAGCAAGCTAGCGAAAACCAAGTTAAATAGAAAATACCAAGCATTCATAACGCACGAGCAAGTCTTGAGCACTCCACGACAATAAGGACTTTTGACACCCATTCAATACAACTCCTAAACCAACAGTTACGGTAATTTCAACCTTAATCAGTTGCTATAAGGTTGGGTATAAATACGGTGATTGAAAGTATCGCTTGTGTGCCTGAACAAGCTGACTGCATTGTTTTTCTTTGTGAGGACAACGCTGAGATGTTGAGAGTGCTTCATGTCGCCTATTTCCTATGTAGGCAATAAGTGTGCGTTTCCATTGGTACTATACGACAATTTCTGAAATGGATAGTGGTCCTCGGTTTGGCATGTGGCGGTGTTAAACCAGTAGGTATCTGGTGCTTGGGCTTTTCGCTGCCTTGTTCATTGTTTGGGCAATGATGTTGAAGGGATCCAAATTGCTTTAAACTGACGATAGTGTATATGGAAACTAATGGTAAGCCCGAACACCATTGTCGTTGGAATCACCAATATGTACTTGCTCTTGTTATTTTGAAACCTTTTGGCGGCCTTCTGTGTACGATATTAGGCAGCGTTTCCAACGGCAAGCATATAATTACTGGGCACGATTGAGCAATGGGTCACCAATTTGCCTTCGAGCAGCTTGAAAACTAAGAAAAACCATTTTGTCGCTTCCAGACATGTTCCTCGTGTCGTGTTATAATGGACCCTGACTAGAAAGATGTGCATGTAGTGGACACGGAAGCGAGTCCACATCGACGGCTGCTCGAGTAGTCTCGACGTCGCACGAGCGGAGACGAACACTTCGCATAATGAACACAATAGAAGGACTGCTCATGATGTGGACAAAGACAGCTGACGGGATGACTTTTGTACATAGTGTAGATAAGTACAGTAAACTGGAATTACAAAATACTAGTGAAGCCCACAAGTTATTTGTCATGCTAATACTTGCACACTTGATGTCCTAGTCTGCAACTATGCAGCGGCAAAAAGTTACCGCAACACTTTGGGATCCGAGCCCCTGTCTTTTGAGACAGTCAAAGTAATTTTGATCATCGTAAATTTTAAGTTTGTTAACTCACCGCGGACTGTTTTGCTCTCTAATTTGTGCCACAGCTAAGTTGGTTGGAACTTCCTCATGCAATGAACATGTCTAATAAATTGTGGGGTGGAGAAACTCAATTCTTTTGTGTCCGCAACTTCTGCAATCCAGCTTAATTCAACCAAACGATGTCCAAACAAAGAAACGTTCACAAAAATTACGGCGTCATTCAATAAATCATTTTATCATGGTGACACAAAGAACGAAGGAAGTTACAATTTGGCATGTAGTTAGCCAATCAGGACCCTCGGTTTGGGCATCCTCGCTCTTGAACGCCGGACAAGTTCAGGGTCAAGTGCGAAAGGACGCGGGAGTGCGAGTGGTATGTTCTGGATTGACTAACGTGGGGTTAAATGTAGGTGTCTGGGTTTTGTGGTACTGCTTGTCTGGCGCGGGAAAGCAGAGCAGTAGATGATAGAGGGTGTATGGAGTAGCTTGTTGTTAGACTTAGAAAATCAAAATGTGCGGTGTAAATATGTAGGTACTTACTACCATAGCTTGCAGCATTTTGTCTACCTAAATAATGCCTAGAAACATACAAATTATAAAGTATTTTTTTAAATGGTATTTAGGGCAAAGTATGGGAAATAATGTCAGACAAATGTCCACCTCTAGCAGCGTGGCAGATCTGAACCCTTTTCATTACATTTTCACACATTTCCTGCGTTATCTCAGTGACCGCTTCGAATATGTTGTTTTTATTATTAAAAGGTTCATTAGCACAGGCCAATAAACCTTCAACAGTAAAAACAAAATCAAAGGCACGACAAGAGAGAACAGTCAGGAGCTGTTAAATCCGGGGATATTTGGGGCCAATTAATAACACTGTTTTCCGAAATAAATCGACTTGGAAACGTTTTTTTAGGGTCTTGCCGTATGACTTGTGATGTGACCCCCTCTTATTGGAACCCTATGTTTTCTAAGTCGAACTAATACACTTGATGTAAGAATAAATTGTTTATTATCTCACGGTACCGATCTCCATTCACTGTAACAGCATCACCCATAGCATCTTCAAAGAAGTCAGGCCCAATATTACTCCTCCTGACCTAATTCCACACCAAACTGTTACCTACTCGACGTGGATGCAATGGTCGATCGTATCTCAACGAAGGTTGTTCTTCGCCCCAATAGCGAGAATTTTGTTTTTTATTTAGGTAGCAAATCCACGGAGGTCGAAATGAACTTCGTCAGTCATAATGACTTTTTTATAAAAATATGGTTCTTTTTCCAGCTTGGTTAACATAACACTAGGTACCTACAGAACGACGCCGTCCATAATCTCTTTCAGTAGTCTCAATTCTTTAGTTATCTGGACCTTGTATATTATATGGAATCAAACCAAGGTCTCTCTTCAGAATTGTCTGTACAGAAGTCCTCTTAATTCTGGGTTGTTGAGAACGTCGCTTGGTAGACAATGTGGGTTCTTCTGACACAACGAGGAACTGCTGCATCTGTTAGGTACTATGCATGTCATGCTGCTCTGAACGAGTAATTGTTAACCGTTAAGGCAAGAGATTTCTGCCAAAAATTGCACAAACCGTGCGAAGCCAAAGAAAAAAAAAAGTTGCGACCCTGTATTACCTACCTTTTTCTTGCACGATCCCTTGGGGAAGTAGAGGCATGATTTACGATGAAGTTAACTTTGTAAACGAACCTGTCAGTGTTGCCAATTCATTACAAATTATTAAAAGGGTAATAATTTTTTACTATTTTGTATATCCTAAAACAGGAAGGCATTTATTTTTGGTTACCATTACGTTACATAATACCACTTACAGTTAATAACGTCAAGCGTAAGGCGCGAAATATGTGTATACGTGCACCTCTTGCTTAAAGTATACACATATTTCGCCAGTTTTGCACAACGACACGTGTGAATTGGAAATTTGAGATATGCGTATTTATAGATTTACATTGTTTACTGCAGCTGTTGACGTTGTGACAAAAAGCTGCTTTGAAAATTTAAACGATTCCTTAAGGTAGATTTTTTTACTAATCTTGCAACCCTAATACCAGAATGTCATAACACATTGTTTTGATCTTTCGAAAATAGTAACGGACTGCCTAGCTACGAACAATTTATGCAATTAACGTGAGCATAACAATAATTTTCAATAATGAACGCATTAAATGAAATTAGCGATGAAGAATTCGTGCCGTTCCTCCATAGTTTGGGCGTAGATACTTATAAAAAGTCTTTTGAATGGATGTTTAACGACCGGGACTTTGCGGGCGTTTTACACTGGCTCCACAACAATTTGGATCACAACAACGCTTTGACTGCCCGTGAGGAATGTCGGTAAGTAAAGCATTTCTAATTCAGAGCTTGTCCTTGTCCTTAGTTTTAATATCAACATCATATAATATTAGGGTTGTATTTCTGTCATTATTCCTGAATTAATAGCTTAGAGGCGGAGTTTGTCTGTGCAGTCTTTGAACTCCGAATAAAAATGATATTGTATGTCTGCACAGCCTTAAAATAAAGTCTGTGCTGACAAAATGTTGGTGTGATAGAAATTTTGGTCAGTGGGTCGTCTTTTATCATTCAGAGTTCAAAGTTTTAGCAGACAAAAGCCTCTATCATTGGGACGTACAATTACCCAGTTCCTGGATTGTGTAGGTCAGGTAGGCAGTCACTCTATGTATAAATACTGAAATTCAGCCACTTACAGTTAGAATGTTTTCCGACTGCCACATTTTATGAAAAGATTAAGCAGGCAGTGCTGTCAACAATATTTTATTTATTTATTTGGATCTTCGACAAAGGATACACAGATATAACATAAGACAGTGATACAATATTGTTCAGTTTAGTGTGCTCCTTCAGTTATAGGAGACCACAGCATGCAATTTTAACTAGATTTACATAACAAAATAAAAATAACATATTCACAAAATTACATTAAAATTAGGATAAAACCATAACATTAAATATTAAAGCATATTCTCATTATTCCAATACATTAAATTAAAACTATTCAAGTAAATAAGATTTTTGCAAAAGATTAAAATTAAAATTAAATGTTTGCTATTTCATTAAATTACATTATTAAAGTTAAATATGTCAAATTTAAAATTCAAACAATAGCTGTAAGTACAAATTATATTTTTATAATAGAAAGGCTTAGATTTTTAAATAAAGTTGAACAAACTTGATGTGACTTTTTACACAAACACATATTAAATGAATAAACTACTGCTTAAACTAATGGTTCAATTGATTTAGTAGATTATTGTTGTATTTACGTTAGTTTTAGTTGCATTTTATTTTTAAAATGAGTTTAAAAAAAAGATTAAAAAGACACATCAAGATTGTTTACTTACCCTTATTTAAATACCTAAACTTTTTAGTATAGTTTCCAAATCATTTAATTTAAAAACATCACTATTCTGATAGGTAAATATTAAACAAACAGTCAGTCCATCAAACAACAGTAAAATTGTATCATATTTCCTTTCAGATACAAAGAATTAGAAAAGAAAGGCCTTCTCCTCTCCCCAGATGATCTGGAATCTTCTATAAAAGGCATACAAGAGCAGTATGAAGGCATTTGTCTACCTGGAGACAAGGAGGCCAAGGAGGATGTTGAATTAGAGATCAAGATGCTTCAGGAACGACATCATATGTTGGAGAAACAGGAGACGGTGCTTAGCGACTTGAAGAGACAGAATGAGTAAGTTGAAATTAGCTTAATTTTATTAGGAAAAAATTACTCATATCTCCTTGCCATGGTAGCTGTCATAACCTGACAAACAGACAGGCACAATCACAATAAGCGTTTTAAAAATATTATTGTATGGAACCCTAAAAATTCAAAGAAATGTTGTAGACTAGCTGACTTTGCTTTTCTGATTAAGACTCACTGAAAAATATTTATTACATTGTGTGCTTAAGGTTGATAAATGTTCAACCAATATCAATTTATTGCAAACTTGGCTTCAGATCAAATTTTCAACAGATTTAGCATGCAGAAAGTTTTTAAAACTGGCCGCTTCCATTCTATTAACCAATTACAGCATTTGTGTTTAATTTCTGTGGCGGTTTGCAATGCCTCTGGGAGACCATCACGATGCACAGTTAGGGAACCCCTGGTCAAGCTCATATTCTCTAAAATATCTACTGCAGATTAACTAAATCAGAATTATCTGTGGAGATATCAAAGCTGAACTCCTTGCACATGCAATGGAAGGACGATGAGAGTGCGGCCGCTGAAGACTGCATGAACCTCGCTCAGGAAGTGGAGACCAGCACCAATGAAGTCATTGACGTTATTGCTGATACATTGGAAGTGTATAGCAACTACCATTGTGATAAGGTAATTCTTTTTTTTCTGATAAATGTTTGCTCAATCACAAGGTTGCCAATGGGCGATGGAGCGTAGCGGTCTAGGTATTAGGCGCAGCAATCGAATTCGTAATACCATGAGTCGCTCCAAATCAGGGGTCGCCGATGTGGGCAACAAATCTGCCAGGCTGAAGTGGGATTGGGCGGGTCATGTATGTGGGATGCATCAGGATAGATGGGTCAGAGTCGTTACGCAGTGGAAGCCAGGGGTCTGTGTTTGGGCCACAGAAGCTTGGAATGTGTACCAAATTATACATGAGCACGAAGCAGACCAACAGACAGATAACCGAGTGATTGTGAGTGATAAGGGTTTTTGTTAATACAGAGGCCCCTAATGAAAGTTATAATAACGAAAATACCAAAATGTTAAAACAAACCCATCTTTTTGCAGGAGAATGCCAACAAATTCTTCACATTCGGTCCATTTGAGACCTACAGACAGTCACAGGCACTGTTCAGATCTCATTTTGACCTGTACACATCACAGAAATTTGCCAAGAGAGAAAATGACACGTCATCTGATGACAAACAGAGGTCTGCACTGGCTGAAGCCAAGATTTTAGAAAAAAGGTGAGATATTATCTAAGCTAAATGTTGATAAGGCATCTTAATGTTTTTTAGTAGGAATGTAAATTGTACATCTTGAGGAATGACGAAAATATCATAACATGAATGTGGTTGGTTTTAAAAATAGGGGAAGATCAATGTAACAGTGGATGGACTGTGTGAAAGATTATATACCCAGAAAGGAAGCGACTGATGAGAGGACGGCGAGTATGAGATGCGAAGCACTGAATCGGTTGCACACCCCCATTTTACCAGGTTGTGTCTACAGCGTAGGTCGCTGTAGACACAACCTGGTAAAATGGGGTGTCATAGACCCGCGGAATACTCAATGTGAGTGCGTTGCTCTTGTTCATGCACCTGTACTTTGGGGGATTTGATGAATGCCTCTCACATGGCCCTAAAACTAAAAGATTTCATCTACTCTAAAAGAAGGATGAACAAAACACTGCTCCGTCTCCTAAAACAATTGGGATAAGGATGATAATTGCTAAAGAGCATCTAGTTTTACCTGTCGATGCAACAAACAGTATAGCAGTCTAAGCAAGAATTAATTAAAAAAAATATTTTCTTATTTTCAGACTATCAGATGCAATGTGGACATACATAAAATCAAAAGCTGAGTTGTGTGGGGAGCAAGCTAAGGTGGTATTAGTAGCCAACTATAAAGATGTACATCCAAGCCAAATTACGTAAGTATAGGTTTGTCTAATATACTCGTGATTCAGTCATCGGAATGACACAAAATTGCTAAGTAATTCGATTTTTTATAAAAACCGACCAAATGCGAGTAGGACTCTCACACGAAGAGTTCCGTACCATAAACCTAAAAAAGCACGTTCCTTGTGTGGGAGCCTCCTTTCATTTTTAACCGACTTCCAAAAAAGGAGGAGGTTCTCAATTCGGTGGGTATTTTTTTTTTATGTATGTACACCGATTACTCCGAGGTTTCTTATCCGATATCAGTGATTATTTATTTCGATGCAGTATACTTGCCATTTAGTCCCGTAAAAATTTGATTCAGTTTGGTTCAGTAGTTTTTATTTTATGAGCATTTTTGGTAATTTAAATTTCTGCGTTGACGAAGACGTCGTCCAAGTATCACCAAATAAAAGTGAAACATAAAAAAAACTTTACAAGAAAATATAACCAACTTCCAAACAAAACACTACGAAGAATAAAATAACCTTAATTTCGGAAGTCGGTGTTAAAAAACAAAGAAACAAAACCAAAAACACCGACTTCCGAAATTAAGGTTATTTTATTCTTTGTAGTGTTTTGTTTGGAAGTCGGTTATATTTTTTTTTGTAAAAAGTTTTTAGTTTAATTTTTATTATTTTTTGTTATATTATGCCAATAGAAATACACACTGAAAATTTCAACTGTCTTTCTATGACGGTTCTTGAGATACAGCCTGCTGAAAGACAGATAAACAAACGGACGGAAGGCCGGACAACAGAGGCTTAGTAATAGGGTTCTGTTGATTATCCTTTGAGTATGGAACCCTAAAAATGGATAGTGAAAAGTCTTGACAACTGGTCTTATCCAAAATTGTGTCAGACAGGACACACAGACAGACAGACGGACAGACTCTCCCTATATAGCTGCATTCAAGCTAAAGCCAAAACCAACATTTTTATGTTAAGCAGATATATTGATAAAAAATATCCAGTACAGTAGTACCCAACTGATATGGCTTACCGATGTAGGTACCTGCGCAGAAAACGAATTTTCAAAGCGCGGGAAATGCTATTGACCAATCGGCACGCTCCACGCAACACGCTTTTTTTTCCTGTACTTACCGCTATTGGTCGGCAGCTGCCGCCATGTTAGCGCGCGCCGCGTGGCATGCACGTGACTTGCGAGTGAGACGGAACTAACAGCTGCAGTGTATTGTGAATCTTATAGTAGTGATCTAAGGTTGATTGTAAGTTTGCTTTCTTTCGTTAATCTTCGGGGCCATACTTTCTTTTCTGTGCGAACGAAGATTCACGACGCGCCTTATCAGTTGGGTACCACTGTACAACATTTAACAAATATTTGTTGTCATTTCCCAGGTCATGTCTAATGGAAGCTCAAAGCGCGGTAGATCTGCTAGAACAAGAGGAAGCCATCATCTACCAACAGCTACACAATGCGGTGAGACAGCTTGTGGACTCACGGACTACGCTCGTTGCAGAAACCGCTGCCTGTTGTGATCTGGCTGTTAGGCAGTAAGTAATAATGCTACCACTCACTATCTCATAACACTATAGCTGTTGAAGTTATCTGATCTTGAGTCAAGCCTCAAGCCCCTTAACTCTAGTAGGCTTAGAACCATACATCTCGGTAAAAAGTATGACTTGGCTTTAAATGTTGGGCCACAAGTAATTAAGATGTAATATCAGCAAGAAGAGGAAGCATAGTGTCTATCAGTTCTTGTAATATACAGACAACAACTCTACAACTTTCTGATATTTATTGTATCTTCGCCCTTACAGACAAATCCACGCCGACCTATCCCACCTTCTAGAAACGACCCATCGCGCTCTCTGCCTAGACCGCATAGTGTACAGGGCGCTGAGACACGAATTACGCTCAGTCGAAGAGTTCCTACAGTTAGCGGCTCACTTACGACAGTACGCCGAGGCCGACGCTAGCGCAGTGATCAGTAGAATTGTGAGTAATATGTAGCTTATAGTGAGTGTATAAAACTGCGCTCAGTCGGAGAGTTCCTACAGTTAGCGGCTCAGTTGCGATAGTACGCCGAGGCCGACGCTAGCGCAGTGATCAGTAGAATTGTGAGTAATATGTAGCTTATAGTGAGTGTATAGAACTGCGCTCAGTCGAAGAGTTCCTACAGTTAGCGGCTCACTTGCGACAGTACGCCGAGGCCGACGCTAGCGCAGTGATCAGTAGAATTGTGAGTAATATGCAGCTTATAGTGAGTGTATAGAACTGCGCTCAGTCGAAGAGTTCCTACAGTTAGCGGCTCATTTGCGACAGTACGCCGAGGCCGACGATAGCGCAGTGATCAGTAGACTTGTGAGTAATATGTAGCTTATAGTGAGTGTATAGAACTGCGCTCAGTCGAAGAGTTCCTGCAGTTAGCGGGTCACTTGCGAAAGTATGCCGAGGCTGACAATTTTTAGTTACTAATAGTTTTTGACTTATAGCCATTTATTTGACTTTCGTTCAAGTTAAAATAATGATTGAAGAACTCACACCAAGGAAATTAAGGTGCCCATATATTTGTTAATCTATCCATAGGGATCAAAACGCTCGCCCTTAGTGTAAAAAAAAACATAATAGCCCTCGCCAGTATATCCCTTAAATAGAGCCAGTATCAAACGTAACAACTTCTTTGATTCTTTTTAATTCTAACCCACACGTCATCTTCTCCAGGACTCAATGACCGAGATATGCTCAGAACAGACCTCCTGCGAGCTCAAGCTCCAACAATCCGATGTCCTAGTTCAAGCGTTACTGCACATCCTCGGCGCGCAGTCAGGTGACCCCGCTCTGCTGGTGAAGTTGTATCAGGAGATGCAGCATCAGGTGGCAGAGTTGAAGAGCTCGGTTGACGACGGGTATAGAAGGAAGGAGAGCTTGGCGGTGGAGCAGTGAGTGTTTTTTTTAGTTATTTTAATTGTTCGAAACTCCGTAGAAACCATAAAAGGCATCCCTAGTTTGTTGTAAATTAATGTGACATATTGTTGTCATAATTGTGTAGGCGGTCGGATTGGACGAATTCTCAGAAGCCAATCGCAGCAGTTCGAGAAACTAGGCTTAAATGTAGCTTGCCTGTAATGTATCCAGTGGATTCGTTCTTTGCGCAACTGTGTAACATAATATAATTGCGGTTGATTTCTTGCGAATAACGCAAAGATCTGATTGTTCGACATTTTGTAACCCTCTGGCTAACAGAACATCGCCAAACTGCTTTAAGTTTTGTCTTGTTCAAGACTCCAGAAGGCTCTGAAAAATTTGTATGAATTGGTATTGGTTCTTGAATCAGAGTCAATATTCATACCAATTTTTTAAAGTTGCACTCTTTTGGTATTCATTCATTCGCGTTGTTTTCTCCTGTACTGAAAGTCATGTTTTCTCAATTCCCAGAAAACCATCGACCCAATCCCTCCGCGCCTACATCTGGTCCGGCTGTACTCGCCAACCGAACAGCTGGGACATCACTGTAGCTACCCTGGCGCACACACTCACACAGCACATGGACAGCGTCGACAAGAAGGTGCTCGACGCTAGTCACCTGTTCACTAGTGTTAAGGTAAGAGTTTCAATATGAACAGCTGGCACATCACTGTAGCTACCCTGGCGCACACACTCACACAGCACATGGACAGCGTCGACAAGAAGGTGCTCGACGCTAGTCACCTGTTCACTAGTGTTAAGGTAAGAGTTACAATATGAACAGCTGGGACATCACTGTAGCTACACTGGCGCACACACTCACACAGCACATGGACAGCGTCGACAAGAAGGTGCTCGACGCTAGTCACCTGTTCACTAGTGTTAAGGTAAGAGTTACAATATGAACAGCTGGGACATCACTGTAGCTACCCTGGCGCACACACTCACACAGCACATGGACAGCGTCGACAAGAAGGTGCTCGACGCTAGTCACCTGTTCACTAGTGTTAAGGTAAGAGTTACAATATGAACAGCTGGGACATCACTGTAGCTACCCTGGCGCACACACTCACACAGCACATGGACAGCGTCGACAAGAAGGTGCTCGACGCTAGTCACCTGTTCACTAGTGTTAAGGTAAGAGTTACAATATGAACAGCTGGGACATCACTGTAGCTACACTGGCGCACACACTCACACAGCACATGGACAGCGTCGACAAGAAGGTGCTCGACGCTAGTCACCTGTTCACTAGTGTTAAGGTAAGAGTTACAATATGAACAGCTGGGACATCACTGTAGCTACCCTGGCGCACACACTCACACAGCACATGGACAGCGTCGACAAGAAGGTGCTCGACGCTAGTCACCTGTTTATTAGTGTTAAGGTAAGAGTTTCAATATGAACAGCTGGGACATCACTGTAGCTACCCTGGCGCACACACTCACACAGCACATGGACAGCGTCGACAAAAAGGTGCTCGACGCTAGTCACATGTTCACTAGTGTTAGGGTAAGAGTTTTAATATAATTCAGTCGTATGATGTCCACTGCTGAACATCGCTTTCCCCTAAGCGTCGCCACATCGACCGGTCCATTGTTTCTAGCATCAAGCGGTCATCCCGGTGTACTCACCAGCAGTGCTATTCTATAAAAATGTCACTGAAAACTGGTGTCAGAATTTTCAGTGATATTTTTGTAGAATCAGCTGATCATTGGTCCATCTTCTGGTAGGCCTCACTCGCATCTGTCATATTTCCGAAGTAATTTTCAGATGGGATGAGGCATCGGTTCGATAGTGCCCTCTCCATGCTGTCATCTGACTGTAGCATTTTTACCGGCTATGTCAGTTATCTTGATAAAAGATAGCGCATTCCCTGTACGTCTAGAGTTATTTCGCTTGAATTTCTTTTTTCATCCAATCCAATAGTAGCATTCTCAATAGTATGGTTTTTAATTACATTTCGAGCAGACAAGGCGAAGTTAAAACACTGAAAACACCGCCTTTTTTTGAGATTCTAATCTAAAAAAAAGGCGGTGTTTTCAGTGTTTTAAAATCTGTGATAATTGCGCGTGACGTCACTCCCAAGTCCCGTCATATTGAATTGAAGCAACATTTTGTGTAACAAGGATAGAATAATAACTTTAAAAGCGTATTTATTTTTCACCAATCTAACTGTTTTAATAACATCTTCAAATACATATTCATGTAGATTTTTCAAAGTAGTCAAATAGCCTATTAATTTTTTCATCTTTTTTCAAGTTTTGATGACAAGTTCGTTTACTATCGACTAATAGGTATGTATTTATACTGTTTTCAGAATGGTGATAAGCATTGTCTCCGAAAGCTCTGGCAATGGTTCCTGACCGATCCTGCCAGACTCCTACACGCCTTAAAGAACGCAAACTGCAAGATTTATTCATAAAGGAAAAACTAACGTATCGCGTGAGATTTGAATCGCTCGATAAATTGTGAACATAACATTCCGACTGCAATAATATGCATCAAAATTCGATATTTTATCTGCTGGTTTTACTGTACTGTTCCTATCCAATGAAGTTCCTAACTTTAGTTTTTGGATACAAAGGATGCTAAACATTTCTGAATATCATTACTTACTGTAATTTGATAGTGAGTGTTTGAAATATTATCTACTTAAATAGATTTATAATACTGAATGCGAAAAATATTATAATTAATTACTGATCTAATGTAACGGCACTATCAATTCTTGATATTTTTATACAGCGAATGATTATACGAGCTAGTTTTTAAAATATTATTTATAAGTACCTCATACAATCTATACAACTAAAGCTAATAAGTTTGTATGATAAATGATAACCCACTTACAAATGAAAGTGCCTTTTAAATAAAACGAAAATTGTATAAAATAACTTTATTTTTATTTGCTTAAACCTACCTAATAACAAAGGTATAAAAATCTCTATAAATAAATTACTAAAATTGATCACATTGATTCTCTCCAAGTATATGTACATATCTTAAAATTATATTTGTTTTAACAACCTTAAAATTGTCATGAGACTGTTCTAAAATTGCAACAAAATTCATAGATTTTTTTTGTATGAATTTCTTTCAGTTGCATTAGAAAAAATAATGCCTTAAACTTTGTATGCAGAAAACTAGTTTTCTTCATATTTTTGGCTTATTCCAGGCTCTCATTTTGCCTTAACAATGAACATTAATAACTGACTCGAGAATTGTCCTAGTCTTTAATCTTGGGTACTAAAAATGTATGGAACAACAGTGTTTTATCTATGTGTACTTTAATAAGTCAAGTCTTGTAGAGTTTTGTGGAGATTCCACATTTTAAGGCAGTGGTAATTCGAGCTGGATATCAGCCCATTCACTTTTTGTTCTCTGCAATGACAAATCCAAGCTAAGAACTTGACCAGTCTTTCCACTCTGTGGAGGTTATGGGCGATCCCAGTATACAATTCAACTGCAGTCTTCTAATGGTTCATTTACATTAGGTCGTCTTGACCAATTCGGCTGCTGCCCGTATTCGGTCACCGTTTAGTGTAAACAGGTGTCCGGTTAGCCGTATCCGACCGCAGACCGTTTTCGGTGACTGAATACGGCTGTTCGGCTGAATGCGGTCGCCGAATCCGGTGACCGACTTAATGTAAACAGTCCAATTCAGTTAAACCGGTGACCGACTTAACGTAAACGCACCATAACTTCTATCAATTTATGTGATGAATTCAGTTTCAGTCCCACGTAGGTCTCGGTACTTTCCGTAACAGCGTGTCTTCTGGAGCAATGTGTATCGGGTTGTTGAAGTCCACCTCAATGTGCTCTGGAATCGCGTCGAGGTACGTTATGTGGTCCGTCAGATTGTCTATAAAAGATAATTTTATTGTTAGGGTGTTAGCACAAAATAAAGCGAGAAACACTGGTCCTACGTACGCAACGTATGCAATGCTTTTGTATCGTATCGTATGTTGCATTGCATACGATAAGTATGTTTCTACTGCATAGTTTCTAATATAAAATCAAGAGTCCAGATATTACAATGCGTTGCATACGTTGCTTACGTGGGACTAGTTTGTCTCTAGCTTAATGGTCTTATGGCGCCACTTCCTCGAGCGAGTGAATCGTCACGAGTTGACGTTTCGCTCGTCAGTGTCACTCGCCAAATCGTCGTGATAATAACGTTGTGTTGCGACACGTTATATAGTTGCAATAATGTGCCAGGAGTCGATCATTTTCATCTCAATCTGATGGAAATGGGCCTAAGCATCGATGCGCTGTAACCATCCTTCTCAAAAATTGTGTCATAACTTAGCCAGAGGTAGGCAACAATCTCCTTGGATGACTAATGTCCAGTCTATGAAATGAAGAAGCTTACCAGTAGAATGAATGGGGCCTCGAGCTTACGAAAGCTGACCTCGCGTAACATACATGGTGACAAGGGTAAAGAAGAAGGATACTACTTTTGCATCAGTCCTCTGATCCAAAAGTAAGCCAGCTCATACCGCCATCTCCTTCGGGCTCTACCGCGATGTCTTTTCCTGGTATATGGTATTTTTTTTACCCATTAGGGGACTGTTAGGACACATACTTCCTGGATGATAAATGTACAGAGGGACATGAAGAAGCGGCCTTAGCATATGACGATGTTTACCAGGGAAATCAACGGCGCCTCACAATGGGTCACGGTAAAAGGCGAGAAGAAAGAAGGAGGAGACGGTTCTTACTGGTCAGATTGAGCCTCGCAATGATATCATCCAAGTGGCGCTGGTCGAGCGTGGCCTTCACAGTGATCCTGTGGTCGCGCAGACTGCGGCGATGTCGCGAGGTGCGCCACGTGACCCGGCTAGTACTGTTGCTGCTGTAGCTGTTGCGGTTCAGTAAGGGGAGCGTGAACACCATCTCCGAGAGGGGGGTGTTGTCGGGGCCGAATTCCTGGAAAACAAAATTAAATTGAGCCTAAATCTAGATGCCTTGACAGTCAGGATTTACAGTTTTTCGATTGGGATCTACACCGCAACCCTGAATCACCCCCGCAATCCTTCAAAGGCTTGATAGTCCCTGTCCATGGAACAGGGCATTCATTTTGTGTTTAAATCAACACTATAGAGGTATGCGGTATAGAGAGTAAAGTCCCGCAACCCTCCATTGAAAAGGGAGGATCCTTCGATCGGACGGTTGTTGTGTCCGGTGAGGGCAACTGCCCGATAGTTGATATTCGGACTATTGTACTGTAAACTCCGAAACCGCGATGTAGGTTTTCGTAGTAGTTCGCTGCTTGTTGAATAGATGGCGTAGCGGTTCTTTTTGTTGCCATGTAAATTTGCTCCGTTGGTCTTTCTTATGGCGGCATTGATGCCGCTACAAAAATAAAGAGATCTTACCAAGCATTTCCCACTAACACAATAAGAAGCATTTCTCTTGCCGCACGACGTTCCCAGCGGGAACCAGCCCTCTTGTCCATTGACTAGGTAGAACCGATGGGACACGCGTTCGTCTTGGCAGGCTATGCGACACGGCCGGTCTGGGTCCTCTGTAATAAAATATGAGAGATTGTTTTGTTTGATGGTATATCATCGTGACTATATGGTGACTCTTTCATAAATACTGAAGTTTGTATTACTTTGTAGGTGGAAAAAAAATAGTCTGATCAGTGGCCTATGGTGGTGGAGACTTACCCAAAGCTGGTGATATCTGCATTCCTAATCCGGACAGTCTTCTCACTCTATCTTTGTACTTGGTGCAGACCATGGTCGCGTATTGATACGGTGACTTCCTTTGAGTGCAACCCTGAATAAAAAAGAAACATTAGTAATTTATTTCTAGAACAACAGTAACGGCGTCTATACACATTCTAACCAAAGCTGACGGTGTGGCAACATCTATACCGCCAGATCCGAACTAAAGACCTGACGACACAAAAATCCTGCATCGCGGTATCAGTTTTCCGCGTGTTTTGAACATAATAATACAACAGCACAAATATTAGTCATTGAGCAGTTGCTCACTAGACACAACCCCCGTCTGGCGGAGGATCCTCCCTTTTCAATGGAGGTTTGCGCGATCTTACTCCCTGTTCGGTATACCTCTAAACACCTATAAGGTGCAATTTTCGAAATCAATTTTGCAATTTTCGGCATCAGTTTGGCATTTCAAAACTCGATGATGCTCATACAAATCGACGAAGATTTGACAACATCGCTACACAGCTTAGCCATAACAATTATCACAACGACCGTCGACCGTCGTCACTGTCAGGCGAGCATAGCTGTCACTCCGGCGCCGGGGGAGATGCAGTGGTAGTGATATAGTGGTAGCCCGATGTGCGCCACCATTGATCTTGCACTGTATCTTGCACTGTGCGGCGCTAATTGGTAAAGAACAGGGTGGAAAGTTCCTCCTCTACCATTGAAAAGATGGTATTCCCCGAACAGACGATGTTGCCTTTGGAGAACTGCGACTGCCCAATGGCTTTTGTCGTGCTATTGATTATCAGCTAAAAGCGCAGAAACTGCTTGCTTGATCCAGGATTTTTGTGACGTCAGGACTGATGCGTAAATCGTAGTCTGATGTGGTGGTTTAGATATTGCCACACTCATACTGCACGGCGCCAGATACCAGTCTTCCTCGAATAATTTGGACTGCGGCTATTGAAAGGACTTACGGAGTCAGGTCTGCTATCAGGTGAACACAGCTGTATGCTGGTGAGCGGCCTGTCTCTGTGCTGCGAGGACACGAGCCTGACGCCGGCGCCGGGCGCGATGCAGTGGTAGTGGCAGCCCGACGCCGGCCGCCACTGCCCGCCCACCGCGCGCCGCCACGTGCCCGACGTTTTTGCTCTGGAAAAAAGGTTGTTACGTTAATTTTCTCTTTACTTTTGTCGGCACTGTCGAGTGCCCTGAACAACACGATCCAAAGATCCTTCAGTTGTTAAAGAATGTAAATAGTACAAGCACTTACGGTGGTGTATGCGGCGTGGCAGTTCTCAGTGCTTCCCACTCACAGTCGCTTGGCTTTAGAGAAAATTCTGTGTCAGGACTTGATGAACATGTGAATTTCTGGAAAACCAAAAAATAATAATTTAATAACCAATCAGACCACGAATTTCTTTTGTTTTATTTTGCATCAAGGGGTCTAAAAAGGCCACTTTAGCAGAATCAGAAAGCACATCACGCCACCCGTCATTGTCAAATTTTCCCAATCAACCTTGAACCTAATGCTTTAGCGATAAAGATGAAAATGAAATTTGACAGATTGTTGTGTGGTTAATATTATGATCCTAATATGATTATGCTAAAGTTGCCTTTTTAGACCCGCAGTTCAGTCTCTGGCAAATTTAATTTTTTGTCAATCTAGGAGATGGTGAGACGAACTGAACTCCTACCGAAAAGGTTGGGTTCGGGTAGCCCAGGAACCCAAACCCATAGTCTCTCATCTTTTGTTTCTATATTTTGGGTATAGTCGTCGGCTGGTGCTCCATTCCATTCGAAATGTTTCACGGGGTCTCTGCGAGTTGGCTTCGGCCCCTTTTACACCTACTAAAAGACCCCAGGGTCCCGAGATTGTCCAATGCATATAAAAATGAATAATAGGATAACATTCCTTGAGCTCTCTTCAGACTCCTGAATGCAGGATAAGTTTTAAAGAGATCTTTCAATCAGTTTTAGGGACTACTCACACTTATTCAGCTCCATTCGCGCTTCGCTGAACGATTTTGGTCACACTTATAGTTCTGCTTCTATCAGCCGCGTACAGCGTCGTAAGTATGCGCGTATGAACGCGGCAGAACAGCGCTGAACTTTATCTATAGCACTCGCATGATGATAACACATTTGTCCTCATTTTATACTTGTTTGCCGCGAAAGCTGAATAGATGCGGAAAGCTGAACGGATGCGTACGCGTCTCCATACAAAATCGTTGATGTCTATGGGCGTAAGCTGAATAGAGCTGAGTAAGTGGGAGTAGTCCCTTAGCGGTGGATAGTAAAAGGTTGAACAGGATACACACCTGGCAGACCCCGCTGATGCAGAACATGGGAGACACGTTAGAGCAGGCGGTTCCGTCCGGCAAGCTCCACCCGCGCGACTTGTAGCCGCCGCCGCGGGTGTCGCACCACACGGCGCAGGCGCTGCTTACGTCTGTAACGTAAGGAGTTAGTTAGCCAGAAGACTATAGATGAAAAAGCTCAAGAAGTTAATTGTATATAGATGGTTAAATAGTAAAGGCTAGGCTGTTGAACGGCCAAAAATGGGTCAGTTTGAAGCATAATCAACAGTGGTTTGAGAAATTATAAAGAATATAAATATCACGATGGCCTAATGGGTATCAATAATGACAAAAGCGACAACGTTATTGTTGAAAATGGGGCATCAACCCAGGTATGTGACCAGGGTTGATGCCCCATTTTCGGCACAGACTTTTTTTGGCATTATTCTAATATACATAGTCAAATCAATTTATTCGCAAATAACGAAATAATCTCTCTCTCTTCTTCGTTCTCAATGAATAGCATCGTTGTGAAAACTGAAATACTGATTTTCAAACACTCACCATCAGAATCGATCCTCTGCAGTCCAGTTCCAATGAGATCAGGATCCACATCGCGAGCTCTCAAACAGATCTGATCCGCGAACTCTCTGACCGTCATTCTGGGTACGTTGCTGCACTGCAATTGAAAAATCATTATTACTAAGAACCTTCTTTATAGACTCAAGAAGAAATGCAGAAGTTTGAAATGAAGATATTTACCTGTTGAGCGTGACACGATTGAAACTTCTTGTCGTGTCCCACGCAATAGTTTTTGCCGTTATCGTGTCTGTAATAACAAATGGTACAAATTAAACAGTGCGTCAGTTCCTGTTGCTATTTTTAAGAACTATTACCTACTACTAATATCTGCTGATGCTCTATGGTGTCGGCCGGTGCCGTATGGTGCCGTACGGTGCCGTAAAAGAATAATACCATCCCATCACTTCCCGTGGGTGTCGTAAGAGGTGACTAAGGGACTCACCAGAGAATGGGCAGCAGCGTTCTCTGTAAAACGCAACACCATACACTGCGATCGCCAACCCGCCTGCCAAGCGTGGCGATTATGGCAAACCTCCCCCCAAAATTTGGGGGAGGCCTATGTCCAGTAGTGGACGTCTTTCGGCTGATATAATGATGATGATGATATCTGCTGATGTATGCGAGACGCACAGGACCGGTTGTTGTGGCGACACTTGGGGAAGCTTGGGGAAGTCAAAGATTTAAGTCATAAAGATAGTGCCATCCAAGCGATTGCGGGTAGACGATGGATGCGAGATGCACAGGACTGATTGTTGTGGCGACACTTGGGGGAGGCCTATGTCCAGCAGTGGACGTCTTTCGGCTGATATGATGATGAATATTATGCTTGCTACGGACTATAGGCAGTGACTTCTAGCTTCATAAGTGATAAGAGATCTAAAGGAGCTTAATCCTTTAACTACCAAGGAAAAAAGAAATTGCAGAGATTCTAAAGGACAATTGGAGTTTTATCGGAAACATAACGAACAGAAATCAGTTCAATATGACACAAACCTCGGCCTGTTGCACCTCCTAGTAGCCACTGCGACCCCAGCTGCAGCCGGAGCATGTGTATCATCGACCAGACAGGCGGAAGCACATTCGGACCAGCCGGACCAGCGTCCCCACGAGCCTCTAACAACTGTAGACCCTTCGCGTTCCACGCATTCTCCGCCGCGACAGTACTGTTGGGAATGAAGACACACAATGAAACGATGAAGTAAGATCTAAGATGATGAGGTAAGATCTACTGCAGATTTGATAGTGATTCCATGGGTTCTTGGAAGTTCAATCATGTCTTGAATTGATTTTTCTGTTATACTTATTTTGTTTTACTGTTAAATCAAAAGCAACCGATTACCAGTATTTATATTGACATTCTATAGTAACTTGCAGTGGTGGTGGTGGGTTGTGGTGGTTTTGGTGTGTCGTTTGCTTGTAGTTGCTGGCCTGTCTCTGTTCTACTTGTAGTTTCTTCTTTCGTTGAGATTGGCCGCTATGGCCGAAATTGGTCAGAAGGACCGTATAAATACAGGGTGAATTTTTGCCTTCATGGCCAAATCCGGATATATTATCTAGGAATATCGAAAAACACTGAAAGGAGACTCGAGCCCGATTTTGACGAAAACTAAAACTGCAAAATTGGATTTTTGAAAAATCGTTCATCCTACCCGGGAATCGAACCGACTGATTTAGAAAGAAAAAACAGCCTGTATTACCTATTACACCATCCGGAAGTGTAGCTAATAAGGATCAAATTCTGGGAAGTGAATGAAAGAAAAGAGCTTATTGCTGCTCGATGCTTCTTATAAACGTTTTCTAAACTCTCTCATCTACACTTCTACACTAATATTATAAAGAGGAAAGATTTGTTTGTTTGTTTGAAATGAATAGGCTCCGAAACTACTGGACCGATTTGAAAAATTCTTACAGCAATGGATAGCTACATTATCAGGGAGTAACATAGGCTATATTTTATTCCCTTGCTCCCACGGGAACGTGAACTACGCGGGTGAAACCGCGTGACGTCCACTAGTTTTTAATACAGATGTCATAGTGATTGTAATAAGCTTACCATATCCTCCCCACACCTCGTTCCCTCCAGAGCAGGATGCGAGGTCCATGTATATCTTTCCCTCTGACAGTGAAGGTCTCTACAGATGTCTTCTAAACTCTGAGCACCTGAATGCCGACTTCCTCGACCGTATTTTAACATGCCTGAAAGTATTAGCAGATTTTATCAGCAGTTTTGATCGACATTATTGTAATGGTGGTCCAATGAAGAAAACAATGTTCCAAATGTAAAAATAATTGACACGTTACAAATTATTCGCGAGCCAAGTGATGCATGTGATTGGCAAAATGAGCTTGATGGACCTTTTTAGGGTTCCGAATAAAAAACGGAACCCTTATAGGATCACACGGGTGTATGTCTGTCTGTCCGTCTGTCACAGCCAGTTTTCGTCGGATCTACTGGACGGATTCTGTTGAAATTTGGTACACATATGGACTTCTGTGACCCAAATACGGACGCGTTACGCAAATCATTAAATTTTTAGTATGGGGGTGACTTTTTGGGGTCAAACTAGAAAAATTAAAAATTAAAATTTTTTGAACAATATCGTGTGACATATCAAGTCAAAGGGCTTACTGTAAAAGTTGTAAATGTATTTTTTTCATAATTTTAAATAATGAATAACTTCAAAACCATTTAGGTTTTGAAGTTATTCAAGAAATTAGACGAAAAATGACCATTATCTCCAAAACTACTAAGCCTAAAATTTTGAAAAAAAAAATGGGGATAATAGATATTTACCTATAGATTACAGGAAAACCTATAAGAAGTCTATAGTCTTAAAATAACACTTTAAAATGAACTTCGTTCGGAACCCTTTGCACGCGAGTCCGACTCGCTCTTGGCCAGCTTTTTCTTCAGAACCTGGGGGTAATTTCTATGCTGGAACTTCGATAGTCTACAGGACCAGAATTAAAACAAATAACAAAATAGTGTGACGGTTATATCCTTACATTGTTGATCGGCATCAAATCTTTCTCCAGGTAAGATTCCCTCTGCGCTGTGGTCCAACTGGCCGGCTGAGTTACCATGATCTAGTAGACATCGAGATTGTACTGTGCTGTAAAAATTAGATACGTGTTACAAATACAGTTATAAATGGTATAGTTAAAGAACATTCGTTAGTGGATGAATGCTGGTGAGCCACTGATTCCACTTTCTAGAGACAAAGAGAAATATTCGAAGCTGTTAACCTTCAGTATTTGGAGACAATACAAGAAGAAGGGATATTACCAGTAAAGGCACCAAGGTTTGCTGTTAGAGAACACTATTCTGGGTTAAGCTCGCCTTTGTGCATAAGCTGTCTTGTTGTTTGTATTTGTGTGTGGATTAAAGAATAATAATAAAGGTTTCAGTGACATCCAGACTACAATTTACAGTCTACACAGATTTTTTTTTCTGGCCAACTAGAACCCACGAAAACAAGACTTACTCCAGAAACTTCTGCAGATAATTCTTGCTGCACTGCGACCAAGTGATCTTCCCGCTGCCTAGAGTAGGGCTCATGATGTAGGCGCTGGGGTCACAACCGTTGTCTGCTAGAGGACCATCGTGGCGCATGCCAAGGCTGGAATATAGGATGATTAAGGTGAAATAGTGATGAAAATAAATATTAATCTAGGTGCAAACGGAGAGGGAAATCAAAGGAATGATAAATAAATTGTGTTAGACATTATAAATGGAAACTGGGTGAATTAACGAACGGCGTGCACTGGTGGGCATTATAATGGCACAAGAAGAAGATGCAACAGATGACACTAAACTTGTGTCGATACTAATAAATTTAGTTGATGGTTGGTTAATCTTGTAGCACTTTCTACATTTGATAAAAATAAAAGGCGTCGTTTCCAATAATTGAGATCAAACAAAATCCAAGTTTACGTAACATTAAATACATAAGCCAAGTCGTAATCTAGAAAGCAGATATTTTCACGATTACGATTTAGTAGTAAACTAAAACTAATTTATTCTAATAACAATCAAATCAATTGTATCATCATTTTAGGTTGAGTCTTTCAGTTAAATAACTTGACATAAGTCAGCTGCAGGTCATCTGGTAATTGTTATGAGGCACGTCTCGCATTTATTCTATTTGTGACTTAACTGTAATCAGATAATTTTTCATAGCTTCGCGGTAGCTTTTAAGGTTATCTAAATAAACTTCATGCTGCTAAGAAAAGTCAAAGATCAGACGGTGCATAATAGTTGTTTCACATTATCTGAGTATTTTAGAATTAAACAGCAGTTCACGGTTGACTTGGGTTAACTATTAGAACTATTAAGAAATAATTATGAGAATTCGATTGCGTAAATACCTTAAAAATATAATACAATTGCAAACCAATCGATTGGAAACCACAATGATTGCTGAAATCAGATTGAATTTGGAAACATACAAACCTAAATATAGTTTTGTTAATGATTTCAGCAGCAATGACTGTAGAACTCATAATAATTACTGAGTGGCTTTTTTAAACAATTGCAAATGCAATTTAGAGAAACATGACTGAATAACCATATGATTTAAAAATTAAGCTTATAATAATTCAAACTTAAAATTTGCATTAACAGGCAACTTATATGAGATTAGATTAGCAGCCAGTTTTTCAGTCGTCTGAACAATACTGGGAAAAAAGACAATTTGTTTAAGAAGTAATAACAGTATTCAAACTAACTTGTGTCCGATTTCGTGAGCCACTACGTAGACGCTTTCAAAGTGTCTTCCTTCGTTGACTGTGCAGCTACTAGTGACGGTACACATACCGGCTACTGGCGCCAACCCTGTTGAAAAAAAGGTTTAACTTTTTCTTGTAATAGGCGACTACTGAAATCAGAGTGCACATTCATAATTATTAACTGATTCTGAAGAAGATGCTAACTATTCTTCAAATATCATACATAATAGTTTTGATTGAGTAAATGCTCCAAACATTTAGTGCTATTATTCACTGTTTTATAATTATTCACAGAATTTATTTTGGGCTTTGCCTCTGATTATTCTCTCAGGCGTTCATTCATGGTTTGCGTGTTTTCCGGAGTACGAACATTTTGATCCAAAAACGCTATTATTATGGTTACACATCAGTTTTAACTACGTTGCCACACCAATTGGATGTAGAGCATTATACCAGATGAAAGCGTCACAAATGGTAGTAACAAAAGTTACAGGTGTAATATTAAGTCGTTATAAACTACTTAACACTAAATTATCATTGCTGTAATGAATGTTGTTTAGTTTTTGTTATGTGAAGCTTTTACTTAGGTAAGAAATGTTAAGAAGTTGATAAATGAAGGTGTCTGATGGAGTATTATCTTCATATTTCTAGTTTTCACCATTAGCCATGCACCCAATTGCTTTCCCAGACATTTCATTTTTGCTGATGATCGATCAAATTGGCTTTATTTTTTTTGTGGTCCTACCTTTTATTTTATATCAGTACCTGATAGTAAAATGTTCTTATAAGTTTTCCATACTATTATTTTAGACACAGGGTTACCTGATATGTGTGGTTTGTTTAAATACGTTCCTTTAAATAAAAGTGAATAATGACTTACCCACAACTTGACTGCTAACTTTTCCGTTCTTGTTAACAACATACAGATCCAATCCAGTCAAAATCAGTGCATGATCCCAGTGCAACGGATCATTGTCACCAGGAGGATTCTCCAGTCTCTGCCATGTGCAAAAGTTACTCAGAAACCTGTCTATATCATGTGGCCTCTTCAAATTAGCCGGGTCTTCGTGCAAAATCTCCAGTCTTTTGAGTATGAAGTTCACAGGCCTTCCAAGAGAAGGATCGTGGTATATTAATTGTACTGCATTGATCATCGCCAGTACGAATCTCACTAATTCTCTCTCTGTATCTTTAGGAAAATTGACTGTCATATGCTTGTATAAGTCTCTATCTACAAATACCGCAGTTTCCACAAACACTGCTGGTAGTACTGCTCTTCGTTGCCTGTTCACTCCATTCGATAGTTTCTGTATAAAGTCTGTTAAAGTCTTATTTCTATGTGCTAAATTAACTTTGAATCCTTCTAAATTATTATTTAAATCACTGACTGGTAATTCACGTTTTCTTCTATGCTTCGACCATGTTTTAGCAGGCTGTGGTTCATCAGGAATTATGTTTTCTCTTTCTATACATGTGTCATCTTCATTGACTGGGTCTGTTTGTTTTTTGACTATGACATGGGCTTTCGCATGGTCATCGTGAAATCTTTCTGGCAGTGGATGTATAAAGTAGTAAGTGTCATTAGACCTGACTAAGCCTCTCTGTAAAAGAAGAAGTTATGAAATGAAAGTGCAATTAAAATTTCTCATGATTGTGTCTAGAATTAATTGTTGGGTATTAAAATTTCTTCGGCCTAGATATCTCGGACACTAATGACGACTACGTATTTAACAACGAATGTATGTAATAACAGCTTTTACTGTTTATTGTGTGTGAGGTTTATTACGTTTTCTTTATTAACATTCTTGTGTGAAAATAACAATTGGTTTCGCATTATAAATTAATTTGATTAAGAATTTCTAGTGGCTTATGGTATTCACAATTTAAACGTGGCTATCGATTCTATTATATTGCCATTTATTATTATTTATGTGGTATGGAAGACGACCTCACGCGTTCTTACTGGGATTTGTAACTACAATACCGTTCACGAAAATTAAATATTTTTTTTTAAAAACCACCGACAAACAAAAAAACTTTAAAAAGTAAAAAATATTTCTATTGATTGTTTTAGTTTTATATAGGTTCGATTCTTTGGGCCAAGCGTCATCGCGTCGGGAGACCGCTAATAAGTTATACTTAGTGCATATAAAAATTTGCGGTCTCCCGAAGTCTTTTTTTGTTTGTCGGGGGTTTTTTAAATTTTTAATTAAATTTTTATTTCATGCGATTTAAACTTATATTATTTTCATTTCGTTACATTATTATATTTGTGCGTCGGGGTTTAAAAAGAGTGCGCTGAGGAACTCGGGGAGGCTTTTGCCCAGCAATGATATAGCGTAAAAAGTTTAAGCAGTTTTGGACTCACCACATCATCACAGACATAGAGAGCTGCATTATCACTCCTATAGTAACACAGATCCACCTCCTCATCAGTATGGTCCAGTACCGCTTCCGTATTGTTGGACCACCTTCTCATCAGCAGGAACTGAGGGTCTAGGAAACTGTTTCTGGGGCTAAGCTTGATGTCTAGATGCTTCTTTAGCCCGACTAGGTCCTGATCGTCGTACAGGAGTGAGCGTTTACGTCGCTTTGGCTGCTTGAGATGTGCTACTTCGAATTGTGCTTCTGAAATAGAACGAAGTTTATAGAAATATAAATGAAAAAAAAAGTATAAAAACCCTTCCTGCCGGGGTTGCAGATATATAAACACAACTATAAAAACAACTATAACCACTCAGGATCTGTGTCCCTTTCGGGACAAGCCGACGCTCGCGCGATTGCGCCTTCGATTTTGTCCCGAAAGGGACTTACGGATCCTGAGTGGAAAAAGTACATAAACGTATCTTTGCCATGTATTGGAATCAAAAGTAGCTCACAATTTAGGACCCATTAGTTTTTAATTAATATATAATCCGTGGTGCTTGACAACTGGGCTTAACCCAGTTGTATATGTCCCTTGGTGCCTATTGGCCTAGCTCTATTCTGTCTCCTGCTTGATAAGGAGGGAAGTGGAAATTTTTTTATTCCTACTCCTCCGCTGTACTTTTCTGATTAAATTCGTTGCAGGATCCAAGACAGTTAAATCGTTTCTCCGGGACTCGTCGGGCTTCATTGGCTCGGCGTTTTTCTGGTGGTCGCCACTGTTGATTCTGGCTTTCAGGAGTTGCAGTGGTTGGGAATGTGTGGCGGGCTTGTTCCAATTTAAAAATCCTTGCCATGTTCATGCCAGTCTTGATTGGCAAATACGGCTTGTATATCAAAAAAGTGGTTTCTCCCATGGCCTGTCGACACCTTTAATTCACCTTATTTGAGCTCTACAGCTTTCGCGGTATAATAAACAGCATGCTTTCTGTTTTTCTTTGATCATTAATGTTCTACTCATACGCATATTTAAGTTATTACTTTCATTCGTAGTCGTATTCTGATGGGTAGTCAAAACAGAGAGGCTGTAGTAAGCCTAATAAAGTTCATAATGAGCTGGGCAATAATATCCTGGCCTCATATAATTTTATGAGGTGAATAATGTGTAGAATTATTGGACTGCAGGCATCAGTCGGGACTGCAGTCTTAATATGTCATTAGTACAAGTACTAGATATGAGGGCCATTCTACTTTTCGACGTACAGTAACATGTCCCTGTGTTAAAGTACCATTATTTTTTGAAAATCTTAAAATATCTATTAAATACATAATTAGGTTAAAAAATTTATTTGGTGATCCTATTGTAATAATTATAATTAATTTTAAAGGTAAATATGTGGTAATTACGTTGATCTTCTTTGAGATATTGCAATACCAACTTGCAAAATATTCCTTCGAAAAGTGGAATGATGAAATATTAAATAAAAGTACTTAATAAAAAAAGAATGTGAAGAAATGGAAGGTAAAATCAAGAGAACCATGACATACCCCGATTTCTAAAGTAAATATATAAATTGAAGTTCAGTAAGTATTTTTAATAGGACCTACTTTAGCCTGAAAACCCGTCATTGGCATTAGGTACGGTTTGACAAAGTCTTCAAATATTCAGAAGCTTGGCCCGCAACAGATTATTATTTACCTGCGTTAATTACGTCTAATTTTCTTATCTCAGTGATATAATGAATTCAGTGTGCCTGAGTTCACAAGTTCACGCCAAAAAATACATGATCTTGAAAAACATGTTGCAACAAGAACTAAATAGATAAGATTATTGACTCGATTATTATCTGTACTTAACAGTCTCTAGTTTCATTAAAATTAATTAACATTAATTGTGAGACATTCAACTAAAACAACTCGTACGCACCGTTAGGGTTGGCACCGAATAGGAATATTTTTTCAGACTCTGTTAAGTGTTCCAGCAGCTGCTTTGAGTGGTCCTGTAACAAAAGAAAAATATGTTCTTACTTATTTGTAAGAAAAAGTAATGTAGTCGGAAGAAAAATACGCATTAAAAAAATTACAAACTTAAACAATCGAATGCTACATCTTTAAAAAAATACGCTGACGTGCCGATTTGTACTCGTTCCTGTTGGATTGGCTGGAGAAGATAGGAGATAGAATTAGCTAGAAAAAAATGGAGGAGGCCTTTGCCCAGTAGTGAGACAACACAGAGTAAATAAAAAATATCTAAAATCTTACGCTACTGTAAGCTGTTGCAGATACCACATAAATCTTACGCTACTGTAAGCTGTTGCAGATACCACATAAATCTTACGCTACTGTAAGCTGTGGCAGATACCACATAAATCTTACGCTACTGTAAGCTGTTGCAGATACCACATAAATCTTACGCTTGTGTAAGCTGTGGCAGATACCACATAAATCTTACGCTACTGTAAGCTGTGGCAGATACCACATAAATTTTACGCTACTGTAAGCTGTGGTAGATACCACATAAATGTGCATTAAAGGTCATTGACCCACATACATGTTATATGAGTTTCTTTATATAAAAACAGAAATAAAGACATAAAGCTGTCCTGAATCGACTTCTATCGTGATACTATACGTTGTCTAGTCGTGAAAAATGGTTTATAATTTATTGATAGGGTATCTACGAAGGGATATTAGGGAAAGATCAATGTACTTTATTGCAAGTTTATCTGGCGCCTACCATAGCCTGGTGGCTCTTTATCTTCTATTAAACTTTTATTATGTTTTTCTACTAATTGGGTACCTAATAATATAGTATTGTAATCTTCTTATCATGTGGGCAGTAAGGTCTAACGACCCATGTGACCACACACCCTAGTGTCAGAGTTTCTATACCGCCTCAAGGGTCTCAGACATGGTTTATTTGACGACCGCCATTTGGCGGCCGGGACCACCGGCTTATACGTGCCTTCCGAAGCACGGAATCATCTTTTTATCAGACAATCAGGTGATTCAAACCTGCAATGTCCTAGCCAAACTGGAAACAACTTTACAAAGTATGCTTTCAGTGGGAATCGAACCCACGACCACCGGGTCACAAGGCAAATGCCTAAACCACTCGACCACGGAGGCAGTTAATTGTAATAATAAGCACATCCAGGTAGAAACATAAAATATCAAGTAACTATAAAAAACCAAACTGTCGACTCCTTGCTAACCCTACATGGTTGTTTATTCAACGTAAGGTAAGAGGGTAAACTAGCTAAAAGAAAAGTGGACATGTGCTAGACACTCGCACTTAAACAGCAACATATAGTATATAGAAAAGTTGACCCCCAACCTTAGCTGGTTATAGATTAAAACATAACTAGAAAGAAATATATTGTTCACATATAAAAAACAAACAAACAAGTGGTAGGTTGTGAATTATTTTTGTTCTGTTCTGGGGAAAGCTTTAAAAGGCGCTTGGATTTTAGGAGAAAAGACCAGGTAATGTGGGAATTTTACCTCACTAAATCCATTCCGGTGTATCAGTATCAACACATAGAAGGAGCCCCGTGAGATTTAGAAGCTTACCTACGCTACTGTAAGTTAGTCTGGTAGTTCTTTGTGTTAGTAGTGCCCTTAGTGCCTATTGGCCTAGCTCTATTCTGTCTCCTGCTTGATAGGGAGAGAAGTGGAAATTATATATATATATATTTTTTTTCTACTCCTCCGCTGTACTTTTCTGATTAAATTCGTTGCAGGATCTAAGACTCAGCGTTTTTCTGGTGGTCGCCACTGTTGATTCTGGCTTTCAGTAGTTGCAGTGGTTGGGAATGTGTGACGGGCTTGTCCCAAAACAGTAAATAGTAGATTTAGTATAGTATTAAAAATAAGTAATTTTTTATTCTAGGTAGAAACATAAGATAATAAGTTACCATAAGATATCCAAACTCTCGACTTTTTGCTAACCCTACATGATTGTTTATTTAATGCAAGGTCAGAGGGTAAACTAGCTAAAAGAAAACTGGAAATGTGCTAGGCACTCGCACTTAAACAACACCATCTACTATATAGAAAAGTTGACCCCTAACCATGGTTAGGTATGGTTTAAAACAGAACCTAGAGAAAATTATGCCGTTAACATGCCAGACAAACAAATCAGTGATAAGCTGTGAATTATTATTATTTTTCTATTTGTGGTGGGTTTGCTCTTGACTCTAGTCTAGGTCAGAGATGACAGAGACAAAATCTACGATGGAGCGAGCTTACCCAGCTTATTCTGGGGGAAACCTTCAAAATGCGCCTGGGCTTTCGGGGAAAATACCAAGGATACCCCCCCTGTGCGTATCTATTAGGGCACATCCTATCCTTTGCAGTCTGCGAAGCACAAGTCATACTTGCACTAAAATAACTAAGTACTTACATCTGAATAAAAAACTTATACCAACAAACCGGAGAAAACACTAACTTGAAAAACAAACAAACAAGCGCTAGGAAGTGTGAATTCTCCACGCGACTCCCGCGCAGCCTTGCATTATAAATATTATTAGCTAAAGCTATTGTCTCTCCGCCATTGGTTATGCGCAGCCTCGACACGTTATTTTTGACAATAGATGCTTTTCGCACGAAGTTTTGCGATTAAACGGGACCTAATTGCTGTTTAAGTGAAAGGCGATGGCGGGCATTAAAGTTGTATTAGCGGACGATGAATAAGGCAGTGTTGCTAATGTGGGAAAATGAAGGGCTCGTATATGTTTTGATGACAGGAAAATCCTTCTTGTGTTCCAAGTATTAGGCCTTTGGAAAAAGGAATCAGCCATCGCACACTTTTTATAACTCTTAGGTTTTTCTTACGATCATAGTCACGGACCGCTTCAATAGGTTTTTTTTTCAAGGGACCCGTGACTATGGGTTTTTTACGCTACTATTTGGAACGTGCTTGCCCAGGAGTCCACGGAACTCAGGTTAGGAAGCCCTAGGATAAATAGTTTTTTTGAAACACCAACATCGTTACGGTAGTTGGCTTATGTAGTAGAAACTTACAAATGTTATTAATACCGAAATATGCAATTTTCTGTGATGCCTATTATTCAGAATTTGACTCTCAGCCAATAGCAATGTCTATTATAATTTCGAATTCATAATCTCTGACAGCATGATTCCGATCAGCAGGTATTTTAAAAACGTACTATAAGAAAGAACATCATCATCAATCATACATTTGATCAGTTTTTCAGATTTACAGTCCCAAAAATGGTTATTATGATTCATGCTTCGAAGTCTCGTTTGTCACAATGAAAAGTAAGAGTGAAAGTCGTAAATCGTCGAATATTCCAATCGCTGCTGCTTATGCCTTGGACCAAACTGTGCATAGTATTGTTTATTATGCGATTAGATACTGTTTTTTTCGATGGGTCAGCCACTCCGGTAGATGTATTTTTTACAACTTTATTAACATCATCTGTGTTGCAATGTTGTGGTAAAATATTAAAATGTCATTGTTTGATTGGTCTTGACTTTTGTAGGAGAGGAATCGTCCTCGGCTTTTGACACTTTTGTATGGGGAAGTGGATTCTATTATTTTTTCAATGCAATATTTTTATGATACCAAACTTTTAAGCTTTGATGTTTTTTTTTAGCGGATGGGAAATCATCAAACGACTCCTACCGCTGTGGGCGGAGCGGTAGGGAGTGTCAGACTCTTACTGACTGAAACCCACCCGTGTTCCTCCTAATGTCCTTTGCGTTCCAGGGCCGCGGTGACTCTTTCGAACAAATTCCGCAACTCTAGCTGGAAGCTTTGAGATGAGTCTTAATGTTCGTATGTCTGGTCGCCTTCAAAAGGATAACATGTGACATGTCAGAGATATTTTGCAAACCCCTGCTAACAACGTTTATGTTTGACTCATCTTGAAAAGACTGCATGCAGTAATTAATTACAGCTATCCTTGTATAACTCCCGCTGAAATTATGCTGATGTTATACGGTGATAGTAGATATTTAAATGAAAGAACTTTTGCGCCATTTTAGTTCTATTGATTGAGTCAATTAGAAGGCAATCTCATTTATGGTTACTTTGTTTTCAGCCCTTAATAAATCTGTAATTTGAAGCCAGAAAATCTGGCACTAGTCTTGCCAAGAAGTACTGTGTTACCCAGTTTAAAAAACTGGTATTCAGCTGAATCCGGTTTGGCTGGAAGCCGACTCCAAAATACTTTGTTAGGAAAAGGCTACGCAGATGATGATGCTGATGAGCCTTTAACAAATGATCCTAACTTAGTCTACATGTCATTTCAACCTATTAAAAAACCAATTGAATGGTGTAGTGACGTCTTGTTGAAATTTCACTTATCTCCATCATCAGATTATCAGATTTAAGGTCTGGTTCCACCGTTCAGCTTTTACGAGCACAATCTAAAACAATTTCGTTCACTTTCCTTGGTAATTAACAAATTTTTCATCTCATTTCCGTTTCGTTAAGTTTGAGCGCGAAAGTGTATAATTAACTTTTGATGCGTCTGTTTTGTTAGCAGTATTTATAAAGAAAGCATCAGACATGGTGACTTGGTCTGGTGCAAGTTTCTTATTTTTACGTAATAAATAATTTGACGGGTATTATTTTGTTTGTGAAGTCTTCTTAGTAGTGTTGTTTTGGTGTAAATGTTTGTTGTTTGGTTAGGCGCTTGTCTCACCGCCGTCTATTTGCTCGCTAAGGAACGGGACAAAAGATATAGATCTCGTGTGAATAAAAGAGACACATACATTTATAGTCGATAGCTGGCACACTGCCGATGATCCGGCTCTTATCAGTAGTTGATCGTAGCGACAAGAGCTATCAAAGATTGTACTCGCTCAGCGACACTCGCTCGGAGATGCTCGCTTGGTGGTCAGAACTCACCAACCAACGGTAATTTCTACCTATAGTGTGGGTCGGTTTTCACTCGCTTCTCGCCAACTCGTTTCGAGTTACAAGCTTTACTCGCTACTCGTTGATCGCCGGCGGTGAGACAAGTATCTTAGGCAGGCTTTTGCTGGTAGCAATTGAAACTTAAATGGTTTACCAACAGTCGATTGGTTTATGAACCGATGGTCAACATTATCTTTAAACTATCAACTTTTCATCCAAAGGACTTTTCACTCACAGACGTTTCGTCAACATAACTCTACTTCAGTGAATGCTTAAGCAACAGAATGTTTTGACCAATAACTTTCATATGGCTATAATAAAAATTTCAGGACCTTTGGGTACATTTTATAGTCAAATCTTAATCTGGTACCTACCTAAAGTATCTGGGGAAAAAAAAATAAAACACGGATATTCTCGCCCTTTGACTGCTACAAATTTGTGAAAGCTAATTCAGACATGATCCTAGTCTATATGCCGTGTCAGTCTGCCAAGGATACTGGCATGACGCCTATTCACGATCAGTCACGCCTTACCGTGATAGTCGCAAACTTTTGTTTAGCACGACAGGAATGAGATAGACAAGGTTTGTGTGGTTGCGATTTTTAGCACGATTGTGTCGTGGGTATGTCGTGCTGGCGTTTTTTTCATTTGCCGTTTCTGTAGTCACAATGCATTCATGCTACTATGAGTTGACACCGCCACTCTTGACACAAAACGAGTAAAAAATATCTTTTATCCTCTCGCGCGTCTTTTGCTCACCTACCCGTCCATAAGAAAGCGCGTACGCGCATCCTGCATAGGAGGAGTTGACTGCTCCTGTGATAATTTTGCAAGCCAATCATCAAGTTATCTTTGCCTAAAGCAAGTTTTGTCATTGCTATCTCTTTTGCAACGTCAACGACAAAACATTTCTTACTAAAGATGTCGATCGCTATCGCTTGCGATTTAAAGTCGTTTCTACTATAGGTTGTAACAAGACTTTTTAAAGTCAAGGAAGTGTCTTCAATAAATATCTAACCTTTGGATAGTTTCAGGTCACGGCGCACTAGGATGGCACCAAATATCATGGTCAAAACTGTAAAAAGTTTAGCAGGAAAACCCGATAAATTCAATTGTGTGACTAATTAGATTTTATGCACACTCCAAAATACGACTCATTGATTGCTCTGCTGTAGGTTGATAATAGAATAGATATAAATGAAGGCAACTACTATTTGTGTCCATCAAATCAATATTTTTTTTCTTTCTAAACTTAAAAGAAACCAATAAGCTGAACTTAATTGATTTCTTGTTGTACAAAATACCTAAATGGTTTACCTATCTATCTTACCTATTATTAATGAAAACTGCATTGCTGATAAAGTAAATGCAGTACCGAATAGGTATCTGATGATAAACTCTAGAAGCGTAAGACAGGAAAGCCGTATACCTGGTAAATAATAGAATCTCACTGACAATAATTATTGTTATTGTTACTTTATTTCAGGCAACTGTGGCCCATAAAATACAATACAAAACAAACAAAATATGAACTAAGACACACGAAGTGACGGCGTCGTGTTACGCTGCGCGGTGTCGCGTAGTCTACCACGAAAACGTCGGTAGACTACACCCTTCGGCCAAAACTCTTCCTTTAGGAACCTGTCCGAGATGTTGTGTCGGAACCCGCACCACAAACGATTTGAAGTTGGTGTTGTGACGCGGCTCCAGCTTCTCGACCCTCAAGGAGTGTCTCGTCGAGTGATGTAGTCGGGACACATACAGCAACGTCGTAGGTACCGCTGGACGTAGCAGCCTGTTAATGATGCGTAATAATGATGGCAATGATGAACTGAAGAGTCTCAGCCCATCCAATAAAGAAAATCTACCAAAAAACTACGCCTATAGCCCACACTACCTTTGTTAACCAAAAGCTGCAATTAAAATGCGAAGAGACGAAGCGAAACGAAAAATCCGCGAACGTGAACGTTTCGCACACAATAATGTTTGGAACAAAGACGTACAGACGGGCAGACAACTGTTAGTTAAGAGTTCCGGGTTTTTATGATAATGTGGTCGTTTTGAAAATAAATATATTATTGTTGAGTGGTGTGGAGATGGTGATAAAGATAGAGTAAGACGGCTTCTTTATTCCCACGAATGATAAAAGTTTGCAAAAGCTCAATCCGGTACTGGTACGTATATAAATGTATATTTGTTAAAACTATATAGGCTTCTTGAAGCCTGTATATCGCTGCCTGTATATCGCCTGAATGATGAATATGATCAAGGGTATAACTTACTCGCATAGTTAGAATTTTTGGACATTGTCAAAGTCAGTAGTCACTTTGCCGATGTTTTTCCAGAGTGCTTTTGGAGCTTTCGAAGTACGTCAAAATATAAAATTTGGAACGCCGACTGAAACATACGAACATTTGCCCCTGCATTTTTAAAATACTATGAAAAGTTAGTATATTTTTAAGGATGGTAAATCATCAAATGACTACTCCCGCTCTGGGCGGAGCAGAAGGGAGTGTCAGACTCTTACTGACTAAAACCTATCCGTGTTCCTCCTAATGCTCTTTGCGTTCCAGGGCCGCGGTGACTCTTTCGAACAAATTCCGCAACCCTGGCAGGCACTGGCTCTAGCGGGCCCCGTCAGATGTAACGAACCTGCCACCTGAATGTAGCACTTGTGACCGCGACTGTAGCAATTTGTCGGTGATATTAGCCGGATAATATCTCCTGCAGCCTTGCGATTCTTTGCGAACTTTGCAATTACTACGATTGTATCATTAGCGGCTAATAAACGAGGACTATTTTCTATTTCGAACTTATTGAATAAAAATGAGTGTATTGTTTTTAGGATGTCTGACACATTTAGGTAGTCTAGGATCTACTAAACTTACCTGATTGGCAAATCGTTCCTCAATGCATAAGGTTTTCGAGAAATAATGAATTGATCTTTTCATGGCGTTTTTTGTTTGTGATAACCTACATACATACTTGGAGGGCCCTTTGCAATATTAAAACTAAGTAATTAAGTTGTTTCATTTATGCAAATCACTGCTAATTAGAATAAATGCATAATAATTTATTTGTTTAATTTATTCCTTTTAAAACGTTGACCGTCCTAATCTAAGTAGGAAAATCTTTTTAAAATTAGGGGAAGTAAGTAATATAATTGCAAGGCTGAATATATTATAACCGAGGATTACCTGGTTGCGTGTCTAAACGTATGGCTATGAAAAATTATGCAAAAACTTGAGGATTTTGTCTTAGGAGATTTCGTTTTAATTTGCTAATTTTTAGCCCCGGAAGATGGGTGATCTGAAGAGAAGACTGCCCATGAAACTAAGCGACATTATAAAGGGGCCAATAACATGCTTTGCAAAAACGAACGTTTTAGGAAAGATTAAATTTTAAATTTAAATTACCAGTTAGAAGAACCCAATGGTCCTTATTTTGCGTTCAAGTATGGCAAAATCTCAAAATTTTGCATACTTACTTGCTTATATAACAAATAGAGGTGCATTCAATTATAAACTTGAATTAATTTTTTTCAGAGATCCTTTTTTTTAATGATGGGAAATCACCAAATGACTCCTCCCGCTCTGGGCGGAGCAGAAGGGAGTGTCGGACTCTTACTGACTAAAACCCACTTTGCGTTCCAGGTTCGCGGTGACTCTTTCGAACAAATTCCGCAACCCTAGCAGGCACTGACCCTAGCGGGCCCCGCCTACTATGCTGACCTCTCCTTGAGGCACGCGTGGAACACAACGCGACGTCGACCTGGGCCTGGTTCTAATCGGACGGCAAGCTATCAGAGACCGGCCCTGCAAAGTTATAAAAAAACACAGATCCAATCATAACGATAATATAAGTAGGATGATAAAAATCATCCCAAACAATTGTTTTAAAACTACTTATTGCTAAAATTTCAATGCACGGCTGCACATAAGTGCTGGCTATAGAACACGGAGCCGACTTAGCGGTCACTGCTCAACTGACAAAAAAAAACCTTGCCCCACACTAGGAATTTCTCCTGTATCCTGGACAAACATACAAAGTCACATACACAAACCAAAACCGAACTCACGACATGCAGCGCAGCAGCCAATCGCTCAAGTACTGCGCCAACCGTGTCAGTAACTTAGCGTATTAGTAAGTGTCATCGCTTATTGACGTTCAGTGACAGGTGGGCTTTTGACTGTGTTTTTAAATTACATATTTTGTCAAAAGCTGCAGAAAAGATAACTACCATAAAAAATCTCAGAATTTTAAAATGTATGATAAACAGAGACTCGCATGTCAGGCATTACTGATTTTGCACCATCCAGTAAGGACGAGGTTTTTCGAGATAGATTTAGAGATTTTTAGAGAATTACTGCAAAATATTAAATATATTATTTGTATAATGTTCCCCAAAAGATTCCATTTATTTTTATTTTTTTGTTGTACACCTACCACAGTGTAGTCTTTTAAACACAAAGGTTGACTGGTAGAGAATGCCTTGTTGCATTAATGTCGTTGTCCGCCCATGTACCACTACTGTACATAAAGTTTAAATAAATAAATAAAATCGTGTGACTTCTCTATTTTTCAACCATTTTTTTTCAAATTGTAATATTTTAGTAACATCTTTCAGTATTTATTTAGTAGATTTTTGCCGTTTGTACTCAGCGGTCATGGGCACGAATATTCTTAGTAAAGGCGGCTTCAGCCGCTGCCAACGAGGCAAATCCGTGGTCTATGGCACGGGCTATTTCTTATAACACCGTAATATCATTGTTTATGTTGACGACCTCAGCGCAAAGGTTGAGCGTTGATTGTTACAGAATAATTTGTAGGAAGCTGCACATCAAGGTATTTTGATGCTTCCTAATGCAAATGGAAGTCTTTACTGGGGCGTTTTGATTCGCAATTGGTTATTACGTACTGTGCATGTGTGGTATGGGTTTTTTGTATAGATATCTTAATCTGAATTAAACGTTTAATAATAATAATTAAGAGAGGATTTCTCGAAATTCCTACGGGAACGGGAAAAAAGGTGATTGCGCGTACGAAGTCGTAAAAACTAGTAAAATTATAAACTCTGGCCAAATGAGATGAGGAGTAATTTTCATATTACTAAGAAGCGAATTGAATTTGAATGCTTTTTAGTACCGACTTGACCTACTGGATTATCGCGCAGTGAGCTTAACATTAACCTGTCACCATTCTTTAGCGGTGACAGATGCGCTTGAGACGTTAAAACGAACGGTTTTCATGATGCGACGCGCAATTACATGAATTACAGTGATTACATAACTGTCGTGATGACATAACATTTGCTAAATTGCACGTGACCTTAGGTTTTTCTTAGATTTATAGATATAAGTGCAGCTACACACGAAGATGCGATAAGGCTTATTGTTTAAGAAACACGAATTTCTACTTAGGCTTGAGGGATATGAATATGTTTGGTGTGGTGATTGAAATCAATGTTTACTGTGTGTTTCTTTATTTCTTTAAGTGCGACATGGTGTTCTGGTCCGGAAAAAAGTATGGTGGTATATGGCCTCGTTCTCCGCCCTCAAACAGAGTAATTGTGCTGTTATAGTTGTCAAAAAATAAAAGGCCCGTTTTGACTGCAGAATACAACATTGCTTTACTAGTAAGTGTGAAAGATACATAAAAATAGATCTCTTTCGCACTTATTGGTAAAGCAATCTTCTGTCCCTCTCTACTTAGCTGTCTCATCGGACTTATTAGATTTTGGTGACTTTAATGCATTGGAAACAACAATCCAAATTTGATCAATAATTTGATTGACAGCCACGATACCTAAATTTGGAAATTATTTTCAGAATGTACAGGGGATAAGATAATATCAAATGGAACACTTTGGTATCTTAGGTCATTTATTTTTTGTCTTTAAATATTGCTTAAGCAAGTTTTTGGGCTCATTTAGACGGGTTCTTAGCAAATTAGCGTCATGAAGACCAACTAAGAGACTGACTGTATTGATTGTATTTATTTAATCATCAACAAATTCATATTTGTGTCGAACAGTGGTTTTAAAAATACATGTAAATAAATAAAAGAGAAATGGAAGTAATGGGGGATGCTTTTACCCAGGAGTGAGACAGTTCAAGCTGACTTAAAGAAAAAGAACTTGGAATTTGTCTGTTTATTTTTTGTTTCAAACGACTCTCCACGCATTCTTTGATCATATAGTACAGCTAGTATAATACCTGTCTCAGAAACAAAATATCATAATTCCTCAATATAGCCAAACCGCTCACCAACAAACTAACTTCCGCTCTATCATTCAGTTTATTCAAATCTTCTACAAATCTCCTAAAATATTTGCTCACAAAGTTAAAGTTATAACCATAACTCGCTCGAACGATATAATTATTTTCGGAATCTAGGTTAGGTTTTGACAATAAACGCAGGTACCTAGGTACCTAAAACTCGTAGTGCGACCAGATTACTTCAAGAATTCGGCTTGCGTAACCTGTGCTTGTGCAAAGCTAAGTAGAATAGTTACTGAAATTGGGCAGAAAGCCTAGTTCGAACAATGTATGGGCTAATAGTTGCATGTTGAACTCTTTATAACCTCTGGGATCCAGAATTCACTGCGCTGATTGTTGTTCATTTATTTTGATTAGCAATTAATTAATTCATTCATTCATTAAGGACCAATGTAATTACATTGGTTTTTTGAAAAACACTCGGTAATTCTAGAATTATTGCGCTTCATTTAACATCCTGATGATTTGCAAATTGCACATACTTTTTACCATCCTCGTAAGTTTGTGGGTAAGCAGGACTGGTGTCAGTTTTGTTGGCTCCTGACCCCGTAACGACTGTAAAAGATGTAAAAATTACGGCCGGGACCAACAGATTAACGTGTTTTCCAAGACGTGGTGGAATCTCGGTATGTTAAGATAGTCAGATGGTCATGCATCCACGAAAAGACCTCGGCAAGTGATGCTTAACCTCCAAGATCAACCCGTCTGTTATTGTTTGGCCACGACCTCCTCCAGTGACTGCAAAAGGCGGCCTTTGATTGATACACTGTGCCTAGAACGAAAATGTGGTACTTCTGTACGCCTACCTGTTCACTGCCTCAAACTCTAAATTCGCTCCACCTCTCCCAAACCGCTTATTACACATTATAAGAAACTGGATACGCAGTACTTGACTTGAATTCAACATTAACAAGTGGTTTAGTCTAACCTCGATTTAGATACAGATATTATGTGCTTATCTTTCATGTTCAACTGTAGCGGGACAATAAATTCATTTAATTGGTTGCAGGTCCTAATAAATGATTGTTTTAATACATGTATTAGTGTTAGTATGTGGTTAAAGCGGTATCACGATTATGTCTTACTCTCAGAGATCAGCCGGTCGATTCTGCAAATATGGCCAAGTGCAGGTTTGGGTGAACTGATCACGAAGTGAGCTGTCATTCCTTCTTGATTACTTGTATTGACAGCTCACTTCGTGATCACTTCACCCAAGTCTTCACTTTGACATGTTTACAGAATCGCACTGCTGAACTCGAAAGCTAGCTAAACCGTTTCAGAGGTGTTGGAAAAGCTTTGCATGTTGAATTGGATAAATGGATGGATATTTTAATGTTATATGTAAAAGCTCTAAAATGATAAATAGGTAAATAGTAATACAAACCGGAATTTTAAATGGTTTTTGAACAGGTATTCATTTCAATGTGCTGACCGCTATACCTAAGCAAGGGGTGAAATTCCCTGCCGGAGTCTGTCTATCCTGATTGCTTTAACCCGGGGAACTTTATGTCAAGACCCAGCCAAGAGTCTCAAGAGTGAATAGGTTACTTCTAGGCAAGCGTGTTCTATCATCAGGTGAGATGGCATATCACTGAATGCAAAATAAAAGCTGAGGTGTTTGGCAGCCTTAGATATTTATTTAGATCCAGGTATCTGTTGTTAAGAATATTTTTTGGCAATGATTAATGAATATCGTAGTTTTGACAAATAACTTTCGGTAATTATTAAGAGTCTGGCATTGCATAAGTATTTTAATTACCAACATAATAAACATTTTAATGAGCTGTTAAAACAAAATTTCTACAAGATAATTTGTCAGACCATTTGTTATTTTGCATAACTGACTGTCATCATCAATCTTAAGATAGTTTAGCGATCAAACAGATTGTGAGATCTAGATTAAAATCTTAACAAAATAGTTTTCAATTAATTAATTAACTAACTAAATAATGCACTCAAGTCTGGCTTTCGAGAAATAGTCTGAAAAGTAAGTAATTAAGAAAGTAAACGCTTTCTCATTTCGTTTTACGAATACAAAATACCTATTTTACTTTAAAAATTTAGAAAAAACTAGCTATATTCTCTGAGGATTAAGAAATTTTTGAATTAGCAATTTAACATAGAATCCCTCGAATGAGGTAGATAGAGGGAGTTTCTAAAATAATAGGTACGTCAATATTTCGCCAATTATGTTCGAGTCTCATTATAATGAGGCACAAATTAACTTTATAGTCTACTTTTGAGAAATTTCAGTGTCTTTTGTAATGGAATCACTATTTCAAAAGACCTGGGAATTGAATCTAGTACTTCAAGCTAATCTGTAGCATTTACGACCACTAGACCAAGGAAGTAGATAAGTTATTAGCCTTTTAAATCTCTATATCTACCTCTTGTTGTCTGTTAGCATTGGCGGATGTCACTCTTGAAGTCTTTTGCAAGCTTGCAATTAAAATCTATTATACTAAAACTGATACGATCTACAAGATTACTCTCTTAATTAGGGGTTGCAAAGCTCAATTAAACATATAGGACAAGAAACGCCATTATATCACGTATTGTTCAACGACATAATTAGCAGGGGTATGTGTTTGTAATTAGAGGTTTTTGACATGTAAGATATATTACTATGTTTTTAAAGGGTATCTAGATAATTATTCCACCTATAATTCAGGTAGGTACCTAAACTTCTGCAGGTATGTCCATGATGAGCTACATTGCTGAAAATTGTCACACACAATATAAATACTTCGTTTTTATAGTCGCTGTTTGCTACGATCAGGTTTAGCATGTAAATAACTAATATTATTATCGTAAAATGCATCCCTATCTTTTCATCCATTATCAATTCTCCTGTCCTGGTCCCTTGTTACTTGGAGTCGGCAAGTTTTATTCTTGCATTAATCCTTGTGGCTTACAAGGATTAGTGGAAGAACAAAATTTGCCGCTGCCATTTTTCACATGTAACATTCGATTTTTGTTTGGCTTTCTATTCCTTCTTCATTCATCAAACTTTGGTTTCATCACTCTTGTATACCTATGCTTCAATCCAAACTTGTAATAGGAGTTTCAGAGGCTTGAATATTACAATAGACCACATGCATCCGAAGAGTCGGGGTAAAAAAGCAGTGAGATGATTTCAATTAGATGAGGCATGCCACAAGGCTGCGTTCTTAGGCCAATCCCATTTCTCCTCGTTGATGACCGTTGAAATTTAATCATAAAAATCTTGCAAATGCAAATAAACTAACTGCTATTTATTTAATTAAAACCTACTTAAAGTGAAAATATCGTTAGCAATAATTTCTGCAGCAAGAGTAAACCAGTTAAAAGTAAAAGCTTCTACATTACAAGTGCATACATCAGTACTGTAAGTAATTATATATTGTGAGCGTCTTAGATTAAGGCGCAAGTTGTAAACCGAGCGAGTTGTTAATTAGAGCGGTGTATGATTGAGTTTTCCAAGCAAAATACCGATATTGATTAACCGTTACCGGGTCTGAACTGTAAACAGTTAGATGTAGTACCTGTCATCAGAAATATTACACAGTACGAAAACTATCCTTCGGAATCTTGTCAATATCTTCATTTGTTGCAAAGTTTTCGTGAGATTTAGCTACTAGTACTTATTAAACCAAAGGGCCTATTTGACTAATTTTAAGAAATGGTTGCATTCGCATTTTAGTTGTTTATGACACACAAAAAATTTTAAAATCGAAATAAAGTATTTGAAATCAACAAGACAGTAATTATGGAATTATCGTAAATCATCCTCCAGCTTAACACTTCTGACTACAGCAAGAAAATAAAGTTTAAAAAATGTACACGTATTGTCCCCTAAATTCTTACCCAACAAAAATAAACTTTTATGAAACCCTTCAATTAACCACCTATGGATAAATGCAAAACATGTCTTTGACGTCTGTCGAACCAACTTACCACTTATACCTTATGCCCGCAGCGGTAACGATTGCGCGATCAATCTGAAACAGCCTTAATAAAATGTTGGCGAAGGACCACACCTACCGTCAGATTGCTATAAATTATTATTGAAAGGGCATTGCTTCCACATTGAGCTTCGGGCTAACTGAGAATTATTGGTTAGTAAACAATGTTGCCATTGTACTTACCTACCTAAATCACAGGAATCTTAGAAGCTGGAATGGTTATTCGTGCCTTCAATGATAATGTAATTGATTTATTTCGTATGCATAAGTGAGCATTCAAAACGTTCGGCATACATATGGCTGTCTTAAGAAAATTTGAGGTCAGCTAAGCGGTAGTGAAAGAGAATTAAAGTTTGTTTTTAAATTATATTATTGGTCGGCTCACGTTGAACCATTGCCTCACCTGATGGAAAGAGATGATGTAGTTGACAATGGTACTTCATTACATCCGCTCCATTCGCTTGCCTAGGAGTAACCTCATCATATCAGCCGAAAGACGTCCACTGCTGGACATAGGCCTCCCCCAAAGGAGGGGGGGGGGTTTGCCATAATCGCCACGTTTGGCAGGTGGGCTGGCGATCGCAGTGTATGGTGTTGCGTTTTACAGAGAACGCTGCTGCCCATTCTCTGTTGAGTCCCTTAGTCGCCTCGTACGACACCCACGGGAAGTGATGGGATGGCATTATTCTTTTACGGCACCATATGGCACTGGCCGACACCATACGGCGGAAGGAGTAACCTATTCACACTTAACTAAAAGACCTCAGGTTGTAGTTATCAAGAAATACAGATTCCAAGAGGGAATTTAAAACTTGAACAACGTGTGCTAATGCAAACACATTCTAGGTTTAGTCGAGTGCAGTAAGCAAAAGGAAAATACCGTCAAAGCTTATATTTTTAATAAAACAAGCTCATTCTTTATTGTTATGAAGAAAGTAATTCTTGACAAAGAATTTTCGCAATTTACTCTTTCAACTGATAGACCATGACGTCACAAAACCTCTTCAACCAAAATTAACCTTGCAGACTGGTTGCGATAACCATTAACAATCGTACACCGTCATGGTTTGATAACCACATGTATTGGTCGAATGCTATACAACGCAACTGCTTTCTTCAATTAGCCTTCCTATGCATTGCACAGTCAATTAAAAATGTCGGTCAAACTTGCGTAGTGTTATGTATGACAGTGAATTTTCAATTTAAATCGTAGTTTGTATTGGTATTAATTTCGATTATTTATTCGATTTCAATTTGTAAAACAATTTGTCTAATCAGTCATTAGCAAGAAATTGAATTGAAATAACATTACAGCGGAGTGAATGTTAGCGTGACGGTCGACAAAGGCGAATGGAAGAAGAAAACGTGTTGCACCATCCCCTAGTAACATCGGGCAAGGGCAGAAAGATGATGCAGACAACGCTGTCAATTATTTGGCTATGCCATGTGAAGAAAGACATAGTAGCAAGGCTAGATAGGAAAGTATAGAACCTGTTGCTGAGGTGCAGACTGAAAAATACCTTTTTTTTAATTTATTTAAGGTGGGTTTGCTCTTGACTCTAGTCTAGGTCAGAGATGACAGAGACAGAGTCTACAATGGATCGAGCTGAAAAAATGTACAAAAGCTTCTAGACGAAGAGAGTAACTAAACACGAAGCTATGAAGGCCACGTTTTCACTAGTGTTAATTTGAATTAACTCGTAAAACTCTGTACTAATAAAGCGGTCAAAACAGACGGCTTATTTGCGGTAACACATAATGAACAAAATTACTCTTCTATTCACCGTCTAGACCATGCCATGTAACGGCAAATCTCTTCCAATCTAACTTTTAGCCGCACAAAACGTAACACTGGCAACACTGGGCTTACATTAGCAACATCATGAATATTAACAATGTTCCGCAATGTTGCCACACTTTCCACCACGCTCATGGTGAGTGATTGTATTTTGTATATGTGTAATGAAATTAAACCTACAATAGAATGTTTGATTTTCTTCCAAAATTAGTCTGATGTGGTGTCTCATACAATCGAACTAAAAAAGAACATCATCGTCAGCCATGATGGTCGATGAATATATTGACGTGATTATCTGTCAGTCAGTAGCAAACAATAGAGGAAATCACACAAAGTAAACATACAGAAAAAGTAACTAAAGCATTGTGAGCTTTCGAAACATGCTAAGATAACAATCAAAACATGACAGTCGTTTGTTACGCACAAAGCGTTGATGTTTTGGTAATTTTAGAGGACAGTTATAAGTCATTGTCTTAAAAATGCTTAGGCTTTATTTAGGGTTACCAAACTAATCTTGAAACAAGAAACTTTTTAGGAATATCTTTGTGCTGCGCTTATATTGTTTCATATCCCGTGCAAAGGTAACCTTTTTCAATTCCAACATAATTTTAGTTGTTAAATGCAGACCAGTAGGTACTTACTGCCACTAGGTGTAAGATCGTCCTATAAGGATGGGACTTTAAGGAGAATAAAACATCTCAGATGCCGAGTAAATACTGAGTATATTAGGAGAATATTTTTTTTATTGACACATGATGATTCTCTTTCAATGGGCTTTCAACCCAATGACACTCACTCAAAGAACGATTTAGATTAAGCGTATATGATTGACAAATGTTCGCTCCAGTGGCAGGGTCGCCATATAAGGACGGGACTTTAAGGAGAATGAAACATCTCAGATGCCTGTAAATACTAAGTATATTAGGAGTAATGATACGTCTTATATGTACTCACACAGGTAGAATATAATATACTTATCTACTACATCACAGTCCCTTCGTAGTCAGTCAGCCTTTCATGAACACCCACTTGGTATTTCGTTTAGCACTAAACTCAATTAATATGTTCGATACGATGAAGCTTTATAGCTGTCTGATTCTGTAAATATCTCACCGTGCAAGCTTAGGTGAGGTGAACATGAAGTGAGCTGTCATCCATAACAAGTTAGAAGTTGACAGTTTGGTCGCATAAGTAATTTGTGAATTGACTGTCGTTGGAAAAGTTCCAGAGATGTACAATCTTATAACTGAAAGGATTTCGATGCGAATGAATAAACTCAAATGGGCCTCTCTTGGCAGGATTCCAGTAAGGTTGGTGGAGTAAATAAACGACCAAGTGTTGTTCAAGGATAGAAAAATTATGTATTGTTTATCTGACGGCGAGATGGGCAGATAACATTATGGCCATTTTGGGTAGAACCTGGATGAGGTTGACACAGGAGTGTCTTTGACGTCGCGGGGGGAGTTAAACACCTCACTTCCCCCGCTGACCCAAGGTGGCCCGCAGAGGCGGGCCCGGCACCAGCCGGGGATTACGGAAGTCGCATAAGTTCCCACGATCCCCGGCGTAGGTGAGAGATGGAACACCGGGGTGGTTTTAGTCAGTAAGAGTCTGACAGACCCCTCTGCCCGCCCCAGGGTGGAGGACATCCAAGAGGATTTCCCCCCGTTAAAAAAAAGGAGTGTCGTTGGTACGAGAAGAGAGAGCCTAGCAGTGAGCTACGTCAGTTTGTGGATGATGATAATGATAAAATAATAAAGTCTTTTTTCAATATTAGAACTTATATTTTGTCATCCTTAAATTCACACACGACGGAAACACAGCACACCACAATTTAGCTGCCCGGCTCTATACCTAGCTAAAATTAACCGTGACCGGCTGAAGGCCACAGATAGTTGTAATGATTGATGTTACATATTTATATAAACTGCTACTGTCAGGTGCAATAATGTGTGTTACCTTTTAAAAGGTTTGGTTTACACAGTCAAGGTCTGATAAAATAAATGTAACTACAGTGTCAGCCAAATTGTCTGACGCACATAACTATATTATTTGCAATCTCCTCATAAAGAGCAGTAAAAACTAGAAGAAGTTATAATAAATAAATATAATTTGAACTTCCCTCCTTATCAAGCAGGAGACATTTTTATTGGGACAAGCCCGCCACACACCCCCAACCACTGCAATTCCTGAAAGCCAGAATCAACATTGGCGACTAACATAAAAACGCCGAGCCAATGAAGCTGGACGAGGCTCGGAGAAACGATTCTTGGATTCCGCAACGAAATTAATGAGTGTCCGTGGAGTTTCTTGCACGTTCTTCTCCATAGAGATCTACGCTTTGGAACGTGCAAATAGCTTCATGTTTTTGACTGACCAACTTTGACAATTCAAAAGTGCCTGCAAATGGTTTATTTGAAATATACGATATGATTTGATTTGAATCAGAAAATAACAGCGGAGGAGTAGGAAATAAATGCAATGTCAACTTCCCTTTCTTATCAAGCAGGAGACAGTACAGAGCTAGGCCAAATAGGCACCAAGGGACATATATATACAACTGAGTTAAGCCCAGTTGCCAAGCACCACGGATTTAATATCGACACCAATACTAATGGGGCCTAGATTGTGAGCTACGGTGGAATACGAAAAACAATCAAAAACACCGACTTCCGAAATTAAAGTTATTTTATATAAAAAGGTTTATCATTTTTGCTTTTCAGTTTTTTTCGGAGGTTTAATTTTTTTGATTTTAATATATTTAACTTTGGGTCAGCAATAAATCAACATTTAAATAGAAAAATGTCCAATTCTTGATAAAGGACCTGTGTCACATGCATCCAGCTGACTCCCGCGGCCCATGGTATATGGCCTAAAGAAATCAGCTTCCGGATGCTTCCCGAAGTAGTCCTTTCATTAAATCTTGGATTAAAGGAGTTCAAGAAGTGGAAATAACGTGGTGACTTGAAACTTAACCATATTTTTGAGTTTTTATACAGAAAAATCTCTTTCAAAATGTCTATTATTAGCCCAAACTGACATTTAATTCAACAAAGAACATTTCACGACCTTCCCCTTTGTCTCACTAGAATATTATTCAGACTACGAACGCATCATAACAATAATGTATATCATAACGAGCATATTCTTAGTACCTTTGACCTTAGAGTCGAGGTCTTATTAGCCGCATTTTGAACATATCAGTCGTAATTAAACTGCACTGTAATTAAAAACGTACCACGTTAGGTCGTGGTTGTAGTGTTAGAAGAGCGGGGAATGAAAGTGAAAATAATATAGGAATTAGAGTAAAGCGGTGTAAATATGAATTATTTTTTATTATTACTGCAATTATTTTTGTAAACTAAGAAATTGCGCTTTTTAAAACACGCATAAGCACTGGAGCCCAACACTGAAGCGTCAAAACGCTTGTGTGTTCCGGCATTGTTAAATTGACGACGAGGTTATGTTTACACGTCAAAAACACGTTTTAAAAAAGGAGGACCTAAGTGACGCCAACCTTCATTGTAAAATCTTGAGTTCGCTGAAAATAATATAGACTTATTTTTATACTAGAATATAATAACTTTAAAACTGTAGGCTCGGGTTTGACCACAATCTTCCCTGGTGAAAAGCGCCGATGGAGTACCCTTGTCTAGAAGTAACCTATTCACTCTTCGACATCTTAAACGTACTCAGGTTGTAGATAGTTAACAGAAAACGCAGAATCTGGCGGCGAATTCCACTCCTCAACACACAACACACTCAATGTTCAATTAAACGATTCCCAAAACATGTTTTGCATATGGGTGGTGGATTAATAATTAAATAAGTCAAACTTATGGATTACCATCTACCGTACCAAGATCAAGATACCTTGCTTTTGTAATTGTTAAATACTGGTTCATTATCCTACATGAAGACGATCATTAATAAACAGAAAGTTAAGCAAGCGTTAACGATGAGTAGAAAATTGCCTTCCAGACAATACAGATCCCTTTCTTTGTTAAATAATCGAATAATCTGTTTATTGCAAATTTCAAAGCCATTGTTTGTGGTAACGACGCTTTATGTTACTCTCTCTTACGTAAAGGTTCTGTTTTCAAGTGGGTGTATCTCTTTGGTAATATTTTAGGCTTTATAATTTGTATCTTTGAGGTGGTGCTTGGAAATAGTTTCCACCGGTCTCCATCGTTCTTTTATTACCGGAATACTAGACGTACTGCAGATCCGTACTTGGTCGATTCGCTTCTCACATTTGTTATACGATCAGCCAGTGTGGAACTCTCTGCCAGCGTCTGTGTTCTCTTCCACATATTACCCGTCTGCCCTCAAAGCAAGAGTAAACAGGCATCTTCTGGGCACGCTTGCTCGATCATAGACCTCATGCATCGCTTTCCACCAGGCGTGATTCTGTTCAAGAGCAAGCCCATAAATAAATAAAATAGTTTCTAAAAACTGTCAGCCTGTATCATCCCTCAAGTTCATGACTCTCAGCTGTTTTATTTAAAAACTAGTGTGGATCCATCAAATGGTTTGTTAAAACTCTTTCTTGTATCAATGCCGCCACAAGAAAAATCAACGGAGCAAATTTACATCGCAACAAAAAGAACCGCGACGCCATCTATCCAACTAGCAGCGAACCACTATATTGAAATCCTGCATCGTGCAAGCAGAGTTTATCGAGCGATTTGAACGTATACATCAGCCCGAATATCAACTACCGGGCAGTTGCCCGCCAGACACAACAACCGTCTGTTCGGAGGATCCTCCCTTTACAATGGAGGTGTGCAGGACTTTACTCTCTGTTACGCATACCCACCCTCCAAACTCTTATTTCTGTTAACGTTGTAAAGGACGCGTTGAGCTTTTTATTAGTTTCGCAGAGTTGGGGTTTCCTATAGACTTTGAAAAGACTGATTGCTATTGTTTTCGCCGGTACTATATTACGATGTGTAAAGATCAACAGAAATATGTCACTATCACGGTCGCAGGGAAATGACTCTATTCTCAATATTTGTTGTATGCATTTTATTTTTATTAAAATAATAATAAAAAAGTATTTCGGAAATCCATATGGTGTTAGTATTAGGACTTACAAACTATGTTAGTATCACAACAAATTCTTTTTATTAAACTAATTTAAATATTTTTCCGCAGCACCGGGCCCGCAGCTATGTCTACGGGACCAGTGCATTAGAAATGGGCAGTCTGGCTTCACTACAATAACCTTCAGGATGCTATTGGAGCTTCCACGTATCCTGCGCATTAAGGATGCCGTTCTTTTGCGCATGACAGCCTCAAAGTTATCTATGCCTGCCTTGGCAAACATGCCCGACGCACTACAGAACCGCGGAAGCCCCAACAACACCCGAAAAGCATTGTTATACTAAACAGATTATAGAGTACCTATTCAAATTTAGAATTCGCTAGCCAGTACATATTCAAAATAATCATAAGGTTAGATTTTTATAAAAAGGCCCAAAAAGTTTAACAACATTGCAACAAGAGGAGAGCTCAGCACAAATGCGAGATTAACCCAGAATTTGGTCCCTGTACAGTGCTCTAAATTGGAAATTAAGCGGAGCGAAGCTAAAACTACCTATTTCACTCTTCAATCTTACCTCGCCGTATGTAGAAACCTCAGTTACAATACTTACGGTTACAAGCCTTACAACACACAGTACAGACATGATTTCCATTCCGTATTTAATTGCCGATGGTACTACTGCAATTAAAATAACTTCAAATTGCCCATTACCTACTAAATAATTGCTTTATTCTATTTACTTTGCCGTGTTCAAATAAATGTCGCAAGTGTGTGTTAAGATTGTCGTTTCGATTTGGCTTGATTGTCTAGAGTTTGTTGTTTAATTGTACAAGCTGAAGCCAGAAGCAAAGTAACAAGGGCAGCTTATACCTATGAAAAGATGTTTTTTTTTATCGTTTATCGATTTTATATCAAACTAGTTTTCGCTGGCGACTTTATCCGCGTTTCCTGTTCCCTTGGATATGTCGGAAAATCCTCTCTTAGTGCTCCACTCCCCAAAAAACATACATGCCAAATTTCAGCTTCTTATGACTAGTAGTTTTGGCTGTGCGTTGTCTGTCAGTCAGTCACTTGAGTCACGGAAGAGTTTAATATATTAGGATTGATAATTTAATTTTAAAATGAAGCAAAACTGTCGATAGTTGCGACTTTTATCGATAATTTTGTTTCGTTTTATCATTTAAACTTCTCAAGTTTCCTGAAAATCGTAAAATAAGTAATAAAAGTTACAGGTCTTTTACAGTTTATTTTATGATTTCCTACAGAGTCAGCCCTGATTCACTGCCTTAATAAGTAATTAACTAAGTGTGAAATTAGGACCGCGAAATAAACGGTAACTTGTCTACTGTCAAGCTCTATTAAACATAGTTTACCTTACGTTTTTACTTCAAGTTTTTTATTTAAAGGCACATTTGTATAGATAATCGGCCAAGTGCGAGTCGGACTCTCACACGAAGGGTTCCGTACCAAAAAACGAAAACACATGTTTCTTGTATGGAAGCCCCCTCGAATTTATAATTTAATTTAATTTTTATTATTTGTTGTTATAGCGCCAATAATACCTATTACGGTTCTTGAGATACAGTTCGCCAGACAGATGGACGAACAGACGGACGGACAGCAGAGGTACCGTTGGTTACCCATCGGGTACGGAACCCTAAAAACTTTAGGTACCAAGCGCTGTCTACTTAGTGTAGGACATTGACATATACTAGCGTATATGTCAATGTCCTATATTACTAGCGAAAGGACCAGGCCAAACGCGCGATTAAATGGCACTAGCGCGCTGGCCCTAAAATTACAGTTTAGGGCCAGCGCGTCACTGTTGACAGTGGCCCGTGTGCGGGAGTGAACAAATATTTGCTTGTCATAAAAATGCCTAGTTATGTGGTAAAAGGCTGTAAAAATTTTGATACAAAGGTTAAAAAGGAACATGGGATATCGTATCATCGGAAAGTAACCTTACATTAATATTGTTACCGTTAAGTTATTAAATAAACACATTTTATAGCGATTTATATTTTACTACCGAATTCCACAATGGCAACCATTCTGTGGCCGGTACAGTACGCGCGAAGTGCACGAAGTAAATTTGTAGGTACGGACGTAATTTTTGTTTCATTGTTGTACTTAGTGCTTGTAATTTTGAATTTTAGTATCAATGTGTTTTATATTCAATAAGGATAAAACAAAAATATATTTTAAAAAATAAGAAGCTTAGAAACGATACCTACCTAATTGAAACTGAAAATTTAACTAAAAACGCATACGCGCGAACAAGGTTACGTCAAACACCTATGCAGTGCGGCAGTCACGTAATTCGAATGAGTTATCTCAGATATCGCTATTTTTGCTTGCATTATGAAGGTTTATAAGAAATGTTCAGTTGGGCGCATCCTTCCTTTTGAAATCATTGGTGTAGGAGGTTTCTGTTAGTTAGAACGACTGATTTCTTAAAAGTTTCATCTGATAGTGATGAGCCTGAGGCAAGGATGGTTATCTGGTTGACTGATTGGTTCAAGCTTGGCTTGTTGCAGTCATGGCGTTGATTGTGTCTGCTAGTGTAATCCAGCCGAGTTTTAAACACAGAAATATACCTATTGTCTCAACAGCTTTGAGCGTATCTTACTTGGTTTATGAAAATATCGACGCACCACAAATTAATCGCTTTTAACATTAATTTTTCAAAAAGATTTGTTCCAGACACTGGGCTAAATCTCTTATTTGGCTGGCGATAACTTACAACAGCCAATCATTATCAAGTTAAGAGAAAATGCTGGCGGCGAGACTTTGTATGTAAAAAGTCATAATTCGAGGTTTGGCTCTCGACTGTTTTCTCCTCCAATATTGGACTGATTTAAGAGATATTTCACAAACTGAATAAGAAGGATATATACTGTGTCCCAATATTTTCCTTTTTGATAATTTATTAACCTTATAAGCACTAGTACTCTCACAAAATGCTCCACTTTGTCCGATATCTCGCTGTACAAATAGCTATCTATCTCGCTGTAGAGCCCTAGTGTACAAATTTGGCCACTATTAATCATGCTGCAGCGACGTTATGGCGACCGCGTTCCTAAATAAAGTACAAAAGTCAAACCAAAGCATTATTTTTTTGCCGCAACTTAGTTTCTTGCAGATTATTGCATATACAATACATTCGTGCAATTATTTCAACCACTATTGCTAAATGAAAGCAATTTTGATTGTAATCGTTTGTGAAATTATTGTGCATGAAGATAAGTTATGAATTTTTTTCATTGAGCTTCCTTCCTTTTTGAGAATATAATATAGCATAAACAATTCACTGAGTTTGGCAAGAGAGACAATATTTCCCAATGATCTTTAACTGGTCGAAGCGAATGCGTGGTTTGGATTGGAGAGCAACATCACGCATCCGTAGATCATTAAAAAGATTGGCTGATGTTTGTAGTTGGCATGAGCTATAATACTATGAGAACTGTGAAAGAGCAATAGGTACCTAAGTATTCGAATGTACTTCGGGGCATATAAGCGTGATGTTATCTTATGTAGAAATTATTTCGAGGGTGACTACATTTATGACATTCACGGGAATATACACAACGCCACTTAGGTGTAGAAAATAAATCTCTAGTATGCAGCTTCCAAATAAGAAAGCTTTTCCAATGAGGGCTACCGTTTTTGTACTCACCAGTTGGCGCCACTGTCGAGTAAGGCCCTTAATCGTAGCATTACAGTTGATATTACGTGCATGCATTGATATATAAAAAACACACGATGCACAGTCTCGAACAAATGCAACAGTCGAAACTGTCGTCAAAAACTGACATGTATTAAGTGTCATGTGTGAGTTGTGTGTAGTTATACTATAAACATTTTTTTTGCAAATTCAACCTTACACTGATCGCTTAAAGTTGTTTTTACAAAGCAGTGCAGTATGGCGAGTGATGTGCATTTTTTTGCGAATTCAACCTTACACGGATCGCTTAAAGTTGTTTTTACAAAGCAGTGAAGTATGGCGAGCGATGCGAGACTGTTTGAAACTAGCGTAAAATTATACATTGTGCGCTTGTTTTTTGCGGACGTTTTTGAGATGCTGAGTGTATATATATCTTGGGTTTTTTATATATCAATGCGTGCATGTGAACAAAGTTAGAAGGAAAATAATTTATGATACCGTAAACGTGTGACTTAATACAACATAGATCGTGTCGCAGTGTTACGTGGACTCATTATAATGGAAAAAGAAGGGCATATTATACATATCTCCGACAAAATAAAGTTCAATGCAGTGGTCGGTAAAACCGTGACGGTGATCGGCATAGTCAGAGTGGTTTATAGTAAACTATTTCCAAAAATCAAAACAAATAAGTAAAAAACTCGCGTCAGAAGACAAAACAGTGAAATTTAACATTTCGAAGACATCACGCTACACTAGCTCCTCTAGCGGCGTATTCGAACGCGATAGCCCTCATTATTTTAACTTTTGGTTTTCAATAAACGTGCGTCACTATTGCCCAGCTACTGCAACTCCCGTGAGCTATGACTACCACAAAAGCGCCGAGTCAATAAAGTTCGTTCCGTAGAAACGAATCAAGAGGTGAATTCCTATGAAAAACATTATTACAACTTCCCTTTTTATTAAACTGGAGCCAGAACTAAGCAAGGCCAATAGCCTCCAAGGAACATTTACAACTGGGGCAAGCCATGCTGCCACAGACCAAGTTTGGCATTATTGTTAATGGGTCCTAAATTGATCCTGTTTTGTTCAATCTTCAGAAGTGGTTAACAGACTTTGTACCTATTAAAAAGTCTGCCACGCTTTTCTTTGGGTCATGTTCTTCTGGGATTCTAGAATTATGTCAAACTAATACTCTTTTAACAAAGTCATACAGCCAACAGCAGTATATCCCAAAGAAGACACTACAACGTACCTTCAAAGAACCTTGATCACATACCTTAACATCAATATGAACCAGTCACGACTCGATCTGAATTACGACACCAATATTTTTGTACCGGTAATATTGAACTATTACTTATTTTCATTGTTATGCATAATAGGTGTGTCGGTGTCTCAATGTCTGTAGGTTGCCGCCATTTTGAATTTGATTTGAAAAGTTCAAGCTGTCTAATTGTATTGTGATCTGCTGAAAGTGAGCCTAATTTAAATTGGTAATAGTGCAGCATTGTTGTTTATTACTTATTGATTATTATGAATAATTATAATTACAAAACTGAATGTCTATCAGTCTTTAACCACAGGACACTGCGTGATACCTTCAAGAGCCAATAATTTATAATAATGTAGTCTATGTACGTAAGATTAATTAAATACGTGCTTTTAGATTGGTCCCATAAACCACTAGAAGGGTTAAGGAGCTTACAGATTTGCTCGTTTATTCCAGGTCACTTGATATGTGAAGGTTAATTTTATCAAGATTTGCTGGCAAAATATTGTTTAATGCTGACACATTTACGCATCTATTCGATTTTGTCTGAGCTTATGTTTCGATAATTAAGCAAATGTGTAAACGCCTTAAGCCATTTGCATTGAATGATTGATCTGGTACTAAAACTTTACTATCTTACTGCATCGGTCACGAACTCACGACCTAAGTCCTAGAAAGGGGCGGGCAAAGGTTACTTTCGAACAATAAACTTGAATTTGGTTCTGAAAATCTGAACTTATTGCAATTTAAAAATAGCTTAATAATGTTGGGATGAATTCGATGCACTGTCATCAATCTCTAAACAGGAGATATCTTGCGTTATTGATTGTTTCTATTCGCGTGTGCTGCTATTTCTATACCACTTTCGCACTTTCTTGATAACCGGAAAAATGCTGCCATTTATCCCTATAATTAACCACCACAAATCCATTTCCCCAATAAAATGTCACAAACACTACTAAGCAAGACGAACAGGTTACCACTAGTGATATTTTACTCAAATAACCGTTGGAGAAATACCCGCAATTACCTGGATTTTTTTTGGAAAATTTAGCATCCAATTGGGACACACTGCATTTCTCCAGGGCGCCAAATTGGAGTGTATCTCATGAGTCCCAACTGGGTGCCAATTAGACACAATGTATGTGTCCCAGTTGGGCGCCAGTTTAAGCACAGTTTTTGCGTCCCAACTGGGCGCCAATTGGGGTTCAGTGAATATCACAGTCAACTAGTTTTTCTTACAATTCATCAAAACTCTCAAACTCAAAGCATTTAATTCAATTAAACCATTCACAGAAAAAAAAGATGAAGCTATTTGCACGTTCCAAAGCGTAGATCTCCATGGAGAAGAACGTGCAAGAAACTTCACGGACACTCTTTCCAAAATAATAAATTGTTACAAAGTTTTGTTTACATCATGTTGATTTATACACATACATGTGAGAACGATGTAAAAGACGAGCAAGATAAAAGCGTCCGGAAAAATAGGTCATCGTATCCAAACCCCAGTTTTCAAGAACAAAATAAATGGGATTTCTGTATTTCGATGCCCTGTGGCACCCTCGCGTGTGTATTCCGTTGTTCCGCGGCGCGTGTCGGCTATCTGCGAGGATGAGCAAGAAAACACGACGCTCAGCATTCCGCCGTGATGCAGACAATGCTCTGCTGGGCACGGGACACTGAACTGTCAGATACGCATAGGGTGGTGGTGGCTTTCGTTGACCTTTGTAAATATTAATGCTTGTTGGTAAGGACCAGTGGCGACAGGTTTAAATTAAACAATAAAAAGTCGGTGAGCAAGCACCAGTACTAGTATATGATAAGTAAGGAATCATTGTCCTATTAGTACCCGGAAAATGTGAGGGTTTTGTATACTATATCTATAATATGGTTATGAACATTGATTTATATAGCAAGGACTTTTTTGACGTCACAAAAAGGCTCGTAATTGACCTGTAACCAGGCCCGTCTAAACCGAATCAAACTCGCCACGCGGTCGGCAATTTTCGGGAGAGATCGTGGGCGCGAAATATAAAAAAATTGCCATGTTTCTTTATGGGTGAACGCTCATAAGCAAACGTCTTGACGACCCTAACTTTACTATTTAAATCTATGGCTATAAAGCTTTTGTGTTGGTGTACTCGATGTTGCATCATCTGCAGCATAAAAATATTAAATTTTCCATACCTAAAAGCCCTCTACACTATACTAGTTTGCCCTTAAACAATCTCTATGGTCTTGCCTCACACTGTTCTATGCAGAGAATCCGCTGACCTGGCTTCAAGTGAGATTGCGAAACTATTGTCGTGAAACAATAGCTTGACAACTAATAGGTGAACTTGACCTAGCTTGATCCAGTTTTGACTGAGTATTGTATTTGCTTATCTACAAAATTTAAACAGCACACGGTAGCGACATAGTTTTGAGACACTAATTTTGTGTCGTAACTTGGTTCTGTTGAAGTCGCCATATTAAGCCTAAGCCAGAACTGGAAGAAAAAGTCATAGACTCAAACCTAATTCCTGCCAATGACGTGTTATGCACCAATATTACAGCTTTCAAAACAGCATAAGCACTATCGGTACCTAGGTACTAATTGGTAGCAAGATAGCTACGTACATATACGCGCGCAGGGTATTTTTTATGATGGGAACTCATCAAATGACTCTTTCCACTTTGGGAGGAGCGGAAGGGAGTATCAGACTTCTACTGACTAAAAACCTATTCGTGTTCCTCCTAATGCCCTTTGCGTCCCAGGGCCGCGCCGTGGTGACTCTTTCAAACGAATTCCGCAACCCTGGCGGGCGCGTAATATATGGAATCGCTATAGTTCTTATATAGAAAACTTCTATTTATGTTGCCCTTCCCGAGGCCGGGCAATGCATTTGATGTTTATGTAATTGCTACTTATTGAAAAACTAGTGGACGTCACGCGGTTTCACCCGCGTAGCTCCCGTTCCCGTGGGAGCACGCAGATAAAATATAGCCTATGTTACTCCCTGATAATGTAGCTATCCAATGCTGAAAGAATTTTTTAAATCGGTCCATTAGTTTCGGAGCCTTTTCATTTCAAACAAACAAACAAATCTTTCCTCTTTATAATATTAGTGTAGAAGTGTAGATAACAAACTGAAGCACATGCACCACGTTGAATCTCGGGCGATGAATTTATTTGTCAGGATACTTCTTTATTTCGAATTTCAAGTTAGGAAAAACAAAAAGCACCACATTCTAAAAAAACAATCAAGAGTAGCATTACTCACACACACCTTCATAATCCAGCCTTTGTTTGTCTTTGTGATAGGCGAGTGAAATGACGCATTATAACAACTTTCACCCACTCTCCGATAAAAATATCCTTAAACGATCTTCTAAACTGCATTCACATTCAATAAGGAACATGTTTTCTTTGCAATAAAGGCAATGGCATTGCGTGGGTACCAGTGTATCAGGACATTGAACCTAGATATCCAGTGTCTGATCAGCTGAGAACTTGCTCGCCCTTTACGTGAGTGGTTATGTAAATCATAGTTTTTATTCTTCGATCTCGTGTGTGGAGAAAGGGATGGATTGAGGTTCATTTGTTTTCGCTTGAATGGTGATTCATCAGCCATTAATCCTAATATATAAAATTCTTCCGTTACTGAATGAGTGAGTGACTGAAGACAACGCACAGCCGAAACTACCGGTCGTAGGAAGCTGTGGCATGTAGGTTCCTTAGGGAGTGTCGGGGAGCACTAAGAGAGGATTTCCCGAAATTCCTACGGGAACGGGAAAAAACTGGATATGCGCTTACGAAGTCGCGGGTAAAAGTTAGTCACAGTATAAGACAAAAGCCGTGAAGCAGTTAAGCACATTTGGGGGTTTCCTGTCCGTGACGTAGGGTAGACATGTAATAGTTTTATTTCGAAATGTTTTGGCTGAAACTTTGTGCATTGCTTTTAAAAGGTTGGAAAGTAAATTAGACCAGTTTTTTGATGAGGAAGTCTTTGAAAATGTATTTAATACTTGTCAGGATTTGGAACTAAAAATTTGAAAAAGTGGTTACTTGAACCCTTTGGATGTTATTTAGTAGCTATATTGTAAAACTGGCCATTTCTTGGCATGGCCGAGGTTGGTTTTAGGTTCAGGATTGAGGACATTTATGAGAATTTCCACCCTGCTACAAATAAGGGTCTGAGGTGGTCATTTCATGAAATTGCAAATAGTTATGGAAAAGGGCCGAAATACTCCACTCAACGATTTGGCTACGACCGATACCTATATCAACAAAACCTCAGTTATCTATAAATGGATATAACTGATACGCAATAAACACAGCAAATAGAGTTGTGCAACAGTTACTGGTTCAATAACTCTATCATAAAAACTTGATAAAAGCTTCCGAGTCGGTCAACCGCATTCGTTTCGCGAAAAATAAAGAAATTTCTCTTAAATAGAATCAGATCTGTATTGCAAACACGCGTCGTTTTTATGTAACAGTTGTTGCTTCACGGTTTTTTATATAGGGTTAAGTAGTGTGAGTGGTGTCAATTTTATGGTTTTGTTTTTTTTTAGCACTGTTTGATTGTTTTGAAGATGAACAGAAATCTGGCTGAAACTTTGAAGTAAATTGTTACTCAAAAGTTACATAGCCAGATTTCTGCTCATCTAGATTAACCAATTTAAACTTGGTGTTTAGCAGTCCTAATCCCAACTAATATTATGAATACGAATGTGAGTTTGTTTGTTTCTTTCGCTTTTACGCTTAACGTGATTATGATGAATTTTGGTACAAAGACAGATGGGACCTTGAAGACAGCTCTCTCGAGAAATGCTTAAAAACAGCGTGCAGTTGAATCAACTTTTCGTCGGCATTTACTGAGAAATTACATCTGAAAAAAAATAGGTAGTAATCCAAATGATATGATACGTAATTTGGTTTAGCCAGAATTTATAAATCGGTATCACATAGTAAGAAAAACAATCACCTCCATAACGTTGAAATGAAACCATTTTACTCCTTCATTTTTTAACCAAAGGAAAAAAAATATCTACTGCTTTGCAAAACAAACGAAAATAATTTGGTTTTGTTACTTTTTTAAACTATGTTTTATTTGTTTATAAAAAATAAAAATGCGGGTAGCGGAGAGGCGCGTAGAGGAGTAGTTAGCTCCGTTTATATGCACAAGGACATTGGATTGGGATACAAGCCTTAATACGAATCAAGCTGCGAGTAAACGCTAACCCAGTGATTAATAAAATATGCAACCTAGGCTTTCCACGGAAACATTCCGTAAATGTTTCCGTCAGCGTGTATTATGTAGGCATACCTACTGAAAGTAGCAAAATAGCAAATCTATACTAATATATAAAGCTGAAGAGTTTATTTGTTTGCTTGCTTGAACGCGCTAATCAGCGTTGGATAGCTGATTTATCGAGGAAGGCTATAGGCTATATATCATCACGCTAAGACCAATAGGAGCGGAGCAGCAATGAAAATTGTGAAGCAGGCGAAGTTGCGCGGGTCAGCTAGTTCTGATATATAAAAAGTGGCATACATGAATACAATGATTTTATAGGATTTCTAGCTGACCGGAAAACGTTGTTGTGCCATATAAAAAAATCAAATTTACAAATCAAAATACAAAAAAAAATCATAAAAATCGGTAAAGCCGTTTCGGAGGAACTCGATAACAAACACTGTGACACGAGATTTTTATATATTAGATAATTATAATCCTTGTATTCATGTATGCCACTTTTTAACCGACTTCAAAAAAAGGAGGAGGTTCTCAATTCGCTTGTATTTTGTTATATACCTATCAGAATATTTTGTTCGTTCAGCCCTACTTAGCGTTTCTCGAAGAAGAATGAATCATTAGCATATACACTCAATAGATAGAATTATATAGTCTGCAAATATCCACTATATTTAAAAACGGCCTCCCACTGACAAAATCATAAAAGAGTACTAAAATCTGCCTGTATCCATGTTTGACGTTGACTAAGTCCGTTCCGGTCGAAATTGTCCAAAATCTGTTTAATGACGACTATTATGCGTAGGCAAATAATTGCAGGTTATTTGACCACATGGACAACATTATAATCATCTATTTTTGGTGTTATAGTTACATAAGGTGAATAGGGTAATGAACTAATGATTTTATCGGTTGGTGTTATAAAATGTTAATTTTGAGGGTATCCTTAAGATACATACTTTATTTTAGGATTTGACGCGTGAGTGCTTGTGAGCGTTGGCCCTTGAGCTGGATGCCTCTCGATGGGATTAGTCCCATAATATATGCTCAGAGTCGGCAGGAATGGAAGGAAGAGTCTTGACTTCAGAAGCATATATCTATATCTATACTTCTATACTAATATATAAAGCTGAAGAGTTTGTTTGTTTGCTTGAACGCGCTTATCTCAGGAAGTACTGGTGCGACTTGAAAAATTATTTCAGTAGATAGCCCGTTTATCGAGGAAGGCTATATATATCATCACGCTAAGACCAAAAGAAGTGGAGCAGACGAAGTTGCGCGGGTCAACTAGTATAATAAATCTATACATATAATAAAATCGTAGACTAACCGTGTCTGTACATTGAATATTTTTGCGTGAAAATTACACAGAAAACTCAGGAAAAAGGCATAAAACACAAAAATGCAATTTTTGAAATTTTTGTCTGTTTGTCTGTTTGTCTGTGCGTTTGTGGGAGCATCACGCTTAAACCACAGATTAGATTGCAAATCTAAGTACTTAAAAATATTAAGTGATAACCCGAGTAACATTTAGCGTTTATTTCATCAAAATCGACCCACAAAATCAAAAGATATTGAATTTTTAAGTTTAGGAAGAAACTTCCTAATGTATTCTGATGAGTCAGAGCGCCATCTATTGAGAAAAATAAAATGCACGAAAGCATTCAAAATTGTTGAGTTATTTGTGAAACTTATAATACGTGGCAAAATAAGAGTGATCATTTTATACCTTTTCGTTATTGATCGATACAATCGATCCACAAAATCAAAATATATTGAATTTTTAGTTTAGTAAGAAACTTCCTTATATATTCTGATTAGTCAGAGCGCCATCTATTGAAGAACCAAAAAATGCATGAAAGCATGAATGTTACACCAAAACACATTGATTGAGTTATTTGTGAAACTTTTAATACGTAGACGTAGTCTTCTATACATATAATAAAATCGTAGACTTACCGTGTCTGTACATTGAATATTTTTGCATGAAATTTATACAGAAAACTCAGGAAAAATGTATAAAACACAAAAATGCAATTTTTGAAATTTTTGTCTGTTTGTCTGTGCGTTTGTGGGAGCATCACGCTTAAACCACAGATAAGATTGCAAATCTAAGTACTTAAAACTATTAAGTGATAACCCGAGTAACATTTAACGTTTATTTCATCAAAATCGACCCACAAAATCAAAAGATATTGAATTTTTAAGTTTAGCAGGAAACTTCCTAATGTATTCTGATGAGTCAGAGCGCCATCTATTGAGAAAAATAAAATGCACGAAAGCATTCAAAATTGTTGAGTTATTTGTGAAACTTTTAATACGTGGCAAAATAAGAGTGATCATTTTATACCTTTTCGTTATTGATCGATACAATCGATCCACAAAATCAAAATATATTGAATTTTTAGTTTAGTAAGAAACTTCCTTATATATTCTGATTAGTCAGAGCGCCATCTATTGAAGAACCAAAAAATGCATGAAAGCATGAATGTTACACCAAAACACATTGATTGAGTTATTTGTGAAACTTTTAATACGTAGACGTAGCAAAATATAAGTAAAAATTTTAATACCTTATCGTTATTTATCGTTACATACGGGCTTCTTATTTAACGTCTTCCGCTGCCAAATATTTTGTCAGTTTACATGGTCGATAGATGGCGTTGCACTGATGACGCGTTTTTCTGAATTGCGCTGGAGAATCACCTCACATAATTTCTAAACACAGTCGTGTTTCGAAGGAATTTCGGTTTGGTCTCTGAAAGGTCTTAATCTGTTAGGGACCATAATTGGTTAAATCTCTGGTGCTGGTTTCGTTTAAAGTGCATTTATCGTAGAGTCTTAAACTGATTTAGTTTTGCGAAGTTCTGGACGGTTCGACTTGCGGATCAGGCCTGTAGGGTTCCGTACCAAAGTTTCTGTGCTGACGGGACCCTACTGCTAGGCCTCCGCGATTGATTCCGTTTAGAGCAAAGCAACGAACGGTTCGATTTGCGAAACAAGGCTAATAATAATAAATAAAAATCTTATATTTCAGACAGAGTCCATTTTTTGGTTAGTAGTTAGGTTTAGTTTAGGTTAGTAGTTTGTTTTTTTATAATAAGGTATCGTACCAAAGGTGGTCACGGTGACGGGAGCGATCGATTTTGGGAGGCTACTCTCTAAGTCCGAAGTCCGTAGTTTCGGGCTTAGTTGCGGACGTATTCTACTTACTCCGTATCACCTACAGACTTACGATTAGTCCCGAACCCGAACTAAGAATGAATGACAACACAATTTCACAGTACCTGTCAAATCGTGTTATCATTGGTTAGGTGATACGGAGTGGATTTTTTTTTTTTACAATAGATAGGCATACGTTTGACCACTAGCTCACCTGATGGTAAGCGATGATGCGGTCGAAGATGGAGCACGTTTGCCTAGAAGCAACCTATTCACTTTTGTCTTAAAGACTCCCAGGTTGCCCGCAACTAAGTTTTTAATTCGTGCTAAGTATCAAACGGTTCGATTTGCGAGCCAAGGCAAATTATAGGGTTCCGTACCAAGTTTGCTAACGGAACCCTTTTTTTAATAAGCCACCACTGTCCGTCTTCCTTCAGTTTATGCGTTTTATTTTTGTCTCGCTAATTTAAAAAATGTCTTCTAGAAAAAGGTCGAATCTTTCACAATATAGCAAAATTCTTAATCTTCTTAATATATTTAAAACAAAGTCGGGTTTGTTCGAACACTTTTCTAACTCGAGAACGGCTCGACCGATTTTCATAGTTTTTGTGTTTTTGGATTAGTCTTCGTCCGAATAAGCATAATAAGAATTAAAATACAAAAAAAGAGTAGGTAGGTAGGGTAGGTAGGTAGGGTAGGTAGGTAGGATAGGTAGGTAGGGTAGGTAGGGTAGGTAGGTAGGTAGGTAGGGTAGGTAGGTAGCTACCCTACCTTACCTGGGTAGGTAAGGTAGGGTAGCTATGGTAGGTAGGATAGGTAAGTAGGTAGAGTAGGTAGGTAGGTTAGGGTCGGTAGGTAGAATAGCCAGTTGACGGGAGCGAAGCCGCGCGGGTCAGCTAGTATAATATAAAATGCATAAAACCAAAAACTTTAAAGGTTCCCTTGCCCTTATTATCCTACCCCCGTACCCCCCCCCGTAATTACCCCCCTTGTTAGCCTTTATTTTTCTACCATTTATCAAGATTTCGAGCCAAAATCTCGAGTATCTGGAACAAGATCTTGTTATCCTGGCTCTCTAGCATGAAGACCCTTTCAAACATCTATTAAAGAAACATGCGGTACAGCATCACGAAGACACATCTAAAGACAACCGAAGTATATAGATAAAGAAATCAAACAATACCATATTTCCACAGAAATTAGCCCATAAACTACGATAAAATCAGCTGCAAATGTAGTGATATCACTATTAGATGAGTCAGTACCGACTTTCTACAATCAACGCATGACATGCAGAGGGAAGTAAATGAACATTATCGCCGCATCTCATCTGCCAAGCGTTGCGTATCGACGAAAGTGGCGTAAGTGCATTTTCTCATCTTGCTATTTCTGCATTCTGAGTTCTTGTGTGAAGAAAGTGCCTGTCCTAATAGTTCATAAAAAGCCGAACTTGTTTGATGTTGACGCCTCAACTATTGAACTGATTTTCACCCAGTTTTAAAGGAGAACTCAATAGTATATTTTTAATCCCGGAAGATAGCTTAGCTTTTAGAAAAAGCATCGATCTTTTTTATTATTGATAGGCACACGTTTGACCACTATTTCACCTGATCGTAAGCGATGATGTGGTTGGAGATGGAACACGCTTGCCTAGAAGTTAATAACCTTATCAGACCGTTGTGAAAGATATAACTCAATAATTAAACAAATACAAAGTATTGTTTTGCATTACCTTACAAATTTTTTCTAGGTCTTTTTTCACGTAAACAAAAAATTACGACGATGCAGTACGTTGAAAACTCACGTGACATCACTACGACAGTAGAATTTTACTAGCGACGTGACGTCACCAGCCCCCTCTCCCGAGTTTTGATGTATTTTATCTTTGTCAATATTCATTGATTTACAAAAAAAAACAAAAAATACGTGTCCTTTATTTTTCAATACTCTAACTGACGGACTAAATAGATTTCCATTTATCGATGGTGGAAAATAGCCTATTCAGAACGCAAGCGATTTGTAACTATCAAGACGACAAAAGTCGCGAGTGTGAGCTAGGTGGGTTATAATTACTTTCCTTTCAAGGTTTAAAGGCCTAGCAGAATGGAAGTATCATGTTCATCGATAAGGTGGAATGCTGAATACCGCTGATGCGTAATCTACAGAGTGCTATCGTTTATGAGCATCTTGGTTTCATTGCAAACTTGAAATTCTTAACCGAGAGCGTTAAACTATGGAGCTTTTACTACGTGTGTAGTGAGTCTGGATAAAGACTTGTAGTAGTGGTGTTCGGGGTGTTAGGCATGCAATGGTATTAGATGTCTTCTTCTGACTGTCTGTAAAATATCTGTTGCCACATAGGGCTAGGGCACTATCGAAGGAACTATTATAGAAAAGAATTTAACACGATGCTTTTTGATAGTGGGCTTTACTTATCACTGTTAGCCATAACATGAGACTGGCTGATAGGCTTTAGAGTTTTTGATTTGATATTGAATAAGGTCGATGATCATTATTTTCTTGCCATATTGTCACTTCTCAATTTGTCATCTTAGTTGAGCAGACATATCACTAGAAAGGGAGTGACCAATTTCAGCAATATCATCTTTATCACAGTTCACGCATCGTTCGTTGGTTTTCCTTTACTCTTATAGCCATCCAGATTCATAATTAAAACTTTTCTCACTATGTTTACTTATCTCTTCGTTCACGGGCCCACATCATGTCAACCGATCTATTTATTGGATCATCACAGCTCTACATCATCACTATCTCAAGCTTCAAGCATCAAGTCATCATCACCAAACATCAAATTTCACACCATGCAAATTCACCTAGCCTCACAATTAACCTACCCACTACCACCATTTTGCTCCAAAATCACCGCCCGCGTCGCCGCATCGCGTCGCCCCTTGCGCCCGCGCCGTTTGACAATTAGTCACAGGTTTGCGGGCGTGCGTTGACATTGAGCGCGAAGCGTGCGCAATTAGCACTGGTGCCATCTGGAGCGATACATTTTGGTGTGAGTTTAAGAGCTGCCGTCAACTTGAGTAACTTGTGCAAGTTCAGCTGTCTGTGCACTGCAGTGAGGTCAAATTGCACAAAATACTCGTGCTCTATGCAAACGCTTCTTTGATATTAACAGTTGAATTAATGTCTTAATAGAACTCAACTTTTATTTTTTAGAACTCAACTTTTATTTATTAGTTCAATTATTTTCTGTTCCATTCCCATATTCCGTTTATTGAAGTTTTAACACTGACATAATTGATGCTATGCTTAAGTCTTGTCACAGCGCGAGAAAATATGTTCATAACCTATACGTCGTCCAAGGGGTTGCAGTCTACTTAGATGGTCGGAACAGATTTACTCATCGCTGGACACGAAATGTCACGGATGGAAAATGACTTCACGACCCTCATTAATGAGGACAAATGGACGACAGAATTGAGAATCGTCAGGATGTCCCACTCGCATCTGGTTTACCATGGAATCTTTTAGCATTTTTTCTTCGCCTCGCTATACCTACCCTGTGGCACGGCCAAAGTTCGAAAGTGCATGAGATTGCAATCTGGTCCTCAGGTATTGTTGTTACGAACTCGGTCTAAAAGGCTAGGGAAGTTTCAAACTTTATAAATTCAACACAACTTTAGTTTGTACTGGATCCTTTTTCCAGAAAACTTTGCCCTACGTCCAAGTACGACGACTTATTTATTACGAAACTTAAATACCCGAGTACCTTAGGCGGTACGATTACAAAATTGCTGTCAAATCCCTGTTATTGCCACATAGAAACCTGTCAGTCACAATTATTTACGTTGAACAGGTTATAGAATGGAATGGTATATGGATTTCCTTGTTAGTATTTCCTTCACTGTTGGTTGGAAGGGACAAAAACTGGGTACTTACTTGATATTCTTGGTTGTAAGTAATGTTTTTGAGCTTTTTTCTTACTACAAAATAAATCAATCGGGGTTATTACCTAACTTTTGAATTCTCTACCTAAATATATATGTACATAAAATATTTTTGTAAACAAAAATATTTTATGTATACATACATTATGGTACGTAAACAAACGTGACCTTAATATGGTCAAATGGGTTAAATTTGCAATATTGAATGTTCCAAATATAAATTGGTAAATAACTTAGCACCTTTTTATTGGAAAAATAAAAGAAATAATTACGTCATTCATATACCTACCAGATAGGTGATAAATCATGTCTGCTAATAGATATAAATCTAAAGAATCGCAGTGTAGTTCAGAGTATTTAACAAATAATAAAAAAAAATTAAACTCCATCATTATTGAGAGGTTAAATTTTTTTTTCTATAGTTTATCTCAGGAAGTAGGTACTATAGGTACAATTGCGCAAAAAAAATACTGATAGAAGACTACAATATAGTAACAGCCGCAATGGCTAAACTGGAAAATGCACAGCTCGTAAAGAACAGGTGACAGGACCAAAGTAACGGGAAGAACTAATTTGTTATTATTATCTTACTCCGGTCAGCAGTGAAGCGGCATCAATGCCGCCACAAGAAAAACATCGCAACAAAAAGAACCGCGACGGCATCTATTCAACTAGCAGCGAACTACTACATTGTAATCCTGCATCGAGCAACTAGAATTTACCGTACGATTTGAACATATACATCAGCCCGAAGATTGATAATCGGGCAGTAGCCCGCCAGGCACAACAACCGTCTGTTCGGAGGATCCTCCCTTTTCAATGGAGGTTTGCGGGGCTTTACTCTCTGTTCCGCATATCCTCCAAAGCAGCATCAGGCTGGCAAGTACTTATCTATAATTTGGGAAAGAATAAAACGAGCGGTGAAATAACGCTTTCTTCATGAGACGATGTCATCAAAGACCCTTCAATTACTTCTTACAGCCTCAGGCGAATTACAAATAGCAGCAGCCGTTTATAACAGCATTTTGTCATCTCAGAAATGAACTACCATCATACTATTACAAACAACCATTGCACAAAGAATGTAGTTGCTAAAAACTGAAATTCGTGACACTTACCAAAACGCAAGAACTTTATATAACAGGGACCCAAATTATCTAGATTGATAGATACAAAACTAATTTTAGTTAGGTGTTAACCTTACTCAATGTTTTAGCAATTAACTAACAATTTGTCAATTCGTTAGAAATACTTTTTAGGGTTCCGTACTCAAAGCGTCACCAACGGAAGCCTGTTATTTGTAACATGGTTCCGTTGTCCGTCCGTCCTTCCATTTGTCTGTCAGCGGGATGTATCTCGAGAACTGTATTACTGTTGAAAGGAGATGTTCCAAAATGTATGGAGCCTTTGGCAATTTGGGCCAGGTCCTTGTACATTATACTTAAAATTAGGAAAATACATCTAAAACAGTTCTCAACTGTCCTATTTCTTTAAATTGGCTTTTTTTGCTGGTAAAACACAAGAAATTACACTTGAAATTGCAACACTAATTTCTTGTAAAATAAACCCATCATGGCGGTAAGCTGTCATTTTGATTGATTAATGACGTTTGACATTTATTTCTGACATGTTTATTTACCGATAACGAGACGAAAATAACTTAAGTGACATTGTTGTGACAGCTGACAGTTATCTTTCTATGATCTATGGTTTACTGTCATTGTTTTTAAGCACTGAGTAACTAAATCAGTGCGACGCCATGTTGAAAATCGATCAAAGTAATTTATAAACATCAATTAATTTCCACAAAAGTAAACATTTAAATGATATATATGTTTTTTTCCCCGAATTCTACGGATTTTTCTCTTTTTTTTGAGGTAGTGTACATAGACCTGGCCCATTTTGAAACATCTCTTTTTCACAGAGTGTGTATTTCTATTGCCGCTATAGTAGCAAATAATATAAATTATATAAAAAATTTAAGGGCTCCCATACAAGAAACGTGTTATTTTTTCGGTTTATGGTACGGGACCGTTCGTGTGAGAGCCCGACTCGCACTTGGCCGGTTTTTATACAGATAATTAGGTATCCGAACTCTCTAACTTTCGATCAATGACCGTGAGTTCGAGACTTGCAGTTCCAAAGCCATGGTCAAAGTTCGAAAGCGCAATCATTGAGATTGTAATCTGGTCCTCAGGTATTGTTATAAAGAGCTGGTTTAATAGACTAGGGAAGTTTCAAACTTTATAAATTGGCAAGAACTGATGAAAACATAATAGGCTAGTTTCCACCATAAATAAATTGTAAATCTATTTAGTCCGTCAGTTAGAGTATTGAAAAATAATGGACACGTAATTTTTTTTTATTTTATTTGTGATGGGTTTGCTCTTGACTCTAGTCTAGGTCAGAGATGACAGAGGCAAATGGACACGGATTTTTTGTTTTTGTAAATCAATGAATATAAAACGCATCAAAACTCAGGAATTGGGGCTCGTGACGTCAGAACGCACTAAACGATACTACGGCGTGACGTATTGAGAATTTTAAAAGCGTCGTAACTTCGTCAATTTTGGTTTACGTAACAAAAGAAAACAAACGGGTCAAATATTTTTTGATAATCTAACTGACGGACTAATTAATTAGATTTTATCAGTGGACAAGCCTATTATGAGCTAGCGCTTTTAGCAGCTCGTTTGTGGTGAGCTTGTTTTCATTGCAGCATAAAACCTGGATCTAAAATAATTTACTTATTTTCCTCAGAATAATTATCGGAATAGATAGCAAATAAATTGGTACGTTGTTTATCTTAACCACTCAGCCTCCGTCAGCCCCCGGGGGGCAAAATCGTTTTCAAACGTTAGAATCCGAAAATAAACGCAAGACGCCTACAAATAACGTTTAAATCGCGCTAGCGTCGCTTGTCCCGAAAGGGACTCACGGATTCTGGATGGTTAAAGTAATACCAGTCATTTATTAATGATCTTAGCATCCGAGTTAAACTATCTGCAGAACTGTTTTTCCTTCTTTCTCTTAAATCCAACCAAAGTTCGTCTTTAAAAGATTGCTTTTGAGCGATAAGGCCGCCCATTGTGTCACCCTATGTAATGTTTTCGCTATCCTATCTTTTCTGTAACTTATATGGTGTACGTAATAAAGAGCATTCTATTTTAAATATTAAAAGTACCTTTTTTAAGGCTTGTAAATCATCAAATGACTCCACCACTTTGATTGGAGCGGAAGGGAGTGTCAGACTCTTACTAACTAAAACACCGTATAACCTCCTAATTTGCTTTGCGTTCCAGAAAAACTACTCTCTAAGCCCGAAGTCACTGTGACTGACAAATCGTGTTCTCAGTCATTCTTAGTGGTTAGGTGATACGGAGTAGAATACGCCCGCAACAAAGCCCAGAACTACGGACCTCGGGCTTAGAGATAGCCCCCAGGACCGCGGTGACACTTTGTAAAAAATTCCGAAACCTGGAACAGTACCTACCTACGTTACTCTCAGAACATTAAGGTTTAGTCTGACTGATACCAACAGTACTTCTAACCAATTTTCCCACTCCAATGTCAAAAAAAAGGACAAAACACATTTCCAAAACTCTCACAATAAAACGTCAAAACTATTATATTATTATCAATCCGTGACGAACCGCTCCACATTTTAACCGGGCCCTCGTTTAGCACCAACCTATGGCAAATATCAGTCACCTACCATTGTTCGCGTGATAATTTCACGAGCTCAATGCTCCGTTTGTCATGTGGGCTTGTTTAAGGTTTAAGAGGCCTTAAGTGTGAAGTATAAGTGCTGGGGTACACGAGTGCTTCGGGATTGTCTTTTGTGAAGCTCGCTTCCCGAAGCGAGCTAAACTAGCGAACTAAACATTTGCCTTCAAACAGAAGCTCTAGACCCCGGTCTAGAGCTTCTGTTTGAAGGCAAATGTTTAGTTTGCAAAGTGGTTCTATTCAGTTGAAAGTACTATTAAGGCCTGGAGACTCAGTGTCCCGAAAAATGTCCAAACAACACATTTTTTGTACGTCTCGATACTTTTATGAATTATCTTATTTAAAATTCAATGTTGAATGTAAAAAATATTTACTTCCTACATATGACCCTTTATGCCTCGCGTGACGATAAGTATCTTATTCATATTTTTTTTCTCAGATTATCTAACTAATTATGTGCGGGTAATTCGATAAGCTACCAACATAACTACAACCACATATTGTCGTATTTTTAAAGTTAACACGGTAGTAAACACACATACAATAAGTTTGATTCGATACCTTGAAATATTAATTGATCGATGCAGTAGTGAATTGATGAATTTAATAAATGCTTTGGTTAAATGGTTAAATTTATGGGCTTCAGCTTTCAATTTGAATCGGTCAGATAGTACGTGACCCGTAGACGCTAATTAGTTACAATATTGATGTACTTCCTACGTTTGAACAAGTCAATATGATTATGATTAATGTATGTAGGCGGTTTGCAATCACGATTTTGTCCTAAATTGTTTAACGTTACTGTTAAGCATACAAATCGTTACAATTTTGATTTAATTGTGATTTTTTACGCCTTTATTTTTTTAATATTGATAGGCATATAAAGAGATTAACGACTAACCTCACATCTTTTAATAATTGTCACCATGAATGCTTCGCTCTGCTTCCGAAGCAACTCGTCTACCCCACCACTCATCATAAGTTGTCAAAGAATTATCGTGAGACTCTAGGGCATGTCGTGATAACTTCGCAATTTTGAGCCATTTGAAACCATTTTGTTGACATGCTCGTGACAGAACGATGAACATGGTAATTAATTTGAACCTCAGCAACGATTTTTGAGTGCAACGACACGAATTTGAAACGTTTTGTGAATTTTTTGTTGCGTTACAGTTTTGAGTTAACGAAAATTATGCTAGGGTTGGCAAAATGTTCGCCCTTAGACTTGCTCCCATTGAAAAAAATACTTACTCTTCATTATGTACCTACATGTAAGTAACATTTTCTGTTACTTACATGTGATAGATGAAGAAACAATTGATATTTTATTTTTGATTATTTTTATCACCTAATTATTTGATTTTATTAATTGACATCAAAATATTTTGTTATGTTTGTATTGTTTAATTTAACTTTTTATATCTTTATTGTTTTTATTGAATTGATAAGTTAATTTCTATTATTTAATCATTAATTCGAATTGTCATTTCATATGATTCTGTGTATCTAGTACAATGATAATAACTCTCTGAACGTGTTGGTAGGTATTTACTGTGTAGAGAGTAATTGAAATTAATTAAATAAATATTAAATAATTACATAGCGTGACACAATGGTCGACCTTATGGCTAATTCTACTAATTATAAATTAGTTCACATTCGTATCGCAGTCGAACTTATTTTTGACAGATTGCGACTCAGATGCAAATGCGAACTTTGCCAAAGTCCCATCTCGGCACCCATGAATTTATTTATCACAGCACTTCGCCCGCGACTTCGTCCGCGCTGCAATTTTCTTAAGGATCCCTATTTTTAAACTAAAACCTTCCTCGAGAACCACTCTATCCATTGGTGAAAACATCATGAAAATTGGTGAAGTAGTGTTTGAGTTTATCGCGAACAGACAGACAGACGCGGCGGAGGACTTTGTTTTATAATATGTAGTGATGCCCACGAAACATGCTTAATAAGTGCCGAGATGGGATTAAACCAAAATTAGTAGAACTGGCCCTGATAACGCTAAAAGCGATCTTTTAAAGATAAATTACGCACCGCAACCCCCGCCACTACCTATTACACATACAGCTTTATCGTTTTCCCGAATGTACAGTTAACTTTCGCAAGGGTTCAAACCGTGACTGATATATGGCTCTTTCTAATTAAAAACTAAGAAGAGGAACGTTGGGATGTTGCTAAAAAGCGCTAAATTACGCATTAACTACATTACACTGCCCAGATTAGCATTAAAACTCATTTAAAGAATTTGACGCCACATTTATTTAGCTGTCATTGCCTTAATGGCTTTTTCTTAATTGAGAGTTTCGTGAATATACGCGAATCGCTAAGGCTTGTTTACATAATATTAAATGGGATGTAATGATGGGTTTACATAGGCACATCTTGGTTAAATTGCTAAGTTATGCTGTTATAGGTCTATATTTTTTTTCGTATGAATCATATACGTAACTTAAGGGACAATAAGGAAGTACAGAAGGTATTATTTTTTATTTTAATTTCCCATATTCAAGAAAAAGAATAACAATTTTGGTTGAGATTTAAACAATAATGCGTTTGAAGTCGTAGATAACTAGTAGAGTAGATACTCGTTATTCTTGCCGCAATACAGGTGAGATAGTGGTCAAACACATGCCTACCAAAAGTATAAAAAAAAAAAACGAAAGTGCTGGTACTCGGTTGCATCTGGTTAGAGTGTATGCCGACCCCATCCTAGATGGGAAAAGTCTAGGCAGGTTGCGTTTCACCCATCAAAACCCCAATTTATGGTTACCAAAATTATTATTATGAGCCTGTACTATCCCACAAGGCCTCCTCCACCTGAGTTCCACCTGAGTTTGACGAGCTGCCGGTCGATTCTGTAAACATGTCGAATCGAAGGCTTGGGTGAAGTGATCACGAAGTGACCTGTCATTCCATTTTGATTACATGGATTGAACTTTACATGGTTTCAACGTATTTAAAAAATCGCATTACTGGACTCCTTCTCAAAGGACTGGCCCAAAATTGCAGAAGATACCAAAATGCTGAAAGAAAAAAAATCCATTTCCTTTTTGATAAGAAACAGAATCTCATTCCAAGATTTGTAACTAGATATAGCTGTATGGTGACTACACAATCTACAGAAAGTATTCATCGAAACAATCTAGACGTGACTTTAGTAAATAATTGGAATAAAATAGCCATAAAGCCTCCGAGTCGAGACCGTGAACGCTTCGCACGTTCTCACTAACCACCGTCTAATTTAAAGTATTTTGCACTTGCCACTAACTTTTACTCGCGACATTGTCGGCATGCTTTGTATCTTCTACATTATTTGTTTCCATTGCATGTGTTTGAATGTCAAGTATTCTTTATTTAGTTGTATTGTGCTTTATTGTATTTTTTTGTTTTGGTGTAATAGTCCACTTGACTTTCATTTGTTCTTCAATTTATTCAATTATTTTTTCTTGTTATGAGCAAGTAAGAAATAAATGGATGGATATTATGGACTTTTATATTTGGCTCAAATAGTCTTTCAGCTTGTGAAGCATGTCTCTTATCATTATGAAGTAAACTAATAGGAGCGCGACGTAAGAATTTTTGGGAATCAACTATTTTGGATAAGTGACATTTCTTTAGGAAATATACACAAATTCTTACGCGCATATTCCGTTTCTTTAAGTATCGGCTGTTTTTCAGTTAGTCACTCAGTAACGGAACATTTTTATTGGTATACATTGCCTGAAGCATTATATCTACCGCCTTAAAAAATGCCTTATTCATTCAAAAACACCCTTATCTTCATGAAGACTTACAAAAACTAACAGTATCGAATGGAATTTATTTCTGGTAGAAATATTTAAATAATCTCAGATCTGCAGGCTACTAAATTACAAATTCAGGTGATAAGGCATCGACAATGGTGTGGCCGGGAATACCAATTCTATCTTTAGAATTCTGGTAGCTTGTCCTACTGTAACCAAAGCCTTGCAGGTTTGGCAACAGGAAAATATTGAAATGAATGCTGTTAAGCTTTGCCAAGATCCGTATTTTTTAGGATTGAAAGGGTAATATTTTGTTTATTTTTAGGTTTGTTTTAAATGCATTCTTATTTCAATAGTTTATATTTATATATAGTTACAGAAGACTATATATAGTTTATATATAGTCTTCTGTAAACACTAACTTTCCTTCAGTCGAAGGTGGTTCATAACTACAGTAAAATTATTGGTCAAAGACGCTTTTAACACATCCACTTACTACCGAAAATATATTTTTATTTTCGGCAAAAGCTCTTAAAAGCTCTCTTTTCTTCTTCTGGAGATATATGTCATATCTGAATAGGTTTGAAACAATTTTGTTCCTATTAATCCACAAAAAATATTTGGGAGAAAAATGTCTCACAACAATGCTTGGCACCTGGTAGATGGAGAACAAAATTTGTCCTTTTAAATTCTGTCAGGTTTTCTTTGTTACAGAGCTCCTAATTAAAATCTAATATTAACAGAATATATGAAGGGACAGACACATATAGTGCTTCTCAAATACCACATAGCTATCGACCCTAGAAATGGACACAGTGCATAGTAATTTGTAAATGTAAGCGGTCTAAGTCCATGGGACCTTCAACTTTGCTATAACACTCCAAGGAGGTACAGTTACCGATATAATTATAATTATTACGACTATTTAGAGTAGGCAATTACAGGACAAACCGATCAATTGATTGGTGATTGTTTTTGTAATAATTTAATTTTAAGTGTACTTGATGGTAAGCGATGTTGTGGTCGACTATGGAGCATCACTATCTTGAAATAACCCATTTACGGTTGACTTAAATACCCCTACGTTACATGTAGTTATCAGGAAACTTAGATTCTTGAAGGAAATTCCACTTTTTAGCTATACGCATACTGACTTATTCCCAAAAAAAAGTGTACGTATGGGGGTGGACATGCCAATGTCCATCATGCGACGATGGAACTTAGGATTAGGTTTTGTTGTTCGATAATAGAACGGGCTTCATCATCATCATCATTTCAGCTGAAAGACGTCCACTGCCAGACACAGGCCTCCCCGCGCGTGTCGCCACATCAACTGGTTCTGTGCGTCTCGCATTCATCAGTTACCCGCGACCCTCACCAGGTCATCGGAACGGGCGGAATTGAATTATGCAATTCCTCGAAATATGTCTTTGGAAGAAATGCTGAGGATCGAGTTTGATGACTTTCCAGCGATGGGGTTAATACTTTAGACCTTCAAATTTGTCGGTTCGTTGGCTCTGCTCAAATTAAAAGACCACAGGACATGCGATTTATATCGAAAAGTATCAGGCTAGTCCAGAGTTTTGCCAGCCCGCTGTATGTGGGATAAATGGAGTCATAAAGTAAGTATATATCTGTACTTATTAATATTAGCAATATTAATATAATACAAATTTTATACATTATGTTCTTACGTCAACTGAATGAATTCACTATTAAATAATATCTTTAAATATTACTTCTCATGGATCGGTCATGGATTATTGGAATGATATAACTTTTCATGCAGATTTACAAGATAGCCTTCAATTATCGGGTTATTTACGCATTTGTTTGATGTCCGTCACGAATTATGTTTAAATAGTATTCAACTTAGGACTTAAAGAAGAGAATGTAGTCCTCCGTATTCTGGTAGTTTCCAGCGTATTCCATCGTCATTATTTTAGCCAAAAAATGTCTACTGCAGGACTTAGGCCTCACGAAGCGTCGTCACATCAACTAAACTAATGTTTTCGCATTCCGAGGGCTAACGCAGCCCTCACCAGGTCATCGGTATGCCTTGTAAAGCTTTACAATCACATAGGTAAGTACAAAATTCAATTGAGTAAAATGAACAGAAGATATGAAATGGATAATAACAAAAAAAGCGTTTTGACAGAGGCTACAAGATAATGTATAAACGGTAACTTAATTCAACTGAGACCATTTTAATGGCTCCGCACAGATCTTTACGTCGATTAACACTTAGCCTAGAAATAGTCAAGAATATGAATGCATAGTTTCTCATAACTAATGCAATCGCTTGAGAAAAATTCTGGGACATAATGACAGTCATCTATTACAATATTCGTATAAAACTAATATAATACCTACAATATTTGTTACGTCTAGAATGGTGGAATTAATTGAATTCGTTTTTATGTAAAAAGTTAGAAGGGAAGACGGAGATCGAGATGAGCGTTGCGCTGACCCCAAGTCATTCGAGACACCAGGAAAGGCAGAAGTAAAGTAAGGAGACATTTGGACAAAACTTCGTCTCGAACTAACCGATAGAATGCTTGTCCTAAGAATATGTACTACCTAATCCCAAGTTATGTAATTTAATCATATAAGTAAATATTAGTTCTGACTACCGATTATTATTGACTAGCTTCTGCTTGCGGCTTCACCATATGTCATAATTATCATGTTCTTTCTCTTTAACTAACTAGCTTATGACAGGTTATATGCATTGATATAATATTGTTTTTTTTTTGTTTTTAATTACTTGTTATTATTTTTTTTTTATTTATCTGACCATGTAGGTCAATTCGTTGTTCTTTTTTATATTCATTTCTATCATTATCAGTATCATAGTGTGCTAGCTAAAAAGTTATAAATTTCGTGTCATGTATTAATTACTTGGCATACTTTTATATTGATTCAAGTTCTTAAAACGTAACAGACAGATGTGTTGCTGGGGAGTTTGTTGGCCACTTCTTCTCCACAGCTAAAACACTAGGAAGTGGTGACGAGCGGGCGTTTTGGGGGACTGTCTTTTGTAAAACTTGACGTTCAAAACGTGCTGGCTCTCAGCCTAATTTGAATAAACGACTTTTGATTTTGATTTGATTTTGATATTTTTCGCTCCCGTGATCCCTAGGGAACATATCCCCGGGATGAAAAGTAGTCTATGTGCTATTCCAAATTATCTCTGTGTGTGTGTGTATATGTGTTCTGTCTGTTCTAAATTTCATCCAGATCCGTTCAGCCGTTCTGGCGTGATTGAGTAACAAACATTCATCCAAACTTTCGCATTTATAACATTAGTTAGATAAAACATTGGCTTGCGAAAATTATCAATGCTTTGACATTTCTATACGGAAGACTTGCGTCTCATGGTAAAGAAAGCCAAGTGGAACTGATTGATTCGATCAATTATGTAAAAACAATGCTGACCCAGATTTGACGTGGTTTTTCTCTAGGGAGTTGGATTCCAACGTCTTTTTTTGGTTCGTAGATTAGTAAAAATTGCTATTAGGTTCAATCAAATAAGAATTGATACTAATTTTAACCGTAAAATCCAATTTTTATGTTTAATTAATTAATTTTAAGTTCTTTCAGAGATATCACTGTTGGTCAATAAAGACTGACATTGTACCCATAAATAAAGTTTGAGTAATAAAATTATGTGCAAGTATTTTTGGTGTAGAATCAAGTTTATTCTATCTTTAGATTTACTTTCGCACGATGGAAAACATGTATACGCAGTTAACGATTTAGAATCTACTTAATTAAAAGGAAAAACACCTGCTAAATAGTAAACAAACGCGTTTAAACCATAGAGAAAACCCACTCCTACCCAATACGTCAAAACAGCCTTCGGCAGCTCATCATTTGACCAAGTTTAGCTAACCAGTACTAAAACTCGCCAACTATTTAGTCTGCGTACCAGAATGTCACTGCACTAACCCGGTGTCAAGGTTGCCATATACAAAAATTCTCAACAAATTCCTGCTATTGTATCACTGGCCGTGACCCCGGATCGGGCCAGTTCAGGCCATTTTGGGTTACTTTAGGCTAATTTACAGCTGCCGGTCGTGATTTCAGCCTTAATTCCTTCCTACGTACTATTAAAGATAATCCTAGGAGTGGTATAGTAACAGACTTACGTAAGGAAGTTTTACTAGTAGTCGAGCGCTACCCACGTGAGGATTTGACATTAATGACCTTTGTAAATTTGTTTGATTTGTTGCTAAAGCAATTTGGGAACTTTCAGACTGTGATAAATGTAAATAGGCAAAAAATAACACTTTTGCACGTCAGTATTTTTTCGTCTATCAAACCAAATGAGTTCGGTGTTTCCTACCCAGAGAGTTGCGGAATTTGTTCGTAAGAGTCACCGCGGCCCTGGAACGCAAAGAGCACCAGGAGGAACACGGATGGGTTTTAGGCAGTAAGTGTCTGACGTTCCATTCTGCTCCGCTAGAGCGGGAGGAGTCATTTGATGATTTCCCATCATTAAAGAAAAAAGTTACCCAGAGAAGAAACACCTAAACTAACTTACAGGTCAAAGTCTCTTTTACACTCCGAATACGGATTCTATGGAGTGCTGGGCGTGTGGCAGTGGCAGACCAAGGAAATTATGGATGGATTTTTTGATAGATGATAATGTCTGAAAAAGGTTGACTATTGAGACAACGACTGAGAAACATGGAAGAAGAAGACGCGTAGCTTCGTCTCAAAATAAATTGGCTTATGAATTCATGATGATTGTCTGAGACAACCCTGTAAGTTATGTCGCCAGTCAATGGTAGTGATACTAAACCTCGATGCAATTTACAAGCGAATTACTTGTTTTGGCGATAGATCATGCTAGGAGTTCCTGTTTGTGATTTTACTCAACCTGGTGATCCATTATAACGTGTGGTCCACTGAAAAATCATCATAGTTCTACTTCTAATTATTAAAAACGATCATTTTTTTTCACACATAAAGAGAAGTTGTGCTAATAATTCCCTTGCGCTTTCAACGCCTTTTGTCAGGAGTGTTGAAAGCATAAAAATTAAATTAAAAGTTTTCCACGGGCTCCTGGTTCTCAAATAAACATGTTTGAATTTTTTACCACCATCGATAATTGTGTGACTAGCTGACCGGCGCAGAATAATGATCCGCTCCTATTGGTAGTAGCGTTATGTTATATAGCCTATAGCCTTCCTTGATAAATGGCCTATCCAACACTAAAATAATTTTCGAACAAGTTCCTGAGATTATCGCGTTCAACCAAACAAACTCTTCAGCTCTATAATATTAGTATAGATTTACACATATCCTTTTTAATATTACCTATGGGAAATTGAGGACACAGTTACAATTTCATGCCTAATTCGCTGGACCGATTTTTTTCTGCATACAGGTGCACAATAAAGTATATAATAAATAATAATAGATCAACGAGCTTTTGCCCGCGAATTCGTACGAGAAAATCTCGTTTTTTCCCGTTCCCGTAGGAATTTCGGGAAATCCTCTCTTAGTGCTCCCACACTCCCCAAGAAACCTACATGCCAAATTTCAGCTTTCTACAACCAGCAGTTTCGGCTGTGCGTTGTCTGTCTGTCACTCAGTAACGGAAGAATTTTATATATTAGGATAGGACCCTGGCGACGGTTATAGACCAATTTTTTTGTGAAAATAAAACTTGAAAGCGAGTCAATCCGAAGTAACTAACTACTCATAAAACTAATGAAGTTGCAATATTGCCAATAAAGCTCTATTACGAAATACTAACAATACCTTAGGAAAAGGAATCTTTACAAACGACATTACGTAATGCTTTAATACGTGACTAGGCTTAATAATGAAAGTCAGTTTATAACGAGAGATCCCTGATTGGATAATGTTATTCTGACACTAATGTGCATGCCTCCATGGATAAAGGAAACGTGCTTAGGATAATACAAGAAATAATGGACTTTTTACTTAAGACTATGTCAACTAAGTGCCCGGAGACGTTACTCGCAGAACAGATCGTTAGTCGATGGGGTCAAAATATTCTGGAGGGCCGACCGCGTATCGGAAGAAGCGTTGGAAGGCCTCTCATACATAGACACAGCATCAGTCGTTGTGGCGACACATGGTGGAGGTCTTTCGGTTGAAATAATGGTGATTATGATGACGGTATTGTGAACTCCTTGACTGCACGTCACTGGCAGACAAGTTAGTCGTTGGAACTTTGGAAGCGTCCAGCAAAAATATAAATTGTATTTGAATTATGAATGGTAGAAGTATACACGTCAGTGATGTATTAGCTTCCTTATAAGCCAAATGGCGTAAATAAGTATTCGTTTGATCTTAATTCGTTTTTACCCGACTGCGCCGAAGGAGGGTATGTATGTACGTATGTTAGTATATTTTTTTGGCACGCTCTGCAACCTAAACGGGTCGATGGATTTAGCTTGAGAGGTGGCGTTAGATTCGCCTTGATTGTGAGAGTGACACTGGGTATATAAAAATTAAAATGGCCGAGATTTGGCGCCATAGTATGTCCAAAAATATAACTCGCTAAAATTTATTAAATAAAAAAATCGACTTTGTCAAAAAACTCGACCGCTAGAAACGACTGAAAAGTTCCACACAAGCAGTCTGATGCAGTTGGTGGCATCAGATCTGTGATTGAACTGCATCAGACTGCTTGAAAAGTCTTCAGTACCTAGTATCACGAGCAGCGAGCGTCCTGTGATATTACAGTATCAACTTTAGTTACAATAGCATCAACAACTTTTTATACCTTCTTACGCATAAACTTCTGTATTGTTTCTTAAGTTGATATACTGATATTTGTTATGTGGCTTAGTGAGCCTATTTTTTTATAAGTTATTGCATGTTGTAAATCTAACATGTAAAGTATGCTAACGTGCTTGTGTAGACTTTGCGAGAAATGCTGAAATTCCCAACACGTTGCGCACGCTTCGTAGTCATTGTACGTTTGATTTCTATATGAGAAGATTGGCATTCGTCCTAAACCATATCACCATATACTGAGAAATAATTACTTACTTATAGGTAGGTATTGAGACAAATAAAGGCTTTAAGGCGGAGATACGGCTCAGTAGCTGATTTTAAAATGAGCATCATGTCTAAACGCCCATTCGTAATTTTTTGAAAAAATATACATAATATTAAAAAATATACATCAGACTATTTTCTTAATAATTTGATATATGAAAATTTTGAGTTGTATTCGTTCAACATAGTGTAATTAATTTGTAAAGTTATGTCTTACACGGACATAAAAACGACCATTGGACCAAAACCGCTGAACGTACTTTAATGGAATTTGCACCGTCTCAAAGACAATTTAATTATATACATTTTGATATACGGCTATTTTTTTAAAGTCATAGAATAATTAGGAAAGTACAAAAAACTATTGAATTTTGATTCGCGCGGGTGTAAAACGTTTGCGTTTTGTTCCTCCAAGATCGCTGGCGGACATTGTCGTCTTAATATGCTTCGTTGTTGCAGAGTAACTTGTGCATTTCGGTTTAGCCAGACAGTCTTCTCCCAATACCTTCATTATGTCAGCCGTAAGACCTCCTTCACTGCTGGACATATGCCTCCCCAAGTGTGACCACATTGACCAGTCGTGTGCAACTCACTTTCAGCGGAGTGTCATTGGTTCACCATGTGGGAGGCCTTCCAACGCTGCGTCTTCCGGTACGCAATCACCTCTTCAGAACCCCTCGGCCCCATCGCCAATCTGATCTATAAGCAACTTGCCCTGCTCACTGCCACTTAGGTTTGGGCGAACCATGTTTAATGTTAATCAAGGATGTCTAATCTCTTTTTGCAAGGCAACCTTTGAGCAAAAGGAATTTATAGAATAACAGCTATCTCTACCCCGTTTTTTTTATTTTTGAAGGATGGCAATTCATCAAATGACATTTTCCGCTCTGAGCGGAACGGAAAGCAGTGTCAGACTCATACTGACTAAAACCCAACCATGTTCCTCCTAATGCCCTTTGCGTTCCAGGGCCGCGGTGACTCTTTCAAACAAATTCCGCAACCCAGCTATATTCCGTGGCTTCAGTCCCGTCGCCTATCCCTCATGCACCGTGCATTTACCGGGATAAAAAGGCTAGGAAACCCAGCAATTAGATGAAAATAGTAATAGGTGAACAGCGATAACGATGTAGTCAAAAGCTTCGTTTAGGAACTTTCGCACGTCAGCACCAGACGATATAAAATGCTCTACAATTTTACAACCGCGTTTTACGATTCTTGAATTTAAATGTACGGTGAAGTTTATCTGATAGACTATACGATTGTTCTCACTGCTATGGTAATAGAATACTAATTTTGGTTAGGTCTTTGGTCTTATAAAACAGGATTTCTTTTGTTTTCTTCGCAGTGCTACCTGAATTTTAAGTTGTTGGTTGCGAAATCTTGCCTATGTGTATAACGTATTTTTTTACGATTTCTGGGTAATAAAGTTAGTTAAGTACTTGAAGAGGTTTTTCGAATAATTGTGTTATGGTACTTTTTTGTTAAATAGGCTGTAAGAATATTACATTAGTCCTCAGCACCTCACATTGGAAAATAAAAATAATATTCATTTCATAACACATTAACAACAAAAGCTAGTCAAAGTTCAGTTGCTATCTATTCTAATATTTTAAAGCGGAAGACTTGGTTTATTTGGGTTTATCTCAATAACTGCTGGTTTGAATTGTTTTTTTTTGTAGTGTCAGATACCCTATTTATTGAGAAAGGCTATAGGCTATTATATCATCACGCTACGACCAATAGGCGCGGAGCATTAATGAAAAATGTGACGCAGACGAAGTTGTGTGGGTTAGCTAGTATTTCAATACAAACAAATAGGTAAAGTAAAACAACAAACCTCTTGTCCACAAAAACTAGATTACATAAGATAAAACCAAATTGTAATTACTTCAGTTTATGGGCTATTCCGGTAGCTCGAATTATACCTAATGGCATAATATGTTGTACAGTTGTTCCTTTTATGTACCGCAAAGTTTTTACGTGAATAATAAACAAAATTGTGAGTAATCGTTGTCTTCTGTGACAGAGATGAGGTAGTTAGGTATGAATGTGGATGGGTAAATGAAAAATGCAGGGCAGAGTAGCAAGCAAGATAATGTGTTTTTGGGAACACATTCATTGTGCCTACAGCTAAGGAGTGGAGTTCCTTGCCAGAGTCGGTGTTTCCTGATAGCTACAACCTGGAAGACTTTAAGTCAAGACTGAATAGATTACTTCTAGGCAAGCGCGCTCTATCTTCAACCCCATCATCGCTTACCATAAGGTGCGATAGTGGTCAAACGGTCAAAAGTGTGCCTATCTATAGTAAAAAAAGAAAAGACAGATATTTATAACAATTTGTGGAATTGATAAAAAGGCAGGAGGATGCACTGCCGTGTTGATGGAGACTTAAACGCAACGAGGAAAATAGGTACGGTTGGAAAATCTTACGACTTCGTTTCAGGAACAAAAGTTCGAGCAAAATAAAATGATCAACTGTCAAACGCGCATACTGTTGAGATTTCACGAATCGACCATATCGATTCGCGGTATTCAATAGGTACTTACCTATTTGTTTCTTCTCTGTGTTTTGAAGATGCTTGAAAAGCCGGTTATTATAGATTTTGCATAATCTATGTTTGTTTTCTTTATAGTTACGCATTCAAACAGGTTATTACAAAAAGTAAATAAACAAATGCAAGAAAAAAAAGACAATCAAGTCAGTGACAGTAAAAAAATGTGAACCGGATTTTTTAAATTTTTACGTTGTGAACTGCATTGAATTGTTTATTTTTTTTATAATAACAATTTGTCTAGTTATAAAACAGTGGTTTTGTTAGGTACCTATCATTTATTTATCTGTAACCTATAGTGAATTGGGTCAAAAATGTGAATAAAAACTAACCAAAACTATTTATCGCAACTAATAAATTTTAAAGACTTACATCATTCCCAAATTGTTCGCTGCTGACATCCAAAACAGACGACAAGGCAGCAGCCAGTATCACTTTCCTCCAGTACATCACCATATTTACATAAATGCACTAACTAATAACTAAAATAACCTCACATTTTATAAAAACTTTAAAATACAAACAATAATAAAAAATGTTTTCAAAAAGTCCGCCATTTTTTTAATATTCCCGTGCGTCAGTGACAGCTACCATAGAGAAAGATTTTTAGGTAAAGGAAATCACATGCTTACAGCCTATTTGCTGAGAGATTTATTTGAATTTAGAAGTGGTATCGTATTTATTTACGTCGGAAACCGCGTGGTTGCGAGCGGCAGTGCGCGTGGTTCCGCGGCGTGCGACTGCGAGGATTAGTGCAACAGATACAGAACAAAGTGTTAGATAGTGTTGCGACTCTATCGACATACTTGGTTGTTTACTATTTGCATATTTTTTTTTTTTTTAAGTTTTATGAAATCGTGCAATACAAATAAATATATCGCTTTATTATTATTTTTTAAGGATACTCGTATAGTTGTACGGTGTGTGTGGTTTTTGTTTCCTTTGGAACTATTTGGGACTTTTGTTTGTGGGGTCAATTAAGTTTCTTAAGGAAACTTACAGGAACTCCTTTTGAAATTAAATTTTCTAAAGAAAAGACTATTTTAACTTTTTTTGTTATGGCTCGGAATGTAGCAACTGGATAACGGTAATAGGCTCGCCCTATAAGACTTAAACACATCTTTTACCTGGTGAGCTATTGGAGGGCCTAATTTAAGTAAATACATGGTCAGTGGTTCGTCTTAGGGACATTTCTGCGTTAGCCCACGGGGATACTGGTGTGACTTTATTTTTTGTTAACCTGTACCACTCAAAGGCAAAGGCCTCCCCCAAGTCCTTCCAAGTACTCTTTTCCCGCGCCACCTCGTGCCAGCCATGAATATGCTTGTTATATTATTTTATTAATTCACAAACAAACATTCCATCGACAGCACCCCCTCACTAGCCTATTGCAATTCGGAATTGTAAAAACTATTTTCCCAAACTATGTCAGCTGTTTGTTTTAGCCACGGATTTTACTTTCATTTCAATTAAAATGTTAATGTTACACTAAATAAAAACTGTCTATATGTACTAGCGTTGTTTGGTGTCGTGGGATCGGGCACATGTATCCTGCAATGTTGTTTTTAGTGCGACTATTTTGTAGTCTGCCTGTTGTAATTGGATTTGTTTTGTCTGTGGTTTGTAGTGAGAGTGTCCTTGTGTTTCCTGGCTATTGTGCAGGATCAAATAAAATTAGCTAGTAAAACTCGACAGAGTATCGATTATATTTCGATCTTCTTCTTATCATGTGGGCAGTAAGGTCTAACGACCACACACACCCTAAACGCCCAAGGGCCTCTGACATGGTTTATTTGACGACCGCCATATGGCGGCCGGGACCACCGGCTTATACATGCCTTACGAAGCACGGAATCATTTTTTTATCAGACAATCAGGTGATTCAAGCTTGCAATGTCCTAGCCAAACTGGAAAACAACTTTACAAAGTATGTTTCTTCCCGTGGGAATCGAACCCACGACCACCGGGTCACAAGGCAGACGCCTAAACCACTCGACCACGGAGGCAGTATATTTCGACAAAACAAATTTAAAAAATAATTCATAATATTTCAGCGGCCGTTGACCCCTTAGTTAGTTTAGTAGTTATTCTTGTTTTTTTTTCACTGATACCGTGTGTGGTTAAAATTTGTGGAGTTTTACACTCATCACCATCATCAACCACTGACCGACTTCGGCCACTGCTGGGCACTGGCCTTTCTTTTCCTGTTTCAATCCCCAGGCTCCTGTGCTAACTCCATTATGTAGTGAAGTGTATATTCTTTAAAAAAATACGAACCCGTCATAGGTGTATGGGTGAAAAATTCATCATTATCATCATCATATCAGCCGAAAGACGTCCACTGCTGGACATAGGCCTCCCCCAAAAGGGGGGGTTTGCCATAATCGTCACGCTTGGATGGCGATCTCAGTGTATGGTGTTAAGTTTTACAGAGAACGCTGCTGCCCATTCTCTGGTGAGTCCCTTAGTCGCCTCTTATAACACCCACGGGAAGTGATGGGATGGTATTATTCTTTTACGGCACCCTACGGCACCGGCCGACACCATACGGTGAAAAATTCGAGTGGAAGGAATCCTTGCGATCGTCGGGAAGCACCATCTAGACAATAATGTTAAAATTATTTTAAAGGCGAGTTGTATTAACTGGTTCCTCAGATTTTACTTCTTCAACTGAGTTTTTAATTAGCAAACTTCAAGATAAGTTCAAGAATATGCTTTGGCTTGCAAGTTCAAATAAGGCAATTTTCTAGATCAAGCACAAAAATAATTTCAGGTTTTCTATAAATGGAGTGGCTCATCTCCCATCGAATAGTTTAAATTAGGGTATTTATTGAAAAAAGATGAATACGATACAGTGCGTTGAAGAGACGCGTGACGTCATGTCGCTGATAAAAATTGTACCATCATAGTGACGTCACGCGTGTTTTCAACGCAGTATATAAGTGAAAAAAAAATACTTGTCCAATATTTTTTAGTAAATCTATGTGACGAACTAATTCGATTTTGTAAATAAAATACCCTATTGCCATTATCAGCGTAGGTGTAACAGCAAAAAGGCTTTTAATAGGCAGGCTAGACGAATGCAACTTGTTTAATGAAATCAGGAATATTTCTTATCTTAAAATGTGTCAGGATGCTTTTATCTACCACCCACTCACGCGCACAAAACGTTTTGGGAACACATTCATAGTGCGTACAGCAAAGGAGTGGAATTCCCTGCCGGAGTCTGTGTTTCCTGATAGCTACAACCTGGGAGTCTTTAAGTCAAGAGTGAATAGGTTACTTCTAGGCAAGCATGCTCCATCTTCGACCACATCATCGCTTACCATCAGGTGAGATAGTGGTCAAACGCGTGCCTATCAGTAGTAAAAAAAAAGTTTATTTTGTGATGGCCAAATATAGATTTCTAATTTGAATAGTCTAGGCTTTCCCTACAAGCTGTTTCCACGATGAACCAAATAAGGTTAAGGGAGGATAACTCTCCTGCAATACCTCTAATATTTAGGTAGAACATTTAGAACCATTTACTGCCAGGTGACCCACCTAGGCCTTAGACCTACAAATAGATCCCAGCCGCCGCAACAGGAGAAGACGCCCCGGGCGTCGGGAGTCGCAGGGCGATTCTCGGCCACCGTAGGCGCGGGCCTGCGGACGGCGAGCATTGGGTGGCTCGCCGTCCGATCAGAACCAGGCCCGAGTCGACGGCGCGCTGTGTTCCACGCGCGCTTCAAAGAGCTGTCAGCATAGAAGACGGGGCCCGCTAGGGCCAGTGCCTGCCGGGGTTGCGGAATCTGTTTGAAAGAGTCACCGCGGCTCTGGAACGCTAAAGGCATTAGGAGGAACACGGATGGGTTTTAGTCAGTAAGAGTCTGACACTCCCTTCTGCTTCATCCAGAGCGGGAGGAGTCATTTGATGATTTCCCATCCTTAAAAAAAAAAGACCTACAAATAGATCGATCTCTAACATAGAGAACACGAACACAATGCTTTTACTGATTTATTATAATAAATAATTGCAATAGCGGAATAGTGAAAATGTTCGCTATGAGGCAACAGTTCCGCTTCGGTTCGCGCCGCTCTGTGTAGATCGGAACAAATGGACAATAGTGGCATGGAATCGCTTCACTATTCAAATGAAATATTTTTTATTTATTAAGACTAAAAGCACAAAGGTGCTGTATATTTCTAAATAAACTTCTTCCAGCAGACAAAAAGGACAATAAACAATTTTGATATAAAATAAAGAATAAAATACTTGGTTAGATTGTTTGAATGTTTGCTCTGTAGTTGAGGCAAAAATAAATAAAAATGGACTATACTCCTTGTCATTCCTAAGGTCTAGTAGTTAAAATCATACATAAATAATTACTACCGACTAAGCGTTTTACATAAAGCAGCGTTCTATACCGCAGAATGGGTCGAACTCGTATAGATATCTTATTATTTCTATCTCCCAATACAGGATGAATAACACAGTTATTATATTTGCTAAAAAACCAAAACCTACGGTACAACATGGTGTGTGGTTTTTTTTAGTTTAAGGTTATCTTCGTGTAATTTGTTTTAGCTTGGTGTACAATAAAGTATAAAATAAATACAGGTCGAGTTTTCAAAGTATTTCTTTATGCGATTTCAGACTTCATATTTGTACATTGCCTATTATTATATACTTTATTACTCACCAAACATTTCATGGCTCCCTCATTTGGCAGCCCTCACTCAATAAATATATACTTCACTAGTGGCCCGCTCCGGTTTCGCACAGGTGTATTTTTTTACAATATTTTTTTTCATACAAACCTTGATTTGGCAAGTACAAACATAACGAAAAAAAAAGAATTATCCAAATTGGATTACTCGTTACGAAGTTATGCGCGTACATACATTTCGACTATTCCTTTTTATATGTATAGATTTCCAGTAAAAAATTGAATACCAAAAAGCATCTCCTCATAGAATGCATACCCTATTTCTAGTCAAAAAAGTTAAAACCTAATACGACTCGACCCCACTTCTTTTCCATGTTACAGATTGGTTTCGATATGTCACCTCGCACGGCATTGTTGCGTGCTTTCTCCGCAGTCCGCACAGCTCCGCCACACGTCTGTAATACTATTGTGTACCGCGGAAACAAAAAGAGACACAACAAAACACTACACCGTAACACCTTATGTATCATATTCTAGCAAATAAATAACTTGATTTAATTTGATTTGAGAAAGGGCTGTGCCGACCAAAACTTTAGATGGGATTATTGGGAAATTTGCTTAGATATATGCCTCGTTTTGGTGGCTCTCATAGCATAAAGTTGAAATATTGAAGAACAAACATCGACTCCACCGCATCCTTTTCCCATGTTACAGATTGGTTTTGATATGTCACCTCGCACGCCATTGTTGCGTGCTTTCTCCGCCGTCCACACGGCTCCGCCACACGTCTGCAATACCATTGTGTACCGCGGAAACTAAAAGAGAAAGGGTTGCTTTATGGCTCTATGCCAACGGAAGGTTTAGAAGGGACACTATTGGGAAACTGTTTGAATATTTGTATGTTTCTGAAAGCAGCTTCGTCTTTGTTTTTTATTTGTGATGGTTTTGCTCTTGACTCTAGTCTAGGTCAGAAAAGACAGAGACAAAGTCTACGATGGAGCGAGCTTACCCAGAAGGAGCCTGTTCACTCTAACTTTGAAGAGATTAGGGTTGTAAGCGTTTGGAAACACACACGCAGGCAGAGAGTTCCACTCCTTTGCTGTGCGCATTATAAAAGACGTTTGGAAACACTTAGTGCGAATTGGAAATAATACTAAGAGAATATCCTCCCGGAATAAAAGTATCTTGTGCCCTATAACAGGATATACCCCGTATGCTAAATTTCATCGAAATACGCTGTTCAGACGTCAAAACGTGAAGAGATAGCAGTCATGAAACAGTTATGAGCACACCGATAGAGTTACTTTTGCATTTTTAAAATTGGTAGCTAAATAAGTATTGATTATGGATTATAATTTTGGGGATTTATAATGATAGTTTATTGGAAAATCAAACACAAAACACACGTTCAAATTGGCACAGGTCTCACCTGCTATGCTTCAAGTAAAAACGATCACTGCTGGAATTTAGGCCTTTATCAAGCATCGCCTTATAGTTTAGTCCTGTGTTCTGTTCCTGTGTCCTTATCAGATCATCGTCAATCTTTTGGGAGGTCTTCCAATGGTCCTTATCTTATTAAGGCGGAGATACCTGAGAGTAGCTGCTTTTAAAATGAAAATCACATATAAACGGCTAGTTGTAATATTTAAAAAAAAAATATATGTTACATTAGACTATTTTCTTAACAATTAGCTGAATGAAAATTTTGAGTTTTATTCGTTCAACACAATCTAATTCATTAGTAAAATTATGACTAACACGGACATAAAAACGACAATCGTACCAAAACCTCCGGGCGTATTTTAATGGAATTTACACTATCTCAAAGACAATATAACTATTTACATTTTGATATACGGCTATTTTTTTTTAAAGTCTTAGAATAATAAGTTAAGTTCAAAAAACTACTGAATTTTGGGTCGCGCGGCTGCTAAACGAGTGCGCGTTTTGTTCCCTTAAGGTCGCTGGAGTATGTCGTCGCCTTAAGGCTGCTCTCTCGAAAAATGTTTAAAAACAGCGTGCAGATGAAGCAACTTTTCGTCGGCATTTACTGAGAAATAACATCTGAATAAATTAGGGAGTAATCTACATGATATGATACGTAACTTGGTTTAGCCAGAATTTATGTATCGGTATCACATAATAAGAAAAAAAATCACGAAATCACCTCCAAATCGTTGAGATGAAACCATTTTACTCCTTCATTTTTTATCTAAAGTCTTAAAAAGTATCTACCGCTTTGTTATACAAATGAAAATAATTTGGTTTTTTTACTTTTTAAAAATATGTGTTATTTTTTTTATAATAAATTAAAAATGCGGGTAACAGAGTGGCGCGTAGAGGAGTAGTTAGCTCCGTTTGTATGCACAAGGTCATTGGCATGTATACAAGCCTTAAACAAAATGCTTGGACAAACTTTTTTAAAACGCAGTACCTGCCCACTCATGAATATTATGATCAACTTATACTTTGGGACTCGAAATCTTTGATACCAAATCTGTAAAAAAAATTAGTTGGTCTATTCATTTTGATGGATTTACTACGTACTGCATTTGTATTGAATAACTATTGCTATGGGTTTCTTCTAACCCTTGGATACGAAACCCTAACAAAGATTTTTTAATGAATGTTCCTCATGATAGATACTTTCTTAAATCCCTTCTAAAACATTGCAAGCACTATACCAAGTCATCACCGAACCGTGTCCACCTACCGTTGGTCCTTTGTCTCCACTAAAGGCACATGTTAATGAATTAATTAGTAAAAATAACGGTTCCGTCCGTCTGTGTGTCAGTGTGCCAGTGGGAACAAAAGGTGTTGGATAATATTTATCGTTGTTTCGGTTTTTAGGGCGAATTTACGGGTAATTTGTAGTTCCATTGTTTGTTTGTGTACCCGGTCAGGAGGTCAGAGGAGGTTTTTCTTTGCTCTTGGTGTTAATAACAATAATAATAATAAATCATTTATTTCAGATAGGTCCGGATCCATATTTGTTAGTAAAATTGCTTAAAAACTAATGTTAGTAATAATATTCTAATTGAGTGGATCCAGGTGGACTCATCGATGATGGTGGCAAATCACTATATGACTGCGTGCAGCCGTATCCAGCGAGCCAGCATCGGAGAGTCCCACCGGTCTGCCAGCGCGCGCAGGGATGTGAGGCATTCATCAGTTTTAAAAAGAGTCTAAGATCCTGTCTTCACCAGCTATTGAGGAAGTAAGGTATTATTCATGTTGTAGCTTTAGGCTTGTATTCATGCCAATGACCTTGTGCGTACAAACGGAGCTATCGACCCCTCTACGCGCTACTCCGCTACCTGCATTTTTATAATAAAAATGATATTTTTTTTTAAAAAGTAACAAAACCAAATCATTTTCGTTTGTATTGCAAAGCAGTAAATATATTTTTTATACTCTTTTGATAAAAAGATGAAGGAGTAAAATGGTTTCATCTCAACGATTTGGAGGTGATTTGGTGATTTTTTTCCTATTATGTGATACCGATAGATACATTCTGGCTAAACCAAATTACGTATCATGTCATGTAGATTACTATTTTTTTTAGATGTGATTTCTCTGTTAGTGCCGACGAAAAGCTGCAGAATCTGCACGCTGTTTTTAAGCTTTTTTCGAGAGAGCAGCCTTAATTAAAATGTTAATAAGACCTATGACAGCAAATCTTATTTCTGCCTTTTCTGTGCGATAGCTACAATTTGAGGTTTTTAATTCACAGAAGATTTTTAAAATTATTATGAATGCAGCGGCAGAAGTCATGCAGTTTATAATCCACATGCTGTCCAAATCCTCCACACACGTGCGTCTTTGGGGACCTGATGCTGCAATAAGCCTGACCACCTAGTGAACAAAAACTATCAATAAAGTTTATTATCGATTCGAAACGAAGAAGGTATCCGCTTATCACAAACGGATACCTTCAAACACAAAATTCACTTGTACTGTGGGTCTTAAAAGGACATTTTAGAAGAACGCTACCCGTCACTGTCAAATTTTCCCAATCTACCTTGAACTGAAAGCGTTAGCGATAAAGATGAAAATGACATTTGACAGATTATTGTGTGATTAATATTATGATTCTAATATGATTTTATTGAAGTGGCCTTTTTATACCCGCTGATCTATCCTCCAAAGCAGTTATGTTTCATTCTTAGCAACGGTCATATTGACAGTGTTAGCGACAGGTCTGTCAACCCCGTTGCTAGGCAATGTAAGGCAAATGACACGCAGCTAAGGTGCAATCGGGTATTATGCTCACAAGAGAATATAAAAGATTTGCAAAAAAAACTTTTTACAAAAAAAATACAACCGACTTCCAATTAAAAAAGAACACTACAAAGTAAAAAATTACTTTCATTTCGGAAGTCGGTTTCAAAATACAAAGAAACTACCAAAAACACGTGTATTTTTTTGTAAAACGTTTTATATTTTTCACTTTTTAGTGGTACCTAACAACACCACTGGAAAATCGCAGTTTTCGGTTCATAAATGACGAAGTTATGAGGTAACAAATATAAACAAAATACAACCGAATTGAGAACCATTCTTTTTTAGGAGGTCGGTTAAAAACGCGTAAGCCGCCCCGTTGCTAGCCAACGAACACCAACAATTCCCTAGCATCGGACTTGCCAGATCTGTTGCCAACAGACAGCATATTAATATGCTCTAAACATGTTTAGAATACGTAATAGGTATGAATCAGCCACCACACATACATTTATCTCATCTGTGAGAGTTCAATTACCTTTTGACTTTGATGTTCAATAAACTAATTGATTAGTGGTATATATGATACTAGCTTCTGCCAGCGGCTTCGCCCACGTGGTCCCTAGGGAACATATTCCCAGGATAAAAAGTAGCCTATGTCCTTTCTCAGGCTCTTGACTACCTATGTACCAAACTTCATTTAAATCGGTTCAGTAGTTTTGGCGTGAAAGCGCGACAGACAGACAGACAGACCGACAGACAGAGTTACTTTCGCATTTATTATATTAGTAAGTAAGTAAGGACTAGCTTACCCGCGCAACTTCATCTGCGTCACAGTTTTCATTAATAGGCCGCTCCTGTTGGTCGTCGTAACGTAATGTTATATAAGCCTTCGATAAATGGGCTATCCAGCACAAAAAAATATTTTTTTCAATTCGAACCAGTAGTTCCTGAGATTAGCACGTCCAACCAAACAACCAAGAAGCCAACTAATAATGTTATATTATTTAATTATATTTTATTTCAAATTTAATTATGTGTGTGTTGTATGTGTCATGGAAGCAAAATAGTCAATTTAATCAATAACTTGTAGAAATGTGATTTAAGATTGTTGTTTTTTTTTTCCAAATATCTGTAAAATTGTTTTTATTTATATTTTATTAAGATGTAAGTATTTTTTACTTTTGCATGCCGTAAGGTAGAGTGTGTTGGAACTGTAATTTTTTTACAATATCGACAACTTTGTACCCACATTCGTCGCAATAAAATATATTTCTGATTTCCGAACTAGTAGCGTGAATTTTCCCGAAAACTCTCATTGGCATAAGAGTGATTATGATGATGAAGTCAGCACATACTGTATCTGTTGTGAATATACCACGTTTTTTCGAATTTTCGTTCGATGACGAAGCATAATACATGTGATCTGAAGACCTCGGGTTCCGTACCCAAAGAGTAACCAACGGAACCCTATTGCTAAGCCTGCGCTGTCCGTCCGTTCGTCCGTCTGTCTGTCAGCGGGCTGTTTCGCAAGAACCGTAATAGCTAGACAGTTGACATTATCAGAGATTGTGTATTTCTATTGCTGCTATGACAACAAATAATAATAATTAAGGTTTATGGTACGGAACCTTCATGTGCGAGTCCGACTCGTACTTGGCCGGTTTTTCATACTTTTATAGCTGATCACTATAGAAAAGGACGAAGTATAGTGGAGGACCGTTCTCTTGAATTGGGATACAAACATACCAACATAACACATAGGAAAATACACAGATAGTTTAAAAGTCATTATTCAAGGTATTGTTCAATCTTAATTTATTGACATTATTACTAATTGGAAGAGAAGCCTGCTTGCACAATAGTGTAGTGACACTATTGTATAATCTTACTAGTATCTATACTTAATAATAATAATATAATATTATAAAGAGGAAAGATTTGTTTGTTTGTTTGAATTGAATAGGCTCCGAAACTACTGGACCGATTTGAAAAATTCTTTTAGCATTAGATAGCTACATTATCAGGGAGTAACATTGGCTATATATTATCCCCGTACTCCCACGGGAACGGGAACTACGCGGGTGAAAGCGCGTGACGTCCACTAGTTAGGTATAAAAGCAAAAGTTTGTCTGGATGTATGTTACTCAATCACTGGACGTAACTTTTTATCCCGGGAGTGTGTTAACTTGGGATATACTATTTCCGGGGTGTACCATGCTAAATCGAAAGCCAAATAATCGAATATCAATTGATCGAACACTAAAAATCGAACGTCTAAATAATCGAACGTTCATATAACGAATGGTTCGAACATTCATTAAAACGTACACTCAATGCATGGTACGCTGGCAGGAGTTATACAGGCTATAAATAAGAAACAATTAACTATCTTCATCTGCCAAGCTTATTCCCAACTTAGTACATTACTATGTTCTGCCAGCGGCTTCGTCCGCATGATCCCTAGGAAACATACTCGCAGGATAAAAAGTTATTCCAGACTATAATCTACCTCTGTGCCAAATTTCATGAAGATCCTTTCAGGCGTTCTGTTCTATTCATCCTCACAAACTTTCGCATTTACAATATTAGTAGGGTATTAGGATCGGCTTCCAGGCAAACCGGATTCAGCTGAATACCAGTTTTTTACATGGAGCGGCTGCCTACCAAACCTCCACAACCCAGTAACGGGGTTACACGGTACTTGTTGGCAAGACTGGCATTAGATTTTCTGGTTTCTAACAAACCTTAAAGACTGCCAAAGATCTACAAATGACAGCAGAGACCAACGGCTTAGCGGGCTTTCCGAGGTACGGAGGAGTCTTGGTATGTTAAGATGGTCACCAATCCACAGACCGACCTTGGCAAGCGTTTCTTAACCTTGAAGATTGACCCGTGTGGCTGTTATTCTTTATCCACGAGCTCAGGCTGTAATGTAAAATCGGGCTGGTTTCTCTCCACGACTAAGCACGTATTTTGCGTGCAGGTGGGACATATGTGTCATTCGATCCACCCCAGCTCCCCAAGGAAGGCCAGCAACGCCTTCGTGTTACCAAATATCTCAAAGAGGGTACCTGGGTTTCCGAAGTACTTAACCCTGTAATCCGCGAATACCGGGCAGCTTAGAAGCAGATGTGCTGCTGTCTCATCCTCCTCCATGCAGGCTCTGCATAGTGGGCTGTCAGTGACTCCTATAGCATTGAGGTGTTAATTCAAAGACCCGTGGCCAGACGGCTGTGACTGTACGCAACTGCATTCTTAGGACTTGTTTTGTGAAACGGCCATCTATAGAAGGAAGTGCCCTTTGGCCTGCCTACACTCACCATGGTCAGCCTATAGCTTAAAGCTATTGCTCAGGCTATAAATAAGAAACAATTAATTCAAGTTATCGTTGTTACATTTAGCTTTAAAGACAGAAGCATTAAATAAATCAATCGATTACGCAAGTCACCAAGTCGTGCAGTAATCGAGTTAGCACGTTTTATCGATAAATAAAACTTTAAATCGACGTAAAGTTTCACTCGGACTCTCTTACTTTCGCTCAAAAGTGTAACTTTCAGTTTCGTGTATACTGAGAATACTAATATTGCGTTTTCGAGATCGCTGTGTACAAACGGACGTGCCGTGAATTTTTATTGATTGACGTTTCATATAATAGTCTATTTATTTATTTTTTGGATAGCGTTGTTTGTTCTTTATGTTTGGGAAAAGGAGACCCTAATAATGTTTTATTTTTTCCAACCATTTCAATTAAAGACCCTTAAAGAATTAAAGAGCGGATGTGTCCTATAGCCTGGACATAGTCACTTAATTTTTTTCAGTCAAAACTTTTATTGACAGAGGTGTTATATTTTTTAAACGGTAAATGTAAGATGTTCACAAGTGCCAGTGTTGCGGGATTTGCCAGGTTTGCTGAATTTGCCAAGGTTTCTGAATTTGCCAAGGTTTCTGAATTTGCCAGGGTTGCGGAATTTGCCAAGGTTTCTGAATTTGCCAGGGTTGCGGAATTTGCCAAGGTTTCTGAATTTGCCAGGGTTGCGGAATTTGCCAAGGTTTCTGAATTTTCCAGGGTTGCGGAATTTTCCAAGGTTTCTCAATTTGCCAGGGTTGCGGAATCTGCCAAGGTTTCTGAATTTGCCAGGGTTGCGGAAGTTCGCAAGTGTAGGAAATGATATTAGGTATCACCGCCAAAAGAATTGTTCGTCTCATGTGTTTGTTCAATACAATAAATAGGTAATATACATAGTGAAGATGATCCTCACAAAACTGTCGATACAAAGAAAATAAGAAAAAGAAAAATAAATTATTAATGAACAATGCCGCAGCACAGCCTAGTCATAACGAAAACGCGAGCATCTCACATCCGTAATATTCAGGAGAAAGTGCAAACTCGCGCAAATGAGTCTCATAATAAAGTAATTTTATTGACGCCGAGAAAAGAGCAGCTACCGACTGATTCAGGTCAAGTGCTGCTATTGTTTCGAATGTAAGCAGTCATTTTATATGCATGCATGCTTTATAGAAGGTGCTTGATTTTTGCATCTTAGAGGGGATCATTTAATTATTTTATTGCTGTTGTCTCATGGTTTTTGGGGTTGGTGCAACACATTTTCTTCTGTCACTAATTTTACTTTTAGTCACTGTAGTACAATTTTTTTTTAAAGAAACATTTTTTTGTTTTCTTTCCCAATTTTTTTTATTTGTGATGGGTTTGCTCTTGACTCTAGTCTAGGTCAGAGATGACAGAGACAAAATACGACAAACTACGATGGAGCGAGCCCACCCAGAGGGAGCCTGTTCACTCCAACTTTGAAGAGATCAGGGTTGTAAGCGTTTGGAAACAAAGACGCAGGCAGAGAGTTCCACTCCTTTGCTGTGCGCATTATAAAAGAAGTTTGGAAACGCTTAGTACGAATTGGTGGAATAGTAACAAGGTAGGGATGGTAAGATGCAGTGCGTCTGGATGTCCGATGGTAGAAGGGGGCCGGCGGGATGAGGTCGTGGAGTTCTTGGGCACACTCATCGAAGTACAATCTGTAGAAGACCGACAAGCAAGCAACCTTACGGCGATGAGCCAAGCTATGTAGTTTGGCATAATTTACCGTCTCGCATTCATTAATTCCCTTTCTTTCATCTAATACCTCACACAATCCATCCAATATCTTGTTGACCTCTCCCTTCCAGACTATCTCACAATATCCATCCATATTTATTAGTCTTTTAATCACATAAGTTTTTCTACTTCATCACATCCATATTGCACATACCAAAAGAAATGATTTGTTGCGAACACCTCTATAGAGAAGAACAAAGCAGTTTTTAATGTGAATCTTGATCAAATTTGTGTACTGCCCTGTGTTGATATTCGGGCTGATGTTTATGTTCAAAGCGCACGGTAAACTCTGCTTGCGCGATGCAGGATTTCGACGTAGTGGTTCGCTGCTAGTTGGATAGATGGCGTCGCGGTTCTTTTTGTTGCGATGTAGATTTGCTTCGTTGTTTTTTTCTTGTGGCGGCATTGATGCCGCTACAATACTTTCGGATTATGCCCTGAATTCTCGTCTCAAAAACTCACCCTGTACTTTTAAATTAATTTAAAGTCGGCACAGTGTGATTTTCTTTGACATAAGATGGCTCTCGTCTCGGTTATGGGTAGTTTGATAAGCTTCAGATTTCTAGTAAGTATTACAGTTAATAACTACTTTCCCTGAGTTTATAATGTCACTTTAGAATGATGTGATAGCCTGCTAAGTGGTATCATCATCATGTTATCTGCTGGTAATGGTATGGCGATAAATATGCATCTGTTTAATGACTTTTCTGTAAAATTACTCTTACCTCTTAGATTTAAGAATCATGTGGATTCAACAACAGTTGAAATTATGTTTGCCCGATCTATAATTTTTTCTCATACAGTTTTAATTTATTGTAGTTTCTAATCTATGGCAGGCGCTAGATAAACATGCAATAAAGTACATTGACCTGTCCCTAATATCCCTTCATAGGTACCTGAACAATAAACTATTATGAATCGTTTTTTATTATTAAACAACGAAAAGGATCACGACTGAAGTCGATTCAGGACAGCTTTGTTTTTATTATTTGTAAGAAAGTCAATAAATGTATGTGAGTCAATGACTATTATTGCACATCTATCTGGCGCGTACTATAGTAGGTATTATAAAAAGGAAACATTGTTCGTTGAGAAGGTAATCTCTAATGATCATGATACGATTAGAAAAACTCTTCACCGTTAGAAATCTTCATTAAATGGTGCCATAAGTTTACTATCAGTCCCGAAAAAAAAAATACGATGCCTGTGGGATAGGCCACAGGAGTAAAGACGCAGATTATCGCTAGTTTAGCCTTAGTGTAGGTAGAAGATAGTTTGGGTCTCCTTATTTTTGATCTTAAATTTTGTGTAGGTTACTGTGTGTGCCAAGTAAATATGTTTTCTTAATTTCTTTGTTTTCTTTCTAAATTAATTTGCATGTTTCTAAATAATTACGATGCAGTTCATACATGATTAATGTTGGCAACCCTACCCCGCTCTAGTTTTGGGGCGTGCGTGAGAACCGTAGCACTGCGCAATGGCAACATTGCACTATACTGGTCGCGTTTAGATAAAAAATAAGTTCATAGCCTGCACTAGTTTAACTTGTTGCTTTAAATTTATGTAACCTACCGGATATATTGAGGTGGATATTACTGTTACTGGGTTTTGCAAAATTATAGATATTTTGTTTTGTTTTTTTGGCAATTGAGACTAGAAATGCCGATTCATTCCACCACCTTCTATGACAATTCTTTCACGATTCAAGCGGTGAGGTTATGGAATGCCTTGCCTGTGTCGATAAGGCGTGCTCAATCTTTGTCCATATTTAAAACTTTGGTCAAGAACCACTATCTCTCTCTTTAAAGCGTCTTTTACTAGAGTTCTCTGCTATTGTTTCACAATTATCATTGTATAAATTTATCTATTTAGTATGTATTGATGTTTGTATAAATAGTACACCTAAGACTACCTACAGTACTGTATCTCCTTTTTTTCTGTAGAATCCATCCAAAGGTTGTCTTGAAAAGATCGCTTTTAGCGATAAGGCCGCCCATTGTGTCACCCTATGTAATGTTTCTCATCTATCTTTTCTGTAACTTATATGGTGTACATAATACAGAGTATTCTATTCTATTCTATTTTTCATTTTGCATGAAGTAATGCTAGGGCCGCAGGTAAAGAGCTTCGAATTATAACTCATACTTATTTAATATTACAAATGCGATAGTGATTGTTTCGCCTTCAAGCCAAATCAGTCAACCGATTTTGATGAATTTTGGTACAGATGAGACGGGAGTCTACAGACGGTTGCGAGCTGCTGTAAAGCGAGCGCAGCCGCAAAGCCTAGTTGATAATGAGAAATCTAGGGCTCCAGAAATCCGTGTCCTACATATGCTAGGTTACCTCATAACGATCATGTACCTGATTGTTTTTTTCATCAACCTAAAACGTTCTCACTGTATCAGGGGGGCTACTCTCTAACGAAATCCGTAGTTTCGGGCTTAGTTGCGGGCGGGCGTATTCTACTCCGTATCACCTACAGACTTACGATTAGTCCCGAACCCGAACTGAGAATGAATGATAACACGATTTCACAGTAACTGTCAAATCGTGTTATCATTAGTTCTCAGTGGTTAGGTGATACGGAGTAGAAAATGCCCGCCCGCAACTAAGCCCGAAACTACGGATTTCGTTAGAGAGTAGCCCCCCTGGACACAGATCTCCAGGTCTGGAAGTGGGTCCAAATCAATCATTTGGGCCAAGTAGGTACGTTACGTTTTTAACTCAGTCGTATTTTTTTTCTTCTCAGGTTATCTAGGCAGTACGTGTAAAGATTAGCACCTGCTTGGTTTGACACTGATCTTAGGGTTGGTTGTTATTTGGTTGATATGGTTTGGTGGTTGGTGCACGAACACCGAATTAATGATACGAACTAATATGGTTGTAAGCTATATTGGATAATACAGTTTATGATAATAATATAATGGTAAATCTAAGCTAAATAAGCACTAAGATGGTTTGATTTGAGTAGCGCGATTGGTAGTCGAACACGTACTAACTGGTATAAGTTGCGATACATGTATTTAAGGAAATGCAAGCAGCAAAAAGTGCTGAGCTGTCCGGTTGCAAATATTGTACCGAATAGTACGTATGTATGTCGACATGAACGATGACAGTTCTCCAAAGCCATATAATAATGATACAAAAGCGCATTATTCATGTATTGTGGGAGTCAAATGAGAGAGAATCATATAGAAGAGGAAAGTCTCGTAAAACTTGTATTGTATGTCAGTATTATAAAACTACTTGTTATTCTGCGTAAGGCGAAGATTTCTACGAATCTATGACTACGTAATTGAACCTTTGAAAGCTATAGATTGCCTTTTGTTTTATAACAATGATAGGGCCAAAGCTGTAGTGCTATTCTGTAAGTGTCTCGACAGCGGAATCCGAGGTGAGGTATCAAATTAATTTTTGTGTAAGACTTATGCTGTTTGTAATAAAGCTCACTTTGTGAGCTTTGTCACTCAGGTGAAGCTCGATATCGAAATAGTTACTAACAGAATAGACTAGCTGAATGCAGAACAGCGAGTCTAAATAGGCCACTTTAGCAGAATCAGAAAGCACATCACGCTACCCGTCACTGTCAAATTTTCCCAATCAACCTTGAACCTAATTCGTTAGCGATAAAGATGAAAATGAAATTTTACAGATTGTTGCGTGATTAATATTTCTCCTATAGTGGCCTTTTTATTAGTCTTGTGTTATCTTAGCTTAGCTCGCATAGCTAAGGAAATTTTTCTTTCTCGATCAATCCCTTCGTAGATAGGTACCCGAACAATAAATTATGAACAGTTTTTCATTACTAGAAAACGTTAAGGATCACGATAGAAGTCGATTCAGCTTTATGTCTTCGTTTCTGTTTTTGATATTAAGAAATTCAATAAATGTATGTGACTCAATTAACATTATTTGGCGGACTTAACTGCAACAAGGCATTCTCTACCAGTCCACCTTTGGGTTAAAAAGACTAAATCGTGTTGTCATTAATTCTTAGTGGTTAGGTGATACGGAGTTGAATACGCCCGCAACTAAGCCTGAAACTACGAACTTCGGGCTTAGAGAGTAGCCGGAGGCAGTGGGGTGTCACACCACCAGCTTCCTAACTCCGGGCTACTGAAAACTTACTGGGAATCTTACCCAGAAGCCCATGCTCTGCAGTCTCACTTACGACAACGAGACCGAGGCACATTATAAGCATGAAAATTTTCCACAGCTATGCTAAATTAATAAACTTTTTGTTTACGCCTTGAAATATTCATGAACGTCTTGGTTTTGGGTCTGTCAGACTCGCAATCACTAAAACCACATGGCGTTCCTCCTCGTCAGTTTTGGCTGGGGTGCGAGGACACGTTTGCATTCTACACAATCACCCCGGCAGTGACAGTTTGCGTTTGCAATCTCCATTTCGGGTAAGGGGAGGAGCGAGCTTCTCCTGACCCTTTCATCTGTAAGAGGTGCGCGGAAACACCACGCGACACTAACTCGGGCCTGCGTGCTTGGACGACGGACTTCCCCAAGTCCGACACCCGCAGGCCACTTAAGCTAAATTAACTTAGCCTAGCCCTGTCTGCAACTGACTTCAAACTACAGTTTAATTTATTAGAACACTCGCAGAAAATTGGTGGTTTGGCCATACTGGTTGTTAATGATCAAATAATAAATACAGAACTTAAAATCTTGATACAGAGCCTAAAAAGCTCGTGGCTAGATGATAACAGCCACATGGGTAGATCTACAAAGTTAAGCAACGCTTGCCAAGGTTGGTGTGTGGATGAGTGACCATCTTAACATATCGAGTTTCGTCCGTGCTTCCGGAAGACCGACCTCGGCAGGCGTGGCATCAAACTTCCAAGTTAACCTTTTATGGGAAATCATCAAATGACTCCTCCCGCTCTGGGTGAAGCAGGAGGGAGTCTCAGACTCTTACTGACTAAAACCCATCCGTGTTCCTCCTAGTGCCCTTTGCGATCCAGGGCTACGGTGACTCTTTCGAACAAAGTCCTGGACCTGGAAGTTCGATGCGTTTTTTCTTTAGGATTAGAAATAATCAAATATCTCCTTCCACTCTGGGCAGAGCGGAAGGGAGTGTCACACTCTTACTGACTGAAACTTACACGTGTCCTAATGCCCATTGCCCTTTGCGTTCTAGGGCGGCGGTGACTCTTTCGAACAGATTCTGCAACACTGCCAGGCACTGGCCCTAGCGGGGCCCGTCTACCTAAGTTCAATACATGCGGCTGTTATCATTTAACCACTAAATTCTCAATCAAATCTAGATACAGAGCCTACCAAAGTTTTGTATATAAATCTATCAAGCTGCATTATTTCAACAAAAAGGCATTAAATCTAAGAGAAAGTGCACTTAATGTGTGCCAATGTTATCTTTACTTTAGATTATGTGATCTCATCTCGATTAATGGTGCCTAGCGGTGAAAACGTACTCAAGAGAGTGATCGTTGCTTTTTGTGTGAAAATCGGTAAACATTTAACTTACCGTGGTAAATAATTGCACTTTATTGCCCTCTTACAGTCTAATAGATTATTTATAATTATAACAATTATAAAAAGCTCCTACTTTTCATTAAATAGTGAGAAGGTATTAATTAGGTTTCTTGTTCAAAAGAATCGATATATGCGCGGTCATCTTAAACATTACCATTTTCATCATAATTCAAGCTGGAGTCGTCTATTTAAGCACCGATTAAGCAGGTTATCGAAACCTGCTAAATTGGTTCCTTGGACCTGGCCTTCAACCAGATTCATTCACAAACATAAGGAGGTATTAAATACAATAGGTATCTAATTTTAAACAAGTTAAAGTCAAATTTTTAATATTTGTAAAAGTTTATTCGGGTTAAATTCGTTCAGTCAAATTGTTTTCTGCTTAAATGCTAGCTTCTATTAATAACCGAGAAGCCTCAATCAGCTCAGCTTCAAATACAATGACTCACAGCGCCTAACATTTATAAATAGCACCAACATTCCTTGCGAGTTGCTCTATAAAATATTGCAGGCGTTAAGCGCCGCATGTAAAAAAAAAGTTTCTCTCAAGCTCTTCTGCGTCATGATAGTTTTAGTATCGAATTAAACTAATGTCTTGTAATTAAATCGTGCTCGGGTCCCGTCTTAAGCACCACGCCTTTTTGCTTCTGAAATAAAAAATAATAATATTGTGAATATGCATAAATTGAACGTACTCTAGGCAAGAGTCACCACGCAATGAGATCCTAAAAATAAAAGGTATCGAGGCCGGCTCAGACAGAAGTGGTAAAATCTTTTTTATCCTAAACACTTGACAAACTTTAGCATTAAATTGAACTACAAATGCCCAATTTAGAAACCGCTCCTATTTGTAATTACCTACCTAAGGTGCCATCTCCACGAGCGTGTATATCGCCGCGGGTTGACGTTCTGAACGTTTGTTATTATACGAGACATTCACTCGTGGAGGCGGCGCCTTGCAGTAGCTGTGTGTTTTAGAGTTACGTACCCAAAGGGTAACCAACGGAACCCTATTACTAAGTCGCTGCTGTCTGCCCGTCCGTCCGTCCGTCCGTCCTCTCTCTGTCAGCGGGCTGTATCTCAAGAACCGTAATAGGTAGACAGTTGAAAGTTTCACAGATTGTGTATTTCTATTGCCGCTATAAAAACAAATGATAAAAAATAAGGTTTACGGGACGGAACTCTTCATGCGCGAGTCCAACTCGCACTTGGTAGGTTTTTTTTCCTTGGCTTAGCAGGAGCTCATCAGTTTGATTCCGGCAAAGCTTTCCGTCAATCTTTCAGTAACGACGAAAACGAACAAGAAGAGATACACTTCATCACCTTAGGCCTCCTAAGTGTCTCCACAACAACCAGTCCTGTGCGGCTCACAACCATCGGCTACCCGCCAAGGTTACCGACATAGCCCGAAGGACCGCCAAACTGAAATGGCAGTGAGGAGGGTACATTGCTCGCAGACCAGATGGTCGATGGGGCCGAAAAGTTCTGGAGTGGCGACCGCGTACCGGAAGACGCAGCGTTGGAAGGCCTCCCACAAGGTGGACCGATGACCTGATGAGACACTTACTTCAAAAAATTATTAAGTTCCCTCCTATTACATGGAGACCAGGTCTTGGCAAGATGTTTTGGGTTGAACTTCGCGTCCATAATGTGTCTCTGTCCTCGACACTCATTGTTGGGTGGCCCGTCGTGTGACATGCCGAGACTGAAATTGCGATAGGAACGTTTAGTTAAAACAAAGAAAATATAAGAAAAATATAAATAACAAAATATGTAGCGCAATGCGAAACAAATTAAAGAGCTAAAGAGTGGAATTCCCTGCCGGAGTCTGTGTTTTCTGATAGCTACAACCCGGGAGTCTTTATGTTAAGAGTGAACAGGTTACTTCTAGGCTACTGTGCTCCATCTTCGACCACATCATCGCTTACCAACAGGTGAGATAGTGGTCAAACGTGTGCCTATCAATAGTAAAAAAAAAATAGATGATGATCTGGCTGCAACGGAAGAGTTACTAGTTTTTTTGCATTGGTTTAGTTAGGTTATTAAAAAAAATCCAACCATTTTGAGAAGCTTATGCGGAAAGAAACGGGACTATAGTTCAGGCTTACTCAAAAATGAATATTATAGACACCCACTACAAGTGTTTCATGGGTGTTATAAAAGGTAACTTAAGGTCATTCTGATGAGCATGTTCATCACTATCATGTTATTGACTTAAATCTAACTGTATATCTATTCATAACAAATTCCACTTCAATCAACTAAAATTAGCAACCTGCCTGCAAAGTCATGAACTTTTAGCTGCCTACTCGTTTTGCAGACAAAATTGATCGGAACAAACAAACTCATACTCACACTTACCAAATATTTCGCACTTATTGGCTAGGATTCTTAGAATTTAATTAGCAGCTAGATCTAGTCACACTTCTTCGCTATTATTAGCCTTAGTCAGTGATTCCCAATCTGTGGTCCGCAGACCACTGGTGTTCCACAAGGGTTAAAATATGGTACGCGTAGGGTTTGAAATTGTACTACCTATAAACCTCAAAAATAACATAGATCTGTAGTGCTATTCTGTAACAAAATTTTCGAGTCTCGACAGCGAGATCCGAGGTGAGTATAAACATAAGACCTTTATGTTGTGTGTATGAAAGTTCACTTTGTGAGCTTTGTCACTCAGGTGAAGCTCGATGTCGAAATAGTTACTTACAGAATAGACTAGCTGATTCGAAGGTTTATCAATGCTCTTTTTAACATCATCATGATATCCCGTTAGAATTCGCCGCTAGATGCGCTAGTGTAGCGTAAGGTTTTAAATATCTTATTTGCTTATTTGTTTTGATTTTTATTTTTATTATTTTATTATTTTATTTTCCTTCTAACTTTGTTTACATGGGCGTAATAACAAATTTAATGCTATGATTCAGAACCTTACTCGATAGTGGTGCCATCTGGTGAGTACAAAAATGGTAGCCCTCATTGCCGTCCACTGCTGAACGAAAGCCTCTCCCAAAAGAGCGCAAACCATCCCGATCTTGAGCAGATTGCATCCATCCGCTGTCAGCCACTTTCTTCAAATCATCGATCCATCATGCCGTAGGGCATCCCACACTACGTTTGCCCATACGCGGTCGGTATTGCTCTTTTATTAATGCTCATTTATGAATGCTTTATCATAAATATTACGATAGCTATGCTATAAGTTTTGAATTTTTAGGGTTCCGATCAAAAAACGGAACCCTTGTTGGATCACTCAGGTGTCTGTCTGTCCGTCTGTCACAGCCAGTTTTCTCCGGATCCACTGGACCGATTCTGTTGAAATTTGGTGCACATATGGACTTCTGTGACCCAAAAACGGACGCGTTACGTAATCATTAAATTTTTACTATGGGGGTCACTTTTGTGGGTCAAACTAGAAAATTTCAAAAACATTTTTTTGAACAATATTGTGTGATATATCAAATGAAAGGGCTTACTTACTGTTAGGGTTTTAAATATATTTTTCTCATAATTTTAAAATAAATGATTTTGAAGTTATTCAAGAAATTAGACGAAAAATGACCATTCCCCCCCCCTTATCTCCGTAACTACTGAGCCTAAAATTTAAAAAAAATGGTGATAATAGATCTTTACCTAAAGATTACAGGAAAATATCTATCAGAAGTCTGTAGTGTTAAAATAACATGTTAAAAATATTAAATTCGTTCGGAACCCTTTGCACGCGAGTCCGACTTGCACTTGGCCAGTCTTTTTAAGATAAAAATTTATTTTTAGATTAACACAGTTAAATTTTGTTCTTGATTTCTGGCCTCTACCCTGTCTCTGACCACTTTGATTTCTTTGTTGCTAACAAAGAACACAAAGGGGTCTTGGGTCAAATAGAGTTTGGGAACCAATGGCCTAAATAAACGACTATCGCTTTGATTGTCACCAGAAAACACGGCTTGTGTCCTATAAACGGCAATTGGAATGAATATTGTCGCCATTTTTGAGCAATTGGCTAGTGCTAAAATTAGCACTCTCAATTTAAACTGCCTATATGTATGTATGGAGGATACAATGAGAATACAATGTATGGAGGATATTGCAGATTAGCAAATGTTGATAAAAATGTCAGATTTGAACAAGGACTAATGTTTCCAAGCGATACATTTGGTGGCAGACGGGCGGACGACATGTACGGCTCCTATTTTTAAGGGTTCCTTATCCAAAGGGTAACCAACGGAACCTTATTACTAAGCCTCCGCTGTCCGTCCGTCTGTCAGCAGGCTGTATACACTAGACAGTTCAATTAGTACAGTAGACAATTTTCATTGTGTATTTCTATTGCATCTATAACAACAAATAATAATAATTGTTTTTTTTTTTTTTTTTTTTTAAACGCTGCCCCACTCTAGGAATTTATCCTGTATCGTGGGTGCGTTTACAAACATACAAACTCACATACACAAACAGCCAGACCCGGAACAACTATCTGTAGGCCATACAAATATTTGTTCCGTGCGGGAATCGAACCTGCGACACGCAGCGCAGCAGTCAATCGCTCAACCACTGCGCCAACCGTGTCGTCAATTAAGGGGGGCTCCTATACAAGAAACGTGTGTTTTTTCAGTTTATGGTACGGAACCTATCGTGTGAGAGTCCGACTCGCACTTGGCCGGGTTTCTCGATTATAACCTGCGAGACTTGATCAATAAGCGTCAACAATTTTATTTAGCTCTAATTTATAAGCTCTTTCATTTGCTTCCTGAGCGTTTAGCACGAATTTTTTTGTCGTATAGTAACGTAACGTAAAATATTACCATAGAAATAATATAAATATAAATAATAATTAATATAAATATTAATTAGATACTATAATTATATTTTTGAATGATATAAATTGTATATGTCACATTAAATTAAACCAAAATACTATGGGGTTGTAGTTTTTCACATTCAAAATTTACTTACGTTACCCTGTGTTCCTTGTAGTTATTTAATCAGTTACAGAAGCCAACGCCAAGCCCTTATTACGGCTTACCATCAATAGTGGCTTTATTCAAATGCATTGACTATAAATAAACTTAAATGTTCTCTTTCAACTGATTCCTTTCAGCTTAGTGTTAATGGTTTCCTTTTACTGACTAGATTGGAGAAATAAACTTTACGTAAAAGCTCTTTGGTATTCACTTCAATCGTATTAATTCTTAATTTCTATTTTATGGTTTCCTTATTAAACACAACAGCTATATTCCTTTCTCATGCTGTAAAATCTTTTCTACTGTGATTTCCTGATTTAATGGAAGAAAGTTTTGCACTATACCTAGTTGTTAGTATTTATAAATAGAGTAGATGACTAAAATAATCCAATTAATCCGTCAAATACTTACATTTCCAAAAAATATTGGACACGCATTTTTTCTTTTTTAACGTAAACAAAAAATTAACACGATAAAGTGTGTTGAAATCTCGTGTGTCGTCACATTTCAGTACATTTTTTACCAAATAGTGACGTCACGAGCCCCCCTCCTGATATTTGATTTTTTTACTCAGGAATCATGTCTGTTCTCAAAAAAATATTGTGGGTTGAAATAAGTTTTAGTTGGTAAGTAATAACTTTTATTATTGATGGATTTTGGAGAGAGAGATCACAAATCATAATATTTTTTTATTGTCTCTATATATTCATTTCCTACGTTTGTTTTCAGGGCAATTTGTTTATACTACAGACATACTATATACTTTAAATTCATCTATAGGATTAATACTAAATATACACTTAAATAAAAAACTGTTATTTAAGTAAAACTAAAAATAAACTAAAATATCATCATCATCATAACAGCCGAAAGACGTCCACTGCTGGACATAGGCCTTCCCCAAAACTGAGGGGTTTGCCATAATCGCCACGCTTGGCAAGCGGGTTGGCGATCGCAGTGTGTGGTGTTGAGTTTTACAAAGAACGCTGCTGCCCATTCTCTGGAAGTCCCTTAGTCGCTTCGTCCGCATCGCTAGCCATTGTAATGTACCCAAAAGGCTGGCAGTATTGCCACGTTGTATGGCAATACTTTTGAGAATAGTTGAATATGAGTACAATTATGAGAATAGTTCATGCTGTGTTAGTGCAGACATAATGGTTTTAGTGAAACTCACTGCATATCCAGGGAGTGCCCGATGTATTTTAGTACTGCCATTCGTGGAGGCGTTATGTGAACGAGCATTTAATTTCACCGTAAGGAAATTCATACTGTCGCTTATGAATTGTGTGAAGAATGATATGAAAGAGAAGGGAGTCAGAGATAGCGTGACAGTTGTCGAAACGAATGGGAGAGTAAAACTAAAGCTAATGCCTAGCAACATGGTACAAGGGCAATAAGATAATGATAAAAGAATCTTCTGGTGGAATATAGAACCAGATACGCAGTGACGTTGTGGAACTTTTTGGTAACGGAATTTGATCGAAAGGAATGCAAACTAAAGGCATTAGGAAGACCACGGATGGGTTTATTTAGTTAGTAAGAGTCTGACACTCCCTTTCGCTGCGGTCAGAGCGGGAGAAGTCATTAGATGACGTTGAAAAAAAAAAACGAACGGAGCTGCTATTGTCCCGGTTGCGCGAAATTAATAAAGTCGATCCTACTTTTTTTTGAAATCCTGGCTGATCCAGACGTACTGCAAGATTATTTCCGTCAAAGCAAGGTTAAATAGTTAAGATGATATTGTAAATTTAGGTTAGGTTACGATGGTGCTGACACGCCTTAAAGGGCGGAAATAAAAATCTTCAAAATTTCATCATCTGCCTAGCCTTTTCCCAACTATATTGAGGTCAGCTCCAGTCAAGCCATACACAGCTGCATATCAGTATTTTTCTAGAGCCGCTGCCTACCAGACCTCCACAACCTATTAACTGGGTAACACGGTACTTTTTGGCAAGACTGGTGTCATATTTTCTGGCTTCTGACAATCCATAGCCACTGCCAAGGATTCATAAATGGCAGCTAGAACCAACGGCTTAACGTTTTTTCGAGGCACGGAGGAGTCTCGGTGTGTTAAAATGATCACCCATCCACAGACGAACCTCGGTAAGTGTTGCTTAACCTTGAATATAGACCCGTGCTCCTATAAAAGCTCCTATAAAATCCCCAAAATATGAATATAAAAAATAATTGAACAAAGAATTTACCTGTGTGCTATTTCGTGAGTCAGTATGTAGGCAATATTCTCTGGATGCCACTCGAGGAGCGTACAACTGTTCTTGTTGCTGCACATCCCTTTCATGTAACCTCGACCTGGAATATTTAGAACATGATGTCAGTTGACAAAATTGATAAACAGTGTTTTTATTTTATTTTTTTAAGGATGGGAAATCATCAAATGACTCCTCCCGCTCAGGGTGAAGCAGGAGGGAGTGTCAGACTCTTACTGACTAAAACCCATTCGTGTTCCTCCTAATGCCCTTTGCGTTCCAGGGCCGCGGTGACTCTTTCGAACAAAGTCCGCAGTCCATAAACAGTGTACTTCGTAGCTGCAACCTGGCTCGACGAAAGACGAGAGTGAATAGGTTACTTCTAGGCCAGCGCGTTCCATCGTCGACCACTTCATCACTTTCTATCGGGTGAGATTGTGATCAAACGAGAACCTATCAATAATAATAAAGAATAAATCAAACCCGGGTTTCAGGTTTCCCCAACGTAAAGCCCATTTCTATATAATCGATCAACTCAAGGATAGGATGAGGATAATACATCATCGTCATCATATCAGTCGAATGACGTCCACTGCTGGACATAGGCCTCCCCCAAGTGTCGTCACAACAACCGGTCCTGTGCGTCTCGCATCCATCGGCTACCCGCAACCTTCACCAGGTGATCGGTCCACCTTGTGGGAGGCCTTCCAACGTTGCGTCTTCCGGACTAACACTGTTCCGAATGATGATACTGTTAGGTGTAAATATTAACATAGTATTGAATTTAAGATAATTCAAACCTAGATTTTATGTTCACTGGAATATTATACATATATTCAAATAAAATAAACACTTTAGAGATTATATCGGATGGCTTGCGCAAGATTCTGCATTTCCTGTCGTTTGAAATGCTTTGCAAGCTTATTTCCATAATTGGTTTAGACTTTTACTGCAGGGAGGATATGGAAACAGGTTGCGAAATGTACGGTTTATTAAATTTCTAGATATGTTATGTTTAACTCTTTGAATAAGCTGATGTTTGGACTATAGTTGGGCTTACTAAGCTTCTTTTGAAAGTGGGTGTTTGAAGACCCTGTTAGTAAAATAAAAGGGGTCGAAGTATAGTCAAAATAATTTGGAACGAAATTAATTTGCCTTCATCTCAATATTTAAACTTCTTCCGTTACTGTTGACTGAGTGACTGACAGATAACACACAGCCAAAACTACTTGGCGTAGAAAGTTGAAGTTTTCCCGGCGACTTCGTACGCACATATCCCGATTTTTCCTGTTCCCGTAGGAATTATGGCAAATCTTCACTTAGTGCTCCCTAACACATTCCAAGGAACCTACATACCAGATTTCAGCTTTATACGACCATTAGTTTTGGCTGTACGCTGTCAGTCACTCAGTAACGGAAGATTTTTATATATTGATGATATCTTGATGGCTGATAATATCTAAATCTTACCTGTACTACTCTTAACTGGAGATCCGTACCGATCCAGATAAAACAAGTCCAGTCCCGTAAACAGAACAGAGTAGAACCACCTCTTCTTAGCAATCTTCTTGTCCCCCTGCCACTGGCAGTAACTCTTCAAATACTTCGAGACATTCTCATTCATCACCACCTTTTTCGTCGTATTCTTCAATATCTTCACATCTAGAAGTTCCATCTTTACTTTTTGCTGTAGATTTGGATGGGAGAACAAGTCCTCTACATCTTTTAGTATATCTTTTGCGAGTAGTTTGAATTTCTCTCTTATTTTGTGTTTGTTTTCTTTTGATAGTGTCTTAGTTAGGGCTTTGTCTAAGTGCATCATGACTGGGATTATTATGTCTGTTTGTTTTGTGTAGTATTTGATTGATAGGTCTTTGTGTTGTGTCTTCGGGTTTGTTGTGTGTTTGTTCTGAAATAAAGAGAAGAATATTATTGTTCAATATTGATGTTTTTCTAGGGTTCCGAAGATCCGGTAAAAACTGAACCTTTATAGGACCACTCCCGTGTCTATCTGGCTGGCTGGCTGTCTGTCTGGCTGTATGTTTGTTTTTGTGGCTGTTTGTCTGTCTGTCACAGCCGGACAGACAGACAATGTAAAATAATCAGTTTATAAGTTACTAGCTTTTGCCCGCGGCTTCGCTCGCGTTAAGAAGTTTAAAATTGACAAAGTTTCACACAAACTTTCATCCCCTATTTTATCCCTTGGGGGGTAGAATTGATCAAAATCCTTTCTTAGCGGATGCCTACGTCATAACATCTACCTGCATGCCAAATTTCAACCCGATCCGTCCAGTGGTTTGGGCTGTGCGTTGATAGATCACTATGTCAGTCAGTCAGTCAGTCACCTTTGAGTTATATATATTTAGATTCAAGAAATTAGATGCAAAAAAGACCATCGCCCCTTTTCACCAAAACTACTGATCCTAAAATTTTGAAAAATGTACATATTATTATAGTTCTTTACTTATTGGATTACAGAAAGGCCTATAAGAAGTTTATAATGGTAAAATACCATGTAATAAAAATGAAATTCGTTCGGAACTCTTTGCACGCGAGTCTGACTCGCACTTGGCCAGTTCTTTTTACAATATTCGCTAAAAACTTATAAAGGGCTTTATATTTAAAACTATCATTATGTAATAACATTTCTTAACAGAACCATTAGTTGACTATTCCCGTCAAATAGCAAACGTGAATTAACTGTTCAAGTTATGATCGACCCACGTTCAGAACCGGCAAGTAATTGGTAGTACAACCATTGTAATTTCATGATCTTTAACGTTTAATATTTATATTATAAGTATCAATTTAATATAATGTTTGAATGTGAGTTTATCAAGGATTAATTTCATAATATTGCTTGCAAACACAATATATTTCAAATAAGCTAGTACCTATTCATTTATGTATTGTAAAAGATTAAAATAGAGGCTAATTCTTTAGATATTGCATTAAATTGCATAGTTTGTTTCCGCCAAGCGCGTTCCATCATCGGAACACAAGACGTACATGGTGGACATCCCATCCACACGCACAAATAGTTTTGGGAACACATTCATTGTGCGTGCAGCTAAAAAGAGGAACTCTCTGTCAGAGTCTGTTTTTCCTGATAGCTACAACCTGGGAGTCTTTAAGTCAGGAGTGAATAGGTTACTTCTATGCAAGCGTGCTCCATCTTCGACCACATCATCGCTTACCATCAGGTGAGATAGTGGTCAAACGCGTGCCTTTCAATAGTAAAAAATAATAATATGCGACATTTGATAGTCAAAATTGAATAAAAATGACTGATGAATTTATTTTACTTTAGCAATAGTCATCGTAAGAATTGCAAATTCAGTTTCTGCATCGTTGATTGCCCTTGATGCTTTAATTGATGACAATACGTCTAGTCTTCTTAATGCTAAAAGACGTTTATATGGCAGATGGCATTGCACACTTTTTTACATGTCTGTGAAGCCAATTTGCTCTCCCGAGAAATGTGTACTCAATTGCCTCGTGACGAACAATGTACTTCAGAGCAATGAAAAGTAATTGTCGAAATCTATGACCAGGAGGAAAAAAATATTATGTATAAGACAGTTATAAACCGAAAAAACCCGGCCAAGTGCGAGTTGAACTCGCGCATGAAGGGTTCCGTACCATTATTTGTTGTTATAGCGACAACAGAAATACATACTCTGTGAAAATTTCAACTGTCTACCTATTACGGTTCGCCAGATATAGCTCGCTGACAGACAGACGGACGGACAGCGGTGGCTTAGTAATAGGGTTTCGTTGATTACCCTTCGGATACGGAACCCTCTCGCCAGAGAATGGGCAGCGGCGTTCTTTGTGAAACTCAACACCATGCACTGCGATCGCCAACCCGCCTGCCAGGCGTGGCGATTATGGCAAACCCCCCCCCATCTTGGGGGAGGCCTATGTCCAGGAGTGGACGTCTTTCGGCTGATATGATGACAGAACCCTAAAAACGACAACCCCATAGTATTTTGGTTTAATTTTATGCGAGACACAATTTGTATCATACAAAAATATGAATATAGTATTAATTCAAATAAATATTATGTGCGAAACGACGATTATAGTTGTATGCACTTATTAAAATTGTACGTTACGTTACTATTCGTCAAAAACATTCGTGCAAGGCCCAGAACCTAATAACAATAAAAGTTTGTTCAAAACAAAGACGAACGAGCTTGAAAACATTAACAAACATCATAAAACATTTCTGAGAAACACTGATTTGCTAATGACATGGGTTTTCAGGAACGAGTAGGATGGCTAGTAAAACATTGGTAGGTACCGTTAACGAGCCAAGCGTTGAACCTGAGACCTTTCAGAATCGAGACTCTTACGTAATCGGTTAGTATAGTGTTTGTTGCTTGTGCTCATTTTAAAGTTTGAGGATCAAGGTGTTTTGTAAATTGATTAGTAATTAGCATAGATGGTGAGATAGTTTCTGGTTCTCGATCAATCGTCAAACCTATAAAATTAGAGTTTCAGATAAAGTTAAGTTAGCACGGCAGGTTAAAATGGGCCCAGGGTTGTGGAATTTGTTCGAAAGATTCAACGCGGTCCTTGAACGCAAACGACATTAGGAGGAACACGAATAGGTTTAGTCAGTAAGAGTATGACACTCCTTTTGACCGCTTGGCTAAATATCGATTGCCGTACCCTTAGCGCGCGGGCCCGCGCGGCTACAAACCTATAAAATAATACCTACAATTTATAAGCAGGAGCAATAGTGATTTGGTAAAAAAAATGTTTTTTAAGAATATCTCTATTTAATAATGGCTTTAGGTGTACCACGCATTTAATAGGACGAAAATAAACGAAAAAATGATGCATATTCTCTGTCGCCGAAATACGACACGAGCGATAGGGGCACGGAAATATGTGTCGCATAAATGCGACACAAGCGGTCAAAGGGTTAAAACAAAGGCTAAACTGGCCAGCTGCTGCAGATGCAGAAAACCTAGCTAACCTAATAGCATAAATATAAAACCCTTACTGGGACCTATATGTTTTAGCTGTATAGGGACAAACAGCAATGGGATCTGAGAGCTCATCAAGATTTTCGTGACATCAGTAAGCAGTTAGTCGACTCTTTACGAGACCAGGAGGCTGGCCCTTTTTAACGGCCAACACAATAGCTGTGTACACTACTCGTACTTATAAAAACTGTTTAGAGTTGTGACATGTTTTTGACTTTCCTTTAAATCTCTTGGTAAGTTCGACCTATTCTGAGCTTTACCGTCATTCCAGATTGTAGAAGCCAACGGTACAATAAGTAAAATAATTGCTAATAAATTGATCAGCTCCCATACTATGGCGTAAAGTTGCCATCTTGAATTCTATCTTTAACTAGTTTTTACCCGCGACTTCGTACGCGTATGTACCGTTTTTTCTCGTTCCTGTACGAATTTCGGGAAAAGCTCTCTTAATGCTCCTTTAAACTCCTCAAGAGACCTACATCCAAATATCAGGTTTTTACGACCAGCAGTTTCGGCTGTGCGTTGTCTTTCAGTCCCTCAATCAGTCAGTAACAGAAGAATCAATCATCAAAATATATAAGACTAGCTGATCCGTGCAACTACAACTTAGCGTGATGATATATAGCCTTATAGCCTTCCTCAATAAATGGGCTATCCAACAATGAAATAATTTTTCAAATCGGACCAGTATTTCCTGAGATTAGCGCGTTTAAGCAAACAAACAAACAAACTCTTCAGCTTTATATATTATGTTAAATCTTTAATATCTTTGTCATAAAACAATTAACTAAGTTGCTGATCAATAAGTAATCATAAATATAAAACTAGAAATCGTACATCTAGATCTAAACAAGTATTTTTTTTTATTTGTGATGGGGTTGCTCTAGTCTAGGCATTAACTCTAAGAAGCATTTTTTTCAGTAAAGGCGAAAAGCTGATTATAGTTTTCTGTATTAATTTATGCAGCTAGATGAAACATATTGTAGGAATCTTGTGTTTTAGTCCTGACAATTGTTTTTTTTGTAGTTATTTCCCTATAACTTAACAATGTATGTATATACAAGCTCTGCTTAGCTTGGGACTAGATGGCGTTGTGTGATAGTTGTGAAATATTATTATTATTATTATTATTTGTTTTATTATTTTGAGTTAATTGATGAATTAAGCCATCTTGCCTCGAGTAGTGGAGATATTGAAGTAAGGAATTCGATGGTGTGCATAAATAAAAAATATAAATTTTTGAGTTAGTTCCCTTTAGATCTAGTAGTGCGTAACTATAATCGAGGTTTAAATAAGTCAAACTATGTAAAACCATTATTGAAGTTTTCCCTAATTTATCGAAGGTCGACGAAGTCTATTGTTAGTTTAGTATTTTATGAATAAGTGTTACCGCATAACAGGTAAAAAATAGTATTTATTACGTTCTTAATGAAATATTTTTGATAAAGTTAGTTTTTGTTAATTCCCAAACTAAGTATTCGCATAGCAATGCAACATATGTATATGAAAACTGTACTGTTTTAGTCCTAATTTTGGAAAGGCTGTTTATAAGAAGTTTTTTGAAATCAAAGTACAGGTGAGATGCGACTCCCGGGCTTTTGGAGTCGCAGGGCGATTCCCGGCCACCGAGGGCGCGGCCTGCGGACGGCGAGCGTTGGGTATCTCGCCGTCCGATAAGAACCAGCAGTGCGATTCTATGAACATGTCGAAGTGAAGGCTTGAGTGAAGTGATCACGAAGTGAGCTGTCAATCCTAGTTATCAAGATGGAATGACAGCTTACTTCGTGACACTGCTGGTTCTTCGAATCGACCGGTATGCCCGGGTCGACGGCGACGGCGCGTTGTGTTCCATATGCGCCTCAAAGAGATGTCAGCATAGCAGACGGGGCTCGCTAGAGCCAGTGCTGCCAGGGTTGCGGAATTTGTTCGAAAGTATCACCGCGGCACAAAGTGTATTAGGATGATGGGGTTTAGTCAGTAAAAGACTTACACTCCCTTTCGCTCTTGATGATTTCACATCCTTAATTTTTAAAAATCTGGCCAAGTGCGAGTCGGACGCGCGTGCATTTTTTTAACATGTTATTTTAGCACTACAGACTTCATACAGGTTTCCTGTAATCTTTAGGTATAGATCTATTATCTGCATTTATTTCCAAATTTTTGGCTCAGTGGTTTCGGAGATAAGGGTGGGAATGTTTATTTTTGGTCTAATTTCTTGAAAAACTTCAAAACTATTTAGTTTAAAATTATTAAAAAATATAATTAAAGCCCTCACAGTAAGTCCTTACATTTGATATGTCACACGATGAAGTTTGAAAAACTTTTTTTGTATTTTCTAGTTTGACCCCCAAAAGTGACCCCCATACTATAAATTTATTTATTGACGTAAAACGTCCGTATTTGGGTCACAAAAGTCCATATGTATACCAAATATCAACAGAATCGGTCCAGTAGATCCGGAGAAAACTGGCTGTGGCAGACAGACCGACACCCGAGTGATCCTATAAGGGTTCCGTTTTTTACGGATGTTCGGAACCCTAAAAAAGGTGAGGTAAAATTTTGTTTTGATTCTCCAGTACTGAAGTAATCGTTGAAAGAAAAAAGAAACACTTGGGTACGTCTCCATGGATTTGGAGAAAGCAAACTGCAGGTAGTTTTAAAGATCGTTTGGAAAACTTAAATTGAAATGGCACAGGGTTTAAGAGCTTTGGACTCCGAGACTAGATAATGATTCTCGTATGAAACAAATATTTTGTATGAAACAAATACTTGTATGAATAACAAATAGTTCTCAGAAGTTTTGCAAGCGAGGCCTGTTTTGCAATCGAACATGCATTTGTGAGAAGTTTTGTAGTGTGATAAGAATTTCCTAATTTTTTTTTTTTACAATAATACAAGTGAGCACATTTATCACAATTTGCCATGGAAAAAAAGCTAAAACCATTTTAAAACCATACCAAAAATATTCAGAAAATCCTTCAAAAAACTGAAAAAACTAAAAAATAATAACTTACCAATTTACACGTGCTTCCATCCAAAAAAATAGCAAGCACTATCAAAAACACAGTACACCTCATTTTGAGTAAAGTAGAGTAAATAGTAGAGAACCGTATGTTTAGAATGCCTAAGCTACACTGAGCTTTGCAGTATGCCCTAGCCAGCCATATACACAATACAGATAACTCAAAAGGCCCATTCAAAATGGACAGGAGAAAATCTTAATAATAACGCTTTTAATACAAATGGTTGTTTATGTTAATACATCTGCGTTTATGTTTGTTTTCTCTTTAGGACCCATTTTTCAGGAAAACCAGCATACAGGGTTTTTAGGTATTAATCAGGGTTATTACATGTGTTGGCTTATTTCATGAGCTAGTTTCATATCATTCTATACTCTAAATAATTAGTTTTAATTTGCTGATCATAGAATTCTGATGAATATTGTTGAGTCAAAATCATAGATCAGTAGTATTTATATGACGATTGATTTAATATTTCAAAAATGTCAAAACGGGTGTTTAGCCTGATGAGCCCAAATTAGGGATTTCGTAATAACCAGTAACTGAGCTATGGATACAAATGTCCAGACAAATACTTTTCATCCCGGGTTAGCTGGAAGAGATTGCGGAATGCAATAAGGCTGCCCATTGTATGTGTTTAAGTTTCCTTTATGTTATCTTTTAGTGTACAATAAAGCGTATATGAAGGTCAGGCTTAGTAATAGGGTTCCGTACACAAAGGGTAACCAACGGAACCCTATTACTAAGCCTCCGCTGCCCGTTCGTCCGTCCTTCCGTCTGTCTGTCAGCGGGCTGTATCTCAAGAACCATAATAGGTTGACAGTTGTAATTTTCACAGATTGTGTATTTCTATTGCCGCTACAACAAATAATAAAAATGAAGGTTTCTGGCAGGGAACCCTTCGTGTGCGAGTCCGACTCGCACTTGGCCGGTTATTTTTGTTCTTCTTCTTATCGTGTAAGCAGTAAGGTTTAACGACTCCACACACCCTAGTGTCAGAGTTTTTAAACCGCCTCTGACATAGTTTGTTTGACGATCGCTATTTGGCGGCCGGGACCACCGGCTTATACGTGCCTTCCGAAGCACAGAATCATCTTTTTATCAAACAATCAGGTGGTTCAAGCCTGCAACGTCCTAGCTAAACTGGAAAACAACTTTACGAAGTATGTTCTGAATCGAACCCACAACCACCAGGTCATAAGGCAAACGCAGTTAAGTTTTTTTATGAATTATTGTTATTCAACTGCAACTTGTCAGGCTAGAAGATGAACCAACATAATAATAAAATGATGTATTTAGATTAAGATGAGGTAGGCATTAGCGGTTGATGGATACTGTAGAAATCCACAATTTTATTTTTAATTTCAATTCTAAACTAAAAAGAAGATAGTAGTTGTTGCAATACCTATAGTCTGTTTTTTAATCCCGGAACCTAAATTGACAAGTGCAAATGTCAAAAGTGACATAAATCATATTTTAATCTATGTCAGTTTGCCATTTGCACTTGTCAATTTAGTCTCCGAGATAAAAAATCAGACTATTGACCATATTTAAATGTTCGTTTTTAAAAGCTCATTCAAGTTAAACTTCTGCATTTTCCTGTATGCTGTAGCATGTATGTCGGCCATATAACAGTATTATGTGTTATTACTTAGTAAATTATCGGTGGCTACAACCAACAATTAAGTCTTTACAATATTGTTTATCGCAAATTTTACTCAGGAAATGATTACACATTAATTTAGGTATATGATCTGGAAGTTGATAACACTACACTACATCATTATGGTTTTTACCTAAAAACCTGGACAAGTGCGAGTTTGACTCACGCACCGAGGGAAGGGTGGTTCCCGTTGGTTGTTTGGTGTTTGGTTCCCTTTTGGTTTGTGTTGATTTATAAAACATGCGCCATAAACGGAGCATAATCGGCCTTAGCTTTAGATTGCGTTGACTTACAAGTTAGATTTTTTCACTACTCTAAGAACCAATACAGCTTGATCCCTCGATGTGTTCCTAAGATAAAGGGTCTTGACTGACGTACAGAGAGACAAATAACAAAGTGATCCTATAATGGTTCCGTTTTGTCGACTGAGTTACGGTACCCTAAACATACTTCCTAAATGATAAAGATACTGTAACCAGCCACGTACACTTCTCATCTATAGTGCAGGGGCTTCATAGCTCAAAGAGGATGACAGGTACAAGAAGCTAGTCGTCTTGTTACCAATCATTCTCTTTCACCAAAATTATGATGCTTTGTTGTATCGTCGGCGGCAATTGAGGTAAAAGCTGACTGTGTCTAGAGTATTGCCAGGGCGTCATGTTAACCACTTACTAACTTCAGGAGATCAGAGAGGCATTCGCTCCTTTTAAATACTGGTCATCATCATCGTATAAGCCGAAAGACGTCTACTGCTGGACATAGGCCTTCCCCAAGTGTCGCCACAACAACCGATCCTGTGCATCTCCCATCCATCGGCCACCTGCACACCTCACCAGGTCATCGGTCTACCTTGTGGTCTTACGGTACGCGGTCGCCACTCCAGGACTTTTCGGCCCCATCGACCATCTGTTCTGCGAGCAATGTGCCCTGCCCACTGCCACTTCAGTTTGACGATCCTTCGGGCTATGTCGGGATATGCAAATACTGGTAGTCAGCTGCATTTGGTTATACCAGTATATTCAGAATATACCAGCAGATTCCAGAATCTGGCCACAACATAGTTTGGTAAAAGGCTAGAAGACATCTTGGAAACTTCAGTTTGCTATTTAATGATGAAGTAAGTGAGAAAGACGATGAACTGAACAGTGTATGTGCACGATGTTATAATGTGTTTCAGACTTAGGTTGTCCATACACTGAAATTTAAGAACTATGTTAGTAATACACACGTACAAAAAACTATAAAAAATATCGTATAGGTATGTAGGCGAATCCAGTGCTTCCAGACTCTCAATGTGTTCAGCAATTACCCCCAGGCAGCTGTAAGGACTGACTCTCTGTGCATCAACGATGCTGCTCTTTTTATAATTATGACATAATTGCCATCCACTTGTGATTCTGCAAACATCGCTGACGGACTGCAATAGCGAGGAGGGCGCCTCCCTGGGGCTCGATGGGGCTCCATACACACCCTGAAGGCATTGTCATACTGAACTTTCCACAGGCTGCAGGTATAAAATAATTGGCAGAAGGCATACTTATGCAGCACACCTTGTTTTTATTCTTTGAAACCATTCAAGAAGACTAGACTAGTTTTATGAATTGTAATATATTTCTGACGACGATGACGATATTAATGACGGTCAAATAGTTAATGGAAATTGATGACTAAAAGGTTCAGGCAAACATTGAGCTGGCATTGTCATCATTTTACATAAACGTGATCTTAAAATCTGATAGTGATTAATAGGTGCAGATGGATGAAATACTCGGAATGCAGTTCTAACTTTTGTTTCTGAGAAAGCCAACAGTTTCAGCAGGGTCTAACTATGTAGACTGCTATTCTTAAGGCTGCTCTCTCGAGAAATGCTTAAAAACAGCGTGCAGAGCAACTTTTCGTCGGCATTTACTGAGAAATTACATCTGAAAAAATAGGTAGGTAGAAATCTACATGATATGATACGTAATTTGGTTAAACCAGAATGTATGTATCGGTATCACATAATAAGAAAAAAAGTCACCAAATCACCTCCAAATCGTTTACTCATTTTACTCCTTAATTTTTTAACAAAAGGCTACAAAAAATATTTGCTGCTTTGCAACACAAACGAAAATAATTTGGTTTTGTTACTTTTTTTTAAATATGTGTTATTTTTTTATAATAAATTAAAAATTCGGGTCGCTACCCGCATTTTTAATTGTGAGTGAGTGGCGTGTATAGGAGTAGTTAACTCCATTTATATGTACAAGGTCATTGGCATGTATACAAGCCTTAAGCATAGCCAAAATTCCGTCATGGCCGTCATCCACACTTTAATATCCTACTTCCCTTGAGGCGGTTTAGAATCTCTGACACTAGGGTATGTGGGGTCGTTACACCTTACTGCCCACACGATAAGAAGATCCTACTTTATTAATAAATATAAATAATAATTCATTTAAACATATTATAAACTAGCTTTTGCCCGCGGCTTCGCTCGCGTTAAGAAGTTTAAAATTGACAAAGTTTCATACAAACTTTCATCCCCTATTTTATCCCTTTGGGGGTAGAATTGATCAAAATCCTTTCTTAGCGGATGCCTACGTCATAACATCTACCTGCATGCCAAATTTCAGCCCGATCCGTCCAGTGATTTGGGCTGTGCGTTGATAGATCACTATGTCAGTCAGTCAGTCAGTCACCTTTGAGTTATATATATTTAGATAGATGAAACAGTTTTTGAGGATGGATGTATGTTTGTTACTCTCTCACATCAGAATGCCTGAAAAGATCTTCATGAAATTTGGCACAGAGGTAGATTATAGTCTGGAATAACACATAGGACTATATATATCCCAGGAGCATGTTCCCTAGGGATCACGCGGGCGATGCCGCTAGCAAAAGTTAGTTACATTATAAATGTGAAAGTAATGCTGTCTATCTGATACCTTTCACGTTTTTCATTTATATCAAACCTTAACTATGATGAAACCGAAAATTATCTAACGAGGGACAACATTCGCTAATTTCTCCCACTGAACCACGCTCACACAACACAAACACACCATCACGCACACAGACACGTAACACACCCACACCCACCCATAATTGCATGGTACAGTTGTTTTTTATTTTATTTTTAACTCATTGTAGTTTTTCCTTGCATAGTCGTCTGTTAATTATCATTTTTGCCAATCTGCACATGTAACACGTACCAAAACCAATTAGTACCGAGGGATCGAAACTGTGCCTCCTAAACGCAGGCTATTTTGTAGCCTAGCTAGGAGCACAGAGCTTCATCCACCTTTTTATAGACTACAATTCTGTGTTACATACCTGTTATTATTTAAGTAAAAAAAAAAATATATATAAATCTACAATCTGTTTGTTTGAATAAATGTTATGAGGCATGAACATTGATATATAAAAAACCCAAGATGCACAGTCTCGCACAAATGCAACACTCGAAACTGTCGTCAAAAACTGACATGTATCAAGTGTCATGTGTGAGGTGTGTGTAGTTATACTATAAACAATTTTTTTTTTGCAAATTCAACCTTACACGGATCGCTTAAAGTTGTTTTTACAAAGCAGTTCAGTATGGCGAGTGATGCGCAATTTTTTTTGCAAATTCAACCTTACACGGATCGCTTAAAGTTGTTTTTACAAAGCAGTGCAGTATGGCGAGCGATGCGAGACTGTTTGAAACTTGCGCACAATTATACATTTTGCGCTTGTTTTTGCGGACGTTTTTGAGATGCTGAGTGCGTATCTTGGGTTTTTGGAACGAAGTTCCTTATCGCGCGTTGTGAAAGGGGGCTAGACGGAAAAAAATCATACGAAAAGTTGTACCAACACTTTTTGCTATAGTTGTAAGCCGTGCGGCGTGCGCGTGTTTCTCTGTCTGTCTCTCTCTCTCTCATAGAAAGCAAGCCAGCTATTTTTGTTTCGTCTTTCTATTTCTGTTTACATTATATTTGTTAATATATATATTTTTTTTATTACAATTCCTTCACTAATTAATCGAAAGGAACTTCGTTCCATCCGGATGTCCCTTGACACCTCTCAAGTTTGTTTTATAGGGTATGAATTAATTTTTAACAGTTTAAGAGATTTAGAAACTTGGCAGACGAGTAGAGCATGTTCCGGAATAGGACATAGGATACTTTTCATCCCGGTAGTAGGTTCCCTTTGGATCTTCTTCTTATTGTGTGGGCAGTAAGGTCTAACGACCCCACACACCCTAGTGTCAGAGTTTCTAAACCGCGTCAAGGGCCTCTGACATGGTTTATTTGACGACCGCCATTTGGCGACCGGGACCACCGGCTTATACGTGCCTTTCGATCGTCAGAATCATCTTTTTATCAGACAATCAGGTGATTTAAGCCTGCAATGTCCGAAAACAACTTTACAAAGTACGCTTTCCCATGGGAATCGAACCCACGACCACCGGGTCACAACGCAAATGCCTAAACCACTCTACCACGGAGGCAGTTAAAAGTTCCCTTTGGATAATTTTAAAGTTCCACGTGGGTGAAGCCGCAGGTAGAAGCTAGTCATCCATGATGCACCCTCCAGCTTTAGTGTTAAGTCAATTTCAACACTGTTTGCGTACTGAAATTTTCATCTTTTTCTTTTTGGGGTGCTATAATGCAATGAAGTAAGGTGTTCCCGAAAGTATATAATAAAACTAGCTTTTGGGTGCAACTTCGTACGCGTATATCCCATTTTTCCCCTATTCCGTAGAAATTTAGGAAAATTCTCTCTTAGAGCTCCCCTATAGTCCACAAGTTACTACATGCCTTTCAGCTTTCTACGACCAGCAGTTTCGGCTCTGCATTGTCTGCCAGTCACTCACTCAGTCACTCAGTAACGGAAGAATTTTATATACATTGATTATGTAGTTGGCAGGTAAGCAATAGCAGATTAAGTATTAGTAGTCTCTCGTAACCAATAATGGCCATATATTTCAACCATACCTACCTATTTTAATCAGAACATAATTGTGTTTGAAAATTTCGTCGGGGATAGTGCAAATCCGCGAATCTACCATACGGAAAGTGTGCGTATCTGCACTGCGTGAAGGTTTACAGGGGAAGGTTAAAAGTTTTTTTTTTTATTTCAATGGATTTTGACCTCATTTTTACATGGAGGGTATTATTCATGTGTTCTATTCTATGTGTTGTTAACAGAAATCTATTAAAGTCTGTATTGTATATTAGTAGAAAACTATTTAAGTATATATTGTTTATATACTTATACTATATTGTATGGCTACATTTGTCAGATACGCGGAATTATCCAATGCTAGTTCCGCGGATTTGCACTATCCCCGACGATTTGTGTTCTATACTAATTTAATGCTCGTTAGTTACACCAAAAAATATATATTTACCAACAATAATTAACTGTATTTGATATGCAGAAATTGTTATTGGGTATATAGGCATGATTATTTGAATTTCTCTTAGGATAGCTATTTATGTCATGATTATATTTTACCTATATTTGCTAAGATGTTTATTAAAATGGATCACTTCAATCGCTTTATGATAACTTGGCATAATATACCGATTTAATATAAGTTCATTAGCAAGTTTTCCTTTGAATCAATAAACTCGACAGACAAACGCACAGCCGAAAATACTGGTTGTAGAAAACTGAAATTTATTTATAATTTTGGTTCCTTGGGGAGTGTAGGGGAGCATCCAAAGTATTTCCCGAAATTCCGACGGGGATGGGGCAGAACGGGATATGCACCTACGGAGTCACGGGCAAAAGCTAGTCAGCTTATAACAGTCCACAGCTGAGACACGAGCCTTTTCGCTTCAAGAGAGAGTGGCCGGTTTATCCAACAAGCGGGCACAGTCAGGGATTGGATTCGTCTTAAAATTTTTAAAACTCGGATTTGATACAAAATTCGGATATTTATACAAAAAAATTTACGGAGTATACCTATTTTACCCAAATATGTATCCTACCTTATTCATCTTAGGTATGGTAGGATACAATGAGTTAAAAGTTAGAAGGAGTTTAGCGCTAGTCTCATATATCTTTAAGGTAATGAGGGGAAAGATACACAATACAGACGTATTGCAACAAGTGGGCATGTGTGTTCCGGACAGATACGTGTGGCGGCGGCGGCTGCTCGCGGTGCCGCGCGGCCGCACTAAGCTGGTAAATGAGGCGCCGTTTACGCGCGCTCTCCGTATTCTTAACCGTATAGCAGAAGACATAGACCTATTTTGTTGTACTCTGGGTGAGTTCATAGTGAGAGCTCTCTTTGAGATTTGTTATGGTCCTGCTGTGACATAATGATAATATTAGCAATGCGTACTAAAACAAAAGCTGTTAGTTTTTTAATTGTTTAGCTTTAAGAAATAATAGTTGACTACATTATCGCATTAGGTGGTAAACCTGTAAAGATAAATGTATGGTGGAAATAAATAAATAAATAAATAAATTTGCCAGTTTCCTCATGATTTTGTCCTTTACCATTTCAAGAGCAGTGGTAATCATTAAATTGAAAAGAGGAAGTAGGAAGCCGTCTTGCCCGCACCTGCGTTTCACCTCTGGGATACCTCTGCTCTCAGGCTTTGTGGAAATTGTGTCATAAATTCCCTGGTGAAATTGATTTGCCGGTATGGATCTTCTTAGTTAGTCGTTACGGATAGTTAGAAGTCAGAAAATCTGACACCAGTCTTCCCAAGGTATACCTTGTTATTCAGTTAATGGGTTGTGGAGATCTGGTAGCCACTCCACGTAAAATACCAAATAATATAAGCATCTATATTAATTTATAAAGCCGAAGACTTTGTTTGTCTGTTTGCTTGAACGCGCTTATCTCAGGAAGCGTGATGATATATAGCCTTCCTCAATAAATGGGCTATCTAACACTGAAATAATTTTTCAAATCGGACCGGTAGTTCCTGAGATTAGCGCGTTCAAGCAAACAAACAAACAAACTCTTCAGCTTTATATATTAAGTATAGATACTGGTATTCAGCTGAATCCGGTTTGACTGGAAGCCGACCCCAATATAGTCTGGAAAAGGCTAGGCAGATGATGATCTTCTTAGTTTTTCGCGGTGTAAAAGGTACTGGAAGGAGTCGTCTTTTTTAAAAATGAAAAAGGTGAAAATAAATATAATATCACGAGTTTTTCATGGCAATCATTATTTTGGGCACAAAACATGCTTATCTTCTCTGGGGTTTTGTGTGTCTGTCTGGATGAATACCTATTGTTTTGATAAGAATTATGGTATTTCCGAAATTGATAAAATATATCCTGGAACTGGTTATCTGTGGATTAATATTTTGACCTAGTTAGGATTTAAATTAGTTGCATTTTTATTAATTTCGAAATGTGCTGTTAGGGAGATAAATTAACGCTTATCACCGAATCGTTAAACATAACGTTTATGTGACTATATAGTCGTTAATTTTGATTGTGTTGTTTTGGAAAAATCAGCAGCTGGATATTAAAAGCCCAGAATCGCGTGATTTTCATGATGATGAATGAAGTTTCAAAAAATCTTCTTATATACTATATCTATATATACTTTAATATATAAACTTGAAGAGTTTGTTTGTTTGTTTGCTTGAACGCGCTAATCTCAGGAACTTTTTATTCGAATTTAAACATTTTTTTAGTGTTGGATAGCCCATTTTTTGAGGAAGCCTACAGGCTTATTACATCGCGCTACGACCAACAGGAGCAGAGTATTAGTGAAAAATATGACGCTGACGACGTTGCGCGCGTCAGCTAATCACAAATACACATCAAAAAAAGTTTGTGATCACTAGCAAGAGAATTTTTTTTTCAAGCAAGGTAACATAGTAACCTTAGTTATTAGTTACTTTTTCGACCGACTTCCAAAAAGGAGGTTCTAATACTAATACTAATGCTAATAATATATAAAGCCGAAGAGTTTGTTTGTTTGCTTGAACGCGTTAATCTCGGGAACTACTGGTCCGATTTGAAAAATTCTTTCAGTGTTAGATAGCCCATTTATCGAAAAAGGCTACATATCATCACGCTAAGACGAATAGGAGCGGAGCAGTAATGAAAATTGTGACGCAGACGAAGTTGCGCGGGTCAGCCAGTACTGTATAAATTTAGTAGTATTGTTATTCTTTCTTAAAAGTCATACATATAAGTAAGTTCAAAAGTTTGATTGCGAGTCTTTCGGGAAATCAGCAAACAACTTGTCGACTGTCCACGTGACACGTTATCATCAAGCTAAGACTAAAAGGAGCGGAACATTAATGAAAAATGTGACGCAGACGAAGTTGCACGGGTCAGCTAGTTTATATGATAAAAATAAAGCTAGCAAGTAAACAGTTTTTGAATGAATAATTATAATAAGAATACTTAGGTACCTATAAATAAATTTTACGTTGGTATGTCATTTGCGAGTATGACATAATTTTACAAGAATAATGTGTAGGTACGGTGAATTAATATTACGATTCGAAGTAGCGACGCACGGTTACGTCAATAAGGTAAAATTAATTTAATGGAATTGTGTCACTTTAGTACATACATTTTAACATTGTATTTTGTTACAAGTGTACCTATGAAAAAACCTCTTGTTCAGAGCCTCAAAACAAACGATGGTCGAAAAGACAGAAATGAACGAAATTAGGTATATTCGTGACAATCTAGGAAGCCAGATTTGACAGCAGTAGTGCTATTCTGTAACAATATTTTTGTATCTCAACAGTGGAATCCGAGGTGAGGTTCAAATTATTATGCTGCCTCCACACGCTTGGCAAACAGCGAACACCAAACAACAAACACGAACGTGTGGATAGGTGTCTGCTGTTTGCGTATGTGTTTGGCAGCGATCGGCATCGGTGTCAATTTTTGTGCACAAATCAAAGGGTTCGACAAACTTGTTTGCGATGTGTCCACACGCTTGTTCAGTTCTATTCTGCCGTCATAAGAAAAAGGACGTATCTACATAAAACGAATTAACCGATTTCCGACTTTTAGAAAATAACTTAAGGTCGGAAATCGATTACTTTGTTTTGAGTAGATACGTATTTTTTTTTACTGTGGTAGTACTATTAACCCGAAAGTAATCCGGAATATACTAGCACGTTCGCCAAGCATGTGGATGCCGTGTTTGTGTTGGGTGTTTTTGGTCGGTGTTCGGGACGTGTTCGGTGTTTGTCCTGTTTGTGGCAAACACCAAGCGTGTGGAGGCAGCATAATATGCAATAAAGCTCATTTTGTGAGTTTTGTCACTCAGGTGTAGCTCGATATCGAAATAGTTATTTACAGAATAGACTAGCAGAACTAGTAAGTATGAAAGAGCCATGAAAATAAATATTTTTCGCATTTAGTGGTATAGCGATCTTCTATCCCTCTCTACTCATCTGTCCAATCCAACTTCTTAGATTGTCACAAATATAACTGCCGATGCGATAAATGATATGAAAAAAATGACGTGTAAATCTTTTACACGTCATTTTTTTGTCATATTGATCTAGATGAGTCCGGTATTTCCTAGCTGACTACCCTGAGAAGAAACACAGAAACAAACTCAGAGGTCATAGTCTCTTTTGAAGTCCATACAGTCGCCAATAACATAAGGAAACCATGTAGGTTAACGTCTGAGGTGGCCTTTTGAGGAAAGCACCACGCAGGTTTGAGTGGGCTTGTCCAGACAGTGCAAGCATTTGTCAGTTATCCTGCAGCTCAACTCAGAACTTTGAGGAGCTCAACGAACCGACGAACAATGCCAAAGTAAGGACATTTGGGTAAGCCGCATAATTTATTTATTTATTTAAATTCAATTACTCTCTGCACTTACAGTAAATGTACTAACACGTAAACTGCCAGACAGTCATGAAATCAATCCTTAAAATAACGACCTACATAGTCCTCACACTTACAATACGTCATTTTTTAAGAACCATGCAGATTAGTGTCTGAGATGGTCTTTAGAAGAAAGAACCACACAGTTTTGAGTGAACCTGTCCAGTCAGTGCGAGCATTTGTCAGTAGTCGTGTAGCTCAACTCAGATCCACTTAGGAGCTCAACAACTCGACGAACAATACCAATGAAAGGACATTCGTGTAGGCCGTACAAAGTACTCCAGCTGCCTGAAAAACATTACAATTACTCGAAAAAATAATCCACGTAGTCCCCATTCATAATAAAAATAATGCTAATACTTTACAGCCATTAATTATGTCAAATTGTTATATGAAAAAAAAAATGTCAAATTGTATACAATAAAAAAATATGTCAAATTGTATAAAAAAATGTAAAATTGTAAATCAAACAAAAAAAAAAAACAAAATGTAAACTAAAATATTCATGCGCTACCAAAATGTCATGTGGTCACATTATCTAATTACCGTTTTGACAGTTGTTAACGCTCATAAAATGTCAAAGTGAGATTTTATCAGCGTGAATAGGGAATATGCATGCGATTTTTTTATTTGCAAAATGAAATACTTATTAGCTCTTATAAACAATTATGAAATAATTTTTTAAATACCTTCATCAGCTTTGAAGTTATAAAGCTTCAAAGTTTACAATTAGAAAGAGAAGTCCGACATGAATTGTGACGTCAAAGTTCTTGGCGCCTATACAGCTGACATAAAAAACAGCGTTTTCGCGAGAGGGACAGATATATTTGTTTAAAATAATTATATCTCGTTTGTTTTTCGAGCAATTTTGATTCTATTTTCACTTTTAGTATTATATTTGTGTATATTTTTGGATAAACTGTATAGATAATAGATATTTTTTTCGTGCATATTCCCTATTGTCACGGAACACCGAAAATTACAATTCTCAATTGCCATAAAAAAATACTTTCTTCTTCTTTCTGTTTTTTAAAACGGCTGCAGGGCATAGATACGCCTTTCTTTTTTGTGCCAGTCTCTTTGCTCTCTGCAAACCTCATCTAGGGTCTTCTGTTGTTAAAGACTTTCGTACGTCTTCGGATCTCGACATTTGGAACTTGGCCTACTACTATGGGGCGTTCCATGATGCATGACTTCCAATGCAATTTCACAATATGAACTCGCTCCCTCATGATCGCTGAACAGATGGTCGATGGGGCCGAAAAGTTCTGGAATAACGACCGCGTACCGGAAGACGTGACAAGATGGACCGATGATCTGCTAATCTATTCTGTAAATAACTATTTCGATATCGAGCTTCACCTGAGTGATAAAGCTCACAAAGTGAGCTTTATTACACACAACATAAGTCTTATACTAATACTTTGATACCTCACTATGGATTCCGCTGTCGAGACTCGAAAATTTTGTTACAGAATAGCACTACCGATAAAGGTCGCGGGTAGCCGATGGTTGCGAGATGCACATCACCGGTTGTTGTCTAGCAGTGGACGTCTTTCAGCTGATATAATGATCATGACACAATTGCAAATGTACTTTTTTCCAATTCTGCTCTTTACTAATACTATTACTAGCCCGTACTGTCCCACTGCTGGGCAAAGGCCTCCCTCCATTCCTTCCAATGCTCACGGTGTTGTGCCTCTTCCTTCCAATTCGTAAGGAAGACACCAGGTAGGCCCACCATCTCCTTCGCGGTCTGCCGCGGCCTCGTCTCGCTGTTTCAGGGTTCCAATCCTGTATTTTACAGGCCCATAGCTTGTCCGGCAGACATGTCCTGCCCAATCCCAAGTTGGGCAGCCTTTTGAGCCACATCGACGATTTGCGTTTTGGAGCGCAGTGTAGTGTTTCGAACATAGTCTGTTAATTTAACGCCTAGTATCCTCCATTGCACGTTGGCAAACCTTGAGTTTGGACTTTTGGATGTTAGTCAAAGACCAAATCTGTGCACCATAGCTCAAGATGGGGAGAATTCTCATGTCCATCAGCTCACGCTTTAGTGACATGGGCAAAGTGCCCTTAAATAGCTCCTTCATGGCCCAGTAGCTCTTCCAGGCATTTTCCGTACGTCTTGCAATTTCCTTTCTTTATCCAATGTTATTCGGGTGTTCAATAAAGAGTATTTTTATTCAATTAAATCAAAACAACAAATATAATCTAAACTAACACAGTTTTTCGTGTCACAAAAATTTTGAAATTCCACATTATCTATCAATCAATATTGCAGATAAGTGAGAAATTACTGCGAATTCTTAGTCACAGTTAATAATACGATTATGATTGATGACAGTTAATAACGATTATGTTTGTCCATCTGAGTACGCGTGATCGATTGGGCACGAACCGTGTAAATGTGAAATTACCGGTTGCTTCAATCATTTGTGCGATGATATCGCATCATCACAAAAATGATTGAAGCAACCAGTTGTAATTTCAACATGGTTGCTGATGAGTTTGGAATTATACTAATGACATTTGTTGTTCTCTAATTCGTCTACACTACTTCAAACATGCTTCATAGTGGTGAAAATAACTGTTTTCAAAAGATCTTCTTGATTATTTTAACCATCAGTAATTTTGATTTTGTGGTAATTGTCAAAATTTTTGCGCATTGGTGACAGCTTGAGATAAATTTTCATAAGAATACAGCCTAATCATTTAACGAATAGTGTTGTACTGTGCATTAATAAGGCTAAATGAAAATGACAACCATTTTAGCATTGTGTGACAGGCAGCAACTTTAACAAAGGTCTTACAACAGTTGCTTTGTGGTCGCGATCGTAATTTAAACAGTATGGCTACATTGATGTTCCTTCACCTCTTGCCAGCCAGTGCTCTATAAGATTACTCGTGACGAATTCTTAACCGATGGTTAAATAACTGTTATTCGCAAGGTCAACTATATATACCCTTTGGTGAGATCATGAATCACGAGTAACTTGTTTGTTGGTCGATGGTTATCGGAATCTGGGTTACTGGTTAACGGCGTATTGTAATGAAAGCTCTGATCTCATTTGTTTTAATTTTGCAGTAATGTTGCCTTAAAACAAAATGCCTAGCCAACAAAATCTTTCCTTACTGAAACATACGTAGCATAGGTCCCAAAATGCTACCCTGGGAAACCCTAAAGCAAACAAACCTTTTTTCCCAAATCTTTAAAAATGATTTAATACTTTTGCCTATACAACCCGATTTAATAACAAGATAAAAGGTACATATGTACCTAATAGTAACCGAGATATCAAAAATAAATGACTTAAGTGTACGCCATCTGCTGAGAATAGCAAAGAACGATAATCCCAGATCAACGCCTGTACGTTTACTTTAGCGCATTGTTGCATACTTTTTCCTGCTAAGGCAGAATCTGTAGGCGTTTTACCAATAACGTAGTAATATTCATGAATAAGATTTGGCATACCAGTTGCTCATAATGTCTTAGGTTATGATAATAGGTTGCTTGTGCTCTGATCGGTCGCCATTTTATGTCAGTCAAATTCTCGGAATGAAATCGAGAAATTAGAAAACTATCATATTTTGATGCGTAAAAAGTATTCCAAATTTTCAGTTGACAATTAATCGAGAGTTTACAATCTCTCAAGATATTTTGTAATCTTATGTATTTTGCAATTATCCGATCTCAAATCCATCCAAAAATTAGAGACGAAAATCAAAGACAAAACTATTTACAAAGGAGTTTTATTACAAAATAATAACATTAACGACTACATACAGGTACTGGCCACTTCGTCCAATCGATCACTGAGATACTAAATAATAACTTATTTTTTAAATTTTGTGCCTGACTGTATTATGGCTTGTACAGTCAAAGACTAAGTCGTTATTCTAATTTTTAGTTTTAGTATGTTAGTAGATTGTTTGTGTTAGTTTTAGTAGCCCGCGTCGGCGTCGTAGCTGCTTTTTCTGCTGTCGTAAGCACCTGAAAAGAAATTTTATAAATTAAATGAATGTTGAACTAATTATGGCTAAATTATATCTTATTAAAAATACTGGGTTTCAAGGAAAGGATAAAAATAATAAAGAAAGCACACAATAAAACGCTCATTTCAAACATAAAAACTGCGGCCAAAAACCTTGTATTAAATAAGAACATAAAAAAGTTATTCAAGAGTTTTCTATCTAATACTTTTGAGAGACATCTAAGAATTTCATGTTTGTTCTAGTACTTATAAACACGACTGCTAAGCATGGGGTCCTGTGTCCAATCCCAAGGCAGTGTCATTAGATTTTTTCCATTAGACATGGGAATCAATAGCAGCCAAAAGTATTCAAGTAACAACTATTTGTGTCTGTATCCTATATTGTCTCTTCATGGAATAAAAGGGTGTTGCTTGTCCATCATCATCTGCCTAGGTTTTTTCCAACTATATTGGGGTAGGCTTCCAGTCAAACCGGATTCAGCTGAATACCAGTATTTTACGTAGAGCGGCTGCCTATCAGACCTCCACAACCCATTAACGGGGTAACACGGTACTTCTTGGCAAGACTGTAGTCAGTTTACTGGCTTCTGACAATCCGTAACGACAGCCTACAAATGACAACCGGGATCAACGGATTACCGTGCTTTCCGAGGCACGGAGGAAACTCGGTATGTTAAGATGGTCACCCATCCACAAACCAACCTTGGCAAGCGTTGCTTAACCTTGAAGATCGACTCGTGCGGCTGTTGTTCTTTAGCCATGAGCTCCTCCACGAAAAAGTGTTGTTAGTGCATTTTGTCGCAAGTGGGCAAGCTACACCAGCTTGCCCACTTGCGACAAAATGCACTAAAATAATGCAATTTGACGCAAGTCAAACTTTGTTTTTGCAGTTCAGGCGGAATAGACGCCCGAAAGCAAGACCTTTATGGAGCCGAAACACTGCAATAACAAATCCCCACATGTCAAAAATCAAACGAACTACATTGCGATCCAGCGGCGTGGTAGGAGACAGTTTTAGAGTAAGTATGATGAAAAATGTTTCAATGTTAATTAAAAGTAAACTGAACATACCTTGAGAACTACTCGTGTCCGTGAGCTGCAGACTCTTCAGGATCTCCTCAGGGATAGGAGGGGGGGTGGGCAGGTGAGCGCCCTCAGCGTGGAAGCCGTTCTCGTCAGCTGTGTAGGTGACGGTGTAGGTCTGGCCATCATCACCGATGTAGGAGTACGAGCCCGATACCGCAAGGGAACCTTCCTCTGGTTGCGCACCGGGGATAACACGGCCTGGAATCATAAAATGGAATGTCGTGTTTTAACCAAATAAGTAAAATTGAAGTGTCTGTAAATAAAAATATCTTTTCAAATATTCATGTACTTAGATCATTAATTAAAAAAAAAATAACACAAATCGGAATGTACTCGATAAAGGAACCTCATCCTCTCGAGACGATAGTATCTTTAAAACATAGTTTGTTTGAAATTATCATTTTATTCTCCGGGGACGGCGACATAATCATTCTTGCCAGTTTTGTTCTTCAAATATGGAATGAACCAATAAAACGATCTGCAGCATTTTACAGCCCCTATCGTTAGTTCCGAATTTATAACTAGATGGCGTTGGGATCGAATTAGATCGCGCTATGGTTTCGTTACGTGGTGATCTACTTGATGTACGTAACTTGATGCAACTTAGCAATATATAAATGGTTTTTTAAAAGTTATTTTTGAATTCAACACGTCCTTTCAATGTAGGTCTTGTTGATTATAATATAATAATGTCGTGTTATTAGAATTGCGCACATGTCGATTTCGAATAAAGTCTGCCTGTTTTAACTTCTTGCACCTAATATAAACCTTAACAGAAAAAGTCTCGTAGTTCAGAAATATTGAACAACGAGCGAATTGACAATTTCGCTTAAAATAAATTAAACCATCAGATACTACTGAAATCGCTGACTTGTCTCATCAGAATGAAATAATCTAAAAAGACAAAGCAAAACAATCTAATAATCATACTAATGAGTAGGTTCCGTACCATAGACCTTAATTAGAAATACACAATCTGTGGAAATTTCAACTGTCTACCTATTATGTAACAATTGCGTTTTACTGTTTTAGCGACACAAAAACCAGTTAATAGATTAATATTTGTATGCCATTAAATGGCGGAATGTATCTTTGCACTAAATATGTTATTGTTACATCTATTTCTACCACATTTTATACAAATAAATGATATTATTATTATTATTATTAATCTTTTAATGACAACTCACGGCCACACTCCCTACGGTCCTTCTTTGATCTCCCAACGACGTAAGCATTCGGTCTGTCCCTCGATTCAAACAAATTGTGCTTCGACCCAACGCTTCTTCCGCTTCCTTAGCAGTCATGTGTACAATAAGACTAACAAAATTTTAAACATATACCCCTTTTGCAAATCCAAATGTAAAGCAAAAATAATAAATCGCATTCTCGATTTGGATTATTCTGAGACAGAAAATATTGTAGTTGTTTTAAACTAAATTAGATAGTGAATTTGTAGACCTCATTTTAATACACACACCTACACTCACTCTAACAAATATAGTTTCACACACACACACAACACGCACAATACACTACACACTCACAGACACACCATTTTTAGTTTTAACATTTTTCCTATTTTAGTTTTTAAATATTCCTTTCTGTACATGAAGGCTTGGATGTTTACAAATTAATGCTTAATAGTATTGTTTTAAGAGGGTGAGAGCCTTTCATACAGGTCCCGAACCCACTACAGACTCCAGCTCTCACAAAGGTTACAAATTTGATTGAAATAATATGTTACAAACCAATGTCGGTACCTTTTGAGAGAAAATAAAAAATCATTATTATTATTATTGCGGTTCTCGAGATACAGCCCGCTGACAGACGGACAGACAACGGAGGCTTAATAATAGGGTTCCGTTTGTTACCCTTTAGGTACGGAACTCTAAAAAATAATGATTTGTTCTAACAACAAATCATTTGACCTCTCAAGGTCCGTAAGTCCCAATTGGAAAAGTTCATGAAGAAACAACAGCACACGCATAGTGAGTTACTGACGATCATTAACATTTAACATGCAAGCATGATATAACTCTCATTGCATGTATGCTAGTTACCTCAAATGTTATAGGTAAAGTAATGGCTTTGTACATCTTAAGTTTATTATTTTCAATGTTTGGAGCACGAATGTAGTTGAGATTTTATTTGGTGTGACTAATTATATTTTATTTAAAGATGAACTTGAAAGAACACCTCTTGTTAGACCTTTGCCCAAAGTAATATTTAATTAAAAAACCGGCCAAGTGCGAGTCGGACTCGCACACGAAGGGTTCCGTACCATAAACCTTAATTCTTATTATTTGTTGTTATAGCGGCAATAGAATTACACAATCCGTGATTTTTTTTTATTTTTTCTATTTATAGGCTCGCGTTTGACCACTATCTCACCTGATGGTAAGCAATGATGTGGTCGAACATGGAGCACGCTTGCCTAGAAGTAACCTATTCACTCTTGACTTAAATACTCCCAGGTTATAGCTATCAGGAAACACAGACTCCGGCAGGGTATTCCACTCCTTAGCTGCACGCACTATGAAACTGTCTAACTATTACGGTTCTTGAGATACAGTCCGCTGAAAGACAGATGGACGGACGGACAGGGTATACGGAACCCTAAAAATGAGTTACAGTTTAATTTGTCAATAAATTGATTACCTACAGTCAAAGGACTGGAAGACCAAGTCTAAGACAAGAACAAATAAAAATGAAAAATGGCAAACAGTTTAGGAAAATCATGCTTTGATTCCAAGTCTACTGTAGTATTTTGCTTGTAAGCAAACACGGCAAGTTTTGCACTATTATCTATCAATCAATTTTATACTTTCTAAAGATTACATGGATTTGTAAAGTAAGCTATACCGTAAAGCTTTGGCATATTTAAAAGTCTAAAAAGTCCAGTTATTCAAGTCACTTGAAAGTGAATAAAACATTGCACCCACCTTGTTGTTCAGCCTTAGTGCCATCGCTAGTCTCGTAAGCATAATGGTACCCCTCCTCATTGATTTCGTTCTCATATTTCAAGATCTCAGCTTGACTGCCAGCAGACTGTCTTCCTTGACCTCCTCCATTGAATGCTGAATAATCCTGTCCACCCAAGGGAGCTTGGAGGCCAGCGTTGGCTCCACTTGAAGACCTGGCATTGGGAGGAAGATAGATGGAGTTGTCCAGGCGAGCTGCTGCAGCTGCCGATACCAGGGCTAGTACGATGAACTGGAATAAAGATTTGAAGTGTTAGAATGGTGGAATTATTTGCAGGTGTGTCGTAGAAGACGTAGATTTCATTCAGTGTGTTAGAAGAGCCTCCAATACAATGATGTTTATCAAAAGGAGGCTTATCATAGAGTGTAATATCGTTATCAGTGATTTCAGTAAAAATTTATTCGAGGCACCCCACTAGCCCATTCCGGACTCAATAGTAAGACTATTATACCAACTCAATTTTGACTTAAATTCTGTCCTTCCATCTACATAAGTATGTCAGTCAATTTTCATCTTGCCCATTTATACCTCTTAGATACACTGGCTTTTGCCCACGATTTCGTTCGCGCATATCCCGATTTTCCCCTTTCCTGTAGGAATTTCGAGAAATCGTCTAGTGCTCCTCTACACTCCCCAAGGAACCTACATGCCTAATTTCAGCTTTCTACGACCAGTAGTTTCGGCTGTGCGTTGTCTGTTAGTTATTCAGTAACGGAAGAATTTTATATGCATTGATTATACCAAATTATATGCAAAAGCTTAAGCTGAGGTAGACTATGGGCTGCAAGTAATAAATTTTATGATCCTAATACAAATAACCTCAATTCTGTACTAAAACTAATCCGCAAAGCCAAAAGTAACAAAGTTTTACTGCAAAGTTAAATGAGTGCAACTGATTGAGGTGAAGGTAACACTGCGATGGGAAAGGCTAAGGTTCTGAATGTGACCCCATAGAACTTCGGTCACGATCACAATAGTATAGAAGCCTTCTAAGGACGTATTGGGAAAGCTGGTATGTTGACTTTTTGGTGAGGTATTTCCCAGGATAGAGGTGAACAGGATATTGAATGGGAAATTAAAATATTTTTTGGAATCGCAGGTGTTACTATGACATAGATATTTTGTAGAAATAATAAGCAAAGCAAGATATGTTTAAAATTAATTGCTTTTTCAAAACAATTCTCCTGGATAGAGGAGGTTAGAGTACTGAGACTTTAAAATATTTTTGAACGTCAATGTAAGTAATATTTGAAATTTTAATGATCCCCGTTTGAATGGGCTTGGATTGTTTCCATACTGACTGATATTTAAAGTTTTTTAATCCCCAACGATCCATTGGAAAACATTTAAAACATTATTTTTTTTAAATGTGTTGATGAAATACACAATAGATCCTAAATAAATAAATAATAATATTGAAACTCCTCATCCTAACTCAGAACATTCACTTTAAATACCTAATATTATGTAACCCAGTACACTAGCATCTTGCAGGGAAAGGATTTAGTTGGTAACTACAACCAGCATGATAAACTACGTATTAAACAGTTTAGAACTTTGACCCAGTTAACGTTTTAAACTAATCAGCCAATATAAGGAATATCTTAGTCATAACCGGCAAATAGGCAATTAAATTTCGACATTTTACTATGTAATTAAAACAAATTACAGATACTGCGCTAGAGGTAGTTGTATAATATGTTCTACATGTCTTTCAACATGAAATTGAATAAGACTTTATGAAACGTGTTTTTGAAAGGGAGAAATATATGGGATTTAGACATTTCGAAAGTGAATTCCCATCAAGACGAAGGACTCATAATAAAAATTCACTTTTTCCTGACCATCTCAAAATTCTTTATGCCACCTGACTAATTATTGAATAACAAATTAATAAAAATCTTTATATCTTATACCATCGAGATAAATTACAAAAATATAAACAAATCAGTGATAGACTGTGTAAGATCACATGGCTAGAAAATAAATCAATGAGGTACTGTGTAAGATCACATGGCTAGAAAACAAATCAGTGAGGGTCTGTGTAAGATCACATGTCCAGAAAACAAATCAGTGAGGGACTTTGTAAGATCACATGTCCAGAAAACAAATCAGTGAGGGACTGTGTAAGATCACATGGCTAGAAAACAAATCAGTGAGGGTCTGTGTAAGATCACATGTCCAGAAAACAAATCAGTGAGGGACTTTGTAAGATCACATGTCCAGAAAACAAATCAGTGAGGGACTGTGTAAGATCACATGGCTAGAAAACAAATCAGTGAGGGTCTGTGTAAGATCACATGTCCAGAAAAAAAAACAGGGAGGGACTTTGTAAGATCACATGTCCAGAAAACAAATCAGTAAGGGACTGTGTAAGATCACATGGCTAGAAAACAAATCAGTGAGGGTCTGTGTAAGATCACATGTCCAGAAAACAAATCAGTGAGGGACTGAGTAAGATCACATGTCCAGAAAACAAATCAGTGAGGGACTGTGTCAGATCACATGTCCAGAAAATAAATCAGTGATGGACTGTGTAAGATCAAATGGCTAGAAAACAAATCAGTGAGGGACTGTGTCAGATCACATGTCCAGAAAATAAATCAGTGATGGACTGTGTAAGATCAAATGGCTAGAAAACAAATCAGTGAGGGACTGTGTCAGATCACATGTCCAGAAAACAAATCAGTGAGGGACTGAGTAAGATCACATGTCCAGAAAATAAATCAGTGAGGGACTGTGTAAGATCACTTGGCTGGAAAACAAAGTGGAGTGAATTTAGAGATGGCGAGTAATACCTCTAGAAAAGTATAGGGAAAGGCTTTATATTAAATTAATTCGGATAAGGGCTAGGAGAATGAAGAACAAAATAACAAAAATGAAGACCTCAAATGACTTAAAAGCTCATTGTCACTCATTTGCATGTTTTTGGATACTATTTTCTGTTAATTACTCAACAGCATTAAAAAAAAGGAAACTACTGGTATTCAGCTAAATCCGGCTTGACTGGAAGCCGAACCTAATGCAGTTGGGAAAAGGCTAGGCAGATGATGACTCAATAGCATTAATTTAAGCGCGATCGCTTAAATAATCCATTTTCCGATTGCTCAATTTTTGGAAGCCACTAGTCTTCCGTCCCGCGGCGACGCGACACCTGCGGTTATTTCGCAGATGTCATAACGTTACCGCTGGCGTTACTGTCACACCAGCAATATTGTGGTGGTATATTACTGCACTAGTGCGGTTATGGAGTTAAAAGCTTTGATGAGGAAGCTCGGGATGTTGTGACATTTTGAGAGAGTATGGCTTTAAAGAATGTGGTCTTTGGTTTTGAATTAATTTAAACTAATATAAAGATCTAATTTTGATAAGGTGGTGAGGTAATTTCTGATCTGATCCGATTACGCACATTCTTCGGGATAGCTGTGGGTGACATTAATCCGTAACTCAGTGTCTTAGGCTACATTTATCTCTAAAATAAAATACGATTCCAATATGAGCCGCGGAAAAAGTTACAAAATTATATTTTTTGTGATGAATTCTCTAGGAATTTGACTAAATATTGTGATGCCGCAGGTTAACATGGGGGGGGGGGGGTTATATTTAGTGTAGAGTGTCTAGGCAATTCCTATCGCGGAATGCAATAAAGGCGACCTTATTGTGTGTGCTTTAGTTTCATTTTATACGTGTCAATATTATGGTGTCCAGTAGTATCTTGGACACCAGTCACTAGCAAAAATAGTATAAATGTAAATAAATTAGTACAAAAGCTCTTTTTGACCAAAATCAAAAGCTCACTTAGGAAATAGATAGTGTCGTTATCCTTGAGAGATAAATACATATTACGAAAAGTATGAAGTTCAATTAGTAAATACTATTTGTAAATGGCAAATAAAAAGAACTGCAAATTGAATTACAAATAAATACAATTAGACTAACAAAATAAAATCTCATACATCATTACTTCTTTGAACATGGTCAAATTTTTGATTAAGATTAAGTGGAATTTAATAAGATAACATAGTATTAAGGTAAATCTTTTGACCCTGAAGGTCATCAAAGCTTTAATCTTTACGCAGAGCATGTTAGTTTGCCATTACATCACAATACTCAGTATACAAATGTTTTAGCAAGCTTTTTCACTTAAGTTATAAACTTAAGGCTTGTATTAAGCCAATGACCTTGTGCATTTGGATGGAGCTAACTATTCCTCTACGCGCCACTCCGCTACCCGCATTTTAAATTGTTTTAATAAAAATATAACATGTTTTTGAAAAGTAGCAAAACCAAATCATTTTCGTTTGTATTTTGCAACACAAACGAAAATGATTTGGTATTGTATTTGGCAGTAATTTATTTTTTCACTCTTTTGATAAAAAAAATAAGTGGTAAAATGGTTTTATCTCAACGATTTGGAGATGATTTGGTGTATTATTTTTCTTATTATGTAAAATCGATAGATAAATTCTGGCTAAACCAAATTAAGTATCATATCATGTAGATTACTAACTATTTTTCAGATGTAATTTTTCTGTTAGTGCCAACGAAAAGCTGCTTCATCTGCACGCTGTTTTTTTAACTTTTTTCGAGAGAGCAGGCTTAACTGATTAAATTTGGTGTCATAACATAGATCCCTGCCTAGCTCCTCGTGGAAAATATGCGTCATTTATTATATGAAATTGAATCGTATATCTTGAAATAAACAGTGGCTGGTTCTTTTATAATCTAAATTATTCACAGCACCTGGGATTTATTTAATGAAACCGTCTTGCGGGCAATAGGTAACAAGTAAAAATTATATCTGACAAAATATCTGTCGTGAAAATGTAACAATTATGTCAGATAGCACTTCGCCCGCGACTTCGTACGCGCTGCAATTTTCTTAAGGATCCCTAATTTTTTTCTAGACAAATTATATACTAAAATCTTCCTCGTGAACCATTCTATCCATTGGTGAAAACAACATGAAAATCGGTGCAGTAGTTTTTGAATTTATCGCGAACAGTCAGACAAACGCGGCGGAGGACTTAGTTTCATAATTATTGTAGTGATTTTAAGCAATGTGTCGCATTGTTAGTACGAAATGCCTCGGAGATGATCTCGGGTTATCTTAATTAAAAATGCGGTTAATTTGGGCACGAGACACGTATAGTTAGACTTGTAAATGCAGAATAAGGCCAAACCAAGTCTATAAAACAAATAAAACAGCTTTAATCAAGGCGGAAGGCTTGATAGCAAATTAGAGGTAGGTACACCGAGAAACAAGATAACTTTGAAAACCAATTATCTATTGTAATTCCTTTGTTATACAACAATGGATCTTGCCAAAATAAATTCAATATTGTATATAAATTAGCATACGATATTTTATAATACCCGAACTTACTGAATTTGTCATTGTATTTACTTTTTCAATTAAATTGGATTTTTAATGAGTAAATAGAACTGGAAGAGTTTATATAAGACTAGTAGACGTAACGCGGTTTCACCCGCGTAGCTCCCGTTCCCGTGGGAGTACGGAGATAAAATATACTCTTTATAATATTAGTGTAGACTAGTTGACCCGCGCAACTTCGTCTGCTCCGCGTAACGTCGTCTGCGTCACAATTTTCATTACTGCTCTGCTCCTATTGATCTTAGCGTGATGATATAGCCTATAGCCTTCCTCGATAAATGGGCTATCCAACACTGAAATATTTTTTTAAATCGGACCAGTAGTTCCTGAGATTAGCGCGTTCAAGCAAACAAACTCTTCAGCTTTATAAATTAGTATAGATAGATAGATTAGACAAGGCTTCAAAAGCTTCTTTATTTCTCATTGTTTATTATTAATTATGAAGACATTACGTATTTAAGTACTAATTGAGTAGAAATTTCGTATTGAAATGTGAGGCAACAAGTTAAATGGGACTTCAAGACTGAGATTGTTCGTTTGTTGAATTTTCATGCCTAAATCTCTGAACAAATTTTGATACAGATATAGATGGAAGGAACCCTGGAGATAGCAATAGGATCATCGACTGCTTGTCCTTTTCCCAACTATACTGGGGTCGGCTCCCTGTCAAACCGGTTTCAGCTGAATACCAGTAGTTTACGTGGAGCGTAAGAGATGGATATAGAATTTTCGCAAAACATTAATGCAAGCGAAGGTGGGACGAAAGTTAGTGACGTAAATACATGCAGACGTTTGCAATCGATGCTAAATGGAGCGTCAAACTGTGATGGTAACAATATAACGAGCTTGCGAAGTAAAAAATACTACACAATAACCTTTTCAGTGTGATCTAACAGCTTTTTGTGGTATAAAAAGAAATATCAAGAAAGAAAATTCTAAACGATTCGACTTGTTATTTATAGGAAACGAATTTCTGGAAGAAGAAAGAACGAAGGATGGGGAATCGCCAAATGACTCCTGCCTACAGACACATCCCCATCCGTGTTCCTCCCAATTTGCGTTCCAGGGTCGCGGTGACTCTTTCGAATAAATTCCGCAACTATAGGAAACGTATGGGATAAATTAGTGAAATAAACAGTTTTTTTACCTGAATCCCCTAAATACCCGACTAACAAATATTAGGCAATAGTTTACATACTATTGGGGACGCCTATTTCAGTGTGCTATAGCCGATAATGATTTCATTTACAAAAAGTCTTTCATCCTGAAGAAAGCTACGCTGAACAAGTTAATTATTAAAAGAACATCTTAACATATTATTTAATTGTCACAGAATAGACTTAGAACAAATGTTTTTTTTTTTTGGAAAGCTGGTGATGATTTACAATTTTCATACGATTAGAAGTTCCAAGAAACATAAACCGTTGTAAAAAATCCCAATCCCTTGAATTCACTCCTATCAAAACTAAACCAAAGAAATATGTAAGTAAGTACTAAGAACAATCCCATTGCACAAAACACCCGAAAACCGCGAATTTCAAAATCACTGATAACGATTTCTTCACTCACTCCAACGTGGCACTTGTATTCGAAAGATTCGCACTATTATGAATGATTGCTTAAACTTATAAAAATATTTACACAAATACTAACGAATTTCATTGCTGTGTGTCCTCTAAGGAAGATGCCAGTGAAATGTGTCTGTTAAGTGAATCTGCCGCATTTTATACTTGGGCTTACTATGCTCAATATTTTGAGTGATATACATTCATTCTTACATTCGCAGATCAACTCTTACAACTGATTCTTCTAAACGAATGTTAGCTTTATGTGTTTGTGTTAACGTTGGATTTACTTTGTCTGTTTTTTGTATCATCCGCAAGGACCACCGAATTATTTAATTTATTAACAGAATCACTTACAGGTATGTTCATGTCTTTAAAAATGACCTTGTAGTCTAAAAATTATGTTTTGACAAATGGAGATGTAATTTTCAAATGTAAACGGGTCTCCTTATAAGTGTTTGCACTGTCTAGTTTATTTTTTAGACGTTCTATTTCACCTGCATCTAAAATGTTTTGCTAAATAGTACCTGAGTTCAATAATGAATAACATTATGTAGTAAATGCTGTCATTATTATTTTGTAAAGGTAAAGGTTATCTGTTAGATAATTTATTGGCAACACTAAACATTGTAATAGTGTTAGGCACATTGTTATCAAGAAAAAACGTAATTGCGAGGAAGCATTTGAAAATAATAGCAATGGCGAAGCTTTTAGGAAAGATTCTTAGATCATAACACTTATGTTAATGATGGGCTGTGGTCATGGACTTGACATATCTGCGCTAATTTATAAAAATAAAATTTTAATTTCACGTCAAATGTAGAATAAAATTTTCAAAGTAGGCATGGACGGCTAAATCCAAAACTATGAGGAATATCAAAAATACCCAAAGAATTAACAGGATATTGATGAAAACTTTTACAAACAAATACAACTTTAATTTTGGAAGTCGGTGTTAAAATATGTTAGTTATTTTTTACTTTGTAGTGTTTTTTTTATTTGGAAGTCGGTTGTATATTTTTTAAAATTGTTCACTTTTCAGTGATACCCCACACCTAACAACACCACTGGAAAATCCCAGGAAAATAAAATACGCAATTTCGTTTACTTGGATGACAAAAAACCGTCGTCCAAGTAAACGAATTCCAGCTATTTTGATTTAAAAGCCAAACTTCCTAACCGATTTTGGTAAAATTTCTATAGGACCAATCGGGAAGTATATCCTTTCAGATGAAATAAAAAAAAACAAATCATTTCATAAATGACGCAGTTATGGGGAAACAAACATAAAAAAACCGAATTGAGAACCTACTCGTTTTTTTGAAGTCGGTTAATAATTAAAACTGCACCATTATAGGAATTTTGGAAAACAGGTAAATATGAGCTCTTTCCTTTAGCTAATCGTTCCATGTGTTATTACTTCACAGAATTTGATCATTACTAGCGACACTTTCGATTGGTGTAGGTGTCATTTGAAAAACGGAACCCTTATAGGATCACTTTGTTGTCTGTCCGTGTGTCTGTCAAGATCCTTTATCTCGCGAACGCGTGGAGGTATCGATTTGAAATTAAAACCATATACATATTATAAATTGCATATCAAATAAATAATTGCCTATCAATACATAATCATCATTTATATTCTTTTTTACATCAAATAACTTACTTCACTACAAATAAACTAAATGTTTCACAAAACTCAAACTGCAGATAATTCGAAAACATACATCAATATGACATTAATTTTTTCCTCATAATGCAATACAGTTCAATTTATTTTTGTACAAAAATACTACATACATAGCATAAATACTGACTGTACAGCAAATTTTCCATATTTATGGACAACACCCCTACTCAGACTACCCCGACTCGGATAGGTTAGGTTAGTTTTTTTAAACCACCCAGAACTATGGTGAGTCGCAGTACAGTTTTGTCGTGCATTAAGATCATGCATGAAAAATCGCTGTACGCTGCGAAAATAAATTGTAGTGTGTTTAGTGATATTTTGAGTTGAATATTTTGCTGTGGAATCAGTAATTTTGATGGGAATTCGGAATCTTATTGCATAGAAAAAGGATATTTTTTTATTTGCGTTTAAATACTACCGTCAATATATTAGAATAAGTAAGCATGCCTTTTAAGTTTTCATGCCAATTAAGCTTTTAAGTTTTTGCCATTGTACGAATCCTGGATCAAACTCCAAAATCAACGACAGTGATGCTATATTCAAGTCTCATGTTTATGCATTAGGTCGCACAAATGTCGCCTAATAGAAATAGGGTCTCTGAACAGCGTTCACTAACATTTAACTCTATAAGTACTTCGTTACGTACTTGTCTACATTTATTTAGGTAATAGATTTTTGTGTTAAGGATACGGATTTAAATGGTATTTAAGGTCATAATGACTTGTTAACTGGTTGTAAAGTTGTAAATGAAACATTATGACGATGTCATTGGTTAAATGTAGTGCATGAATTTTTAGGATTCGGGTTGTAGTGTCGATTCTCGCCTTCATTGTAGGTTGCTGGACTTTACACCTTGTTCTGGATACCTTTATAGGGGTTTGGCGCAGAATGTGTAAAAAAGTTAATTTGGATAATTATATAATTGGAATAATTATGATTAACTAGCTTCTGCCCGCGACTTTGTCTGCGTAGACTTTATTCCTGGCGCGCAACTACTTTATCTCATATTCTCATCCATAGAAATACATCTCCATGATTCTGGTAACCTGATAGTTTGTGAGTCTTTGCTGTTCGTACTTACAGCTCCGGAATAACTACGACAATTTCCCGGTCTCCTGGTACTTGTGAATCTTTAGCGTTCATAATTCTTGACTAAAATTACTTTGACATGCTTCTGGTCTCCTAGTACCTACTTGTAAATTTTTAGCGCTCATAATTCTAGCCCGAAAGAAACTTCGACATGTTTCTGGTCTCCTGGTACTTGTGAATCTTCAGCGCTCACAATTCCAGCCCCAAAAATATTTCGAGATGTTTCTGTTCTCCTGGTAAGTACTTTTGAATCTAAAGTACTAAGGCAGCAGCAACTCTAGATTTCCACTTCTTACTCTGTCTCTATTAAGCCATGTAAGTTGACGAGATAAAAAGTGGCGTATATATTATTCCAAGATGTTAACTACATGTGTGCCAAATTTCATCCAAATCCCTTCAGCCGTTTTTGCGTGACGGACAAACATACAAACTTTCACATTTATAATATTAGTAGGATTTACGTGTTGTTATTTTCGAAGATTTTTAAATTTCTGTTGTGTACTAAATAATAAAAAAAACCGGCCAAGTACGAGTCGGACTCTCACACGAAGGCTTCCGTACCACAAAACTAAATTTTTATTATTTGTTGTTATAGCGGCAATAGAAATACACAATCTGTGAAAGTTTCAACTGTCTACCTATTAGGTTCTTGAGATACAGCCCTCTGACAGACAGACGAGCCGACGGACGGACGGCGGAGGCTTAGTAATATGGTTCTGTTCGGTTACCTTTCGGATACGGAACACAATAAAATAGCTAATTTTCTAAAAAAAAGCACTAACTTCAGGGGTTTTAGTCATGTCATAAATACTACTATACTCTTCTTGTATTTTATCCAATACTAGCTGACCCGCGCAACTTCGTCTGCGTCACAATTTTCATTACTGCTCCGCTCCTGTTGGTCTTAGCGTGATGATATATAGCCTATAGCCTTCCTCGATAAATGGGCTATCTAATACCGAAAAAATTTTTCAAATCGGACCAGCAGTTCCTGAGATTAGCGCGTTCAAGCAAACAAACAAACTCTTCAGCTTTATATATTACTATAGATTTTAACATTTTAAAACGTACCTATGCATATGGACTGGTTCCGAAATAAGTGAATTATTATTATTCCATAAGTTTACATTTTTAAATATTTCTATTAAAAACAAAACATTTAAAAATATAAAAAATAGTAGCCCACCGGTATCGGGTACAGGGTCCAAGTTACCGGTGGTCAGGGCTTTTATTATTATTATTATAAATATTCCGTGGCATTTATTCGTGTAAGCTAGATTGTCCGTTTTGGGAAGACCTATGAACATTTTATGCAATAAAAATTTAGCGATGATGATACAAGATATCGTGACGATTTGAGAAAAGACAGAAAGATTTCTGTACGCATATTTGAACATCGACAACGATATGAAATCTATTTGAAGATGTACGTTATTTTCGCAATCCTAATCACGATTTCACTGGCAATGAGTCAGTAGATCTACTATCACCAAAAATGCTTTATAACTATTTACATCATATCACGATAGGATTGCCTCACTGAAAGCTTACGCATGAAACTGAAAAACTAAAGTGCAAATAGCGAAGACAGATCAAATATTTCTAAAAGTTTTGTTTGTGTTACCAATAATGATTCGTAGTAAAGTATACGTTACTTCCCACCACTTCCCGTAGGCATCGTAAGAGGCGACTAAGGGACTCACCAGAGAATGGGCAGCAGCGTTCTCTATAAAACTCAACACCATACACTGCGATCGCCAACTCGCCTGCCAAGCGTGGCGATTATGGCAACCCTTTGGGGGAGGCCTATGGCCAGCAGTGGACGTCTTTCGGCTGTTATGATGATGATACGTTACTTCATACTTAATATGCACTACTGTTTCGTGTCAAATCAATGTTTTTCCTTTCTTACTATTTTCTTTTCAGGGTTCTTAATGCCTTTTAGAAAACTTGACCTTATAGGAACACTCTTGTGTCTTGTGTGAGTACTGTGAGTACTGTGTACCTTAAACTTAAGCTATAGCTATCAGTTTTAGGTTTGTTTTTGACTTGAATGTACCCTGGCGGTTGGGAGTGTCATGCTCACACAAAAGTCTGGCTGATGGTGGCGTATGCGTTGGATCATTTGGCTCCCTTCAAAATGGTTGAGCCGAATGGTGCTAGCGCATGCGTCATGTTCGTGAACGGGCGCTGTCAGTTGGGACTGGTCATTTCTCAGTTGCCATGGTTTATTTTAAATATTTCTTTGAATTGTTCCTTTTTTTCCCGGACGCTTTTATCTTGCTCGTCTTTTACATCGTTCTCACATGTTTGTATAATTTCAACTTGATGTAAACAAAAACTTGTAACAATTTATTATTTTTTAAAAGAGTGTCCGTGGAGTTTCTTGCACGTTCTTCTCCATAGAGATCTACGCTTTGGAACGTGCAAATAGCTTCATCTTGTTGGACTGACCGACCTTGACAATTCAAAAGTGCCTGTAAATGGTTTATTTGAAATATACGATTTGATTTGATTTGATTTGATCTGTGTGCCTGTCCGTCTGTGTCTGTCCCTCGTAAATAAATCAGTAATTAGGAATTTTATATTTGCAAAGAAATAGAATAGGAAAAAACCGGTCAAGTGCGAGTCGGACTCGAGCGCCGAGGGTTCCGTACAAATTTGTAGATACAAATTACTTTAAATGAAGACTAATTTTTATGATTTGATTATAAATCGATAGTTTTCAGACTTTTCCCTATACTTGTAGTATAAGTCGGTATTACTTGCCAAATTTCATAGTGCTAGGTCAACGGGAAATATCCTATACATTTTGATTCCCTTGATGGGTCGAAATATACGTGCTTTTTCGGCATAAACAACCGTACCTTTTTATGTTATTTTAGAAGAGTTTGATTTTTCGCAGCTGCAAGAGACGCGAGCGTATAAATAGTAAAAACAAAAAAAAGAGACCTGAGTCTATGGTTTTTATTTTAACTCGATACCTTCACGCGTTCCCGAGATAAAAGGTCTTGACAGACAGATGGACGGAGAACAAAGTGATCCTATAAGGGTACCGTTTTTTCTTTTTGAGGTACGAAGCCCTAAAAATGGAGTAGAGGGAAAATATTGCTGACCTTATGCGATATATTCCAAACATTTTAACCGAGTTCAAAATAGGAAGAGGTTAGTATTCGTCTGCATGTACCCATTATTTTAGATGAACTTCAACTTGACCTTTTAAACATTTCTAAGACCAATATTTATCAACTAATTGGTACATATTTACATTTTATTAAATCATTTTACAGCTTTAGATTTCAATGTTTAAATTACATTAGGTACAGGTTTAGTAGCTGTAACGGACATCACGACTTAATTAAACATCAAATTACGTCTTTGATGTTTTTAAGTGCAATTGAATAATTGATATTTAATAACTGCGTTTTAAGGATAGGCGTTACTTTAAAGTTTACCAAGGTGAAGAAGCGTATACTGAAGAGCCTATGAACTGCTATAGAAAATTAGGCAGATGATAAAGAACTAAGACTACTGAGAAAACATGGCGAAACTACTAATAATCTTAGCCTACTGCAGAAGGACAATAGGCCAAATGAAGTAAACCGAAAATAAGCCGTGGACTTAGTGAAGCTCAATATTAGAACACGGGTCCTGAAATGATACCTAGTTCTTGGATACCGTTATTTGTATCTATAGTCCACGCCACGAGAATCTATAAATTTTGTAAACACACATTCAATTGTTTCAAATGTTTGTTCCATGTGTCAGACGCGTTCCAGTACCACAAAACATTAGACGACAGCTCTTTATATCGATAAAATATAACCCTACTAAGTGAAAATGCTCGTTACTTCCGTATTACATGTGTGTTGCTTCGAGTTGATTGATTTTGGGATTATTTGTTGTCGCTACGTAGCTTAGTAGAAGTTCCTTGTTTACAAAATTTATAGCTTCTCGTGACGGGGACTATAATTTCAATCTATTCTTCTATACTAGTATATAAAGCTGAAGAGTTTCGTTTGTTTGCTTGCTTGAACGCGCTAGTCTCAGGAACTATTCGTCCGATTTGAAATAATCTTTCAGTGTTAGATAGCCCATTTATCGAGGAAGGCTATAGGCTATATATCTTCACGCTAAGACGAATAGGAGTGGAGCAGACGAAGTTGCGCGGGTCAACTAGTACTAGAATACGAAGGACCACAGCAAATCAAAAATAAAAAACTAAAGAATGATACTCATATTTGCTCATTTTTCATCCCATTTGAAATGGTGCGCTAAATTAAAATCATCGAATGACATCCATGAGAATTTATCGACGTTATTAGATGGTTTTAATTTAGTTATCATAATCTTTATCCACATACTAGCTGACCCGCGCAACGTCGTCTCCGTCACAATTTTCATTACTGCTCGGCTCCTATTGGTCTTAGCTGGATGATATATAGCCTATAGCCTTCCTCGATAAATGGGCTATCTAACACTGAAAGAATTTTTCAAATCGGACAAGTAGTTCCTGAGATTAGCGCGTTCAAGCAAACAAACAAACAAACTCTTCAGAGAGAGATATAGCCCAGCCCGCGACTTCTTTCACTGCTGGGCATAAATTTCTATTTTCATTTTCCAATCCATGGGGATCCTTTGCTATTAATATACAACCTGTAGCAGAATAAACGCAATACCTCTAAAGGGGTGATTGTACTCATCATTATGAACAACTTTCACTATGGGACCAATACTGAAATCGCGAAAAAAAAATCGACTCCTCGTTACATCTATATGCGCATAACTCGACAAAATGTACTGTACAGCGGATTCTTTTTCGCGATTTCGGGATTCATCCCATAGTGAAAGTTGTTCATAATGATGAGTACAATCACCCCTTAAGATATATTGTGTTTATTCTGTTACACGTTGTATATAAAATTCTTCCGTTACTGACTGATTGAGTGATTGTTAGTGACTGAGTGACTGACAGACAACGCAGACAACGCGTTTGAATAAATGCTTTTGATTTTGATTTTGATTTTGACAGCCGAAACTTCTGGTCGTAGAAAACTGAAAATTGGGATGATGATTGGGATTCCTTGACGAGTATAGGAGAGCACTAAGAAAGGATTTCCCGAAATTTCTACAGGAATAGGATAAAAAAGTCGCGGGCAATAACGAGTCTATTAATATAGCCAATGGCTATAAAGAGAAAGCTCACTCCATCATCGTCTTTTTTAAGGTTCCGTACCCAAAGGGTAACCAACGGAAACCTATTACTAAGTCTCCGCTGTCAGTCCGTCCGTCCGTCTGTTTGTCAGCGGACTGTATCTCAAGAACCGTAATAGTTGGACAGTTGAAATTTTCACAGATTGTGTATTTTTATTGCCGCTATAACAACATAATAAAAATTAAGGTTTGTGGTACGGAACCCTTCGTGTGCGAGTCCGACTCGCATTTGGCCGGTTTTATCTTTGTCTTTGTCTCTCATCACCTCTAACCTGCCTTAAACTGACTCCGCTCTATAAACTCTACCCGTTGGCTGGTATTTCACCACCAGTAGTACGTAGGGATGTCGCATGCGCGCTTGAAAAAAAGGACCAAGAATCCGATTCCCGACATCCTCTTTACTCTCCCAATAACAAAAGCAACCAATGACCGGGTACCCAAGCAATTTATCTTCGATAAAAAATAATTGAAAATCCAATTGCATGAGGATCATCGTTGCGAGGGGCTATGCCCCGCAGAGCTGCGGATCTTCACCGATGGATCAAAAACAGGTACAGGTACTGGAGCGGGAATCTTCTCAGAGGATCTCAACATCCACATAGTCACACCATTGGGGGTCCACAACACAGTGTTCCAAGCTGAATGCATGGGCATTTCTCTGGCGGCATCAGCCATCCTAACCAGGGAAGTTAAGGACCACTCAATACGCATACTCTCGGACAGCATGGCTGTCCTGCAAGCTCTGAACAGCCACACGGTCAACTCTGGGCTGATTCTCGAGTGTCACCAACGTCTTAATCAGGTTGGTAGACATAATAAAGTAACCATTCAATGGATCAAGGGACACAGCGAGTTCCGAGGCATTGATGCAGTGGATGAACTCGCCAGAAGGGGTTCGGGTATGGCAGCGATGGGACCCGAACCCGTCGTGCCTCTGCCTTTCGGGTACATACGCAATCTGGTAAGGAAACGCACCGGAGAAAAACGTAACAAGCTATGGGTTGACCATGGTGAGTGTAGGCAGGCCAAAGAGGCACTTCCCTCTATAGATGGCCGATTCACTAAACAAGCCCTAAGACTGACTAAACAACAGTTGCGTACAGTCACAGCCGTAACAACTGGCCACGGGTCTTTTAATAAACACCTCTATGCTATAGGAGTCACTGACAGCCCGCTATGCAGAGCCTGCATGGAGGAGAAGCAGCACACCTGCTTCTAAGCTGCCCGGTATTACAGGGCCAAGTACTTCGGTAATCCAGGTACCCTCCGTGAGATAGTTGGAAACACCAAGGCGTTGCTGGCCTTCCTTGGGGAGCTGGGGTGGATCGAATGACACATTTGTCCCACCTGCACGCAAAATACGCGCTTAGTCGTGGAGTTGCGGAAACCAGCCCGATTTACATACATACATACATATCCTCTTTACGATCATACAATAGTTCCGGGTAGGCTTAAGAGCCGGAAGAGTTTTCTTCGTCGCACAGAGGCCATCCAAGACCGTCCACCTAATGCGAGAACTAGGCTGTGGGAAGAACATCATCCCCCACCACCTGACTACTTGCAGCCCCAGAAAAATCTGCCTCCAGGACGTGATCTGCAGTGGCCTATTTGGAAGGCACTGAACCGTTTGCGTACCTAGGTAGGCCGCTGCAGACACAATCTGGCGAAATGGGGATTCATGGACCCGTCGGATACTCAATGTGAGTGCAGTGCTCCTGTTCAGAACATGAGCCACACGTTGGAGTGCCCCAAGTGCCCATACACCTGTACTTTGGGGGATTTTATGAACGCCAACGACGCTGCAATTAACGTAGCCACCTACTGGGCCCAAAAAATCTAAGAAGTTAACCATCGACTCGAAAAGAAGAAGAAGAATCACCTCTAACCTAGAATCTAGTCTAGTAGTCGAAGATCAAAACCATCTCAAGTAAAAAAAAAGTCTACTGAAAAAAAAAACCTATCGCCCGTCACCACTCTACTTAGCACCAACCACACACATGATCTCTAAAATCAATTCGTTCTCCAATAAAAAACTCAATTACTCCAATATATGGTGAACTTGACATTTTGATACAAATATTTATGTGCATCAATTTATCTTTATTGCTAGGCTTCCGTTAGTATCTATGTTTGTTTTTTTTTTCTATTTTATTAAGTATCACTGTAATTGATGTTGTTAGTTGTATCATTCAGGTCATTATTTAGTTTTTAGTTGCAAAGCTTGCGGTTTCACTCGCATAAAAAATAGTATTTTTGTCGCAATTCAGCTAGATGGCGTTTTTTTTAAGTGTAGCAAATCATCAAATGACTTCCTCCGCTCTGGGTGAAGCAGAAGGGAGTGTCAGACTCTTACTGTTTAAAACCCATCCGTGTTCCTCCTAATGCCCTTTGCGTTCCAGGGCCGCGGTGACTCTTGTGAACAAATTCCGCAACAGATGGTGTACTCGCCTAATCGTTGTCGGTTTTACAGTGATGGGTACTTAAAATTAAAACACGAATATTTTGTGGTTTATTTGGGATGTCTTTTCTCTCTCCGTTTAGACTTATATTCTCATGAACTGCTATTATAACCTGTTTATTTATTTGAAACTTCATTTACGTAGGGTCTGTGACCAACATTATCTAACTCACTTGACTATTAGCGAATAATAGTCAAGTGGGTTAGGTAATGTTGGTCACAGACTGTACTAGTGCTAACATATGCGGGCTTCTTTCCCAGTCAACCTTTGGGTTAAGGCTTGTATACATGCCAATGACCTTGTGCATATAAACGGAGCTAACTACTCCTCTACGCGCCACTCCGCTACCCGCATTTTTAATTTATTGTAAAAAAATAACACATGTTTAAAAAAAGTAACAAATCCAAATTGTTTTCGTTTGTATTGCAAATCAGTAGATATTTTTTGTTTAAGACTTTAGTTAAAAAATGAAGGAGTAAAATGGTTTCATCTCAACGATTTGGAGGTGATTTTTTTTCTTATTATGTGATACCGATACATAAATTCTAGCTAAACCAAATTATGTATCATATGTAGGTTACTACTACTAGAAATATACTGTGATTACTACATCTTTTTCAGATGTTACTTCTCAGTAAATGCCGACGAAAAGTTGCTTCATCTGCACGCTGTTTTTAAGCATTTCTCGAGAGAGGAGCCTTAAGTGAACAACATCGTGATTGGTGAAATGATGTCCTTTTTGTGGATGCCTTTTATGTAGCGATTAGATAATCAGGTTATTTTAAATTTAAGATGTACTTGACACTATGACACTTGCATCATGTCGTTGCAGTTATATGGACGCTTTAAGATAAACACTATCAATATTTTCAATCAGTGAAAGTGATCAGTCATTTGTTGTAAGATGAAATCTAAATATCTGTGGGTCAGTTAAAATAGTACCTATGCTGTCATATCAACTATTTAGCCTTTGGGTAGATTGTGGCTAAATAATAACAGGTAGGTGATCATTGAGCTTGAGTGACGCTAGTCGAGGTTAGCCTTAGATGTGTGGCCAACCATTTCATACCAAGACTCCTGCTCCTTCTTAGCTGAATTCTGTCTCCTGCTTGATAAGGAGGGAAGTGGAAATTATATTTATTTTTCCTACTCCTCCGCTGTTTTTTACTGATTAATTTCGTTGCGGGATCCAAGACAGTTGTATCGTTTCTCCGGGACTCGTCGGGCTTTATTGGCTCGGCGTTTTTCTGGTGGTCGCCACTGTTGATTCTGGCTTTCAGGAGTTGCAGTGGTTGTGAATGTGTGGCGGGCTTCTCCCAAAAAAAAGACTCCTTCGCGCCTCGGAAAGCACGTAATGCCTTTGGTCCCGGCTATCACTTAAAGATCTTCGACAATTGTTACGGATACTCAGAAGCCACAAACGTTGACACCAGTCTTGCCAAGATTTTCTTAGTTACTGAGCTGTGGAGGTCATAGAAGAAGTCGTTCTATATATCATCACCATCATCATCATAACACCGAAAGACGTCCACTGTTGGACATAGCCCTCCCCTAAAGGGAGGGATTTGCCATAATCGCCACGCTTGGCAGGCGGGTTGGCGATCGCAGTGGGTGTTGGGTTTTACAGAGAACGCTGCTGCCCATTCTCTGGTGAGTCCCTTAGTCGCCTCTTACGACACCAACGGGAAGTGATGGGATGGTATTATTCTTTATCGTTCTATATATAAAATAATAGAATTATGTTGAATCCCATTCTGAAATGAAAAGAAGATATTATTGTATAGTATTATCCAACTTCTCATCATATTCAGACAGACAGATGGACTCACTTGAATTACATGTATTTTATAAGGATGCCTACTTATATTCCGGCACTTCAATTAGCAAATATTTATGTGTAATTCATTAGTATTGATTGCAAGGTTAACAAGTGAACTGTAAAAGTTTGTTTTTGATAAAGGAGTCTAAAATAAATGACAAGTCATCAATCGAGTGAGTAATTTTTAGCAGAAATGTTAAGAGTATGACATCACACTAATATTATGCAGTCTGAAATAGAATTGATTGCTGGTCTCGGTCTATGATTATTTTAAAACGTGTGTAATGAAGGACAAGAATTATTATTACGAGGGCTATTACATTTTTTTTTTTGGATTTGAGCGTTTGACTCGAGTTTTGATGTGTGATTACGATTAGACACAAATAAAAAAAAAAATATTTGGCCAAAAAAGTGTGATTCTTTCTCTTGGGAGTGCTTTAAACAAATATTTCAATTTGTTTACGTAAATTAGTAAAAACCTTGTCTCTGCAAAGGATGTTTCATAAAATTTTACTTTAGGCATCTTTTGACGCTTTGTTACATCGAAGATATAATAATTTAATCATTAATAAAAATGTTTATGGTACATCTGTATTTTCTACTTTGGAGTGCTTTATTAAATTTATTATGTTTCATACAGTAATACATAAAAAAACATAGAGTTACTGATAATTTCTCGTCCGAAATTATATTTTTTTTCTATGAAAATATAATCCAAATTCAAACAGAAAGTAACTAATAACTAAGGTTACTATGTTAAATTGCTTGAAAAACAAATTTGTCTTGTTTAAATGTAAAATAATATTTTTAAACAATTGTTGTATACAGCCATTGATATATAAAAAACCCGAGATACACTCAGCATCTCAAAAACGCCCACAAAAAACAAGCACACAATGTGTAATTGTGCGCTAGTTTCAAACAGTCTTGCATCGCTCACCACACTGCACTGCTTTGTAAAAACTACTTTAAGCGATCCGTGTAAGGTTGAATTTGCAAAAAAAAATGTTTATAGTATAACTACACACAACTCACACATGACACTTGATACATGTAAGTTTTTGACGACAGTTTCGAGTGTTGCATTTGTTCGAGACTGTGCATCTTGGGTTTTTTGTATATCAATGTATACAGCGCTACAATAACTTTAAATCTCGGGAAACGCGCTCTGTAGCTTTAGTTCGCGCCAAGCGCTCGATTTTGTAATAGCGCCCTTAAGGAAATATGTAGTAGAAGAATTAATGAGCGCGTAACATGGCATGATCATAAAACAGGGTTAAGCAGGGTCTAAGAGAATATAATTTTTTAAATTATAATTGATTTTCTAGAGTCAAGAGCAAACCCATCACAAATAATAAAAAAATAATAATAATTAAAGCATTGGTCAGACGGTCCTTGTCTCTGGCCGTCTTCCCCCAAGTGACGCTCTAAGGCGAGGTCTGCACCTCACAGGGGGTGCCATTAGTGTAAAGTCGCTTATTTTTGTTAGTTTTTAGGGATCGTACCAAAAGGGTAACTAATGAAACCCTATTAGTAGAAGATCCGAACCTAAATCGACCTCCACCGGGCTGATAATAGAATAAACCTATTTTATAATAAATTTAGTCTATTACAAAATATATTAAAAATGGGTTTGCTGGAAAAATCCGGGACAGAATATTTTAAATTATTTAAAAATAATGATTTTTCATAAAATTTTGCAATATTAAGATAATAAGAAAATGTTACACTAGATTTGAAGTATGAAACAAATAGAATGTGCCGACATAGGGTTGTCTATTATTTACTTGGACGAACTGCTAGGTTGGCAGGTTTAAACAGGTATGTCGATGCCAGTTACTTTCACTTGATGGCTTGAAGCCTCCACTGTCCGTCCGTCCGTCCGTCTGCCTGTCAGCGGGCTGTACCTTAAGAACTGTAATAGGTAGACAGTTGAAATTTTCACAGAATGTGTATTACTATTGCCGCTATAATAACAAATAATAAAAAATAAATTAAATTAAAGGGGACTTCCATACAAGAAACGGGATTCATGGTACGGCAGCCGTCTTGTAAGAGTCCGATTCGCATTTGGCCGGTTTTTTAAGCCCTGGCCGAAGGCTTTATTTTCATTTAGGCCGTCACATGCAAGTCCGGTTACAAAAAGCACAACGAAGTCGGACTCGCGTGCTAAGGGTTCCGAACGAATTTAGTTTTTTTAGCATGTTATTTTAACAATGTAGACTTCTTACAGGTTATCATGTAATCTATGGGTGAAGATCTCCATTTTTTTCATAATTTTAGGCTCAGTGGTGATTTTTCGTCTAATTTCTTGAATGACTTCAAAACTATTTATTTTAAAATTATGAAAAAAATATAAAATTAAAACCCTCACAGTTAGTCCTTTATTTTGATGTCACACAATATTGTTCAAAAAACTGTTTTTTGAAATTTTCTAGTTTGACCCCAAAAGTGACACCCACACTAAAATTTTAATGATTTACGTTACGGATTCTGTTGAAATTTGAAACACCCATATGTGTATCAAATTTCAACAGAATCGGTCCAGTGGATCCGGAGATAACTGGCTGTGACAGACGGACAGACAGACAGACACCCGAGTGATCCTATAAGGGTTCCGTTTTTTGTTCGGAACCCTAAAAAGAGATTGTACAGACGACGACGGTGCCCAAGTACCCGTCCGCGTCGTCCAAAACTCGGGTTGTTGGATATTTAATTATGAGTACCACGTGTGCCTATTATCAAAATTAGACATGAGTATGACATTGTTAAAGTTATTATTAAGATGACCTAGATAGTTACTCTGCTAACGAACAGTTACTGTCACAGATAGACATAGAATATCTACGTGTTTTTTTAAAGCGATTTGCTTTGAAAAGTGCTGGGAGTTTGGCAAGTGCGCTTTTAAGACAACACTCACACTACTATAGATCGAAAAGAATTAAGGCTCTCACAGACAGACTCAACTGGACAGTGTGACAACTATTTGTCACACTGTCCAGTTGATATATTATTGATAGGTCGTGTTTGACCACAATCTCACGTCCTGATGGTAAACGATGCAGTGGTGGATGATGGATCACGCATGCTTGCTTAGCAGTAACCTATTTACTCTTGATATAAAGCCCCAAGTCATAACATTATATGCAAGTTGTAACATCGCCTTAGATCTATCTGTAAACGCGTTTTAATAATTAAATGATAAAATAAATAATAAATATATAAAGTTGCACTCGTTACTGTTAGGACATTGTTCTAAAATTGCTGTACAGACGGAAAAATCGAAGCTCAAGCGCAGTTCTATGGGAGCCTTTATTTATTAAAACTTAATGCACAAGTAAAAAACACTGTACAAAGGCGGACTTAATGCTTTAGGCATTTTCCACCAGTCGACCTTAGGGGGGGGGAGGGGGTGACCTTTACGATTTTTTTAGAAACAAAAGGCCAAGTAAGAAGGTCAGAACTTATAGACACAGATTTCAGAAGCCCACAGTTCAATGGTGTTTTATTAAAAGTGCCTTCATCAAATTCTCATGATCCATCATCTATCATGAATACAAATTATCATGATCTAATAATTTGCTAACAAGTACATATCAATCAAATCAAATCAAATCGTATATTTCAAATAAACCATTTACAGGCACTTTTGAATTGTCAAGGTCGGTCAGTCCAACAAGATGAAGTTATTTGCACGTTCCAAAGCGTAGATCTCTATGGAGAAGAACGTGCAAGAAACTCCACGGACACTCTTTTAAAAAATAATAAATTGTTACAAATTTTTGTTTACATCAAGTTGAAATTATACAAACATGTGAGAACGATGTAAAAGACGAGCAGGATAAAAGCGTCCGGGAAAAAAAGGAACAATTCAAAGAAATATTTAAAATAAACCATGGCAACTGAGAAATGACCAGTCCCAACTGACAGCGCCCGTTCACGAACATGACGCATGCGCTAGCACCATTCGGCTCAACCATTTTGAAGGGAGCCAAATGATCCAACGCATACGCCACCATCAGCCAGACTTTTGTGTGAGCATGACACTCCCAACCGCCAGGGTACATTCAAGTCAAAAACAAACCTAAAACTGATAGCTATAGCTTAAGTTTAAGGTACACAGTACTCACACATGTGCCGTTAAAATGGATGAAATTATACATTGCTAAATAAAATTGAGTCTATACAATGCAAATATTGTTTTTTTTTTTACAATCTTCAGCCGGTCCAACAATGTTTCCAAATGCTAACAGATTATTTTGTGCGCCCTAGTGGCTGTGGAGCCGGACCAGCATTCAGCCAAGCATTTTTATCTTCAATATAATCCCCCAACTTATAATATGCTTGCCTGCATAGTGTGCGTTTAATACAAGATTTAAATTTTGTCTCATTAAGTTCTAATACTTATGTTAAAACCTATCAATTATTACAATAAATGTTTGATTATGTGATAAGAGGTTACAAATGTTATGTGAAGTTGTATGATCGGCAACAAAAGTGGTTGGAGTTATTAAAATAATGTAAGTGTGCTTGTATCTACTCGTAAAATGATTCTACAATAAAGAAAAGAGCATTCACGTAGAAAAAAACAATTTCTTTTGCCAAGCTTGTTTTCCCAAAGGGTTAGATAAACTGTGTTCTTTGCTGCACACGCAATGAAGATGTAATGTCAAAATAAAAGCATATGCGACCGATTACATTAATTTGATTTACAGTGCCAAATCAAAAAAACAAAATGACTGTCCTGTAAAATTGTGACCTACACCCCGATGACATAAAATTCAATAATTTGAAGGAAATTCATAGTATTAATCAATCGCTACAAATTTTGGCAAACTCAGGTCAACAAAGTTAACAAAGCAATAAATATTATCGATCGATATTAATTGTTCTAACTACTTTTATTACCGACAGTACCCAGTAGCATATTGTCTATGTGCTGATACATCATTTTCTTTAACAAAGTTAGGTAATGCAAGATTGATTAGTTTTCTGAGTTCATTAAAGGAAGAAGGGTCAAGAGGTCAAGTTGAGTGATGTGATACACTAAGATACGATGGTTGATAGGCACTTGTGGGTCAATACTTGGTCTGTATTCTTTTGTGCTTAGAGAAGACTGGCCAACTGGGGCCAAGGTAGTTATAGAATACCGTATGGTTTTAACGATTAAGAGTCTAAAAGCCCTCGTCCTCTCTTTTTGCGGAGGCTATCCATGAACATTTCCTGAGAAATAGTTGGCAGTCAATTTGGTTCAGATTTCTGATGAATTTGAGCTTTCTAAAGTCCCTGAACTCCTACATAATGCTTACTATCATGGGTATCAACTTCACTTTTTTTGGGGTAAATGATAAAATCTGCGACTCGATCTTCTTCATGAATTTTTAATAATGATTAGAAAAACTCGTAGGGACTTGGGTAAGGGTGCCTGTCCATTTCAGCGGAGCAAGGCAGCGGAGCGGAGAAACGGAGAAATTTTAACCAATGGAATTGCATTGGCAATTTGGTTGACATGTAAGTAAGTAAAATTTTTATTTGTTTAAACATGGTGTACATGAAACAGATAATAATGAAGTACAAAAAAGTCCTAATATGTTCAGCCGCCTTTCGTGGCGTAGAAATTGGTATGAAGAGATGGTGATAATATGATTGGTTAATATTTCTCCGTATCTCCGTTTCTCCGAGCTGCTGTAATGGACAGGCACTCTTATACCCCGATTTTATAAAAGACTTTGTGCTTTGTATTTCAAAATGGTTTCACCGTTGAGAAACATACTTGTACATGCATATGTAATGTACCGTAGAATTTTATTAGTTTCGTTAATCAAAATTAAGAAAGACAATCACAAAAGCACATACTCTTTATGATATCACATTAACGTTTTTACGACCCTTGCAGCTTTGAACCAATTTGTTACTAAAACAATTATGTATTTTTGAAATTCTCCAAGTAAAACAAAATTAGCCTTGGACTACATTGAGAATATAGCATCAATCTTAATTTGTGATGATGCACGTGTTTCGTGTTGTATGAGGATTACATTTGCGTTTTCTTTGTAAATAACTGTATGTTTTTATTCAATTAAGGTAACGTTTTTGATGAGGTCATTGAAATAGAGTAGGTAAGTAAATAAAATTAGTTTTGCCGGACGTGCAATTCTTCAGTTAAGTGTATCTAACCCTCGGTATGCTTGGTAGGATCTGTTAGACCCACCCTGTTACTTAAACCGTTGTATTTCATTAAAATATGATGTTTCTGCGCCACCACTCTTAGTAGCTGAACATTTTCAACCAACTAAAGCCTTATGGCCACTAATTTAGTCCGGAGTTAGCTGGGATGGTGGAAAAACACAAAAAAGCCCCAGGCGTCGGTGTCAAATCCAGAAGTTATTCCTTACACCTCTGCCTACACCCATTGATGGGAGTGACAAGGACTGATTTTTATAGCATTATCTATGGTCTTTGTCTTGTGCCTTTTACTGTCTAAAGTTTCGTAGAATTTTTATTTTCTTTCACAAAAGTGTTAAAAAGGCCTGTTTTTGCTAAAAGCATAACTTCTTCTAGTTTGACAAATTGAGGGGTAAATATCGTATGTTATAGGCATTCGCGTCGTTGACGGAAACTGTCAAAAACACCTCTATCCCCCACATTTTTTACATTGACATCAGTGAGACGACATTGCGACTTAAATTTGAAGGCTAATTTAGTACGAGAATTGGTCTCCCGTTGGAAATTCTGTTAGAAAATATCAAAATGTTGATGAAAATCTCCAACTCTTTTTTGAAGTAGGATTAAAAATAATGGAATTGACATGCGCTATCGAAATATACCGAAGACAATTTGTCGACGTCGATAAGAATTCACTACGTTTAGCCCCTTATAAAATTAAGGGGATTTGTAATGCGTTGCTAACTGACTTTTCAAATACAGGTTGATTCATGAGGCGGAACGTTTTCATGACTGTCATTTTAACAGCGGGTCTCAAAATGCCACTTTAGTAAAATCAGGCAGCTCATCAAGCTGCCCGAAACTGTCAATTTTTTTCCAATCAAACTTGAACTTGCCTTAGCGATAAAGATGAAAATAAAATTTGACAGATTATTTTATGTTCTTATCGTGCGGGCAGTAAAGTCTAACGACCCTACACACCCTAGTGTCAGAGTTTCTAAACCGGCTCAAGGGCCTCTGACATGGTTTATTTGACGACCGCCATTTGGCGGCCGGGACCACCGGCTTATATGTGCCTTCCGAAGCACGGAATCATCTTTTTATCAAACAATCAGGTGATTCAAGCCTGCAATGTCCTAGGCAAACTGGATACAACTAAACAAAGTATGCTTCCCGTGGGAATCGAATCCACGACCAGGGGGACACAAGGCTAACGCCTAAACCACTCGACCACGGAGGCAGATAGATTCTAATATAATTCTACTAACGTGGCCTTTTTAGACCCCCTGCTCTCATACGCTCCTAACGGAAACACGCATTTTAGTATAATCATATAATAATAATAATGTTTATTTATTTATCTCCACAAAAATTATACTATTTCAGATGACAGAAACTTTTGGCAAATAATTGTAATTTGTGGGAGATCTGGAGCCTGAACTAAGCCAAGGCCTGTATTTCAGAGCTCCAGGCCCCATCACATCCTGAACAGAAAAGATTGTCAACATGTAATCAGTGCGATGGTGTGTGTGTATGTGCGTGTGTGTATAATATGTATTTATGTAAGTGTTTATAAATATATAACTCTGACACTAGTGTGTGTGGGGTCGTTAGACCTTACTGTCCACACGATAAGAAGCAGAATATAAAAGAAGAATATAATATTATTTCATATTCATATACCTACCACCTGCCGTATGTTTCTGCTATACATAAGAAATGAGCACGGTGGGAATGCTTTCCCAAAGAAACTCCTTCTAACGGTAGTCCTTTTATGAGCAGGTGACAGGCAGCTGCTCCACGTAAAATATTGGAATTCAATTGCATAAGGTTGGACTGAGAGCCGAACCCAACATAGTTGGAACCAGCCAAGTGCGAGTCGGACTCGCACACGAAGGGTTCCGTACTATAAACTATAATTTTTATTATTTGTTGTTATAGCGGCAATAGAAATACATAATCTGTGACAATTTCAACTGTCTACCTATTACGGTTCTCGAGATACAGCCCGCTGACAGACAGACAGACGGACGGACAGCGGAGGCTTAGTAATAGGGTTCCGTTGGTTACCCTTTGGATACGGAACCCAAAAAAGGCTAATCAGATTTATTGAGTACTCTTACCATGATTTATATTCATTAGTGAAATCATTCGGGGTCGGTTGTAAGGTCACATTGAGGTTCAAATCAATACCTCATTTGATATATAGTGCTAATTGGCTATTTTATTTTAAACTAAATTATATTATGCCCTGTCTTGTGACATCTGCAATGTTTTTATAATTACAGGTGCTATAAATATTAGTAGCGAGCTATAAGTTTCCACGTTTTAATTTTTTAGGAAAATAACAAAAGGAAAAAACCTTATAGGATCACTTTGTTGTCCGTCCGTCTGTCAAGACCATTTATCTCGGGAACGCGTGAAGGTATCGAGTTGAATTAAAAACCCTATAGACCCTTGCAGCTGTGAAAAAAATCAAACTTCTAAGTTAACGTAAAAAAAGATACGGTCGTTTATGCCGCAAAAAAACGTATATTTCGATACTCTCAAGGGAATCAAAATGTATAGGATATTTCCCGTTGACCTAAAACTATGAAATTTGTAAGTAATACCGTCTTATACTACAAGTAAAGGGAAAAGTGTTAAAACTATACATTTGTAATTAAATCATAAAAAAAACAGTCTTTATTTAAAGTAATTTGTAGCTAGCTACTTTGTACGGAACCCTCGGTGGGTGAGTCAGACTCTCACTTGGCCGGTTTTTTATTGTTGGGTTACCTATCATGGAAAACCATTTTTGGTCGTGTATTCCTCAATTCTTTGGTACTTAGACTCAATATACTGAGATACCGCCGTATGGTGTCGGCCGGTGCCGTAGGGTGCCGTAAAAGAATAATACCATCCTATCACTTCCCGTGGGTGTCGTAAGAGACGACTAAGGGGCTCGCCAGAGAATGGGCAGCAGCGTTCTTTGCAAAACTCAGCACCATACACTGCGATCGCCAACCCGCCTGCCAAGCGTGGCGATTATGGCAAACCCCCCCATCTTGGGGGAGGCCTATGTCCAGTAGTGGACGTCTTTCGACTGAAATGATGATGACATTGGAATACCAATAGGGGAAGAATCGAGAAGCGCTGAAAAATGAAACTCATGGAATGTTTTTTGCAAACTTTTTTGGTTACTAGTAAAATATTTAGTCGCATATAATTGAATATTCCTATACCATCGCTCCCAGTGAGTACCTAATATATTCTTGACAGACGCATCGAGAAACGAACTTGCAAGTACCGTGATATGTGAAAGGTGACACAAGTTAAATAAATACATTGTATCATATATTATGTACTAGGTATATTGTTGGTGTTAAGGTATTTCGTTATATTATCATAATAAAGTAATCTGCACGCTTGTTACGCGTGGGCAGAGCTTGAAACGTGAAACGAACATTTGACGGATTTGGCAACCACTATGAAAATATTATAGGACTGTGGGTGTCGAAGGTTGGTAAATATATCATCCTCCGTTCAAGAATAACAAAAACTGGTAATTTTCCTTCCCCGAAAATGATAAATATATGGCAATAAGGTGCTGTTCATCTACCGATGGAATATCTTGATAATTATCCTTTAAGTACCGACGTGCGGTCTGAGAGGCCCCGGCAGGCACTTGACTTGCTACTTAACCCCTTTCCTCTCGAAATTCCGATCCCTGCTTTTAAGTAGCTGCAAGAACAGTGCCCACGTTGACATCGAAACAGGAAGACGTGACGTCGCGCGTGCATTTGGTGAGTAATTACGATTTGAAATTCCGAAGCGGCCTCTCAGGCCTCACGTCGGTACTAACGTAAGTTTTTTGTTTTATTTCTTTGTTACAGTAAACTGTAATTTTTGCAGATATTGTAAACTATGGATAGACCAGGACCTTCAGGTAGTAAAAGAAATAGTTCTGCGACAGATTTACAGCGTTCAAAGAGAACTAGGATAGATATAGATGAATCTAATCCAAATTTTATGCAAGTGATTCAGGACTGGATCGCCGATGAAGATTCTAGTGGATCTGAGGTTGACGACGGTGGTGAAGATTTTTGTCCGGAGCACAGTGAGCATGATACGGATACTAGCACTGATATTTCTGATACCGAAGAAACTCAACCTGAACACCTGGACGCGCCGTCATCGTCATCAGATGAAGATGTTCCGCTTTCAAGGCTGGGATGTTTTAGAGGAAAGAATAAATATAAGTGGTCTAAATCACCTCCAGGCAGATCATCTGTTCGAACACCACAACATAATATTATTTCTCGAGTACCTATATAACTTAGGATGAGTTTGGCAAGAGTACTTGGTTCTGATAAGCCGGAGGCATCTGAAGAAGCGGAAGAAGTCAAGACACGCAAGACATGTCTTTCTTGTCAACCGAAACTGAAAAGAAAATCGACGTATAGGTGCTATTCGTGCAAAAAACACGTTTGTTTACAGTGCGCGAAACAAGTGTGCCCTGACTGTGCTTAGAATTTAAGGTGTAGTTTGACTGTGGACATTTTTTTTTCTTTAACTTTTATGTTCCTACTGTATTTTTTTTCTTAAAGTTAAATTAGTCTTAAGTAAGAAACACTATTTTTTAATATTCTGAGAGGATTATTCTTTGTGTTATGATTTTTTATATCTAGTAGTCCGATTTTCCCCCAAAATTCAAGCCAAATATTATTGTAGTCATAAATTTAAAAATATAACAAAGTTTATTTTCTTTCTATGCCTATTTTTTCTTAAAACCCTTTGTTTTCCATCATATTGCAAAGACAAATATTTAAATCAACGCTTTCTTTAAGAAAAACTACATAATATAAGCGGCCTTTCAGGCCTCACGTCGGCACTAACGTTACAAAAAATGCACGTCGGTACTTAAAGGTTATTATATTACGTGTAGAGTCTGTGATCAACATTATCTAACCCATTTGCCTATGAGCGAATAATAGTCAAGTGGATTAGATAATGTAGGTCACAGACTCACGCCCACCCAGAATGAACGCAAAACCTGAAAACGGTCATTCACTCATAATTATGAACAACTTTTAATATGGAACCAATACTGAAATCGAGAAGAAAAACAGGAGTTCAGTTAGTGCATTTTGTTGAGGTATGCTCACATAAATACAGGGAGGTCTAGAAGTTCGTGATCAAATTTAAGCCAACAGTAAAGAAACAATACCAATAAAACTGGCTTTTTTCAGAAAACCCGACGGCAAAATACTGCAAAAAGTATTTAAAAAAAAAAACGCTTTTTATGCATTCTGATGCAGTTGGTGCTATTCATTTTCATTCACCACAGATTCAATCTTCAATACTTCTAATGCCCAGAAACCGTGCCAGAAACATTGGTATCTATTGAAGGCACCAAACGCGTAGCAAAATATTGGGTCAGCTCTACTTGGATTGCCATTGGCATGTTTGAAAAGAACTGCCATCAACAACCAGTATCACTATTTCACTTCTTCTTCATCGTTTCGCTCTTGACAGAGTGGTTGTGGTCGTCTTTAAGATTATATAGCATGCTTGACAATCCGTCGCCACTCCTCATGCACCTTTGCCTTTCTGGTGCACTGATACAAGAGACCATTGTCTAATGCTACCTTAATTTGGTCGGACCAGCGCATAGGCGATCTATCACTTGCTTATTTGCCCTCGACGTATCCTTGTCGATTTAAGTCGCTCATTTAGGATATGCAGTAAGATTTTGCTTGCGTGTGAGATTAAGGCAATAAGACGCTATCGTCTTAATCAAATCAAATCAAATCGTATATTTCAAATAAACCATTAACTTTTGAATTGTCAAGGTCGGTCAGTCCAAAAAGATGAAGCTATTTGCACGTTCCAAAGCGTAGATCTCTATGGAGAAGAACGTGCAAGAAACTCCACGGACACTCTTTTAAAAATAATAAATTGTTACAAAGTTTTGTTTACATCAAGTTGAAATTATACAAACATGTGAGAACGATGTAAAAGACGAGCAGGATAAAAGCGTCCGGGGAAAAAAAGGAACAATTCAAAGAAATATTTAAAATAAACCATGGCAACTGAGAAATGACCAGTCCCAACTGACAGCGCCCGTTCACGAACATTCAACACACGAACCATTCGGCTCAATCATTTTGAAGGGAGCCAAATGATCCAACGCACACGCCACCATCAGCCAGACTTTTGAGTGAGCAAGACACTCCCAACCGCCATACAACAAAAATGGTATGAGCCCACTCTTGAGGCCAGGATCCTGTGTGCCATATTTTTCTTTCTCTCTTTTTTGCTTTTTTTAGTAAGATTTTGCTTGCGTGTGAGATTGGACACACAGGACTGAAAATACTTCGACACCAAATTCACCAGAAGCCTTTATGGTTTCGATGGGGATTGCGTCTGGTCCTGTGGCTTTTTCACTTTTAAGATGTCTGATTGCAGCTCGAACTTCATCCTTAAGAATATTTGGTTCCAGTTCGTCATCTTCTGGTGCTGTTGAGACAAAACTGTGCGATGATGAGTCTTCAAATAATGATTTGCTATATTCTTTCCAGACTTCAGAAATCGCATCTATCTCCGTCACTGTTTTGCCTTGACAGTCCTCGATGGCCCAATTTTTAGAAGACAGAGTTTTGGTAATCTGTTTAATTTTTTGATGTAGGTCTCGTGTTTTGTGACTGTTAGCATGCACTTCAATTTCCGGGCATATGCTTTGAAGATGATAGTTACGGTCACATCTGCACCCTGCTTGTATTCGAGAAGATTTATCGTTTAAGCTCTTTACATCAGCTCCCTGTTCCTTCATTTTCCGTCTTCCCCTCTACAAGGGTCAGAGTGTCATCGCTCATCCAATGTTGTCGCTTGTAAGTGCAGCTGGTTGGTTAAGATAAATTGACTGCGGTCGTAAAGAGCCCTTTAGCACCCTCCCACAGGTGATCGGGGGTGGCGGACTGAGCATTTATACTAGTCCATTTATTCCAATTTTGTTCTAATGCAGTAACAAACACTGATTTTTCCAAAGGCTTCCTTTTCTGTTTGCTAATTTTTTTGGCCGCTCTAAGTTTAAGTTCAATTTTTGCTACCAAAAGTTGATGGTCAGATCCACAGTCGGCTCCAGCCAGGGTGTGAATGTTTCTAACAGAAGTTTTCTATCGCGAACCAATCATGATGTAATCGATTTGGTTTCGATATTTGCCATCAGGTGAGATCCAGGTATAAAGATGCCGTGGGTGGTTTTGGAAAAAACTATTTTCTATTACCAGATTGTTTTCGGCGGCAAATTGTATAAGACGTTCACCTCTTTCGTTACGCTGCCTTAACCAAAACTTTCCAGCACAATGGCTTATTTGATAGGCATCGGCTCCAATCTTTGCGTTTAAATCGCCCATGATAATGAGTATTTCTCTTTTAAGGATATTGAATATGGTGGTTTCCAGGCTTTTGTAAAAAGTTTGAACGTCCGCATCGCTGGCAGTATTTGTAGGCGCATATAACTGTATAATGTTTATGTTTACAGGTCTCGCCCGCAGTTTAATACTTAGTATTCGATCGCTTACGGGTTCATATCCCACTACACAGCTACTGATGGTCTTTGATACGACAAAAGCAACTCCATTCCTGCTGAAATTATCATTTCCTGAAAAGTATATGGAATGAAAATCAGTGAGAAAATGATCACTGGCTTTCCAATGATATTTAGCTCACAGCGGGTTATTTCTCTTTCCATGATTGTAAGCTTCCTTGTCTGAAGTAAACCGCGTATATTCCAAGTACCTATCTTTTGGTTTTGACGCATATTTACAGAGGTTCCAGCAATCCGATTTCCATGCGACGCCTGGTCTCCTACATCAGCATGGCCGGGAACCAATTTTACACCGTCTACCTCGAAAACAGAGCGGCGCCGGTTGCTAAGCGGATCGCAGGGCGACTTTCTTGGGAATATAATGTGGTGGTTTCCCCTTGCCTTCCACACCCGTCCTTTAGAGGTTATTTAATTTCTCACGGCCACTAGAGCTGACCTGAATAGCTGGGTGTGTCCAGGTATGTCGGGATAATTAACCGCCGCCAGACGCTCGGCGTTGCTACTCATTTAGCACCACCCGGGGGACACGTGCAGGGTTATAAAAGGTTATCACCTGCGGACGCGAGCAGCCTTACCCCCCTACTATTTCACTACATGGTATAAAACAAAGTCCTCTACTGCTTCTGTCTGTTCGCGATAAACTCAAAAACTACTGCACCGATTTCCATGCCAATACCAATGGATAGAGGGGTTCTCGAGGAAGATTTTAGTATGTAACTCGTCAAATAAAATTAGGGATCCTTAAGAAAATTGCAGCGCGGACAAAGTGCTAGTAAAAATTAAATGAGAAAACAGTTGCATTTCATTCAAATACTAAACTACCATCTGCTTTCCTACATTCAAAAATATCACCGCACGATCATAAATTACAACTTCGGTGGCAAAAAGCTCACGTTTTGCAGTTAAACAATTACTACACGAGCAAAACCCTTTTACCAGACATCATACCGTTGCAAAAACAACCTTATGTCACCTAACTTCAAAGTCTTAAACACTTTGTGCTTGCTTTCTAAACATCCACGGGTGATGATTCGATAGTCGTCAAAGCGAAATTAGATTCTATGGTTTTATATTCAAGGTTGGATATACCATATGCAGGAATTAGATGAACTTTAGGATAGGATATAGAGCACATGCCGCTCTAAGGTTGGTCCGGAACGACACGTTCGAATCGTTGAAAACTTTATTAAACCTTGGATTAAATGATATTTTGTTAGACTGTGGTATTTGTATGATCTTGCTGTGTGATTGAAGGTGCTTCTTGAGAAAGGCAACGCTTTGAGTGATAGGTACGATAGGCTAGACGTGCACTACCGAAAATGGCGTTTTCAATAACGGTGTCAATGTGGGCGATGATCACCACTTTCAGCAGACGCATTGATGGATGCAATTTGTTTTTTTATTCATTTATGACACAAAGCGGATATAATGGTAGAGAGAAATTTAAGATATTGTTTGCCAAAAGAGTCTTTTTTGTCATCCTGTTTAATAAATTTTATATTGATAAAAAAACACACACTAACGAAATTTTGGTGCCCACAATTTTTAACCTATGAGTAACTATGGATAAAAAACACACACACTAAGACGTATCTACCTAATACTAAACCGGAACCTAATCCTAACAATGTCCATTACAGAATATGGTACCAATCTATGCTAGCACAAAATACAAACTGAAAACCCATATTAATGTGAAATTACAACCGAAACAAATAACTTCTAAATCCTATGCAGAATTCCCAGTTAAAATTTAAGCTGAATCCATCAATCACAACCTACAATTATTTTTTTATACTTTCATCTTTGACAACATTGCGCCATTACATAAACAAATCATGGTTGCCGTAACCGTCTGCAGCCGCTTAACCTATTGCAGTCATGGTAAAAGTAAAAAATAATATGGTATGCACATCAAGTGATATTATTAAAGTTGCCAAATGTTACTGAGATTAGAACAACCAGTTAATTGTAGGGTATTCACGGTTCCACTTTGAACTTTGGATTGGTGCAAGTCAAAGGCGACGCGGCATAATTATTATCCAAAAATCTCACGATGGGATTGAGTTACCACGACGGTTCAGAATATTGGTAAATCGATAGCTATCTTTAATCTGCGGTATATGTTTAAAATAGAAAACCATAACGATCACCCGAAAAATATCTTGACGTTTTTCTTGTGATCGATTAATCTCTTTCAGGATTATCACTGGTTTGGAATAGTTTAGAAGAGCTTGTCCCAAAAAAGAAACGACTGACTAACTAACGAAAGCATCCAAACGCTGTACAATTCATAAAATGCAAAAATCACGCCATGACTAAAACTATTTCAAATTTTTCGCTGTGATGATATAGCACCTGCAAATATTTGCAGACATCAATTAATGAAAGAAAGAAAGAAAACATGTTTATTTGGCAGCAACAGATGCACACAAAGTAGGAACAAAAAGCAAGCACCAACAATTAGGGTGCCTGTCCATTACAGCGGAACGAGGCAGCGGAGCGGAGAAACGGAAAACTTTTAACCAATGGAATTGCATAAAATCTCCGCACCACGTGGGTCACTGACATTTTGACTGACATGTTTGGTTAATATTTCTCCGTTTCTCCGCTCCGCTGCCTCGCTCCGCGCAAATGATCAGGACCCTTAGACATCTTCGTTCGTAAAACTAATTCATCAGATAACAGAAAATCGCTCATTCCCAATATACAACCAACAAAACTGAAGTTTACAACTTAGACCAAACGTACTCAAATAATATACGCCAGTTAATTAGAACCACCTGCTGAACATTATGACTCGTTAGCTTGACGTGCGGTCATAACATACTTAGTTCTTACTATTCTTTACATAGATATTTTGTAACATAAAGTCTGGGTAGGCGTGCTGGCAGACGTTCTTAATATTCAAAAGTTCGTCAAGAAATTGCCTTAGGGTCTGATAAGTGTGTTTAAATTATACTAACTGATCCGCCCAACTTCGTCTGCGTCACACTTTTCATTAATGCTCCGCTTCTTTTGGTCGAAGCTATATAGCCTATATAGCCTTCTCCGATAAATGGGCTATCCAACACTAGAATTTTTTCATTTCGAACCAGTAGTTCCTGAGATAAGTGCGTTCAACCAAACAAACTATCAAATAAACTTTTCAGCTTTTTAATATTAAGTATAGATGACGTAAGTTCTGAGGATAATGCAATTTTTTATTTATTAAATATCGATCAAGATAAGATGTTCTTTGTTCAGAAATCTATCATTATCACGTCAAGTGTGACGGTTCCTAAGCTCTTTAGATTTAGGCCGTTTTTTCCAGAATCTAAGGTCATGGCTATGTCTAAAGAGTAAATTCCAATCATTTTTAGGTCATGTTGGCTGGCATCATTTAAATAAAATGAAAAAAAAAAATAACGTTACACAAATTCCTCCTTTTATTTCACACTAGTGGACGTCACGCGGTTTCACCCGCGTAGTTCCCGTTCCCGTGGGAGTAAGGGGATAATATATAGCCTATGTTACTCCCTGATAATGTAGCTATCCAATGCTAAAAGAATTTTTCAAATCGGTCCAGTAGTTTCGGAGCCTATTCAATTCAAACAATCAAATAAATCTTTCCTCTTTATAATATTAGTGTAGATATTTACAAAAGTTTTGCAGCTTCAATATTGATTTCTTTTTCACGTATGATATTTTGATCTATGGTGCTCGTGTTCATTCTTTCATTTACAAGTGGGCTGTAGAATTGTGACATCCTTATGATTCGCATTTTTTTTATAAATTTTTGTTATTTATTTGAGCCAGGTGTATTAAAACGAGGGCTAATCCTGCCGACAAACTGCCACGCAGTTTGGTGGGTATACCATTGATATATAAAAACCCAAGATACACACTCAGCATCTCAAAAACGTCCGCGTAAAACAAGCGCACAATTTTAAATTGTGCGCTTATTTCAAACAGTCTCGCATCACTCGCCATACTGCACTGCTTTGAAAAAACAACTTTAAGCGATCCGTGTAAGGTTGAATTTGCAAAAAAATTGTTTATAGTATAACTACACACAACTCACACATGACACTTGATACATGTCAGTTTTTGACGACAGTTTCGAGTGTTGCATTTGTTCGAGACTGTGCATCTTGGGTTTTTATGTATCAAAAAGGGTGTACATGATATTTAAAAATGTTTGGTCCAAATTAAATCTTTTATATATATATTTTAATGTCTCCTTCATAGACTTTCGCCATATAGAAACGCTGACAACGCACTACATTTGTAACGAAATGACATAACTCTCTTTTTTAGATGGGAAATCATCAAATGAGTACTACCTACAGACTAAAACCCACCCGTCCCAAGTCAACATTTATCTTTCTTTCTTTCCGTGTCCCTCTAAATGCCCTTTGCGTTCCAGGGCCGCGGTAGCTCTTTCAAACATATTCCGTAACTTCACCTGTCACCTATCGGGTTTATTAAATACGCTCCATGTCACTCAAATTCATTGGTCACTGGCCAACTTCACAAGGTCATCACAGTCCTTCAAAATAATAATACCCTTTCCAGTTGCTTACTCTCACTCAGGTAAATTAATTGGCTAAAGCATAAGAACCATACGACCACACATGGATGACCACGTAATCTTTAAATCCGTATAATGTTGTAATACATAAGATATGTCAATTTATAGAGCTTTAAGTATTTTGGTTTGCGATATAAGTACGCACTTGAGGTGGCTCATTTGTATTAGAAATATTTTCAAGTGAAGGAGGCTTTGGTTGTGAAATTAACAGTAATGATGACTTAAGAGTAAAAGTGTGTGCTAAGATATAGATAAGCGTGTTATATTCATGAAATATATCAGATGAAAATAACTGTTTTTTTTTTAATAATGAAATTTAATATGGTTTTGTAACATAACCTATAGACTACCATTACTTGTTCTTCTTTCCGAATCGATTGGTTCCAACAAAATGTTGTCCTATCAATATTTAGCAGACTATACAGCTCCGTCATTACTTCATTAGACTTGCTCTAATTGTCTCGAAAAAAAAAAAACTATGTTTAAAAATATGTTTTAATATATACATGAAGACTTAAACAACTACACTAATTATCAAGAAATTATGTACAATCGCGTATAAAAACAAAATTAATCATTGGGCATAAAAAAATAATCCACATCGCTGTCAATGGCAAAAGTGCCCAGAACACTGGCAGCATTGCCGCGTTTAAAATATGTTTAAATATAATCTGGCAATAAATAAAAAGAACTGCGTTATCTGGATAGGTAAAATTTATATGGATAACCCATATTCAACTGAATTGAGTATGTTTTATTCATGTAGCAAAACTAGAAGATTCAAGAAATATTTTAAGAAAACTCATGGCCGTTATAGTTCAGGAATTAACTACATAATTTGATCCTTCTTTTTCAGAAGGTTATCATTGTTTAAATACACTAATTTAAAGCATTTAAATCCACTCCACCATTAAATTAAATAACGGTATTTCAAACAGTAGTACAATTTAACACACGTGAAGATGAAGAGATCAAATTATGTGTACTTGAACTATTTAACTTAAGTATGGTTTAAGTTGTAAAAGTTATGGTTTATCGCCTTTGAGGCCGATGTTAAGTGCTATCGATTCTGTATTGTATGTGCGAACGGAATCAATTATTTTGTTGGTTTTGTATTATACATGATGTTAGAAAAAGGTGACTCGAAATATCGGGGCCAGTGCTTCAGGGGGCATGCGAATGATTATTACCGACTGTTATCTTGTTTATCCTACCCTACTTCCTCCTTATCCTACTTATATATTACTAGCTGACCCGCGCAACTTCGTCTGCGTCATAAAATTAAATTATTTACGGCATCACATTATAAACCTCAAAAATATCAGTATTTCTCCACTATTTAATGGATGTTATTATACATATAAACCTTTCTCTTTAATCACTCTATCTGTTAAAAAAAACCGCATCAAAATCCGTTGCGTAGTTTTAAAGATTTCAGCATACATAGGGATATTTGGACAGAGAAAGCGACTTTGTTATATCAATATACTAGCTGACCCGCGCAACTTCGTCTGCGTCATTAAATGTAATAATTTACGACATCACATTATAAACCTCAAAAATAATAGTATTTCTCCACTATTTAATGGGTGTTATTATACATATAAACCTTCCTCTTCAATCACTCTATCTATTAAAAAAATCGCATCCGCATTCTGTGGAATAAAAAATACTAGCCAATCTGCAAAATGAGCCGGCTCTCTGGCTGCTGCCCCTGCATAATAATACTCATAAGACGTATCATCCCCATGGATAAAATCTCTATATTAAAGTCAAACAATCATCAATCATCATATCAGCCGAAAGACGTCCACTGCTGGACATAGGCCCCTCCCCAAATTGGGGGGGGGGGGGGTGTTGGAGGGTTTGCCATAATCGCTACGCTTAGCAGGCGGGTTGTCAATCGCAGTGTATGGTGTTGCGTTTTACAAAGAACACTGCTGCTCATTCTCTGGCGAGTCCCTTGGTCGCCTCTTATGACACCCACGGGAAGTTATGGGATGGTATTATTATCTTACGGCACTACACGGCACCGGCCCACACATACGACACAAGTCAAACAATAAGACACTTTAATTAAACGTGCATCAAGATTCAACAGGACATTCAGCGAGTTATTTTACGCACAAATCACAGAGGCATTTACTTACAAGAATTCCGATGACATTTTCGGAACACCTTGTATCGAATCGATAAGTTAGGAATGCGGTGCGCAGGCGCAACTGGAGACGTGTCCGTGGATCACGAGCGTCGATCACGCGTCGATCTAGATCGCATCGATCATCAATGTCGAATGTTATCATAATCGTCTTGATTGGCGCTTGCGCAGAAAGTTAATCAACAATTAGGCAATTGGCTGATGAAGTTATTAATGATGATTTTGTAGAGAGTAATTGTAAGGGTTTTAAGGTCGAAGATCATCACGGTTTGCTGATGAATTGCTGGTTAAAGTTTTTAACAAGCATGATGACACAATGATAGTGATTGTAACCAAGTAACGACTTTAAGATTCGGGCGCAGTCGCAGTCTCATAAGGCAATTATTTTGCAATTTGATGTTGGTAATGCACCAAAGTAACTTCAATAGGCTGAAATACCCATTGCACGGTCAAGTAGACAAGTTTATGTTTTATTAACTAAATAAAGTAACTGTTAACTTGTTTATTCCGTGATATTGTGAATGAGGCATGTCTCTTGATAATGTTATTGCCTACTAATGACATCGTAATAAATATTGTAGATAATTTTAAATACCCTGACTTCTAAGTCACAGGTACATACACCTAGTTTAGGAGTCAGGGTATTTAAAATTATCTACAAAATTAAAAAAAAAAACATTAACGATCCCGTCAACGACACCGTCCGCCGTATGGTGTCGGCCGGTGCCGTAAAAGAATAATACCATCCCATCACTTCCCGCGGGTGTCGTAAGAGGCGACTAAGGGTCTCGCCAGGGAATGGGCAGCATCGTTCTCTGTAAAACTCAACACCATACACTGCGATCCCCAACCCGCCTGCCAAGCGTGGCGATTATGGCAAACTCCCCCTTTGGGGGAGGCCCATGTCCAGCAGTGGACGTCTTTCGGCTGTTATGATGATGATGATGATAAACGATTTAGACCTATAAATATGAATTTTGTAAAAAAAAATGTGAATAAATTTATTTATTGTTTCTATTTATTTATTTACATATTATTTATATTTTTAAATATTTCTAAAAAACATTTAAAAATACAAATAATAGTAGCCCACCGGTATCGGGAACAGGGTCCAAGCTACCGGCAGTCAGGGCTCCAGAGAGAGGAACCTCCTGACAATGCGAGCCGTGTCCAGAAGTACCGCTTTCTGAATCAAGCCCTTGATCCAGCTGCCCAACGAGAGCCTCCTGAGGTGTTTCTATTATCATTATCAAATATCAAAGGTTGACTAATGTACAGATTGGTATCTTATACTTTTACCTATGAAATCGTAATGCAAGGAAAATCTAAGTACCTATTCCAAATATTTCAACAGAATCTCAGTCACAGGTTCATGCTCTACAGACGCCCCAGGCGTCGGGAGTCGCAGGATGATTCCCGGCCACCGTAGGCGCGGGTCGGCGGATGGGAGCATTGGGTGGCTCGCCATCCGATCAGAACCAGGGGGGCTACTCTCTAACGAAATCCGTAGTTTCGGGCTTAGTTGCTGGCGTTCGTATTCTACTCCGTATTACCTACAGACTTACGATTAGTCCCGAACCCGAACTGAGAATGAATGACAACACGATTTCACAGTAACTGTCAAATCGTGTTATCATTAGTTCTCAGTGGTTAGGTGATACGAAGTAGAAAATGCCCGCCCGAAACTAAGCCCGAAACTTCGGATTTCGTTAGAGAGTAGCCCCCCAGGCCCAGGTCGACGGCGCGCTGTGTTCCACGCGCGTCTCAAAAAGTTGTCAGCAGAGAAGACGGGGCCCGCTAGGGCCAGTGCCTGCCGGGGTTGTGTGTGTCCGAAAGAGTCACCGCGGCCCTGGAACGCAAAGGGCATTAGGAGGAACACGGATGGGTTTTAGTCAGCTAGAGTCTGACACAGGGAGTGTCGCTCTGGGCGGACATTCGATGATTTTCCATGCAAAAAAAGGTTCATCCTCCAATCCTCTTTCTTGTGGATTGTTCTCAACAGTGATTTACTTGCAAATGATTCTGATATATTTTTTGAAACCAAAATTGCGACACCACTAAAAACCAGTCAAGTAGGAGTCGGATTCGCGTGTAAGGGTCCGAACGAAGGCATCTCATTTTATTGTTTAAAATCTTTTTTGTGTTTTAAGACTTTTTATAGCTTTTCCTATTATCTACACTTTTTTGCACTTTTCGGAGATATGGAGGTAATGGTAATTTACTGTCTAATATCTTAAATAACTATTAATTTTGAAATTCTGAATAAATATGATATACCCCACATTAAGACCTTTCTTATGATATGTCACACGGTACAATTTAAAAACTTTTTTTAATATTATTTTTTTCTTCCGCAGAAGTGACCCTTCTCGAAATTAATTTATTTATATAACTCGTCCGTGTTTGGGTCGCAGATGTTCATTTGTGTACCAAATTTCAACAGAATCCGTCCAGTAGATTCGGAAAAAATTGGCTGTGACAGACGGACAGACAGACAGCCAGATAACCGAGTGATCCTATAAGGGTTCCGTTTTTCACAGATGTTCGGAACCCTAAAAAAACTACATTGTGATTCAGATAACCTCTGCAGCTATTAAAACATCTAAGAGCAGGGGTCAAGTCAATACATCAACGAGTATCATTTGTCCGAAACATCGATCAGCCGATGACAATTGAAATAGTGACAGGTGACAGGTCATTAGCACTATGATGTATGACAATGACCCGACTTAACTCGAGTGATGACAATCATTGTGTAAGTTGTTATCACGACGCGTTACATAAGATTCAATATCATGTGATTTGGCTTGGTAAATAGAGGGAAAGTGTTTCATGTCTTTGTTAGGAGGAAAATAGTCTTGAAAATAAATAAATACTCAAAAACCTTATTAGAAACATGCTTTCAATTTATAGCGCCAAAAAGTTACTTCTTCTGGAGCCCAATCTAAATATAAAACCAGGACAAAGTTTCGGTATTAAGCCAAAATGTAAAATTTCAACTTTGTAGGATAAGAGGATATGGTTCTAATTCAGCTTGCAAAATTTGACTTAGATAATTACACAAACTAAGAAACATTTCAAGTCAAAAAAAAAGGTTGTAACAATGACTTATTCCCAGGAGCTCCAAATGTATTGTTCTCCAAACAACTTCTTTCCATAGGTACATTGATTCCCAAGAGCTCCAAAAAATTTAAAGTACAAATTGCACAAAAAAGAGAAGACTGTAATTTTTAATTCATGAAAAATAAATTAAAGGAGATTGCTCTGCGCCCATACATTGTTCGCCCTGGAGCCAGGAGCATCGGAAAATTATGTGTTGTATTGTTGATCATTAGTAAACTCCTATATGATCTTATTTTCATAGCGGACTAGCTGCAGAAAAGAAATATGTCCAAAAAAGTATCAGATTTTGAGGTTATAATCTAACCATAACAACGAATATTAGATATAGTTTTTCATAGCTCCGAGTGATCTTTAAGAAACTTATTAACAAAATCATAATACATTTAGCTATTTTCAGTACCTACCTAAATAATTAGGTACCTTTGCAGTTTTTTTTTCCTAAAGCCTAAGTGTAAGTAAATAAGTAGGTAAGTGCAACGTTTAAATGCATAGAATCTAATTAACATAGGTAGATAGTGGATACCTGTATTCTTAGCATTGGTTTTGGAGTGAGATTAAAGGTTTGTGTATATTAATGTATATATAAAACATTGCGCGCTGTTCAAACGCGTGACTATGAAACCAGCCTTATCAATTAGGTAGCCGGTAAGTTGTGTTAAAACCTACAGTCCTACTTTAACTTACTGATTATGTTTGAATAAGAAATAAAACACAGATTTTAATTTCACGTTTATTGTTCATCTAAATTGGCAATTAAAATATAGTCTAGAAACTGTGCAGGGGTCGATATTATTTTGATGTCTCGCATAGCTTTAATACCAAATAATGGTCGTAACATGGGCGCAGAACGATTGGGTGCTGCGCTGCAATTACAGCAATATTGTACGATTGCTTGTCGACCAATTTGAGATGAATCAATTACTATGTAAACAAAATATGTTTTATTGCTGATATGGCGCGGCTGTGAATTTTGCCTCGTAATTTCCATATGGTTTCGGATTTATTTAATTGTAGTTCATTCAAATCCGATGGCTGAATCTACAACAAAAAAAAATATATATTGTTGGTTACACATTGCATTTATAGTACAATAAATAAAACAATTTACACTACAAATGTTGCATGACTATAACTGACCAGAAAATATCTATTAGCTAAACAAAATAGCACATCAGGCAAGTTTAAGCATACTATGGTCGGCACCAGATAAACATGCAATAAAGTACAAAGATTTTTCCCTAATATCCCTTCGTGGATACTCAAACAATAAATTATGAAACGTTTATCATTACTAGAAAACCTAAAGGATCATGATAAAAGTTGATACAGGACAGCTTTATGTCATTATTTCTATTTTTGTTATTTGGAAAGTCAATAAATGTATGAGGGTCAATGACCGTTATTGCATGGGTATCTGATGTTTACCATAGCCTAATTTCTTGCAATAGTTAACCAATCAAAAAAGTCCCTCACCTCTCAGGGTTGAACTCAATTTCGCACAATATCTAAAATGTGGCTGATGATTTCTGCTTGTACGGAGTAACATTGGATTCGTGCCAGTGAACAACCACATACTAGACGTTGATCATGTTGATGACCAACCATTGGTACTTCTTGCAAATCTTGTGATGTTGTGGTAACTCTATTAACAAATAATGTATGACAAGCATCACACATGTAATCATTTGCAGTCACCTGTAATATAAAAACATGTTATAAGTATAAAATAAACATATTTTTTATTTTCTCTTCTATACACAGCCATTATAAATATAAATAGTTACAAATGGAAGTTAAAGCTTACTATTTGTGGTGCAACTCATTGCTGTATTTGCACAAGAATGGCTTCATTATGGAGAATATGCCGTCTTTGTCTATTGAAATGAATACCACAATTGGCACAACCCGGATGATTGCTTGTTGTAGGAGTATCCCTTGATGAAGATGGTGCTGAATAATGCCTGGCAGCACGATCACATATTTGCCAACAAGGATGGCAAATATAATGTGATGCACGTATCTTAAACAAGAAAATAGCAAGTCAGATCAATGGCACCCACTGCAAATCCAATTTTAAAAATGGCCCAATAATAATATATATAATAGTACCTCCAATGGCATAAGTCTTTCTATGATGATATTTCTGATATTCACATTATGTTGAGTGTCAGTTCTCAGAGCAATCAGATGATGTGAGCGTGCCCGAGGTGCCAACGTTCTATTGCAGAGTGCACAGTTTCAACATTACTTGTTACTGAAGTGTTAGTCATCTCTTGAGCTCTTGTCCAACAAGTGGTGCATATGAGATCATGAGCTTGAACCTAAAAAAAAAAACATACTTAGTTCAATTGTATTTTTACAGAGTAATTACCTATCAGATTGTTTCTATTATAATGAATATACCAAAATACTTTATAAATTGTTTCTTTTCTTGTGAAAACGATAATTGCAGACATAATGTGTAAGGTCAAGTATAGAAACTTATTAGTAAAAAAAAAGTCAGAGAGATTGCAAACAGAATAATATAGATACAACAAAAAATAATATAGGTGCAAACAAAGTAAAAATGTAATTACCAAAAGAGGTGCAGTCCATTGTTGTACTCAATGACGAATCTGTTCATCTTCCAACAACATGGAACCACCAGCAGAGCCGCAATTTACACAAAATACACTTTCCATAGCGTATGCGTTAGTCCATTTATAACTGCCAAGTTATCGTTTGAGCGGTTCTCCGAAAATCACAGCCAGGTAAGTCGTTTTTGAAAGCAATCAGAGTCCATTATAATAGCCAAGACGGAATATTAGTAGTCCCGAAGGTCACCAAAACACACCGACACAATTACAAAGAGCAAGCGACGCTAATGTAAACAGTGAAAGCACAGGTGGATGACAGACAGTCAAGTGACAATTTAGTGACGTCAAAAATAGGAGTGTGTGTAAAAATACGATACAACTTATCGATATTCCCTAAGATTTTGTAACAAGGATGACAATGTCGTACTTTACTTATAAAAATACTCTTCGATACTTTTTATAATATTAATACCTACTTAATAACATTTATATAACTTAACAAAAACATTTATAGTAACTACCTACTTAATGTATTCAGTAACGATAAGTATTTTTATCCGATTGCGGCGAAGCCCAAAAGGAGAGTTATTTTTATATTAATGGTCGTAAATACCTAATCGTTTAGTTAGAAGTAAACCACACACTTTCTTAAACGATCATAAGAAAACCCTGAATAATGATCATGGTGAAATACGAAGGTTTTGATCACTTCAGCATTATTCTTACTATCTATTTAAAATCGAGTGTGACCTCATGCACAAAGTACCTATACTCAATAGGTTTTTTGAATTAAGTATACATTTAGGGAATAATATATGGAATGGTAATTGAATGCTTTTTTTATTGTATCTTTTATTTGCTCTTTATTCGAAATAAATTCAGAATATGATTCATATTAAAAATAATTACACTACAGTTCTTTAAAAATTAAATCGATTGGATTGGGCATCCCTAATCTTTTTTGACATGACATGACGTTTGGTGAAGATGGCGGCGATTCATGTTATTATTCGCGAAAATATTTTTAAATCTTCATTTTGGCTTGCAGCTAGTCCGTGTTATAAAAGTATTTGCAACTGATATAATAAAATAGAACATTAATTATCGTGTATGTCCGATACTTTTGTTTCACAGGGCGAATTTGGACATTGTCTTTTGTGATGACAGAAAGTGCATTGTGAGATTATTTTTTCATATTACAATGGGAACTAGTACATACTTAGCATAAAATTGATTTCTGACGGCCTATGTACTGAAACTATTTATCACGAAATTATAACATTAATGTTAGAAATTTGCGTTTTTTTGACCTAACGCAATTTGGTTTGGAGTCGCTGGGAACGAAATTATGGAGCGGAAGACAATCCTTTTTCTATCATTTCTTGGGATGTTTTCATTTAGAAAAAAAAAATTGTTTTTGCTTAGCAAATTGTGTGATATTTATCAGTAAAAATTCGTATGATTGAAGGGTATTGGACTTTGCCAACCCAGGCAAAGTTATTATAAAGCACAAACCAACAAGTCACAAATTAGAAAATCAAAAAACCCGACTGCAAAATAGTCGACCGGGACACTTTTTTGAACGATTACTTTTTCCTAATTGAATTTAACATGTAGCTTGTATATATGTTTGTAACCTCCATTTAATTTCCTTCATTTTTATACACTACTCGATAGGTATGATAAAAAAAATAAAATATTAACGACTTAAAATTTATCGCCCCAAATCCGCCATATTGCTTTTTTTTAAACAATAAGGACACTTGGGTTTTTGAAATGACACCTTAATAGTCGAAATCCGTTTGGAAGGTACGAGGTAATAAAGAAATTTGTCAACAAACAAACATACACACAAGATACGCGCGAAAAACATAACCCTTGCTTGGCAGTCGGGTAAAAAACTTGATTCACTACCTAAACAGAATGGCAACAGCGCCCTCTCGGCACGATAGTGAAAACTTCAACTAAGTATTAATAAGCATCACTTTCGAGAACAGACTCAAGGCTTAGTACTCTGAATTATATTAGAACGAACGTAGTTGCAGTGTCGAATCAGTTAGATTGTAAATCTTTTAGTTCGTCATGAGATCGTAAGATGGCGCGACCCGTTCTCATGTGACGTAACTAAACTTCGCGACAGTTATTTTGTTTACCTGTATCAATAGTGATACTTCGAATCAAGTCTTTGAGATCGAAAACTTTCAAATTGAGTGAGTGAAGCTCTGTCTGAGGCGTCTTAGTTTAATCGTATGCGAATAGATGGAGTAGGTAATGTACCGCAAATAATGGAATAGAATAAAACTGTGTATGTGCGTATACACAGTATATATAGTATATATAGTAGTCTGTTTGAACATTCTTTGTACAGTGTATGAATGTATTAAAAATTATTCTTTTACAGGTCAACATCGACTTTTTGTCAAATTAAACTAGATGAGACCGGTGTTTCCTGGCTGGATACCCAGTGAAGAAAAACTCAAAGAAACTTAGAGGTCAAAGTCATCACTGTTGAAATCTCGGCAAAATCGGCTTTTCAATCCATGTATACTGCAATTACCCGGTAAAATAATCACCTCTTTGTCTGTTACCTGCCTCGGAGCCTGTGCTTATCTAGTTCTCATTCATTCCAGTTCTCACTTGTATGCCTCTCGTACTACCTCTGGTCGAGTGGTTTAGGCGTTTGCCTTGTGACCCGGTGGTCGTGGGTTCAATTTCCAAGGGAAAAGCATACTTTGTAGAGTTTTTTCCAGTTTGGTTAAGATATTGCAGGCTTGAATAACCTGATTGTCTGATAAAAAGATGATTCCGTACTTCGAATGGCACGTATAAGTCAGTGGTCCCGGACGCCAAATGGCGGTCGTCAAATAAACCATGCCAGAGGCCCTAGAGGCGGTTTAGAAACTCTGACACAAGGGTGTCCTTTTCTAGGCCCGCGGCCGACAAGAAAATTCGGAAGCTTTGCTTGAATTTTTGCCATTGTGGCAGAATATCTGTTACCTCGAGGTTGAGGGGCGCCGGGGTCCTGTACTCCACACCGCCGCTCATCTTTTCGCCAGGTCTTCTTCTGAGCCTTTTTCGTCTGAGAGGTTATGTTCAGATTTTTCTGTTTTTTTCAGGATTTCCGCTTTCTTTAGGTCCTTGGACGGCTGCGCTACAATCTATCTTCGATACAATTGAAACAATCTTCTGGGGAAAAACTTCTTTTATTTCAGTACAATGTTACATGGTTTAATGTTCTGCTTGAAGTGGGTGAGACTTCACACTACATTACTTGTACACTCCTAAATAGTTCCTGAGCTCCACTTTACAGAGTCTGTACTTAACGCGTGTAGCGTGGCTGTCATAGTGACATTTGGTTACTCAGTACATTATACGTCTGTATGTACGTTCCGTACTATGCATACGTATTACAGTTAAACTTTACTGTTCTCACGACAAGAAGAAAAAGAAGATGTCTGTTGACCGCTAAAGCAAAAACCCTCTTGGCCGTAGTAGAAGGTGACCATGAAACATTTCTTGCAAATAGGAGACATTGCTGTTCAAATTACCAGGGCACCTATGTTTTGTTACAAGAAGCAGGCTATTTAATTTCTCTAGGCAAAGTAAAATCGAGTTAAGGAGTGCTACAGAACGGACGAGCATGATCACGAACCTGATTCATTCACTTGACTTTTAACAGCTTTGCATAATAAGCGTATTTCGATCCATATTATGGTACTCCTTGAGCTTTATAATTAAATCACACCTCAACCGTAAAGTCTTATTTGAAACTTGATTTATTATTTTACGAAAGTAATAGATGTTCATCCTTCTTGCTGCTTCTATTTAAATACAGAATCTGAGTGCCAATTCTACTATTTTTAGGGTTCCGAACAAAAACCAGAACCCTTGTAGGATCACTCGGTGTCTGCCTGTCCGTCTGTCACAGCCAGTTTTCTCCGGATCTACTAGACCGATTCTATTGAAATTTGGTACACATAATTATGGGTTTCTGAGACCCAAACACGGGCGCGTTACGTAAATCATTAAATTTTAGTATGGGGGTCACTTTTGGGGGTCAAACTAGAAAATTTAAAAAAAAACGTTGTTAAAAAATACTGTGTGACACATCAAATGAAAGGGCTTACTGTGAGGGTTTTAATTATATTTTTTTCATAATTTAAAAAAAAAATGTATTTGAAGTTATTCAAGAAATTAGACGAAAAATTACCATTCACCCCACATTTCTCCGAAAATAGTGTTAAAATAACATGTTAAAAAAATAAAATTCGTTCGGAACCCTTTGCACGCGAGTCCGACTCGCACTTGGCCAGTTTTGTTGAAGCAAAACTTCATAAGGATAAATAATTTAATTTCATTATCAGCATTTCAGGCGAAATACGTCAACAGCTGGACCTGCGTCCCCAAGCGTCGCCATATCAGCCGTTCCTGTGTTTCACGCATCCAGCGGATCCCTACAGCTCTCACCAGGTCGTCGGAATTCCTTCCAACGCCAACCCTCGGCACTCTAGAACCTTTCGGCCTCACAGGCCAGCCAATGTTACTCAATTGACAATGGGGAGTACTGAGCTTGGAGTTCAGAAATAAAAACGGATCCGCAGGAGAAGCAAGGTAACCCACAATATGACCCGCATCCACTTCGTTGGCCGGTATTTTTGGGTTAATATATTCACATGACACTCACAAATATCGTGGCTTTCTATTGGTAAACTTAGTTTCAAAATCGGTACATCCAGTACATCCAGTGATTACGTGAGGTTGTAGGGGACAACCTCACAAACTGAGCGGAACTCTCTGCCTGCGTCTGTGTTTCCAAACGCTTACAACCCTAATCTCTTCAAAGTTAGAGTGCACAGGCTCCTTCTGGGTAAGCTCGCTCCATCGTAGACTTTGTCTCTGTCATCTCTGACCTAGATTAGAGTCAAGAGCAAACCCATCACAAATAAAAAAATAACTTTGTATAATATTATATAGATGATGAGTAAAATCTTATATTCCTTGAAAACCCTGCAATAAATAAATCAATCGACTTCAATACATACTCGACTGACTGATGAAATCAATAATTGCGAATTATTCAACACTTCAATAACGTATGGGAACTCAATTAGTATTTTAATTGAAATAACTCAGAAATCAGCCATTAAAGATTAATGTTCTAATTTGTCTGATATTATTTATAACCGTTGCGAGGTATTTATGAGTCGTATCATATTGTTATTTCCGGTAGGTATCATAAGCTTGCGGTCCAAGATGGTGGAACCTTTTTTTTCCCGGGGCTCGAGAAGCTTCATTGTCTCAGCAATTTTTTCATATCTTACATGCGAGGAAACCACAGGAAACCAGATGCACTGCATCTTACCATCCCTACCTTGCTATTCCACCAATTCACACTAAGCGTTTCCAAACGTCTTTTATAATGCTCACAGCAAAGGAGTGGAACTCTCTGCCTGCGTCAGTGTTTCCAAACGCTTACAACCCTAATCTCTTCAAAGTAAGAGTCCACAGGCTCCTTCTGGGTAAGCTCGCTCCGTCGTAGACTTTGTCTCTGTCATCTCTGACCTAGACTAGAGTCAAGAGCAAAACCATCAGAAATAAAAAGAAAAAAACCTAGTGGTAGCCTCAGACGTTCCAGGTTTTAGCTTGTTGTTTTCAGGAGTTGAAGTGGTTGGAAGAGCTGGAAAAGCACTTGTCTCACCGCCGGCGATTAGCGAGAAGCGAGTAAAGCTTGAAACTCGAAACGAGTTGTCGAGTAGCAAATGAGTAGTTTCGATGGTTTTGTCGCTCGGCTTTAAGCGAGTGCTTTTGTGCGACGGGCGATTACTCGCACTACTCGCTCCGGCCCGCACTATAGGTAGAAATTACTGATGGGTGGTGAGTTCTGACCGCCAAGCGAGTATCGCTTGGCTTGGAGTTTTTATAGCTTTTGTAGCTGCGAACAACTAGTGGTAAGAGCCAGCTCGCCGGCAGTGTGAACAGCCAGCTATCGACTATAAATGTACCTATGTGTCTCTTTTACTCACACGAGGTCTATATTTTTCGTCCCTTTCCTCAGTGAGAAAAAAGACGATAGTTAATCGCTTCCTCATCGGCGGTAAGACAAGGGCCTAAAAAGCGTAAAAATTGAAGCCGCAAAAACCGTTGTTATTAGCATCCTTGTGCCCTTATTTATTTGAATACAGTGCAGCACGTATTCTTTCGCAACAGTGAACTTCTTATAAGAAATATACATGAAGCATGCAACAAGATCTTTGGTTTGCGGAGTTCATACCATTCACGTTGTATTATAATTGTAACAGCTCTCAAGGATTAAAAAAAATCTTTGTCATGACATCAGTCCAGCGCACTGTGGACAGCCAGCCTTGTTACCCTTCTTAAAGACTTGTTAGCTTTTGACAGTAGTCTCGATAACTCGATGTATCTAAACTCCTAATTATTTTTCACCTTACCTCGACATCAACACAAAGGATAAACCTAATTAAGACATCAGCACAATAGATACCCATTCACTTCCTGAATGTAGACTATGAATCGCTATGATACACCTACCTAGATCCCTGCTGACATCCGAAACACAGACGTGGGACGTATATACATGCATCTAGTCGCAAATCTCACGAATGTACTCTAAAATTTGCATTGTTGTGTCATGTTGTAACTTGTTACAGACCGCCTATTATATTCTTGCTGGGTTTTTGACTATAAGGAGTCAAAGATTAAGAGGGAAAGTTGTGTTTTGGTAGTTTTGTGCCTACGGTGTTGTTGACTCTGTGAGGCAAAGGAGAGTTAAATCAAAGGAGAATAAAATCAAATCCAAAGTTAGCACTAGGTAGTGCTAACTTTGGATTTGATTTTGAAAATAAATTACGTGTATGCATGCACTTAATGCTATGTTAATAAAATTGTTTAGAAATATCTGAAAAATGATCAATAGCAGAAGTTATTTTTTTCTAAGTCCGATAAAATTTCTTTGATCTTAAATATCTATTAAAACACTAATCATAGAATCATCCGAGAAAAATGAATCCTATCCTAACTAATATGTCCATGATATTTGTTTGTTACGCATAAACTGCCGAACCGAGTATGATGTATTTTGGGACAAAAATAGATGGGCCGAAGCCAGGAGAAAAAGCTAGTTCCCAATCATTTTCAAGTAAATGTATTCTGCGCTATTATTTCGAATAAAGCAGTTTTAACAGAGTGCCTATTTTACTATTTTTTAATTTTAATAACATCAATCAATCATTTATTTATTTGCAAACATGGGTAATAGTTACATAGATGTTATTTTATACACACATAGTAAAGTCCTCCATATTCTACCGTGGCATGGCATGCAAATAATATTTATTTATTTATTTATTTATTAAAACTTTATGCACAAGTAAAAAAACACTGTACAAAGGCGGACTTAATGCCTTAGGCATTTTCTACCAGTCGACCTTAGGGTGGTGCAGAGAAAATATGGCAGGTGCAAATTATAGAAAAGAAAAAACAGAGACGGAAAAAAAATATACAACCATAAATACATAGATACATACATACACATAAATAAAATTTACAACGTTATTAAGAGAGAACGAAACTAACGAATTAACGCTGTGAGGATTCTACCAACTTCTTGCGAATGTGCTCACGTGCCTTCACCTTAAAGGACAGCCGACTGGTTGCCGTCCTGATGTTCAGAGGAAGCGCATTCCAAAGGAAAATCGCCTGGACAAAGAAAGAAGAGTGGATAAACCCAGAGCGGTGTGAGGGACATCGTAGAAGAAGATTATTGGATGAGCGAAGATTTTTACTGTGGGCAGAGCAAAGGAAATGAATTTGTGAAGTAATATAAGAGGGAGAAGAAGGATTATTAAGAAAAGAAAACAAGCTAGTCAGGGCCCTTAGCGCTCTGCGCTGACGGATGGGCAACCAATTTAACAGTGATCACATACTTACGGAGGTTGAAGACAAATCGAATGCAGTTATTTAGAAGACGGTCAAGTTTATTGAGGAGATCTGCATTCAGGTCGTAGTAGCACACATCACCATAGTCAATCATGGGGAAAATTAGGGATTGTACAAGCATGGCCTTTATGTGAGCTGGGAGAAGATTTTTAAGTCGATACAGGGACCGCAACGTTCCGGTAACTTTCCGACTGACACTCGTGACCTGCTTTCGCCAGTCAAGACAGGTGTCGACATGCAGACCAAGATCCTTAACCTCGGAGCCAAACGGAATGACTGTGTTGTCAAAGATTACAGGTGGTACAGTTAAGCCATTAAGCTTTCTCAAGCTATGGGGACTCCCAACTATGATAGCCTGACACTTGAGAGGGTTAACTGCCACCCCAAATCGGTCTGACCAACTTTTAATCAGTCTCAAATCCCGGTTGAGCTCCTCGATCGCATCCGATAAATTGTCAACACCTGCCTGGCAATAGAGCTGAATATTCAATTTCAAAATTAATATATTCAATATAAAAATTAAATCAAAGTTAAGTAATGTTATTTTTACTTTACAATAAAATAATCTGAAAAAAATTATGTCTGGTTACACTAATAAAAAATATTAATAATACAAATGTCAGAAAAATAATATAAATGTCAATTTTAGTTAAATAAATGTCATGTTTAAATTACAATAAAAAAAAAAACGGAAAAATGTCAGACACTAGTCAAAATTATCAAAATTATACATGTCGAATCAAAAAATGTCAAATTGAATTAAATAAATGTCTTGTTCAAGTAACAATAAAAAATCAGAAAAGTGTCAAAAAACAATAAAAAAATATCACAATGATGTCAAAAAAATAATAAGTAAGTCAATCAGAATAAAATTATGTCAATCAGAAAACTTAGTAGCTATAAAATAATAAAATAAGTTAATCAGTCAGCGATTCATCATTAAGGAAGTCGTCAATTGCGTAATAACTTTTCTCGATTAATATATCGTTTAGTGCCCTTTTGAATTGTATAACAGTCATGTTTTTTATTACATTTGGTACTTTATTATAAATGCGCGGGGCAATACCAAAAAAACTTTTCTTCATTAGGGTTCCGTACCTAAAGGGTTACCAACGGAACCCTATTACTAAGCCTTCGGTGTCCGTCCATCCGTCTGTCTGTAAGCGGGCTGTATCTCAAGAACCGTAATAGGTAGACAGTTGAAATTTTCACAGATTGTGTATTTCTATTACCGTTGTAACAACAAATAATAAAAAGTAAGGTTTATGGTACGGAACCCTTCGTGTGCATGTCCGACTCGCACTTGGGCAGTTTTTTTTTAAATTTCGTTCGCATTTGCATGTCAGTCGCAATCTGACAAAAATGTATGGAAATTGAGGCTTTTTTGACAAATTGCGAATAAGATGCGAATGCGAACGTTAATTAAAAGTTAGTAGAATTGGCCCTCAGATTAAACTTCATTACTTAAAGCGGGTTTTCAAATGACACTCTCAAGCTTTTTGTGCCAAAGCCTTACGCCAAGTTATTGTAAGTGAAGAAATATTCTAAACTTCTAATAACAAAAGTCGCCGCATCACCTTTCGTTCGATCAATCAATGTGGATCTCCATTAATCTAATCTAATCAAAATAATGTCAGTCAGTTGTCTGTCTCGTCATTATGAGTACATTATGGAAATACGGAACCTTTAATGAACTGGGCTTTCGTAAATGTCGCTTAGGAGGCTGCTGTCTATCGAATTATTATGGTCTTCTAGATTTTGCTACGAAGTAAAATGTCATGAATTTTTATTTTTAGGTTTAGCTCGTTTAGTTGGTTATAAGTAGAGTACATTGAGTTTTTTTTTTACACCGGGTAATAGGCTAGTTTCCAAGAGTATCGAAAAATAATGGACAAGTATTTTTTTGTTCTTGTAAATCAATGAATATTGACAAAGATAAAACGCATCATAACTCGGGAGTGGGGACTCGTGACGTGAGAACGCACAAAAAATTGTACTACGGCATGATGTATTAAGAATTTTGAAAGCATCGTATCTTCGTCAATTTTGGTTTTTACGTAAACCAAAAGAAACAAAACGGGTCCAACATTTTTTGATGATCTAACTGACAGACTAATTAGATTTTTTCAGTGGACAAGCCTATATAACTTAATTTACGTAGACTCGCGACTTGTGGTCGACCAGTGATCGCAAGCGATACTGAGTATGAGGTTTTAGGTTCGATTACTAGATTGGACAATTAGATATTTATTGAGTGTTCCCATCTAGAAATTATTACTAGCAGCCTGCAGTCTAGGTTATTGCGGATCGATGCTTGATTGGCAATAGTAATATTAACATGGCGTATATAAAGCTGGCAAAATCTGGGTAAATATTTGTTCCCAACCGTACGTCAAATAATTTATTGTTAATTTATTGTCTTTAAGTTAAAATGTATAAGTAAGTACTTTCTAGCCTGAAGCACAGGTTCATCCTAGTTCAGGCAAATTAGCTATTGTGTTCTTAAAAATAAAATTTAAGTTATTTTAATGTAAATGTGACCCTTTTTAGGGTTTCGAATAAAAAACGGAACCCTTATAGGATCACTCGGGTGTCTGTCTGTCTGTCCGTCTATCACAGCCAGTTTTCTCCGGATCCACTGGACTGATTCTATTGAATTTGGTACACATATGGACTTCTATGACCCAAACACGGACGCGTTACGTAAATCATTAAATTTTTAGTATGGGGGTCACACTAGGGGGTCAAACAAGAAAATTAAAAAAAAGGTATTTGAACAATATCGTGTGACATATCAAATGAAAGGGCTTACTGTGAGGGCTTTAATTATATTTTTTTCATAATTTTAAAATACATTGTTTTGAAGTTATTCAAGAACTTAGACGAAAAATGACCATACCCCCTTATCTCCAAAACTACTGAGCCTAAAATTTTGAAAAAAATGGAGATAATAGATCTTTACCTAGAGATTACGGAAAAACCTATTAGAAGTCTGTAGTGTTAAAATAACATGTTAAAAATAAATTCGTTCGGAACCCTTTGCACGCCGTCCGGCTCGCACTTGGCCAGTTTTTATAAAATAAACGATATTTTATTATTATTAAACGATATATTACTATAATCACCATTTCAAGTTGCTGAGTTTGAAATTTCAAAAATTAAGAAACTATAATATAAATCATAAACTTTAATTAAAAAAAAAATGTTATGTCATCATCATTTACCTAGCCTTTTCCTTACTATATTGGGCTAGGATTTCAGCCAAAACCAGTTGAGTACCAGTATTTAATGTGGACAGACAGCAAGAAAAGGTCACGTCTGCTCAAAACTTTACTCTTTGCCAGGGTGAAGGCCACCTATTCATTTTGTGAGGTCACTCGCAATGTCTGCCGATACCATCTCGGTAACCAGGGAAATGTTTTGATCAGAAAACAATTGAGATGTTAAGACATTGTCTGATATTTAAGTATCGTTGTCGAGCTGAGATTGTAATGATAGCCTTGTTTTGACGAGGTAGTTACGTGGGTAGCTCGTGAAATCAGTGCTAATTCGACTATTTAACGTTCACATTCGCATCTCAGTCGCAATTTGTTAAAAAGTCTCAATTTCTAAACATTTTTAACAGATTGCGACGTAGATGCGAATGTGAACGTTGCTAAAAAAATGTAGAATAATGGCTCTCTGGTACTTCACATTGCAATGAAGCAGTGATTTAGAACCGTTTTTTTTAACTTGTGAATCAAATAAATAAAATATAATAAATTTAAATTAATTAATTAATAAATAATTATATAATAAATTTAATTTACTTACCGTCGTATGGCAGCCAAGATTTGTTGTAAATTTTATGGTGAGGTAGTTTCGGAAAGATTTCAGCCCCTGCAGTTGGGTTACGGCTAAATAGGGACACCTTGTTGGCAGAATCTAAGAAAGCAGTACCTCAAATTTTCAGTTTTCTCTGGTAATGTTATAGACAACCATCTAAATTACTTTATCGGGACAACCTTTTGGAATCCGCTGTTGGCTGTCAACAAAGTGATCCCCTCGGGCCAGTGATCTTTAGTTTAGCTATTCACCCAATTATTCGACAGCTAAATTCTAAATTTAATGTTTGGTATCTCGATGATTTGGAGGCGATGTAAATTTGGTATTAAATGATCTACAATTTTTTAAAAATCAACTTCATTCCATTGGACTTGATCTGAACTTTTCCAAATGCGAATTATTTTTGTATGACAGTACCGACCGACAATTCACACTTTCAAAATTCAACGCAATAGCCCCTGGAATCAAAATTATGGACAAAAGCTCTCTTCACCTCCTTGGGTCACCAATCTTTGAGAATTCCTTTCCCAATTTTGTCGAAGAAAAAATTCAAAATTTCAAAGACGTTTCGGAAAGACTGTAAAAAATTAACATGTATTCGGCTATCACCATAATTCGTTACTGCTGTTTCGGTCCTAAATTGACATATTTCCTTCGTGCTTCCCATATGTGGAAGCACCCTCACCTTTTAGAAAAAATGGACCAAATTATCAAGCATACACTATCTTCAATTTTAAATGTGGCCATGGACGACCGAGCTTGGGCTCAAGCTACTCTTCCCATTCGTATGGGAGGCCTCGGCGTCCGCAAAATTACCAGTATTAGTTTACCGGCTTTTATATCTTCGGTTCATGGCACTGATAAATTAATCAGGAATATCCTAGCTTCCACACTGATTGATTTTGATGTGCCGTGCTTCACCGAGGCTGTGAATGCCTGGAAACTCGCTTTCCCGAATGTAAATCTACCCGACAACCCATCATACCAGAGACAGTGGGATGAGCCGGTCTACAGAGAAGTTCAGAGGAACCTTATAGCCATCTATTTCTACTGCGGAGCGTGCGCGCCTGCTGGCTGTAGGTGGAGGGAGTCGGGCCTCTGGCTTCACGCACTACCGTCGTCGAACTTAGGCACCTTGTTCGACGATACAACTTTCCGCCTCGCTGCTTCCCTTCGCTTAGGCGCATCGTGTTGTTCTCCTCATCGTTGTCACTGTGGCAAAGCTGTCAACAGCCTCGGACACCACGGTCTCTCATGCAGTCGAAGTGCGGGTCGCTTTGCACGGCACGCAAACATCAACGACATTATCCGACGCGCTCTTGTCGCCGTCGGCGTTCCAGCCGTACTAGAAACCAATGGCCTGGCACGCGACGACGGCAAGCGACCGGACGGTATGTCTTTGTTTCCATGGAAGATGGGTAGGCCTTTAGTGTGGGACGCTACTTGTGTCGATACTCTTGCGCCATCCCATCTTCCTAGCTCGTGCTGTGCTGGTACTGCCGCTGCGGCTGCTGAGAACCTCAAGCGGTGGAAATATAATAACCTTGTTGGCAATTATATTTTAGAGCCGTTTGGGGTTGAAACTCTTGGACCGTGGGGTCCGAGTGCTCATGCCTTATTTAAAGATCTTTCTAAACGCTTAGTTGACACTTCGCGTGACCCAAGGGCTGGCTTTTACCTCGGACAGAGGATAAGCATTGCCATACAACATGGCAATGCCGCCAGTCTTTTGGGCTCACTTCCGGTGGACAGCGATGCGGACGAATTTTTTGACGCCTTATCTTAGTTAGGATATTTTATTTTAAGTGTATATATTTAGTACTTTAATGCTGTACCATTACCTTACTAAATAGAAACAGTTCTTCCTTTTAAAACTTTATTTCTGATAAATTTAATAAACTTATGAAAAAGGTTTGTTAACAAAAGACATAAACGCAATCAAAAATGAAAAAGTAGTTATCCTTATGATTTTTTTGCGTTTATGTCTTTTGTTAACAATATTTTTTTTGTACTGTATTCACAAAATTTGCGGGTAAAAGTGCGGGTAAATATTATTTGGATTAGTGGAAACCTGTGATTGCTTTTTTCTAGATAAGTATTAGATAGGCTTTATGTTGAATCGTAATAGCTGTAAGTTTTTCTAAAAATGTTGTTATTTATTCATTTACTTTCAGCCGGTTCTGTCCCCCTTTTCTTTTAAGGATAGAAAAAATACAACCAAATTGAGAACCTCCTCCTTTTTGAAGTCGGTTAAAAATCATCAATGACTCCTCCCGCTCTGGGAGGAGCGGAAGGGAGTGTCGGACTCTTACTGACTATAACCCATCCGTGTTCCTCCTAAAAACCCTTTGCGTTCCAGGGCAGCGGTGACTCTTTCGAACAAATTCCCCAACCCTGGCAGGCACTGGCCCTAGCGAGCCTCGTTTACTATGGTGACATCTCTCAACACAATGCGCTGTCAACCCGGGCCTGGTTTTATCAGACGGCGAGCCAGTTGTGCCCTTCAGGGCAAGGGCCTCTCTTTCTTTCTTCCATGCTTTCGGGCTTTGATTAAATTTTTGATCCCTTCTGCCGATATGCGTCAAGCTTGCTAGAATAAAGAGGTGTTTTTTCTCTACAGTGGGCCTAGCACGAATATTTTGACTTATAGTAACGTTAACGTAAGTGAATTTTGAATGTGAAAAACTACAACCCCATAGTATTTTGATTTAAATTTATGGGACATACACAATGATATATAAAAAACCCAAGATACAGACTCAGCGTCTCAAAAACGTCCGCAAAAAATAAGCGCAATACGCGCAAGTTTCAAACAATATCGCATCGCTCGCCATAGTGCACTGCTTTGTAAAAACAACTTTAAGCGATCCGTGTAAGGTTGAATTTGCAAAAAAATTGTGCATCACTTGCCATATTGAACTGCTATGTAAAAACAACTTTAAGCGATCCGTGTAAGATTGAATTTGCAAAAAAAAATTGTTTATAGTATAACTACACAAACTCACACATGACAATAGATACATGTCAGTTTTTGACGACAGTTTCGAGTGTTGCATTTGTTCGAGACTGTGCATCTTGGGTTTTTTTTGTATATCAATGGACATACACGACTTATATCATTCAAAAATATGAATATAGCATCTAATTAAACCATCATCAAACCATGTCGGAGGCCCTTGAGGCGGCTTAGAAACTCTGACACTAGGGTGTGTGTGGTCGTTAGACCTTACTGCCCACACGATAAGAAGAAGGGGGAGCATCTAATTCAAATAAATATTATGTGCGAAACGTGTATTGTAGTTATGGTAAAATTTTACGTTACGTTACTATACGTCAAAAATATTCGTGCTAGGCCTGCAGTGGTGTTTTTACGTGACTCTTCAAGATCAATCCAGAATGGACTCTTTCATTACGAATTCTATTACTATGACTATAATGAGACGTGTTATAATACGCTATTACAAGGTCATTCCTAATTCAAAATGAACAGCTAAAAAAGATCAAACGTCAAACAAATCATTTTACGATGACGAATTAATTGCTTGATGAAATTACTCTAGATTTTTGAAGAGCTCATGAATAGCTATTAAACTAGTTTTTTTACCTATTACTTTTATACAGTTGTATTAAGCAATAAGATAGTTTCAAGAGTGTGTGAAGAAGACGCTAGTTATGAGTTAGGTATTTTTTTAATTGGTATTTATTTATTTACTAGCTGACCCGCGCGGCTTCGCTCCCGTCAACTGGCTACTCTACCTACCGAACCTAACCTACCTACCTTACCTACCTACCATAGCTACCCTACCTCACCTACCTTACCTACCTACCCTACCTACCTGCCTACCTACCCTACCTACCTGCCTACCTACCCTACCTACCTGCCTACCTACCATACCTTTTTTTTTTTTTTTTTTTTTTTTTTTTTTTTTTTTTTTTTTACCTACCGTACCTACATACTCATTTTTTTTTTTGTATTTTGATTCTCATTATGCTATTCCGGACGAAGGAATTAGTCTTCGTCCGGAATAAAACACAAAAACTATGAAAATCAGTCGAGCCGTTCTCGAGTTAGTTAGAATAGTGTTCGAACAAACCCGACTTTAAGAATTTTGCTATATTGTGAAAGATTCGACCTTTTTCTAGAAGACATTTTTATATCAGCGAGACAGAAATAAAAAGAAAAAACTGAAGGAAGACGGACAGCGGTGGCTTATTAATAAATAGGGTTCCGTTAGCAACCTTGGTACGTAACCCTGAAAATCGACTTGGTTCGCACGAATCAAGATCGTACGCGAAGGCTTAAATAATAGGGTCCCATTAGCAACTTTGGCACGGAACCCTATAATTTGCCTTGGCTCGCAAATCGAACCGTCTGATACATAGCACGAATTAAAAACTTAGTTGCGGGCAACCTGGAAGTCTTTAAGACAAAAGTGAATAGGTTGCTTCTAGGCAAACGTGCTCCATCTTCGACCGCATCATCGCTTACCATCAGGTGAGATAGTGGTCAAACGTATGCCTATCTATAGTAAAAAAAATATTCCACTCCGTATCACCTAAACACAGAGAACTAATGATAACACGATTTGACATTTGCTGTGAAATCGTGTTGTCATTCATTCTTATTTCGGGTTTGGGATTAATCGTTAGTCTGTAGGTGATACGGAGTAGAATACGTCCGCAACTAAGCCCGAAACTACGGACTTCGGACTTAGAGAGTAGCCCCCCCAAAATCGATCGCTCCCGTCACCGTGACAACCTTTGGTACGGTACCTTATCATTATTAGCCTTGTTTCGCAAATCGAACCGTTCGTTGCTTCGCTCTAAACGGAATCAATCGCGGAGGCTTAGAAGTAGGGTCCTGTCAGCACCTTTGGTACGGAACCCTACAGGCCTGATCCGCAAGTCGAACCGTCCAGTACTTCACATAACTAAATCAGTTTTAGACTCTACGATAAAAGTACTTTAAACGAAACCAGCACAGCTCAGAGATTTAAGCAATTTTGGTCCCTATCCGTTTAAGACCTTCCAGAGACCAAACCGAAATTCCTACGAACTACGAATGTGTTTAATAATCGTGTGAGGTCATTCTCCAGCGGAAAATCTTATCACCGCAATTCAGAAAAACGCGTCGTCAGTGCAACGCCATCTATCGACCATATAAACTGACAAAATATTTGGCAGCAGAAGACGTTAAATAAGAACGAACGATGTACCGTACCGTATGTAACGATAAATAACGATAAGGTATTAAAATGTTTACTTTTATTTTGCTACGTCTACATATTAAAGGTTTACAAATAACTCATGTGTTTTGGTGTAACATTAATGCTTTCATGCATTTTTTGGTTCCTCAATAGATGACGCTCTGACTGATCAGAATACAGAAGGAAGTTTTTTGATTTTGTGGATCGATTGTAACGATAAATAACGAAAAGGTATAAAAATGGTCACTTTCATTTTGCCACGTATTAAAAGTTTCACAAATTACTCAACAATTTTGAATGCTTTTGTGCATTTTATTTTTTCTCAATAGATGGCGCTCTGATTAATCAGAATACATTAGGAAGTTTCTTCCTAAACTTAAAAATTCAATATCTTTTGATTTTGTGGGTCGATTTTGATGAAATAAACGCTAAATGTTACTCGGGTTATCACTTAATATTTTTAAGTACTTAGGTTTGCAATCCAATCTGTGGTTTATGCGTGATGCTCCCACAAACGCACAGACAAACAGACAAAAATTTCAAAAATTGCATTTTTGTGTTTTATACATTTTTCCTGAGTTTTCTGTGTAATTTTCATGGAAAAATATTCAATGTAGAGACACGGTTAGTCTACGATTTTATTATATGTATAGATTATATGTATAGATAAATGCTTTATTGTACACCAAAATATAAAAACATAAAAGAAAACCTTAAACTAAAAAATATACAATTGGCGGCCTCTTCCAGGCAACCTGGAATGGAAAGAGATAGCCTGGACATGAAATGGGGCTACACTTGGTGCAAATATCAACAATTTTAATAGAGAACCGACAACTGAAACGTTACGGTATATTTTACACATATCCAATGACGGTGATGACCGACCATTCCTGGTGACTGCGTAGGTTTATATTCATGTCTGAAATAACTGAAAAATGTTGACATTATATGTAGACACAGGCAGTGACTCACTCCCATTAAAACTAACTTTTTAATGCTCACTTTCGTGCAAAATTGTATGATTCTAGACCCAGCAGTTTAAGCTGTGCGTTCTTCTCTTCTTAGTTTTCTGTCGATGAACTTAATTTACCAGTATTTCGCAACCTATATACATGTACACATGAAGAAGGCTGTTAGAGGCTAAATGTGCAGAGCAATCTACACTGCAGAAGATCGCATGGCTTGGAGACGCGTCGTATGTGGTCGCGATCCTCAGCAGTGAGGGAACGACGAAGAAAAAGAATAAAATACTAGTACAGCTCTGTCACTGGCCTCTTTTAAGCCCTTGACGCTGCAGGTTGTGCACGACGGGTAACAAAGAAGGTGTCGCATGTGCTGTGAAGGTACTGCGTTCTAACCCAGGTTGAGCGTTGTCTGTAAGAAAACGAATTTAAGATTTTCGTAACATTGAAACCGATTGTAAATTAGAAACTGCAGTCAAAACATTGCATCACAACCACACATCATCATAATATATAAAATTCTTCCATTACTGACTGACTGAGTGACTGAAAGACAATGCATAGCCGAAAGTAACGGTCCTAGAAAGCTAAAATTTGGCCTATAGGTTCCTTAGGGAGAGGATTTACCGAAATTCTTACGGGAACGGGAAAAAACGGAATACACGCGTACGAAGTTGCGGTCAAAAGCTAGTCATCACAATAAATAAATAGGCTTTATACCATAATAGCATTAAAAACCAATTAATATCAGGATCTAGAATAGACATCTATTCATAATAACCACTATGATCTTGTTTATAATCCATTGAAGACTCATTAGTTCCGGATTGAAGACGCATTGGAACTTGTCGACCTCTGGATAATAACTTGAGCATAATAATTACAATATAATTGCGAGTGTACGTAATTTAATAAAAATATCGGAATTATGGGTGCCCCAGGCTTGATGTGGGTGCTGGTTCGGTGGACTTAATGATAGGCGGAGCGGGGAGCGGTGAACAGTGTGCTGCGGTTTTTCAATATTAACGGTCCTCACTGATCGGAATTGGTCTTAGTTTAGTTGGCCCTAGCTGAGGACCATCCAAGCAATCCTAGACTTTTTCCATCTATGTATACTGGGGTCGGCTTCCAGTCTGACCTGATACTGATGAGTATTCTACGTGGAGCGACTGCTTACCTGACATCTACAATCAACTCTGGTCAAAGGTTACCACGACCAATTGGGTTCTCCTTTGACAAGAATGGTGAAGATCTTTGATATGTTTTTTTGACATGTTCACTGTCCGCACATTAGACACGATGGTAAAACAATCAGCGAAAACCACATGTGGTTCATAGGACTGTGAACCATTTAAAATTATTTTCTCTTTATTGCATGTACACTTGCACAGTGATTACAAAAAAATAGATAGATAGTATATACTTTTTTGAACAACAAAAATATTTACATGAAATTAGAACATGGTCTCAATGGAAGATCATATCAATTTCCAGATTTTCTGAAGGAACCGTACGTAAAGACCTAGCCAAACGGTGAACATTATGTCACAGACTTTTCTTTCCGTTTCCCACTTGCATCAAGACCAAAGGACAGAGAACTCGACTTCCAGTCTTAAAACAAAATGGCTGACCTTTACTTATCTTCCGCTCGCCTATCACCGTGCTCCATCCCCTCATCATCAGAAACAACTAGATCAGTTGAAGCCCATCTCCTAAATGTCACAACCTTGCAACTAATTCCTCATGACTAACCTGACATGTGTCATTACCAGTTAAATGTCACATAAATCATTGTACATGAAAACATGAATAACTGAAGAATTTCAATCAATTAATATCGTAAGAATTTTAATGCAGCTGTGTTATAATTGTTTGTGACATTGTGGCATTTTTGTAATTCATAGGAATATGAAAAATAATAAATGGTATTGTATACAATGGAAATTGCTTTGTAATGATAAAGTTATTAATTGGTGCTATTTTGTTTTTTTTATTCTAGGTTTGTTGCATAGTTCAGAATGATGCAGTATGGTTTGACTTTTTTTGTTGCTGTGTATTTATTGATGACTAGCTTCTGCCAGCGGCTTCGCCCACGTGATCCCTAAGGAACGCTTTGCCCGCGTGATCCCTAGGGAACGCTTTGCCCGCGTGATCCCAAGGAACACACTCGCGGGATTTATAATTATAGCTTACGTGTTATTCCAGACTATAATCTACCTCTGTGCCAAATTTCATGAATATTCTTTCAGGCGTTCTGACGTGAAAGAGTAACAAACATCCATTCATCCTCCCAACCTTCGCATTTACGAATATAATATTTACGAGTATAAGATTTATGAATAGCAAGATTCGTGTTGTTCTCAGTTTATAGAATAACTCTAAAATTCCCTAATGATTTGAAACAAACTGTGGACATCACACAGGCAGGCGGATTCGATTGTAAATGCTTACTAGTCTTTTGATAGAACATTGAAGCGAACAAAATCTTGTTTTTAATTCACGAACTTCTTCAAAAAGGAGGAGTATTCAGCTGCATGTATGTTTTTTACGTATGTTCACCGATTTTGCCGCCAATTGTTGACCGATTTTAATAATTATTTTTTTTTTTTAAGGTGGTCTCATTGTCACCAAATCAAAATCTGATGATGGGATCCCATAAAAATCAAAAGAAACCCTCAAATTTTATCAGCACATTCAGATATTTGTGCCTGGTAATCATCATCTCATGTTGCTGAGCTGATGATTGAAGGTATAAGTTAGGATCTGATGATGGGATTCTACGAAAAATGTTTGTTCAGCGATATTTCCGCCAATTGTCAATCTTTGGTTGTGATTGGTTCCATTTCGATTTGGTGAAGATCTGATAAAGAACTTCGGAGGTAGGCAACGGAACTTTTCAATGCATGGTAGCGCTGAAATCGCATGTCTGTTTATTGTTTACACCAGTTCATAACATGACATCACGCCAGTACGCTGTGAATGGGTACGCAGATACCACTAAAAAGTGAAAAATAAAAACTTTAATGAAACTTTTTTATAAAAATATATAGATACTAGTCCCATCTATAAAGTACCTACGAACGACAATAATTCGTTTTTAGAGTGCATAGTTCTGCGTAACTGAGTGCGTTTCATCAAATGGGTTATATAGAAAAACTATTTTGACTCCGGTGGGGCTAAATAGGGTTGTTTTCGAGTAACTTACTCAATTAATCACGAAACACCCCGTGTAGTGTTTTTTTTACTATTGATAGGCTCGCGTTTGACCACTATCTCACCTGATGGTAAGTGATGATGTGGTCGAAGATGGAGCACGTTTGCCTAGAAGTAACCGAGTGTTACTGGAAACAAGAGATTTTAAAACTAATAGATTTAAATTGCAGCTTCCTATTTAAAAGCCATTAGTTTAATGATCTATATACAACTCAATTATAAAGATAAATCGATTATCCCGTATACCGCCTTAGGCCTGAGCCTGATGGTTTTTTTTTTATAATAATACATTTAAAACACAAACAAATACGGATGCCCATTTATTTTACAACAAAACAAAGTCTCAATTTTAAATCCTCAAACTTTTAATCCTTATTTTAAAGCGATAAGGTAGAATATCGCGTTGTAAAATGGAAAGTTCAAGGCTACTTATGCTAGAGTTGGTTCATAAGATGAGATTAAGATTGTTTTTTGACTGGCAATATGAATATGTTATGTTTTAGACGGTTCCTGTGATCCATAATAAACTTTTGTTATTTTTTTTTTCGTTTAGATTGACACTAGAGCTGTCAACTGGTTTGATTTTTTTCGAAATGTGTAGAGGAATAAAAGCAATGCCGTATAATGACAACTACACCACAATCATAACCACAACTCGGGCGCTTATTTATATAAATATAATAGTTTAATTCACACGGACCACATATTGCCATCATTATCGACCGCGTGGTGTGTGATATCGACCACATCGCAGCCACGTCGCAACCACAATGCAACCAACAGGGACACCGCAAACTTGCGGCCGGCAACATCGCAAAACATGCATATTTTGTAGATACTTTAGCGCAATCCCAAGAAGTTGCAGCGACACTATTCACACGTAACAACAGTTTGACCACCTGTTGTCGCAATGCCGATGGTGTAGTGTGCTTGTAGTACGCGTAAAACAAGCGTTATATGTACAATCAGCGATAGTGTGCATATTGGAACAGCTCCTGCAACTGCAATGGTCTTAGTCACCTTTAGCTCTAAGCAAACTATAGCGTCACTCACCATCGCTCATCCTTTGAATGATTCATTAGAAATCAAGAGTCAGACAACACTAGTCTGACATTTTGCTGGAATGTACAGTAGAATCCACTTACAATGACGTCGAAGGGAGGTGACAAAGACGTCATACTAAGGGGACGTCATACAAAGCATAGTCTTAGAAAATAAATAACTTCCTATTTTTTATAAAGTATTTGGTGTAATAGAGATAAATACTATAAATGTTATGTATCTTTAAATAAATTCAACTAAAAGTGAGAGATGAATCAAAATAAGGAGCCCAAACGAATCATGTCACTCCATGTAACCGAACATAATTAAAAAAATACGTCATAATAAGCGACATGTCAATAAACGAAGTCATTATACCCGAACCTTTTATTTATAGTTTTATATGGAAACCAAACTTCACTCTGTATTGATTTCATACTAAGCGGTTGGTCAGCATAGGCGGAGTCATAGTAAACGGATTCTACTGTACATCCTTAGCGTAGCTGAGAGGCACTCCTAGTATTTTTCTTTATCATTGCGCGTAGTAGTCCTCCTGACTGATTTCAGCAATGGCGGCCTAACTTTCTTTTATTTATTTTTTTATTTGTGATGGGTTTGCTCTTGCCTCTAGTCTAGGTCAGAGATGACAGAGACAAAGTCTACGATAAGCAAGCTTACCCAGAAGGAGCCTGTGCACTCTAACTTTGAAGAGATTAGGGTTGTAAGCGTTTGGAAACACAGACGCAGGCAGAGAGTTCCACTCCTTTGCTGTGCGCATTATAAAAGACGTTTGGAAACGCTTAGTGCGAATTGATGGAATCCCATCCCTACAAGGTAGGGATGGTAAGATCTCAACGGAGATTAGCCAATGGCCAGGGACATAATAGTGCGTGTATAAATACAAGTGCACTCCCTCTTCTGCCAGGATTGCGGAATTTGTTCGAAAGAGTCACTATGGCCCTGGGACACAAAGGGCACTAGAAGGAACACGGATGGGTTTTAGTCAGTAGGAGTCTGATACTCCCTTCTGCTCCGTCCAGAGCGGGGGGAGTCATTTGATGAATTTCCATACTTAAAAAAAAATCCCTCTTCCATCACTGTCATAATCCGGTGAGACGGAACCTCACACAATCGGAAGAGATCTAGCGCAGGACCAACGGCTCCTATTACCACCTAAAGTGTTTTCAGTAAGTTTAGTTTGCACGGGGGTGTCACACCTCCAACTTCCAATTTAAAAGCTTTCATAGAAAAATTAGTATTGGAAAAACCCAATAACACTTTTTGCCTGACCTGAGAATCGAACCCAGGACTCCACGCGCTGCTCTGCGCATAGTAACAAGACCCTGAAGACCTAACCAGTATTCTCAGTTGTTACATGGAGTCGAATTCCACTGCCGTAAAATTATGAAATCTGTCTCAACTTATCAATTAAAGGATATTTATGATAAAAGCAGCCATCTGTATCTCGAAGATGTCAAGCCACACATTAATTTATAGAATATGACTGGTCAACTCCTTACACGTAGTTTTAACCGAACGTATCTTACACATTATATGACAGCTCTTCAAGCCGGTACCTCTCACGAATCCTCTCAAATTAAATATCAAGTGGCTATCTTATGCATTTCAATTAATGTAAATTTAAGCTAGAGATTAAATGCTGAAATCCTTCAGAGACTACGAGAAAGTTATGCGGTGAAATGGGTACGTATCAAAATCCCGAATTTTAAAAGACCGAATTTTAAAATACCGATGGACGAAATCCCGATAGTTGAAACGCCGAATGGTTGCTTGGTCGAAAGTTTAAAATCCCGAAAGTTCATTTGTCCGAAAATTTAAAATCCCGAAGTACAAAATCCCGAAATTGCCACCGTTTCCGAGAAAAACGATTTTTTGTAAACTCAAATCACTTAAAAGTTGCCTAAAGAGCGTAGTCGGAGCCTACTGAAGTGTGTGTGTGCTCTAGGGTTTACAAAAAAAATAACCACGAAGGGTGTGGCGGAGTCTGTGTTCGCTCGCTTCGCTCGCTCACTAGACTCCGCCACACCCTTCTAACCTAACCTGTCCGTGTCGGGGTGCCCTAAGGTCCCGAGCTTCGTCCATTCGGGATTTCGTCCTTTCGGGCATTTGAACATCGGTATTTTGTGTTTCGATATAACGACTATCGGCATTTAAAACTTTCGGTATTTTGAATTTCGGTGTTTTGGACGTCGGTATTTCAATCATAGGTATTATGAACTTTCGGGATTTTGATACGTACCCGGTGAAATATAATTGGTCGATATCATTCTCATCCATGCCAGCAATTTACACCCGTAAATTGCTGCCCACCCGGGCAGTAGCGTAGCTAGCATGGGTGACACCCGGGGCGGATGATGTGGTGTCACCCTACAAATGAACCCCCCCCCCCCCCCTAAATAATTATGAGTTGCGCCTTTGGCCTTTAGTTCTGGTAACGGCAATCGCAAGCCGTTTTTCGGAAGGGACGGGGGAAAGTGTGCCATTTGCGCTGCCGGTTTTTATTTTCAGGAATGTTCTTACATCATACTTACAAACAAAATCTCGAAAATTAGATTATTTTGATTTTGTTGTTGTTTTTTTTAATAACTTTGCCCCACACTAGGAATTTCTCCTGTAATACACAAACAGCCAGACCCGGAACAACTATCTGTAGGCTATACAAATATTTGTTCCGTGCGGGAATCGAACACGCGACACACAGCGCAGCAGTCAATCGCTCATCCGCTGCGCCAACCGTGTCGTCATAATCATCATTATCTAAACCCAACTTTGTTGAGTGACACAAGAGCGAGCGAAGCGAGCTCGAAAATTGTCGCATCCCACCTCGGATAGGTATTTTTTATTTTATTATCATTATCACTCATACTTAAATAGAAATAACTTTATGGAGTGATGCAAGAAAGCTCATTAACTGAGAGAGGGCAGAACACAAGAGCAAGCGAAGCGAGCTCGAAAATTCATGCACCCCAACTCGGATAGGTTTTATTTTCTTTTGATAATTTCAGACACAAACATAGTGATTCTATTGAGTCATACAGAAAGGCTCGAGAAAAAAGAGAGCGCAGAAAGTAAGAGCGAGCAAAGCGAGCTCGAAGTTTTTTACATCCCACCACGGACGGGTTTCATTACATCGCTCGTTAAGGGGTGACACCCGACCGCGAGAAAAAGTCAACGAACGAGTGTCACCCCTAAATGCAGAAAACCTGAAGGGCTAAAGAAATTTTTGCATCTCATCTGGGAAGGGTTTTATTGTATTTTGAACATTCATACTGAAATTTTAGTTTTTCGTTGATTTATATAGAACTAGTGGAAGTCACGCGGTTTCACCCGCGTAGTTCCCGTTCACGTGGAAGTACGGGGATAATATATAGCCTATGTTATTCCCTGATAATGTAGCTATCCAATGCTAAAAGAATTTATTTTTCAAATCGGTCCAGTAGTTTCGGAGTTTATTCAATTCAAACAAACAAATCTTTCTTCTTTATAATATTAGTATAGAAAACTCAGGAAGCCATAGAGAGCAAAATGCAAGAGAAAGCGAAGCGAGGTCAAAATTTTTTGCACCCTTCTCCCGACAGGTTTCATTGTGTCAAACGTTTAGGGGTGCCACCCGATAGTGACAAAAACCAGTCAACGAGCGGTCGGGTGTCTCCCCTAATCGGGTATCACCCGGAGCGCGCTCGCTTTGAAGTGGCGACCGAGTCCCACAAGATGCAGTGTTGGAATGACTATCAAAAGGTGTACCGATGACCGGATGAGGGCCGAGGAAGTCGACCGTGAAAAGCGAATTACCAGTCAGGGTGGTCTATGTCCAGTACTTGACGTCTTCCGGCTGAAATGGTGATGATGGTTCACATCCAATCGCCATGCAGCTTAGCACATATCTGGTGGAAAGGCATCCTAACTTGTTTGGGCACGATACAGTGTATCGGACCCAATGACAAACGGTACGACCGTCCGACCACATAAGAGACTGCTCGATTTACTTACAAATTGGATTAGTATGTGTTGTAATCGATGTTGCCATAGTGAATACACTTTGAAATGCCTATCGCAATTCTTTGAGCTGCAAATAGGGTAAATGTCAAAGTGTTAAACAGAAATAAGGAATTGAAAATTAACAAGTAATTCGCATTTATGTGATTTCGTCGTGGTGACTCGGAGATCTACAGATCCGCCTTGAATGCGATATGAATAAATTTTAATATTTATCCAACATTTTGTTGATTCTTGTAAATTGGCTACTGGACGGACCAGTACCATTATGATTTGGTTGTGAATGAGGGATAAAACTTTGGCATATAGACCCGTCGCCCTCTCACACGGAAAGATATTTACATGGTCGCATTATGATAAATATAAATAATCAAGTGAACTTGAATTTTGTATGTTTGCTTTCAAACAAGGAACACGTATTGTGACGAAGAGAGGATTTGCCAATATACTGGTTTATATTGTGACTGCGTATATAAATATGAATTGATCATCATTTCACAGGAATTTTTCAAAGAAAATCATGAGAAAATTAATTTGCATGTAGCTATAAAATAACCATAAGAAATTTTAAATGACTCCAATATACTAGCGATGGTTAAAGTAGGATATTGGTAGGTGGATGATGATGTAAAGCGTCTTTAATATTACACTAAGTTTCAATAAGACAGGAACTACGGTAAAACCCTTGACGTCTTTACTCAATACGAGGCGCCAGACAAATTGATATCATTTATAACATGTCTCCGTTTGTAAAGAAAAGATTTATGTGACATCATTAACTTACGAGCTCTGTGCTACTGGTGTATTTGTCCAACGTAGTTAAGTAAGCGATTTATCACTGACTTGAGAGGCTGGGAGAGGATATGGAGATGGTACAGTATTAGAATATTATTATGGTTGTTCTGGTTTGCCAACACACGATGAAGCGCAGTCTACTAATACAGTTAGCATGTGTTTAACTGTCTCACCGTATGAGAATAACTATATTGCACAGCTGCAAAACTGAAGTAGGACTGGGCAGGCCATGTCTGCCGAATGCTGCCAAATCTGTTGGCCTGTATTTGTCTGGAGCGCTGACACAGCTAGATAGGGAGAAAGAAGCTGACATTTTGTATGTTGTCCCCGGAGTGAGCCAATAAAGTCTGACAACTGTGGAATTTGAATATTGCTTATGTTTTGCGGAATCCGCTGGTTGTAAGAAACACAGGATCGTTGGAAGTGACGACATATGCGACTGTTTGCAGTGGGTATCTATCGTCTGAAATGGTGATGATAATTGTCACTTACAGATCATCTGGAAGTAATACGGCCACGAAGTCTAAAAACTTATGACTGGTGGAAAATACCACTTTGTCTCTGTCACCTCTGACCTAGACTAGAGTCAAGAGCAAACCCATCTCAAATAAAAAAATAAAATAAAAAGTTTTGAGCAAAAGGCGATTGTTTCGGTCAACTAGAACTCTTGCATTAATTGGCTCATAATGATGATTGTGTACAGAAACCATTTAAACCAGTAGCCACACACAACAATTAGAACCAATTACACCGCCACCGTAAATCCAAGCCAAATAGGACAGGACCTTTACTTTTCATACGCTTTACAAAGTTAGGCTGACCAAACAGGTTACCTAATACTTACCTCTTTGATCTCACATTAGACAGAATCATAGAGCAAGAAATCGCCGAATCGACAACTACTAGAAATGCCGTTACGAATAATACTCGCGAATGAATAAGTTGTATTCTTCTGTTACAGATTTGTAGTAGTAGAGGTAGATTTGTCACGAGTTTTACGTTTCCATGGGTGACCAATTAAACTCACTCAACACGCTTGCTGGACTCCGTCTGTGGATGCGTGACCATCTTTTACATGCCGAGACTTCTTCGTGCCTAGGAAAGCAGTCTTCCGTTACGCGCTCGCCTATCCAGAACTTTTCTACCCAATCAACTATTTTTTTATCCGAGTAATATAAAGCCCATTGCCACTTAATTTTGTTGTTCATGTTCTTCTGTGAATACCTTCATTTTTGATTCTATCACATTAAGAAACTCCGCTCAAAACCCTTTCCATTAACCTTTTGGCAGACTTCTAGCCTTCTAATGAGGCCCATTGTGAGCATCCACGTCTCAGTTCCCAACTCTGTGGATATCATAAATTATTTGAACCATCGCTTCCTTTGCTTCGCCATATATTACAGCCATTAACTGTTTGCTAATACACAGTAATATAGGCAAGCCTTTGAACGAATTCTAAGCGATTTGATTTCATGGTGAATTATTCATTAATGTTACGTATGAAGCCGCATTAAATTAAACTTGAGTGTTATGATGATATTAATCATCATTGGCTTTTGTGATTAGATTACTGAAGGATTAGAAATAAATATAAGTGTGTGTAAGAACCTCATTAAGGGTGTGGAATATCGAAGATGGTACTTGGTTGCTACGCCTGTCACAAGTAATAAGTATGTCCATAAAAGGACTATTTAGTTAGAACATGATTTATTATACGTGGGAATTAACAGTGAATGCCTGGATTCAAATAATAGGTTTAGAAGATGCGATGTCCTAAAATAATCCAGGAATTATTATCGTAATCCTAATAAATAAAATTCTTCCGTTACTGAGTGACAGGCGACGCACAGTCGAAGCTACTGGTCGTCAAAAACTGGCTTGTAGGTTCCTTGGGCAGTGTAGGGGAGCACTAAGAGAGGATTTCCCGTAATTCCTACGGGTACTTATTTTTTGGAATTGTTATGAAATAAGCTATAATTTATTCCACGGAGACTTACCATTGGTATTTTCTGGTACGCGGTCAGCACACGCGGATCTTTTGATACCATCGAGTGTGCCCTGCTACTAACTAATGTTACCAGCTGGAACAGTTTTTAAGACTAACGACTACTAACTCTCTTGGGTAGTCTAAAGGTACCTTTTTTGATGAGTGTGCCAGTTGGAATACTGAAAAATTGTTATTGGTTGGTATTCCTGTAGGTGAATTTAATAATAATACCAAAATTTTATAAATCAGCAAATAATATTTATGTAAAAAAAAGAAAATCCGAACAAGATAAATTAATCAACCGATGGGCTTAATTAATGGGTATTGATCGTAATTAAGCCAACCGTTTTTGGCTCATTACTCATACTTCTCTCATAATGAAGATAATTTAATCAATCACAAAAAGAAAACCTACGAGGTAATAATAGACATTAGACAATGTAAACAATACATACGTAGGCAGAAGCACGTATGAACAAAAATGGCGCATTTTGAACACCTGTTGCATAAAACACAGTGGTTCCCAAACTGCTGGCGATAGTGACACAGATCATAATGACTCTGTAAAATTAAATCTATTTGAAATAGGAATTAGAGTTCAACTAAGAAGATTGTCATCCGGTCATCATGACTCTTCCTAAATATCAGATACTTATTTTTTTAATCTGAAAATAGTTAGCCAATGAATTATAAGCATTTTAAAATGAAGATTGAAATAAAAATACAATGATTATTTTTTAAATAATTGTTTATGTTGTAAAAATGATGATAAACCCGTAAAAAAATGATGATAAACCCGTAAAATACCTTACAAATTCGCATTTGCTTATTAAAAATAAATGTTATATTTGGCAATAATGAATGGCTTTTATGATGCATCTCTGATCTTAAATATCCAATTACTATTACGATTGAATTCAATCTTAATGAGGCATTTATCCAAATGCAAGATATAATTTTGTTCAACCATCTTGTTTACCAATGTCAAATCTTTTAGAGCCGCTGACAGTCTCCTCCATTTTGGGAACTGAAGGACGACTGAAGGAACAAATAAAATTACTTTAATAAATCTGAGGCGACCTCAGCAGGCTTCAGTTTAATCAATTAGCTGACTATTTTAGGATCCATGTTGAGGTTGGTGTAATTATATGGTTACTACCTAATGACTGGGTTTGATATCGGTCTTTCGTATGTGCTTTTACGTTAAAAAATGGATTTTATGAAGATTTGTTTTAACTTTTTTATAATGCAGAGAAAAGCATTAGAAAATTGTTGCTAGGGTCCAATTTTCAGCCATCAAGGTTTAATCTTTTTAGTATCCACTTCTTGACATGGGTGACTACTTTTTTTTTTCTAAATCGAAACTAAAGAATATCTTAGCGATTACTGACAAATGTTAAATGTTTAGTTTTATGTCCATTTGTTAATGCTAGCCCGGTTGAGCAGTGACCACCCTTAGCGAGGTATCAGCGAGTGGTCCCGAACAAAAAATAATAATGTCCATTGGTACCTATTGGCCTAGCTCTGTTCTGTGATAAGGAGGGAAGTGGAAATTATATTTTATCCAACTCCTCCGCTGTTCCATTCTGATTAATTTCGTTCAGGACAGTTGAATTGTTTCTCCAGGACTCGTCAAGCATCATTGAGTCGGCCGTTTTTCTGGTGGTCGCCACTGCTGATTTTGGCTTGCTGAGTCGCAGTGGTTGGGTTTGTCACAAAAAAAAATGTTTTAATTAACTTCCGCTCTATTCTCTTTTCCCCAAAATTACTATCAAATTCGTCATCACTTACATTAAAATAATACTTTCTGCTACTTCAACTAGTATTCTTACTCGTACTTACATACAAAAAAAAACTAGGCTGTATTTTTTACCTAATCTACAATTTTTATGGACCCCAATACAAAACGTACGCAATTATAAAAGATCTACATTCACAATAATTACTTTATTTAAACAATGCAGGCTTTCTACTCTGCCTCAAATAGGCCTAGCGTGACGGTTGCGCAACTAGTGTAAGAGTTAAATGTTATATTAAATTATAACTACCTAATATAATTTTGCTGTTCGCGTCTTGCTCACGGTAAAGGCCTGTCGGCAACGCAACGATAAGATTTGAGTTTTGCGATGTTGAGATCATTAGCTACTTACTGTATATACCTACTGTATGATATGTACATGAAGTTCTGTACTGGGTCAAAGTCTTTTATTCAGAAAATATATACTATGCAATCAATTTTAAAAATTCTTTGCTTTTGAAAAAAAAAAAAAAAACAAAATAAATAGGAAAAGTGCTGAAAAAAAAACTGCTTTACAATAATTGAATTTTTTGGCTCGAACCAACACATCCGTTATAGCGATCTGATAGCGTCTTCCATTATCTTATCATCATATTTAAGTCCAAGGTCCAAGTACTCATAACTTGTTTAAATATCTGTCAAGACGCTTAGTTGACACTTCGCGTGACCAAAGGTCTGGCTTCTACCTCGGACAAAGGATAAACATTGCTATACAACGTGGCAATGCTGCCAGCCTTTTGGGCACATTATCAGTGGCCAGCGATGAGGAGCAAATTTTTCGACGGCATATTTTTAATTTTAGTTAGTTATGAGTTTTTTGAAGTGAAAACTTCTTTAGCGGCGTTGAGCACTTTTTCTGTAATGGGTATAAAATCTTGAACTCGCGTCAGGACACGTGACCTGATCGAAAAAGCGTAAGACGGACTCGCGTCAGGGTCACGTGATGCTGATCGAAAAAGCGTAAGATCGAGGGGAAGGGAGAGGAACTAGTATCTCCCACTCTTTCTACCGTGCCTGAGTGTGCTGCTCCGCTTAGGCGGCACAGGGCGCTTGCGCGAATGTCCGTCTGTGTTTATGTACAGCGTGCCACGCGTATCCAAGGATACGAAATTACGGAATTACGAAATTATGGATGAAAGTTGATTTTTCTAAGAGATAAAAATTAATGTAATATATAAATAAATAACGATATAATATTATGAATAATAACATGTAAATTGTCATATTTGTGTACGATAGCGCAATAAATAAACATTGTATTCTACCTCATAAATGATAGTATTTTTGTACTTATAATTAAACACAACGTTAATACTAAAGTTTTCACTTCTGCCGGCACTCCCGGAGTGCTACCGGTGTTTTTTTTTTATTTAATTAGTAGTACATTAAATAGATTCTTCTATCTATTAAAGGAGCTTTTTAGGAGGTTGTCTTCTGGTCCATGGTACAGATGTATTGCCCCATAACTTGACACTTCCACGACAACATTGACGGCTGCGTATAGGTCGTTTTGACTGCAGAGTTTGGGGTACATAGAGAGAAAAGTAGAAAGTATGTGGTCGGCCATTCAATTCCAAATCCATACCCTGAAAAAAAAATCACCTAATTCATTAGTCACTGCTTACGTAGGCATAGTAAATGAAAACCTTCTTCGCCTACAAACCACTCATCAGTAGACAAACAAAGTGTTAGGTCACCATGTGGGCTGAAACAAATTAATGATACCGCACTAATAGTATTTTACTAACATTCCCATACACAATATTATTAATAATAATAGATGCTAATCATCTTCTATTGTGCACTTGCATCAATGTTGTACCTACAGAGATTGTAATCTGGAAGTTTATCTGACTGTCTGTTTGGAACGGTTGAACTGGTAATCTGTATTTGATAAAATTGGCAGATGCACAGTCAAAGTATCTTGAAGTTACTCTAACTGTTATAGCAATTTTAGTCTGAGAAATTCAGAGTTTTACTAACATGAAGGATTATCTGTTACTAGAGTGTGTGGGGGTCGTTAAACCTTACTGCCCACACGATAAAATAATAAGATCTATTAAATGTTTCTCAAGTATCTTGGGGTCGTCACGTCTAGCCGGAAACACCTGAATAACAGTTATTTCGGAAACTGTCTATCTTAACTCCATAACTCAGTAACTGATTACGAGTAATATCTCCTTGGTTACACTGAATGTCACCTTTTCAGGCCTCTGATCACTTGTAACGACTATCAAATGATCGTCATCATCATCATTTTAGTCCATTTCCGAAGAAAAAGAGTGCCAACCATCCCGGTCTTGAGCAGTCCGCATCCATTCGCTGTCAGCCACCGTATTTAAATCATCGATCCATCGTGCCGCAGGGCGTCCCACACTACGTTTGCCCAAAGGCAAAGGCTTCAAAGTGTGATGTCATATGTATTCTGGAGATTTTCATGCATCACTTCTTCATCGCAGCTAAAACACTAGGATATGTAGACGGACAGGCGTTTTGGGGGCAGTTTCTAGTAATATTTATTTATTTAAACTTCATGTACAATAGTGGTACCTATGCGGACTAAATTCAACGAGATATTCTCTACCAGTCAACCTTTGGGTTAAAAAGAAATACACTGTGGTAGGTGTACAGCAAATAAATAAAATTATATTGTATTTGACTCTTGCTGTGCCCGACAGGGTCCATAATTGTTTCTATTTATTCATTTTACCACCTGTATGTGTACATTATGGATTGCAATAAACGATTTGAGATTTGGTTTGAGACGTTAATAAAGTAGCGATTATCAGCGTATTTTAGTATGGTTAAGATCTACAATCGGTTGATCTCAATTACAACCTGGGTCTAATTGTAATTGTACTAACGAGTAAATCCGGGGCAAATAGTTCAAGTCTGCGTCTGTGTGTGAATTATCATAGAAACCTCATTGCAGAATTTATGGAATCACGTAATATATTTTTATGTCTTTCACATGATAATCAGTTGGCATTGGTATGGGATTACCCATTACTACGTGTCTTTAATTAAAAGGTATGTTATTTTTATACCTATGTGCAATTACTTACTATATAAACAATTAAAGTAGGATGTGCTGAACTTACCGTCTAAAGGTTTGTAACGTTTGAGCTTTTCTGAAAATTTTACATTATGCGGTTGTATTTTAATAAAGGATGTGACATTCTTCATATTTTTCATTCTTATGCTATTTGAATATTCTATAAAGCTGTAGGTATGGCCGCTTCAAGAAGGCAGGGGCCTTCTTGAAGTGGTCAAAACTACAGCTGTACAGAATATCCAACAAATTTAACAACCCATAGTTTCAAGGAAATTAATGGAGGAGTAAAAAGTAGGCATTTTACCATTCTGTATTGAGGATAGGAGAAAAACGAGAATCTACCTTTTGTCTGGTCAAAAACATGGATTATGGGCGTAGGAAGAAACGCTGCCAAGCCAACAATAGGATTGAGTCACGTCAGTCACACTGCCGTGTTATAACTAAAATGCCGTTATCCGACGTCTGATCGATTTCTTACTATTGATGATTTATTAATAAAAAAAAAAATATCTATCGATCAGTGTTTGCGAATTTCCAAAGCTATTCAAGGTGTTGAAAATTCGAAACACAGATCGACAGATATTTTTTTCTCGTTAATATATCGCAAACAACGACTGGATGAGAACAGTCCAGGATAGGAAAAAATGGAGCTAGATGGAGGCGGCCTCGTCGAGAGGTCCTTAGTTAAAATTATGTAAAAAAAGCATTGTGTTATTATACTAAGAAATTAAAGAGCCTTAAATAAATAAATAAATAATCTATACATATAATAAAATCGTAGACTAACCGTGTCTGTACATTGAATATTTTTCCATGAAAATTACACAGAAAACTCAGGAAAAAGGTATAAAACACAAAAATGCAATTTTTGAAATTTTTGTCTGTTTGTCTGTGCGTTTGTGGGAGCATCACGCATAAACCACAGATTGGATTGCAAATCTAAGTACTTAAAAATATTAAGTGATAACCCGAGTAACATTTAGCGTTTATTTCATCAAAATCGACCCACAAAATCAAAAGATAAGTTTAGGAAGAAACTTCCTAATGTATTCTGATGAGTCAGAGCGCCATCTATTGAGAAAAAAATAAAATGCACGAAAGCATTCAAAATTGTTGTGTTATTCGTGAAACTTTTAATACGTGGCAAAATAAAAGTGATCATTTTTATACCTTTTCGTTATTTATCGTTACAATCGATCCACAAAATCAAAATATATTGAATATTTAGTTTAGTAAGAAACTTCCTACTGTGTTCTGATCAGTCAGAGCGCCATCTATTGAGGAACCAAAAAATGCATGAAAGCATGAATGTTACACCAAAACACATTCATTGAGTTATTTGTGAAACTTTTAATACGTAGACGTAGCAAAATAAAAGTAAACATTTTAATACCTTATCGTTATTTATCGTTACATACGGGCTTCTTATTTAACGTCTTCTGCTGCCAAACATTTTGTCAGTTTACATGGTCGATAGATGGCGTTGCACTGATGACGCGATTTTCTGAATTGCGGTGTTAAGATTTTCCGCTGGAGAATGACCTCACACGATTATTATACACTGTCGTAGTTCGTAGGAGTTTCGGTTTGGTCTCTGGAAGGTCTTAAACGAATAGGAGCCAAAATTGCTTAAATCTCTGAGTTGTGCTGGTTTCGTTTAAAGTGCTTTTATCGTAGAGTCTTAAACTGATTTAGAACTCAGTAGTTTTGTGAAGTACTGGACGGTTCGACTTGCGGATCAGGCCTGTAGGGTTCCGTACCAAAGGTGCTGACAGGACCCTACTTCTAAGGCCTCCGCGATTGATTCCGTTTAGAGCGAAGCAACGAACGGTTCGATTTGCGAAACAAGGCTAACAATAATAAGGTACCGTACCAAAGGTGGTCACGGTGACGGGAGCGATCGATTTTGGTGGGGCTACTCTCTAAGTCCGAAGTCCGTAGTTTCGGGCTTAGTTCTATCACGCTATCACTCCTTTTTCTTTCATACCGCTCCTCACACAAGGACCTCTGGCATGGTTTAGTTCCACACGGCAGTCGAAAAGTATGACTGAATAAAAAAAAAGTAGGCCAAAGGAAACGCCTTGGAACACAAAGGGCATTAGGAGGAATACGGATGGGTTTTAGTCAATAAGAGTCTGACATTCCCTTCTGCTCCGCCCAGAGCGGAAGGAGTCATGAGATGATTTTCCATATGTAAAAAAAGGTCCAATAGTATTATTTCCACAAATCCTAGAATAACAATTTTCATAATCATTTATTAATATTAGAATAAAGCTGAACAGAATACTATGATTGAATAAGATAGAATACTAAATATATACACTTAAAATAAAATATCCTAACTAAGATAAGGCGTCAAAAAATTCGTCCGCATCGCTGTCCACCGGAAGTGAGCCCAAAAGACTGGCGGCATTGCCACGTTGTATGGCAATGCTTATCCTCTGTCCGAGGTAAAAGCCAGCCCTTGGGTCACGCGAAGTGTCAACTAAGCGTTTAGATAGATCTTTAAATAAGGCATGAGCACTCGGACCCCACGGTCCAAGAGTTTCAACCCCAAACGGCTCAAAAATATAATTGCCAACAAGATTATTATATTTCCGCCGCTTGAGGTTCTCAGCAGCCGCAGCGGCAGTACCAGCACAGCACGACGAGCTAGGAAGATGGGATGGCGCAAGAGTATCGACACAAGTAGCGTCCCACACTAAAGGCCTACCCATCTTCCATGGAAACAAAGATATACCGTCCGGTCGCTTGCCGTCGTCGCGTGCCAGGCCATTGGGTTCTAGTACGGCTGGAACGCCGACGGCGACAAGAGCGCCTCGGATAATGTCGTTGATGTTTGCGTGCCGTGCAAAGCGACCCGCACTTCGACTGCATGAGAGACCGTGGTGCCCGAGGCTGTTGTTTTCATAATTAGAGCAACACCTTCCAAATCTGTTCATTTAACCTGCCTCGCCCTATTTCCACCAACGCAAGCGCATCCTCGAAGAATGCATTACAAAACAATGACGTCATTCCCCATAGACTCGTCGGAACATAGAAAATGCGTACAATATCGAATTAATTATCGTTTATACTGTAAGATACGACAGTTTAATCACAGTATCAATCACAATGAGCTACAGATGCGATTTGTCTGTCTGTCTGTTTTGTACATTATGGGAGTTGGGACCACGAGTTATGAGATTTCGAGGATTTTCTGTGAGTTGTGTCCCTGTGTTCGAGGATTTCTGGTTTGAACTTTAGTGATAATTATAGTTATTATTGGTCTAACGCGGCGAAGATGATGTGACGATCTTATCATGTTTGCGCTGCAAACTTGTCCTGAGATCGGCCAAGACAGAGAGACTTGGAAGTAGAAAGAGAAGGCCTTTGCCTAGCAGTGGGACATAAGTGCAGGCTAATAAATGTAGAAGCATATTTTAATTTTTTTGTAAATGTGAGCACTATGGAGCCATTGCCCATTTACATATGTAATTAGTAATAGATTTTGTTATTAAATTAGTTTGACATGAACGAGCGTGGCAGTTGAGAGCTTGTCATGCTCACACAAAGGTTTTGCTGATGGTGGCGCGTGTTTTGGATCATTTGGTTCCCTTCAAAATGGTTGAGTTAGATGGTGCTGATGCACGCGTCATGTTTGTGAACGGGCGCCGTCAGTTAAGACTGGTCATCTCTTGTCTGCCACTGGCTTATTTTTATCTGTACCTACATTTTGAAGTGTTTATTAATTTTCTTTTTTTTTTGCATTGTCCTCACATATAGCAGCAATCAAAGAAAATGTTAACAGGATTTTGTAATACATCACATGGTTTAAAAGAGTGTCCGTGGAGTTTCTTGCACGTTCTTCTCCATAGAGATCTACGCTTTGGAACGTGCAAATAGCTTTATCTTTTTGGACCGACCGACCCTGACAATTAAAAAGTGCCTGTAAATGGTTTATTTGAAATATACATTTGAGTTTAAAAAAAAATGTTATGAACCACGTAATTGTTTCGGTTACTTGATACAATTACTGTAGATAGGTAGACCTTTTTCACTAGTTTTTCTAAGAAGGAGTTAAAATAATTAATTCCCTGATAAACGTTTCCTCAATCCTAATATATAAAATTCTTCCGTTACTGAGTGAGTGAATGAGTGAGAGTGACTGACAGCCAACGCACCGCCGAAACTAATGGTCGTAGAAAGCTGAAATTTGGCATGTAAGTTGAGGGAACGGGTAAAACGGGATTTGCGCATACAAAGTCACGGGCTAAAGCTATTTTATCATAATTATCTTCTTGCTTCATTCCCATATTACTTGGGGTCGGTGCAATATCGTCTTCCAGTCAATCGTCAGGTTAAATTCACGAACTTTTATTCAACAGATGTTTCAGTTCGGCCAAGTAAATGAGTGTTAGCAGTCATAATAACATATCGTTACAGTTATCAACAATACTACTTTTTTTACTATCAATAATTCCGCCTATCCTTTTCCTAATTATGTTGGGGTCGGCTTCCAGACTCAGTAACTGAGTACCAGTATTTTACACAGAGTGATTGCCTAGCCAACTTCTTCAACTCAGTACCACCCACCTTTTTTTTTTTGTTTTACGGGGGTAAATCCTCATGGATGTCCTCCGCCCTGGGGCGGGCGGAGGGGTCTTTTTTATGGGACGAGCCCGCCACACATTCCCAACCACTGCAACTCCTGAAAGTCAGAATTAACAGTGGCGACTACCAGAAAAACGCCGAGCCAATGAAGCCCAACGAGTCCCGGAGAAACGATTCAACTGTCTTGGATCTTGCAACGAAATTAATCAGAAAAGTACTGCGGAGGAGTAGGAAAGAATATATTTATATAACTTCCACTTTTTTTTTATCAAGCAGGAGACAGAATAGATCTGGGCCAGCAAACAACAAGGGACATATACAACTGGGTTAAGCTCAGTTGCCAAGCACCACTGATTATATATTAACACTTTAACTAATGGGCGGAGGGGTCTGTCAGACTTTTACTGACAAAAACCACTCCGGTGTTCCATCTCTCACCTACGCCGGGATCCCGGGAACTAATGCGACTTCCGTAATCCACGGCTGGTGCCGGCCCGCTCGTGCCACTTCGGGTCAGCGGGGGGAGTGAGGTGTTTGACTCCCCCCGCGACGTCAAAGAGGGGAACACTACGCGCTGCCACCTTGGGTCCGGATGAATGGGGGGCGACGGACATAATACCATCCCCCTACCTCAACACCAAGACAGATATCAGCAAGGGCTTAACGTGCTTTCCAGGGCACGGAGGAATCTCGATATTTTAAGATAGCCTCTCATTTTGTATGGATATAGTTTGTCTCTAAATATATATTTCAAAAATCGTCCTACAAACTTCCTCAGAGTGGTGCTCACAACACCATCAATACAGGAAGGTGTAGTTACAAGATGTAGCGCCCACGCACACCGTATTTACATACAGCTGTATTAATTACATTAATCAAAGAATATGAGGATGAAAGTGAACATTTGGGAAAGTCGTTACGGTAGGCAGCTTGTTAGTGAGTTAATTGCTGGTTAAATTGATGTAACTATATGATTTTAAGATAAAAGTTAAGTTTGGTACTTGTATTGCGTGTCAATGATATTTTAATATATCTACTCGAAGAGTTTGTTACTTTGGGTGATCATTGACTATGCTGGGAATTCGATTTGCGGACCGTTTATGGAACACAATATTGCACGCTAAGAAAATCACAGCTGAATATGTCTGTCCCATCTCCGATGAGCTATGGTCTTAGAAAACCATATATTGAGTCTAATTCAATGCTATGCGATTTCGCGGCAGCCCAAGAAGAATGCTTCGAAAGTCAAGTAGTTACTTCACTCTCGGAAGGACTGGCTCGCAAGGGCTGAGGACAGACGTGGGTGGAAAAGGGAGAGGGAAGCCTTTGCTAAGTGGGACATAACGGCCTAATTAGATGAGATTAGCCTAGATCCCTAAGAACAGTCCTTTGTCAAGTCATAGGTAAGATGCATATAGAAAGAGGATAGTGTGCACTCTTTTCTTCATGTTGTTAAAAATAATATCAGCTTGTTTAATTGAGTTTTAGAAAACAGTGAACAAGGCATAGATACTAGGTCTATTTTGGTCCATAATAACACGTCCAAATACCAAGTACAAAGCTTATTTCTCTTGACATTGACCTTGTTTATTGTCATCTAAATATATTCGAGAAGTTTTAAACAATGGCATGGTAGAAAAACGCTCAATATTTTAATAGAAAACAAAAGCAAAGCAATTCGCACTAAGCGTTTCCAAACGTCTTTTATAATACGCACAGCAAAGTAGTGGAACTCTCTGCCTGCTTCTGTGTTTCCAAGCGCTTACAACCCTAATCTCTTCAAAGTTAGAGTGAACAGGCTCCTACTGGGTAAGCTCGTTCCATCGTAGACTTTATCTCTGTCATTTCTGACCTAGACTAGAGTCAAGTGTAAACCAATCACAAATGAAAAAAAAAAGAATAAGATATCCATCACACCAGCCACCGTCACGCCCTTCTGAACAATCCACAGCCATTTCCCACACGCAGCCGCCTATGAAAATCAGGAAACAATAAAATGTTCTACCAAACTACCGCTACATAATAACATCAAAACATCGGTTAAATAAAGCTATTTACATACTAATACACGTGTATTGTTCGGCAGTGAATCACGGCGCCTTGACACGTGCGTGGGAGTCACAATGGGTGGAACGCGCGAATTGAACGCCTGGGAGAAGGATTTTTGGGTTCAGTAGGTAGGAGTGTAAGGTTGATTACGATTTTGATGAGTTGTGTAGGGAAGTAGCTTCTGGTGTCATTACGATGCAACTAGTCACTATATTTTATTATCATTTGACGTTCAAAGTGCCTTTATTGGTCTAGTTGAAATAAATCATTTGACTTTGACTTTGAACTAGGTTTTGTGAAAATGTGTTGCAATTTCTAAGATATTTTTGAGATTCCGTAGATTGTGAAAGTTATTCAATCGTAAATAAGTGACGCCAAGAATTTATCACTAAATTGAATAAAACGTATCTTGGTGGAAGGCGCCATCTCTACGAGCGAGTGTATCGCCGCAAGTTGACGTTTTGTCACCCGTTGAATCGCCGCAATAATATTGACGTGTGGAGACACGTTTATAGAGTTGTTATTGGTACGACGATAATGTCGACGCGATACTCTCGCTCATGGAGACGGCCCCTTAGTAGACAAACATGGATCCTTGCTGTGTAGGTATTACTGACTGACGAAAGAAGCGAGCAGGGATTTCTTTATTTTTAATGCTGGACTGGTTAGAAAATTGAAAAGTTAAAACATGTGCATATTAACAAGTTCATTTGAAGAAACATGGTTCAGTTCCGTGATCGAACTCACGACCTCACGTATCGCGGTTACATCCGATGACTATCTCCGTTTCAAATAAAACAATAAGTTTCAAATCCCCAATCGTGTGTTTGTGATTAAGATAAAACTAAGAAAAGTGCAATATCCGGCTAACATATCCATACAATTATGTTCCTACCTACTACTCAGCAGAAATTTTTAGTTTCTGATAAATATCCAGAATCATCATCATCATATCAGCCGAAAGAAGTCCACTGCTGGACATAGGCCTCCCCCAAGATTGTGGTTTGCCATAATCGCCACGCTTGGCAGGCGGGTTGGCGATCGCAGTGTATGGTGTTGAGTTTTACAGAGAACGCTTACGACATACACGGGAAGTGATGGGTACTATTCTTTTACGGCACCATACGGCACCGGCTGATACCGTACGGCGAATATCCATAATAATTAACAAATATTTGGGGAAAACTTCGCTTACGACAGCTCTAATTTAAACAAAGTCCCTAATTTGCCTTTTTTTATTTTATTGTTGTTACGATGGTACTTAGACACGATATTTTTGTAAATGTTCTACATACTTCTACAAGACAATTCAATAAATCCTGGCCCTGACTTTTTACCTACATCTTTTTTCAGTCTAAGCGCTAGAGCATACGCAATGCGCATAGCTTTGAAATGATATGCCTGTTAGCTTTGACTGACATACCTATTCAATGTGTCTGTCAGTTAACATAAGACTCAATTGAAGAATCCTTTTGTTCTTTTGGTTTTAGAATACTATAGGCATAGACTGACGTGAATTTGAGAATGCCAATTCTTGTACTGTATAAGCGTTCAAAAACTTATCAAATGCAGGGAAGGCGATTCAAACTTTTTAAATGGGACCTGACATAGCCCCCTCGCTACCATTTTCATGTTTTTCGATGTTGCGGCGCATGATCTACTAGTAACATCTATACTTCTATACTAATATATAAAGCTGAAGAGTTTGTTTGTTTGTGTGTTTGTTTGCGCGCTATTCTCAGAAACTACTGGTCTGATTTGAAAAATTATTTCAGTATTAGATAGCCCACTTATTGAGGAAGGATATAGGCTATATATCATCACGGAAAATTAATAGGAGCGGAGCAGAAGAAGTTGCGCGGGTCAACTTGTGCATATTATGGTGCCCTAAAGTGTGACGTTGCCGAGATATAGGCAAAGTCGCCATTGTTTTTGACAGTTTGCGTTTGCAATTCGAATTCATTCACACACTCATTCATTTTAAACCCGAAAAATTTAGCACATGTCTAGACAACGTTTATGAAGTTAAGTTCTGTAAAATATAGTTTCTTTTCTCGACCAAATTGCTTAAGCTGAGATTTGTTCCTTATTTATTAAACACTTTACAATATAAATATTAACTCAACTAATTTGTGAATTAAAGTCACCAAAATCTAAGAAGTTCGATTTGACAGCTGGGTAGAGAGGGATAGAAGATTGCTTTACCAATAAGTGTGAAAGAGATTTATTTTTATGTCTTTTTCATACTTACTAGTAAAGCAATGTTGTATCCTGTTGTCAAAACGGGCCTTTTATATTTTGAGAACTATAGTATCGTATGTCCAAATATAAATAACGCCGCAAGATGATCGAATAAATACTGAAAAATGCACTGAAGAAGACAGAGACAAAAAATAAGTAATTCATGATTTACAGGTACCTAACTGAATATTTTTATTGCTAAAATTAAGTTTTACGACTTACTGATGATCAACATTATGATTTCGAATTAAAAGCTTCCGGACACAACATTAAAGAAATCAATTGACTGCAATCATCAAAATGTTAAATATTTTGGTAGTTAACATTTAAATATCTACAAATTCATGTATTTACTTTAATTGCACCAATATTTGAAAATCATCTGATATTAATCTGGATTGATTTTTGTACGAAATAGATAATTATGAAGATTGCTTCATTTAAGTAAATCATTATCGGGGTAATTATGATTCCGATTTTTATTCGATTACTTAAATCAGTTTTTTTGGGGTTCTGTAGTCATATGGCAAAAATAGACCCTTTTAATTTCGACCTACATTTTTTTTCAAGTCTGTATCACGTCGGATTCCTGTACGCCTAAAAAAATTCTTTTTTTTTTGCAGTTGATACAATCAAATACCACATGCCTGAAAACTTGTACCAAAACTGGGGGGCTACTCTCTAACGAAATCCGTAGTTTCGGGCTTAGTTGCGGGCGGGCGTTTTCTACTCCGTATCACCTACAGACATACGATTAGTCCCGAACCAGAACTGAGAATGAATGACAACACGATTTCACAGTAACTGTCAAATCGTGTTATCATTAGTTCTCAGTGGTTAGGTGATACGGAGTAGAAAATGCCCGCCCGCAACTAAGCCCGAAACTACGGATTTCGTTAGAGAGTAGCCCCCCTGACTACGGAATCATTTCCTATGATGGGCACTTGATCGGTTTTTATCAGTGGAACCTACTCAAGTTACAAGGTTACAATTTGGTTCTTAATGTTCAGTTCTTCCTCAATAATTCAGTAATTAAATGGCACAAAGCCAGTTCGGAGCTATAATTATCAAACAATTGCTGCTCATCATAATACAGTAACTATTAATTTGATATCAGTAATTTTTTAGTCACGTTGTCTTTATTGAATTACAAAAACACACAAAGCTGTACTTGGGTAATTAAGTTTCTGAGGAAAGAAAAAATATAGTGTTTTCAGATGTCTTAATTTAATTTTTTTTAAATATCAGGTTACCGAGCCAAAAAGCAAGTTAATCGAGGTTAATAAGGTGACAGGTGATTTCCCTTAAAATTAAACAAAGTACATAAGTAGCAGTTTTTTAATTTGGTGTACAATAAAATATAAATAAATAAATACACTATTAGTACTGTGATAAACCTTATTTATAGCATTATGTAGCTAGCAATGTCGGCATCGCTTTGTATGATCAAAAAAAAATATAATAGAACGTTTTTATAATAAGAATGTGTAAAATGGTTTGGTTTAAAAAGAGGAGTCATGTATTAGTTTTGATTTGAGCAAGGAGCTCGAATATTTATCCCTTAAACCAACCCTCGCGTCGTTTGATTTCTACTAGAAAGTAAGTGATGCTGCAGCAGTAGTAACATTCGGCATCACAGTACTCAGGGGTCTGTCTTAGCATGTCATGTTCTGAGAATTAATCAATCGAGTTGATATAGTGTTCTTTCAGAATGCACTTTTTATTGTTACCATTCACAGAGTCATCATTGATTCTCATAGGTTTTGAGATGTTTGGGAAAAATATTTGGTAAAATCAGCAGCCTATCTAATTGCATTTTTTCCCTACATTAAAGTTCTCTAAATCTATCATTTTGATATTAAAAAACCAACATTTCTATTGTATTATCCCTATAGTTCTCTGTTGAGAGTTAAACATTGAAATGACTCATTTTCTTTGCATGCAAATTTATTTAATCGCACAAAGAAAGTAAATCAAAGCAGACCATTCTAAGTCACCTCACATACAATGTGATGTCCATTTTCCTTCAATAAATAACAATTAAAATAGTTATTTTGTCTTTCTCACATACAAATACCTAATTAAAAACATCATTAAAAAAATTACATATTCAGTAACACATTAAATGAAGGATAATGGTCCCCGTTTATGGAAGAAGAGATTAGCTTTTGCATGTTTGTGAGAACCACTCTATCCATTGGTGAAAACAGCATGAAAGTCAGTTTTTTGACATTATCATTTACAACTTATACAGACTTAGGCACTTGTGTCACTACCGACGATCAGCGAGAAGCGAGTAAAGCTGAAAACTAGATACGAGTTGGCGAGCAGCGAGAAGCGAGTGTGTAGTTCCGATAGTTTTGTCGCTCGGCTATTAGCGAATGCTCCCGTGCGACGGGCGATTACTCGCACCACTCGCTTCGGCCGGCCGAGAGATATATTTCAGCACAAACCTGCACGCGCTACGAAGCGCTGAATTATAGTTAGCACTCAGATCCGTACTATAGGTAGAAATTACTACTGGTTGGTCTCTAGGCGTGAGCCCTGACCGCCAAGCGAGCGTCACTGAGCTAGTATTGCTGAGCGAGTATTATCTTAGATACCTCTTGTCGCTGCGACTAATTAGTAAGAGGGTTCAAGAAGGGAAATAAGGAGACTTAATAAGGCGAGATTTTTACGAAACTCAGATATCAAATGCGTCTAAAGTTTTTTAACTGTAATAACAGTTTACATGAAACAAATAAAACGAGTCGCGATTGTCACATTTCACTAAAGGAGCATCCTAAGTACTGTTTTTATCAGTCATTTCTTTTTCTTGTTTCTAGAATCACCTTTAATGGAAGCAAGGTACTCAATGAGATATATTTATGTAAGCATTAGCTTCTGCCAGCGGCTTCGCCCGCGTGGTCCCTAGGGAACATACTCCCGGGATAAAAAAGTAGCCTATGTCCTTTCTCAGGCTCTAGACTATCTCTGTGCCAAATTTCATTTAAATCGGTTCAGTAGTTTTGGCGTGAAAGCGCGACAGACAGACAGACAGACAGAGTTAATTTCGCATTTATAATATTACTAAGGATAAGTAAGGATAAGGCGGAGGCCCTTAAATATGACTATTTACTTTTATCTATGAACGTTACTGAAATGTCATCCTCTAATTGACTTTAATTGGTCATCTATTTCAGCAGTGAACTTTACGAGAAAATAATTGGATCTACTTGATAATGATGCCTTTTCTCAGAGCCATTGTAATCGTCATTGAGTGTGCTAAAATATGTCCCACTTGCGTTTAATACCTTAAGGGTATATAGTAATTGCCATTATAAAATACCATCGATGTGATTAGTTAAGTCATATTAAGTAATAATCTCATTAGTTTTATTTAATTATTAGTTCGCCATGTTATCATGATAAGAATCATTTATCTCGTTCATGGTAAAGTGTAAGCATAAAAAAAATTGCATGCGATTTTTTTATTTGCAAAATGAAATACTTATTAGCTCTAATAAACAATTATGAAATTATTTTTTAAATACCTGCATCAGCGATGAAGTTATAAAGCTTCAAAGTTTACAATTAGAAAGAGGAGTCCGACATGAATTGTGACGTCAAAGTTCTTGGCGCCTATACAGCTGCCATAGAAAACAGCGCGAGAGGGACAGATATATTTGTTTAAAATAATTATATCTCGTTTGTTTTTCGAGCAATTTTGATTCTATTTTCACTGTTAGTATTATATTTGTGTATATTTTTGAATAAACTGTATAGATAATAGATATTTTTTTCGTGCATATTCCCTAATGCTTAAAAGAATATTTTTTTTTCTCGACTTTTTTATAGAATCCCTGCAATAACCCCATTCTAAAGATATATATAATGTTTTTTGCAAGTCCTTTACGGAGAAGTTTTCCCTACCCTTATCCCAAATTCCCTAAGGAAACATTTGGTTAAGTGACTTTGGAGGGGCACACCCCAGCAAAATGTATGAATGATATTTCAAAAGGCGAGTAAGACAGATTGGATGGGGAAGGTGCGTTGAACCTGTTTAGAACAAGAGCCACATGTCAGAGTGCTGCAAGTATACAAGTACCTACTTACACCTGTACTTTAGGGAATTTATTTAATGCCAATGAGTTGTTGCAATATAATATACCCACTTGGGCCTAAACGATCTAAAGCTATACTCAACTTGCGGCCCGTGGGCCGCATGTGGCCCGTCAAGCTTTTCCGTATGGCCCTGTAGCCTATCACATTATTGGTGCTATATTTAGTCAGTGTACCACTGTGTTTGTATGTATACTGTACTGATTCACTCCTCGATGATGTACTGAGACTGTTCCTCACCCACTATTAACCTGAAAAATTTAGCCTAAACCTGTCTTAATGTCACAAATTAAAAAATCCCAATCGTGTATATACTATTAAAATATATAGAATGTTATTTTACTGTTTGTTATTGCGGCCCATCTTGATAATAATAGAAGCGCAATGTGGCCCAGAGAGAAAAAAGGTTAAGTACGGCTGATCTAAAAAGTTAACCGTCGACTTTAAAAGAAGCTACCACACTAAAATAAAGCATGCCAAGTTCAACACAGCACTTATTTTAGTTTCACATTTCAAAAACGATACAACGAAATACTACTATAAAAGCTTATTACTATGCCTACTATGTTATTTTAACTGCGTATTGTGTAAAACGTAGTAAAGAAGAACTTGGCCCCATTTATTACAGCAACATATTCAATTTGACATATTCGGAGTAGATCGAAACTCGAAACGTCTCAATGATTTATTTCGATCGATTATTGCGTAATATTCGAACTAGAAGTTGAGTTTTTGATACGTTTACGCACATTTGTATGATAATTTTGTTTTGTTATTTAGTTTAGGTTCTGATTTCGAGTTTTATGCCGATCTTGGTAACTTGTGTGGCAACGCAGATGACCATAATATTGTCAACGGTCTAATAAAGTTCGTTGCTGATTTTGGACCTCCCACTGAGGTAATTTGTAAGGCATTAGGACATTCCAAATTACTCTCAGGTTGTTTGTTTAAGGTATCTTTATGGAACAGTGCGTGGTACCATAGACAATTAAACTAGATATACTTTTTTTGCTTATTTAATTAATTTCAGACTGCATTACCATAAAGCAATAAATATAGGAGCGAAAATGTTTTTATCCACAGCTAAGAGATGGTATTTGCCAATTTTAAAGCTGTTTAACAACTGTTTTCTATTATTTTAATTCATCATCAATAGCCTCAGTTTTTTTTCAGTTTTAGGCGAGTGTGTATAAGTTTTTAAGTATTGAACTCGCCATCTTTGCTAAGGTTTACCTTTTTTTACTATTGATACGTTTGACCACTATCTCGCAATGATGCGGTCGAAGATGATGACTTTGATGTTGCTGGACATATTCCAAGTAAACCATTGTGATAGATTTAAATCGGTATTAACACTGGATTGTAACCGTTTCTAAGGCAGAGGGAATATTTTTACCACCATATTTCACAATTCATAAATCGATGCTAACTTTACCATTAGGTATTCTATCGCTTTAAAATGATTGTTAAAAAAAATTAATTAATATTTAAATATTCTTTTATGACAAAAATATATGTACTGACAATAATTTCGGGCATATTTTTTCGATTTCCAAATTGTTCTGCCTATTAAAAGGCTAAAATCACCTGAAAAGCTGAACAGGAAACTCCAAATAGGATAGAAATAATAATCTGGTCTTATTGAATTTTTAATGAAAATGGCTGAAATTATCGACAATCATCGTTACAATAATTTGGAATGTTTTACAATAAGAAATTATGGTCTTTTCAAGGAAAAGCTTACGAAAATTTTAAAGCTACCGCTATTTTTTACTATGACTCTGTGTATTTATAAAAGAATTTCGATGATTGAATTTGTTTTTAATTTCTATTTTTATTTATTTTATATGGAAAGGACAGAAACAGGTGGAAAATCATCATATGTGTGAAAGTGATACAGAAGAGAGGTCACGACCCTCAGCACTGAGGAATACGACGCAAGGAGGAGGAGATGGAAAAGACAGCTGGAGGATTTCTTTTTAAACCAACGTCTCTACTTAATGTAGGTACTGGATTTTTATTATCTAATGTAACAAAGAGCAGGCTTCCAAAAATGCTTATCACAAACGTCTTCATAGAACAAACTATAAAGATAACAATTTTACAACAAAAAAAAAACCACAAGTACAACATTTTTTTTTTCTAGACTAATCATCTTCCATCAGATCGCTACCCAAAGTATACGCATGATAGAGACCAAATAGAAGCTACCTAAAAATATAACTACTCTACAAACAGACAAACAATCTCACCACAATATATATAACATAGTTTAAAACTAGTATAAACTCAATAAAACTTCAATAATGATAGATTACACGAGTTCAAAGCTCGACGGATGAATAAAACTAATTAAAGACAATAAAAATCTCGTAAACACGTCTTTTGCACATTAAAAGATATGGAAATGTGAATTAATCTTATAGCTTTACTTTTAAACGATATTTTGTAGGATGTAGCTCTGGCAATCAATTAAATGGTCCAGGATGTTGGAACCGTGACGAGATTTAATCTTAGTGATCTTAATTTTGATGACAATGGTTATAAAGTTGATATTCATTATAAGGTTCGTGTTTTGGCATTTAAGTTACAAGATAAAGGTGACCCGGTAAATGGCGATGGAATGTATGAGTGTGATGATGATGCTGACCTAAGAAATTAGTAAGGAAGGGAAGATAGAAATGATTAACACACCCTTTATTTTGTAAGTATCATATATAATAGAGAGAGAGGAAGTGAGCCAAATGCAACAACTACAAATCCAGATTCCAAAACAGATAATGAGTTTTTTTTATTCAAACTAAATAAATAATTTTGTTTTAATTTTATTGAAAACTAGCTGACCCGCGCAACTTCGTCTGCGTCACAATTTTCATTACTGCTCCTCTCCAATTAGTTCTCCTTACCGTGATGATATATAGCCTATAGCTTCCTTGATAAATAAGCTATCTATCACTGAAAGAATTTTCCATAATCCATCGGCTATCTGCGTCCCTCACGCATATTATTTACTAGCTTTTGCCCGCGACTTCGTACGCGTATATCCCGTTTTTTCCCATTCCCGTAGGAATTTCTCGTATAGCCTATAGCCTTCCTCGACAAATGGGCTATCTAACACTGAAAATTTTTCAAATCGGACCAGTAGTTCCTGAGATTAGCGCATTCAAGCAAACAAACAAACAAACTCTTCAGCTTTATATATTAGTATAGATATTATCGTGTTTATTAATGTTTTATGAGCCTTTTTTATCGATGAGATATCATCAAATGACTCCTCCCGTTCTGGACGAAGCAGGAGTGACAGACTTTTACTGACTAAAACCCATCCGTGTTCCTCCTAGTGCTCTCTGCGTTCCAGGGCCGCGGTGACTCTTTCGAACAAATTTCGCAACCCTGGCAGGCACTGGCCCTAGCGCTGGAAGTTTTAGTAAATAAACTCTTTTTTCCATACTGAGAATCGATGTCACTTACACGTTTAACTTCAATTTCGACAAAGCATACCATAATTTGATGATAGGTAACTTGAATTTGGTAGGTAACGATGACAATAGTTAAGGTACGGTTGGTATTCATGATGAGCTTGATATTTTGACATTTATTAATTTTGATATACAGGTGACCCGAGATGTGTTTCTTAGATATGCAGAGTTGGTTTAGGCACAAAGAATCGTGCACTCTTCAAAGCGCAACTAATCTATGCAGGACTAAAATGTCAATCCAAACGCAATCTCTGCTACAGGCTATAATTACCATAGGTTATTAGTGCAAGACATTATCATTGATAATGACAGCCTATACTATGCTATAGGCTCTATGACATATTACTGGTAGATATGGGTCACTAGAACAGTTTTGGGTGGGCAGTAAAAGAATGAAGGAACTTTCGAAACACGTAAAAAAACTCTCTGACAACGTTGACATAACATGGCATTACGCCTCTAACCCCCGAAGGGTTAGATTGAGGTGTTCCTATATTAAAGTCACATTTTGCTTGCTATATTTAAGCTTCACGTTATCGGTCCCCTAATAGGGGCTCAAATTCAGATTACGGGTTGCTATTAAGAATGCCAGATGAAAAAACCTTTTCCTACCTGGGAATCTAAACTAGGTCCAATAGTAGTGCTTGCAAGCTCAATGATAAATTCATGTACGAGAAAAGTATAATGTTGTAATTCTGACAAAACAAATCCTTATATCAAAAATTGGCAACAGTCCTAGCTATTGTAATTATTCCAGGATTTAACCGTAAGAAAAGTATAATAGAACAGGAACTAATTGAAAGCAATATTTGGTAATAGGTACCAACTACACTTTTTTAGTAGAATAAATCTAATATCCTTTTTTAAAAAAAATGCCTTCAAGAGACTTGTTATAATCAAACAAGTGCTCTACAAAGCCGTTAAAAATGATACATTTAGACAAGTGGATCTATAAATATTACTCGTACAAGGATGTCATACCACAACTACCGGTTGACAGCCGCAGAAATGAAATAAAAATAAGTGGTTTGGTACAGTACACGGTGAATATTTTTAGGCCCACTAAACGGTGTATACTCTAATGTATAAAAATCTCGTGTCACAGTGTTTGTTATCGAACTCCTCCTCGGCTTGACCGATTATTTTATGAAATTTTTGTGTATATTTGGTAGGTCTGAGAATAGGTCGTAGTCTATTTTTTGACGATTTTTTTTTATTTTGTATGGCAAAACAACGTCTGCCGAGTCAGCTAACGGTAATAAAAATTTTACTCTGATTGAACTTAAATAATACATTTCTTTTGTATTTATAAAGAAAAGATCGTTGGGATTCATATATTTATTATACATGCAAAACGCTTCTAAAAACACAAAGGTACTACACAGTGTCCTACACTAAACTATAAACTCAGTTTGCTGAAACAATTTTCTTCATCGGTTTAGGAATGCTAAAGATTACCTTTTACAAACGAGTGTATAATAATTTAGTCAAAATTATAATTTGGGCTTTGGAATGAACGAATTGAGTTCCTTGTGTGTTTGTGACCAATTAATGAGGAATGTTTCTTTATTGGTAAACGAATAATTCATCTTTATAATAATTAACTAAGAAACAAAAGTTATACACGTTGTTCACCTTATTCAGTTAAAAATTATACAGTGAATTGTATTTAACAATAGCGATGCGATTTTATTAAACGCTTTTGTGTTGTTAGGATTAATTTAATTTTGATTGGTCATCTTTATAATAATTAACTAAGAAACAAAAGTTATACTGTTCACCTTATTCAGTTAAAATTATAAAGCGAATTGTATTTAATAATAGCGATGCGATTTTATTGAAAGCTTTTGTGTTGTTAGGATTAATTTAATTTTGATTGGTCATTGATTATATTCCAATCTCATCCATCACACAAAAGATGGACACCTAAAAATTAAATAATAATTGATTTAAATGAATTATTTGACAGGCAAACCACCGTACATTTAGCTGAATCAATAAAAATTGAAATTGAATATCAGATTTTTCAACACAATAAATTAAATCGTAATTAATTTTATTGCCTTTGTAACCTTTATTATACTTCTAAGTTCAAAAGTCTTCGAAAATCATAGGCACGTATGAAATCCCCTTTCAAATTCCGAAGAGATCTAATTAAAATGATCATCCACGTCTAATAATGAATCAGATCTTCTAATGCAACTTTACTTGACCATGACCTTGGCTCAGGATATCAGTTCAACACCTATATATAGTGGAACGAGGACCAACACCAGCATTCTTCTGCCAACCTCAGACCAGATAACATCATGAAGTTGGTAGGTGTATTGAATCAAAGGCTTTTGACAAATCGAAAATTTTTAAGTCACGAGAATTTGTGTCAAAAAAGTTTTGCTGCTGGCGGTGTCAATAATACTCCTTTGTAGTGTCAATTGTTTTTTTTTTATCGTGACGTTTGGTTTTACTTTTCGTGATCTGTGCAACTGTTTCATTATGGGGTTCCATTGTGTTTTGTTTGATAATATTGTTATTACATTTTGGTAATAGCTCAGTTACCGTAATAGCTTGGGAAGTGTACTTGGTATGGTGTTTTGTTGGGTATTGTTACGTATGTTGTAATTTGTAACAATTGATATGGTGCAATAACTTTGATTACTAATTTAATCTGAAAATGATAATTAACTTACATTGGAAAATATTAAATTATGAATCATTTTCTTTACGCTATCAAGGTGAAAAACACGGTAGTGAAAAGCTCAACCATTTAAAAGCTTTGTATTATTTCAGAATAGATTTTTACCTAACTTTCCATAATGTGAGCCTTATTGCAGTGAAGTATCGAGGTAATTTCCCACTACATCTAAACCCCGTAAGAATTTACGCCACCCCAGTACCTATTGTGCGCAGTTATCATAAAAATTATTTACATGCTGGCAAACCCTAAGACATGGAACTTAACTTAGCTGACAAATAGGGGTGTCCTTTCTACTCGTTTAGGAAATCTAAGCGAGATTAAAACTCCATACCAACATCACTTCCACTTTCAATTAATCCACTTCAAAAACAAATCGAATTCATATTTATTGCAGCCCACAATGTTAATTTTGGTGGTAGCTTGATATGATCACTGTCGGGTTTTGGACACAGCTTAAATCTTCTTTATTATTCGCATCACTTGCGGAATACAAGATCTGGCTTTTATCAACGTCATAAGGTATTTTGGCATTGAACAAGTGACACAAATATTTTGACAAGCTAAAATGCTGCAGCATTAGAACGCGAAAATAGTTCTAGGTTTTTACAAATTCCCTGGATCCCACAGTGTGATTCCCTGTGTCGCGCTTTTTTCTTTTTTTTTTGTGTCGCGCTTATACTTACCTCATTTTCCCTCCCCAGATCATCGTCGCCTGCATCATCGGAGCCTGCTCGGCCGCAGTGCTGCCCGGCTACATTGCGCCCCAGTACCGCTACCCCTACAATTACCAGGACTCCAGAGCCAGGGCCGCGCTCGACAGGAGCGCCGCCATCTTGAGGTCCGAGTCCGAGGTCAACGAGCAGGGATTCAGATACGCTTTTGATACGGAGAATGGTGAGTTTTTTTGTGAGTTTAGTGTGTCATAATGCTATTATAGCACACCCTAAAAAAAATAAACATGATCTAAAAATACTTCTGAGGGAACATGGTGCATTCAGGGATAATCATCCGTTGGTGACTCCAAATGATCAATGAATGATTATCGCATAGGTATACGACTTGGCTTCGGCTTCTGGCATGCCTTCTAAGTGCCCCAGGATCCCGAGCAAGATAAAAGTATAAAAATAATGATACAAATCCTTCTAAAGTAGCGTTAGTTCTTTTTTCAACAGCTATTCTACTTGCTATGTTGTGACCTATTTTTGTGAATAGCTTGTGCCAACATAAGCTCTGTATAAGTAAAGCTATTTATACAAAGCTTATGTTGGCACAAGCTATATAATATCGACAAACGGTAAAGTGATAAGTACATCAACGATTTTTGTATATTTTGATTCTACAATAAAAACCTAATATTCGAGTGTTTTGAATCCGAAACCATAAAAATACAGAATCGATGTTGTTTAATGCAATCTTCTTGAATCAGTAGCACATCTAACTTGTTTTACATAAAATATAAATAGTGACACATAAAAGCAGCTTACCACACACGTCGATTCGCGAGATGATACGCATTCACATTATTAACCTAATCAAGCTAAATGTGGGTGCGACCGTAGTTTACGCAACTTTACGTAAAAGACCTAATTTGAAATCTATAGTGGAAGGTTTGGTGCGAATCATAAGCATAGAGCGTGTATGTCTTATGACTTCATAGCTAGGTGCGCAAACTTTTATGTGAGAATTTTCTATACTTAATATTATAAAGAAGAAAGATTTGTTTGTTTGAATTGAATAGGCTCCGAAACTACTGGACCGATTTGAAAAAAAAATTTAGCATTGGATAGCTACATTATCAGGGAGTAACATAGGCTATATATTATCCCCGTTGTCCCACGGGAACGGGAACTACGCGGGTGAAACCGCGTGACGTCCACTAGTTTTTATAAATCTGTGTTATTCTACATCTGGGCAAAGGTCTTTCCATCACCTTGTACTTCTAGTGTTCCGCCTTCTTCGGCCAATCTCCCGCAATTGACTCCAAATGTGATCATTTGGAGTCAATTGCATCAGCGTTATCTTTGACAACTTTAATATTACTCTTGAGAGCCAGCTATCTACGTAATTTTTAGTATACATGAATAGAGTAGTTGCTTTTAAAATAAGTAAAAAGCTTGAAGACCCGAGAAAATACATTTGAAGGCTTTGGTGGATTTGGATTTAATTTGTATCAGTCGTCGTATTTTTACGTACCAAAGAGTATTGTCGTGGCTTTTTTCAAAGAGTATTGTCATTTTTTTGTGTAGATAACAGCTATTTATACAGAAAAAGTTGTTAAAGTCAGCAGCAACAAAACAACATATTTTATTTCGTGGTACTTTTAACCTGAATAAGTATCAAAAGGTTCTATAAATTTCAAAACGGCTCACAAATAAGATGGAATTGAACGTACTTTACAGAAACGATCCATATATTAGCTCGTTGCACATAATTGCAGACTACACTTAAGTGGGTAGATTTTATCTGACGCATACCTATTACTTGCCATTTTCACAATGAGCTCAGGTTTAGGCAAACGTGTGTTAGAATTTGTAACATTGCTTGTGTTAGAATTGTGTTGCTGGGGAGTTTGTTGGCCACTTCTTCTTCCCAGCTAAAACACTAGGAAGTGGTGACGAGCTGGACGATTTGGGGGACTGTCTTCAAGTAAATTTTGACGTTCAAAAAGTGCTGATTTTCAGCCTAGTTTGAATAAATGCCTTTTGATTTTGTTTTTTTTTTTAAATTAGTAACGGCTGGTTTTCAAAAATTGGTGCAAAGCACCAGATCATTGTGTATTGCCTAGTAGTTAAGTCTTTATTCCGTCGTTGTCTTCCTTCTTTATTTCTATTAGCAGTAAGACCTCCATTTGAATCGTTCTGATTTATGTTAAGCCCTTTTGTAAAAGGTAACTCTGTTATTCTGTTTATTTATTTATCATAAACTTAGAACTAACATTACAGATTCTTTTAAACCTAATGCGATAGTCTTACATCTGTTATACTTAAATCTATTATAACATAATTGTACACTTTACACACACTTACAAAATACTGTACAATAAATTATTATTATCCTAATCTACTGAACTCTACTCCATTTTTGCGGTTGGCTGAATCTGAAAAGCACAAGAATGGAAGTAATTATAGTGGCAATTACCAAAATAATTATTGTAATTTTTACAATCGTTATCAAACGGTTTTTATTCAAAATTGCCAGAAGGTTTCTAAACGATAAAAAATCGAGTAGGGTATTTGCAATCCTTACTAATATTATAAATGCGAAAGTAACTCAGTCTGTCTGTCTGTCGTGCTTTCCCGCCAAAACTACTGAATCGATTTAAATGAAATTTGGTACACAGATAGTCTAGAGCCTGAGAAAGGATACTTTTTAATGCGAAAAAAGGGTTGTAAGGGGTTGAAAGGGAGAATGAAAAGTTGCATGGAAGTATCGTCATTTTTAGAGCTAGAAGCTTGAAACTTATTTTTTTAAGGCTGTTGATTCTATATAAATAAATATGGCATTCAAAGTTTGTAAATTTTTATCCTCAAGGGTGTAAAATAACAATAAGGAACAGGGGATAAAAGTTTGTATGGAAATATGTAATAATTAGCCTAAATAATTAAAAATGTCTCCGTCGTCCGCGTGGAATAGTGTCTTTGGATAGCCAAAGACACTATTCCACGCGGACGAACTCGCGGGCACCGCTAGTACCTTTCCTAAAAGCAACACCAACCAAATAAAATTAAACAACTACCTCTCCAATCTTTCCAGGCATTCACGCTGACGAAACCGGCGTCGAAGCCAACGGCATCCAGGCAGCTGGCAGCTACTCCTACACTGGTGATGATGGCCAGGTTTACAGCGTGACCTACACCGCTGACGCCAACGGATTCCAACCCCAGGGAGCCCATCTGCCGACCCCTCCTCCCATTCCTGACGCCATCGCCAGGTCGCTGGCTGAGAATGCTAGAGATGAGGCCGCTGGAATTTTTGATGATGGTGAGCATCTTTGTTCTTTATTTAAACTTGATATATGGTGGTGGTCTCTACAATCAACCTTTTGGTGTTAAAAAAGACTTCTCAGAGTCGATCAGAACCTGATGTCAGCGGTTGTAATTAGCTTCAGTAGATCAAAATGATGACATAATAGATTTTTAACAAATCTTAGAACGGAAAAGGTTCTTGGAATCTGTTTATACTTTATTATTTTGGATATAACTTTCAATCTACCATTGCTATTCTGTTATAGAAATATTGGTATCTACTGAAAACAAATTATCTTCTCACCTCAGGTACAGGAATTTTCAACGATGGAAATGCTAATTGAACTATTTTAATTTACCAAAAAAAACACATTGATAATTCAGATAAAATTTTGTCCATCGTAAAGTTAGATTCCTAATTACATAGAGCTCTAATTGGGTTACAAATGTCTTCTAATTGAGACCTCACCTATAGCAAACGTACTAAAATTAATAGTCCCTACGTGACAGATCTTGCAAATCTGTTAATCCCACATAACTTTGATATCAACCCACATCATGTTGAACGTTAATCAACATTTTACAGTGTGCAATGTAATAACATATCCATTAATCTAGATATCTTGTTAATTATTGTACTAATTATCGCCATAGTGAACGGTGTAATACGCCCATAAGCCATCGCTATTAATTAAGTGCATAATTATAGCCTTTGCACATGTTATAGTATAGTTCTTCACTGTGTTAATGTGTTTTACTAATCATTGGTGATACTTAACGAATTTACTCTATCCATGTTATTGGAAACTGAAATTTGATACTTTAAATTAATGCTAGCAATGATGTCAAAATTTGAGTATTAGGAACCAAAGATTTAAATTAAATCATGTTAATTAAATTCTTTCACTGTTGCTAATTCTATGGTTACGCGGTCTTAGGAATTCGCCGTTCAAGCCGTTAGAGAATAAAGGCAAAAATCAGTACTTATTTTTATAGGCCTCACTGACAGCTTAATTTTCACATATTTCTTTTCTATTTCCCAGGAAGCTACCACGACGCTAGATATGCCCCTGGCGTGGTCTTAGCCCGCAACCAGTACCCCACGAGATACAACCCCTTCCGCCCCTACCGCCGTTACTGAGTCCTAGTAACCGTCGAGACAGCAAGACAGCAAACATTGTACAGTGCCATTTGATATTAGACATTAAGATTATATTATATTTACCATGAAAAGAAAAGCATAGAAGGTCAATCCTACAATGTACGATGACCAACTCGTAAATGCTCAAGCTTTGAAGGTGTTGACCAATCAGCGATCGTGTTTTGTTTGGGAGATCTTAGTGAGTTTCTCATCGTATGTTGTAAGGAGTGGATCTTCTGTACGTTATTTTGTATATTGAAGCAATAAAGTTGCAATATTATTTTTACTTATTGTTTTATTTTAAAGGGTTTTAAGCTTCATGGGGGTAGCTTCACAATAATACGTGAAACGTTTAACATTTTTAATTTGTGTTAGTAACTTAAAAAAAATTATCGCCAGGAAATCACGATAAATACGTGGCAAGAAAAGACGGTAACGAATCCTGGATTCATCTTTATCGAAACAGAAAACATCTGTCTGTAAAATCTGAATTGGTGATTATTTTTGGCTCCTTTTATCCGTCATAGTTTACACATGAAAATTTCCCATGGCCAAATAAATAGAGTTTAGAAAACTACTGCTTGTAATTCCCTTCGTTTTGACTACATATCACTGATTCATCATCATATCAGCCGAAAGACGTCCACTGCTGCACATAGGCCTCCCCAAGCGTCGCCACAACGACCAGTCCCACTCACGACGGTCGAATCACTTTGATTACTTGGTTAAAATGCCCAAAAACTCACATTTTGCAAAAAAACCTTTCAAGGCTTTTTATTCTATGGTTAATTTTATTGATACCCATAACGGATATCAATCAAATTAACTATAGAATTAGATTATATCTTACTGTTGCAATAAAGCAATAACATT